>CM029478.1:35234178-36570052 GCA_017140325.1 Eucalyptus leucophloia subsp. euroa
TCGACATACGTGGATTGTTTCACAAAAATGATGCCGCACAACTCATATGGGGATTAAATTAGGATTTTTTTTGTGCGATCCTCGCCCAATGCCGACCTAGCTCACTCGACCAACATTGCTCGGCCACCGTCGCTCGGCCTTCATTGTAGTTGCTTGACTAGGTGACCAAGGAGAGGCTGAGGTTGTTGCTCAAGCAAGAAGTGACAGGAAGAATAGGAAGAATAGGAGGCGAGGGCAGAAAAGGAGGAGGAAGAAGGGGGCTTGAAGGTGGAGAGCGCGAAGACGAGAAGGGCGAGGGAAACAAGGAGAGCATATGGAGATGGTGGATTGGACTCGTAGCTTTGCTCAAGGAGTGGCTGAAGTGGTTCCTTCGAAGGGGAATAGGAGGCAGAGGTGAATAATGGCCCCGTTTGGTTCGGCTTTGGGAGCGCTTTGGGATTCTAAAGTCTATTAACCAAATGCAAACACATTTTGTTTGATTTTCAAATAACTTTAGCAAAATGCAATTACATCTCCAGGCTCTAAGGGCTTTAGCCCACTGCATCTCTAAAGGTACTTTGGGAAGTTGCATCTTCGGAATGCAATTCCGGTAATGTTCATCTTCTTCTTGGTACTGTTCATCTTCTTCGGAGAGACGAATGGAGGCCGATGACCGCTGACCAAGGAGTGGCCCGCGCCGACAATTGTCGATTGAGGTGTCACCCAACCTCGCGACCGCCGCCTAGGGTTACGGCCACCGACGACCGCCACCCGAGGTTGTGTAACCTTAGGCTCGCCTGGATTGTGTGACCCAAGTGTCGCTTGAGGTCCGGCGACCTCGGGCGGTGGTCGCACGGGTTCACATGACCTAGGCAATGGAGGCTTGAGGTCGTTAGACCTCGGCGACGCTTAGGTCGCGTGACCTAGGCAACCATTGCCTAAGGTCGTCGAACCTCGGCGATGCTCCGGGTCGCCAAACCTTAAGCAACGGCGCCTGGGGTTTGCGACCTAGGCGGCCATCGCTTGGGTCACGAACCCCTAGCGTTGCTTGAGGTTCGATGGCAACAAGCGACCATTGCCGGGTTCCGAACCCGAGGCTACCAATGGCGGATCTAGCCACTGGTGGCTACATTTAAAAAAAAAATCAAAAACTTTTTTAAACATAAAATTTAACAAAAATCCTTTACAAAATGTAGTTTTTACTAAACGATGTTTAAGCTAAAATCCTTTCACAATGTACTTTAAAACTACAATTTATTAAACACTATTTGCATTTGCACAAACCCCTTTAACTCAAAAGGTATTTGCATTTTCTCAATAACATTTGCCCAAAGCCGAACTCAACGGGCTCAATGTCGGGCGAACCGAAGGCGGAGTTATGCCTATGTTGCTGTTAGTGCTAGTGCTAGTGTTGTTCTTCGGAGAAGAAGACAATAGGGAAGTCCATGCCATATATTCTCTCTCTCTCTCTCTCAATTATTTAGATGCTGACTATGCTCTCCAGCGAGCCACATCAACTTCAAAAATTAATAAAAAAGAGTCACATCGGATTTCCAATCAATCAAATCAGAATTAGCACTGAAATGATCATTTTTCAGACTTTTTAACTTGATCCAAAATAAATTTTTAGCATCAAAATGAGTGCTGTACACAACTTTTCACACTTTAAGTGTACTTATCCCTAGAATTAGCTTTGTTTTCTTTTTTCCTTCTCTTTCTAGTCCACCATCCCTTCTACCCTTCGATTCCCCATGGAACCCACCACACCAAACGACGATGAGACTCGTCATCTAGAATGACATTTATCATCGATTGTCCTTAAAAATGATCGGGTTTTTCTTGAATTTTATTGTCATTGGCGCTCCCTATCTAAAGTTGGGCCATAATGAACTTGGACATAGCAGACCTAGATTTGGCTCTACCCTTGTCAATGGAGTGAGATTTGGCTCGACTAAAGACCACAGAACCATACTTGGCTCCTTCATAGAGTTGGTTATGGTGGACCTAAATCTAGCTTAGAGCTATCGGGCATGGCTCATCAAGCTTCCGGGCTTTCCTCTCTAAATCACCAAGGCTTTGAGTTCTTGCTTCTCACATGTGACAACCGAGAACGTCAAGCATGACATGTGTTTCTTATAATATTATTCTCTTTTAGCATGCGGAAGCGTAATCAAACTTTTTTCAAAAATCCCTTTACAAAGAAAGTCATATAAGAATAAATAGCATATTTATACTTCTTGTATTTATACCTAATTTTTAAGTTCACAACTTTACTATGTTACGAGTAAAATACAAAAATTTATGTAGGGGTTGGGGAGACATATCTCTATACTACACTATACTTCGGAAGTCTACTTGTACAAACATCCAAACTAACATCGAGGAATCGATAATTTCTCCCTCCGTTGTGTCACGCCGTCATCAAGGTCGAGGTCCTCATTAGACCAACCAACACACCATCCAAGTTTTGGTACCAGACAATAAAATAATAGGAAATCTACTCCATAAAACCTACATTTACCCACACGATAGAACTAACCTTTGTATATAATATTCCAAACTTAGGTTCAAACACACTTTTATAAAGACCTTCGTAAAGCATAGAAACTTTGTAGTATAAAGGTTGAGGGGTGTTCATTTTACACATGAAATATAAAGGAATGAGCTAAAGCCTAATAAATGAAGTATTTAATTTTAAGTTAGAAGAATCATCCTACCGCTTCACATGGTGCAAGGAACGCAAATAATAACAACCAATAATGAGATGAGAATATGAGTAGACTTTACATTTCCCATTTGTATATACCACAGTGATCCACACAATATTTCTATCCTAACTCATGCATATATCATACCATGCTTCAATATAAGGTAATCAATTTAAACAATATTTGAATCTCCATACGGTCATGCATTTTATTCGTTATTACTGCAACCTCCCTAATACTCTCGGGAACTCATGGGGCATTCCAAATAATGGGCATCTTAACTCCGAGACATTCCACACCATCTACCAACAGGGCATCCCAAATCATGGAGTATCTTGACTCCCAAGGCATCTCGAAATAATTCCCAAGACATCCCAACTCACGGAGCATTGTCACACACCACTAGATGGACAATGAAAATACATTAATCTCGTGCAAGCCATAATATATGCACATTTATAAGCATAACACAATTTTTTAACTCAATTTAATACATGTTGTCAAGTAATCGAATGTTAAATTCTAACTCTAAACAACAAATGAGCACATTATGATCATTAAAATCTAAACAATGAAACGGGTTGAGTATGCTCTCGTTGTTAAAGTCTAGATAATCAAATGAGTACATTCTGAGTCTACACAATCATACATGTGTGTTCTAAGTTTGAACAAATGAGTATATTCTGGTTATTAAATTTTGAACAATTAAATGAGTACGTTTTGAGTCTGAACAATCAAAAGGGTACATCCTTAAGTCCGAACAAATGAGTATATTCTAGTCATTGAAGACTGAACAATCAAATGGGTACATTAAGACTCAATGAAACTAATAGAACAAAAGAAAATATTCAATAAATAAACATATTTACAAATAGAAAAATCCAGTCGGACAAACAATAATAGTTTGACTCAATAAATTCTAGTAGAACAAGTGAACATATTCAGACTTAGTAATATCTGGTAGAACGAATGAACATATTGTGACTCAATAAATTATGGTAGGATGAAGGAAAAGATTCAAATTTAGTAAAATATACTCAAACGAACAAATAGATTTTGCGACTTAATAAATTTTGGTAATATTAAGGAATGGATTCAAACTTAGTAAAATCTAGTAGAACGAACGAACAGATTTTGACTCAATAAATTATAGTAGAACAAACAAACAGATTTAAACTTAGTAAAATTTAGTAGAATGAACGAACATATTCTAACTCAATAAATTTTGGTAGAACGAATGAATAAATTCAGACTTAGTAAACTCTAGTAAAACAAATGAATAGATTCTTACTCAATAATTCAAGTAGAATGAATTAACATATTCAAACTCAATAATTTAGATAGAACAATTGGACAAATTTTGGTTTAGTAAAATCTGATAGAACGAACAAACAAACATGAGTTGGATAGTATCAACAACGGTTGAGTCTAAAACTCCAAAAATGACATTTCACAATCAAATTCATAAAATTTCAATAGATACAAGTGTATATGACTGAAAATATAAATTAGATCACCAAGTCTTGATCCATTATTCCTACTTACCAATTATATCTCTCCATAAGCAAATCAATCACACAACTTTTTAAACATGCACAAGATCACCGAAGAAATTTAACATCTCAACCAACCCACCAAAATAGAATTGTTAAGTAGATTGAAAACGTTTAGAAACTTCACTTACCTCGAGCAAATACGAACAAGCAAGGGTTGTAACCACCTTGTAGCTCTCGAACAAGAAAGTTTAGTTCTCTAATTCTGAGAAAGAAAAGTGTGACTAAAATCTGAAAGTTTATTTTGAGGTTTTGCAAAGTGAAAAGGGTTCTATGGCCAAAGTAAAAGAAGTCCTATTAAAAATTTATCAAGATAAAAATAATGTCTTCAATGCCAGGTGGAACCATATATGCCAATTACCCCTTTGATGTGGCACAATTACAAAGCATAATCTAGTACGTGGCTAAAGGACATGCAAGAGGGAATGACTCATTTTGAAGGGAAATTATGACTTAATCTAGGTGTCAAATTAGTGATAAGGTCTTGTTTTGAAGGAACACATGGTCATGTGAAAAATAATACAAGGACAAGTGGCATACGGGTGGCTTAATGAGAGAGAGGCTTGTGGACTATTATGGTACTAAACAAAATCCTTATTTCCTTGGCGCCAAGCGAAATTAATTAACCATTAATACTAATTAACTACGTTTTAAACAAATAATACTACCAATAACAACTAGGTCGATGTCGACATTACTTTAATTAGTCCATTCTACTATTAATGCATTGCACATGTTGACGTTTATTAAATTGATTCAATATGTTGGACATGGGATGATTACGTTTTCAGAAGATTAGTCTCCACGCTTCGTAAAATTTACGCTTCACTAAAATTTCTACGTTTCCATCCAAATTCTAAAGTAAATAATAGTTAGCTTAATAATCTAAGTATTATTGTCACATCATGACAAGGACTTTTCAAACAAATCCACCTCGTTGTTTGCACAATTCACAAGGACATGCTCCTCTTTCTTTCTTTTTATTTTCTCATTTACTTTTTTCAATATTTTTTATTTTTAATCTTTTTTAAATTATAAAGTTTTTTTTTTCTAAATGTGACACGTGCCAAATGTATAAAAAATGATAAAAGAATCATATCAACATTTTCTGTTACCAAATTTGATGTAGCCCCAGGTCAGCTACTTAAACAATAGGATGGGGAGAGGGACTTATAAACGTCAAAAATTAGTAAAAAAATCAAGTAGGAATTGCAGTTTTACGTTAGCTCGGAAAATGGGCATAACTTTGTCAATTTAAATCAAAATGACTTGATTCCAAAGCCAAAAGGGTGGAAACTCTTGGATCTACAACTCTTATGTTTTGAGTTTTCTCAGAAAAGCATTGTAGTCTTGTCGATTTTTGAAGGAAGTGAACGAAACAAGATTATACATAATGAAGAAAAGGATAGGAACTTCAATGGTTATTCTTCTAGGCCTCCAAGGAAGTTGAAACAACATCAATTCTTCGAAATTAATGGCTGCAGCTCTTTATGGGTGCAGGCTTTAAAAGCTCTGGCTCTTCAAGGACACTCTTTTAGGTTTTGGAGTGCTACACTAAGTATATTTTCATTAATCAAATTCAATGCGTGTTTTAAAGAGACTCAATGACCTTTTATAGAAAAATAAAAGAAGAGCAAGGACTAAGGTCAAGTCTAGAAACTAGAAGTTATTAAAATTAAAACAATATTTCCAATGCTTCTACTTGTCCCAAAGTGCCTTGATACAAGCTTTGTTGCATGTCATGATAAATTCAAAGATGAGGCCTTATCGATAGGGACTTTTCGATCATAGTGTTGTTGATCTTGAATGCATGCTGATCTTCTTGGTTGAGCAAGGGATTCTTGGATATAGGTTGCATCAAAATTGGACTAAGAGTACAATAGACTTGATTGCACTTTCACAATTTGGGATTCCTAGTACTCTTATCCCTTGTTAATTTAACTTTCAACGGCATGTATGGAGATAAAACTAAAGTGAAAATAATAGTAACCCAAATCTTAAATACCAAACACGTTTTTAAATGTTCTCAATTTTGGATATAACTAGATAAATGGACGGATTGGTCTTAGTAATATACCTAAATGACTTAGCCAAACACATCCGTATTTTAAGAATTACTAAAATTCTATATGAAATTCATCAAGTCGGATGAATCATATAAAAAAATCATATTTGGATCTAAACAATATTGTTTTAGCCTCATCATTCATATTGTAGTCATGTTAGCACAACGTAAGAAAAGGAAAATAAAAAAAGTCACATTAGCATTTTTTTGTTAGTCAAATTACACAGAATTAACTGAATGACTTGATTGTACTAGTTTAATAAGTTTTAAAAATTAATTATACATTTTGTAAGTTTTAAAATTTAATTATACTTTCATAACAAATTTCAAAATTTGTAATACACTCATCTTTTTTTTTTTCTTCTCTCTCAGAGCAATTATGCCAAGGAAGGCCTAGCCGGCTACATCTCGTTGATCAAGTTAACAAGTGAGTCTTATGTTATTCAACAATTGTAGCAATCAATTTGTTTCAAAAAAATGTAATGACGTCCTGATTCTTTTATTAATGCAATCATACCATACAATTTTATCCAAAACTAATAACTTAAAACAAACCCACAAAAATTTAAAAAAGATGTACCAGAACTTAAAAAAATAACTTAAAATTTATGTTAACATTAATAACTTCTGGAAAAAAAATCGAAATTAAAATATAGAGTAAAAGGTACTTCCACATTCAATAAAAAAATAAAAGAAACTCCTGAGAACCCACAAAAATTTAAAAAAATGTACCAGAACTTAAAAAATAACTTAAAATTTATGTTAATATTAATAAATTCTGGAAAAAAAAGCCCAAATTAAAACATGGAATAAAAGGTACTTCCATATTAAAAAAAAAAACAGAAACTCCTATAAAATACCAATTTCAGAGAAAAAAACAAGTCAAATACGAAACCCTAAAAAAAAAAATCAAAATCGAAATGTAAAAATAAAAAATAAAAAAGCAAAATAAGAAAGAAAGAAAGAAAAGATTAATGGTACGACGACCGCATCATGGTACGGCAACAATTTCCTTTTCATCCGTGTCCTCTCTCTCTCTCTCTCTCTCTCTCGCGGAAATGGAGGCAATGGAGATTCACAGGAGCAGCCGCGACGAACAGTGGTAGCCCAAAAAAGGCAGATTCCCGAAGTGAGGAGGGAGAGATGGAATCCTCCTCTTAGGGTTCCTCCGCCTTCCTCGTGAATGCTCCCCCTTCCCCCTCCCCTCCCTCTTAAAGCCCTAGAAATTCCGCAGTAACCTCCCCTTCCTTCCTTCCTTCTTGCTCGACCCCGATGGCCGCCGATCGCGCGGAGTCCTCCGCCCTCATCGCTCCGACGCCGCTGCGCGAGCCGAGCGAGGTCGACCTCGAGGCCGGCCCCGGGGAGCAGATTCAGTGCCGGATTTGCCTCGAGACCGACGGTAAATTCGCTTCCCTGGACCGCGTGCTGTGCCGCCTGTGTGGGGTTTTTGGGGGTCGCGGTCGTCGGGTCGGGGGTGCTTGCGTTGCTGTTCTGGAATGCTGGGTTTGCGGAATCGGTGGTTGATTAGGTCTGCCCGGGGGGTCAAGCCGGGGGAAATGAGGTTGGTCGCGTCTGAAATCGGTCGAAAAGATCGTGCTTAGCAAGTTGACTGGTGGGTCGGTCAGCAAGTGGTCATTCAAGAATTCAGTCACTTGCTGCGTGATTGAATTGTTGAATGAGGGATCTTTTGCTAATTAGCTTGGCCTCCGTTCAGTTGTCCTTTCGGTTTAGGTTCGAGAGTTCCGAATTGGGCGATTAGAAGGACATGGCGTGTATTTTGCGATCTCCCGTCAGTTGCATCGTTTGAAGTTTGTTCTTTTCTGCAGGCAGAGATTTTATTGCTCCTTGCAAGTGTAAAGGGACGTCGAAATATGTTCACCGTGAATGTTTGGATCACTGGCGAGCAGTTCGGGTATGATCAAAATGACAGCTTCCTTCAAATTCTGTTTACTACATATTATACCATGATGCTGTTGAGATTCTGACATGTGTGCCGGAGGGACAAACTGAATGAGATATGGTGTTTCGCTTTGTTTTTTTATTTGTTGATACCTGGCACTTAATACTAGTAAAAGTTTCCGCATAATGTGCTTGCAGTTTTTCTTGTGAAGACATGATTAGTGTAGGCTATTGGCTTTTAGTCTTTTCGCCTGTTTTTCTTTGAAACCAAAAGTTCATACTCTTAAAGGTTACTCTTTTGAAGGCCTGTTGTCTTTATTGAAATGGTAGTGGGATCGCTTGCTTAATCAAATCCTACTTTTCATAATCTTTTGTAGTTTATTTTTGTGCTTTTGTGCTGAAATGTATGACCTTTTAGTTTTTGTTTATTTGTCTCCTCGTTCTTTTGGTTAGTTTCAGATGTTATTCAGATCATCTTAGGCTTTATTTCTCCCTTGAGATAACTAATCACAAAGAAGGTTGAAAGTTGGGACATTGGCTTTAGTGGAAAACAGTTCAAAGAGCATGTTCTAAGGTTTTAGATTTGAAATTAAAAAGTCCAGTGGGGTGACAGTGGTCTGCTGTTCTGTGACCCAGGATTTGGAGTTTACATTTTAGATACTTACACTTGTATTTTGTATCTGAAAACCTCAAAAAGGTATTGCTTTTTTCCTTTTCTTCCAAGCCATTTATTCTTCTTCACAACTGTCTCTCTATTTCCTGTTCTCCTCACCTGCCCTGCTTTGATTTATTTCATAGTCAGATTGTTTCTCCTGTTTCTGCTTTGTCTGAAAACAACCAGGTGAGCATGGTTTTCTCTTTTTCTTATCTTTTCTGGTTGATCAGCATCCCTTCTTTTGCTTTCTCATCTTCCATTGTTCCTTTTCTTTCTTTGCTGTGAATCCTTTTCTCTTTCCCTGGATTTGCTCCATTTTGGCTTTGTCATGGCTTTTTTATGCCTCATTTTCTCAATTATTAGCTAGATGATGATTTTTATGAGCACGTATGCAGTGAAAAATGCCTGTCTGTTTCTCAAGCAAACAAGTTTTCAATTTTTCAACTATTTTCGGCATATATCTTCATGTGAATTCGATTGAAACTTCATGCTTTTCCCTTCAAGTTCTTATTGCGAGTGCTGATATCCAAATGTATTTTTCAAGAGGAAGAATCTCAATATTTTTTCTGAAATGTAACATCTTCACGAAATTATAGAAGCTGAACAGGAAAGGGGCTGAGCTGACTGATTAGAGCCTTTTTCTAAAGGCTAAAAATTCGAATCATTGCTATTTGACTTGGACCTATTTGGAAACAGTTGAGGCATTTCAAATTGTTTGTTGACACAGACAAAGTCAGGGAAAATAGCCTCTGAATTATCTCAATATTGTACAATGGACATGTAATAAAGCTAGTGTGAAGCATGCTGCCTTCATTTATGTATATTTTAATTATGTGTCTCTTTATTGCTGCATGAGCATAATGTGCATACTGCATAGCTTGCTGCCTGGCCACTTCTTGTGTCCTGCTTATAATTTCTTTTAATATGTCACTCTATTTCTGCAGGAAGGGTTTGCATTTGCTCATTGCACCACTTGCAAGGCCCCCTATCATTTGAGAGTTCATGTTGTAGCTGATCGAAAGTGGCGGACTTTGAAATTTCGGTTCTTTGTTACTAGAGACATCATATTTATTTTTCTGGCCGTCCAGCTTGTAGGTCATTGATCTTTTTCTCCATTATGCAATTTTATGTTGTTGGGTCTTTAAGTTTACTCATTCCCCTCTAATATCTTACAGGTGATCACTTCTCTAGCATACTTGGTGTATTTGATGGATGGCTACCAGCAGTTCTGGCTTCGGCATGCATGGGGTTTTGATGCTGGAGTTAGCTTCTACTACATTTGTGGTAATTTCTTATGAGTCTTCACCTTAAATTTGTGCATTGTGTTTGTATGCTTGTACATCTTCAGGGTAAATATTAATAGCCATTTAACTCGTTATCGGTTCTGCAAAATTTTATGGGTTGGGTTCTGGCTATATTTTTTTGGTGTATTCCTTCTTTGATCTTATGAATGGTTGAAGAAAAAGTGTAGATCAAGGAAACTGTGATGGAGAGAATCATGATGAAGCTTCTGCTTTTGATCAAGATGATTCTGGCTCAGTTTAATGCTGTACTTAGCAGGGCAAGGTTTGTGTAGTGTTTCTCCAGAGAGAAACAGAGAGAGAGTGGGAGTTTTCTTTTTGGGGCAGGAGTTGGAAGGAGATGCTGCGAATCCAATTTAAAAAGAGGGAGCTGCTGCCACCTAAGTGCTTTGCACCCCCAATTGATTTAGTTGGAAGCCATTACTTCTGGACCTGTTAGATTGTAAGAATGGATAACCCCTTCTATATTTCTAATCTTTTAACTTGATGCAGGAGCATTATTATTCTTTGCTTTGCTGGGGTTGTCTGGGTGCTTCATCACTTGCTACGACCGGAGAGTGCGAAATGATTTGGCTCAGCCTTGTCGAGAACTCTGTCTATGTTGCTGTCATCCTGGGTATAGTTTTGCAGATTGTTTCTTTCACTTTTTAGTGCAGACTATCTTGAAGCTTCTTTTTGAAGTAAATCTTGGCCTGTTGATGTTATTTTCATTGCTGAGTGCCGTAGTTGCTTATCCAGAGTGGATCATCTCATGGATAGTCTAATCTTAAAGATAGATTTTCCTAGTAAAATTGGTAGTTCCATGCAAAGTTAATCTATGGATTAGAAGAAAATGACAGAGGAGCGAAAGAGGAAGGAAGAGCCATGTTAATTAAGTGCTCAAATTATGTGTTTTGTAGGAAAAGGTACATTCTTTAGCTGTGTAGATGGTTCCCATGCTGATCATACAGTTGTAGCTTGTGCAGTTTTTGCTTTCCCTCAATTTCAACTGATCCTCAGTGAAATATATGATAATCATTCACTTTGTTGTCACAGGATTTGTGCAGATTGCCATTTACCTGGCACTCTCTGTATGTGGACTGATTGTACCACATGTTTTGAGAGCTGTGCAAGTTCAGCAGCTGAGTGTGGATGTTTAGGAGGTGCTGGTGAAGCGGGGTTACCTCTGTTGTTTATTATGGCTCTGGTTGTTCTTGGACTGTTTACTGTGATTGGCATATTCTACAGTGTTTTAGTTGCCACAATGGTTGGACAGCGGATATGGCAAAGGCATTATCACATACTTGCCAAAAGGATGCTAACTAAAGTAAGTGGATGCCACTGCTTTGTCTGTATATGTATTTGTGAGAGTAAACAAGTGAAAGATGTTCGAGTCACAATAATTGGTTCACAGCCAATGGAAAGCTGAAAAACAAACCAGAGCATATAACATGATTTGTTTTTTTTCTGTGCTATTGTTTTTTAAGCCTAGAGAGCATTTGTGATTTTCCAGATGAAGCATGTTGAAAATTTAAGGCATGTTTAGATTGACTTTACTCTTTTTTTTTTTCCTTTTTTAAAACTTTCTCTAAATCTCATGGTCCACGTGATGAGTTTTTCTTAAAACACTTTCAATTTGCAGAGTTTGAGCCCAATTCTTGCTTAAAAGAAATCAGGTTGAGCTAGAGTACGTGTAGTTTGTATCTAGCCAAGCTCAAACATAGAAAATGATTCTGGATCTGGCACAAGTCAAATATTGAGGATTTTCAAGCAAGTTGAGTTTGGGTATCATATAGTATCAACTCCAGTTGGCTTGATTACAGCTCTAATCTTCAGCAATGGAGATAATGATGAGGGTCTTGACCTATGCATCTTGAGTTGCTTGCTTTGACGTCCTCCGGCTATGCATTGAGCTTCAATTATTTCCATTGTGTTCCAGTCTTAGCATTTCCTCTCATGCATTTTGTCTCTGTCTCTTGTGTCTCTGTCATTTTCTCTTGCATTTTTATGTGGTTTTCTGTCATGTTGAATTGGTTCTATTGCAAGTTCACATGATCTGCTTTTTTCTTCTTCTCAATTTTAATATGATTTGCATCATGTGATAGGAATATGTGGTAGAAGACGTTGATGGTGAGATGACAGGATCTGATTGGTCTCCCCCACCTCTCCCTCCCGATCACGTTCAGCAGCTGAAAACGCTTGGCCTCCTCTAGTAGTGGAGTCATTATACGGTTCATGAGAATAACCAATACGATTCTAATAACCCTCTCTGTATCATTGCCTTTGTATGTGGTAAATCCCCGAAGGAGGAGATTGGCCAAATCCCTCTTCAGAGCCCAACCATGAAGAGACTAAATGTCACAATGCTCTAGTGTTTTCACTTACTAGTTCCGGGCACCTACCTTTTCTGTTGAGATTTACTGCAATATGAGATGCATAAGACCAGATCCAAATATTGTAAATGAAGTCGCTGTTGACGGCTGTAGTACCGAAGCTTCCTTTCCTTAGCAGAAATGAAGCCTATAGATTTACAAAAGCTAGTAAATTTCGCATGAATTTCATCCTTGGTAACACTTTCCGGTATGTTTTTGTATCTTTGTATTGCATTTTATCTATTATCACTACCGGTCATTGTCCAAATAAATACTTCAGTGTGAAGCTTTTGAGCTATCATTTTGGACTGCAATGCTGCTGAATTGGTACTCAAGTCATTCCTCGAAGTTTGATCTATCTCTTTGTTTTGATGGTTATTTTGGATAGAAAAAACTTCTGTGGCGGATCCGAAATGATGTTAGCATCACAGAATCAACAGACGATTCTGATACGATGACATGATGTGGAGAGTCAAGTCTTGAGTTTGGTTTAGCAACTTAGGAAGAATGATTTCAATTTGGTAAGTATCTTACGGTTGAAGGAGCTTCGAGCCTGCAAGGCCAGCTACTTAACTCCTCCTAGGGAAAGCTTCAAATTGAATTTACACCGACTATTAACGAGAAAGTATAATGGTATACGAGCTTTTGTTTTCCCAAAAATCTCCGAAACTTGAATGATATTTGTATCATCAACTCTTTTGAGGGAAGGTGAATAGAAATCGAAAGCAACTGATCAAATGCAAGCGAACAGGATAGAGCACTGGCTAGTAGACGCTTCAACATGAGCTCAGGGGTGGAATGTTGCTCGGCTAGGAGATAGACGGGACAAATTCATGATCAAATCACGATGTCTTCAGTTCCATTCAATTGCCAAGAGCCATGTGAGTTGCCATGCAAGCAAAGCATGAACACGCATGATATTCATGGAGATTAATCGGAACGTTCTGGAAAGAAAATGTGTTAATCAATGTTACAAGCAGGCAACCATCTAAGTTGATATACCTACATGCTCACCATGTGCAATTGCGAGGCTACTCTCTCGATCACTCTAATCTAGTTACAGGTTCCCATGTTCCTTGGGAAAAATTAAAATAAAAAATCCCCTAAATAATTGGCTGTTTAGCAAGACTTGATCCTATTAAAATATTCACCGGCGCCATCCAAACAAATTTGGATTCGGTGCTTTGGATTTTGACGTGTTACCTCAGATTTTTGGTAATTATTTGATCCTTAGTTGAATGTGCAACAACCCAATGAACCGGACGTTGGATAGAGAAAAATTGAAGTAGGTTTAAACATGTGGTGTTAGATGTTTAAAAATACATCAAATCCACCTACTTCTCATCTACCAAGATTTAGTCCCTCATGTTATTTGTGAAATTATAGCAGGAGTATTAGCAACAGTTTGAAGAGAAAACCTATCCGGTCTTAATGAATTTCAGATCGCAATTGAACCTGAGCATGGGGTGCAAAATGTTTGATCCTTGCCGACTTAGCCAACCCACTTTGGTTATTTACTATTATTTATTATCTAGTATATACGACCTTGTCTGTCTCAATAGTTTTTGCTATTTGTGTGCGCGCGCGCACGCGCGCACGTAATGCGTGTGTGGTGTGCGATTAGATGTTGTTGTCAACTTTTAGAAGTCAAAAGAAACGGGTAACTTATTAGTTAAGGTAGCTAAGCTGAAATACATAAGATTTTTAATGAAGCCGTCTCTCCTTGATGATAAAACAATAACAAAGGTCCACTTGATTTAACTTTTCTTGAACTCCATCATATTCCAATAAAAAACAATGACCAAAAGTCTTCGTCCTGTGAAATAAGAGAGATTAGAGCGAGAGGATGAGGATTGGAAACATGTTCATTTAATAAAATTTTGATTTGGAAAGTGAAAAAAGTTAGTAATCCCTCCCTCAGGAGTTAGTTAAATACATAATTTCGATGTAGTATATTTAATATTCAATATCCTCCCTTGGGAGTTAGTTAAATATATAATTTAGACGCGATATATTTAATATTCAAATCACAGAATGTCTCATTAGAATAATGTTAGGGGCCACATCCATCTCTATATAGAGGGAGGCCAATTTGATGCATTGAATGTAACAATTTGTGTACATTCATGAGATTTACTTAAGTAGGGACTTCTAATAGCTATATCATTTCATGCAAAATAAATAAATAAAATTATTTGATAATTTGTTGAATTTACATGATAATATTGTGTTTTCTAAATAGTATGCTGAGTCAGATTGGGATTTGAGTATACTTACTGAATAATTCCAAACATGTATTGTACCCTATGGATCTTTTACAGCGGATGCTCTCTCACAATATGATGCTCATAATCCAACTAAGAGTCATGAGGTTGGGATTTCAGGAGACTCAAACATGTGTCGAAGCTTGCCCAATGATCACTTTTACCCTCAATTATTAATTGAATGGTATTTATATGTCTATAGCTTTGTTTTGTCACATTTTCTTATCCTTTTCCAATTGACAATATTGATACATATCTATAAAATGTAGATTACCCATATGGACAAGTAACATTGCCCAATAATTTACTTCTATTTTTAGTATTTGAAGTTGTTGACACTTAAATCTCGTTATCTAAGTTTTCAATTCTTCTTCTTAGGTTTTATCAAATGAAAAAGTACTTTTTTGGGCGAGGGGAGGGGGGGAAGGGAGTCTTAGAAAATAGCAACTCTACTTTTTTGTGCACATAGATAATGCTATATGACAAGATTAAATTTTGAATTGTTTTATAAACAAGTGTCTTTTAGATATTATTTAACTTTATATTGATTTAAAAAAAGATTTAATGAGCTTATATTTGATTTTCAAAGCGTCGATTGCATACATCACAAAAATAATCTATAATGAGGCCATATTTGATTTTCTTTCGAGTGTAGTATTCTGGACTTTAATCTAATGTTGACTATGATGGATTTCTGACTATCTCGAAGATGTGGGGAAATGAAAATTCCAAGTGGGCTGTGGGCCCTTCAAATGTCCGAGCGTGAAAATCAACGTGTCCGAAAGTTAGTGGCGGTGATGGATGAATCTGGAAACTCCATTCCCAAGATGACGGAATACGTAACGGGATGATGAAACCGCCCTTGGTATCTCTTCATTTTGAAAACGGGCGGCCACCGACAACGCAAAGCTATTGGCCGTTCATTCCGTTGGTTTTGGTCGGGGGAAAACCCGTCTTTGTCGAGAAAAGTTTCAATGGATAATTCAAAATTTAATTGTTACCCGAATAGTCTCCAAACTTTTTAAAATTACAAATCACCCCTCTAAATTTCAACAATGCGGTATAATAGTCCAAGAGCTTTGAAAAGTAACTTATTACTTTCGTAAACTCCAATTATTGATCTAGTATACCATATCTTAAATTATATATTTATCAACACATGTGAATCCTTCACGTAGAATTTGTCACTCTTAACGTTAGATTTGTTGATTTGCATGCATTTTAACGTGATAGTAGATAAAATGCTAGTGGATAGCAGATTTGGATAATGAAATACCCATTTAGATTTTTTCAGATTTTTTTCTTAGGAAATGAAAATTTGTTTGAGATAAATGCATGATGAAGTATTGGTTTGAAATTTTTATTTTTTGAAATTTTTAATGACGTTAACTCTAAGGCGAGCCAAGGGCCGACATATATGCAGGTTCTGCCTTGCAATTATTGGTTCAATCGGTATAAAATATTAAATATCTGAATCATTCATTCCCCAAGTGCACAGCACCCGGAACCGACCCTAGGAGGAAGAAAGGAAAAACAATGTCCAAAACCATCTAACCCCACAAGAAAACCAGCAAAGAAAAGATAGAATATTCCCAACACAGTGGTGCTAATAATAATAGGAAAACCATTAGCCATCTGGGAGCCTTATCCATTTCCCTAACTCCCCTCCATTTCACATCTCCTCGAGTCTTGCCCACTATATAAACCTACCTCAAGAATCCCTTGCCCACCAAGGTTTCAAGAAAAAAGGAGGAAAAAGACCATAGTTTCAAACCCAGAAGCTGCCTGTCACGGAGAGAGAAGAGGGAGAGAGAGAGAGAAAGCATCAAGAATGGCGGACATAGCGATCCTGGTGGCGGAGGAGTACGAGAGGAGGACCAAGAATTACCCGAGGATGAAGCTGAAGGCCGACGAAGGCGGCGTCGGCGGTGATCGGTTTGAAGGTCTGAGCCTGAGGCTGGTCTCTTCTTCTGTGTCCTCGTTTTCGGAGCGAGTGAAGAACAAGATGGTGGGAGAGGAAAAGAAGCTGGAGATGGTGAAGTGGGTGCTGGAGCCCAAGTGCCCCTTGAGTCTCGCAGCCTCTGATGGGGTCTTCTCTGCCTGAGCCTTCCACCTCTTGTTTGAATTTGTACGTTGTCGATCAACTAAAGATTGTAAATTAACCCTAATTTGGGAGGAACTGTTTATATTTGAGCTCCATTTCCCAGGAACTAATTGAGGTTCTTCTCTTTTCGTATTTTTCTTTTGCCTTGTCTGTAATTTCGAAGTATGTAAAGATTTTCATATTTTTTCAGTCTGAATTGGTTCAGCTCCATATTTCCATTTCCCCAGACCGACTGTCGGAGACGAATTCTCGACCCTCGAGCCTTTGCTACTTTGACAAACTACGGAAAGAGGAGGGAAAGACAATGGGCGAGGAAAGTACAGAATGATGGTAAACCGGTGGGCTCGTTTTGGAGTCAAATGCTTGCGAGCCCAAGCCCTTGTGTGAACCTGCCGGCTCGTTTCGTGCCCACAAAATGGTAGAGATCGTCCGTCGGTCTTATTAGGGATTTCAACTCGAAAATTAAAGCTGTTATGCACAAGATGAGTGCATGCTTATCAAACTTATTTGTCCACGTCTGAGCAATATGGCATATACTTCGATATCTCCTCTCATGCTTATCAAACTTATTTGTACAATGACCTGTATGTGAACATAAATGACAATCAAGATATGGAGGATTTCCGACGGAGGGGGTTTGGATGACGCTGGTAGATGGCGGTGGGGTCAATTTTTCGTTATACTCTAGGCTTTTACTTAAAAATGATTATTCAGTTCAAGAATACTTAGAGCTTGTGCCCACTTCATTTTTTAGCCCATCATATTGACCCTAATATCTCTTATCAAACTATAGTTCTGAAAAGCCCAAATTGCAAAAGAAAATAAAAGCCCAACCTTCAAATAGATTTCCTAATTTAATGTTTCCTAGTTCAGGTTTTCCTAATTTTATATTTCTTAGTTTAGGTCTTCCTAATTTTATATTTCCCAGTTTAAGGTTTCCTAGTTTGATGTTTCCTATTTTAGTGTCCTAGTCCCTACACTCTTGAAATTAGGCATGTAGATTTGTGAGTTAATAATACATGAGAATTTCTCTTAAATAAGTAATTCTTTGGATTCTTTATCCAATTTATGCTAAAATTTACTTGTATACTTCTGTTATACAATTTAGTAATTCTATGGAATTACTTGGTTCGTTTTATTTAAGATGCTGACATAACAGTAATTGTCCACTGGACGACCCTACCATAACCCCACTAGATGCTAGCGGAAAAGCTCAAAACCAGTAATAAACCTAAGCCGAAACCCACTATTCATTGGTTGACCAAGGTAACTTGAAATTAAGGATATACTAAAGAATCAAACCTATAACCTGCAAATCAAGTCTTGCATCACTT
Source organism: Eucalyptus leucophloia subsp. euroa (assembly GCA_017140325.1). Classification (NCBI taxonomy): domain Eukaryota; kingdom Viridiplantae; phylum Streptophyta; class Magnoliopsida; order Myrtales; family Myrtaceae; genus Eucalyptus; species Eucalyptus leucophloia. The sequence goes on from CM029478.1 coordinate 35,252,392, forward strand.
GATCAACCACTTGAATGATGGAAGTATTACGGTTGTTTCCAGATAGGAGATGAAACTAGCCAATGAAATGAGATGTCGATAGCTGTACTATTATCTTTTACGTTTGAACTTTGCTGAGTTTTAACACTTTCTTCTTTTTTGACGATTTGGTAAAATTTACATAGGAAAAATCATTGATATTTTAATAGTTTTCATTTTATTATTGTATCCTTATGTTGACCCCATTGAACCTTTGTGGAGAGGATTAGATGCTACATCCTGATAGGTTCTGTTATAACCTTATACTACAATTGTTTTTCTTTTTATAGGTGTATTTGTTTCGGGAAAAACTTCGTAATAAAGGAAATTATTTTCCATTTTTTTTCCAAATTAGAGAATTAATAAGCATTCATATATATATATATGTGTGTGTGTGTGTGTGTGTGTGTGTGTCTATTTTTAGGATATGTTTATTTGAAATCCTAGAACTTGTCATAAAAGTGCATTTAAGTCCTAAAACTTATATAAAGTACAATCATGTCTTAAAATTTATTAAATTGATGTAATCAAGTCTTTCTATTAATACCATCAATTTAACAAATGGAAAATGCTCATGTTGCATTTTAAAATTAATTTCTATTTCTTACCTGGTGTTTATTCTTATTTTATTTAATTCCCACTTAAATTAGATTAAAAGATAAAAAAAGAAAACCTAAGTTTTATTTTTAAAAAAATTGAATAGAAAAGAGAATGGCAGGTTGATGGGCACTGTTGTTGCCCATTGCCGAAAGGGCTAACATAAGTCAATGGCCCTAGGCGAGGGCACTTAGATTTGGGTGACACCATCCCTCTCGTGGGGTTAGTGATTATCACTTGTCTTGGGCGAGGCCTTACTAGCCCTAGACGAGGGTGACACTAGTGTTTGCTTAAGGATGGTGAGGCTTGCCAGCCTTAGGAGAAGAGGCGAGCCATTGAGGCTTCGCTAGGGTATGCGATGGTCACAAACCTTAAGTGAGAGCTGGCATTAACTAGATTTGGGCGCCCTCTCCTGTGCTTGGTGAAGGTCTCCAACGAGGCCACACCGTGGTCAAGCAAGGGTGGGCAACCTCCATTGGCCCCTTTGGCAATGGGGGCGGAGTTGAAGGGCCCCTTTGGTAAGCCCTACTAATTTTTTTTAGTTTTATTTTAGATTTTATTTTTTAATTTTTAATCTAATTTATATTAAAATTGAATAAAATAATATAGAATGCCACGTGGAAAATAGAAATTAATTTAAAATATCACATCAGCCTTTTAGTCAAATTAACCATGTTAGTGGAATGATTTGACTAGACTAATTTGACAATTTTTAAGACTTTTGAAAATTTTATGACTTAATTGTACTTTCTTAATAAATTTTCGGACTTCCAGTGAATATATCCATTTTTTTTATGAATGCTTTTCCATTAACTAATTACCAAGTGAGTAGAAATCTAGAACACTAATTTATTTGTTAATTTTTTTTTATTATGAATGCTTTTACATGCATTTTAACATGATGGTAGATAAAATGCTAGTTTGAAATATCCATCTAGATTTTTTCAGATTCTTTTCATAGGAAACGAAAATTTATTTGAGGTAAGTGCGTTATGAAGTATTGGTTTGAAATTTTTATTTTTTTGGAATTTTTAATGGTGTTAACTCTCAGGCGAGCCGAGGGCCGACATATATGCAGGTTCTGCCTTGTAATTATTGGTTCAATCAGTATAAAATATTATATATATGAATCATTCATTCCCCAAGTGCACAGCGCCCGGCAACCGACCCTAGGAGGAAGAAAGAAAAAACAACGTCCAAAACCCCACAAGAAAACCAACAAAGTAAGAGATAGAATATTCCCAACGACAGTGCTGGTGCTAATAATAATAATAAGAAAACCATTAGCCATTTGGGAGCCTTATCCATTTCTCTAACTCACCTCCATTTCACATCGCCTTGAGTCTTGTCTAGTATATAAGGCACTATTTGGTAACTATTCAAACGATTATCGATTCTGATTTTTTATTCCTCGAATTAGTTTGGAAACAGAATTGCATTTAATAAAATTTTTATTCTCGGGAACAGATTTCTATTTTTTTGTTCCTGAAAGTAGATTTGGAACAAAATCAATAATAAAAAAAAAGTTGATCCTTATTCGATAACAAATCTAAGCGTCAAAACCAATTCTTCTTCTTCCATTTTCTCTTATTCTTCTTCTTCTTCTCTTTTCTTCTTCTTCCTTGATCACCATCCCACGGTTGCTGTTCGCCGTCGTACACCACCGGTCGCCGCCATTTGTTGCCGGTTGCTGCCGTTCGTCGCCATTGCCGCCAGTCACCACCGGTTGAGCTCGACCAAATGATGCTATCAAACCCATTGGAATCTTTTTTAAGAGACTTGAGTAATCGGGAACCACAGCTCGATCTTAGTCTGGCGAGCTCGCCGGAGGCCCGCTTGATCTCCTGTGAATTTGCCAAAGGCCTGCCTAGCCACTTGCGAGCTCGCCGAAGGGTTGGGCGAGGCCCGCCTAGCCATTAGCGAGGCAAGCCTCGTGACTGGCGAGGCTGAGCCTCGTCAGTGGCCAAGCGGGCCTTGTCCAGCCCTAGTGAGGCTCTCCTAGCCTTGTCGATGGCCAGGCAAGCCTTACCTAGTCTCGGCGAGGCTGTCCTGGCCACTGGCGAGGCTCGGCCTCACCAGATTGGGCGAGACAGAGCCTCAATAAGGCTGGGCAAGCCTTGCCCAGCTGCCAGCGAGGCTCGGCCAATGAGGACCGCCCTCATCGAGGGCCGTTAACACTTTGGTGAGGTTGCCGGCACTTGTCTAGCCCATCGCCAAACTAGTGACTGGCCACTAGAAGAAGAATAACATGAGAGAGAAAGGAAAAAAAGAAAAGACAAAAAGGAAAAAAGAAAAAGAAAAAAATTATTTAAAAATTAAATGAAATTGAATTTAAAATAGAATCACACGAGTACCAAATGTAATTCTATTTCAGAATTAGTTTGGATAGTTACCAAACGACTTAGAATGCTTAGAAATTATTCTCAATAATAGAATAAAAAAATAATAATTTCTGATCGGAATTTGTTTTCGAGAGTAGAATTGTTACCAAACACGCCTTAAATCTTCCTCAAGAATCCCTTGCCCACCAAGGTTTCAAGAAAAAAGGAGGAAAAGGAGCATAGTTTCAAACCCAAAAGCTGCCTGTCACAGAGAGAGAAGAGGGAGAGAGAGAAAGCATCAAGAATAGCGGACATAGCGATCCGGTGGCGGAGGAGTACAAGAGGAGGATCAAGAATTACCCGAGGATGAAGCGAAGGCCGACGAAGGCGGCGTCGGCGGTGATCGGTTTGAAGGTCGAGCACGAGGCTGGTCTCTTCTTCCGTGTCCTCGTTTTCGGAGCAAGTGAAGAACAAGATGGTGGGAGAGGAAAAGAAGCTGGAGATGGTGAAGTGGGTGTTGGAGCCCAAGTGCCCCTTGAGTCTCGCAGCCTCTAATGGGGTCTCCTCTAGGGGTGAGCGCGGTTCCCGGGTAGAACCGGGAATCGGAGAATTGAACCGGAGGTTCCGGTTCGATTCCGGGTTCTTAAAGGACTGGTTCCGGTTCCTGGTTCCATTTTTCTGGGAACCGGTCGTGGAACCGGTTTTGGAACCGGTTAGGGTTCCAAAAGGAACCCCCTCCCCCGAGACTCCCGACCCCCTCACTTTCCATTTATCAGAGTCTCGCCGGACGCCGCTTTAAGTCTTGCCGTCGGACGATGCTCGCCCTCAAGGCCACCACCGCTAGACGCCAGTCACCGACGTTGCTCGCGCGAACCCTCACCGCTCGATGCCCGTCACTGCCGTGCTCTGCCTTGACGCCCGTCGCCAACTACCCGACTTAGGCAGATCTGAGCCGAGCTCGTCTCTGCTCGCGACCCACCGCCTTTGCTCGCGCCGAAGCCCCAACGAGTAGAAGCCCGACGACACCGATTTTGCTGTCTCCGCTCGTGACCCATCGCCTCGGGTCACTAGGTCTCCGATTCGACCCACAACGCCGCTGCTACGTCTCCGCCTCGCTCCGATAACTCGACGTTAGCAGTCGCGACGCCGCTGACGCCGTTGCCACGAAGACCAGCGGCCCCGCGTCCCTGCTCACTGCTCGGCGCCGGACGCCGCTCGCCGGTAAAATTGGATTTCTGGACCTTCTCTCCAAGGGTACGATTCGGGGTAATACAATCAAATGCTGTGAATTTCATTTGTACGATCTCGGGGTAATACCAGCGTAGGGAGTGAGTGACTGATTCGTTGATTCTTGCACTTGCTCTGTTTTAACTCCTTATTAGAAGCGATGCGTAAAGTTTTCTTTTTATTATTCGTTTTTGATTGAGTTGTGCTTTTTTTTTGGGTTTCAGCTTGGCTTTGAATTCGGAGACGAATGAGCACGTGGCCATAAAGAAGATTGCTAATGCTTTCTATAGCAAGATCGACGCAAAGAGGACCCTCCGTGAGATCAAGCTCCTCCGGCACATGGACCATGAAAACGTCAGTGAATCCCTTGCGTTACAGTTTTTCTATTACGTGATGGCTTTCTGGGTTGTTTGAAGTGTGTTGTTTTCTTTGATGGTTGGCTTATGGGTGTCGGTAGTGCCATCGATATTATGCAATGGTGCATTTACGTTGCTCTCCATCTGGTTCTAAGTCTAATGAATGTGCAGTACAGGTGAATTAGCATTTCCTGCTGTGGACAACGAATTAAGAGTTAGTGCAGCAAATAGTAGAGCTTTGGATCTTCTATTTCACTAGAAGGGATATCAATTGCTTAAGATAATCTAGTCTCCATGTTGTTACGTATGTTACCATTTCTCTGCATCAATTGTTAATGAGACAGAGAACATCTTGAAAACACCAGTTAGAGTATTGTCATCACTCATCAAGATATAGAAAGTCTTATTGTCACTTTGCTACTTACGAGTTGAAAGTCCCTTCTTTGAACTTTTCGGAAGTTTAATTTCTATTATGCCGATATAGAAGGGCACGATACTCATCATTCTTAGAGATGGAATAGATGGTTATATCTGATTGGATGCAATTTGTAATGGTATGAAAGTGGTTCTTGTTGGTATAAAGAACAAGTTTTGAACTATGATTGATGGGAATCCACATGCATGCGGTCCTTAATGAAGCTACATTTATTTATGGCGTGGCTATGCCATATACAAAATAAGCTCTTTAATCAATGCGAAGCGGTATTGCATGGCAATTTTAACAGAACTTGCTTTTCGGTTATTATGATCCTTGTATGCTTATGTGAGGTCCTATTATGTTAATGCAGGTTGTGGCAATTAGGGATATTATTCCACCGCCATAGAGAGGTTTTCAATGATGTTTATATTGCATATGAGCTTATGGACAACGATCTACGCATCAAATTAGTTGATCCAACCAAGCATTGTCGAGGAGCATTGTCGGGTTTCATTTTGCCATTTATTGTACGATATTGGCGCTTCCTTCTAGATGGGATATTGCTTTCTTGTTAGTTGCTGGTTCTTAATTATGCTAGTGGGAGTTGCCATCTGCTGCTTTCTTGTCATTTGCTGGGTCGTAATTAGGTTATTGGGAATTGATTGTAAAGTATGCGCGTACGTTATATTTCAAATCAAAAAAAAAAAAAAAAAGAACCCGTTGGAACCTGAAACCGACCCTGAAACCTGTGACAGGGTAGGTTTTAGGTTCTCAGTTCTAATAGGTAGGTTCCAGGTTCCAAAAAATGAGGAACCTATACCCGAGGGTAGGTTCCAGGTTCCATACGGAACCGAACCGGAACCTGGAACCACTCACCCCTACAGTTCTCTGCCTGAGCCTTCCACCTCTTGTTTGAATTTGTACGTTGTCGATCAACTAAAGATTGTAAATTAACTCTAATTTGGGAGGAACTGTTTATATTTGAGCTCCATTTCCCAGGAACTAATTGATGTTCTTCTCTTTTCGTATTTTTCTTTTGCCTTGTCTGTAATTTCGAAGTATGTAAAGATTTTCATATTTTTTCAGTCTGAATTGGTTCAACTCTATATTTCCATTTCCCCAGACCGACTGTCAGAGACGAATTCTCGACCCTCGAGCCTTTGCTACTTTGACAAACTACGGAAAGAGGAGGGAAAGACAATGGGCGAGGAAAGTACAGAATGATGGTAAACCGGTGGGCTCGTTTCGTGCCTACAAAATGGTAGTGGTTGTCCGTCTTAGGTCGAAAGATTGTTCACGAAAAAAGATTTAAGTTACTTTATGCTCCTTGTGAAATATCATATTTCATCTAAAATTAATTTTTCTTTAGCAAATTATATATTATTTCACACCTTAAATCAGGCTATAAGAACAAATTCGAAGAACATCCAAATATATATCACCTCAAAACAAAAAAAGAGAAAATTTCTCAAAAAGAAAATATGGGGCCACATTTTCCCAACTTCAGCAAAACGAACAGCAGCCAGCATAATAAAACTCTGGGCCCACATGGACGAACATCATAACGTCCATAATTATCGGATATAATCCCTTTATTAAATCAAAACCATCATATAATTAAAACATGTAAAAGCATATGGGCAGATGGCAACATGTCTCCGACGCCAAATGTGACCTTAATCATCATGCTTTCATCCCCTCAAAATCTATATTTCAGGCCCGGGAAGGGATTGTAATTTAGTTCAGAACATAAACAAACCCAAATAAAGAAAAGAAAAAAATAATTGAAATCCAAATCCCTGACAGATGGGCCCACGTTTCCTTTCCGCCAACTGAAGAGTTCAAAGATGCTCGCCGGTCAAACATCATCGGACGTCGGTGGGAGCAGCGGCTGAGCAAGGGACGGCGCGATGTGGCTGGAAGTCCTGTTGTTCCCGTGGTCCTGAGTGGACTGGATCGCGACCTTTGGCTTTGCGAATTTGCGCTCTTCGCTTTTACCCCACAGGACCAGGTAGAGGCCTATTACGATGAACACCGCACCAATAATCCTATGGAAGTCAGAACTGATAAATTTAGTATACGTTCATCCTTCCATAGCCAAAAAAGAACCTTATATTCTCAGAACTTATCCACTGAATATGATTCCAGACACGTAAATAGTTAAGCGATGATCATATCTTCATGTTTATAACTTGAGGAGGAGTCACTAAGGCGATTGTCTTCCGAAGTTGGCTCGGGAAAGTTAATACTAAGTTTCGATGAACAAAACATGGATCATTCCATTGTAGGATTAGGGATGATGGCGCACGCTGGCCCCATCGATGCATGATTGAGAAGAAAGATGAGATGGGAGAGAAAGAGACTGATGAATACCCTCCCAAATGGAACTCCTCGCCTAAAACAATGGAGGCCATAATTGCTACGATGAGCGTCTGCACAGGTTGGTACACAGCGACGAACACCGGCCCACCTTTGTCTATGCACCATATCTGCACTGCAAATGCTATTCCTGATGCCACCACTCCCTGCACATTTATATTTTCCATTAATAAAAGCTTGATCTTCCCAATATTTGTAATTTCAAAGCTTGTATAAGCTGAGAAATGTGCAACACAAAAGTATCACCAAGTAATTTTCAGTATTGAGCAAGCAAAGAAAAAAAATTTCACTAACAAAACTACTTTCATCTTGGCTTTTTGAACTGCAATTGTATTTCCTCGTATAGAACCCTGCATATGCTTTCTCAAACTATTCAAAATGAAACAGCCAACTTTGTAAACAAATGCTGAGGTTCCTAAACGTCATTGGGATTGCAGATGTGCCCAACAAAGAAGAAATTGCTTCTATAAAGAAATTTCCTGCAAGCCCTAACATGTTGCAACAAAATCGTGCATGCTTGTATGCTTGGTTAACTCACCGCGTAGAAGATGCCAAAGAGCTCTCCACCGCTGTGAATGAGCCATTCATGCGGGTCTCTCTCCGTGAAAGCAGCTATGATCAAGAACTGTATGAGCCCGAAGAAGCAAGTGTATGATGTCACCGAGAGCCGAGCTGGGTATTTCTTGAGGACTGGGGCCTGCAGCACGAGCCAAGCAGACCAGGAGAGGCAGTGTCCAATCAAGAAGACACAGCCCAAGGTCCAGTTCTTGCCTTTCGCGTCACCTAAGGAGAGGAACATGCTTGTGTATTTTGTGGGCTCGTGAAGTGGTGGTGCCGGAGTGAATATCGCCGGTCCCTTGAAGAGGATGATGACTGATGCTCCGGCAACACAGACGATGGTCCCGACGACCTTCGCAATGCCATCTTTTCGGTCAAGCCGAACTTGTTCTATTCTGAATGTCACGTCAGTGTTTTTTGCCAAAAAAATGTGTTAGCTAACTCAACTATGTGACTTTTCTTTATCTCATGGATATTACGTATGGTAAGTGTTAAGCCAATTGAACTCAAATGATGTTGATGAGAATCGAGATTCTTATTTCCTAGAAGCATTATCAACAATTATGTACTTTTTCGCGTTCTTTTTGTAATTCCTTTTGAAGAACATGGTCTCTTCTCCCCCCCCCTCTTTTTCTGTCTTTCGTTTCTTCTCTCTCTCTCTCTCTCTCTCTCTCTCTTTCTATTTTGGATCCAGGTTGAATCCATTTTCATGAGCTGTTGGAATTCCTTTCTGTGGAGATTCTTTCAGTCTCATTCGACCAATGATTTTTCTCCAACCAAAAAATAATCCACCAAAGGGCTTAAAAGAAGACTATTAAGATGTAAAATGTGAGCTGTCGGCCTAATATGTCGATTTTCACAGCCTTGAGGTTATAGAAGCCAAATTATATCATATAAAGGGAATGAATTGAAGAATTTTTAGTGACTGGCTTAATTGAGGAGGCTTCCACAGATAGAACTTCATGTATGCGGACATGTGAGCTTAATGATGATCACCTGAGTAGGGCAGCCATGAGGAATGTAATGGCTGGGGTAGAATTCTGGATTGCTGAAGCAAAGGTGGGTGAAGTGTTGTCCAAACCCAAGAAGTAGAATCCTTGGTTTGCCGTTATTCTGTTTTGATATATTGACAACACACAAATAAAATGAAATCGTCCCCTGTAAACTAGAGAGCAATTTTATATGCCAAGAGAAAAGGAAAAAAACAACTCTACTGAGCATGTTAATATTGCCGCAATCACAAAATTGGGATAGAGAAAAAAAAAAAAAGGCCGTACCCGACAAGGGCAAGGATAAAGAACTGCACCAAGAATTTGAGAGTGATCCGAGGCCTCTCTTTCCTGGACACCAAATAAATTGTGATAAGCATGTGAATGAGTCCTAAGTACGTATAAAGGAGGTGTAAAAACGTGGGATTCATCACAAGCGCATCCAGAATCTGAATTGATAGAGAAAAAAGGGTGTTCGTTGAAATGCTTTTACGAGTATCACAAGAAAGGAGGAGAGAAAATTCAAGAAAAGAGGCCTTTAAATGACATGAGCACGTACTTTTCAAGAAAATAAGCGAAAGGCACGAGGAGGAGAAAGGCGATGATGTTCCTGTAAACGATGAAGACGATCTTGCTGATGCCCATATTGAGGGCGGCTCTGGACACCACATGGAACCCAGCGTAGCCGAATTGCATGGCCAACATGGCCATGTGCAGCTGGAGCCGCTCCGGCACCGAACACCACATTCTTCTAGAACCACCGGGCACCGGGTCGGCCATCGAAACTGGGGGGGCTCAACAAGCTCAATTGAGAAGGATCAAGTGAGAGTGGGGTGATGAAGAGCAGGAGCTACGTAGATATATATACTGCAGTGCATATGAGAGAGAGAGAGAGAGAGAGAGAGAGAGAGAGAGAAGGGGGGGGGGGGCAAGTCTTTGTGTGAAGACTTGGTCCGACACGCATGGGCCCTATAGATGGATGTTGTTGGTCAGTCTAAGGAAAGTAATCTCCAACTAATAAATGGGCACATTTCCTATGTGACTACCATTTTTGTCTTGTATTCATCCACCTGAAATTTAATGATGTGGACCCATATTTAATTACTTTTCTAATGATGTGAACCCATATTTAATTACTTCTCTATCTTTAAAAAGAAAAAAAGAATTGTTGGATATAGTTTCCATGACATATTTTCTTTTTGCTCTTAAGTGGATATTGTCTAATTGAAGGTAGTTTTTGTGCCCTTTTTCCTTTTTTACATTGGGGCTTACTGGCATTAGGGGTGATTAGTTCTAACATGGTAGGTTCCACCAACATGGATAGGTTCCACAGCTAGAACTTAGAATCTATCATGTAATAATTGGTTTCCAGTTTTTGGATCCTGAAACCTACTTTGTTTGTTTAGAACCATGGAACTTACCCTTTTTTCATAGTCCAATTCCAATGTTTAACGAAGAACCTGTTTTCTTTTGTTCCTTTTTTTTGTTCATTTTTATAGAAAAATCATTGAGATAATGAGTAAAAAAATGGTTCAAAATAAAAGATGAATAACAAAAATCAATACTCCCCAAAAACAACAATCCATGAAATGAACACGTAGTTACAAATAATTATAAACAATAAAAAGTTCAAACATGTAACATAAAACATAAATTATAAAACTCCATTCTATATTCATCCATAACAATTTAGGAGAAGAAGAAAAATTGGCGAGGAATTTCGAGGAAGCATGAAGCGTTGAGGTTAGAATTTAGGGAAAAAGAAATTACGGTTTTGGCTTTTTAGCTTATAAAACCAAAACTGGTTTCAAAACAAGGCAATTTGGTCTGGTTTCGAAGTGAGTATTTACTTGAAAGATGTTCCCAGACCGTTTTCAACCAATTCCAAAAATTTGGAACTTGTTCCTGGACCGGTTTCAATAGGAATCAATTTCCGGGCCTATTTTTTGGGTGGTCCGATATGGTTCCATGTAGAATCAGTTTGGTTGTATACCCCTAACTAGCATAACAATTTTTGAGCTATTGTGAGAGTAACATCATATTTTGAATCATAAATTTTTAAAGAAATAGATCACACAACAATTTCTAATTAATTTCTATTTATTTTTATTGCCCAAAACAGGTTGTTAATCTCACAATAGATTAAAAGACAGTCACAATAGCATTTTTCTTTATATTATATCTCTGCACTAATGAAGAGAGAAATTTTCGAAAAAGCTAGTTCTCTTCTACACAATTGAGTAAATTAGGATTGTCAAGGAGAATCTATTAAATTTTTTACATAGATAACTTTTTAACACATATGTTTGTAATCTATGTTTTCCCTGCATATATCACTATCAAACTCTTTCTTATCATGCCTTTTATATATGTATAATGGGATGATTGGATAAAAAAAAACCCTTTTAAATATTTGCTAAAACAAAATGACAATGGCATTCCCCAAAACGACGTTCTCCAATATGAAAATTTAAATGATGAAATTTAATTAAATAAAAAATTTGCATAAAATGAAAAAAAAATGTTAGTTAAAATTGATATATTTTGGATTGACAAATACTAACATCATTCATGGTATGTTTAGAAAAATAAAATCAAGATGCTTTAACGTGCATAACTAATTTTTTGCTATTGTTTTTAATGTACTAGGAAAATTTCAAAAAAATAAAAAAAAAAAGAGGCCTCAAGTGCTCTCATTTTTTCAAATAAGAGTGCGAAGTGAACCTTACTTCAAATAAGGATTTGACGTGGATCTTGTTTAAGATAAGTGCTCAGAATAATTATGCTTGTTTCAATTAAGGGCCTGACTTTCAGGCGATCAAGAACATTTTTGTCATTTTCCCTTTTTCTTTTATGTCTTCCTTTTTTCTTTCCTTTTCTATTTTTTCTTTACTCTTTTCTAGTTCTTCTTCCTTCTCTGCTAGTGGCCTGTTGGCTATCGACAATACCCATAGAGGGCAATGCGAGGGTCACCCTCACTCAATCCGATGAGAGCCACCCTCATTGGCCATAGGCAAGAGACGGCCTTGCTTGGGCGAGGCCACCCTCACCCTAGGGGAGGTCACCTTGGTGAGGATGGCCTTGCTTATTGCCGGTGAGGGCTTGTTGACCTTGCAGTGAGGGATCCACGGCTCTCCCTGGTTGTCAATGAGGCCACCCTTGACAAAGGCAAGGGTCAGGCTACAAGCCTTTGCCTGTAGCCAGCGAAGGCTCGATGACCCTCACTTGTTGCCAGTGATGGTCGCGGAGCCCTTGCCGGCCTTTGCTAGTGTTTGCTAGCTGACATTGGAAAAGAAAAAAAGAAGAAGAGTTGGACGAAATGCCCTTGGCAAGTCGAAAAATTTAGCTGGTCAATGACTAGCGAGGTAAGGCCCTTATTTGAAACAATAATGGCCACTTCAGGCTCTTTTTTAAAACAAGATCCATTTTGGGTCTTTATTTGAGGAAATGAAGGCATTTGGGGTCCTTTTTTGGAAATTTCCCTAGTGTACTTCTAGATAAACCTATGAAGCCTTACATGTGTTTTGTGTAAATGTGTCTCGCCAATAGTAGGAAAAAGCACCAATTTTTTTGATAAAGTAAATGAAGAGATTTGATTTTTTTTCTTTAAACTACATAAATCAAAGATAACAAATTTGCCTTGAAAGTGAACTTTTGAGGTAGGAATGATGAAGATCGGATAAATTGTTATAAGGGCAATAATAAAGAAAATATTATTTTTTTAATACCAATAAGTTTAAATTCAAAGGAAAACCATAATAAGAAAATAACTAAATTGAAGAAAATAGTGCAACTATGGAAACAATTAAAGACAATTTTTTTATCTAGTGAAAAATGAGTGGATTTACTCATATAAAGGTGGAAATAACTCTACCCTAAATAAATCATGTATCTCATATGTCAAAAAATAGTGATATTCACCCAAGGTCTAATGTTAAAAAACAATGGCTTACACATGTTTTGGACCATCTATGGCTCCATTCAATCTAAAGTTTTTGGTTTCAAGGTGATAAAGTTCCAAACTTGGAACCTGTAACTTATCATGTTAGGGTTAGTTCCCTATTTTTGAAACTGGGAATCAACTTTATTGACCCAGAAGCTAGCCTAGAATAGAACTAGTCGGTTCCAAACCGTTTTTAGGGTCAATCCGGGAATAAATGTATAAAAACTTTAAATAGTCAAATAAGGGCTATATTTTCCACCATCTTTAGTTCAAGAATTTTTCTAATTAATAGATTGTAACTACACATCGCTCATAATTGTTTAGTTGAGTTTGCATCCTGTTTCAAATCAAGGGCTCGACTCCTCTAATCAAGAATGAAGAAAAATAAAAATTGTTTATAATTACATAAAATACTAATGAACTATATCAAACTAGTATTGCATGTTTATTTTGGAGAATTCTTTCGTGATTTTTTAAAAGTTGGTCGGGAGATATTTTAACCCTTTATAAGAAACACACTTGTTGATCATGTTATCATAATGTGCAATTCCTCGCCTTGCCCAATGAATTGAGGCATGTGCGGAGGTACCGCTTCAATTCCACCTTCGGGCACTGAGTTCAAAGTCCTTTCGCACATGGACAATTTGACTTACCTAGTATCAAGGGTCGGACTCTACTGATACATCATAAGAGGTTTACTCGTCATGATCAGTGTAAATATGGAGGATCCTAATTTTCCTCACCACCGTTAGGTGGAACAATCTATAATTATTAAAGAGAGGAAAATCCCATGGTATGATCGCGATTCAGCTCTTGATAGTAGCATTTCAGTCTCACGGAATCAGCAATAAATTGAGACTTTTCAACGTGAGCAGCTTTTCAATAGAAAATTACCAGAAAATATTTTTGCGGCATTTTGCCCCTGACTCGAACCCGTGGCCGTACGAGTACGAATCATCTTTGCCATTTCCGTTCTTGTCCTTTCGGTCAAGAACATTATTGCACATGCATGCACATTGCCCTCTATGGTTGCGTTTGGAAAGACTTTTGGGGAAAGTCCTTGAGAAAATATAAAAATACTTAAGTTAGATGAGTTTTTCAAAATACAAATTATGTTTGGTAAATGGTGCTTGTGAAAGTCTATTGTGAAGTATGTTTGAGCAAAATAATGTTTGGATAAATTAAATTTGCAAAATGCTTTTGTTATTAAAAAAGAGGGAAAAAATGAGAGTTGGCTAGCTAAGGGCTTCGCTGGTTACCACCAGCGAAGGATAGGTGGTCTGGCGAGGGGGAGGTGGCGCGGTGAAGGGTAGGCTGTCCGACAAGGGGGAGGTGGTGCGGCGAAGGGCAGCGTCTAGCTAGTGTCATTGTGTGGAGGAAACGGCTCGGCGAGGGTCGCAGCGATTGAGATCTCGCGATCTAGGTTGCCGCGACCAGATTGAGCGGCACCGGCGACCTCCGCACGAAGGTCGCGGTGTGGTGGGTCGCGCAACCTTCCAACGGGGTTCTTTGCGACCCTTGCCGGACGATCGCCTCGACCCGCCGTGCCGCGACCTCCGTGCGGAGGTTGCTAGTGCCGCTCGATCTGGTCGCAGCGACCTAGATTGCAAGATCTCGGTTGCCGCGACCCTCGTTGAGTCGTTGTGCGACCCACCGCGCCACGGAGGTCACGGCGCTCGTGATTTGGTCTCCGCAACCCAGATTTGGGCGACCAAATCTGTGCACGATTTGGGTTCTTTGGCGTCCTCCGTGCGGTGACCCTCATCGGAGGGTCGTGGGACCTTGGCCGAATCACGCCCTTCGCCGGACCACCAGCCTTTCACCGGCGATTGCTCGCTGATGCTGGCCGTGTTCTAAGTAGAGAGAAGGGAAGGATGAAGACGATGAACAGTAGTCGGGATAAAGCCGGAAAAATGAAAACTTAACAAGGACAATTTCGGAAGAAAAAACTTATTATCCTCAAAGCCAGCATGCCGAGAATGCCCAAGACAGCCCCTAACTTGCCTTGGGCTTTCAGCCTTGAAAAGGCTTTGCCTTTGGCAAAGGCAAGTGAAAAAAAAATTGCCAAACATTCAACATTTGGCCCAAAGGCCTTTAGCCCCTCAAAGATCCTTGGGAAAGTTATTCCCAAACGAAGCCTATATGCAAATTAATAAGTGGATATCTAGAAAAAATGCATCACTTTTCTCTCATGTACCGCTTACATGTCTCTATTTTAGAAAGTACATCTTGCACAACTCCAAGCTAAGCACAAAAACAAAAAGGCCAAACTACCCTCTCTTTGGAAAATCCTCGAGCTGCCCCAGATTTCCATTATATCCTTATCATACCTCCATCGCCCACCCCATCGGCCATCACATCCACCAAACTCAGCTGACTTACACCATTCTTGAAGCTCGACACTGCTATTCATCATCTTTTTGGTTTAGCATTTTGAAATCCTATTAGGAAAATGCAAAAAAAGTTTAGCTTAAAGAATTATAGCAATATACAAAGGTCGTTTGATAAACTATACTTTGAGAAGTAATTTTAAGAGAAATGTTATTTGGTAGTAAACACATTTGAAAAGTTCTTTTGGTGATTGATATTAGTTTTTTTTTTAAAATTTTATTTATTTAAAATTGAAAAAATAATGTATGTAACTTTTTAAATATAAATTTTCAACATATATATAATTTTTTAAAAAAAGACCAAACCCTTCCTCGAAATTTTTCAATTTTTATTTGTTTAAAATTGAAGAAATAATGTATGCAAATTTTTAAATATAAATTTGAAAATAATGCTAAAAAATCAAATACACACACACACACACACACACACACACACACACACACACACACACACACATATATATATATTTAAAAAAAAGACTAAACCCTTCATCAATATTTTAAAGTTTTTAATGTTTAAAATTGAAAAAAAATAATCTATGCAACTTTTTAGATATAAAATTTTTCACAATAATGTTAAAAAATCAAATACACACACACACACACACACACACACACACACACACATATATATATGTATATTTAAAAAAATACCATATCCTTAGTCAAAACTTTTAATTTTTTTGTTTAAAATTGAAAAAATAATGTATGCAAATTTTTAATATAAAATTTGAAAATAATGCTAAAAAAATCAAATAGATATGTATAATTTTTTTAAAAAAATAGATCAAACCCTTCATCAGAATTTTTAAATTTTTAATTGTTTAAAATTAAAAAAATAATGTATGCAAATTTTTAAAAATAATTTTTTACAATAATACTAGAAAAATAAAAAAATATATATTTTTGAAAAAAGACCAAATCCTTTGTCGAAATTTTTTAATTTTAATTTTTTAAAATTTGTAATATATGCGACTTTTTAAATATAAATTTGAAAATAATGCTAAGAAATTAAATATATAAAATTTATTTTGAAAGAAGGCCAAACCCTTTGTCGGAATTTTTTAATTTTTATTTGTTTAAAATTGAAAAAAATACTGTATGCAACTTTTTAAATATAAATTTTGACAATAATGCTAATATATATATATATATATATATATATATATATATATATATAATTTTTTAAAAGAACAAAATATATTTAATTTTTTTAGCATTTATATATATATGAAATTTTTTAGTATTATTATGCATTTAAAAAAAATAATAACGAGGGCGAAATTAGAAATTTGAAGAATGAGTGATGAAAGTTTAGAAGGAAAAAAAAGTTTTAGCATTTAGCTAAATGCTGAAAACTCAAAACTAGTCCCTACTAGCATTGGGCTTTTAGCTTTCCCAATGTTAACTTTCACTTGAAAGCTACTTCAAAATGACTATCAAACGGTCTAGCATTTCACCACGTTAGAGGTTGAAAGCTCCTACGGAATGCTGAACAAAACGGACCTTAGAATCATGAGTTAATGTAGTCAGAGAAATTTGGAATTATGAGTTAAGGTAACTTTGTAGTTATATAGGCCAAATCCTTTTGCACATTTGATAATCTAAGAATGAATAAACTACTTATATAACAACAGCACTAGAACAAGATATGTCTATTTAATTGCTTATACAATTTCTCTTAGGACAAAAGCAAAATTATGCTTTGCTACTTTATAACCCTACCAAATGTACACTTGATGATGATCATTGTGCAAGATACCATGGAAATGATTCCCATTCTAAGAATTTTCAAATTAGGGAAATTGAGCGATACAGAATTGATGCACTCTTTAAGTTTTTTTTTCTAATTAGGAAGTCTGAGGATATCTCTCCTATATTTGAAAATGGGGAAATGTGATTATAGTCCTATTGGACTGACCCATTGTTACTTCTTCTGTCAATCTTAATTAGGTAAGTCGAATTGGATGGATAAGTTTGACCACATGTCCCCCATAAAACCTACTCTGTCAAGACATCACAATCTCCTCTGCTAGTGCAACTTCTGGGTTTCTGGTACTTCTATCCTCTCCCTATCTCTTCATTTTCATGATCAAAATTGATGCCATGAGACTCTTCGATCCTTTCATCGTTATTTTTTTCCCCAATTTTCTTTGTCTTAATTTTCACTTCGTAATATTGGGGTTTCTCTCTACTTTGGTAGGTACAACTTGGTAGCTGAAGATATCACGCAAGAATGTTCGGGACTAGGAGAGAGCTTCCCCATGGGACTGTCACCGAAATTTTCAGGTTTGAAAGTGCTTCGTTCGTTGTGATGATGATGGGTCATCGCGATAAACACTTACTCCCAGTTTGGAGAGCAGGGGAGTTTGTGGTCGAACTGTACGTACAGGCTATCACTCACATCATGATGACCACCTGCCGCATTAGTGACCTCCAATGGCCAATCTCGAGAGATTCCATGGTGATTCGAGTTGGAAAGAGAAGCTTTGCATTCGTGACACTGGGGCTTCTATATGGCCTCCAATTCCCACCAGTTTGTGATGAAGATACGATGGACACTCTCGAGAGGGCTTTCATCAAGTTTTGTGACTACACCAACCTCGATCAAGGAGGAAATGGTAAAAGTCATTCCCTTGCCTAGCTTCCATCTTTTGAATTTTAGGACTTCATTTAGTTTTCTTGAGCATAATGGTACATGTACATTTTTCATTGAAATGCTCTTTCTTAATAACAAGAAAATTCATCGTAGAAGAAAACTTGGGTGCCGTCAAATTGTATTCTGTTGGTATCATGGAAATAGGATGGTTGACCAAAATGTTATAAATATGTTGTACTGAGGTCCATTCAATCACGAACTTTTTAATTTAGTCAATTCAACTCTAAACCTTTTGATAATTTGCCGATGTAATCACGTCGAACAATTTTTGCTGGTAACTACTAAAGTGGATGCTAGTTGTCATATGTGGTACGACTAATGCTAAAGTTAACAATTTTTGCAATTTTTAAAAGAATTGTATGATTTTTTTTTCTTTTTTCCTATTTTGTTCCATTAATCGCAACAACCTCAACAATGGCCGACAAAGATCTCTAACCATAAGTACAGTCACCAGCCCTTGTCGACCATAGTGTGGACTTGTAGGCCCTCATCCAAATATAGCAAAGGTTGGCGAGGGCATTGCAGCCCCTCACTTGTGGTCAACAAGTTATTGTTGAGGCTTGATGATCAATGGAGGGAAATAAGAGGAAAAAAAAAAAAAAGAAAAGAAGAAGAAATTGAAAAAAATCTTAAAAAATTGTAAAGGATAGTTCATGTTAGCGTTGATCATGCATGTAAAATGACTAAGCTTGACTAAATTGCCACATCAATGGTAGCTAGATAAATTTGGTTTGGATGGCTACGTTGGCAAATTGTCATACAATTTAGAATTAAATTACCCAAATTAAAGAATAAAGAATTGAATTGGTTGTTGCACGATAGGTTTAGGACTTTTAGGATAATTTCTCCATGGAAGTGAAGTATGAGCTGGAATCTTGGTGAATAATCTAAACTTGAGATTGGTCGATGCTGATAGTACAAGGGGAATGAACACGTGTCGTGCCTATCTATTTCTTGGTGGTCAGCACCTTTTGAGGAATTTTAATAGAACTTAAATTTTATTTTTCTTATTGGCTTTGATTTTGTATGTTTGGACATACGTAAGATAATGTCAATAATTATTGTCCACTCTGAAGGCATTCATATGTATTTAATAAAATGATATGAGCTTACTTTAATTGATTGTCCTTTGGAGTAGACTTTTGTTTCTTACTGTCCGTGAATCTTGCAACTCACGCAATTTGACTTCATTTTTAAATCCAAAACTCATAACTAAAATGTCAACTTCAACTCTAGACAAAAAAAGATAAGACTTTTATCTTTCAAATTCACATAACGAATGGATATAAGGACCCTAACGACTCTAAAATTCTCACAGGTTATCCATGTCCTGAAAACAGACCAACGTTTTGGGTAGCAGTACGACCGTTCATCGAGAACATCGCGCTTGCGAAGCTGGGAGAGAACTGGCGACTGATGGAAGGGAATGAAGCAACTAGCTTGTCAAAGGTTGTCAGAACATCGGCGACCACCGAGACGGTGAGCAATGCTGTTGTCACCGGCTTCTTGAGGCCCGCGCACGTGGACATCTTCGCCGTGAAGGTGCAGGACCGACACGAGAGGTACACAGATTCCGAGGAAGCATTTTCTTCCATTGCAGCCATAACCGACATCGTTAATTCCTTGGAGACGGTCGGGAAAATCACAGTCGGCGATGGGCAAGCTGTTGAAGCTGCCGGCGGAGAAGATGGTTCAGTGAGGACAGCGCGAATCAAATTATGGAAGTTGAACCAGCTTGGCCTATCCATTTTCTTGCGTCAAAATTCCTAATTGCTTTGCCAGGCCAATTTGAGATTTAGTGGGGAATATGGAACGAAATGATGATGGAACATCCATCCATTGGAGTCAAATAAGTATATTCATTCATGCAATTATGCTTTTTATAAAGGATTTAGTAAATTATCTGTGTCGATTAACATAATTTTATGTGATGACTCTCGGACTATTTTTTTGCTCTACACCAGGATTTAATCATATTAATTATTGATATATCACGAAATGTCCTCAATATCCCAAAATTTCTCTCTGATATGAGCTATTGTCTTTTGCATATTATTATTCTTTTAGGTCGCATTTAGTTGTCTAGTCATTTTTCTGTTGGATATAATAAGGTCAAATGAGTTAAAGGTTGGATAGGATAATGATGAGATTTGCAATATCTAATACACCGTTTAGTAAATGCTTGGATATAATATGGATATAACACAAATTCTTCTCTTCCCCAACCCACCCCCTCCCCCTTCCAGCTTTATATTGTCATCAACCAACCTTGTTGTTGCCTTTAGCCGCCGCCTGTCAAGCCGCCGTTGACATTGCCTCATCTCGTCGAGCCATCACCAGTGGTTATGTCTTGCTCCTTATGGTCGCCCAGTCAACGACTCATGGCGCCTGATCAGCCACCATCGCCATCCCATCTCGATCCTTGACAATACGAACCTTACGGCCAAGATCGCATTTGATGGTGTCATCGGCCTTGGGTAAAACGAGATGATCTTGGAACCTCCCGTTGCACTCCATTATCTCCTCCAGCCCCGTTCAGCCTTCACTGCGAGTCAGCATAGTTGTCGGTGAACAAGGCGAGGGAAACCCTCGTTACACAAGATCACTGAAGTGTAGAAAAACCTAACCTAGGTAGTCTTAAAGTCATCAAATAAGAATTCTCTTTTCAGGCCTCACTTTTCCTCAATTTTATTTCGAGCAATTTTCTCATGGATAAATCG
This sequence comes from Eucalyptus leucophloia subsp. euroa, assembly GCA_017140325.1. Lineage (NCBI taxonomy): Eukaryota > Viridiplantae > Streptophyta > Magnoliopsida > Myrtales > Myrtaceae > Eucalyptus > Eucalyptus leucophloia. Next base: position 35,272,967 of record CM029478.1, read on the forward strand.
GACAAACTCCCAAGCAAAATTACAGGCTACAACCACAAATAGCATCAAACAACACGAACTATATCCAAAATCATCGTCACTGATTCAATCACATTAGTAACGAAGTTGTACATACAAGCGTTGGTATGAGTTCAAAACTGGGCCAACCTCCAAATTTTAATTTTCTATAATGTCTACAACATCCATATTGTGAATTTAGGCAAAAGCGTCGGGTGAATTTGGGCGAAGGTGTCTAGCCAGCGTTGAGGATGGATTTGGGACAAAATTTGAGATCAATTTGAAAAAGATCTCAATTAGGGTTCCTAGGGTGATGTGGGCGAGTTCTATTGAATTTGAGGCGACAAGGTCACCACATGACATCGTTTTGGGGGACTTCAAGTTTTTCTCTATTTTTCAATATTGGCCATGACGTCAATTTTCTGAGAGGGAAATGATGTTATTTTGTTTTTCGGCCTCCATGTTACTATCAATCATTCTACATAGCATGGCCATCTTATGTAGGATGACCATGCCTTGCAGGACTGCCAACGCTGACTGGTTATCCACATCAAGCTTTTCCGAGAAAAAATGGCAGGACGGAATCAATTGGCAAAAAAAAAAAAAAAAAAAAAAATACAATAGGTTTATGAATAAATTGGTTAAATTGAAAAGTTTAGAATTAATTTGTTATCTGCAAAATAAGTTGTTGATTTTTTGGTGATTTTCTCAACTTGAAAAGGGTTGAAGTAAATTAGAAGACGATATTAGTCGGTCAAATGAGATGGGAATAGTTGTACAATCGTCTTCTTTCGTTTGAATTTTGCTAGCCTTATTATATATTATCCACGATCGGATAAAAAGGTATTGACAATTTAATAATTTTGATTTCATCTTCTATATGATTATGATGAATTCACTGAAAAAAAATTCTGGCTAATAACTTTGTTACTAACAATTGCTATAAATTTCTAATTTCAAATTCAAACTCGCTTTGCCTCCTCACTAAAATTTGTCATTTATTCCATAAATTTTATCTTCCTGTAACTTTGTAGATTTGCGGTTGTTACAGTAACTTCCTTGTTCGTCCCTGGAAGATGTACATGAAATTCAGCATCAATTGCTCTTGCTAGTGTTGTAAACCTTTAAAAAACGGATAGGAAGGGAACTTGCGGACTAAGGATATGTTAGGTTACCGATCAATTCTCGTCTATATCTGCTCTTTTGTTCACCAGAACCGAAAACAAAAAAAGAACAGATTTTATTTGATAACATTAGCTAACTTTTCTACTCCCAAAAATAATTATTCTTTGGAATAGAATTAAAAAGTAGAAAAAAGTTACTTCTTTATTCCCGGAAACAATTCCATAATCAAGCATTTTTTCTTTTCTTTCTTCTTCTCTTCCTTTTCCTCCTCTAGCTAGTTGCCAAGCTTGGCGATGGCTGTCATCTAGCTAGAGTCGAGGTCTGATGACCTTGCCATGGCTGGGCAAGGTCGAGCCTCATCGAGGACTCGCTGACTCTCGTCTAGTAAGTCGCTAGTCATCGCCGAGGCCCGGCGACTGGCTAAAGGAGGAAGAAGAAGCGAAGGAGAAAAGAAAAAAAAAGGAAAAAAAAAAGAAGAGAGAAAACTATCATTAAATTATAATAAAAAATTAAAAAAATTCTACATCACAGAAAAAAAAAATTTAGGGTCGTACCAAACACATTCATGTTCTTTTTCTATTTTAAGAATAGAATTTTTATGCAGTTATCAAACTTATTCGAATGCTCGGAAACTCGTCTAGGGAACAAAATCGAAAAAATTATTTGTGAGTAGAAATTGTTATCGAGAATAAAATAGTTACTAAATGCACTCTAATGGGGAACGCAAACATGTAAAATTTGGAAAGATGTGAAGATCCATTAGCCAGAAAATTATGTTTGGAGCACGTGGAAAGCCCTAAAAAGCCACTGACTTAGGTGACATGAAGAGAACCTAATCGATGTTATAGATTACTTACTCTTAAGCGAGATCGGATGTCGAACTAAGTCGGCAAGAAGACAAATTTTAAAGAGGCTGACGAAGTTAGAAGCATGAGTTAATGTAATTAAGTAACAATAGAAGGCAAATCTTTTTGCTCATTTTGATAATATATGAGTGAATAACCTATTTATGAAAAAAAAACTAGACCAAGACGTGTGTCTATTGAATTGCTTATACAATTTCTCACCGGACAAAGCAAACTCTGTTCTGCTACTTTATAAAGCCAACAAAAAGATGCCCATCCTATAAATTTTCTAATTAATAAATTAGAGAGACGTAAAAATGATGCCCATTATAGGAATGATCTAATTAGGAAGTTTGAGGATATCTCTCCTATATTTGAAAATGTGGAAATGTGATTATTGTCCTATTGGACTGACCCACTGTTACTTCTTCTGTCTTTTCTAATTAGGCAAATCAAATTGGAAGAATATGTTGAACCGAAGTGATGCCGGGTGCGAGTCTTAAAACCTACTCTCTCAAGACTTTATAATATCCTCTTATAGTGCAATTTTTGGGTCAATGGTACTTCTGTCCTCTCCCGTCTCTTCATCTTCACGATCAAAATTGATCTCGTGAAACTCCTGTATCTTTTCGACCTTTTGGATTTTTACTATCATTCTTCTCTACTTTGGCAGGTGCAAGATTGGTAGCCGAAGATATTGCGCAAGAATGTTAGGGACAAGGACAGAGCATCCTCATGGGACTGTCACTGAGATTTTCAGCCTTGAATATAGTAGATTGATCGTGATGATGATGGGTCATGGCGTTCGACTGTTAGTCCCAGCTTGGCGGGTAGGGTACTTCGTGGTCAACCTCTATGTTCAGGCTATAACTAACATCATGATGACCACGTGTTGCGTCGGTGACGTTCAGTGGCCAACGTCGAGAGACTCTCTGGTGATTCGAATTGGAGAGAAAAGCTTTGCATTTGTGATGCTGGGGCTTATATATGGTTTTAAGCTTCCTCAAACTTGTGATGAAGATACGGTGGACACTCTTGAGGGGGTTTTCATGAAGTTTAATGACTACACTCTCATCGACAATGGAGTAAAAATTCTCCTTTGCCCTAGCGTCCATCTTTTGCATTTTAGGACTTATTTTGGTTTTCTAAGTACAAATTTTAAATGCCCGTTTTCCATTGACATTGTTTTTCTTAATACCAAGAAAATTTACTGTAGAAGCAAACTCTAGTGCCATAAAGATTCCATTGGTCTCATGGATTGTATTTAGTTAGACATGGGAGAATTGGTGGGGAACAATCAATATATTTAAGTTGGCTCATCACTTATTGATTTAATATAAATCCATCTAGATATTGAAATTGCTAGTGCGAGTACCTAGAGGGGGGGTGAATAGGTGTACAAAAATTTTCTCGAAACTTGTACGATATTTAAGCAATTAGAGGATTTGCAACAATTAAAAATTTAATCGTAAGACTGAGTAAGGGAAAGAGAGAATTGAACGCTCGGTTTATAGTGGTTCGGCTTGATTCAAGCCTACGTCCACTCTTCTGCACTGACAGCCGATTGGCTGGATTCCACTATGATCAAAGAGATGTTACAAAGTTGATCTTCCTTGATTTCTAGGTGTAGATGATCTACCACACTCACTCAAGGTGTCACCAAGTATAAACACTCTTTGTGTACAATTTCGCTCGATCTCAACTAACAATCAAGGGTCTTGAGACTCGAAATTTTTCTATCGATCACACACTTAAAACAGCTAGACGTCTTCCTTTTATACTCCTTCATGCCATCATAGCCGTTGGCACTTACCAAAGGAATTCCTCCAATCTACCCGTTGGACGGAATCAATCAAGAAGATCATCCGAGCTATTTAAGGAATCGATGATAGCCCATCAATCTGTTCGCCCATACAATCGGGATCTCGGTTTCCAAGAATAGAATATTCCAAGATTGTTTCGTCGACCATCGGATCTTTAATCGATCTTAGATAAGAATTAAAGAATCCGAAATGATTATCCAACCAAAGAATCTATTCCGGAAGATAGGATCGAATCCTCAACCATAAACCTCGGCTTTGGATTTCCTTCGTCCTTTGGATTAGAAAGGCGACGGTGAGAATAGACTTAAGTCTTAAGTCCGAGTCTTAAGTCTTTGAGTCTTGAGTCTTGGGTCTTGAGTCTTGAGTCTTGAGAGAACAAAGTCTTCAGACTTTAAAGCGACGGTCTCCAAACATCCGGACTTTAGGCGAAAGAAACGTTTTGTCGGCTTCAAAATATTACGGAAAGATTTCTCCAACAATCTCCCCCTTTTTGATGGTGACAAAACTTTCTTGAAGATTTGAACAACTTTGACCTGCAAAACATTTCTCAAGTAATATGGCTAACTCATAAAGATTAATAAAACAACCAGACTCGCATCCACAGAAAATTGGTTAGTCTTTCATGAGAAACACCACATAACAACACTTGAATAAATGCAACCAGTCAAGTTCATAATCAAATCCATGATCAATTCAGTCAAATTCACACCCAAGTTCAAGTTCTCAAGTCATAAACATAACCACAAAGGTCAAAGATTAAAAAAATGAAAGTTCAAATTGATTCTCCCCCTTTTTGTCGGCATTGAAAAGGGTGAGAAAGGAGTCATGTCCGCTTGGGAATGCGCACGATCTGGAAATCCCCAATGGACTGGACTACTCCTTCAAGCTTCTTCAGTCTTCTCGCAGACGAGCTACCTCTTCTCCCTTGGCATTGGCTTGGAGTTGCTGAGCGAGGTCTTTGAATTTATCTTCCGAGAGACTGAAGATTCTTGTCCAGCATGCTTTAAAGCTTGGATTTCACGAGTCGAACATATATACGGTTACGCATTTCCGAAGAATATTCATGATACTGCGAAGATCTGCAGAATTATCCGTCGTATCTTACCGGCATTGACTTTCTCGAGACGATGGCGCTTCGTACGGTCGCGCAGATTTCGAATCGACGTACCACCTTCTTCGGGCAATGGAGAGACACGAACTTCTTCGGGTCTTCGGAGATTGTCGAAGATCTTCAGCAGCATGAGGTGTAGACCTCTCTTGCTCACTAACTCCCCCTGTCTCTAGGACATCGAGAGGGGAAGAATGATGATCATGCTTTTGATTTCCCTTCTCTCCAGATTTGTCAGCAGACTGTTCTTTTTCTTCTTCTCCTTCTTCCTCAACTTCTTTCTCCTTCTCTTTCTGTTCTTCTTTCTCTCTGCTCTGCTGAAGTTCTGTCGGATAAGACACAGAACGTCTTGTTCTTGTCAGAGCTGGAATAGTGGGATCTTCATCATCTTCATCTTCATCCTCATCCTCCAGGATAAGAGTTCTTTTTCTCCTTTTTGATGAGACACCAATGGCCTCCTTCCCTTTCCTTTTTGAAGGTGAATCGGACTGGAGATTTCACCTTGAATTTCTCCATTGCCTTAGAGAGTTCTTTCAGACGCATCTTCATTAACATTTTCAACCCTACCACCATCTTGTCACACGGTCGAACACAAAAAGTATGTGGCGGTTCAATATTCAGATGTACGAAGATCTTGGTCACCGAGACCAGGATAAGGCAATTGTCCTTTGTCTTTTGACACCGCTATGTACATGTGGAAAAGGATAGTGTGCGGGAGAGAAAATTTCCTTCGAGTTGATCGCATACATCAACTTTGCTTGAGAGAAAGACACAGAAGTCTTTGACGTAGACTTGATCGAGACAATTGATCACAATCTTGTGAAGCACAATGTTGATTGCATTCATCCTGGAATAGATAATTTTCTTATCTACATCCCTATCTTTGACAAGATCCGAGTAGCGCCGGCGGGTGAGACTTTGATTGGGAGATAGCGTCCCCTTTCAACTCCAATTATGTCCGCCAACATATTCACATCTACTACATAGACTTGGTCTCGGACTTCGAATGAAATTCTATTCGCATCCAAAAAGCTAAGATTTGAATAGAAGTAGCGGTCGAGATGATCATACCCGTACGTCAGAGTCGAGCAAAAAGTCTCAAGTTGAAGCAAATTCAACTTCTCCCTTAAGTTCAAGTTGATGGAATCCGGAAGTCAAAGTCGACACTTCTAGGGTTGATTACCCCTCTTTTCAACAGCTTTAGATACACTTTTTCCTGATCCTTGGATTTAAACAAATCCATCCGATTTCCTTTCACCTTTGCAGCCACACCCATTCTAGGTTTAAATTCAAGGAACATTTTGTCATCATCGTTCCGTCAATCGATTCGTCCCGGCATACGAGGATCACTAGGAATGTTCGCAAGAGCCTCCTCTGCTCTTCCTTTCGGAGCAATTCCCAACTCTTCCATTTTCCGCAGAAAAAGATACTCATTCCCATAATTTTTGTCCTTAAGAAAGTCATCTATATACTTTAATGAAGAACCGGTGCTTTTCAACGCACGATAAAGCTTATAGATAATGAGAGGGTTTTTGGACTCTTACTGGGTCGGCATCCTCGATTATGTCTTCTTCTAGATTTTGACTTGCACCTTGTGGGTCGGGAGATGCTGAATGACGTGGAGGAGAGCGAATCGGACTTTGTCGTGACTTGGAAAGTCTTCTTCCTCGTAAGATCGAAGTGAGTCGGTCCCTTCTCCATTCTTTGTGGTCCCCTGTTTGCGATTCTTGATGATTTCCTCGAAGACGACATCTTTCTTTGTCTATTGGAGGATTCCTTCACTTGCTTTTCCCAAGAAAAATGACAACTTTCTCGACGATGAACAGAGAGTAGAAACGATATCGGGAGGAGAGTGTCTTTTTAGGGTTTTGAAAATTGGGGGAAGAATGCGTGAATTTATATGTGCCTCGGATTTGAAAAGAGAAGATTAAACAGCACAAGGAAAGTGTACGAACACTTCTTTTCAAAAATCAATAACGCCAAAAATAACTTCCTCTAAAAAGACAAGTTTTCAAATTTCACACGAATTATAAAAGAACGTACCTTTTTGAGATAGAATAAGCGAGAATTCGTACCTTTTAGATAGCAACTTACAGTCTTTAGCAATGAATGATTGAGTCTCGGGATTTAGAGTCTAAGAGATCGAGTCTTTAGAGTTGGTGAGTCTCTAGACTTTAACTTCTTCAAGCTTCAAAATGTTGAGTCTTGAGCGGATGAAGTCGAATTGATTCTTCTCCAAAGGCTTTGTGAATATGTCCGCTAGTTGACTTTTTGAATCAACAAATTGAATTGAGATTTCTCCGTTTTGAATGTGATCTCTAATGAAGTGATGACGAATCTCAATATGCTTTGCTCTTGAATGAAGGATTGGATTTTTGGTGAGATTGATCGTATTTGGTGTTGTCACATCCGATTTACGTGCATGAGTCTTCAATGCCAAAGTCTTGTAGCTGTTGTTTTATCCATAGAATTTGCGAACAGCAGCTTCCAAGAGATACATACTCCGCTTCGTCGTTGAGAGAGCTACAAGTGCTTTGCTTCCTTGAAAACCAAGACACATCCTGTTTCCAAGTAGCTGACAAGTTCCGAAGTGCTCTTTCTATCGACTCGCAACCGGCCAGATCTGCGTCGAGTATCCTAGAAGATTAAAGTCTCCCCTCTTTGGATACCAAAGACCGATGCTTGAAGATGAAGCAACGTATTTGATAATACGCTTCAGCAATGAGATGTGATTCTCTAGGATCGATTGAAACCTAGCACGAGATACAAACACTAAACAAAATATCAGGTCTAGAAGCGGTAAGATAAAGAAGTGAACCGATCATGCTCTGTACAGCTTTTGATCTACTTTCTTCCCTTCTTCATCCTTGTCTATCTTCGAGAACATGACATTGGTATGTCGGTCTTTTTGCACTTTTCCAATCCAAACCTTTTAACAAGATCATTCGCATATTTTTCTTGATGAATGAAAATTCCTTCCTTCATTTGTTTCACTTGAAGTCCAAGAAAGAATGTTAACTCTCCCATCATACTCATTTCAAATTCATCCAAGCTCGAGGTGCTTGCTTTAGACCATACAGAGCCTTTTTCAGTCTGAAGACTGAGTCTGGCTTCTTTGGGTCTTCAAATCCAGGCGGTTGTTCCACATAAACTTCCTCATGGATAAATCCATTTAGGAAAGCACTTTTCACGTCCATTTGGAATAACTCGAAACTTTTGTAACAAGCAAATGCAAGTAATAGTCGAATAGCTTCTAACCTTGCAAGCGGGTGCGTAGGTCTCGTCATAGTCTATTCCTTCTTCTTGCGTATAGCCTTTGGCCACGAGTCTTGCTTTGTTTCGTACGACTTTTCCTTTTTCGTCCATCTTGTTCCGAAAACCCATTTGGTTCCAATAACAGTTTTACCTTTTGGTTTAGATGTCAATTCCCGGACATCATTGATGTTGAACTGTATCTCGAGCTCTTCTTGCATAGCTTCGATCCAGCTTTCATCGGATAAAGCTTCTTCTATGCTTTTTGGTTCAATTTCAGAGATGAGAGCCACAAAGCACTAGATTCTTCATGCCTTTTTGATCTGGTACGGATTCCTTCATCAAGTTCACCAATAATAAGATCTTTAGGATGACTGGATTTGTGCTTCCGGTTGCGGTTGATTTTCCAGGTTGATGATCTCTTTCTTTATTTGATTCTCCATGAGCGTCTTGATGATGGTCTTCCGGACTCGAGATGATTCTTGAGATGTAGACATTTGAAGATCTAGAGCGGGTTCGGTCTCTTCGTCGAGTCTTCTTGGATTCATCTTGCACCGAGTCTTGGAATTTGACATTCATTGATTCTTCCACATCGACTTTTCTTGTTGTAGACTCGTAGGCTTTGCTTGATGTAGAATATCCAAGGAAGATACCTTCATCTGATCTTTCTTCAAACTTACCAACTCGATCATTTGCATTTTTCAAAATAAAGCATTTGCAACCAAATACATGAAAGTATGAAACAATAGGCTTCTTACCTTTGAACAATTCATAGGGGTTTTCTCAAGAATAGGTCTTAGAAAGACTCTATTTATAATATAGCAAGCGGTTGAAACACTTCAGCCCAAAATCGTGAAGAAATTTTACTTTCAATTAAAAGTGTTCTAGCCATTTCTTGAAGAGATCTATTCTTTCTTTCCACAACTCCATTTTGCTCTGGAGTATATGGAGAGGAAAACATGTGATTAACACCAGATTTATCACAGAATCTCGTAAAATCTTGATTTTCAAATTCACTTCCATGATCTGTTCTTATGCTAGAAATAGCACATCCTTTTTCATTTTGAACCTTTTTAGCAAACTTCTCAAAGTACGAAAAGGTTTCTGATTTATTTGCAAGAAAATATACCCAAGTAAAACGAGAGTAATCGTCTACAATTACTAGACAATATTTCTTACCTCCAATGCTCGGGTTCTTGTCGGTCCGAAGAGATCCATATGAAGCAACTGCAGTGCATGATTAGTAGATACATGATTTATTTGCTTAAATGAATTTCTTACCACGCTTTCCCGAGAATGCATGGAGTACATAAGTCGAGACTTTTGGTAAGGCAATTTAGGTAGACCTCGAACAAGCTGCTTTGAAGAGATTTTGGCTAATTGCTTCTTGTTGATATGACCAAGTTTTCGTGCCATAGAACTGCTTCATCTTGAATTGAGATTAAGCATTGATCTTCATTTGGCTTTACATCAAGGAGATAGATGTTTCCATGCCTTCGACCCATGAAAGACCGAGTCGAATCTTTGCTAATTCCGAACATATGCCTTCTTGAAAGGAGATCTTGTAACTAGTATCACACAATTGGCTAATGCTGAGTAGATTATAGTTGAGTCCTTCCACTAGAGAGACATTGCTTATTGTGAGATTTCCAATTTTCAGTTCCGAATCCCACAATGCTTCCTTTGCTATTTCCTCCGAATGAAACTTTTCCACCATTTACTTGAATAAGCTTTACGAAACAATTTGAGTCTCTGTCATGTGTCTTGAGCATCCTGTCAAGATACCACTTTACCTTCTTTTTGACGAGAGACCGCATTCAAAAGAGAGTCTCAAGCTTTCTTTGGTACCCAAATTTTCTTGGGTCCTTTGGTGTTAGTAGGATGAGCATTATTAGGCCATACTCTCTTAACGGGCTTCCAAACCATAGGACACTCTTTTTCAAAATGATCCCGACTATTACACTTAGAACACCTTAAGGCATTTCGACCTACGGGTTTTACAAAAACTCTTTTAAAATGATTTCTATAAGCCTCTCTCGATGGTCTTTTCTTAATTCTTTCTTTTACTTTCGGAAAATCAATCAAAGGAATTGTTTCAGCTGTCATACCTAGACCCGACTTATTGAAGTAAGGTCTTTGGATTGAAAGAACTTTTTCAAGTTTTTCAGACCCTATTGAAAATTTCTTTGAAATATTTGATAAATCAGTTTTTAAGAAAGCATTTTCTTTTGAAAGATTGTCTTCACTCTCTTTAAGAGTAGAAACTTTCAAATCTAAATTTTTTACCTTTTCTTCTAAAGTATTTTCCTTTTGTTTTAAAACGAGTTTTCCTTTTTAAGTTCGGAAATCTTTTTAAGAGAAGTCTTAAGACTGAAACATAACTCATCAATATATTTAGAGACTTTGACAGGGATTTTATAATCACTTACCTCAAATTCCTTTGTCCGAGTCGATCCAGTCGATCCAGTGCGAGTCCGATTGTGCCATTAGACACAAAGTTGGCATATTCCTCATCACTCTCTTCACACTCTGTATCGCTCCAGTCTCGGCTTTGAGAGCTTTTCGAGACTTCTCAACTTTTCCTCTTTTCTTTTCGAGAAGAGGACAGTTGGGTCGATGTGTCCTTCTTTTACACTCGAAAGAGACTACATCTTTGTTTGGTTCCACATCATCACGAGACTTGGTCTGCTGTCTCGAAAACTCTGTTTCTTTGGAATGAACCTTCTGCCTTTTCTATTCAGTTTTTCTGAATCTTCTTATCATGAGGGCGAGCTCCTCATCATCCATATCATCTTCAGAATCTGCATCATCAGAATCATCATTTGATTTTAGTGCAATTGATTTCTTACCTCTTGGATCTTCGTCTTCATTAATTCGTTCCACTTCGTAAGATCGAAGAGTTCCAATCGGTTCGTCTACGAGATAATGGCATGATTCTTTGCGTCTCTCTTATTGAAGTCTTTATATGATTCCAATCCTTGGAGAGTCCACGCAGAAGCTTGTTCACCTTCATGGGATCAGAAATTTTTTGTCCTTGATTCTCAAGACCATTGACAATATCAAAAACGACTAAACATGTCGTTATAGATTCTCCGATTTCATTTTGAAGGATTCATATTGACCAAGAAGAATGTTAATTCTGGTCTCCTTCACTCGATCTGTCCCTTCATAAGTGATATGTAACTGTCCCGAGACTTCTTTTGCTTTGTAACACAAGAAGATATTCTGTTATATTCAGTTGGTGATAAAGCACAATATAAAGAATAAATCGCTTTTGCATCGAGTGCTTGTCTCTTGTTTAATTCTTCTTGAGACATTCCCCTGGCTTCAACAGTTTCTTTCCCTCTTTCGGAGATTGATGCAGCGGGAGTGATTCCTCTTTCCACAACGTCCCATTCCGGAGGATCCTTTGATCGTAGGAAAGCTTTCATCTTGTTCTTCCGAGATGTTGTAATCCTTTCCATCGAAGTAGGGAGGTCTGGTATTGCTTTGCCCCTCCATCAGCCCCGGTGCTAGCATACTAGCCATGGATCTTTTACTCGAAGTAAAACACTTCAAACAAAGTAAGAACACGAGCTTCCGATACCAATTGAAATTGCTAGTGCGAGTACCTAGAGGGGGGTGAATAGGTGTACAAAAATTTTCTCGAAACTTGTACGATATTTAAGCAATTAGAGGATTTGCAACAATTAAAAATTTAATCGTAAGACTGAGTAAGGGAAAGAGAGAATTGAACGCTCGGTTTATAGTGGTTCGGCTTGATTCAAGCCTACGTCCACTCTTCTGCACTGACAGCCGATTGGCTGGATTCCACTATGATCAAAGAGATGTTACAAAGTTGATCTTCCTTGATTTCTAGGTGTAGATGATCTACCACACTCACTCAAGGTGTCACCAAGTATAAACACTCTTTGTGTACAATTTCGCTCAGTCTCAACTAACAATCAAGGGTCTTCAGACTCTGAAATTTTTCTATCGATCACACACTTAAAACAGCTAGACGTCTTCCTTTTATACTCCTTCATGCCATCATAGCCGTTGGCACTTACCAAAGGAATTCCTCCAATCTACCCGTTGGACGGAATCAATCAAGAAGATCATCCGAGCTATTTAAGGAATCGATGATAGCCCATCAATCTGTTCGCCCATACAATCGGGATCTCGGTTTCCAAGAATAGAATATTCCAAGATTGTTTAAATCGACCATCGGATCTTTAATCGATCTTAGATAAGAATTAAAGAATCCGAAATGATTATCCAACCAAAGAATCTATTCCGAGAAGATAGGATCGAATCCTCAACCATAAACCTCGGCTTTGGATTTCCTTCGTCCTTTGGATTAGAAAGTCGACAGTGAGAATAGACTTAAGTCTTAAGTCACGAGTCTTAAGTCTTTGAGTCTTGAGTCTTGGGTCTTGAGTCTTGAGTCTTGAGAGAACAAAGTCTTGAGACTTTAAACCGACGGTCTCCAAACATCCGGACTTTAGATTTGAAAGAAACGTTTTGTCGGCTTCAAAATATTCTGGAAAGATTTCTCCAACAGATATGTCGATGGGCATGGATTCGGGTGCACTCTTGGCAATCTCCTTAAATAAAGGTATCGGGTGTCTACTGTAAGCTCCTAACAAATAGAGTCAATGTTGATGGTTGATTGGCGGCAACTCCCAATTTATATTGGCATTGTTTGGTCTAGAGAAAGAGATCTGGAGTGAACATGGGCGACAAGGATTCAAGTTGAGGTATCTTATTGCCAAATGGTACTTTTATTAAGGGGTAGTGGACCTAACACTAAAGATTAGTGAGATACACATTAGAAAAAGTCTCATATCAGAGAATTGATGTGGTATAAAGTACTTAATATATCCAAATTGACCCAAAATTCATTAGCATAAACTTTTGAGTGAAGATGGATCTAATTAGATATGTTAACCAAGTGAGAGTTGGCTCCCTCTTTGTGATGTCCCCTCTACTCTCCTAATAGATTGGAAGCATGAGGCCAATATTCGAGTAAATACTCTAAACATAAGATTGGTCAATGCTAATAGTATGAGATAATTGAACACCTATTGTGCCTAGTTCATTCGTTTATAGTTAAGCTGGTTAATAGATTTTTGTATTTTGAAGTCGGTTTTCGATGTAGGCACATTTTTGACATAAAATTGTCCATCCTTTAAGGCATTCATATATATATATATATATATATATATATATATATATATATATATATATATATATTCATAAATAGGAGACATCAAATGAATCATGAGGAAAAAAAATCTGTGATATCAATACTCTGACAACATTTTGCTTATTCGTAGCCTAATAAACTTATCCCTTCTAGATGTCCAAAAGATGTTTGTTTGCACTTAAATTCTTAGGATTTGTGAGAAATAGGTTCTGTCGGATAAACTATAATTGATCGCAATCTTAGTGGACTTTTATTTCTTACTTTTTATTTAATTTTAATCTTGTATCTCATGCATTTTGACTTCTTTTCATACCCGAAACTCTTAAAGACCTCTAGAACTCTGAAATGTCGATAACGTATGGTATTTTCATAACTTTATGAAATTTTAAGTTCACATATAATTGAAAACCCGAAAGGAAAGCAAAAAAGTGCTTTTCGCTTGATATTTTTTTACACATAATTTCTTTTTTATAGTCTACTTTTTTATTTAAATTCACTTTATAAATGGATATAAGGACTCTAATGATTATAACATTGTAACAAAGTTATCCATGTCCTGAATATGAACCAGCTTATTGGGTGTTGGAAGATATGCGGCTAGACAGAATACTTAATTGATTCTGATCCGATTTGTACAGATCAATTAGAATTAAATCTAGGATAGATTGATTTGTAGGATATTTTATTTCCTTGTTCATTCATACTCTTGTATTATATTTACGAGAGGATGTTCATTAATACATCATTAAAGACAATAGAATATACAAAAAACTTCTCTCCTTTTCTCGAGTTCTTCAATCCCTTTTATTTTCCCTTCATCTTCTTACATGGTATCGAGCGGTAGAAGATTCTATTGCTTCCGTTTTCTTCTCTTCATCGCTTCTGTCGAGTCTTCTTTTATCATGGCTAACAATCCACCTTCCATTTCTGGTGGACATCCGCAGCATGAAGATCCCGCACAAATCATAGAAAGCCAGGACAATGTCTCCTCTGTTGATGTTGCCAGATCTCTCGAACAACCTATTCAAACTCAAGAAAATCGCAATTTTTTGGCTCAGTCAATTCTGGGGCAACCCTACTCGGTTCAGCCCATTCCGGGCCAACCATTAGCGGGCCATCCTTACCAGTCGCCACTAATATAGATGCAGCCAAATTCGTGGCTGTTTGGGCCTAACCAAAATGCATCATCGCCAATTTTTCAAGGGACATGGGCCTCTGGCCAACCCGACGGCAGCCCACCAATCGTAAGCGGGGCAAGCATGACCGACGGGTCGGGTGGAGCAAATGCGGGGCAACCAAATGGATCAAGTGGTTCGGGCAATGGAGGAAATCCATACCCGACCAATGCGGGTTATGGAACCGGTTCGAATCCGGGCATGGGAGAGAATCCCTACCCGGGTTTCTCACCCGGATTTTTGCCGTTTCCAGGGTCAATCTTCACCGGACGGCCAGAATCCGGCGACCCCCTGTTCGTCTCCACCGCCGACGGACCTGAACTGAAATTAATCAGCCAGCAGCTTACCGGGCACGAAAACTACTCCAGGTGGTCGCAGGATTTCCGGCGCGCACTGGTTACTAAGGACAAAGATGGATTCCTCGATGGAACCATCCCTGTTCCTTCAGACGATCGCCTGGCGCGACACTGGAGGAAATGCAATCAACTCGTCCGAACCTGGATCGGCAATTGCATCTCTCCAAAGGTCGCGGCAGGACTTCCACCCACAAAAGACGCTCAAAGAATGTGGGAAAATGTCAAAGAAATGTACGGCAAACTCGACCATGCAAAAAATTTTTCGCTCATGCAGGAATTGAGCAATTTAAAATAGGGGAACATGATGGTCACGGCTTGTTTCAACAAGCTATCGTCTTTATGGAACGGCGGAAGCCGTGGAGGAAAAGCTCGAGGGCCCAGAATCAACATTAAAACAGTATCGTTCCATCAAAGAGAGAGAGAGAGAGAGAAGGCAACACGTTTTTTGCTTATTTTGAACGAAAATTACATCACCTTTCGCTCATAGATTCTGGCCATGGACCCTGTCCCCCCGATCGGACGGATCTATCAGTTGGTTGTGCAGGAGGAGAACCAACGTTTCACGGAGCATGCAAGGAACAGCGAGAGTATCGCTCTTGCGGCCCGCGGCGAACGACGAGAGGGACCAACAAAAACCCTAAATCAAGAGAGAAGAGGCGGATTAGGGTTTGCAGGAGGAGAAGTCGCGCGGTCCTTTAAAAGGGACAGCACCAACGGCCGAGATTCGTTGCGCGGATCTGACGGATCAGATCGTGTACGCGGATCGGACGGGCTAGATCGTCCTAGCGGATCGGACGGTCCTTTCTTGCTTGAAACCGCAGATGAATCCGACGGTGGATATGATTCCACGATTAAAGGAGTGGACGGCCAGATTCTTGCCACGTCATCAAAAAATTTTCGGCAAAATTTTAAAGCAAAGGGTAAAATGTTTTGTGATTATTGCAAACATCCTAATCACATGACTGACAGTTGTTGGAGATTACATGGAAGGCCTGGCGAAAAGGAGAAGAAAATATCATCTGCCTATCAAGTGACTGGGCCCACCGGCAAAAATGCTGACCAACCTATCTCTTATGGTCAATATCAACAATTGATGCATGCTCGCAGAAATTGGACACCTCCAACAAGGGAGGAAGCTTCTCGGGTATCTCACATTGCCTCATTAATTCGGTTTCAAGAAAGGCATGGATCATTGACTCGGGTGCAAGCGACCACATTGTTTGTGATAAAGGATTATTTACCAGTCTAAATGGGAAAATAATTCTTCCAGTTTCCGTGCAATTACCAAATGGAAGTACCACACACGTGAATGTGACAGGAACAGTAAAGCTTAGCGCTCAAATTACACTTGAGAATGTCCTTTATGTCCCAGAATTTCAGTTTAATCTTATTTCTGTCTCACGGGTATGCAAGGACAATTCATGCCGGGTATTCTTTGATATTGACACATGCTTCTTCAGGCCCCTTCGACTGGCAGACTGATGGGCTTGGGTAAACTTTTTAAAGGCCTTTATTTCTGGACTCACTTCCCAAGTAATTTCATTTTTTTCTAGTACTCCTTCCAATAAGAAATCATTGTGTAATTTGACTACCAATGAAAGGAATTTCATTATGCACTTAAGGATGGGTCATAGTACTTTTTTTCCTTATGCACAATGTCCCGTATGCCCCCTTGCCAAACAGTCACGCCTTCCATTTCCTTTAAGAAGTACTCATGAAAATGAAATATTATCATTGATTCATGTTGATATCTGGGGCCCCTATCATACAATCAATCACGATGGGTCTCATTATTTTCTCACTATAGTAGATGATTGTTCTCGTGCGACATGGATATTTCTAATGCAGTCTAAGGGTCAAGCTTATTCGAATTTGAAGAAATTCATTATCTTTTCGAAAAATCAATTCGGAAAATCCATTAAGAAGATCCGAACTGATAATGGAAAGGAGTTCTTCAGCCATGATTGCACTTCATTATTTTCATCTCCTGGGATTCAACATGAAAGTTCTTGTATATACACTCCACAACAGAATGGGGTGGTTGAGCGTAAGCACAGGCATCTTCTGGAAGTTGTTAGAGCTCTTAAATTTCAAGCAACAATTCCAGATGAGTATTGGGGAGAATGCATTCTTACAGCAGCCTATCTTATCATTCGAATGCCCACTTGGGTCCTACATGGGAAAACGCCTTTTGAAGTACTATTTGGAAAGGCACAGATCAAACGCATCTCAAAGTCTTTGGATGTCTGTTATGCAGCTATAATGGGGTCTCGAGACAAATTGGATCCTCGTGCATGTCGCTGTGTTTTTATGGGGTATCCTAATCTACAAAAGGGATATAGAGTCCTGGAGCTATCTACTAAGGAATTCTTTGTAAGTAGAGACGTTTTATTTCATGAAAATGTTTTTCCTTTCAATAAAAAAACTCTTTCTCATGAAGAATCCGATACTTTGAGTATTCCTCATCGGCTTGTGATGGATGATACAACACATCAGGATCTTAATTTTATACCAGTGGCAGTGCCTACTCATGATCATTATGTTCAGATGAATCCCTCTGAAGCAGGACCAATTTCTGATGAGAATCAGGCTCCTACAAATATATTAAGGAATTCACCTACAGATTCTTCTGTCAATGAAGAAATTGAAGAAATCTTTCCTACACCAGTGGGAATCAACATCTTCACTTCCGAGAGTAGATCCTCCACGACGTTTTGGTCGAGCTACACGACCTCCTACCTAGACCAAAGACTATGTATGTGCTGCTCTCGAATCTCCAGGTATCAAA
Source organism: Eucalyptus leucophloia subsp. euroa (assembly GCA_017140325.1). Taxonomy (NCBI): domain Eukaryota; kingdom Viridiplantae; phylum Streptophyta; class Magnoliopsida; order Myrtales; family Myrtaceae; genus Eucalyptus; species Eucalyptus leucophloia. Next base: position 35,290,624 of record CM029478.1, read on the forward strand.
TATCCAGTATCGTCCTATGTTTCCTTCAATAATTTATCATCAGAACATAGGTGCTGTATAAGTAGATTATCTGAAGATAAGGAACTTGCTAGTTACAATGAAGCATCTGCGATCCAAGATGGCAGAAGGCCATGGAAGCAGAATTGCAGGCCTTGATTGATAATAAGACCTGGGATCTTGTCACATTGCCACCAAATTGTAAACCCATTGGCTGCAAATGGGTGTACAAAATAAAATATCGAGCTGATGGCTCCGTCGAAAGATTCAAGGCACGGTTGGTGGCCAAAGGCTTCACTCAACGGGAAGGGTTCGACTATCACAAGACATTCTCACTTGTCGCCAAAGATGTCACCGTACGATCTTTTTTTGACGGTTTGCAGCTATTCGTGATCGGTCGCTACACCGGATGGACACCCATAATGCTTTTCTCCACGGAGATTTGGATGAAGAGATATATATAGAGGTTCCTCAGGGATTACGGAGACAGGGGGAGAAGAAAGTATGTCGTCTCCGAAAATCCCTTTATGGGTTGAAACAAGCTTCCAGGCAGTGGTATGCAAAGTTTACAAGCGCCCTTATGACAGCAGGGTTCCAACAGTCCCGACACGATTATGCCTTATTCACACGGACTGAAGGTATGTCATCTATTTATCTGATGATATATGTTGATGATATTCTTATTATGGGAAATGATGAAAGAGCCATAGGGGATTTTAAGAAATATCTACATGCAATTTTTCATATTAAAGACTTAGGAGAACCCAAGTACTTTCTTGGCATTGAAATTGCCCGTTCTGAACAAGGGATTTCGCTCAGTCAGCGAAAGTTCATATTGGAGATTATTTTAGAAACAGGTTTATCAGGTTGCAAGCCAGCTGCTATTCCCATCGAACAGAACACGAAATTGACCACAGCAGATTATGATAAGGGAATTTCTCAAGAAGATGACTTCATTTTGGAAGATCCATCGAGCTATCAAAGGCTTGTCGGAAAACTTATATATCTGACAATGACTAGACCTGACATCTCTTATGCAGTGCAGACTCTTAGTCAGTTCATGCACAGTCCAAAGTAGTCACACCTGAATGCTGCATATAAAGTTGTGAAGTACCTAAAAGGATGTCCAGGTCTTGGGATATTAATGTCCAGAAGATGTAACATGGAGATAACAACATATTGTGATGCAGACTATGCAACCTGTCCCATGAGTCGAAGATCTCTCACTGGATATTGCATCAAGCTAGTAGATTCCTTACTCTCCTGGAAGACCAAAAAGCAGCCTACTGTTTCTCTATCTTCAGCTGAAGCAGAGTATCGAGCTATGGCCAAAGCTCCTTGTCAGATAGTATGGATTCGGGGTCTTCTTAAGGACCTTGGAATACGGTACAAGGGGCAACAAAGCTGTTTTGCGACAACGATGCAGCTCTTAAACTTGCAACAAACCCTATAGTGCATGAGAGAACCAAGCATATAGAGGTCGATTGCCACTTTACACGAGACAAGATCTTCGAAGGAGTCATTGAAGCGAGAGGAATTGGAACAACTGAACAGCCAGCAGATATTTTCACCAAGCCTCTATGTCAAAGACAACATGCATATCTTCTGAACAAGCTAGGTGTCTTAGACATATACAAGCCACCAGCTTGAGGGGGAGTGTTGGAAGATATGCGGCTAGACAGAATACTTAATTGATTCTGATCCGATTTGTACAGATCAATTAGAATTAAATCTAGGATAGATTGATTTGTAGGATATTTTATTTCCTTGTTCATTCATACGCTTGTATTACATTTACAAAGGATGTTCATTAATACATCATTGAAGACAATAGAATATACAAAAAACTTCTCTCATTTTCTCGAGTTCTTCAATCCCTTTTATTTTCCCTTCATCTTCTTACATTGGGCAACCATACGACCAGTCGTTAAGGGCATCGCACGGGTGAAACTGGGAAAGAACTGGCGACTGATGGAAGGGAATGAAGCTACAAGCTTGTCAAAGGTTATGAGAACATCGGCCACCACCAAGACAGTAAGCAATGCCATGGTTGCCGGCTTCGTGAAGCCCATGCATATAGATAGCTTCGTGGTGAGGATGCCGGACGACACAAGAGGTACACAGATTCTGAAAGAGCATTTTCTTCCATTTCAGCCATAACCGACATCGTTAATTCCCTGGCGGCGGTCTGGAAGACTACGATGGCGATCGACAAGCTGATAGAGAAGATGGTTCGGTGAAGACATCGTGGATTAAATTATGGAAGTTGAACGAGCTTGGCCTTGCCTTTTTCTTGCGTCAAAAGCCAAAATTGCTTTGCTAGGCCAATTTGAGACTCGGTGATGAATTTGCAAGGAAATAATGAAGGAACATGCACGTGTCACGGGTTGGTAATTCCTTGGCTGTGGAATAATCCGTGTGGTGCCTAGCGAGCGAAATTCGCCAGGCCAGCCCTCTTTCGATAGTTGTTCCAGTAAACAATACAACATTTGTTGTATCATGCTCCTTATGGTCGCCCAGTCATTGACCCGCGGTGCCCAGTTCGCTGCCTTCTTTGTCCCGTATGAATCCTCCACGTTGCGACCCTCAAGGGCTCGTTTGTGTAAGATGGCGTCATTGGCCTTGGGTGACACCTGATGATCTCTGAACCTCTTGATGCACTCCACGATGTCCATCAACCCGTTCAAGCATCACTGTGAGGTCGGCGTAGTTGTCGATGAACACAGCAAGGGAAATCCCAGTGGAGCAGCTCGGGCTGCAAGAAACCTGGTTTCCACTTTGTCATTGTCCCTAAAATAATAACTCCCCAGCACTTGGAGGAGGTCGGCCGCAAAGGTCTTCTAAACATCCTCATCTTTAAAGCTTACGAACACGTCATACTTCTATTGATGAATCAAAGTAGAAGACCCAATGCGTCACTTGGTTTCTTCGAGTTCCGTGAGGACAATGCATGATTGAGTGGAAGACTGCAAAAGAGGTGGAAACTTTTCCTCGCAGGTGAAGTGTTTATGCAATAGAGAGGACGTGCAAGTTGTCAATCAGAAGGAGCAATGAATGAAAGTTGCGCCATCAAACCAGATTTGCGCGAAGGTGGAGATGTTGAGTGGGAAGCTCTGATTGCCAAACATGATCGGCTGGCTGGCGGTGACGATCAGTTGGTCGACAATAATGAGAGCCAAAAGCTTCTCACTTGACTCCATGTTTGCTTCCAAAGTTCATTGTTGAACTATCAATTGTTAGGATTTATTTCACATCTGTTGTGGAAGGGGCAGGTGGTCAATTTATAAATGTGAGGGAAATTCTCACCATTTAAGCTAGTTTTCAAGGTGAGAGAGGCTTAAGACAAGACTTAACACTAGCATCAGAGTCTAGGTTACTAACAAGTCTGAACCCAACAGTCATTTAGAGAGTTGTTGCAACCTCTGACCTAAGTCTAATGTGTGAGGGGGAGATTGTTGGGGTTTATCCCATATCGATTGTAGAAGGAGCGGGTGGTCAGTTTATAAGTATGACGGAAAGCCCCACCTCTTAAGCTAGTTTTCAGGGTGAGAGAGGGTCAAGACCATCCAACATCTCTTAACCTTGGGGAGACTCGCTTGTACACAGTTAAGAGCATATCAACCTTGTTTTCCTAGGTGGAAAACTGGTTGCGGGGACATATCCTGCGTCTGATGCCAAAATAGGCTCCTACGACACATAGGTTCGCAGCGTAAGGAGGCTCCAAAATGTAGATTAGGAGCAAGGGAGTTACTGGGGATATGTTGGATGAGCAACGTTGGTTGATGATATTTTCCTTTATTGAGAACTTCGTAGGAAGAAGAAGATAGCTATGCTCTTTCCGGCCAATGGCGTCAACGTTGAAGCTGGAAAACTAAAGAATCAATCTGCACCAAAGCAAAAGACGAGGCGTGGGGGTCTTGTTGTTGGATTGGTCCTTCAATGCTTAAGTTGGCATTTGAAATGAGGAAGATTCAGAGGCAAAGGAGAGGATTCAGAGCTTGGAGATAAAGGGAGAGGTGTTTTTCTATAGAGGAGTCAAAGATAGTATATCTTAGCATTCAAATCACTCTTTATGGGTTACCGTTGGTGGACTGTCGAATTATGTTAGGGGCATGTGGTGGTTTATGAATAACAAGTAGTTAAATGATTCAAACAAATGACATTCATGCTGTTTTAAGGCCTGATGCATGTGCATCCTTTAGATATTGATAGCATTGTTGTACGCCCCAATAAAATAATGTTAACTATTGTCAAAGCCAGGCAATGGGGCAATGAAATCTCACCATTCGGTGGGATTATCCAGATCCATTAGTAATTATCATTGGTACTTGTCGCTGTCAGCATGACGCATGTCATAGGTCAATTGATTAGCCGAAATCAGCTTCATCAAATTCCTAAAACAATATAACACATGCCCATAGACTACGACCCTCCCCGGGGAGAACATTTCGACAATGGTGGAACGTACGCGGCATGGAAAAGTTAAACAGTCGGAAATCCACATATTCGATCACCCTAGAACTCAACGCTGTTTCTATAAAAGCAAAAGAATGGCCTTTTCAGTTCGAAGATGGAGGAACCAAGTGTACGAGCCCAGACTAACAAGGATACAAGCTTCCCAGGAAAAACATATGTCGCTCTCCTTAGTTGTGATGATGATGCTTTGGCCGTGGGTAATTTTACTGCTAGTAAACATATTTGTGATGCTGAGGCTAATTTGGCTTGGGGAAATTTGCTAATATTGACCCTGGGACTAGTAATTGTGCGTCTCAATCTAATATAGTGAGAGAAACAATCATTGCTCCCTATCAGAAAGTTACTGCTACGGTTACTTTTAAGTGTGTTTTGGAAAAATATTACTATGGGCAACCTTGCGCAGTCTGCTAAATTGGACTTTCACCTACCTGTCAAGAATGGAGATAAACTTATCATAGTTCCTACCCCCAAGGTTGTAGCTAAGGGAAAGTCACATTTCAAACTGCCTTGTTGGATACTTCCTCGCCGCGAATGCATCCTTTTACTTAGTCAGACGTTTTATTCAGAAACTATGGGGCAATGAGAACCTTTTTCTAGATATTAAAAAAATATATGATAAATTCCACATAAATACGTCGTTACAACAAGGGAATGTCTATTGCAGCATGTGTATTTACAAATCATATCTATGAATTTGCTTTCAACCTTCTGAGTAATCAATGTCGCAAAAACCTTTTATACTTACAAACCTAAACCCGTCCTTTCCGAAGGTTCCTTGAGATCAAGGGTGGATTGAAGAATCAAACCTCTGACTTTCAGCTTACAGAATAAGTCTTTAAGTCCCTTACCCAAAAAAAATAATAAGTCTTTAAGTCCCTCAGCCAGCCATCTAATTCATGGAGGTATTATGTTAATTTCTTCATAGAAGATGATTTTAGTCAGTCAAATGAGATTTGAATAGTCGTACTATTGTCCTTTTTCGTTTGAACTTTTCTATCCTTATTACATATTATCCACGATCGGATGAAAAAGTATAGATTTTTTTTACATAATTTTTAATTATCTTTCATATGATTGTGACTAATACACTGAAAAAAAAATTGGCTAATAATCCTGTTTTTAAAATTTTTTATAATTTTCTAAGTTCAAATTCAAACTCGTTTTGCCTCCTCAATAAATTGTATCTCCCTGTAGCCTTGTAGATTTGCGGTTGGTACAGTAACTTCCAAGTGCGCCCCCGAACGATGTACATGAAATTCAGCGTCAACTGCTCTTGCTAGCGTTACAAGATTCGAAAAACGAATAGCAAGGGAGTTTGCAGATGAAGGACCTATTTGGTAATCCGTTAATTTTTGGCTATTTCTTTTCTTTTTTTTTTCTCTAGAATAGAGAAAAAAACAAAAATTCATTTGATAACGTCAACTAATTTTCCTACTCTCAAGAATAATTCTAAAATCAAGTCATTTTATTTTGTTTAGTTTTAATTTTTTCCTTCTATAGCTGGTTGTCAGGCTTGGCAATGGCAAGCAACCTGCCAAAGTTGATGTCCAGCTGCCTCACTATGGCTAGGTGAGGCTCGATCTTGCCGAGGGCCGAGGAGGTCGTTGACTCTTATTTGGCTAATCGCCACACATCACCAAGCCCTGGCAATTGGCCAAAGGAGGAAGAAGAATAGAAGGAAAAAAGCAAGAATAAAACAGAAAAAAATCATAAAATTATCAAAATTTTAATTCTACGTCACAAAAAATTTGAGGATCGCACCAACCATATATATTCTTTTATTTTTCTATTCCAAGAATAGAAATTTTATGCAATTACCAAACGTGTTCAAATGCTTAAAATTTCATCTAACGAATATTATTATGAAAAAACATATATATTTCTGAGCAAAAATTGTTCGTAAGAATAAAATGGTTTCCAACACATCCATGGGGAATGCAAACGCATAAAATTTGGAAAGGTGTGAAGATCTATATGTAAGAATATTATGTTAGACCACGTGGAAAGCCATGAAAAGCCACCGACTTAAATGACGTGATGAGAACTTAATCGATGCTGCAGATTACTTACTCTTAAACAAGACTAGACGTCCAACGGGACAAAACAAATTTTAAAGAGGCCAATGAAATCAGAAGCATGAGTTAATATAGTTAAGTAATTATAGAAGGGCGAATCTTTTTGCCCATTTTGATAATCTATGAGTAAATAACCTACTTATAAAACAAAACTAGACCAAGATATGTGTCCATTTAATTGCTTATACAATGCCTCATGCGACAAAGCAAAAGCTTAAAATTGATGCCCATCGTATAATTTTCTAATTAATTAATTAAAAGATGTAAACATGATGCCCATTTAGGAATTATCTAATTAGGAAATTTAAGGAAATCTCTTCTATATTTGAAAATGTGGAAATGTGATTATTGTCCTAATGGACTGACCCATTGTTACTCCTTTTGTCAATTCTAATTAGGCAAGTCAAATTGGACGGACAAGTTTGACCGATCTGCCTATAAGTGGTGACCGTGTGTGACTCTTAAAACCTCCTCTCTCAGGACTTCACAATCTCCTCTTATAGTGCAATTTCTAGGTTTCTGGTACGTCTGTCCTCTCCCTTGTCTCTTCATCTTCAGGATCAAAATTGCTCCCGTGGAACTCCTGTATCTTTTCGACCTTCTGGATTTTCAATTTCATTTTTGCCTCTACTTTGGCAGGTGCAAGATTCGTAGCTGAAGATATTGCGCAAGAATGTCAGGGAAAAGGACAGAGCATCCTCATGGGACTGTCACTGAGATTTTCAGCTTTCAATATAGTAGATTGATCGTGATGACGATGGGTCGTGCTGCTGAACAGTTAGTCCCAGCTTGGCGAGTAGGGAACTTTGTGGTCAACCTCTATGTTCAAGCTATAACTCACATCATGATGACTACATGCTGCGTCGGTGACTTTCAATGGCCAGTGTCAAGAGACTCTCTCGTGATTCGAATTGGAGAGAGAAGCTTTGCATTTGTGATGCTAGGGCTTATGTATGGTCTCCAGCTTCACGAAGATTGTGATGAAGATACAGTGGACACTCTTGAGAGGGTTTTCATCAAGTTCAGTGACTACATTAATCTCCTCGACGATGGAGCAAAAGGTAAAAACTCTCCCTTGCCCTAGCTTCCATCTTTTGCATTCTAGGACTTAATTTGGTTTTCTTTAATTTGGTTTTCTGAGCACAAATGTTAAATGCCTATTTTTCATTAGGAAAAGTATATTATCAGTGCCATAAGTTGTGTACGGCGCTCACTTTGATGCCAAACGTTTCAATCAGATCACTTAAGTGCCAAATCGGAGAAAAAATGATCACTTTGGTGCGACCAATGAGAGATTCCAGCCAAAATGATGACGTGGCTTTTATATTTAAAATAAAAATCGAAGTCGTTTTCCATTCTCCTTAAAAAAAAACGACGTCGTTTTGCCATTCTAAGTGGATGGTCTCACAAAGACGAGGCCGCACAACTCATTTTGGGTTTTTATTTTTATTTTTTTATTTGGAGATTGAAATTAGGGTTCAGATCCTCGTCGGCCCGCCGACCTAGCTCGCTCGGCTACCGTTGCTTGGTGACATGAGGTTCGCACTTGAGCGAGATCATGGCCTTCGACTTGGCCGCTGAGTGGCCAAGTTGGGGTCGGGGTCGGGTCGGGGTTGGAGCTGTAGCCACCGAACGCGGGGGCCGTCAAGGATGCGACTGGCCCATCATTGGCCGAGGCAAAGGCGAGGGATGTGGGCGGTTGAAGGGGAGGAGGAGGGAAAACCATCAGCAAAAGACGTTGGAGTAGCCGCGGACGTCGGGGCCGACCCAGTTGGCGGTGAAATTGTTGGGGTTGGAGAGGATGGCCTGCTTCAGGGCCTGGAGGAAGATGTAGGCGGCTGCGGAGGCGCGGGTTCTCGAAGGAGGCGGAGGGGTCGACGGCAACTTGCTTGCTGCAGTCGCCGAACTCGTCAAGGTAGTGGAGGAGGTGGTGGTGCTTGATGGCGCCATGGGTGGCGGCAGAGAGGATGACAAGGTAGGAGAAGAGGATGAAGAGGGCGGTGGTGGCTGAGATTATCCAGTAGATTTAGGGTTTAGGGTTTTGAATTGGGGGAGAGACATCAAACGATGTTGTTTTTGTGGTTTACATGCTGACTGTACTCTCTGACGAGCCACATCAATGTAAAAAATTAATAAAAAAGTGCCACGTCGGATTTTCGGTAAATCTGATCGGAGTTAGCACCAAAATGATTGTTTTTCGAACTTTTTGGCACTTAAGTGATCTGACGGAAACTTTTGCCACCAAAGTAAGCACCGTACACAAATTATGGCTTTGATAGTGTACTTTTCCCATTTTTCATTGAAATTGTTTCTCTTGATAACAAGAAAATTTACTGTAGAATAAAACTCTAGTACCATAGAGATTCCATTGGTTTCATGGATTGTGTTAATGTACACTTGGGTGAATTCATGGGAAACAATCAATATATTGAAGTTGGCACATAACTTATTGGTGTAAGGTAGATCAACCTAGATATGTTAATAGGCATAGACTTGGGGCTCACTTTTGACGATCTCTTTAAATGAATGTATCAAGCTTCTTTTGTATGCCTTAATAAATGGTGTCATTGTCGATAGTTGATTGGTGGCCAATCCCAATGGATATTGGCATTGTTTGGTTTAGAGAAAGAGATCAGGAGTGAAGGTGGATGATGGAGATTCATTTTAAGATATCTTGATGTAGAATGATACTTTTATTATTTTTTTTTGGGGGGGGTGTCTTGACATTGGAGAATATTGAGATGCACATTAGAAAATGTCTCATATTATAAAATTGATGTGGTATGAAGTAGTTAATATATCTAAATTGGCCAATAATTTGTTAGTATAAACTTTTAAGCGAAGATGGATCCAATTGGATATGTTGACCAACTTAGAGTTAGCTCCCTCATGACGATCTCCCCATATAAAGATCCCAATCTCTGCTCTCCTAATAGATTGGAAGCATAAGGCCAATATCTGGGTAAATAATCTAAACATAAGATTGATCGATGCAAATATTATGGGAAAATTGAACACCTGCTGTGCCTATTTCATTCCTTTATAATTAAGTTGGTTCACAAATTTCTATATTTCGATGTAGGCACATTTTTTTTAATAAAAAAATTACTTTCCATCCTTAAATGAATCATGCGAAAAAAAAAAAAGAAAATGCACGAAGCCATTGACTACTCTAACAACATTTTGATTATTGTAGCCTTAGAAACCTATCCCTTCTAGATGTCAAAAAGATGTTTTTTGCTCCAGAATTATTAGATTCTGTGAGAAGTTAGCTCTGTCGAATAAACAATAATTAATCGTCAGTCTTAGAAGATTTTCATTTCTTACGTATTTATTTAATTTTAATCTTGAATCTCATGCATTTTGACTTCTTGTCATACTCGAAACTTTTGAAAACCCCCACAACTCTCATATGTTGATATACTAATTCACATATTATCTGAAATTTTAAGTTCACATATAATTCAAAACCGGAAGGGAAAGCAAAAAAGTGCTTTTCGCTTGATTTTTTTTGACATGTGCGTTTTTTTTTTTTTTTTTTTTTTTTTTTTTAAGTCTGCTTTATTTTACATCCACTTTACAAGTGGATATAAGGACTCTAATGACTGTAAAATTGTAACAGGCTATCCATACTCTGAATACGAATTAGCCTACTGGGCAACAGTACGACCGGTCGTTGAGAGAATCGCACGGGTGAAGCTGGGCAAGAACTGGCGACTGATGGAAGGGAATGAAGCAACAAGCTTGTCAAAGGCTTTGAGAACATCGGCGACCACCAAGACTGTAAGCAATGCTATGGTCGCGGGCTTCTTGAAGCCCATGCACGTAGACAGCTTCATCGTGAGGATGCCGGACCGACGCAAGAGGTACATAGATTCTGAGAAAGTGTTTTCTTCCATTTCAGCCGTAACCGACGTCGTTAATTCCTTGGAGGGGTTCTGGAAAATTACACCCGGCGATCAACAAGCTCTTGAGGATGCCGACAGAGAAGTTGGTTCGGTGAAGACATCGCGGATCAAATTATGGAAGTTGAACAAGCTTGGCCTTGCCTTTTTCTTGCGTCAAAAGTCAAAATTGCTTGGCTAGGCCAATTTGAGATTTGGTGATGAATTTGGAAGGAAATAATGATGAAACATGCATGTATTGGAGTGACATACGTGTTTTCATTCATGCAGTTTTTTTTTTTTTTTAGCAGGGAATCAGTAGGTTCTTTCGTGATGGTTAACATAATTTATCAGGTATTAATCGCTTTAATTATCGATCTAACACGAAAGGCCCCAAACATCCCAAAATTTATCATTGAAAATGAGATATTGTCACTTGGATATTATTACTCTTTTAGGTTGCTTTTGGCGGTTTGGCTTGTTGGATAAAATAAAGTTGAAAAAAATAATTATCGGATATGATACTGATGATATTTGCAATGTCTTATAAGTGTTTAGTAAATGCCCTAGTAACACAAATTCTCCCCTCTATCCCTCCACTATTGCATTGTCATCAACCCAACGTTTTCATTGGGTTCACCACGGCTTGTCAAGCTGCCGTTGACATTGCCTCATCTCGCCGTGCCATCACCAGTTATAGTATTGTGCTCCCTGTATTGGCTCAATCAACGACCCATGTCGCCTAGTTGGCCACTATCTCTGTCCTGTCTCAGTCTTCGACATTGCGACAGGAAACCTGGATTCCACTTTTTCACTGTCCCTAAAATAGTAGTTCTCCAGCATAATGAAGAGGTTGCCCGCAAAGGTGTTCTAAACGTCCTTACCTCTGAAGCTCACGAACACGTCATATTTCTAGCAATGTAGCAAAGTAGAAGACCTAATGCGTCGCTTGATTTTCTTCAAGTTCCATGAGGACAATGCATGATTAAGTGAAAGACTGCGAAAGAGGTGGAAACTTTTCGTCGCAGGTGAAGTAACTATGCAACAGAGAGGACGTGCAAGTTGTCAATGAGAAGGACAATGAATAAAAGCTGCGCCATCACACAGATTCGCACAAAGTTGGGGATGTTGATCGGGAAGCTCCGATTGGGGAACATGATCAGCTGGCCAGCGACGATGGTCAGTTGGCTAACAATGACGAGAGCTGGAAGCTTCTCCCTTGTGTCACGGGCCGATCGATTGGGATCGTGACCGTGCGGCAACTCGGGCACTTTAGGCTCAGAATGGATCGCCGAAGCACCTAAGCCAAGCCTTTCATAGTCGAACGCTCACTCGCTCGCCTGAAAGAATCTAGAGAGAAGAGCTCTGGAAAGAAGACTTGCTTTGTATTGCGGAAGTAGTGGATGATTATAAATGAAGGAGGACACCCCTTTTATAGTTGAGGGCCTCGGATTACATCCATTGATCTAGAATTCTATCGGCGGATAAGATCGCATCACCTCAACTACCGACATAATGTCAACTACCGTCTACCAACATAAATAACGGAACGGACTTCTATAATATAGCTTAATGACAGCTTCGCCCGCCCTTGCAATATTCAGGGAGAAGGCTTGGTGGGAATCCGAGTGAGAGCAGGAGGTCCACGGGCTAGTTGGGGTTGACTCTGGGGAACCTATCGGGTCGTCCATCTTTTGGCCCGTGACACTTGACTTCATGTTCACTTCCTAAGCTCATAGCTGAACTGTCAACTCTCCTCCCTGGGCAATGCCTGTCGCAACTTAACCTTTGGAAAAACCCGCTGGTACGCTTCTAAGAGCATGTCAACCTTGTTTTCAAGGTGGAAAACTGGTTGCAGGGACATATCCTGCATCTGATTTAAAAATAAGCTCTTGCGGCACATGAGGTTTGTGAGTGAAGGGGAGAAATATTCAGCGACGGAAGAGGGTATGGAGTGGCGCATGCTTGTAGCCAAAATGACCATATATTCGAGGAGGAGTGGGGAATTGTTGAGGGTAAGAATTGGGCATGTGACATGGAGGCATGAAGGGGTACGGGGCAGGAGTCTGGGCCGCATAAGGAGGCTTCAAAATGTAGACGAGGAGCAAGGGAGTCATTGTGGATGGAGTCCGGCTAGTCTAATGGTAGGGCTTTTGTTACGGTAGGAACGGTCTAACATCAGCCACACTTTATATATATATATATAAGGAAATAGGGAGACTGGTTTTAGTGATTTTTTTCTTTTCTTTTTTGACTTTTTATGGCTTCCTATATTCTTGGCTTAATTTAGGATTAGGTTAGAGGAATTGAAAAGGGAAATTATTAGCTGACAACTAACAGTACCAAATCACAAGTGGAAAAATCCTAGTAAGTGGAACATGTCACAAAACTAGGTGAAGGAAAGCGAAAGAAAGGATTTTGTCGAGGAAAATGTATGCCTCAATTACTTTGTATTCTGTGTACAGGAGTGTATATAATACAAAGGAAGAATCAATAAAAAGAAAGTAAATATTCTCTAATCTTTCTAATCCTAAAATAAACACGATCCCTATCAATTTACAATTGATACAGATCTTTTAAATCATATCTTCCAACACTTCCCCTCAAGCTGGTAGCTTGTATATGTCCAAGACGCCTAGCTTGCTTAGAAGATATGCGTGTTGTCTTTGACAGAGAGATTTAGTGAATATATCCGCAGGTTGCTCCATGGTTTTGATCCCTCTTGTCTTGATAACTGCTTCTTGAATCTTCTCTTGAGTAAAATGGCAATCAATCTCTATATGCTTTGTCCTCTCATGTACTATAGGATTTGCTACAAGTTTGAGTGCTGAATCATTGTCACAAAAAAGTGAAGTTAGTCCCTTAACTTGTGCCCTAAGATCTAGTAGTAAACTCCTCAACCAAACTATTTCACAAACAATCTTGGCCATAGATTGATATTCAGCTTCAGCTGAAGATAAGGACACATTAGACTACTTCTTTGTCTTCCATGAAAGTAATGATTCCCCAAATTTGATACAAAAGCTAGTGATAGATCTCCTGCTCATAGGACATGTAACATAATCTGCATCGCAATAGGCCGTCATTTTCCATGTTGCACTTCTGAGAAAGGAGTATCCCTAAGCCTAGACATTTCTTCAAGTATCTCACAATCTTCAAAGCTACATTCATGTGAGAGTGTTTTGGATTGTGCATGAATTGACTAAGAGTCTGTATTACATAGCAAATGTCTGGCCTAGTCATGGTGAGATAGATAAGTTTTCCTACAAATCTCTGATAGCCTGATGGATCTTTTAATAACGGATTTTCAAAAGAAGGAGGCATGCCAGCATCATAATCAACATAAGTCAGCTTGGCATTTTGCTCGATAGGAATAATGGCTGGTTTGCAACCTGACAGTCCTGCTTCTGATATCATTTCCATTACAAATTTTCGCTGGCTAAGAGAGATTCCCTGATTTGAACGAGCTATCTTAATTCCAAGAAAATATTTAGGCGAGCCTAAATCCTTGATGTAAAAAGTGGAATATAGATACTCTTTAAGTTTTTTCACAACAGAATCATTATTTCTCATGATAAGTATGTTGTCAACATAAATTATCAAGTAAATAGATGACATACCTTTTGTTCAAGTAAATAAAGCATAGTCATATTTAGACTGTTTGAATCCAGTGGTAGTAAGTGCATTAGTAAATTTGACGTACCATTGTCGAGAGGCTTGTTTTAGTCCATAAAGAGATTTGCGAAGACAACATACCTTAGACTCCCCTTGTCTCCGTAATCCTTGTGGAAGATCCATGTAAATTTCTTCATCCAGATCATCATGCAGGAAGGCATTATGGACATCCATTTGGTGTAGTAGCCAGTCACAAAAAGCAGCAAAATAACGAATTGTAATGTCCTTTGCCACTAGAGAAAAAGTTTCGTGGTAGTCAAAACCTTCTCACTGTGTAAAACCTTTGGCTACCAACTGGGCCTTGTATCTTTCTACAGAATCATCTGCTTTGTATTTAATCTTATATGCCCACTTGCATCCAATTGGTTTGTGATGAGTCGGTAATGGTACAACATCTCAAGTATGATTTTTTATCAGGGCTTGTAGTTTTGCCTCCATAGCCCTTTGCCAATGAGGATCATCTTTTGCCTCATTATAACTAGAGGGCTCTTGTTCCTCAGAGATACGGCTTATGCAACATAAATGTTTAGATGATAGCTAATCAAATAAAATATAAGAGGAGATAGGGTAACAAGTACCTGATGATCTCAAGAAACCACATACATAATCCTTAGTCCGGGTTGGTGGACGAGTAACTCGACAAGAACACCATGGTGGCTCATGTTGCATCAAGGATGATTCTTTAGTAGTGCTTTCTTCTGAAGGAGTTGTCATTTGCGGTTGCTCTTCTATAGGAGGGTCTTCAATTGAATGACTCGTAGAAATGTCATTAGGAATTGGAGGCAATACACTAGTTGGTCTCTGATGTCTTGGAGAAGAAGCAATAATATATGTTCCTCCAGAAGATAAATCCTCTTCCGATAAGAATTGCTTATTAGTTGTCTTCTCATCTTCAGATAAAGAAGTGACATTTTGGAAAGGAAAAATATCTTCATGAAAAACATCCCTACTCACAAAGAATTCTCCTGTGGATGGTTCATAAACTCGATATCCCTTTTTTAGGGTTGGATATTCCATAAATATGCATTGACGGGCACGAGGTGCCATTTTATCCCTATTCCCAACTGTAATCACATAACATAGACACCCAAAAAATCTAAGATGGTTCAGATCTGGTTTCCTCCCATACAATATCTCAAATGGTGTCTTCCCTTCTAGAATGCGTGATGGCATGCGATTAACTAGATATGTTGTTGTGACCACACAATCTCCCCAAAAATTTCACATAAATAGATCGTTACAAGAAGGGAACGGTCTATTACAACATGTGTATTTACAAACCATATTTTTGAATTTGCATTCAATCCAATGAGTAATCAATGTTGCAAGAACCTTCTATACTTACAAACCTAAACCCATCCTTGAACAAGCTTTCTTCAAATCAAGGATGGATTGAAGAATCAAACCTCTTACTTTCAGCTTACAAAATAAGTCTTTAAGTTACACAACCAACCATCTAATTCATGCAGGTATGATGTTAATTTCTTTATAGAAGATGATATTAACCAGTCAATTGAGATGTGAATAGTTGTACTATTGTCCTTTTTTCGTCTGAATTTTGCTATTCTTGTTACATATTAAATACGACCGGATGAAAAAGCATCGATATTTTCATAATTTTTATTTTATTTTTCATATGATTATGATGAATACACTAAAAAAAAAAATTCTGGCTATTACTGTCAAGCTTCCTTGTTTGCCCCTGAAATATGTACATGAAGTTCAGTGTCTATTGCTCTTGCTAGCGTTACAAGATTCGAAAAGATGAACAGGAAGGGAACTTGCAGATTAAAGGGGAACACAAAGATGTAAAATCTGCTAGGTAGCACGGACACGCTGTCCGTGCTTCCCTGTCGTGTCCGACACGTGTCGGAGCGTGTCGGACACGTCGACACGCTCGGACACGGTCGGACACGCGGTCAACGCGTGTCGAAAATCCGACACGCGGTCAACGCGTGCCCGACACGTTTCGACACGCGTGTCCGGAAGATGACGGAGGGTAGAAGCGACCGCGAGGGAGTAGAGAGGAGGCCGCGACGGCGAGAGACGGCCGCCACTCTGCGACAGATCCGACGAGGTTGCAGCTGCGAGGGAGAAAGGGCCAAAGGCGAGAGGAAGAGGAGAGGAAGGCGGTCGTGCGGCGAGCGGTGAGAGGCGACGAGCGGCGAGCGGCGAGCGGCGCAGGAAGGGGGTCGTGCGGCGAGCGGCGAGGAAGGGGTCGTGCGGTGAGCGGCGAGCGGCGAGCGGCGAGCGGCGAGGAAAGGGGTTTGTGTGGCGTGCGGCGAGCGGCGAGGAATGAGAAGAGGAAAGGTCGTGCAAAGCTAGGGTTTTTATGGGCCATCGCGTATTGGGGAAGGGAAGAGACGGACGGGTTTTTTTTTATGGCCACTGCGTATTGGGGGAGGGGAAGAGACGGGGACAGCACTGTCGTCGGTGAAGGGGAGGGAAAGAAAAATATATTTGGGGGTGGGGGGAAACGAACGCTGGTGGAGGGAAAGAAAGAAGATTTTGGGGGAGGGGGGAAATGGACGAGGAAAGAACTAGAAGAGGGTGGAGTGGACTTTAGTGAAAAAAAAAATTTTAATGGAAAAATAAATAAATGGGATTAAAATATAATTTCGAAAAATAAAAATACTGAATTTGAATTAAATTAATTAAAAATAAAAAATATTCATTTAATATATAACGTGTCGGAACGTGTCGGAATTCTCTACTTTTTGAAAAATAACGTGTCGCGTGTCGTGTCGTGTCGTGTCGCATGTCGTGTCGCAGTGTCCGTGCTACCTAGAAAATCTGGAAGGGTGTGAAAAATCATTCGTAAGAACATCATGTTTAGAGTGCGTGGAAAGCCACAGAAAGTAAGGGTGAGCATGGTCCGAGTTGGGCTGGTCCACCCCTTAACCCTAGGACCAACTCGCACAGTGCTCGTTCTCAATTTTTGAGATCGAGGACCGACCCTATTGAGCTTAGGACCGAGGATCAGACCAACCCAATAGGTTCGGTCCGATTCTAGGGTCAATCCGAGACCAACCAATAATATTTTATTTCATTTTTGGTACTCCTTAAAAAAATGATTAAGGATCGAACTGATCAAATGGGTTCGGTCCAGTTTCAAGGTCAACCTAAGACTAACCAATAATTTTTTATTTCATTTTTTGTACTCTTTGAAAGGGGAACCGAGGATTGTACCGATCCAATTGGTTCGATGATAAGCGAGGTTAGCTAAGATAGGCAAGCGGTGAGGGTCAAGTGGGATGAGTATCGAACATAATGAGCATCAAATGTCGAGCAAGGAGCAACAAGCCAAGCAAGCATCGAGCAGCGAGCGACACAAGTGACCCAAAGCGAGCAAGGCGAGTGTCAAGTGGCAAGCAGAGAAGTTGTTTTTTTTTTTTTTTTTTTTTTTTTTTTTTTTTTTTATTTTGGCAAATCGAAGACTAAGAAGACAAATAAAAATAAAGGGAAAAAACCATGAAAAAACCCAAATTTTGCTCAAAATGACAGATTTACCCCAATTTTTTTTTGTGACGTGAAAAATCCTGAACCTTGCCAATCGTGACACATTTACCGCAAACTTTTTTTTGTGACATAAAAAAATTGTGAACTTCTCTCGTGTAACACATTTACCCTAAATTATAGGGCATTTTGGTCTTTTTACTTTTTACTTTTTTTCTTTTTTTTTTTTTTTTTTCTTCTCTCGTTGCGGCGAGAGGGAAGCCGGAAGTCCGGCGTGGGCTACCCTCGCTAATGTCGGGCAAGGGTCACCCTCGCCTAGGCTGGCTAGGGCCGCCCGACACCGGCGAGGGCACCCCTTGCCCGACACAGGCAAGGGCGGTCCTCGCTTACATCGAGCGAGGGCTGTCCTCACCCGACACGGGTGAGGGCCGCCCTCATTGGCATCGGGCGAGGGCCTCCCTCACCAAATCTGGCAAGGGCACCCTTTGCCCAAGTTCGGTGAGGGCATCCCTCGCCAAGTCCTCATTGGCGTCAAGCAAGGGGTGCCCTCACTAGATCGAGCAAGGGGTGTCGGGTGAGGGCACCCTCGCTCGACGCCAACGAGGGTGGCCCTAGCGGTGAGGGCGACCCTCCCCACACGCCGGCTTCCCTCCACTGATTTTGCCGTGGTTGGCGAAGGGAAGAAGAAGAAAAAAAGAAAAAAAATAGAAAAAATAAGACAAAATGCCATTGATGGGGGTAAATGTGTCACAATTTGAAAAGTTTGGGGTTTTTCACGTCATAAAAAAAGTTTGAGGTAAATGTGTCATTTGGAGCAAAGTTTGGGGTTTTTGGTGGTTTTTTTTCCTAAAATAAAATAGAACAAATACTAGAGGAGGATGCCATAAGGAGTTGTTTATATCTTTTTGGACGCCGGGAGGATTTCTCACAAAAACATTTTCCTCTTTCGTAAATTATGACTATTGATATCGTAAAAGACATTAAAAATTGAAAATATTAAAGAACAATGTAAAATTACTCGAATTCCTCACTAAAGAGTCATTTAATGTTGTTGATGCTGTTTATTTTAAGATTTTCTCTATATAAAAAAATTATAAATAATATATTAAATATATATTCAAGGTTGGTCCGAATTGGATCGATCCGAAATTCTCGGGACCGAGAACCGACCCACACAATATTGGTCTAGAAATTCTAGGACCAAGGACTGATCTAGTCTCCCTGGAAACCGGACCAGGACCTGTAGGGTTGGGCCGGTCTAGGGTCGATAGAAGATGGACCCTGGACTGATGCTCACCCCTAGGAGAAAGCCACTAACTTAAGCCATGTGGCAAAAATTAATTGACGTTACGGATTACTTACTTTTGAATAAGACTAGACGTCGTGATAAGGCAAATTTGATAGAGGCCGACAAAATTAGAACTGTGAGTCAATGTACTTAAGTAGTTATATGACAGCAAATCCGTTTGCATGTTTTGATCGAATCTATTAACGGATAACCTACTTATAAACCGAAAAAAGACAAGATCAAGTTATGTCTATATAACTGCTTATACAATTTCTCATAGGAGCAAACAAAATTTGGCTAGCTACTTTATAACACTTAACATATGATGCCAAACCAATGAACTTGTAATTAGGGAAAATTTGAGAGACCTTAAAAAATGATGCCCATGTTAGGAGTTTTCCTAATTAGGACGTTTGAGGAGATATTTTTCCTTATTGGAAAAATGTGAAAATGTTGACGGGTTCTATTGGACCGACCAGTTTTTACTTCTTCTGTCAAGTCTAATTGGGTAAGTTACATTGGATGGATACGTTTGACGAAATGTGATGCGACTCATGAAATTACTCTCGAGACTTCACGATCTCCTCCTCTTCTCTGCACCGAAATCAAACTAAACCCCAGTCCATCTACTAGTTTTTTGAACTTATATTCTCTCCCTAGTCTATAAATCTTCGTAATCCAACGTTGATCCTATCGAATTTTTCAAGAATGACAGGGACAAGGAGAGAGCACCCTCATGGGACTGTCACTGACATTTTCAACTTTGATTGTGCTTCCCTGGTTGTGATGGAGATCGGCCAGGGCGATGAACAGTCGTTCACAGTTTTGCGAGCCGGGGCCTTTGTGGTCAACCTCTATGTGCAGGCCATGACTCACGTCATGATGACGACGTGCGCCGTGCGTGACGCGCAGTGGCCACTTTCGAGAGACTCCATGGCAATTCGTGTTGGAGAGAGGAGCTTTGCATTTGTGATGCTAGGGCTCATGTATGGCCTCCAGCTTCCTCCGCTTTGTGATGAAGACACGGTGGATACTCTTGAGAGGGTTTTCATGAAGTTCAGTGACTACACCGCCCTCGACGATGGAGAAAATGGTAGAAATTCTTCCATGCCTAGCTTCCGTCTTTCGCATTTTCAGACTCGATTTTAATTTTCTTGAGCACAAATGGTAGATGCACATTTTTCGTTGAAATGGATTTTCTCAATAATAGTCAAATTTATGGTTTAAGAAATTTGGATGTCGTTAAATAGATATTCCGCTAGACATGAGATTGGTCGATATTGATAGCGTTAGGGAATTTGAGCACGTGTTGTGTGTATCCATTCCTTGACGGTTGAGTTGGTTCATTTTTTATTTTTTATTTTATAAGTTGGTGAAAATTACAGTCGCTAAAGGAGAAGGAAGAACTTGGAGCATTAAAATCGTTGGAAACCTCGCGACCAATCATAAGAGAAATTGATTTTTATTTTCTTAATTGTCTTTCCATTTTCGATGTTTGGCTTTTTTGACATATCTCAGAGTTGGTCATTACATAATCATAATGTTGAAATATCCCAATTGCTTGATTACGATGTGATATATTCTTTATTTATGCAGTTTTGGATTGGAATGTCGTACAATAAATATGATAGAGTTGGATACAAGAACTCTAATGACTAATATTTACAGGTTATCCATGTCTTGACAACGAACCAACTTTCTGGGCAACAGTACGACCGGTTGTTGAGAACTTCGCACGGGGGAAGCTCGGAAATAACTGGCGACTGATGGAAGGGAATGAGGCGACGAGCTTGTCAAAGGTTTTCAGAACATCGGCAACGACCAAGAGAGTGAGCAACGCTATTCTCACCGGCTTCCTAAAGCCAGTGCATGTAGAGACCTTCATCGTGAAGATGAAGGACCACGGAAGGAGGGACGTAGATGCTGAGGATGCGCTTTCCTCCATTTCAGCCGTAACCGATATCGTTAATTCCTTAGGGAAGGTTTGGGGAATTACGATCGGCGATCTACAAGTTCCTGAGGATGCTCGCAGAGAGGAAGGTCCAGAGACGATGTCGCAGATTAAACTTTGGAAGTTGAATCAGCTTGGCGTGGCACTTTTCTTGCATCATAACTCGAAATTGCTTGGCTAGGCTGATCTGAGATTTAGTGATGAATAAGGAAGGAAATGACGGCGGAACATCAAAGCATTGTGGTCGTACCAGTATGTTCATTCATGCAATGATGTCTTTATCGGATTTTTTTTTTCGTGCCAGTTAATAAATTTTATGCAATGAGATTTAGATTTGAAGATTTTTCTTTTTAGCAAATAATTCCGACTATCCTCTAACTGCTTTTTTCCATATACCAGGATTTAGTCGTAGTAATTAATCACATGTAAGAATCTTAGCTTATGACAGTAGAGATGAATACTCTATGGTAGCAATGGGAAATTCTTTACTGCTAACTAAATCATGGTATTCATGAAGAACAGGTTGTTCTAGCTTGATACTATCAAGAATTCCTACCTACTGTATGGGTTTCGCGACACTCCCAGTCTCAATTGAATCATCGGACAAGAATCGCCTGTTTTTGTCCGTCACCATGGAGAGAGCTTTCTTCACCCTAACCTTTGTGGTAGTTTTCTCTATGCCCTATCTCCCACTCTTCAACCTTTTCTCCACCGTCTACCTCTACTGATGTATCCCAAGATTCTTTCTCTCCTAGACCACCTCCTTTCAACGTCTCTTCTCACCCCTATTTTGTTATCCTAGGACGATAATGACCGGGAAAAGGTTGCTGTTCTTTATAAAGGAAGGAGCAACCTCTGGCCTCAAACGCAGGAGAAACTGTGAACTTACCCAACAGCTCTTGTTGGGCAACCTTTAGCCAGCCCCGCTCTCGACTTTCATGCCTTCCAGTCTCCTATGAAAAGGTGTGGAAGTTGGAAAACTTAGTAATCTCCCGACTTGATAGAGTTCTTTCTTGCATTCCAGTTCTCTAATGAGAGAGAGAGAAGAAACGAATCTAGGATGCAGCACCATAGGCCTTTGCAAATCATCTTCTTATCCTGAAAAGGTGGGAACAAGGCACACCATCCAAAGGTATTCATTTGATTGCTGCTGATTTTGGATTCAGATCCTTGTTTTATCTATAAACTGGTTCTCTTAAGTTTGCCTTTGGTCATCTGGATATAAGTCAGATTATAATATGTTTTATCCTATCTTGTGCTTTGGTAGCTATGAAGGACAAGATAAAAAGATGGATATAGCCCGAATAAAAAAATCCTAGGGGAGGTGAGATAGACCCGGATATGATTTCTCGTATCTAACTATATTTCAAAAAATCCCGTGCTCTCCTTTTTGGTCTCCTTCGTTCACACACTGTGACTCCTCTCACATTGAAGTTTCATGAAAATAGTTCACGAAAGCAGCGGGAGTCTTCTTCTCCGTAGCTCTAGTCCGATGAATTCAAGCTCCATCTCCAGCGAGTTCAAGCTTCAATCTGCAAATCTTCAACTTTCCAGCTTGTTTCTTTGATTTCTAGTAGTGGTCTTTGAATTCCAAAAGCTCCAGCAGTTATACATCTTCATCTTCCGACCAAAAATATCCAACTTTAAATTAGTAATTCACTCTACAGTGAATAGGATATGAAAAAATCCCAATACTTTGTATCATATTCTATTCAATTATATCCTGACTAGAAATCCAAACAATTAAACACAACCTAAAGGCTGCGTTTGGTCGTCTGAATTTTTAGTCGGGATAGGACTGGATAGGATAGGATATGAAATTCTAAATTTTTTTAATATTATGTCAAGTGTTTGGTGAATTGCAATATTAAAGTCGAATAAGTTTACATCCTATCATGTACTTTTATTTTTTTTCTATAAATGGCATATCATTATAAATGAACTTAAATGTTCATTAATGAAGATGGTGACAATCTCTCGTAACACTATTCCTTAATTTATTTTTATTTTATTTTTCCTCTTTTTTATATTATTTTATTTATTATTTCTTTTTTCCTCTTTCATCATTTTTTAATAAAATTTTATCAAATAGTAAACTGTACTAACATACCTAAAATACAAAAATATTTTAATTTATATTTATTGAATGTTTATTATAAAATAGAATTAAAGTTGAATATATAAATTAAAATAGGATTAATTAAGATAATTTTTTATTTTTTATTTTTTATTTTCTTATATTATAAATCAAATATTATTTATATCGAAATATAATTTTAATTTTATTAATTTAATAAGTTTGTTATTTGAGAAAAATAATTTTCCTAGTATCCTAGTATGAACATTAGAAATCCTATCCACATTTATCACACCTCTCCCATGGGATAATTTTATCCTGTCTATATCTCTCTTATATCCGACTTTATCCTATTCTGAGCGAGCACCAAACGTAGGATAGGATAAATCATATCTTATCCTGAATTTTATCCCGACTGCCAAACGCAGCCAAAGAGTTAGTGGGAAAACTAGCATCTCAGTTTAGGACGGTGTTTGTTGTGAGCACGGAATATGGACCAAGCGAATCGGATAAAATAGTCAGAATGAAGGAAAGGAAATCGGACACCAGATTTATGTGGTTCGATCTGAATATCGAAACCTACGTTCACGAAGAGAGCAGTACAGAATTTCACTATAAAAACAAGCGATACACCGGAGATTGCAATCACTCGAGTACTCAAACACACTCTCAGTGTTTCCCAGCCCCAAATTACACCCAAATAACTCACACAGTGTTTAGCCCCTCACAATTCCTAGTAAAACCTCACTCAATGAATTAAACAAATTCTACTCACAAGAATTTAACTAACTAAAACACTCAGGTATAATTTCAACGAGAAAATTCCTCTCTGCCGAGAGCTTCTGGCTTTTCTCTAGGAAGTCTCACGACTTCTCTCACCAGCTCTTCAACTCTCTCTCGGCCACCAAATAACTCAGTGCACTCTTCTCCGTTGGACATCTCTCTCTTTTATAATATAAAAGAGAGTCTCCATTATTTATTGCAACATGAGGAAGTCCTCTTCAGAGAAAGAAAGGACAAAGCAAGCCCACCATAATCCATGGGCGTCCATGCATGTGCATGCATTAAAGGAGAGGAGAAGATGGACGTATGAAGCTTTCTTTCTTCTTTCTTTGACCCATGCAATGAATGCCGTCATTGCACTTTTCTTCATGCATGCCAACTCCCCAAGCTTTCTCGAAGAAGTCAAACTCCAGCACTATTCTCCCTTGCACTTCAGTCGAATAACAAAAGACAAAGAGCTTCTATTTGCATTAAATACAAGCAGCAAGCAATTTTGGACTTTCCCTCTCGCGGCTGCACGCTCCCTTCTGGCCTATTCTTCACACTTGCGGCTCGTAGATCCGCATGCAATCTTCTTCTGACAATTTGGGCTGATTAATTCACATGCGCTGCTTTGACTCGCACGTGGTTGAGTTCACGTATTCTCATTAGTCCGATTTCATTTAACGGGCTCAAACTCGAGATATATTTTTAACAATCTCCACCTTGGCTCGACGTTTGAGCCAAGTCATAATTGCTTCAATGGACACCTCGCTACTACTCTCCCACAGCCCCAACGAGCTCAACCGCCACAGGGCACTTCCAAGTTCAAGCCGTGCTTGAACTTTCCCATAACCATGGACCTCATCAAGACACCAACTCTACCTGCATAATTAGCTACTCCACAAGGATTTTCCAACATAACCTCCTGTATCATAGATAAAGCAAAACCATCATTGCTTCCATATCTGACAAAGCGTTGAACATGCACCTTGTCAAATTCAGCAATTACAATAACCGTTAGCTCTATCGGCTCCACCTCGCTACAAGCATCATCCATGTCGATTATTCCGCTAGTACCTGCTACCTCAGGAGTTTCTAGTTGCAACTCCACCTTGAGCTGAACACCGTCCAAATCCATATTAACACTGCCACAAACACTCCTAGCTAGAAGTACTGAAGACTTGTCAAAGGTAACTTTTTCACTGTTAACAGATGAATTTATATCCAGGCACCACAACTGATCACTCCACTCGCTTAGTGCATAGTCATGTACTATGCACATTGTCCTCTCATTGAGCTTACCATCACTCGCTCGAAAATAACACGAGCAACCAAACATTCTAAAAATAGAATAACCAGTAATGTTACCTAACCACACTTCTTTAGGAGTCCGCCATTCAATAGTAGTTGATGGGGATCTATTCACCAGGTAGCTTACCGTACTAAACACATCAGCTAGGATTTTCCTAGCAACACCAGCACTAGAGATCATTTTTTGGGTCGTCTCTAGTAATGTTCTGCTCATCAATTCTACAAATTGTTGTGGTTTACTGGCACTAGTGCGGTGTTCCACTATGCCTTCTTTTATGCATAATTTATTTGCCAGCTCCAAGCAGAACTTCATGCTATTGTCAGTCTGCACATGCTTGATCGACTTACCAGTCTCCGTTTCGATCAAAGCTCTCGACTACGTAATCCTAACACCAGCATCAAACTTGTATATCAGCATAAACACCCAGGTCTTCCTCGAGCAGTCAAAAGACTCTCGAACAGATGTATCCAACGTCTCCAAGGTGAAACCGATCACTGTCTCACCTTGAAGTTTATACAGGCCTTCGTGCTTGATTCCTTTCATTATCATCAGGGCACCTCGGACAACCTTCAAAACTCCACCTTCTGAAGAATACCTGCAACCAACTAAATCTAGGGCACCCAAGAAAATTAAGTTCTTTTTCAATTCTGGAACATGTCTTACTCTAGTCAATGTCCTCACAATACCATCATGCATTCTAATTTTAACATCACTAACACCCATAATATCACACTCAGCGTTGTCCCTAACTAGACTTTACCACTATTTGTGCACTGATAAGTGATAAACTAGTTCTCATTTGGTGTAACGTGAAATAAACAACTAGAATCTATTATACATCCGTCAAATGACAAATCCTCAGTGACAAACAATACACAATCGACACCATCAGAATCATTCTCAGCTACAGCTGCAATATTATATGTAGACTCAACTCTAATTCCCTTATCCTTTTCATTTTTCAGTTTAAAACAGTCTCTTCTACGATACCCACTATTGCCACAATTCCAATAGACAACTATACTAGTCCTAGACTGACTTCGTCTGTTCATGTGCCTGCTAACACGCGTGCTACTTCTTCCTCTCCTTTCACCTACTAAAGCAGTAGACACGGGTTCACCATATTTTTTCCTACAAATGTCTTCACTCAGAATCAAATCGCGAATCTCATCAAACATTAAACTTCTTGACCCAGAGGAATTACTAACAGCAGTAACGGTAGTATTCCAAGTATTAGTTAATGAGAATAATAGAATCAACGCACGTACCTCATCTTCAAAGTTAATCTCAACCAAACTCAATAGGTTAACAACCTCATTGAATTCGTTGATATGTTTAGCTACTGACGTACCTTCGCCCATCTATAAGTGAAACAAACGTCGCATCAAATAGACCTTATTGATCGCAAGAGGATTTCTTGTACATATTCGACAGGGCTTTCATTAGTCTCCAATGGTTTTCTCCTTCACGATGTTAAATGCGATGGTACGAGCCAACATCATCCAAATAACACCAATCGCTTGTCTATCCAGCAATTCCCACTCGGCATCCTTCATCGAGTCTGGTTTCTCCCCAGATAAGGGTAAGTGCAAATTTCTCTAGTTCAGACAATCTTCAATTTGCATCTTCAAGAAAGCAAAATCCTTCCCATCAAATCGGTCGATTCTCACCTTTCCACCTTCCATAGTTACCGATTCACTTCACATCAGCCAAACCAGGCTCGATACCACTTGTTGCGAGCACGGAATATGGACCAAGCGAATCGAATAAAATAGTCAGAATGAAGGAAAGGAAATCAGATACTGGATTTATGTGGTTCGGTCCGAATATCAAAACTTACGTCCATGAAGAGAACATCACGAAATTCCACTATAGAAACAATCGATACACTGGAGATTACAATCACTCGAGTACTCAAACACACTCTCAGTATTTCCCAGCCCCAAATTACACCCAAATAACTCACACAGTATTTAGCCCCTCACAATTCCTAGTAAAACCTCACTCAAAGAATTAAACAAATTTTACTCACAAGAATTTAACTGACCAAAACACTCGGGTATAATTTCAATGAGAAAATTCCTCTCTACCGAGAGCTTCTGGCTTTTCTCTAGGAAGTCTCACGACTTCTCTCACCAACTCTTCAGCTCTCTCTCGGCCACCGAAATAACTCAGCGCACTCTATTCCGTTGGACATCTCTCTCTTTTATAATATAAAAGAGAGTCTCCATTATTTATTGCAATGTAAAGGAAGTTTTCTTCAGAGAAAAAAAGGACAAAGCAAGCCCGCCATAATCCATGGGCGTCCATGCATGTGCATGCATTAAAGGAGAGGAGAAAATGGACGTATGAAGCTTTCTTTCTTCATTCTTTGACCCATGCAATGAATGCCATCATTGCACTTTTCTTCATGCACACCAACTCCCTAAGCTTTCTCGAAGAAGTCCAACTCGAGCACTATTCTCCCTTGCACTTCAACCGAATAACAAAAGACAAAGAGCTTCTATTTGCATTAAATACAAGCAGCAATTTTGGACTTTCCCTCTCGCGGCTACACGCTCCCTTCTGGCCTATTCTTCACGCTTGCAGCTCGTAGATCCACATGCAATCTTCTTCTGACAATTTCGGCTAATTAATTCACATGCGCTGCTTTGACTCGCATGTGGTCGAGTTCGCGTATTCTCGTTAGTCCAGTTTCATTTACTAGGCTCAAACTCGAGACATATTTTCAATAGTGTTAATGGTGAATACTAGTTATGATATGGGAGAGTTTGCTTGAAGGTCAATCTAGATTGAATGCCGCTTAAATCCAAAATGTTGGTCACGGAGGAAGAAGCGATCATTTAGATAGATGTTAACTACGATAGTCTACCACATTTGTATTATTTATGTGGTGGTATCGGTCATTACCAGAAATGTTGTAATTATGGGGGTTGCCCAACCCCTTACTTCCATAAAAATTTGTTAGGTCATGGATAAAGAAACAATAAAGCAAATGGCCACAGACTTACTATAAGAATTTGTTTCCACCTTCTAAGAGGTTGAATCAGTCGTTTTTTAAATCCAATGAACGCTTCTTGATCAAATGGCATGAATGGCCTTTTCTATTAGGATCATTGGGAAATTTTGAAAGATGACATCTCAACCGAGCTGCAAAATATGTTTTTGTATGGCCTTTTATATCCAAATATGAGCCCTACACACTTGACTCTGATTCCCAAGGTCCCTGTCTCGAAAGACTTGTCTAAGTTTGGAATTGTAAGTCTATGTAATTTTAGCTACAAAGTAGTAGTTAAAACTCTAGCTAATAGGTTCCAACCGTTAAACCCCAGCTCATTTCCCTAATGCAAAGTGCTTTTGTTGAAAACCGAATGATCAAGAGCAGCATTTTAATTGTCTAGGTAGTTCAGCATTGGATTACATGTCCATAGTGGTGTAAGAAAAATGTAAGGGTTTTAAAACTGGATATGCAAAAAGCCTATGATCGAGTAGAATAGGATTTCCATAAAACATGTTTTTACAAATTGGGCTTCCAAGAAATATCCGTGGGCTAGATTATGAAATGCATGACTATAGGATCTTCTGCGGTCAAATTCAATGGAGTTGTTGGAAGACCTCATGCGAACTTCGACAAGGTGATCTAGTGTCCCCATATCTATGTATATACTTGCAAATACCCTTTCTATTTTATTATCAATGGTGTAGATAGTTGCTTTGCTCAAGGGTGTAAGGCTCACCAATTCATGTCCAGTACTCACATACCTACTATTTGTAGATGACTTAATTTTCTTTCTGGATGGGTGTGCGAAGGAGAGTTAGAATCTTGTTGCCGTGCTTAACCAATACTGTCATGCTTTCGATCAAACTATCAACTTAAACAAATTTGGCATCTGTTTTAGTAGAGTTGCTTAGAGAATCTACAAGCAACAATGGCAGATCATCTATGCATACAGATTCTTCGAAATATAGAGAAATAGTTATACCTTCAAATTGGGACATGTTAGAAAGGGAAATGTTTGCTTAGATTCTAGACTGAGCTAATAGCAAAGTTAAAAGCTGGAAGGAGAATATGCTGTCTAGAGCTAGGAAGGAGAATATTCTGTTTTTAAAGTACGTAAATCTATAAGTAGATCGATTTGAGGAAAAAAATTGTGTCATTTTGGTGAAAATCTACAGAAGGACGTAAAGGGATTCACTGGAAAAGACGAGATGTCTCAACAAGAACAAAAGATAATGGCGACTTCAGCTTCCGAGAGCTGCACAACTTTAATGTTTCCATATTAGGGAAGCAAACTTGGAGAATGCACTCCCAGCCAGAGTCTGTGGCACAGGGTTTTAGAGCCATCTATTTTGCTTACACGGACTTCTGGAAAGCGAAGTGAAGTCATGGATCATTTTGGGGTTAGCAAAGTTTACTCATGAGAAGAGATCTACTAGAACCACAACTGAGATAGACGATAGCTAACGGCTCTAGAATTCACATATGGGAAGATCAATGGTTAAATTTTGGAACTTATCAAGGCTCCATAAATAGAGGCAATCCCACGATAGTTAACCAGCTAATCCTAAGCCAACCAAAGACATGGAATGAACTTTTGATGAGAGAAATTTCTTCAAAAGAAATGGCAGAAGAAATTCTCGCAATTCTTCCTGGGCATGCAAACTCAAAAGACAAGTTGATATAGACACCAACGAAGAATGGACAATGCACTGTGAAGAGCGGACATGAGGGACAAGGCAAAGGACCCTAGTTGAAATCGAGGAATCTGCTTTCTCATCACACCCTGCGCCTACGACTCAATGGAGATCTTTGTGGTTTCTCGATGTGCAGCTGAAAATAAAGCATTTTTTTGTGGAACCTATTTCAAGTCACATTACCCACAATGGA
Organism: Eucalyptus leucophloia subsp. euroa; assembly: GCA_017140325.1. NCBI lineage: Eukaryota > Viridiplantae > Streptophyta > Magnoliopsida > Myrtales > Myrtaceae > Eucalyptus > Eucalyptus leucophloia. The sequence continues at coordinate 35,320,468 of CM029478.1, forward strand.
AAACCTTCATAAGAGAAAGATCTTGCCTTCGCCATTGTGCTCTATATGCAAGTGCAAACCAGAAACTCCAGAACATATCTCTCTTCTTTGCATTTGGGAAAATTGGATACGGGCACAATGGCTTGCACGAATCATAGCCAGATTATCATGAATAAAATATTGGTTTAAAAATATAGTTAATCGGTCAAATCTAGAATGAAGGTAACAATCAAACTTTTGTCAAGTGAAGCCCGCAACTTATGGGGTGATCCAAGCTGTGACTTCAAACTTGAAAGCTTTTAACAAGGTGCAAGAACAATTGAGTTCAAGAAGACATTATGACTCCGTATCTCGATAAGACGTGTGGAAAGCGCCAAAGCTTCGGGAAATAAAAATTAATTAAGATGGGGCCTTTTCATCACAAAAGAAGCCAGGAGCTTAGGCTTTCACTATTAGCAACCATGAAGGAAACATAATAGGAGGAAAATCACAAAGATTTCCATCTGATTCAGCTACACAATTTGAAACCCCAGACTTCATTGGGCTATACAAGCCAAAACCCTAGCGGTGCCAGAAGCTCTTGGTCATATCATTGGTGACACCAATAATAATCCACTTGCTAGGTAGGCAAGGACAAACACATGAATGGCACCTGAATATGGGCAGTCGCGCCTGTACGGTATAGCATGTGGATATCACTGCAAATACGTCATCCCATCTATAACTACAAGGACTAGCATATGCTTTTTAATGATGATGTTCATCAATGCCACATATTTCAGTTGTCGGCCGTTAAAAGTCGGCAGTTAATAAAGTTGTTGCAATGAATATTTATTGAAGGGGCATTTGTTTTTTTTTTTTTTTTGGTCGGCATTGAAGAGGCATTGGCAAGCTGTTTTGGAGTTTAAAATTAATGAAGCAGTTGAGAACAAAGGTTCACGTTTTTTGAGGTAGCAATTACAATCTAAAAATAAGATCACGGGACACCCATTGCTACTGTTTATGAAGAATGACAAGAAGCAAGAGGAGATATTGAGATGTGAAGGTAACCGACAGAAGTGGCTGAAGGAAATATAGACAAGTTCCGTCAAAAGGTGGGTTACCCAAAATTATTATAAATACTGCTAGTTGTCCATCAGAAGTCCCCCCAAACAAATCAAGCAGATTTACTTGCACTTCATCTTTTTAAGTTGTAACTTTCAAATCTGCATCATCAATTAAATTGCGGTATATATTTTTATCTTGGGTACTGCATCGACAATTAAATTTCAAGATTGTATCTTTATATTCTCAAGCTATGACATGGATTAAATTTCATTGTAATTTGTTTACACCTTGTCACGTTATTGAGTTCGTAATTCTCAGGCCTTATCATCAATTAGATTCTGACTTGAGTTGGGATTGTGCAGTGCTTTTAGGATTGAAGAAGTTAGATTCCTATTTGCCTATGATATTTTTTGTCCAAAATTGGTGCAGATGCCTAGTTTCCTTAAATAAAAACTGAAGAACAATCAGTGAAACCTATTTGGTCGAAGGAAAATTCTAGCGAAACAATCATCCAATGAAGAGAGAGCGAATCTCGAAAATGGATACTAAAATTGTCTTCGAAGTACTAAATGGGTCAGGGAGTGTTTCTTGGATTATTGAGCATGCAGTGCAAGATCGTAGAAGCTTCATTAACGAATGGCCAACTTTTCATTAGCGACATAGAAAAAAATTAGAAGCAACTGTATAAGAGATCGGCATAATAAACTAGAAAGGAGATGGATGTTTCGTGCAACAAAATTCATTTCTTAGGGATGAAAAAATTAAGGGAAGCTCACTCTATTACTGTGAGTCCTTATCTGATTTGACATATGATACTTGAAAGTGGATGAATCAAATCACAAATGATTGACGTAACGAACCACAAATTATTGATGATTTTGCTTTGACAGTGCGGCAATTCAATAATCCATACTCGATGTCATTATCAAATGTACCGATAAAGCAAGATTATATTGAAATGTTATATCCGTGAGTGTCACCAAGCTACCAATAAGTTAGCGTTGGGAAGTTACATCAACCATCAAATTCACACGTAGGACTGATATTTAGTCAGATTAAGACAAAAATAATTAAGTTAAATTGATGTTAATTTTGAAAAGTCATACCTTTAGCATAGTAGGGGTCATGAAAAGAGCTTATTTTGGTAATTTGCTGATTCAACTTTTTCAAGTTGGAGTGCATGATAGTGCATCTCCTACTGACGTTAGGGATGTGGACCATAATTTTTTATGAAACCGTGGACAATAGTTTAAATGCATTGATAGGTTTCTTGAGTAAAAAGATGATAGAAGTAGGCAGAATAACTTCATCATTTGTTGACAAAGATGGTTGTATATAAGGAAAAAGATAAGATTGTGGCTCAAGATTGATAAGATATTTAAGCGAGGAGAATCAAAAGATGAGAACTGTATAAATAGACAAATAACTGGTCATTCTCTTTATTAGTGGATACACTAGGATATTTTGGATTCAATATGATAAATGGTAGGTTAGGTGGGAATTATATAATTCACTTATATGAAAATGCACATCTTTAGTCATAACTTAACTTATAAGGAAAATTGATGGATCAAATCATAGATTATTAATGATTTTGCTCAATTGAAATTGCAGATGCTGCAAATTAATGATCAATATTCAATGTCATTATTGAATGTGCTAGTAAAATGCGGGAGAAGAACACCAAAAATGCTAAAGAGTCGTCTCTGGTACTCACTTTAGTACCAAAAGTTTTCGAGAGTTTAAGTGTTAAAATTTTTTAAAACATCTTTTCAGTGTTAACTCCAATCTATATGGTTGGAAATCCAATGAAGTCTTTTTATTTATTTATTTATTAATTTCTCAAGCTGACGAGGCTCGCTAGAGGGTCTATTCAACATCTAGAGCAAGAAATGACGTCATTTAGTAGCTTTCAATACACCATGTTCTGACAAGCCACGAAGAAGCTGCTTCACCTGCTCACCCCGACCTCCGCAGTCATGAGGGCCCAACCCACTCCTCCTTGATAATAGAGAAGGTAAACTCTCAACCTCAACTTTGGTCTAAACACTACAAAACGAGGAGCACAGACACCCTCTCGTATGTGGACAATAATGGAGTTGCAATTTATGACGATCAAGGATAGAAAGTTTAGTCATCAGCGCCCGTTGGAATCAAAGCGAACGTATAGATTCTGAAAGCAGTTTCATCACTTTGTAACTTCCGGCCAAGGAGTAGAGTAAAATGGAGCGCGCTCGCACTCTTCCAAAATCAATTGGTGGTGGTAATGGCAACGGCAAACAAAGGTCAGATCAACAAGAAAGATTCTTAGGGGAAAATTACCAAAAAAGTCCTAAACTTATCGTAATTGTGCCAATTCAGTCCTAAACTTTTTTTTTTACCAATTGAGTCCTAAACCTTTTACAATTATTCTCGATTAATTCATCTAACCAAAATTGGCTGGCCGGCGCGATGTGGCAGCTAGTGAGCTTTTACTAATATTTTATTTTATGAAATTTTTTATTAATTTTTTTCCTTTTTCCTTTTTTTTTTCCCTCCTCCCTCTTCTTCCCTCCTCCTTCCTTTGGCTCCGGCAACCCGCCAGGTTGGCCAGTTGCCAACCGAGGCAATCCAGCAGGTGAGCCTTGCTGAATCTAGCGAGGGCTCGTCTCATGGTCGCTGGGCCGGTGCAAGCCCTCGCCGATCCAATGAAGGGGGCTTGCCGTCACATTTGACAAGGTCTCCTCACCGAATCTAGCAAGGGCTCACCTCACTGGCGATCGTGAGGCTCACCCTTGTCAGATCTAGCAGGGGCTCGCCTAGCCGGATCGTCTCAGTCTGGCAACTAGCCAGCCTAGCCGATCGCTGGAGCCAAAGGAAGGAGGAGGGAGGAAGAGGGAGGAGGGGGAAAAAAGGAAAAAAGGAAAAAAAATAATAAAATATATATTATTAAAAAAAGCTCACCTTGGCTCATTGGTTGTCACATCAGTGCCAGTCAACCAATTTTGGTCAAATGGATTGATCGGGAATAATTGTAAAAGATTTAGGATTCAATTTATCAAAAAAATAAATTTATGACTAAATTGGCACAGTTACAATAGGTTTAAAATTCTCTCATATTCTTAGTGATAAAAAAGCCAAGAATCAAAGCCAACAGTGGCGTGTTGAGCCGGATCCGAGTTCTTTAGGTGCTCGAATCGCAGTGTAGAGAGTAGAGCACGACAGTTCATGGCACATTGATACTATTCCAGCGATTGAGAGTGGATGACAATCTGGGAGCTCCATAACATCGAGAGCTACCGACAGCTTTTGCTTCCTTTTTGGACAAAAAAAGCGTTTGTGGAGACTATGCCCCCTCCCTCCTTCTAAGTTGTATGTGTATATACCCCAAAAAAAAAAAAAAAATGGATCATACTCCGTCAAACCCCCAGAACTGAATTCGTTGCGCAGCTTTTCCAGAATCATGTCGAGATGACGTTGCTTCGCCCGCCCACATCGATGAGGTGCGAGACGCACGTCTGAAGCTTCGGCAGTGGGTGAACAGAGATTCAAGACAGATAGGCGAACTCTTGAAAAGCGAAAATTGAAGACACGACAACAAGGCCTCTCGGCCAAGCTTGCCAGAGACAAAACGGGTGGCTCGCAAGCAACACGGGAACTCGTCCATGGACGACCGAGATTCGTGAGCGTCGGCGTTGCTTGGCTAGATCTGGTGGTGACTCCACTGGTGGCAACAATGGGGGAGGGGCGGAGGTCAAATTCGGAGAGAGGGGATGACTAGATGGGTTTTTCGAGCAAGAGGGACCGGAGGCGCGTAGGTGAGGAAGAGGGCCGATGCCATTGTTGAAGAGAGCGAGCTTAAGAAGAGGGTACCATAGGAGAGAGATCAAGGAAAAAAATTTGCCCATCTTTTCCTTTCTTAATCGTTGGACAGCAGCCAAGATAGTCCACGTGGACTGATTTTTTATTAAAAGCCACTTAATTTTTTTGTCGGGATTTCTTGAAGGATTGTTTTTTATCTGATTTGATACTTAAGAGCCGACGGAAACTTTTAACATTAAAATAAGTAATCTTTTGGCATTTTTAGTGTCCACCTATAACCTGTTATAAAGCTGAAAGTCAAACATCATTAAATTCTTTTTACTATATAAGTATTATCTTAGTCAATTTGAAAGATTTCTAATGTCAATCAAACTCTTTGGTTTGATATGATTTCCCGATGGGATAAACCTACTAAGAACTAAAGATGGAGAAAGTATTTTTTAAGATTACATTTGGTCGTCCGAACATTTTTGCTTGATAGTATTTCAAATCTCCCACCCAATATCTGTTCACGTGAGGTATAGCATGAATATAAATAAATATTATCTAAATAAATATTAGATTTGCAAGATTAAAATTATGAATAAACTGTGTTTATAGAAAATCCTCTCTTCCAGAGGAGGAGGCCGTTTTTACTCGACCCAACTTCCACAGAGAATTCAATACTCTAAAAGTAGGCAGAAAAATTGAAGGGAAGCGAGGCGGACTGAGAACTTCCGTTTCTGGAGATAAATGATCTTGTGGATCTTCGATAAATAACTGAACTCAAGAAAAAACCAAGCTTTGCACGTTGCCGGAGAGTTCAGGTTATTGAGTTGATCATTTAAGAATTTGGGTCTCTACGGTGTGCTGAACAAAGAGAAGAGAGGACGACATGGGATTTGGAGAATTGAAGGGGAAGGGAGTAGTTTTTTGAGAGACAATGGAAATAATCTCAGACAACGCCTGAGCTTTTTGCCTACGCCTTTCTATTCTTCCTTGCTTTTCTGAGCTTCAATGTCGCTCTGTATGGATGACTTAGAATGAAATCTGCAACGCGAAGGCTTGAGATCAACTACCATTTCTAGATCTGGCGACTTACAAGCCTCAGCGCGAGCAACCATGAAGAGTTGGATCGGCCATTTACTGCAAGCCACCGGGACTAAGATGGTGACTCAGCCATGAACCTTGGCTCCAGACCTCACCTCGTCGATCATGGACCAGTGGTGTCACCGGCCTAGTCAGCTCCGTCTTCCCATGGTCGCCACGACTCCAACCAGATTTGAACTGTAGCGACAATGGGAAATGGAAAGAAAGAGAGAAAAAAATTCAATTTTTAAAATTTCACATATCTTATCTAGGTTTATCCCACCCCCTAGGTGGGATTTTTTATCCAGACTACATCTGGTCATATACAGGTTCATGTCAAAACACCACATAGGATAGAAGTTATCATATCCAAAGTTTTATATGGCCAACCAAACACAGCCTAAAATCATTGAGTGATAAATTAACGCGAGAGATACTATGATACAATGAATAGAAAACTGCACATCTTTTTGAGCAAACGAAAACTAAAAATGTCATTATGGTCGAGACAAATACAATTATCTCTATTTGGGATTAAACGGTTTCTTTGGCCATCATAAGTAAAATTACCAAAAAAGTCATAAACTTTTTGCATTTGTGCTAATTCAGTTCTAAACTTATTTTTTGATCAATTCAATCAAAAACCTTTTATAATTATTCCAGTTCAGTCCTTCCGGCCAAAATTGGCCGGCCAGCTGGATGACAAATTTTTAATAATATTTTATTTTATTGAATGATTCTATTAATTCTTAATCTTTTTTACCTCTCTCTCTTTCTCTCTCTCCCTCCCTCCCTCCCTCCCTCCCTCCCTTGGTGAGGGCTTGCCTCGCCGTCACCGGGTGAGCTCGCCCTCATCCACCGACGGCAAGGCGAGCTCACGCGGCTATCTCAATTAGACGACTAGTGAGGGTTGGCTAGTTGCGGAGCCAAAGGATCCCTCTCCCTCCCTTGGTGAGGGCTTGCCTCGCCATCACTAGGTGAGCTCGCCTCTTCGCCAATAGCTAGGTGAGCTCGCCCTCACACACCCACGGCATGGCGAGCTCACATGACTATCTCAGTCGAACAACCGGCGAGAGTTGGCCGGTCGCAGTCCCAAAGGAAGAAGGGACAAGGGGGAGGGAGGAGGGGGAGGGAGAGGGAGAGAGGGGTAAACAAAACATTTAAAAATTAATAAAATAATTCAAAAAATAAAATATTATTAAAAAAATGTCTCCAACGCAGGCTGACCAATTTTGGCCAAAATAATTGAACTAACACAATTGTAAAATGTTTAAGACTCAATCAACCAGAAATATAAGTTTATGACTCAATTGACACAGCTACAAAAAGGTTTAAGATTTTTTTGGTAATTTTCCCTAATATCCTTGTAAAAGATGTCAAAGGTGTTCAATATTTTTTATTTGTAAATTCATTGAATTTAGAGAGTCGATTAGTGTGCATAGTGAAAGCTTTGTGAATTTCTATTACATTAGGATTAATATTGCAATCTTAGATCGGTGTACTATCTGAGGTTAATAAGCATATAATCTGATATTCTTTGCCATTTAATTTGTGAAGGATCTGACTCTTTATAGATACTAATGCTAAGAGAACTATGCGATCCTTGAAAAGGACAGGCTTGTCAATGCCTTTCAGAGTAATAATGAATCATTCATCATACAGGAACGATTCCAAAGCAACAGAGAATTGAGGGATAGACATTAAACATTACATATCTACTTTTGTTGGCCGGACAGTAATTGTATGAGTGGTTCACATGTCATGGCATTGTTATTCACGATTTCAGTGCTGGAATTTTGGGAGGAAGATGCCAGCATATACAAATTCAGCTAATTTCAGCAGGATATACAGCTCATGCTATGACTGACCATAAATGCAGGCTTGGAAGCCGACAAAGAAATTTTTGCCTAAATAAAATCCTCACAATTCGAACCAAATGTAATCTAAACCAGTTGAATATTATGGGAATCTCATTTGTGGTTTTACTACAATGCCAAAGGCAGGATGGAGCTAATTGTGGAGAATATCACATGAATTATACAGCTCATAAAATTAAAAGCACAGCAAATACTGACGAATCAACCATAGTTGTCAACTAAGAAACTTGTCGAATATCCACAAGTACCCACAAATTTGCTAGAGCACAGACGGTTTAAAACTTGAAGTATGAACCACGAGCTTCGTTGAAGCTTCACCAGAAAATCAATTTGCACCACGACCTATGAGTCAAGGCACCGGGATTTTGTGCTCTGATTGAACCTCACATTTTCATTTAATTTAGAAACTGAGAGATTTTGTAGGATCACTACCAACTATTCTAAAGGGTTAAGCTATTAGATGAAAACACGTGGTTTAATATTTAATTACTCCAACACTACCCCCATGCTTAGTCTAATCTTAAGCATGAAAATTTAATTTGAAAGGTAAATGGGATATGGAAAAATTTAAAGTCAAAACCTACTACTTTGATATCATGTGAGATTTTATGAAATCACCATTGACTGTTCTAAAAGTATAAGCTGTTAGACGAAAATATGTGATTTAATATTTAATTACTTTAACAGAAACTAAATTAAATATGTATCAAAAGTTAATAGACTATATTGAATAAATGGAAATTCAAGAATCACATTATATATTAAGCTAAAATTAAAAAATTATTTGTGTTATCTTTCCGGTATTACAAATGACATTCATACCATTTTAGAGACCACATACACAATCTTTTAAATATTGATATTGTCATTGTGTGCTCAGATGAAATGATGTTGAAATCGTGTTTTATCAATATCAGACCATCGGTCTATAAAACGTCATCAGATATTGTCCAAACCGGTTGCAAATTACCATCCGTCCCTATCAATGTCCCCATGACACGTGTAACGGGTTGGTTGATTTGTCAAAATCGCACCATCAATTTCCTAAAGTTCTAGACGATATTTACCACATAAACGCTTCATTCGCAGTACATGGAATGTCCGAACATGAAAAAAACAGCCAAAACGTGCGTGGTAAAAAGGCAAGAGAAACGAGCGAGAGGCGTTGGGCGTAGATTTTCAAAAGCTTTGGGGAGGATTTGTCCGTGGCATTGGATGCCATAATTTTGGACAGGAAAATAAATTATCATAGAAATTTAAATTGTCAGTGACTATTAAACCAAGGCCAGCACATGTAGGACCGGCTATTCGCACTTTCGTGTGCATTTTCTAACGAAATATGATGATGGGACAATAAAGTACAAAATATAGAATTATTATTTATTATGTGTTAACGTGAGATATTTCGTACTGTTTCTAATTTCTATGTTAATATCCTTAGTGTTTTTTTTTTTTAATTGCATGTCAGAAGTACATTTATTTCTCAAGTCCTGTTTATTTTCTATTCAAAAAGGACATTAATTAATGAGAAGGCACAAATAAAGTGATGGAATGATAAAGACAGAGAGAAGGAAATATAAATGGGTCAGGCTATTTTCCACATCTTCTTTTTCCTAAAACAACGTATTTTTAAGCACAACGGCTAAACAGTACTCTCTCTCTCTCTCTCTCTCTCTCTTCATTTCATTATCTCTCTCATTTGGATACGAGATTCAACTATCTCGAAAATGTTAATCAATTTTTCTCCGATTTCCTTTTGAACGAAAATAATAGCAAAAGACTATTAATTTGTTCATGACTTGATGTGTTAAATAGTATTACGAGAAAGTTTAATCTTGGTCTTCTCTTTGCTTTTTTTTTTCTTAAAAAAAAAATCTTGTGAAGTTTTGTTGATTTTGAGATTGGAGGGACTAGGGGCAAGTAATATGGACCACCCAAACTAGCAACCACCCGAATAGGGAATCATCCGAATAAAACCGAATTTACCGGTTATAAGCAATTCCTAAAGCAATTGGTCCAATTCCTGATTTCATAAAATTGGAACCGGTAATTTTCGGTCCGAGTCGTGGCTCCTAGGATGGAAAACCTTCATAAGAGAAAGATCTTGCCTTCGCCATTGTGCTCTATATGCAAATGCAAACCAGAAACTCTAGAACATATCTTTCTTCTTTGCATTTGGGAAAATCGGATACGGGCACAATGGCTTGCGCAAATCATAGCCAGATTGTCATGAATAAAATATTGGTTAGAAAATATAGTTAATTGGTCAAATTTTTTATCATCGCCGTCTAAAAGAAAAAGTTTCCACAATCTTTTGCCAAAACTAGAATGAAGGTAATCATCAAACTTTTGTCAACTGAAGCTTGCCACTCATGGGGTGATCCAAGCTTCGACTTCAAACTTGAAAACTTTTAACAAGGTGCAAGAAGAATTGAGTTCGATAAGACATTATGACTCCGTATCTCGATCAGACAGATGGAAAGCGCCAAAGCTTCGGGAAATAAAAATTAATTCAGATGGGGCTTTTTCATCACAAAAGAAGCCAGGAGCTTAGGCTTTCACTATTAGTGACCATGAAGGAAACATGGTAGGAGGAAAATCACAAAGATTTCCATCTGATTCAGCTACACAATTTGAAACCCCAGAAGTCATTCGGCTATGCAAGCCAAAACCCTAGCAGTGCCAGAAGCTCTTGGTCATATCATTGGTGACACTAATAATAATCCACTTGCTAGGCAGGTAAGGACGGACACATAAATGGCACCTAAATATGGGCAGTCATACGTGTAGCATGTGGATATCACTGCAAATACGTCATCTCATCTATAACTGCAAGGACTAGCATTATGCTTACTAATGATGATGTTCATCAGTGTCACATATTTAGTTGTCGGCGGTTAAACGTTGGTAGCCATTAAAGTTGTCGGGATGAATATTTATTGAAGGGCTTTTTTTTTTTTTTTTTGGTCGGTATTGAAGGGGCATTGGCAAGCTGTTTTGGAGTTTAAAATTAATGAAGCAGTTGAGAACAAAGGTGCACTTTTTTTGAGGTAGCGGTTGCAATGTAAAAATAAGATCACGGGACACCCACTGCTACTGTTTATGAAGAATGACAAGCGGCAAGAGTTTTTTTTTTTTTTTGAGCAAGGCAAGAGGAGTTATTGAGATGTGAAGGTAATCGACAGAAGTGGCTGAAGGAAATATAGACAAGTTCCATCAAAAGGTGGGCTACCCTAAATTATTATAAATGCTGCTAGTTGTCCATCAGAAGTCCCCCCAAACAAATCAAGCAGATTTACTCTTTATCCTTATTTACTTGCACTTTATCTTTTTTAGTTGTAGCTTTCAAATATGCATCATCAATTAAATTGCGGTGTATATCTTTATCTTGGGTACTGCATCGACAATTAAATTCCGAGATTGTATCTTTATATTCTCAAGCTGTGACATGGATTAAATTCCACCTAACTTGTTTACACCTTGTCACGTTATTGAGTTCATAATTCATAAGCCTTGTCATCAATTAGATTCTACCTTGATTTGAGATTGTGCAATGCTTTTAGGATTGAAGAAGTTAGATTCCTATTTGCCTATGATATTTTTTGTCCAAAATTGGTGTAGATGCCTAGTTTCCTTAAATAAAAACTGAAGAACAATCAGTGAAAACTATTTGGTCGAAGGAAAATTCTAGCCTTTTTTTATTAATTTCTTAAGCCGACGAGGCTCATTGGAGGGTCTAGTCAACATCTAGAGCAAGAAATGATGTCATCCAGTAGCTTTCCTCAAAATAAAAGCCCTAAATCGCCAAATTAAAAAAAAAAAACAAAACCAATTTTTAAAACATATATCTATATGTTTTAAACAAAATCCAAATCCAAGTGAAAGTTGGACTTTCCTATGTTAGTGGCCAAATTCTCCAATGCATATTTGAATTTTGGGAAGTTGATCTTCGGATCTTCTTTGCTCGATTTCAAATGTCCGCAACATATCCAATTCGGAATATTCGGACTTTCGCATTGGGCTCAAATTTGAGAAATATTTTAACATTCTTAGTGACGAAAAAGCCAAGAATCAAAGCCAACAATGGTGTGTTGAGCCGGATCCAAGTTCTTTAGGTGCTCGAATCACAGAATAGAGAGTAGAGCACAACAGTTCATGGCACATCGATAATATTCCAACGATTGAGAGTGGATGACAATCTGGGAGCTCCATAACATCAAGATCTACCAAGAGCTTTTGCTTCCTTTTTAACTGAATTTGTTGTGCTGCTTTTCCAAAATCTTCTCGAGACAACGTTGCTTCACCCGGCCACATCGATGAGGTGCGAGACGCACGTCTGAAGCTTCGGGGGTGGGTGAATAGAGATTCAAGACAGATAGGCAAACTCTTGAAAAGCAAAAATTGAAGACACAACAACAAGGCCTCTTGGCCAAGCTTGCCAGAGATAATACGAGTAGATTGCAAGCAGCACGGACACTCGTCCATGGACGACCGGGATTCGTGACCGTCAGCGTTGCTCAACTAGATCTAGGGGTGAGCATGGTCCAGGTTGGTTCGGGTTGGTTCGTTTCACCCCTAACCCTAGGACCAACCCACACAGTGCTGATCCTCAATTTTTGGGACCGAGGACCGATCCTATTGAGCTTGGGACTGAGGTTGGACCAACCCAATGGATTTGGTCTGGTTCCAGGGTCAACCCGACATCAACTAATAATTTTTTATTTCATTTTTTGTACTCCTTAAAAAAAACGATTGAGGACTAGACTAACCTAATGAGTTCGGTTCCATTTCAAGGTCAACTCAGGACTAACAAATCATTTTTTATTTCATTTTTTGTACTCCTTGAAAGGATAACCGAGAACTATACTAACCCAATGGATGTGATGATAAGTAAGGTTAGCTAAGAAAGGCAAGTGGTGAAAGTCAAGTGGGGTGAGTGTCGAATAGAATGAGCATCGAATGTCGAGTGGAAAGCAACAAGCCAAGCGAGTGGCGAGCGGCATGAGTGACCCAAAGCGAGCGAGGCAAGTGTCGAGTGATGAGCGAAGAAGTTGTTTTTTTTTTCGATTTTAGCAAATTGAAGACTAAGAGGACAAATAAGACAAAAGAAAATGAATACTAGAGGAAGATGCGATAAGGTGCCTTTTTGGACGCCGTGAGGACTCCTCATAAAAACATTTTCCTCCTTTGTAAATTATAATTATTAATGCAGTAAAAGACATTAAAAACCTAAGTTATAAAGAACAATGTAAAATTACTCGAACTTCTCACTAAAGAGCTGTTTAATGTTGTTGATACCGTTTATTTTAAGGTTTTCTCTATATAAAACAATTATAAATAGTATTATATATATAAAGTTAGGGTTGGTCTGGGTTGGATCGACACGGAAGTCTCGGGACCGAGGACCGACCCACACGATCGGGTCCAAGAATTCTAGGACCAAAGACCAACCCAATCTCCCTAGGAACCAAACCAGGAACGGCAGGGTTGGGCCGGTCCAGGGTCGGTCCAGGGTTGACCTTGGACCGATGCTCACCCCTAGTTAGGTCTGGTGGCGACTCCACTAGTGGCAACAATGGAGGAGGGGCGGAGGTCAAATTCGAAGAGAGAGGATGACTAGATGGGTTTTCGAGCAAGAGGGACCGGAGATGCATAGGTGAGGAAGAGGACCAAAGGTGCACAGGTGAGGAAGAGGGTCGCTGCCATTGTTGAAGAGAGTAAGCTTACAAAGAGAGTAACAGAGGAGAGTAACAGAGGAGAGAGATCAAGGAAAAAATTTTGCCCATATTTTCCTTTCTATTCGTTGGACAGCAGCCAAAAAAAGTCGATGTGGACTAGTTTTCTTATTAAAAGCCACCTAATTTTTTTGTCGGAATTTCGTGAAGGATTGTTTTTTTATCCAATTTGGTCCTTAAGAGCCGGCAAAAAATTTTAACATTAAAATAAGTACCGTAAACGTCTTTTGACATTTTTAGTGTCTACCCATAAACTGTTGTAAAGCTGAAAGTCAAACATCATTAAATTCTTTCTACTATATCAGTACTATCTTAGTCAATTTGAAAGATTTTTAACGTCAACCAAACTCTTTGGTCTCGCTTATATCATTTGTTATGATTTCCCGATGGGATAAACCTAATAAGAACTAAAGATGGAGAAAGTATTCTCTAAGGTTACATTTGGTCGTCCAAACATTTTTGCTTGATAGTATTTCAAATCTCCCACCAAATATCTGTTCACGTCCAGATATAACATGAACATAAATAAATATTATCTAAATAAATATTGGATTTGCAAGATTAAAATTATGAATAAACTGTGTTTATAAAAAAATCCCCTCTTCCTCATGAAGCAGAGGAGGAGGCCGTTTTTGCTCAACCCAGCTTCCACAGAGAATTCAATACTCTAAGAGTAGGCAGAAAAATTGAAGGGAAGCAAGGCGGACTGAGAACTTCCGTTGCTGGAGATAAACGATCGTGTGGATCTTCGATAAATAACTGAACTCAAGAAAAAACCAAGCTTTGCATTTTGCCGGAGATTTCGGGTTATTGAATTGATCATTTAAGAATCTGGGTCTCTATGGTGTGCCGAATAGAGAGAAGAGAGGACGACATGGGATTTGGAGAATTGAAGGGGAAGGGAGTAGTTTTTTGAGAGATGATGGAAATAATCTCAGACAGCGCCTGAGCTTTTTGCCTGCGCCTTTCTATTCTTCCTTGCTTTTCTAAGCTTCAATGTCGCTCTGTATGGATGACTTAGAATGAAATCTGCAACGCGAAGGCTTGAGATCAACTACCATTTCTAGATCTGACGACTTACAAGCCTCAGCCATTTACTGCAAGCCACCGCGACTAAGATGGTGGCTCAGCCATGAACCTTGGCTCCAGATCTCACCTCGTCGATCATGGACCAGCGGTGTCATTGGCCTAGTCAGCTCCGTCTTCCCATGGTCGCCACAACTCCAACCAGATTTGAACTGTAGCGACAATGGGAGATGGAAAGAAATAGAAAAAAAATAATTTTTAAAATTTCACATGTCTTATGTTGGTTTATCCCCCTAGGTGGGATTTTTATCCAGACTACATCTGGTCGTATACAGGTTCGTGTCAAAACACCACATAGGATAGAAGTTATCATATCCGAAGTTTTATCTAGCCAACCAAACATAGCCTAAAAGCATTGAGTGATAAAATAACGTGAGAGATACTATGATACAATGAATAGAAAATTACACATATTTTTGAGCAAACGAAAACTAAAAATGTCATTATGGTCGAGACAAATACAATTATCTCTATTTGGGATTAAACGGTTTCTTTGGCTATCATTAGGAAAATTACCAAAAAAAGTCATAAATCTTTTGGATTTGTGCTAATTCAGTCATAAACTTATTTTTTTGATCAATTCAATCATAAACATTTTATAATTTCTCTAGTTCAGTCCTTCCGGCCAAAATTGGCCGGCCCCTTTTTAATAATATTTTATTTTATTGAATTATTCTATTAATTCTTAATCTTTTTTACCACTCTCTCTCCCTCTCCCTCTCCCTCTCCCTCTCCCTCCCCCGGTGAGGGCTTGCCTTGCTGTCATTGGGTGAGCTCACCTCTCCGCCAATGGCTGGGTGAGCTCGCCCTCATCCACCGACGGCAAGGTGAGCTCACGTGGCTGTCTCAATCAGACGACCGGCAAGGGTTGGCTAGTCACAGGAGCCAAAGGATCCCTCTCCCTCCCTCCCCCTCCCCTAGTGAGGGCTTGCCTCACCGTCACTAGGTGAGCCCGCCTCTTCGCCAATAGCTTGGTGAGCTCGCCCTCATCCACCAACGGCAAGGTGAGCTCACACGGCTATCTCATTCATACGACCGGTAAGAGTTGGTTGGTCGCAGGTCCCAAAGGAAGAAGGGAGGAGGAGGGGGGAGGGGGAGGGAGAGGAAGAGAGGGGGTAAATAAATATTTATAAAATAATAAAATAATTCAAAAAATAAAATATTATTAAAAAAAAATGTCTCCAACGCAGGCCGGTGGCCATGTCAACACCTGCCGACCAATTTTGGCCAAAATAATTGAACTAACACAACGTAAAATGTTTAAGACTGAATCAGCCAGAAAAATAAGTTTATGACTGAATTGACACAGCTACAAAAAGGTTTAAGATTTTTTTGGTAATTTTCCCTAATATTCTTGTAAAATATGCCAAAGGTGTTCGATATTTTTTATTTGTAATTGATTGAATTTAGAGAGTCGATTAGTGTGCACAGTGAAAGCTTTGTGAATTTCTATTACATTAGGATTAATATTGCATTCTTAGATCGGTGTACTATCTAAGGTTAATAAGCATATAATCTGATATTCTTTGCCATTTAATTTGTGAAAGATCTGACTCTTTATAGATACTAATGCTAAGAGAACTATGCGATCCTTGAAAAGAACAGGCTTGTCAATGCCTTTCAGAGTAATAACGAATCATTCATTATACAGGAACGATTCCAAAGCAATAGAGAATAGAGGGATAGACATTAAACATTACATATCTACTTTTTTGGCCGGACAGTAATTGTATGAGTGGTTCACATGTCATGGCATTGTTATTCACGATTTCAGTGCTGGAATTTTGGGAGGAAGATGCCAGCATATGCAAATTCGGCTAATTTCAGCAGGATATACAGCTCATGCTATGACTGACCATAAATGCAGGCTTGGAAGCCAACAAAGAAATTTGCCCTAAATAAAATCATCACAATTTGAGCCAAATGTAATCTAAATCAGTTGAATATTATGGGAATCTCATTTGTGGTTTTACTAAAATGCCAAAGGCAGGATGGAGCTAATTGTGGAGAATATCACATGAATTATACAGCTCATAAAATTAAAAGCACAGCAAATACTGACGAATCAACCATAGTTGTCAACTAAGAAACTTGTCGAATATCCACAAGCTCTGACAAACTTGCTGGAGCATAGACGGTTTAAAACTTGAAGTATGAACCACAAGCTTAGTTGAAGCTTCACCATAAAATCCATTTGCACCACGACCTATGAGTCAAGGCACTATGATTTTGTGCTCTGATTGAATCTCACATTTTCATTTAATTTAGAAACTGAGAGATTTTGTAGGATCACTACCAACTATTCTAAAGAGTTAAACTATTAGATGAAAACACGTGGTTTAATATTTAATTACTCTAACACTATCCCCATGCTTAGTCTAATCTTAAGCATGAAAATTTAATTTGAAAGGTAAATGGTATATGGAAAAATAGAAAGTCGGAACCTACTACTTTGATATCATGTGAGATTTTATGGAATCACTGTTGACTGTTTTAAAAGTATAAGCTGTTAGATAAAATATGTGATTTAATATTTAATTACTTTAATAGGAAATAAATTAAATATGTATCAAAAGTTAATAGACTATATTGAACAAATAGAAATTCAAGAATCACATTATATATTAAGCTAAAATTAAAAAATTATTTGTGTTATCTTTCCCGGTATTACAAATGACATTCATACCATTTTAGAGACCACATACACAATCTTTTAGATATTGATATTGTCATTGTGTGCTCAGACGAAATGATGTTGAAATCGTGCTTTATCAATATCAGACCATCGGTCTACAAAACATCACCTGGTATTGTCCAAACTCCAATGGAAATTACCATCCGTCCCTATCAATGTCCCCATGACACGTGTAACGGGTTGGTTGATTGGTCAAAATCACACCATCAATTTCCTAAAGTTCTAGACGATATTTACCACATAAACGCTTCATTCGCAGTACATGGAATGTCCGAACATGAAAAAACAGCCAAAAAGTGCGTGGTGAAAAGGCAAGAGGAACGAGCGAGGGGCGTTGGGCGTAGATTTTCAAAAGCTTTCGGGAGGATTTGTCCGTGGCATTGGATGCCATAATTTTGGACAGGAAAATAAATTATCATAGAAATTTATATTGTCAGTGACTATTAAACCAAGGCCAGCACATGTAGGACCGGCTATTCGCATTTTTGTGTGCATTTTCTAACAAAATATGATGATGGGACAATAAAGTACAAAATAGATGGTCTGATATTTCAATATCAGACCATCAGCCTACAAAACGTCACCCGGTATTGTCCAAACTCCGTTGGAAATTACCATCCGTCCCTATCAATGTCCCCATGACACGTGTAACGGGTTGGTTGATTTGTCAAAATCGCACCATCAATTTCCTAAAGTTCTAGACGATATTTACCACATAAACGCTTCATTCGCAGTACATGGAATGTCCGAACATGAAAAAACAGCCAAAACGTGCGCGGTAAAAAGGCAAGAGAGACGAGCGAGGGGCGTTGGGCGTAGATTTTCAAAAGCTTTGGGGAGGATTTGTCCGTGGCATTGGATGCCATAATTTTGGACAGGAAAATAAATGATCACAGAAATTTATATTGCCAGTGACTATTAAACCAAGGCCAGCGCATGTAGGACCGGCTATTCGCATTTTTGCATGTCAGAAGCACATTTAAAGTACTTTAACAGGAACTAAGTTAAATATGTATCAAAAGTTAATAGACTATTTTGAATAAATGGAAATTCAAGAATCACATTATATATTAAGCTAAAATTCAAAAATTATTTGTGTTATCTTTCCCAATATGACAAATAATATTCATACCATTTTAGAGACCTATAAATTCACAATCTTTTAGATATTGATATTGTCATTGTGTGCTCAGACGAAATGATGTTGAAATCGTGTTTTATCAATATCAAACCATCGGTCTATAAAACGTCACTGGGTATTGTCCAAACCGGTTGGAAATTACCATCCGTCCCTATCAATGTCCCCATGACACGTGTAACGGGTTGGTTGATTGGTCAAAATCACACCATCAATTTCCTAAAGTTCTAGACGATATTTACCACATAAACGCTTCATTCGCAGTACATGGAATGTCCGAACATGAAAAAACAGCCAAAACGTGTGTGGTAAAAAGGCAAGAGAAACGTTCAGATAGCCCATTGCTCTAGAGAGGCTAATTATTCTACAGATTGGGTAGCTAAAGCTCATAGGAACAACTACTTATTTCTAAATTGGATTTTATCACCTCCGCAAACTTTATGGGACATTTTGCGTAATGATGCCCCTTTACTGGGCGCTTCATCTTATATTATGTAATGAAATGCTTTAAATTCAGACCAAAAAAAAAAAAAAAAAAAAAAGGCAAGAGAAACGAGCGAGGGGCGTTGGGCGTAGGTTTTCAAAAGCTTTGGGGAGGATTTGTCCGTGGCATTGAATGCCATAATTTTGGACAGGAAAATAAATGATCATAGAAATTTATATTGTCAGAGACTATTAAACCAAGGCCAGCACGTGTAGGACCGGCTATTCGCACTTTCGTGTGCATTTTCTAACAAAATATGATGATGGGACAATAAAGTACAAAATATAGAATTATTATTTATTGTGTGTTTACCTGAGATATTTCGTACTGTTTCTACTTTCTATGTTAATATCCTAAGTGTTTTTCGTTTTTTTTTTTTTTTTGCATGTCAGAAGTACATTTATTTCTCCAGTCCTGTATATTTTCTATGCAAAAAGGACTTTAATTAATGAGAAGGCACAAATAAAGTGATGGAATGATAAAGACAGAGAGAAGGAAATATAAATGGGTCAGGCTATTTTCGACATCTTCTTTTTCCTAAAACAACGTATTTTTAAGGGCAATGGCTAAACAGTACTCTCTTGTTCTCTTCATTTCATTATCTCTCTCATTTGGATACGAGATTCAACTAATCTCGAAAATGTTAATAAATTTTTCTCCGATTTCCTTTTGAACGAAAATGATAGCAAAAGACTATTAATTTGTTCATGACTTGATGTGTTCAATAGTATTACGAAAAATTTTAATCTTGGTCTTCCCTTTGTTTTTTTTTTTTTTTTTTTTTAAATCTTGTGAAGTTTTGTTGATTTTGAGATTGGAGGGACTAGGGGCGAGTAATATGGACCACCCGAACTAGCAACCACCTGAATCGAGAATCATCCAAAAAAACTGAATTTACCAGTTATAAGCAGTTCCTAAAGGCATTGGTCCAATTCCTGATTTCATAAAATTGGAACCGGTAATTTTCAGTCCAGTCCTGGCTCCTAAGGAAATCGAACCACCCAAACTAGAATGATTATTTTTTATTTATATATTTTTATTTCTCACGCATCGTCTCCTCTTTCCTTGTTCGCCTCTCACAAGTCAAGTCACACCTTCTCTACTTTTGGTAGCTTTGAATTGATGGTCCATAAATAACCAATTGGTCTTTGAGTGTGTGTGTGGAATTTAATGTGTTTTAACACATTTGAAGAGTAGGAATTATTGTGAATCCACATATTCCACTAGACCGCTTGGGAACTAGACCAGTATGATGGTCAAGTCCCAAGACCAAGAAGCCTAATCCTCAATTTTTTAGAATTTGGGAACTAGGTCCTTTTGGTCTGATTCTCAATTCCTAGGTGAGACCGAACCAAACCAAAAATCGATTGTTCCTAGTAGGGACAGATAGAAGTAATTCCTAAATTGAGTTTCTAACAAAGTGCACATTATGTGATATTTTTGCCACCTCTTGAAGTAAACTAACATAAGAAAGCGGCAATTGGTGGATCATAATCGCCTAAGTAATGCATCACTAAACATCATTACATGCTTAGCTAGAGTTAAAAGGCTAATTTGGTCAATCATCTTAAAACGGATCTATTTTAGCCAAACAAAAAATAATGTGGAACTGGCCCCAATAATAATATGCTCATTATTGTTAAAAAAAAAAAAAAAAAAAAAGAGGAGCACTAAGAAAAATGGCCAAAAAATGGCGTAGAGTTCTAATTTCGCTCCATTTGCTTCCATTTCATGATAGACTGGACCCTAACCAGTGCTTTTACCTGGATTGTTTGAGAACTTCGCTAAAAGGGGAAATCTATGGCATAAAGCGAGCATCTAGGCAATAGTGTTATAGATTTATTTCATCAAGCCGTCTGCCATCTAGCAGATGGGTTTACGTAGATGGAGGAGGGCTATTGTGCTTATGTAAAAAGGGTTCCAACTTTCAGGTGCTCTTTACTAGTCAAGTCAGCCACGTCAGCACCGACGCAACGTTTATGTGGCAATCCACGTAATCATTTTCATTTTTACCTTTTGACAGAATATATTTCATCTTTATAAGAAGTACAAGCGATCATTTTTATGAAAATATAGTATACATCAGTTATTTTTCACGAAATAAATGTATTATTTATAAAAATGCCATGGCAGAATCTTCTATTACGGAAGATCCGGAAGATCCGGCTTCCTTGCTAGTTGCTCTCGATCAAGGCCATCGATGAGTCCACCTAGGAAATTTTGAGTTTCTCCAATTTTGAAACCCTAGATCTTACTATATTCAATTATGATGGAGTTGCAATTTGTGACAAGATCAAGGATAGAAAGTTTAGTTATCATTGTTGGTGGGAATCAAAGTGAACGAATAGATTCCGAAAGTAGCTTCATCACTTTGTAGCTTCCGCCGTGAAGTAGAGTAAAACAGAGCGCAGCGAACGAAGGTCAGATCAATAAGGAAGATTCTTTGTTGCGAAAGGCGAGCAATCGGATAATAATATAGACAAAAGAAGAAATAAATCGGACACTAGATTTATGTGATACGGTCGTAAAGACCTACATCCATGGGGAAAGCAGCAACAAATTTCACTATAGATCAAGCGATACAAGGATATTACACACTTGAGTCACTCAAACAGTCTCTCAGTGTTTCCAAGCCCCAATTACAACCACCAACGCATGCAGTGTTTAGCCCCGAAATTCCTCAAGAAATAATCTCTCAATTTCACAGAGGAATTAGACGCAAATCTTACCACAAAATTTAATTGACTTGAACACTAAATCTTCTTGAATGTAATTCACAAACAAGAATGACAAAAAAAAAAAAGGAAAAATCCCTCCCAAGCACTCGACAACGAGATGTCGCTTCAAGACCAATTCTTCATAATCAACCTCTTATCACCCACGGCCACAAGTCTCTATATATATATATATAAGTGCGACCCTTATTTTTTTGCCAACTTCTCATAAGATTTTGTTTCCTATCTTAAATGATTTTATTCAAAACATATCTCTATATGTTTTAAACAAAATCTAAATCCAAGTGAAAGTTGGATTTTCCTATTTTAGCGACCAAATTCTCCAACGCAGATTCAAATTTTGGAAAGTTGATCTTCGGATCTTCTTTGCTCGATTTCGAATGTCCACAACATATCTAATTCGGAATATTCAGACTTTTGCATTGGGTTCAAACTTGAGACATATTTTTACATTCTTAGTGATGAAAAAGCCGAGAATCAAAGCCAACAATGGTGTGTTGAGCCAAATCCGAGTTCTTTAGGTGCTTGAATCGCAGAATAGAGAGTAGAGCACGACAGTTCACGGCGCATTAATAGTATTCCAGCGATTGAGAGTGGATGACAATCTGGGAGCTCCATAACATCGAGATCTACCGAGAGCTTTTGCTTCCTTTTTCGTGTGGAAAAAGCGTTTGTGGAGACTATGCCCCCTCCCTTCTTCTAAGTTGTACGTGTACATACCCCCCCCCCAAAAAAAAAAAAGAAGAATCATATTCTATCAAAACCCCCAAAACTGAATTTGTTGCGCAGCTTTTCCAAAATCTTCTCGAGACGACGTTGCTTCGCCCGGCCACATCGATGAGGTGCGAGACGCACATCTGAAGCTTCGGTGGTGGGTGAACAGAGATTCAAGACAGATAGGCGAACTCTTGAAAAGCAAAAATTGAAGACACGACAACAAGGCCTCTCGGCCAAGCTTGCCAGAGACAATACGAGTGGCTCGCAAGCAACACGGACACTCGTCCATGGACGACCGAGATTCATGAGTGTTAGCATTGCTCGACTAGATCTAGGGGTGAGCATGGTCCAAGATGGTTCGGTCCACCCACTAACCATAGGATCAACCCGAACAGTGTTGGTCCTCAATTTTTGGGACTGAGGACCGACCCTATTGAGCTCGAGACCGACCGGATTGACCCAATGGGTTTGGTCCGATTCCAGGGTCAACCTGGGATTAACTGATAATTTTTTATTTCATTTTTTGTAATCCTTAAAAAAAAACGATTGAGGACTGGACTGACCCAATGTGTTCGGTTCGGTTTTAAGGTCAATCCAAAACTAACAAATAATATTTTATTTTATTTTTTGTACTCCTTGAAAAGGCAATCGAGAATTGTACCGACCCAATGGGTTTGATAATAAGCAATGTTAGCTAAGAAAAGCAAGTGGTGAGAATCAAGTGTGGTGCGCGTCAAACAGAATAAGCATTGAATGTCGAGTGGGGAGTAACAAGGCCAAGTGAGCATCGAGTAGCGAGCGGCACAAGTGACCCAAAGCAAGCGAGGCAAGTGTCGAGCGACAAGCGGAGAAGTTGTTTTTTTTTTTTTCGATTTTAGCAAATTGAAGACTAAGAGGATAAATAAGACAAAAGAAAATGAATGTTAGAGGAGGATGCCATAAGGTGCCTTTTTGGATACCGTGAGGACTCCTCATAAAAACATTTTCCTCCTTCGTAAATTATAAATATTGACGCGGTAAAAAACATTAAAAACCTAAGTTATTAAAGAAAAATGTAAAATTATTTAAACTCCTCACTAAAGAGCTGTTTAATGTTGTTGATGCCGTTTATTTTAAGGTTTTCTCTATATAAAAAAATTATAAATATTATTTTATATATATAAAGTCAAGGTAGGTCTAAGTTGGACCAACCCGAAACTCTTGGAACCGAGGATTCACCCGCACAATACCGGTCCAGGAATTCTAGAACCAAGGACCAACCTAGTCTCCCTGGGAACTGGACTAGAACCAACAGGGTTGGGCCGGTCTAGGGTCGGTCTAGGTTCAACCGTGGACTAATGCTCACCCTTAGCTAGATCTAGTGGTGACTCCACTGGTGGTAACAATGGAGGAGGGGCAAAGGTCAAATTCGAAGAGAGGGGATGACTAGATGGGTTTTTCAAGCAAAAAGGACTAGAGGCGCGCAGGTGAGGAAGAGGGCCGATGCCATTGTTGAAGAGAGCGAGCTTACGAAGAGCATAACAAAGGAGAGAGATCGAGGAAAAAAAATTTACCCATATTTTCCTTTCTTATTCGTTGGACAGCAACCAAAAAAGTCCACGTGGACTGGTTTTTTATTAAAAGCCACCTAATTTTTTTGTTGGAATTTCTTGAAGGATTTTTTTTTTTTTCAGATTTGGTACTTAAGAGCCAGTGAAAACTTTTAACATTAAAATAAGTAGTCTTTTGACATTTTTAGTGTCCACCCATAAACTGTTATAAAGCTGAAAGTCAAACATCATTAAATTCTTTCTACTATATAAGTACTGTCTTAGTCAATTTGAAAGATTTTTAACATCAATCAAACTCTTTGGTCTCACTTATATCATTTAATATGATTTCCCGATGGGATAAACCTAAAAAGAACCAAAGATGGAGAAAGTATTCTCTAAGGTCACATTTGGTCGTCCGAACATTTTTGATTGATAGTATTTCAAATCTCCCACCCAATATGTGTTCACGTCCAGATATGACATGAATATAAATAAATATTATCTAAATAAATATTGGATTTGCAAGATTAAAATTATGAATAAACTGTGTTCATAAAAAAAAATCCCCTCTTCCTCATGAAGAAGAGGAGGAGGCCGTTTTTGCTCAACCCAGCTTCCACAGAGAATTCAATACTCTAAAAGTAGGCAGAAAAATTGATGGGAAGCGAGGCAGACTAAGAACTTCCGTTGCTGGAGATAAACGATCGTGTGGATCTTCGATAAATAATTGAACTCAAGAAAAGACCAAGCTTTGCACTTTGCCGGAGATTTCAAGTTATTGAGTTGATCATTTAAGAATCTGGGTCTCTATGGTGTGCTAAACAAAGAGGAGAGAGGACGACATGGGATTTGGAGAATTGAAGGGGAAGGGGGTAGTTTTTTGAGAGACGATGGAAATAATCTTTGACAACGCCTGAGCTTTTTGCCTGCACCTTTCTATACTTCCTTGCTTTGCTAAGCTTCAATGTCACTCTGTATGGATGACCTAGAATGAAATCTGCAACGTGAAGGCTTGAGATCAACTACCATTTCTAGATCTGGCGACTTACAAGCCTCAACACGAGCAACCGTGAAGAGTTGGCTTGGCCATTTACTGCAAGCCACCGAAACTAAGATGGTGGCTCAGCCATGAACCTTGGCTCCAGATCTCCTCGTCGATCATGGACCAGCGGTGTCACCGGCCTAATCAGCTCCGTCTTCCCATGGTCGCCACTACTCCAACCAACTTTGAACTGTAGCGACAATGGGAGATGGAAAGGAAGAGAGAAAAAAAAATTAATTTTTTAAAATTTCACATATCTTATTTAGGTTTATCCCACTCCCTAGGTGGGATTTTTTATCCAAACTACATCCGGTCATATCCAGGTTTCGTGTCTCTCAAAACACCACATAGGATAAAAGTTATCATATCCGAAGTTTTATCCGGCCAACCAAACACAGTCTAAAAGCATTGAGTGATAAATTAACACGAGAGATACTATGATACAATGAATAGAAAACTACACATCTTTTCAAGCAAACGAAAACTAAAAATGTCATTATGATCGAGACAAATACAATTATCTCTATTTGGGACTAAACAGTTTCTTCGGCCATGATCAGGAAAATTACCAAAAAAGTCATAAACCTTTTGCATTTGTGCTTATTCAATTCTAAACTTATTTTTTTGGTTAATTCAATCATAAACCTTTTTTTTTTTTATAATTATTCCAATTTAGTCCTTCCGGCCAAAATTGACTGGTCGCCAATGACAACTTTTTAATAATATTTTATTTTGAATTATTCTATTAATTCTTAATCTTTTTACCTCTCTCTCTCTCTCCCTCCCTCCCTCCCTCCCCGGTGAGGGCTTGCCTCGCCGTCACCGGGTGAGCTTGCTCGATCCACCGACGGCAAGGTGAGCTCATGCGGTTGTCTCGTCGACGACCGGTGAGGGTTAGCCGGTTGCAGGAGCCAAAGGAAGAAGGGAGGAGGAGGGGGGAGGGAGAGGGAGAGGGAGAGAGGGGGTAAAAAAAATATTTAAAAATTAATAAAATAATTCAAAAAATAAAATATTATTAAAAAATGTCTCCAGCGCAATCCGGCAGCCACATCAACATTGGCCAACCAATTTTGGCCAAAATAATTGAACTAACACAATTGTAAAGTATTTAGGACTCAATTAGCTATAAAAATAAGTTTATGACTAAATTGACACAGCTACAAAAATGTTTAAGATTTTTTTGGTAATTTTCCCTAATGTTCTTCTAAAAGATGTCAAAGGTGTTTGATATTTTTTATTTGTAAATTGATTGGATTTAGAGAGTCGATTAGTGTGCACAGTGAAAGCTTTGTGAATTTCTATTACATTAAGATTAATATTGCATTCCTAGATCGGTGTACTATCTGAGGTTAATAAGCATATAATCTGATATTCTTTGCCATTTAATTTGTGAAGGACGTGACTCTTTATAGATACTAATGCTAAGAGAACTATGCGATCCTTGAAAAGGACAGGCTTGTCAATGCCTTTTAGAGTAATAATGAATCATTCATCATACAAGAACGATTCCAAAGCAATAGAGAATTGAGGGATAGACATTAAACATTACATATCTACTTTTTTGGCCGGACAGTAATTGTATGAGTGGTTCACATGTTATAGCATTGTTATTCACGATTTCAGTGCTGGAACTTTGGGAGGAAGATGCCAGCATATACAAATTCAGCTAACTTAAGCAGGATATACAGCTCATGCTATAACTGACCATAAATGCAGGCTTGGAAGCCGACAAAGAAATTTGCCCTAAATAAAATCATCACAATTTGAGCCAAATGTAATCTAAACCAGTTGAATACTATGGGAATCTCATTTGTGGTTTTACTACAATGCCAAAGACAGGATGGGGCCAATTGTGGAGAATATCACATGAATTTATACAGCTCATAAAATTAGAAGCACAACAAATACTGACGAATCAACCATAGTTGTCAACTAAGAAACTTGTCGAATATCAACAAGTACCCACAAATTTACTGGAGCATAGATGGTTTAAAACTTGAAGTATGAACCACAAGCTTAGTTGAAGCTTCACCGGAAAATCAATCTGCACCACGACCTATGAGTCAAGGCACCAAGATTTTGTGCTCTGATTGAACCTCATATTTTCATTTAATTTAGAAAATGAGAGATTTTGTAGGATCACTACCGACTATTCTAAAGATTTAAGCTATTAGATGAAAACGCGTGGTTTAATATTTAATTACTCTAACACTACCCCCATGCTTAGTCTGATCTTAAGCATGAAAATTTAATTTGAGAGGTAAATGGGATCTGGAAAAATTTAAAGTCAGAACTTACTACTTTGATATCATGTGAGATTTTGTGAAATCACCATTGACTATTCTAAAAATATAAGCTATTAGACGAAAATATGTGATTTAATATTTAATTACTTTAACGGGAACTGAATTAAATATGTAACAAAAGTTAATAGACTATATTGAATAAATGGAAATTCAAGAATCACATTATATATTAAGCTAAAATTTAAAAATTATTTGTGTTATCTTTCCCAGTATTACAAATGACATTCATACCATTTTAGAGACCTATACATACACAATCTTTTAGATATTGATAATGTCATTGTGTGCTCAGACGAAATGATGTTGAAATCGTGTTTTATCAATATCAGACCATCAGTCTATAAAACGTCACCGGGTATTGTCCAAACCGGTTGAAAATTACCATCCGTCCCTATCAATGTCCCCATGACACGTGTAATGGGTTGGTTGATAGGTTAAAATCACACCATCAATTTCCTAAAGTTCTAGATGATATTTACCACATAAACGCTTCATTCGCAGTACATGGAATGTCCGAACATGAAAAAACAGCCAAAACGTGCGTGGTAAAAAGGCAAGAGAAACGAGCGAGGGGCGTTGGGCGTAGATTTTCAAAAGCTTTGGGGAGGATTTGTCCGTGGCATTGGATGCCATAATTTTGGACAGGAAAATAAATTATCATAGAAATTTATATTGTCAGTGACTATTAAACCAAGGCCAGCACATGTAGGACCGGCTATTCGCACTTTCGTGTGCATTTTCTAACAAAATATGATGATGGGACAATAAAGTACAAAATATAGAATTATTATTTATTGTGTGTTTACGTGAGATATTTCGTACTGTTTCTGCTTTCTATGTTAATATCCTAAGTGTTTTTCGTTTTTTTTTTTTTTGCATGTCAGAAGTACATTTATTTCTCCAGTCCTGTATATTTTCTATACAAAAAGGACATTAATTAATGAGAAGGCACAAATAGAGTGATGGAATGATAAAGACAGAGAGAAGGAAATATAAATGGTTCAGTCTATTTTCGGCATCTTCTTTTTCCTAAAACAACGTATTTTTAAGCGCAACGGCTAAACATTACTCTCTTGTTCTCTTCATTTCATTATCTCTCTCATTTGGATACGAGATTCAACTAATCTCGAAAATGTTAATAAATTTTTCTCCGATTTCCTTTTGAACGAAAATGATAGCAAAAGACTATTAATTTGTTCATGACTTGACGTGTTAAATAGTATTACGAAAAAGTTTAATCTTGGTCTTCTTTTTGCTTTTTATTTTTTTTAAAAAAAAATCTTGTGAAGTTTTGTTGATTTTGAGATTGGAGGGACTAGGGGCGGGTAATATGGACCACCTGAACTAGCAACCACCCAAATCGGGAATCATCTGAATAAAACTGAATTTACTAGTTATAAACAGTTCCTAAAGGCGTTGGTCCAATTCCTGATTTCATAAAATTGGAACCGATAATTTTCGGTCCGAGTCCTGGCTCCTAGGATGGAAAACCTTCATAAGAGAAAGATCTTGCCTTCGCCATTGTGCTCTATATGCAAGTGCGAACCATAAACTCCAGAACATATCTTTCTTCTTTGCATTTGGGAAAATCGGATATGGGCACAATGGCTTGCGCGAATCATAGCCAGATTGTCATGAATAAAATATTGGTTAGAAAATATAGTTAATCGGCCAAATTTTTTATCATCGCCGTCTAAAAGAAGAAGTTTCCACAATCTTTTGCCAAATCTAGAATGAAGGTAATCATCAAACTTTTGTCAAGTGAAGCTCGCCACTCATGGGGTGATCCAAGCTTCGACTTCAAACTTGAAAGCTTTTAACAAGGTGCAAGAACAATTGAGTTCGATAAGACATTATGACTCCGTATCTCGATCAGACGGATGGAAAGCGCCAAAGCTTCGGGAAATAAAAATTAATTCAGATGGGGCTTTTTCATCACAAAAGAAGCCAGGAGCTTAGGCTTTCACTATTAGTGACCATGAAGGAAACATGGTAGGAAGAAAATCACAAAGATTTCCATTTGATTCAGCTACACAATTTGAAACCCCAGAAGTCATTCGGCTATACAAGCCAAAACCCCAGCAGTGCCAGAAGCTCTTGGACATACCATTGGTGACACTAATAATAATCCACTTGCTAGGCAGGTAAGGACAGACACATAAATGGCACCTGAATATGGGTGTAGCATGTGGATATCACTGCAAATACGTTATCTCATCTATAACTGCAAGGACTAGCATATGCTTATTAATGATGATGTTCATCAATGCTTTTTTTTTTTTTTTTTGGTCGGTATTGAAGGGGCATTGGCAAAGCTGTTTTGGAGTTTAAAATTAATGAAGCAGTTGAGAACAAAGGTGCATGTTTTTTGAGGTAGCGATTACAACCTAAAAATAAGATCACGGGACACCCATTGCTACTGTTTATGAAGAATGACAAGAGGCAAGAGGAGTTATTGAGATGTGAAGGTAACCGACAGAAGTGGCTGAAGGAAATATAGACGGCAAGTTCCGTCAAAAGGTGGGTTACCCTAAATTATTATAAATACTGCTAGTTGTCCATCAGAAGTCCCCCCAAACAAATCAAGCAGATTTACTCTTTATCTTTATTTACTTGCACTTTTATCTTTTTTTGTTGTAGCTTTCAAATCTAGGGCATATATCTTTATCTTGGGTATTGTATCGACAATTAAATTTCGAGATTGTATCTTTATATTCTTAAGCTGTGACATGGATTGAATTCCATCGTAACTTGTTTACACCTTGTCACATTATTGAGTTTGTAATTCCCAGGCCTTGTCATCAATTAGATTCTGACTTGATTTGGGATTTTGTAGTGCTTTTAGGATTGAAGAAGTTAGATTCCTATTTGCCTATGATTTTTTTGTCCAAAATTGGTGCAGATGCCTAGTTTCCTTAAATAAAAACTGAAGAACAATCATTGAAAACTATTTTTTTGTCCAAAATGGCTTATATTGCTTGAAATATTTAGTCAATGATTTTTTTATTATTATCAATAACAATTTATGTCTAAACATTTACATAGGTAATGAAAATATATTTTATTCATTCATTTTCATAAGAAATACAAATGATCATTTTTATGAAAATATTTTATAAACAATTTATTTTTACGAAACAAATGTACCATTTATAAAAATGCCATGGCAGAATCTTCCATCACGGAGGATCCGGCTTCCTTGCTATTTGCTCTTGATCAAGGCCATCGATGAGTCCACCTAGGAAATTTTGAGTTTCTCCAATTTTGAAACCCTAGATCTTACTATATTCAATTTCGAAATTAGGGGTCTACATCGTGGAATTTGTGGGATCCGTGGAACATAGGGTTCCACAGGTTTTAAAACAAGACATTTTATGAAAACCTAATTGAAATTTGTTTCTTAATGAATAAATTTTAAATCAAAACTATTCTTTTAACGTTTATTATAAAAATTTTATAATTCTTGTACTTCTAATATATCGATGAAAGATTTATCGTCAAAACAAGCATAAAAGTTGAATATGCAAAATTAGATATTTGTTAAAGCGACCACCAAAAGGAAATTGCTGAATAAAAGCACACAAATGATCGTGTCGTGTGACTTAACCCCATGCGAGCTTTACCAAGTTGGAGCCATGACTTGGTGGTAAAGTAAGTTTCAATGATTAAACATTTTTCGCCTTCAAAAAAATCCCTAAACTTAAAAAAAAATAATATTATAAATAACATAAATTGATACATTTATAATAAATTTATCATTCATTAGTTTTCATCAAGTTAGATTAATATCATGAAAAAGTATAAACCGATATACCCGTCAATAATCACGCATTATTTGATCAGCAATTTAACGAAAACTAGCAGGCGATAGATTTATCGTAGATGCACTAATTTAAAGTTTTTGTAGTCAAAAAGTTAGTTCGAAATAAATTTATCACGGATGTATTAATTTGTGATTTTTTTAATATTAATCCAATTTAAAGAAAAAACAGAATAATAAAAAAAGAAGAAGGAAATTATGGAACGAAACAGCCATCCAGAAGCTTTGCCGAGTTGACTCACTCCCCATGCCAAAACCACACCCACCACTAAGCGCACCGCAATACGCCACGACGTAGAGCAGGGCTGAGCAGCTATATATTCTCGCCTCCTCCGTTGTCACCGTTAAAGCTTGCCTTTTTACGCGTCTCGATCTCAATCCGGGTCTACCCATTTCTCGTCTCCGATGGCGACCGGCGGCGGCATCGGCGGCGGCGGCGGCGACGACGGGCAGCAGGTGGTCCTGATCACCGGGTGCTCCAAGGGCGGCATCGGCCACGCCATGGCCCGGGCCTTCGCCGCCCGGGACTGCCGCGTCGTCGCCGCCAGCCGGTCCCGCGCCTCCATGGCCGACCTCGATGGTGACCCGAGGTTCCATCTCCAGGAGCTCGACGTGCTGTCCGAGGAAAGCGTGAAGCGGGTGGTCGGGAATGTGATCGACAAGTTCGGAAAAATCGATGTGCTGGTCAACAATGCCGGAGTCCAGTGCGTGGGCCCTCTCGCGGAGATCCCGCTGTCCGCCCTCCAGAAAACGTTTGATACCAACTTCTATGGTAATGAATGATGATTATTTGGTTTATTCTCTGCACAGTCTCGATTCGTTGCTTGACGTGTGCTACTGGGTTGATTGATTTTGGTTTCTGGGTGGAATGTGCGGAGGCAATTTGTGAGCTTTGTGTTGAAATGCGGTGTTCTGGGTGAAGCTATCAGCTCTTTATGGACGTCGAGTGAGAGTTCTGGTGACTGTCCTTGTTAGCTGTTAACGACTGATGATTTTATTGTTGGTGAATGTGCCGGACAAGATGGTACATTTTGCTACTTGTAAGGCTTTGCATTGACAGCTCGAAGTTATTGCTTTGTACAAAATGTCTCTCCTGCTGATGGTGGATCTGCTCAGGTTGTTGCTAGCAACCAGAAAGAAGAAAACCCTTACGACATAGGTGGTCCTGCGGATGAGATGGTTCTTGGGGATGTGCTTGTTTCCGATGCAACCATTGGATTGACTTAATGGTCTGAGGACTGAAGATGTGTGTGTCTAATGGGATCGATTCCCCATTGCACCAAATGGGATTGACTTAGTCAGTTGAAGAATAGAGATTTGTTTGTGTGATTTAGACGCAATACACAGGTTCAGTTCCCCTCAATGTCAGGCGGTAAAAACTACTTCATAGCCTGACCACCCCCTTGGACTTCAGCTCGATTTCTTAGGATTCCATATCGTGGGTCCAGTATAGCTTTTTTAAGTGTCATCAGAAAATACTTACAGTACATGACCTTTGTATCCTGGTTTGAAAGCAGCTTCCTAAGATATAGCAACAACGCAGCTGCATTCTGCTCCTACTTTGTCCATGGTGCATTTGTCTTGGTACAAGAAGTTCGGCTTAAAAACACAGAAGAGGCTTATTTAGAATTTTTAGACGCTGTAAAGCATTTTTGTCAGTTGTTGTGGTGATTAGCTTTTAGTCATCTCCTTGCCAATCAAGTCTATAGTAGTTTTAAGCCAGACATCACATGGAAAGCACAGGTAAATCCTGCAGTGAACCACAAAAAGGGGTAGTTTAGTACCAAAAGGTAACTCAGATACTTTCTTTCACAATACCAAAGTCTGGTAATTTCATTTCCTCAATCAGAAATTTTTCATTGTCAGTTCTCTTCATCCAGAAATCTTAAATTGATCCAGACATAAAGGACTGCAAAAAGATTACTATCTGCATTGATAACATCCCTTTATTTATAGTCAAAACTCCAGGAAAAAAGACATTCTTCTAGATCTATTGGTTGAAATTAGAGTTGTAAAACTATAGTTCGCATAGGCAATTTTTCTGCATCTCTGCTTATATACATACGCATTTGGTATGCATGTTGTTCACCAGTAACATCATATTCTTGCAATTAGCCTGGGACTATATTCATAGCATATTGCACAATACTTTGACCTTGAGTATTAAGTAACACGATTGCATCTCTTTTATCACTGATGACAGCTGGATGTTACAGCTGAAGATTCTCAGTTCAAAGCAGATCCATACGTTGCCATAGGAAGTAATGGGTACCATGAGACTTGTGGAGACCCATATATTGTTTAAAGAGGGTTTCAAAGGGTTGTGGAATAGGTTTCAGATTCCAAAAGTTTAGAATTGTGTCTACTTATGTTGGATGTCCTTTCAACATAGGAACCACACACTCCTTTTGTGTGTTCTAGAGAGTAGAGACAGGAGTATGGCAGTAAAAAACAAATAGGACCATTTTAGTATGTGATCTAAGTGTCAAGCTTATTTGCCACTGTCAATGTTTCCAATAAAACAGAAACATTCAGCTGCCACCCCATTCTAACTTGCAGCTTATACTTTTCAGAATTTTCTCTTTGATCTTTTCTGCTGCTTCAATAGAACTCCTTTATGATGGGTGGAACAAAATTCTATCTCTCTGTGCAAGCATGGCTTAAACTGGAAAACATTTGTCTGCTGCTCAGATTGGAGGTATCTGCTGTATTTTTGGATCAGTGGGATCTACTATTTACTGGGGTTTTATACAGCATTAGAATCCTTGAGCACATTGGTCGAAAATTGTCAATGCCTTTCCTTAGGCTTAAACTGATCTCGTGAGGATTTTCCTAGTTAATTGTGACAAAACAACCATGTAAACTTCATTTTAATGACGTCATGGGCAGTCCATCCATTACATACATTATGAAATGGAGTCTTTCATCTAAGATGATGTAGACTTGTCCAATTCCTATTTCATTTTCTTTCAGTCTCTTGGCAACTGTGAAGTGAGTGTGAAGTATGGCCTTCTTGTGCATTTCTCGATCTTTCCTACAGGATCATTGAGAATGATTCAAGCTGCTGTCCCTCACATGGCAACTAGGAAAAATGGGAAAGTAGCTAACGTGGGGAGTGTTGCTGCTTTGACAAATGGACCGTGGGCAGGTTCTTATACTTCATCAAAAGCTGCCCTCCATTCAATGACTGATACTCTCAGGTGAGAGCATTGTTGATTTTATCGTTCTTTTTCTTTAGGGTAGTTAATATATGTCCAAGCTCTCACCCTTACCATTATTTGTAAAAAAAATGCCTCATATGATTGGTGGAATAGAATGGGATAGGAATGGAATGGAATGACTAATGCCATGGAAATAGCTCTGAGAAGTACCTACGGCCTAATTGAATGTCTCTCTTTATCACACCAGCCAAACAAAGCATTAGGTATTTAGGAAGGAATACGCTAGGGATAAAATAGTTGTTCCCTCTCATTGCCATATATCTTAGTTCAATTCATTAACTCTTGAGAGTTATATTTTTTCAGCAAAAAATGGGTAACTTTGAGTCCTTAAATAACCTTAGCAATAACATTATGCTAACAAGAGGACATTCTTGTACCGGCCAATCTATTGATGTGGGTTCATATGACAAAGGTCCAGAACAAGGCAGTGAAATAGTGTTTGGGTGACATTTCGTTATTTGGGATGAGCAGGTTGGAGCTAAAACCACTTGGAATCGACGTCATCAACATTGCCCCTGGTGCTATCAAATCGAACATAGGAAGTTCTGCAGTTGCGAGCTACAACAAGATGCCTGAGTGGAAGCTGTATAAGCCATTTGAGGCAGTGATACGTGACAGGGCTTATTTCTCTCAGGGAATCAAAGCGACCCCTGCTGAAGAGTTTGCCAAGGAGGCTGTGTCTGCAATATTAAGAAAGAATCCTCCCGCTTGGTTCTCCTACGGCCAGTATTCGACCGTGAGCAGTATCGTGTACCATCTGCCAATATTCGTTCGGGATTTCATAATGAGGAAGGCAATGAAATGTTAGGTATGAACTAGAGTTGGCAGGTCTGCCTTTGTATTACTTTTGGCTTGTTCCCGCAACTTGCAAAACATAAAACAGTTCTCCCCAAAAATACTCTCCAAAAATAAGGATAAGGAAAATGGAGAAAAAAAGGTTGTGAAGAATGGTGGGGTAACTGTTGACTTACGTGAGTATGATTAAATGGTTGGATAAAGTGGACCAAAAGTCCTAAAATTTGTGTTTTACGAGTTAATTGCATCGTTCAATAAAGCTTTAGGACTTGATTAAATCAATTGAAAGATTTATGACTTGTTTGCATTTTCCTAAGTAAAGGTTAAGGATTTGGTTTAACCGATTGAAAGATTTAGGCGATTGCATTCAGTATGTAAGGTTAAGAACTTGTGCAATTTTCTATTAAATCGGCCATTTGTCTGTCATTTTGCGCAAGTGGTTGCTGGTGAGGTTGGTACTGTAAGAACAAAAAAAAGGGTTGGTACCGTGATATATTTCGCTTCTATAATTTCTGGAACGTATTTCTCTTCTATGATCCTGGGCAATGTAACGTTGTTAAAAGTACTATCATAGGCAGGAATAGAGATAGTAAGAGGTCCAGATAAATTGCATCCATCTTGTGAAATTTTAGATAGAGAGAAATTGTTATTCTCATTTATATCTTCCGATGCTTTACAATGTTGTATTTATAGGCTAATACACAGATAAATCCTAGCGAACAAAAGTAAAGGAAAGAAAGCCTAAAAGAGAAGAAAAGCTAAAATTCCACGATTTGTGGGTTAACAACAATAATTCCATGATTTGTGAGATTTAATCATAATCAAATCATAATCAAAATCCTCCTAAAAAATCCTACGTATTTACAGCTGTATAATTTGTCTATTTACAACTCAACACACCCCCTCAAGCTGGTGAATAAATATCTTCCATTCCTAGCTTGGAAATTAGCTCATGAAAACTTCCACCATTAAGCCTTTTGGTTAAGACATCTGCCACTTACTGTCCTGAAGGAACATAAGACAAACAGATCAATCCTTCATCAAGTTTCTCCTTGATGAAGGGCCCATCAATCTCAATATGTTTGGTCCTATTGTGCTGCACAGAATTATGAGGAATATTAATTGTAGACTTATTGTCACAAAATAGCTTCATAGGACTTTGCCACTCAACCTTCAAGTCATCAAGAATGATCTTGATCCATAAAACTCACATATTCCTTGAGCCGTTGCCCTACACTCAGATTCTGCACTTGATCTTGCCACCACATTCTGTTTTTTACTCTTCCAAGTTACCAAATTACCTCCAAGGAAGGTACAATAACCAGTTGTAGACCTCCTTTCAACCATTGAGCCTGCATAATCCGCATCTATATAAGCCTTGAGCTTGAGATTTGGGCTCCTCTTGAAAAATATTCCTTTTCTTAGACTACTTTTTTAAGTAGTGTAGGACTCAATGAACAGCCTATAGATGTGATTCCTTTGGATTATGTATAATCAAACTGATGGCATAAGAGATATTTGGTCAAGTATGAATAAGGTAAATTAACTTTCCAACCAATCACTGATACATTTCTTGACCCACCGCTGCCTCCTATTTTGCTTCTATTAGCCTCTAGTTTGGCTCAATTGGAGTAGCTACTGGTTTGCAACCAAGCTTCCCAATATCTTTCAAAAGATCCATCACATACTTTTATTGTGAAATAAAGACCCCTTACCTGAAGTATGAAACCTCAATTCTCAGAAAATACCGTAGCTTCCCTAACTCCTTTATTTCAAATTCCTTAATCAAACATTGTTTCAACCGCTATTTCTCCCTTTCATCATTGCCTATGACTATTATGTCATCAACATACACCAACAATGTTGTAACTCCCCCCATGTCCGAGTGTTTTGTGAATATTATATGATCTCCTTGGCTTTGTT
The DNA here is from genome assembly GCA_017140325.1 of Eucalyptus leucophloia subsp. euroa. Taxonomy (NCBI): domain Eukaryota; kingdom Viridiplantae; phylum Streptophyta; class Magnoliopsida; order Myrtales; family Myrtaceae; genus Eucalyptus; species Eucalyptus leucophloia. Next base: position 35,357,469 of record CM029478.1, read on the forward strand.
TATACCCAGATGCCTTCATAACTCTAGCAAACCATCCAAACCAGGTGTTAGGTGATTGCTTGAGCCCGTATAATGTTTTCTTAAGTCTACAAACTTTTTTTGTTGTTTCGTTTCCTTCAAAACCAAGTGGGATTCTCATGTAGATTTCCTCTTCTAAATCTTCGTGTAAAAATGCATTCTTTACATCATACTGTTGAAGTTCACAATCAAAATGAGCAGTTAAAGACACTAAAATTCTTATAGTATTCATTTTAGCCACTAGTGCAAATGTCTCTTGGTAATCCACTCCATATATTTGAGTGTAACCCTTCGCAACAAATCTTGCATTGTAACTCTCCAGAAAGTCATCTGCCTTATAATTTATAGTGAATACCCACTTGCAACCAACTAGATTTTTCCCCCTTGGCTTGTCAACAATATCCCATGTTTTATTTTTTTCAAGTGCTTCCATCTCTTCTTTCATGGCATTCCTCCATTCCTCTTTTGACAGTGCTTTAGATAAGGTGTTAGGGACAGCAATTGTGTTTAAACTCACAATAAAGTTTCTGCATGATGATGATAACCTATTAAAGGACACATAATTTGATAGTGGATATACTGGTTTCTTGGTGTACTCTCTAGTCCTTTTTTCTAACATAAATAGGTAAATCAAGATCACTCTCAAGTATATCAATAAGCTGTCCATCCAAAGGAGATTAAGAACTTATTGTGCTTTCATTGACAGTACCCGGAGTGGTATTTTGGACTTGCTCTTGTGTTGGAACGGCTGTCCTCCTTGAATACACCTAAGAAAATCTATTAGAATCATGAATATGAGTTGGACTAGTGGGAATAGGAACAGAGATAGGTTGCTGTGTGGGGGATTGTGGTGGACAAGAGACGGGATTCAAGATAGGTTCATGAGCAACAGTGGATGGGTTTTGGTTGATAGGGACATTAGACAATAAATCCAAGTTATCAACGACACCATGGTCCTTATCTTCCATGACTAAAAAATCCTCTTGAAGATAAGATTGTGAAAAATAGGGTTTATTTTCAACAAAAGTGACATTTGCAGAGAGATAGAATTTTTTTAGAAGGTGGATGGTAACATTTATAGCCCTTTTGTGTTGCTAAGTAATCAAGAAACACGCATTTGATTGCATGAGGATCTAACTTTCCTCGTTGATGATCATGAATGTGGACATAGGAAGTGCAACCAAAGACTCGAGGTGTAAGACCATTAGATGTACGAAGGTGATAATAGAACTGAGAAAGAACTTCCATAGGGGTCTTGTGGTCTAATGTATGTGAGGGTAATCTATTGATCATGTATGTAGCTGTAAGAACAGATCCCCCCCCCCAAAAAAAATATGCTTGAGGAACTTGTCCGTCACAAGTTGTGTTAAGGAGATGACCTTTTTTCCTTTCAGCAACCCCGTTTTGTTGTGGTGTATTCACACAAGATGACTCATGGATAATGCCTTTCTTTTGAAAATAAGGGGACAATACTTGATTGAAGTATTCTCTAGCATTATTTGACCGAAAGACCTTGATCTTGACCCTAAATTGAGTTTGAATCATGGAATGAAATGAAGGAATAATGCTACTCACATCATATTTATATTTGAGTAAGAAAGTCCACTTGATCCTAGAGCAATCATCAATTAGAGCGACAAACAAACGAGCTCCAAAGATGTTTGGAATCATGGAAGGTCCCCAAATGTCACTAAGGATAAAGTCAAAAGGATTAGAACTACAGTGATTGCTAATAGGAAATGGTACACGATTATGCTTAGCTAATTCACAAAAATCACAATGGAAGTTTTTAATAATCAGATCTTTAAACAAGGATGGAAACATAATACTCAAGACTTGAAAGGATGGATGACCAAAATAAAAACAATGAAACCAAATGGCTTATTTATTTGAAGTAGTAAGAAATGACGAAGACAAATTATTCATGATCCTTATTGTAGTGAGAGGTGTCTGAAGGTAGTACAACCCATTTCGTTCCTTAGCAAGTCCAATACTCCTCTCCGAGTCCTAATCCTAAAAAACACAATAAGATGGGTAAAAACAGCTTGACAATGAAGATCTTTTGTGAGTTTCTATATTGAGATAAGATTGATAGATAGTTTAGAGACATGAAGAACATCTTTAAGGACAAGATTAGGTGTGATAGGAACATTTCCAACCCCTGCAACAGTAGCAAGAGACCCATATGCCACAATAATCTTCTTATTGTTAGGACAAGGTGTATAAGTGCTGAAATGGGATGAGTCATGTGTTCAGTAGACCCTGAATCAAAAACCCAAGAATTACCTGAGAGTGCTAGTGAGCATGCACCAGAGGGTTTATTAAGTGGCCCTAACAAACCTCTTAATTTCTCAATTTCCTCACTGTTGAAGGTTGCTTTCTCCTTAACTTCTTCTTGACCAGCTTTCTTAGTTAGGTGGACCCAAAGCCTTGGCTGTGTTGCCCTATTCACCCACTCTCGGCCTGAAGTAGTTGATCTGCTATTCAATTTCTAGCATTGTTCTTTTGTATGTTTGGGCTTCTTGCAATAGGCACACCACAAGCTATCCCGATTGTCTTTCCTTGGTAGGTCACCCTTTTCTAGTTGTCAAGGCAGACCCTTCTACAGCTTGCTGTTCTAGCATGACGGATTGACGGCTTTCTTCCGCCCGAATCAAGGAAATTGTTTCCTCCAATGATGACACTTCCTCCTTGCCAAGTATTTGAATTCTGACTTGGTCAAATTCAGAATTAAACCCGGCTAAGAAATTATAGACCCGATCCTTTTCAATAAAACTCTTTAGAATGGCCGCATCATCTCGACACCGCATCTGAAATACTCGATAATAATTGAGTTCTTACCATAAGTTATGTAGAGAATTAGCATACTTGGTAACAGTCTTACCTCCTTGTTTTGTCCCATTGGTTTTCACCTTAATTTCATACACCCGGGTTGCATCATGAGCCTTTGACTACGTCTATCGAACGAAATCCTAGATCTCCTTTCCGGTTGGTAGAAACATACAAGTGTCGCTTATGGCTAGTTCCATGGAATTCCATAGCCATGACATGATCATGGAATCAGCCTCCTTCCATGCATCAAAATCAGGATCTCCTTTCTTAGGTCTCGTCCCAAGTAAATGGCCGAGTTTTCCTTTCCCCTTTAGATACGTCTTGACAAATTGTGACCACTTGAGGTAGTTCTTCTCATTCAATCTATAGGTTGGCCCTGATATTCTGAAGATCACCTATCATGTATGTTGAGGCGACCTCCTCAGATTGGTTCATGGTGGGATCTATGGCTTTGGGTGTGATTTCAGATGTGGCCATTTTGGAGAGTGAATGTTAAGAAGAGAACAAGGGCAATAGTGCAGCTATGAAGGTTGTGTAAAGAAGAAAGAATTTTTAGAGAATAATAGATAGCAAAGAAAATAGAAAAACTGTAGCAATGAAGGCTGCAATTGAAATCCATAAATCTATTCCTGGAGAATAATAGACAACAATGAAGGCTGAGAATCACAACAATGAAGATTGCAATTTAAAAAAAAAAAAAAAAGAGGAATCTAGCCTAGAGCTCTGATACCATGTTAAATTTTAGATGGAGTGAAATTGTTATTCTCATTCATATCTTCCAGTGCTTTACAATGTTGTATTTATAGGCTAATACACAAATAAATCCTAGCAAACAAAAGTAAAGGAAAGAAAGCCTAAAAAAGGAGAAAAGCTACAATCCCACGATTAGTGGGTTAATAGCTATAATCCCATGATTTGTGGGATTTAATTAGAATCAAATCAGAATCAAATACCTCCTAAAAAATCTTATGTGTTTACAGTCATATAATCTGTCTATTTATAGCTCAACACATCTAATCTGAAATCAACACAGCCTGATCTTTTTTGTCCAAACTTATTATGATTAGCTTGTTAAGGGCAATTTCTTCTTTTTTTTTTTTTTTTTCTCAGGATTTCAACTGACACCCCTACTCTATTTTTATCCTGCTTCCTCCACAAACCCATGTTTCCACAAGTTGCGAGCCTTGTTTGTTCTCTCTGCTTTTGGGTTTTATTAGCTAATCTCGGCTTTTGTGTATAAATATGAAATTTGTGCATTTCGAGGTCTCCATGCTCTTTGCATTCTTCTCGAGTTTTGCAAGGGCAATCGAGTTGGCCTGGATTTCCCATGCTTCTCTAGCCACAGGCCCGAAGACCGGCTCGAACCCAAAAGTTGTAGGCTGTGGGCGCAAAGGACGAGTTGTGGTTCACATATGGTGTGTCTAGAACCGAGCTGTGTTTCCTGCTACCAACGACTCTCGATCCCATCCCTACCTATGTGCGGTATGTCCTTGAATTTACGGGGTGTGTGATTGCTGTAATTTGAGCAAAAGGAGATGTCTCCACATATCACCCCCAGGCCACGATCAAAATCATGAGGAAAGTAGGTGTTTGCCATTGTCTTCGAAATATGAAGCCACAACAATGGCCTCATACCAGTCAAGGGTCATAAGGAAAGACCTGTGTAGTGCTCGGAATGAAACAAAGGTAACCCTCTTCGCGAGTGGCACGGGCTCACTGAGTCTCAAGGGCTTGATTCACTTCGAGGTTTGTGCATCGATAAGGATTGAATATCACCACTACATCTCCAGGTCCTCTCGCCTGTTTATTTCTCAATAGAGAAGGGACATTATGCGGGGACTCGAGTTGGAATAAGAAACCTGAAATTATGATGTAAGACTCGCAAACTACAGGAGGCCAGATAACTTTCTCCCAATTCTCAAGTAATTGGCTTACAACCTTTGGTTTAGTCCTACACTAACCTAGCAATTAGCAGAGTTATCAATGCTGAAACCTATTGGCGCAAAACCAACTCACATGCACATACCGCGTGCTACTGCACAACGATGGACATGGTCCCATGTCCTGAACAGTGGCTCGTAAGAGAGTAGATGTATAACCTACATTCGAAACACAATCCAAGGTTACAATTCATCCCTCAAAAAGACAAATTATTTCAGCCGCTCTACGAATGCTTTTGCTTTATATGATATTTCTAATGGTCTCACCTGTTAAATGGAAACCAAACTCTCCACAAAATTACTCAAATTTGTCCGAAAATGCCACAGAATATGCATTCTTACTATTGCAATTTTACTGGGAATGGTTCTGGCGACTATAATACACCATGCCCGGTGGCTGAAGCGGCCGAAAACTAGGATGTATGGCCGGTTGTTGACTCAAGGGCATGGGTTGTTGTGGTGTTACAGGAGCCGACTGCAGAGGCAAAGCCACTGATTGTTTCTGTGCCACGGGTAACGACTGTTGACTCAAAGGTACCATTGCACTCAACGCATGTGGCGGTGGGGGTGGTCCAGGCGACATGGTTGGGAAGTTAACGTAACCGTAGGAGGACATCATTGCTCCAGAGGGCTGCTGCAAATACTGCTGAGGAGGCTGGTTCGGGAGTAAATATCAGCTTTGAGATACCACCGAGCCCTGATTCTGCTGAATGGTTTGATGGTTAACAACGACGGCATGATATAAGAGGCTCGAAGGAGCAGTATGTGACTGAGATGGCATAAAAGCGCTAGCATCTGATACAGATGTTTTGTCTGACTTGTTGGAGCAATATGTACAATTCTTTTACTTCTAATATATGGATGAAAGATTTATCATCAAAACAGGCATAAAAGTCAAATATGCAAAATTAGAAATTTGTTAAAGCAACCACCAAAAGGAAATTGCTGAATAAAAGCACACAAATGATCGTGCCGCATGACTTAACCCCATGCGAGCTTTACAAAGTTGTGAGCTAAGGCTTGGTGATAAATTTAGTTTCTATGATTAAATATTTTTCTCGTTATTAAAAGAAAAAAAATCCCTAGACTAAAAAAAAAAGATTAATATCAAGAAAAATTCCAAATTGATATATTTATGACAAATTTAGCCTTCGTTAATTTTCATCATGAAAAAGCATAAACTGATATACCTATCAATATCCACGCGTCATTTGATCAGCAATTTAACGGAAACTAACTGCAAATAAATAAGTGCATTAATTTAGTACTTTTTAAGGCAAAAAATTAGTTCGAAGTAAATTTGTTACCGATGTATTAGTTTGTGATTTTTCCTGATATTAATCTAATTTTTAAAAAAATAGAATTATAAAAAAAAATTACGGAATGAAAGTGTTATCCAGAAGCTTTGCTGGGTTGACTCACTGACCAAGCCAAAAACCACACCCAACACAAAGCGCACCCCATTACTCCACGACGCAGAGCAAGCTGAGCAGCTATATACTCTCGCCTCCTTCGTTGTTACCGTAAAAGCTTGCGTTTTTACGGGTCTCGATCTCAATCCGGGTCTACCCATTTCTCGACTCTGCTGGTGACCACTGGCGGCGGCAGTGGCGGCGGGCAGCAGGTGGTCCTGATCACCGGGTGCTCCCAGGGTGGCATTGGCCACGCCATGGCCCAGGCCTTTGCCGCCGGGGACTGCTGCGTTATCGCCGCTGGCCGGTCCCACGCCTCCATGGCCGACCTCGATGGTGACCCGAGGTTCCATCTCTAGGATCTTGACGTGCTGTCCGAGGAAAGCGTGAAGCGGGTGGTCGGGAACGTGATCAACAAGTTCGGAAAAATCGATGTGCTGGTCAACAATGCCGGGGTCCAGTGCGTGGGCCGTCTCGCGGAGATCCCGCTGTCCGCCCTCCAGAAGACGTTCGATACCAACGTCTATGGTAATGAATGCTGATGATTTGGTCTATTCTCTGCGCAGTCTCGATTCGCTGCATGACGTGCGCTTCTGGGTTGATTGATTTTGATTTCTGGGATGAACGTGCGGAGGCAATTTCTGAGCTTTGTGTTGAAATGCGGTGCTCTGGGTAAAGTTATCAGCTGTTTATCGGAGACCGACTAGAGGCAACGGCCGGTAAGGTCGAACTCACCAGTGACTGTGAGAGTGGCCTCGCACTAGGCAGCGAGGCTCTCCCTCGCCGGATCCTGCGAGGGTCAAGCCTCGTCCATGGCTGGCGAGGCTCGCCTGCTTGGCGCTGCCATGGGCGAGTCTTGACCCTTGCCAGATTCAACAAGCAAGAGCCTCGCTCGCCGAGCGCAAGGCCACCCTCAAGGCCTAGGCAGCGAGGGCGAGCCCCGCCAGCCTAGCGTGAGGCTAGCTCGAGGCCGCGAGTGCGACCTCGCGCCGGGCTAGAGGAGGGTATTAAGTATTTTGATTGATACAAATATGTTTTTTAGGAGGGTATTAAGAGGCCTTTTGCGCCAATTAACATAATTTTTAATGATTACACTTGGATTACATTTTTTTTCCCTATACTAGGAATAAATCCCACCGATTATGGATCTAACGGCAGAAATACACCCCAAGTGCCAAAACTTGGTATAGAAGGACACTTAAGTGCCAAAAGTTTGGAAATGTACACTTAAGTATCAAAATTGGAGGAAAATGGATTATTTAAGTGCCACTTTGGTCAAATTGCTAACGTGGCAATTTTCCCAAAATCTGGCAAGGGCTCGTGGGCCCTCGCCGTAGGTCGGCCAAGGGGATATGGGCGAGGGTTGGGACCCTTGTCCAGATCCGACGAGGGCTTGTGAGCCCTTGCCGCCGGTCGGCCAAGAGCCGGCAACCCCAGCCGACCCTCCCCCTCCATTGCCAGCCCTTCCGCGACGGTCGGGAGGTGGTAGCAGCAAGGGCTCAACCCTCAACCGCCTTCCTTTAGCCCCCTTTTTCTTTTTTAATTTTAAGTTTTTAAATTTTTAGTTTTTTATTTTTTAGAAAATTTTAAATAAATTTAGTTTTAAATTTAATTTAATTAATTTTTATATTAATTATTTACCACATCATACAGAAAACGACATCGTTTTTGCATTTTCTCGCCACGTCAGCATACAAAACAACGTTGTTTTGTACTCACCTCATTGGAAAATTGCCACGTTAGCAATTTGGCCAGATTTTGGCCGAAGTGGCACTTAAATGATCTATTTTGCTCCAATTTTGGCACTTAAGTGTACATTTCCTACCTTTTGGCACTTAAGTATCCCTCCGTGCCAAGTTTTTGGCACTCCAGGTATCCGTATCTTTGGATCTAACACTAATTGCCCCAAACATCCCAAAATTTGTCGTTGAAAACGAGCTATTGCCGCTTGCATATTATTATTCTTTTAGGCTAGGTTTAGTGATATGTACATTTTTGTTGGATAGAATAAGGTTGAAAAAGATAAACATCAAATATGATAATGATGGGATTTGCAATATCTTCTTCTCTCTTCCCCTCCACATTCACATTGTCATTAACCCAATGTTGTTGCCTTCCAAAACTACTTGTCAAGCTGCTATTGACATTGCCTCATCTTGCCCTGCCATCACCAATCATTGTATCATGCTCCCAATAGTTGCCCAGTGGCAAAAATATACCCCGAAATGCCAAAACTTGGCATAGGTGAATATTTTAGTGTCAAAACTTCTAAAAAAATATACTTAAGTACAAACTCTAGCGAGACTCGCTAAAAATCAAATGTGCCAAAACTTGATCCCTTTTTTTCCGAAGCTCCATCACGCAATGAACGAACTGTAGCTCAGTTTGTGACGATTGCTGGGTTGTTGCCAACTTCGGGCTCGAGTACAAGAGGCTCCACCGAAACAATTCGAGGCAATGGAGCTCGCCTCAAGGGGTAATGGGTTAAATTCCAGCCTTCTCCTGCCAAGACAATTAAGGGGCAGTTTGTCAGCCTTAGAGAGTAGAAGAACTGGAGTGCCAGCTTGGCCAATACCCCGTCCTGGTCAAGTTGGTTGAGCCAAAGGCAGAACAGCAGGTTGAGAATGAAGAGCGGGATCTGATTCTCGAGCAAGATCATGTCCTGCAGGATAATGTGTGTCCAACTTCGTGACGAGGAGAAGACGAGGTCATCGAGAGTGTAACGAAGTTTATCAAACCCTATGGAGTATCTCCAGAACAACTCGATGACAAAACACCCATCGAGAACCATCATCATTACGAACTCCTCACTGCGCATCTTTATCATCCCCTCATAGTAGGTGTGGGCTCTCTCCTCGACCTCCTTCACCGCATCTAGATAGTCCTCTATCTTTTGATTTTTGCGCTTGAGCATGCACACGAGGCCACGCCACTTATCATTGTCCTTCTCGAGGAGGCGCTCGTCACTGTGATGGTACAGATCGAATGAGACAATTTGGGGGACACACGGGCCTTCTCCTTTCCATCCTTGAGATGGTGTGGGATCCGGTAAATGGAGCGCTTCGCCCATGAGCGTGTCCTATGGTCCTGCTCAGTTCGATTGAGGTTCTTATTGATGGAGATGATCCACTCAGACTCGAGCGGCCTCGGCTCATCTTCATGGAGCTTTTCACCACTGTTGGTCTCAACCTCGATTCGGCGATCATCGGATGTTTCTTACTATGGCTCGTGAGCCACGATTTGGCTGAGCTCTATGTTGGGATTTAAAGCCATTTCTCGTGTAGAATGGGTTTATGTTTCTCTACATCTACCTTTCTAGAGTCTTGGGGAACAATTTCTTTTCAAAAATAATTCTTTTTTGGTTCTACTCCGAGGAATAATTTCTGAGAAAAATAATGTGTTTGGTAACGATGAAAATTTCTATTCTTGAAATAGAAAAAGAACATAAATGCATTTGGTGTGCTTTATAAATTTTTGTATTTAATCGTTTTTTCTTCTTACTCACAGATCGCTAGCTGCCATCGCCCACAGCATGATTGTCGCCTGTCGCTACCGGCTGCCAATCGCCGCCGCACGACCACCTCCCACAGCCCACTAACCACCGACCACCAACTGCTGGAGAGGACAACAGTCTGTGGTTGTGGGTGGCGGTCAACAATGACGGTCGGCGATTAGCTGTCAAGCAGCTATCGTGCGGCGATTAAGTGGCTGTTATGCAGCTATTGTGCGACGGTAGGGTGGTTGTCGTGTGGCTTTCGTGCAGCTATCGTGTGGCGGTCAAGTGACGATCGATGGCGATCATCAAGGCGGGGGTGGTTGGTGGGCTGTGGGTAGCAGCGATGATGGTCGCTAGCAATCATGGGTTGCGTGACGATGGTTGGGCAGCAACAACGATGACAATCGCCGACGGTCGAGCAATAGCAGCCGGCGGTCGGCCAACGACAATTGAGCGGCGGCAACGACGACGGTCACCGGTGGTCAAGCGGCCCGGCGGGCGGCGACGATGGCTGCGGGTAGCCAAAGGTGGTCGGCGCTTGGTAAGGGAGCCAGCGATGGCTACAGCAAGGAAGAAGAACAAAAGAAAAATGGATTTATTTTTAGAAATTATTTTCGAGAACAAGAAGTTACCTTTTTTTGTTTCTTGCTTCGTTCCAAATCTATTCCCCAGCTCATTTTTTATTTCAGGGAATAGAAAAATAAATTGACGTTGCCAAATGGATTTCTATTCTTTTTTTTGTTTCAGAGAACAAAATAACAAAAATTGGGAGAAATAAAAACGTTGCCATGCATGACCTAAATGACTACTTTGGGTCTTTATTTGAGATAGACTCCATTTCAGGTCCTCTTTTGAGAAAAATAGTATGCATTTTGGGTCCCTATTTGAGATTTTCCCTAATTTTTATTTTATTTTTCATATGATTATGATGAATACACTTAAAAAAAAAAAACAATAATAATCTAGCTGTTACCGTCAAGCTTCCTTGTTTGCTCCTGAAATATGTACATGAAGTTCAGCTTCTATTGCTCTTGCTTGCGTTACAAGATTTGAAAAAATGAACAAGGGAACTTGTAGATTAGAGGGGAACACAAAGATGTAAAATCTGGAAGTGTGTGGAAATCCATTCGTAACAACATTATGTTTAGAGTGTGTGGCAAAGGGGCAGAAATCCACTAACTTAAGCCACGTGGCAAAAAGTAATTGACGTTACGGAATACTTACTCTTGAATGGATTCCTTACTCTTGAATAAGACTAGATGTCGTGATAAGGCAAATTTGATAGAGGCCGACAAAATTAGAACCATGACTCAATGTAGTTAAGTAGTTATAAACAGCAAATCTGTTTGCACGTTTTGATCGAATCTATGAACAAATAACCTACTTATAAACCGAAAAATGACAAGATCAAGATATGTCTATATAATTACTTATACAATTTCTCATAGGACCAAACAAAATTTGGCCAGTTACTTTATAACACTTAACAATGATGCCCAACCAATGAACTTGCAATTAGGGAAAATTTGAGAGACCTTAAAAAATGATGCACATGTTAGGAGTTTTCCTAATTAGGACATTTGAGGAGATATTTTTCTTTTTTTTTTTTTTGGTAAAAGGTAAGAATTATATTAAGGAGAGCCAAATGTACAAAAAGATCTCGACACCAGTAACTTGCACTCCAAATGTAGTAACAAAAGAAGTGGAAGGGTGACGAGATGCAAAAGCCGCAGGGGCGGCACACTGACTACAACAACAAGGCTTAAACTAAGCACGGCTAGCTCGACCGGCTATCAAACAGAGACAAAAGCAAGAGGAGGCCCGCGTCAGATCAAGGACCTACGGGTCCCCATTGAAAATAATCGGGTCTAGGCTCCAACTTCTCTGCAGCCTTCTGTTTCTGAAATTGTCTTCGACGTTCCTGAAGGTGATAGCCTTGTCTCGGACCACTTTGAAGAGGTGGTTCTTGATGGCCGGAATTGAGAGAGGCTGGTCTCTAAAGATGATGTCATTCCTATTTTTCCAAATGATATGACACAACGCGCCAAAGGAAAAACGGGCTATGCACTTATAGAATTCTTTCCCCATCAAATAGGTAGTTGCCCATCGGAGATTCTCCCCCCAACCTCTGTTACGCCAGGGTAAATTGCATCTGGAAGCCCAAAAAAAAGCAACGCTAGCCGTGACACAGCAGTCAAAAAACAAGTGGTCAAGAGAGTCGGGCACATTCTTGCAAAACGCACGAGTGCAGCATTTCCAATTATACCATAGGCCGAAGGAGGTCCTGGGTTGGAAGCCTACGCTTGGCCATGAGCCAAAGATTGAGTTGATATCGAGGCACTATGGCGTTGTCCCATATGAAGGAGTACCAGTGGACCCGCGTTCTCTTCTTCCTGATGAAGTTCCATGCCGATGCCATAGTGAACTGGCCCGAAGAGCTTTCTCGCCAACAGCAACGATCTGGGTCATTTGTCAGGATCGGAAGAGGTTGACCCCACGATTGAAGCACCAACCTGAGAGGTTGGCCGGCATCTGAGAAGAGGTCAGCAACACAAGCTTGTCTAGAGAGCCCTGAGCTATAGATAAGAGAATCTGAGAAGAACAGGTTCAAAGGCCCTCTAGGGTGCCAGTTGTCAAACCATAGAGAGGTTGTTTGTCCATCGCCAATTTTCCAGTAGAAGGCCATCCTGAAATTCCTTCTTAGGGTCAACAAGCTCTTCCAGGCCTAGGATCCAGATGTTGGCTTCCTAGCAACCCAAAAATTCTTGTTTTTTAAGAACGTGGAGTGGACCCATCTACACCATAGCGCTTCCTTCTTGAGGAGATATTTTTCCTTATTGGAAAAATGTGAAAATGTTGATGGGTCCTATTGGACCGACCAATTGTTACTGCTTCTGTCAATTCTAATTGGGTAAGTCAAATTGGATGGATACGTTTGACGAAATGTCATGCGACTCAAGAAATTACTCTCGAGACTTCACGATCTCCTCCTCTTCTTTGCACCGAAATCAAACTAAACCCCAGTCCTTCTACTAGTTTTTTGAACTTCTACTCTCTCCCTAGTCTATAAATCTTCGTGATCCAACGTTCATCCTATCGAATTTTTCAAGAATGACAGGGACAAGGAGAGAGCACCCTCATGGGACTGTCACTGACATTTTCAACTTCTATTGTGCTTCCCTGGTTGTGATGGAGATCGGCCAGGGCGATGAACAGTCATTCACAGTTTTGCGAGCCGGGGCCTTTGTGGTCAACCTCTATGTGCAGGCCATGACCCACGTCATGATGACGACGTGCGCCGTGCGTGACGCGCAGTGGCCACTTTCGAGAGACTCCAAGGCAATTCGTGTTGGAGAGAGGAGCTTTGCATTTGTGATGCTAGGGCTAATGTATGGCCTCCAGCTTCCTCCGCTTTGTGATGAAGACCCGGTGGATACTCTTGAGAGGGTTTTCATGAAGTTCAGTCATTACACCGCCCTCGACAATGGAGAAAATGGTAGAATTCTTCCATGCCTAGCTTCCGTCTTTTGCATTTTCAGACTGGATTTTAATTTTCTTGAGCACAAATGGTGGATGCACATTTTTCATTGAGATGGATTTTCTCAATAATGGTCAAATTTATGGTTTAAGAAATTCAGATGTTGTTAAATAGATATTCCGCTAGACATGAGATTAGTCGATACCGATAGCATTAGGGAATTTGAGCACATGTTGTGTGTATCCATTCCTTGACGGTTGAGTTGGTTCTTTTTCTTTTTTTTTTTGAAGTTTGTGAAAATTACAGTCGCAAAAGGAGAAGGAAGAACTTGGAGCATTGAAATCGTTGGAAACCTCACGACCAATCGTAATAGAAATTGATTTTTATTTTCTTAATTGTCTTTGCGTTTTCAATTTTTGACCTTTTTGACATACCTCAAAGTGGTCATTACATAATCATAACGTTGAAATATCCCAATCGCTTGATTACAATGTTGTATATTCTTTATTTATGCAGTTTTGGATTGGAATTTCGTACAATAAATATGATAAGAGTTGGATACAAGAACTCTAATGACTAATATTTACAGGTTATCCATGTCTTGACAACGAACCAACTTTCTGGGCAACAGTACGACCGGTTGTTGAGAACTTCGCACGGGGAAGCTCGGAAATAACTGGCGACTGATGGAAGGGAATGAGGCGACGAGCTTGTCAAAGGTTTTCAGAACATCGGCAACGACCAAGATAGTGAGCAACGCTATTCTCACCGGCTTCCTAAAGCCAGTGCATGTAGAGACCTTCATCGTGAATATGAAGGACCAGGGAAGGAGGGACGTAGATGCTGAGGATGCGCTTTCCTCCATTTCAGCCGTAACCGATATCGTTAATTCCTTAGGGAAGGTTTGGGGAATTACAATCGGCGATCTACAAGTTCCTGAGGATGCTCGCAGAGAGGAAGGTCCAGAGACGATGTCGCAGATTAAACTTTGGAAGTTGAATCAGCTTGGCGTGGCACTTCTCTTGCATCATAACTCGAAATTGCTTGGCTAGGCTGATCTGAGATTTAGTGATGAATAAGGAAGGAAATGACGGCGAAACATCAAAGCATTGTGGTCGTACTAGTATGTTCGTTCATGTAATGATGTCTTTATCGGATTTTTTTTTTTTTCGTGCCAGTCAATAAATTTTATGCAATGAGATTTAGATTTGAAGATTTTTTCTTTTCAGCAAATAATTCCGACTATCCTCTAATTGCTTTTTTCCATATACCAGGATTTAGTCATAGTAATTGATCACATGTAAGAATCTTAGCTTATGACAGTAGAGATGAATACTATATGGTAGCAATGGGAAATTCTTTACCGCTAACTAATTCACAGTATTCATGAAGAACAGGTTGTTCTAGCTTGATACTATCAATAATTCCTAACCATGCTCGATACTATCAATAATTCCTCACTATTGCATGGGTTTCGCAGCACTCCCAGTCTCAATTGAATCATCGGACAAGAATCGCCTGTTTTCGTCTGTCACCATGGAGAGAGCTTTCTTCACCCTAACCTTTGTGGTAGTTTTCTCTATGCCCCATCTCCCCATCTTCAACCTTTTCTCCACCATCTACCTCTACCGATGTATCCCAAGACTCTTTCTCTCCTAGAACGCCTCCTTTCAACATCCTTTCTTACCCCTATTTTGTTATCCTAGGACGATAATGACCGGGAAAAGGTTGCTGCTCTTTATAAAGGAAGGAGCAACCTCTGGCCTCAAACGCAAGCCAGACAAGTTGATGATACTATATCCGATCAATCTATCAGAAACTGTGAACTTACCCAACAGCTCTTGTTGGGTAACCTTTAGCCAGCCCCGCTCTAGACTTTCATGCCTTCCAATCTCCAATGAAAAGGTGTGGAAGTTGGAAAACTTAATAATCTCTCGACTTGATAGAGTTCTTTCTTGCATTCCAGTTCTCTAATGAGAGAGAGAAGAAACGAATCTAGGATGCAGCACCATAGGCCTTTGCAAGTCATCTTCTTATTTTGAAAAGGTGGGAACAGAGCACGCCATCCAAAGGTATTCGTTTGATTGCTGCTGCTTTTGGATTCAGCTCCTTGTTTTATCTATGGACTGGTTCTCTTAAGTTTCGTTTGGTCATCTGGATATAAGTTAGATTATAATATGTTTTATCTTATCTTGTGCTTTGGTAGCAGTGAAGGGCAAGATAAAGATGCATATAGCCTGAATAAAAAAATCCTAGAGGAGGTGAGATAGGCCTGAATATGATTTCTCGTATCTAACTATTTTTGAAAAAAACCCCGTGCTCTCCTTTTTGGTCTCCTTTGTTCACACGCCGTGACTCCTCTCACATTGAAGTTTCATGAAAACAGTTCACGAAAGCAGCGGGAGTCTTCTTCTCCATAGCTCTAGTCCGACGAATTCAAGCTCCATCTCCAGCGAGTTCAAGCTTCAATCTGCAAAATCTTCATCTTTCCAGCTTGTTTCTTTGATTTCTAGCAGTGGTCTTTGAATTCCAGAAGCTCCAGCAGTTATACATCTTCATCTTCCAACCAAAAATATCCGACTTTAAATTAGTAATTCACTCTACAAAGAATAGGATATGAAAAAACCCAATATTTTGTATCATATTTTATTCAATTCTATCCTGACTAGAAATCTAAACAATTAAACACAACCTAAAGAGTTAGTGGGAAAACTAGCATCTCAGTTTAGAACGGTGTTAATGGTGAATACTAGTTATGATATGGGAAAGTTTGCTTGAAGGTCAATCTAGATTGAATGCCACTTAAACCCAAAACGTTGGTCATGGAGGAAGAAGCGATTGTTTAGATAGACGTTAACTACAATAGTCTACTACATTCGTATTATTTATGTGGTGGTATCGGTCATTACCCAAAATGTTGTAATTATGGGGGTTGCCCAACCCCTTACTTCCATAAAAAATTGTTAGGTCATGTATAAAGAAACAATAAAGCAAATGGCCATAGACTTACTATAAGAATTTGTTTCCACCTTCTAAAAGGTTGAATTAGTCGTTTTTTTAAATAGTCCAACGAACGCTTCTCGATCAGATGGCATGAATGGCCTTTTCTATCAGGAGCATTGGGAAATTTTGCAAGATGACATCTCAACCGACCTGCAACATATGTTTTTGTATGGCCTTTTATATCCAAATATGAGCCCCACACACTTGACTCTGATTCCCAAGGTCCCTGTCTCGAAAGACTTGTCTAAGTTTGGAACTGTAAGTCTATGATTTTTTTTTTGGTAATGTAAGTCTATGTTTTTTCTTTTTTTGGTAAGGTAAGTCTATGTAATTTTAGCTACAAAGTAGTAGTTAAAACTCTAGCTAATAGGTTCCAACCGTTACACCCCAGTTCATTTCCCCATTACAAAGTGCTTTTGTTGAAAACCGAATGATCAAGAACAGCATTTTAATTGTCTAGGTAGTGTAGCATTGGATTACATGTCCATAGTGGCATAAGAAAAAGGTAAGGGTTTTAAAACAGGATATACAAAAAGCCTATGATTGAGTAAAATAAGATTTCCATAAAACATGTTTTTACAAATTGGGCTTCCAAGAAATATCCGTGGCCCGGATTATGAAATGCATGACAATAGGACCATTTGAGGTCAAATTCAATGGAGTTGTTGGAAGACCTCATGCGAACTTCGACAAGGTGATCTAGTGTCCCCATATCTATGTATATACTTGCAAATACCCTTTCTATTTTATTATCAATGGTGTAGATAGTTGCTTTGCTCAAGGGTCTAAGGCTCGCCAATTCATGTCTAGTACTCGCATACCTACTATTTGTAGATGACTTAATTTTATTTCTGGATGGGTGAGCGAAGGAGAGTCAGAATCTTGCTGCCGTGCTTAACCAGTACCATCATGCTTTCGATCAGACTATCAACTTAAACAAATTTGGCATCTATTTTAGTAAAGTTGCTTAGAGAATCTACAAGCAATAATGGCAGATCATCTATGCATACATATTCTCCGAAATATAGAAAAATAGTTATACCTTCAAATTGGGACATGTTAAAAAGGGAAATGTTTGCTTAGATTCTAGAATGAGCTAATAGCAAAGTTAAAAGCTAGAAGGAGAATATGCTGTCTAGAGCTAGAAAGGAAGTGCTCATACACGCCACGATGCAATCCATCCCCACTATGCAAATTCTATTTTTGAAGTATGTAAATCTATCTGTAGATTGATTTGAGGAAAAAATTTGCGTCATTTTGGTGAAAATCTACAGGACGTAAAGGAATTCACTGGAAAAGACGAGATATCTCAACAAGAACAAAAGATAATGACAACTTAGGCTTCCGAGAGCTGCACGACTTGAATGCACTCCCAACCGGAGTCTGTGGCACAGGGTTTTAGAGCCATCTATTTTGCTAACATGGACTTCTGGAAAGCAAAGTCATGGATGATTTTGGGGTTGGCAAAATTTACTCATGGGAAGACATCTACTAGAACCACAATTGAGATAGACGATAGCTAACGGCTCAAGAATTCACATATGGGAAGATCAATGGTTAAATTCTGGAACATATCAAGGCCCAAAAAACAGAGGCAATCCCACGACAGTTAACCAGCAGATCCTAAGCCAACCAAAGACATGGAATTTTTTTTTTTTTTTTATGAGAGAAATTTCTTCAAAAGAAATGGCAGAAGAAATTCTCTCAATTCTTCCTGGGCATGCAAACTCAGAAGACAGGCTGATATAGACACCAATGGAGAATGGACAATGCACTGTGAAGAGCGGACATGAGGGACAAGGCAAAGGACCCTAATTGAAATCGAGGAATCTGCTTTCTCATCACACCCTACGCCTACTACTCAATGGAGATCTTTGTGGTTTCTCGATGTGCAGCTGAAAATAAAGCTTTTTTTTTTTTTTTTTGTGGAACCTATTTCAAGTCGCATTACCCACGATGGAAAACCTTCATAAGAGAAAGATCTTGCCTTCGCCATTGTGCTCTGTATGCAAGTGCAAACCAAAAACTCCAAAGCATATCTTTCTTCTCTGCATTTGGGAAAATCGGATACGAGCACAATGGCTTGCACGAATAATAGCCAGATTGTCATGAATAAAATATTGGTTAGAAAATATAGTTAATCGGTCAAATTTTTTATCATCGCCATCTAAAAGAAGAAGTTTCCACAATCTTTTGCCAAATCTAGAATGAAGGTAATCAACAAACTTTTGTCAAGTGAAGCTCGCCACTCATGGGGTGATCCAAGCTTCGACTTCAAACTTGAAAGCTTTTAACAAGGTGCAAGAACAATTGAGTTTGATAAGACATTATGACTCCGTATCTCGATCAGACGGATGGAAAGCACCAAAGCTTCAGGAAATAAAAATTAATTCAGATGGGGCTTTTTCATCACAAAAGAAGCCAGGAGCTTAGGCTTTCACTATTAGTGACCATGAAGGAAACATAGTAGGAGGAAAATCACAAAGATTTCCATCTGATTCAGCTATGCAATTTGAAACCCCAGGAGTCATTCGGCTATACAAGCCAAAACCCTAGCCGTGCTAGAAGCTCTTGGTTATATCATTGGTGACACTAACAATAATCCACTTGCTAGGCAGGTAAGGACAAACACATGAATGGCACCTAAATATGGGCAATCACGCGTGTAGCATGTGGATATCAGTGCAAATACGTCATCTCATCTATAAGTGCAAGGACTAACATATGCTTATTAATAATGATGTTCATCAATGCCACATATTCAGCCGTTGAAATATGGGTGTTTAAGGTTGGTAGCCAATAAAGTTGTTGTGATGAACATTTATTGAAGGGGCATTGGCAAGAAAGGACAAACACATGAATGGTATTGGCAGATAAGGACAAACACATGAATGGCACCTGAATATGGGAAATCGCGCGTGTAGCATGTGGATATCACTGCAAATACGTCATCTCATCTATAACTACAAGAACTAGCATATGCTTATTAATGATGATGGTCATCAGTGCCGCATATTCAGTTGCGGGCAGTTAAAAAATGGTAGCCAATAAAGTTGTTACGATGAATATTTATTGAAGGGGCTTTTTTTTTTTTGGTCAGTATTGAAGGGGCATTGGCAAGCTGTTTTGGCGTTTAAAATTAACGAAGCAGTTGAGAACAAAGGTGCACGTTTTTGGAGCTAGCGATTACAATCTAAAAAAAAGATCACGGGACACCCATTGCTACTGTTTATGAAGAATGACAAGAGGCAAGAGGAGTTACTGAGATGTGAAGGTAACCGACAGAAGTGGCTGAAGGAAATATAGACGACAAGTTCCGTCAAAAGGTGGGTTACCCTAAATTATTATAAATACTGCTAGTTGTCCATCAGAAGTCCCCCCAAACAAATCAAGCAGATTTACTCTTTATCTTTATTTACTTGCACTTTACCTTTTTTAGTTGTAGCTTTCAAATCTGTATCATTAATTAAATTGCCGCATATATCTTTATCTTAGGTACTGCATCAACAATTAAATTTTCAAATTGTGACATGGATTAAATTCCATCGTACCTTGTTTACACCTTCTCACGTTATTGAGTTCGTAATTCTCAGGCATTGTCATCAATTAGATTCTGACTTAATTTGGGATTGTGTAGAGCTTTTAGGATTGAAGAAGTTAGATTCCTATTTGACTATGATATTTTTTGTCCAAAATTGGTGCAGATGCCTAGTTTCCTTAAATAAAAACTGAAGAACAACTTTTAGTGAAAACTATTTGGTGGTAGGAAAATTCTGGCGAAACAATCATCCAATAAAGAGAGAGTGAATGTCAAAAATGGATACTAACGAATGGTCAGGGAGTGCTTCTTGGATTATTTAGCATGCAGTACAAGATTGTAGAAGCTTCATTAACGAATGGCCAACTTTTCATTAGCGACACAATAAAAAAAAAAATAGAAGCAACTATATAAGAGATCGGTATAAGAAACTAGAAAGGCGATGGATGTTTCATGCAACAAAAATTCATTTCTTAGGGATGAAAAAATTAAGGGAAGCTCACTCCATTACTGTGAGCTCTTTATCTTATTTGACATGTGATACTTGAAAATGGATGAATCAAATCACAAATGATTGACGTAATGAACCATAAATTATTGATGATTTTGCTTTGACAATGCGGCAATTCAATAATCCATACTCGATGACATTATCAAATGTTCCAATAAAGCAAGATTATCTCAAAATGTTATACCCGTGAGTGTCACCAAGCTACCAATAAGTCAGCGTTGGGAAGTTACACCAAGCATCAAATTCACACGTAGGACTGATATTTAGTTGGATTAAGACAAAAATAATTAAGTTAAAATGATGTTAATTTTGAAAATTCATGCCTTTAGCATAGTCGGGGTCATGAAAATAGCTTATTTTGGTAATTTGCTTATTCAACTTTTTCAATTTGGAGTGCATGATTGTGCATCTCCTACTGACATTAGGAGTGTGGACCATAATTTTTTATGAAACCGTGGACAATAGTTTAAATGCATTAATAGGTTTCTTGAGTAAAAAGATTATAGAAGTAGGCAGAATAACTTCATCATTTGTTGACAGAGATGGTTGTATACAAGGAAAAATATAAGATTATGGCTCAAGGTTAATAAGATATTTAAGCGAGGATAATCAAAAGATTAGAACTGTATATATAGACAAATAATTGGTCATTCTCTTTATTAGTGGATACACCGTGATATTTTGGATTCAATATGATAAATGGTAGGTTAGATAGGAATTATATAATTCACTTAGATGAAAATGCACATCTTTTGTCATAACTTAACTTATAAGGAATTGATGGATCAAATCATAGATTTCTAATGATTTTGCTCAATTGAAATTGCAGACGCTACAAATTGATGATCGATATTCAATGGCATTATTGAATATGCTAGTAAACTACGGGAGAAGAACA
Organism: Eucalyptus leucophloia subsp. euroa; assembly: GCA_017140325.1. Lineage (NCBI taxonomy): Eukaryota > Viridiplantae > Streptophyta > Magnoliopsida > Myrtales > Myrtaceae > Eucalyptus > Eucalyptus leucophloia. Next base: position 35,378,595 of record CM029478.1, read on the forward strand.
GTTTTAATGCCAAAAGTTTTCGAGAGCTCATTTAAATGCCAATTTTTTTTAGAACAATCTTTTCAGTGCTAACTTTGATCTATATGGCCAGAAATCTTATGGAGCCTTTTTTTATTAATTTCTTAAGCCAATGGGGTTCACCGAAGGGTCTAGTCAACATCTAGAACAAGAAGCAATGTCATCCAGTAGCTATCCTCAAAATAAAAATCCTAAATTGCCAAATTATTATTAGAAAAACAAAAAAAGCCCCAATTTCAAAGCCTAACCAGCTATTGAATGAATCCTCCCACCTCAATACACCATGTTCTGGTAGCCCACAAAAAACCTGCTCCACCGACTCATCCTGACCTCCGTAGTCATGAGGGCCCAACCCACTCCTCCTTGATAATAGAGAAGGTCGACTCTCAACTTCAACTTTGGCCTAAGCACTACAAAACGGGGAGTCAAGACACTCTCTCGTATATGGACAATGATGGAGTTGCAATTTGTGACAAGATCAAGGATAGAAAGTTTAGTTTTCACTGTCGGTGAGAATCAAAGTGAACGAATAAATTCCGAAAGCAGTTTCATCACTTTGTAACTTCCGACCGTGAAGTAGAGTAAAATAGAGCACGCCTTGCACTCTTCCAGAATCAGTTGGTGGTGGTGGCAAACCAAGGTTGGATCAACAAGGAAGATTCTTTGTTGCGAAAGGCGAGCAATCGAACAATAATATAGATAGAAGAAGAAAATAAATCGAACACCAGATTTATGTGATTCAATCATAAAGACCTACATTCACGGGGAGAGCAGCGACGAATTTCACTATAAATTAAGTAATACAAGTAGGTTACACACTTGAGTCACTCAAATACTCTCCCGGTGTTTTCCAAGCCCTAATTACACCCAACAACGCATGCAGTGTTTAGCCCCAAAACTTCTCAAGAAATAATCTCTCAATCTCACCAAGGAATTACGTGCAAATCTTATCACAAAATTTAATTGGCTTGAACACTAAATCTTTTTTGATGTAATTCATGAACAAAAACGACAAAAAAAAAAAAATCCCTCACAAGCACTCGACAATGAGACGGTGCTTCAAGACCAATTCTTCATGATCAACCTTTTACCATCCACGGCCACAAGTCTATATATATATAAGTGAGACCCTTATTCTTTTGCCAACTTCTCATAGGATTTTTTTTCCTATCTAAAACGATTTTATCCAAAACGTATCTTTGTACATTTTAAATAAAATCCAAATTCAAGTGAAAGTTAGACTTTTCTATTTTAGCGACCAAATTCTCCAATGCATATTTGAATTTTGGAAAGTTGATCTTCAAATCTTCTTTGCTCAATTTCGAATGTCCACAACATATCCAATTCGGAATATTCAAACTTTCGAATTGGGCTCAAACTTGAGACATATTTTAACATTCTTAGTGACGAAAAAGCCAAGAATCAAAGCCAACAATGGTGTGTTGAGCCGGATCCGAGTTCTTTAGGTGCTCGAATCGCAAAATAGAGAGTAGAGCACGATAGTTCATGGCACATCGATAATATTCCAGCGATTGAGAGTGGATGACAATTTGGGAGCTCCATAACATTGAGATCTACCGAGAGCTTTAGCTTCCTTATTCGCGCAAAAAAAGCATTTGTGGAGACTGTGCCCCCTCCCTCCTTCTAAGTTGTTCGTGTACATACTCCAAAAAAAAAAAAATGAATCATATTCTGTCAAACCCCCAGAACTGAATTTGTTGCGCAGCTTTTCCAAAATCTTCTTGAGACGACGTTGCTTCACCCGGCCACATCGATGAGGTGCAAAAAGCACGTATGAAGCTTCGGGGGTGGGTGAACAGAGATTCAAGACAAAGAGGCGAACTCTTGAAAAGCAAAAATTGAAGACACGTCAACAAGGCCTCTCGGCCAAGCTTGCAAGAGACAATACAGGTGGCTCGCAAGCAACACAGACACTCGTCCATGGACGACCAAGATTCATGAGCGTCGGCATCGCTCAGCTAGATCTAAGGGTGAACATGGTCCGGGTTGGTTTGGTCCACCCCATAACCCAAGGATCAACCCATACATTACTGGTTCTCAATTTTTGGGACCGAGAACCAACCCTATTGAGCTTGGGACCGAGGATTGACCATATTAAGCTTGGGACCGAGGATAGGATTGACCCAATGAGTTCGGTTTGGTTCCAAGGTTAACCCAAGACCAGCTGATAATTTTTTATTTCATTTTTTGTACTCCTTAAAAAAAAAAAACAATTGAGGACTGGACTGACCCAATGGGTTCAGTTCGGTTTCAAGGTCAACCAAAGACTAACAAATAATTTTTTATTTCATTTTTTATACTTCTTAAAAAAAATGATTGAGGACTGGACTGACCCAATAGGTTCAGTTCGGTTTCAAGGTCAACCCAGGACTAACAAATAATGTTTTATTTATTGTACTCCTAGAAAGGGCAACCGAGAACTGTACCGACCCAATGGGTTCGATGATAAGCAAGGTTAACTAAGAAAGGCAAGTGGTGAGAATCAAGTGAGGTGAGCGTCAAATAGAACGAGCATCGAATGTCAAATGAGGAGCAACAAGCCAAGTGAGCGAGTGAGTGAGCGGCACAAGTGACCCAAAGCGAGCGAGACAAGTGTCGAGTGGCAAGCGGAGAAGTTGTTTTTTTGCGATTTTAGCAAATTGAAGACTAAAAGGACAAATAAGATAGAAGAAAAACGAATACTAGGGGAGGATGCCATAAGGTGCTTTTTTGGACACCTTAAGAACTCCTCACAAAAAAAAAAAAAAATCCTCCTTGGTAAATTATAACTATTGATGCTATAATAGACATTAAAAACCTAAGTTATTAAAGAATAATGTAAAATTACTTAAACTCCTCACTAAATAGCTGTTTAACATTGTTGATGCCATTTATTTTAAGGTTTTCTCTATATATAAAATTAGAAATAATATTATATATATAAAGTTAGGGTTGGTTCGGGTTGAATTGACCCGAAACTCTTGGGATCGAGGACCAACCTGCACAATACCGGTCCAAGAATTCTAGGACCAAAGACCAACCTAGTCTCCCCGGGAACCGGACTAAGACCGAGAGGGTTGGGCCGGTCCAGTGGTCGGTCCAGGTCAACCTGGACCAATGCTCACCCCTAGCTAGATTTGGTGGCGACTCCACTAGTGGCAATAATGGAGGAGGGGCAGAGGTCAAATTCGAAGAGAAGGGATGACTAGATGGGTTTTTCGAGCAAGAGAGACCGGAGGCGCGTAGGTGAGGAAGAGGGCTGATGCCATTGTTGAAGAGAGCGTACTTACAAAGAGGGTAATAGAGGAGAGAGATCAAGGAAAAAAATTTGCCCATATTTTCCTTTCTTATTCGTTGGACAACAGCCAAAAAAGTCCACGTGGACTGGTTTTTTTTATTAAAAGCCACCTAATTTTTTTGTCAGAATTTCTTGAAGGATTGTTTTTTTATCCGATTTGGTACTTAAGAGCCAGTGAAAACTTTTAACATTAAAATAAGTACCGTAAACGTCTTTTGACATTTTTAGTGTCCACCCATAAACTGTTGTAAAGCTGAAAGTCAAACATCATTAAATTCTTTCTACTATATAAGTACTATTTTATTCAATTTGAAAGATTTTTAATGTCAATCAAACTCTTTGGTCTTGCTTGTATCATTTCATATGATTTCCCGATGGGATAAACCTAGTAAGAACTAAAGATGGAGAAAGTATTCTCTAAGGTTACATTTGGTCGTCTGAACATATTTTCTTGATAGTATTTCAAATCTCCCACCCAATATCTGTTCACGTCTAGATATAACATGAATATAAATAAATATTATCTAAATAAATATTGGATTTGCAAGATTAAAATTATGAGTCAACTGTGTTTATAAAAAATGCCCTCTTCCTCATGAAGTAGAGGAGGAGGCCGTTTTTGCTCAACCCAGCTTTCACAAAGAATTCAATACTCTAAAAGTAGGCAGAAAAATTGATGGGAAGTGAGGCGGACTGAGAACTTCCGTTGCTGGAGATAAACGATCGTGTGGATCTTTGATAAATAACTGAACTCAAGAAAAAACTAAGCTTTGCACTTTGCCGAAGATTTCTAAAAGTATTCTCTACCGTGTGTTGAACAGAGAGGGGAGAGGACGACATGGGATTTGGAGAATTGAAGGGGAAGGGGGTAGTTTTTTGAGAGACGATGGAAATAATCTCAGACAACACCTAAGCTTTTTGCCTGCGCCTTTCTATTCTTCCTTGCTTTTATGAGCTTCAATGTCACTCTGTATGGATGACCTAGAATGAAATTTGCAACGCGAAGGCTTGAGATCAACTACCATTTCTAGATCTGGTGACTTACAAGCCTCAACGCGAGCAACCATGAAGAGTTGGCTTGGTCATTTACTACAAGCCACTGGGACTAAGATGGTGGCTTAGCCATGAACCTTGCTTCTAGATCTTACCTCATCGATCATGGACCGGCGGTGTCACTGGCCTAGTCAACTCCGTCTTCCCATGGTCGCCATGACTCCAACCAGATTTGAACTGTAGCGACAATGGGAGATGGAAAGGAACAGAGAAAAAAATTTAGTTTTTAAAACTTCACATATCTTATCTAGGTTTATCCCACCCCCTAGGTGAGATTTTTTATCCAAACTACATTTGGTCATATCCAGCTTTCATGTCTCTCAAAACACCACATAGGATAAAAGTTATCATACCTGAAGTTTTATCCGGCCAACCAAACATAGCCTAAAAGCATTGAGTGATAAATTAACACGAGAGATAGTATGATACAATGAATATAAAACTACACATCTTTTTGAGTAAATGAAAACTAAAAATGTCATTATATACAATTATCTCTACTTGGGATTTTAACAGTTTGTTCAGCCATGATTAGGAAAATTACCAAAAAAGTCATAAACTTTTTACATTTATACTAATGCAGTTCTAAACTTATTTATTTGATCAAGTCAATCATAAACCTTTTATAATTATTCTAGTTTAGTCCTTTCGCCTAAATTGGCCGGTTGGCCACTAACAACTTTTTAATAATATTTTATTTTATTGAATTATTCTATTAACTCTTAATATTTTTTTACCTCTCTCTCTCTCCTCCTTCCTTCTCCCTCCTACTAAGGCAATCGGGTGAGGTCACCTCGCCGTCACTAGGTGAGTGCAAGCTCACACAATCACTGGTAAGGCAAGCCCCTGTCGAATCTGATGAGGGCTTGCCTCGCTGTCGCTAGGCGAGCTCACCTCTCCACTAGTGGCTAGGTGAGCTCAGGGTTGGTCGATCGCTGGAGCCAAAGGAAGAAGGGAGGAGGAGGGGGAGGGGGAGGGAGAGGAGAGAGGGAGTAAAAAAAATATTAAAAATTAAATTAATAAAATAATTCAAAAAGTAAAACATTATTAAAAAATGTCTCTGGCGCAAGTTGTTGGCCACATCAACCCTGGCTGACCAATTTTGGCCAAAATAATTGAACTAATACAATTGTAAAAGGTTTAAGACTCAATTAGCCAGAAAAATAAATTTATGACTAAATTGATATGGCTACAAAAATGTTTAAGATTTTTTTGATAATTTTCCCTAATATTCTTCCAAAAGATGTCAAAGGTGTTTGATATTTTTTATTTGTAAATTGATTGAATTTAGAGAGTCGATTAGTGTGCATAGTGAAAGCTTTGTGAATTTCTATTACATTAGGATTAATATTGCATTCTTAGATCGGTGTACTATCTGAGGTTAATAAGCATATAATCTGATATTCTTTGCCATTTAATTTGTGAAGGATCTGATTCTTTATAGATACTAATAATGCTAAGAGAACTATACGATCCTTGAAAAGGACAGGCTTTGTCAATGCCTTTTAGAATAATAATGAATTATTCATCATACAGGAACGATTCCAAAGCAATAGAGAATTGAGGGATAGACATTAAACATTACATATCTACTTTTTTGGCCGGACAGTAATTGTATGAGTGGTTCACATGTTATGGCATTGTTATTCACGATTTCAGTGCTGGAATTTTGGGAGGAAGATGCCAGCATATACAAATTCAGCTAATTTAAGCAGGATCTACAGCTCATGCTATAACTGAGCATAAATGCAGGCTTGGAAGCCGACGAAGAAATTTGGCCTAAATAAAATTATCACAATTTGAGCCAAATGTAATCTAAACCAGTTGAATATTATGGAAATCTCATTTGTGGTTTTACTACAATGCCAAAGGCAGGATGGAGCCAATTGTGGAGAATATCACATGAATTTATATAGCTCATAAAATTAGAAGCCCAGCAAATACTGACGAATCAACCATAGTTGTCAACTAAGAAACTTGTCGAATATCGACAAGTACTGACAAATTTGCCGGAGCATAGACAGTTCAAAACTTGAAGTATGAACCACGAGCTTAGTTGAAGCTTTAGCGGAAAATCAATTTGCACCACGACCTATGAGTCAAGGCACCGGGATTTTGTGCTGATTGAACCTCACATTTTCATTTAATTTAGAAATTGAGAGATTTTGTAGGATCACTACTGACTATTATAAAGATTTAAGCTATTAAATGAAAACACGCGGTTTAATATTTAATTACTCTAACACTACCCCATGCTTAGTCTGATATTAAGCATGAAAATTTAATTTGAGAGGTAAATGGGATATGGAAAAATTTAAAGTCAGAACCTACTACTTTGATATCACGTGAGATTTTGTGAGATCACCGTTGACTATTCTAAAAGTATAAGTTGTTAGACGAAAATATGTGATTTAATATTTAATTACTTTAACGGGAACTAAATTAAATATGTATCAAAAGTTAATAGACTATATTGAATAAATGAAAATTCAAGAATCGCATTATATATTAAGCTAAAATTCGAAAAATTTTTGCGTTATCTTTCCTGGTATTACAAATGACATTCATACCATTTTAGAGACCTATACATTCACAATCTTTTAGATATTGATATTGTCATTGTGTGCTCAGAAGAAATGATGTTGAAATCGTGTTTTATCAATATCAGACCATCGGTCTACAAAACGTCACTTGTATTGTCATTGAGGATGGGTTGTTTGTAACAGGGGAATCAACCTTGTTGTGTAGTCTGTTGTAGCCGCTTTTCATAGTATAGGAGCCTGATCTATTTGTTGTCCACACTAGTTTATCTGGATGGGGCATTAAGCTTATGGGAATTGCTAAAATCTCTTTAGCTACATCTTCCTTGAACAAGTTGTTCACTCGTTGAGTATTCCATTCATGTAACTCATGATCAATTAAATCAACCACCATCCTTAGTTCATCCCGATTTGCAAGGCCGAAAAGCTTTCCTGATGGTAGCCAAGTGTCTTGTTGAATTCTTATTTATTGTCCATCCCCAACTGCCCACCTAGAGTTAGGTTCAATCGTTTCTCGCCCATTAATAGGCTTTGCCATCCTCACGAAGGACGGAAACCTTTGTTTGCTGACCAAAAGTCACCTCTAGGAAAATAAATGCTTTTCAGAACTTTACACCATAGTGCATCCGAGTTTTGGATAAATCTCCAAGCTTGCTTCCCTAGCATTGTTTTGTTAAAATCCACTAAATCTTTAAAAACAAGGCCACCACAGTCTTTCCTTCTTTTCAAATCTTCCCTCTTTTTCGAGTGTATACCTCTTCTAGCTGCATTATGTTTCCACCAAAAGGAGGCTACTCGCTGCTCGATGGTGCAACAAATGGATATTGGGATTTTGAAGATAGCCATACCATATTGAGGTAGTGCTTGAATAACTCTCTTGATTAGAATTTCCTTTCCCGCCTTTGAAATCAGCCTGTCTTTCCATCCTTCGAGTTTCCTTTCAATCTAGTAAGGATCCACACAAACATTTGTTTTTCGTTTTGACCCCAATTGGATGGAATCCCCAGATATTTACCTATTTTATCTATGATTGGAACTCTCAGTTCAACAGCTAGATTCTATTTAAGCCTTTGTGGGCAATCTCTCCCAGTGAAGAGCCCTGATTTGTTTAGATTTATGGCTTGTCCCGACACATAGCAGTATTAGTTTAGCACATTTGCCACATTCTGAGCTTCACTTATTGTCTCATTTAAGAAAAATATTGCATTATTAGCAAAGAGAAGATGTGACAGAGCTGGGCATGTGGAGTTTAGGCAAATACCTCTAATGCTTCCATCTGTTACTGCTTTTCCCATAAGGGTAGATAGGACGTTAGCCATGATTATGAATAGATAAGGGGAGAGAGGATCACCTTGTTGAATTCCTCGGGATGGTCTAAAGACAGCTGAGGGTTCTCCATTTACTAGGATGCTAAATGATACTGAAGAGATGCAATACTTTATCCATGTCACCCACTTCTCATAAAACCCCAATCGAAATTAGGGGTCTACATCGTGGAATTTGTGGGATCCGCGGAACATGCAGGGTTCGACAGGTTTTAAAACAAGACATTTTATGAAACCCTAATTGAAATTTGTTTCTTAATGAATAACTTTTAAATCAAAACTATTCTTGTAACGTTTATGATCAAAATATGTATAATTCTCGTACTTCTAATATATCGATGAAAGATTTATCATCAAAATAGGCATAAACGTTAAATATGCAAAATTAAATTTTTGTTAAAGCGACCACCAAAAGGAAATTGCTGAATAAAAGCAAACAAATGATCGTGCCATGTGACTTAACCCCATGCGAGCTTTACCAAGTTGTGAGCCAAGACTTGGTGGTAAAGTTAGTTTCAATGATTAAACATTTTTCGCATTCAAAAAAAATCCCTAAACTTTAAAAAACTTATATTATAAATAACCTAAATTGATATATTTATGATCAATTTATCATTCATTAGTTTTCATCAAATTAGATTAATATCATGAAAAAGTATTAACTGATATATCCATCAATAACCACGCGTTATTTGATTAGTAAATTAACGAAAATTAACAACGGATAAATTTATTGCATATGCACTAATTTAGAGTTTTTCTAGTCAAAAAATTAGTTCGAAGTAAATTTATCATGGATGTATTAATTTGTGATTTTTCTTAATATTAATCCAATTTAAAGAAAAAACAGAATAAAAAAAAAGGAGGAAATTATGGAATGAAACAGCCATCCAGAAGCTTTGCCGAGTTGACTCACTCCCCATGCCAAAACCACACCCACCACAAAGCGCACCGCAATACTCCACGACGCAGAGCAGGGCTGAGCAGCTATATATTCTCGCCTCCTCCGTTGTGACCGTTAAAGCTTGCCTTTTTAGGCGTCTCGATCTCAATCCGGGTCTACCCATTTCTCGACTCCGATGGCGAGCGGCGGCTGCGGCGACGACGGGCAGCAGGTGGTCCTGATCACCGGGTGCTCGCAGGGCGGCATCGGCCACGCCATGGCCCGGGCCTTCGCTGCCCGGGACTGCCACGTCGTCGCCGCCAGCCGGTCCCGCGCCTCCATGGCCGACCTCGACGGTGACCCGAGGTTCCATCTCCAGGAGCTCGACGTGCTGTCCGAGGAAAGCGTGAAGCGGGTGGTCGGGAATGTGATCGACAAGTTCGGAAAAATAGATGTGCTGGTCAACAATGCCGGTGTCCAGTGCGCGGGCCCTCTCGCGGAGATCCCGCTGTCCGCCCTCCAGAAGACGTTCGATACCAACGTCTATGGTATTGAATGATGATGATTTGGTCTATTCTCAGCACAGTCTCGATTCGTTGCTTGACGTGTGCTGCTGGGCTGATTGATTTTGGTTTCTGGGTGGAATGTGCGGAGGCAATTTATGAGCTTTGTGTTGACAGCTCGAAGTTACGGCTTTGTTCAAAATGTCTCTCCTGCTGATGGTGGATCTGCTCAGTTTGTTGCTAGCAACCAGAAAGAGGAAAACCCTTACGACATAGGTGGTCCTGCGGATGAGATGGTTCTTGGGGATGTGCTTGTTTCCGATGCAACCATAGGATTGACTTAATGGTCTGAGGACTGAAGATGTGTGAGTCTAATGGGATCGATTCCCCATTGCAACAAATAGGATTGACTTGGTCATTTAAAGAATAGAGACGTGTTTGTGTGATTTAGACGCTATACACAGGTTCAGTTCCCCTCAACGTCTGGTGGTGCAAACCATTTCATAGCCTGACCCACCCCTTGGACTTCAGCTCGATTTCTTAGGATCCCATATCGTGGGTCCAGTATAGATTAAGTGTCATCAGAGAATACTTACAGTACGTGACCTTTGTATCCCGGTTTGAAAGCAGCTTCCTAAGATATAGCGACAACGCAGCTGCATTCTACTCCTAATTTGTCCCATCCACAGTGCATTTGTCTCGGTACAAGAAGTTCGACTGAGAAACACGGAATAGGCTCATGCAGAATATTTAGACGCTGTAAAGCATCAGTTGTCGTGGTGATTAGCTCTTAGTCATCTCTTTGCCAATCCAGTCTATTAGTTTTAAGCCAGACATCACATGGAAGCAGATGTAAGTAATGCAGTGAACCACAAAAAGGGGTAGGTCAGTACCGAAAAGTAATTATGCTTTCTTTCACAACATCCCTTTATTTGTAGTCAAAACTCAAGGAAAAAAGACATTCTTCTAGATCCATTGGTTGCAATTAGAGTTGTAAAACTGCAGTTCGCTTAGCCAATTTTTGTGCATCTCTGCTTATATACATACTCATTCTGTATTTATGTTATTTATCAGTGGCATCATATTCTTGCAATTAGCCCAGGATATGTTCATAGCATATTGCAAAATACTTTGACCTTGATGATTAACTTAAGTAAAACAATTGCATCTCTTTTATCACTGACAGAGCTGGATCTTACAGCTGAAAATTCTCAGTTCAGAACAGATCGCATGTTGTCAGGGGAAGTAATGGGTATCTTGAGACTTGTGTGGACCCATATTTTGTTTAAAGGGGGTTTCAAAGGGTCATGGAATGGGTTTCAGGTTCCAAAAGTTTAGAATCGTGTCTACTTATGTTAGATGTCCTTTCAACATAGGAACCACACACTCCTTTCGCGTGTGCTAAAGAGTAGAGATAGTAGTATGGCAGTAATGAATGAATAAGACTGCATTTTAATATGTGATCTAAGTGTCAAGCTTATTTGCCACTGTCAATGTTTCCAATAAGACAAACATTCAGCTGCCACCCTATTCTAACTTGCAGCTTATAGTTTTCAGGATTTTCTCTTTGATCTTTCCTGCTGCTTCAGTCCAACTCCTTTATGATGAGTGGAACAAATTCTATCTCTCTGTGCAAGCATGGCTTAAACTGGGAAACATTTGCCTGCTGCTCAGATTGGAGGTGTCTGCTGTAGATTTGGATTAGTGGGATTTACTGTTTACTGGGGTTTATACAGCATTAGAATCCTTGAGCAAGTGTTGGTTGAAAATTGTCAATGCCTTCCCTTAGGTTTAAACTGATCTCGTGACGATTTTCCTAGTTAATTGTAATGAAACAATCATGTACACTTTATTTTAATGATGTCATGGGCAGTCCATCCATTACATACATTATGAAATGGTGTCTTCCATCTAAAATGATGTAGACTTGTCCGATTCCTATTTCATTTTCTTTCAGTCTCTTGGCAACTATGAAGTGAGTGTAAAGTATGGCCTTCTCGTGCATTACTCGATCTTTCCTACAGGATCATTGAGAATGATTCAAGCTGCTGTACCTCACATGGCAACTAGGAAAAAGGGAAAAGTAGCTAACGTGGGGAGTGTTGCTGCTTTGACAAATGGACCATGGGCAGGTTCTTATACTTCATCAAAAGCTGCCCTCCATTCAATGACTGATACTCTCAGGTGAAAGCATTGTTGATTTTATCATTATTTTTTTTTTTTAGGGTGGTTAGTATATGTTCAAGCTCTTGCCCTGGAAAAAAAAAAAATCATGTTATGATTGGTGGAATAGGATGGGATAGGAAAGGAATGGAATGACATTCTGAGGAAATAGCTCTGAGAAGTACATACAGCCTAGTTTAATGTCTCTCTTGATCACACCAAACAAACAAAGCAATAGATATTCAGGATGCAATATGCTAGGAATAAAATAGTTGTTCCCTCTCTTTACCTAATATCTTAGTTCAATTCAGTAACTCTTGAGAGTTCTTTGTTTCTGGAAAAATGGGTAAAGGTTACATACTTTTTGAATCCTTAAATGACCGTAGCAATAAAGTTATGCTAACAAGAGGACATTCTTGTACCGGCTAATCTGTTGATTGGGGTCTCTATGACAATACGTAGGTCCAGAACAAGGCACAGTGAAATTGTGTTCAAGTAACATTTCGTTATTTGGGATGAGCAGGTTGGAGCTAAAGCCACTTGGAATTGACGTCATCAACATTGCCCCCGGTGCTATCAAATCAAACATAGGAAGTTCTGCAGTTGCAAGCTACGACAAGATGCCTGAGTGGAAGCTGTATAAGCCATTTGAGGCAGTGATACGTGACAGGGCTTACTTCTCTCAGGGAATCAAAGCGACCCCTACTGAAGAGTTTGCCAAGGAGGCTGCGTCTGCAATATTAAGAAAGAATCCTCCCGCTTGGTTCTCCTACGGCCAATATTCGACTGTAAGCAGTATTGCATACCATCTGCCAATCTTCATTCGGGATTTCTTAATGAGGAAGGCGATGAAATGTTAGGTATGAGCCAGCGTTGGCATCTCTCTTTGTATTCTTTTGGCTTGTTCCCGCAACTCGCAGAACACAAAACTGTTCTCCCCAAAAAATAAGGATAAGGAAAATGGAGAAAAAAAAAGGTTGTGAAGAATGGTGGGGAAACTGTATACTTACATGAGTATGATCAAATGGGTGGAAAAAGGTATTATGTTAATTTCTTCATAGAAGATGATATTAGTCAGTCAAATGAGATGTGAATTGTTGTACTATTGTCCTTTTTCATTTGAACTTTGCTATTCTTATTACATATTATCCACGACTGGATGAAAAAGTATTGACATTTTGATCATTTTTTTTAATCTTTCATATGATTATGATGAATTCACTGAAAAAAATATTTTGGCTAATAATCCTGTTAATAATAATTGTTATCATTTTCTAAGTTCAAATTTGAACTCATTTTGCATCCTCAATAAACTTTGTCATTTACGACCAAAAATAAATAAATAAAAAAACAAACTTTGTCATTTACTCCATAAATTTCATCTTCTTGTAGGTTTGCGGTTGTTGTGGTCAAACCCCTAAAGATGTACATGAAATTCAGCATCAATTGCTCTTGCTAGCGTTTCAAGACTCGAAAAACGAATAGGAAGGGAACGTGCAGGCTAAATGGGAACACAAACATGTACAATTTAGAAAGATGTGCAGATCCATTCATAAGAACATCATGTTTAGAGCATGTGGAAAACTGCCAAACACTATTGCCAAACACTAAGAACTTAAGTGACTCGATGACAACTTAATTGACACTATTAATTACTTACTCTTAAATAAGACTAGATGTCCAACTAACTTGGCAATGAGGTAAATTTGAAAGAGGCCGACAAAATTAGACCCATGAGTTGACCTAGTTAAGTAGTTACAGAAGTGCAAATGTGCTCGCCTGTTTTGATTGAATCTATGAACAGATAACCTATTTATAAAATAGAAAGGACCAAAACAAGATATGTCTATTTGATTGCTTATACAATTTCTCATAGGACCAAGCAAAATTTTGTTTGTTACTTTGTAAAACTAACAAATGATGCCCATCCAATGAATTCCAAATAAGGGAAATTTGAGAGACCTGAAAAAAAAAAGATGCCCGTGTTAGGAATTTTTCCAATTAGGAAGTTTGAGGATATATTTTTCCTATATTGGAAAAATGTGGAATTGTTGATTGGTCCTATTGGACTACGCCTGGCCCAGTTGTTACTTCTTCTGTCAATTCTAATTAGGCACTATAATTGACTACCCTGACAACATTTTGCTTATTCGTAGCCTAATAAATGCATCCCTTCTAGATGTCAAAAAGATGTTTGTTTGTCCTAGAATTATTAAGTTCCGAGAGAAACAGGTTCTGTTAGATAAATTATAATTGATCATGAGTCCTAGTGGACTTTTATTTCTTGCTTCATATTAATTTCAATCTCATGTCCCATGCATTTCAACTTCTTTTCATATGCGAAACTCTTGAAAGCCTCCATAATTCTCCAATATCGATATATTAATTCACGTATAGTATTTTCATAACTTTATGAACTTTTAATTTCACATATATTTCAAAACTTAAAGGAAAGCAAAAGCGTACTTTTCACTTTATATATTTTGACATATGCATTTCTTTTAATAGTCACTCTTTATTATTTAAATTCACTTTACAAATGGATATAAGGACTCTAATGACAATAAAATTGTAACGGGCTATCCATGTCCTGAATACGACCAACTTTTTGGGCAACAGTACGACCGGTCGTTGAGCGCATCGCAAGGGTGAAGCTTGGAAAGGACTGGCGACCCATGGAAGGGAATCCAGCAACAAGCTTGTCAATAATTATGAGAACATCGTCCCCCACCAGGACAGTAAGCAAGGCTATCGTCGCCGGCTTCTTGAAGCCCCCCGCACATAGACAATTATGTCGTGAGGATGGCGGACCAACACAAGAGGTACACAGATTCTGAGGAAGCATTTTCTTCCATTTCAGCCATTACTGACGTCGTTCATTCCTTGGATACGGTCTGGAAAGTTACAACCAGCTATCAACAAGCTCTTGAGGGTGCCTACAGAGAAGATGGTCCGGTGAAGACAAGGCGGATTAAGTCATGGAAATTGAACCAGCTTGGCCTTTCCTTGTTCTTGCGTCAAAAATTGAAATTGCTTCGCACCGCCAATATGAGATTTGGTGATGAATAAGGAAGGAAATGATGATGGAACATCCACGCATTGGAGTCAAATAAGTATTTTGATTGATACAATTATGTTTTTTAGGAGGGTATTAAGAGGCCTTTTGCGCCAATTAACATAATTTTTAATGATTGCACTCGGATTATATTTTTTTTCCCTATACTAGGAATAAATCCCACTGATTATGGATCTAACACTAATTGCCCCAAACATCCCAAAATCTGTCATTGAAAACGAGCTATTGCCACTTGCATATTATTATTCTTTTAGGCTAGGTTTAGTGATCTGTACATTTTTGTTGGATAGAATAAGGTTGATAAAGATAAACGTCAAATAGGATAATAATGGAATTTGTAATATCTTCTTCTCTCTTCCCCTCCATATTCGAATTGTCATTAACCCCATGTTGTTGCCTTCCATAACTACTTGTCAAGCTGCTGTTGACATCACCTCATCTTGTCGTGCCATCACCAGTCGTTGTATCATGCTCCCTATAGTTGCCCAATAGCAAAAGCATGCCCCCAAGTGCCAAAACTTGGCATAGGTGAATATTTTAGTGTCGAAACTTCTAAAAAAATATACTTAAGTACAAACTCTTGCGAGACTTGCTAAAAGTAGCGAGACTTGCTAAAAGTCAAATGTGGCATTATTTTAATAATAAAACTGATTTACGTGGCTTGCCAAAATGTTCACTCAACAATGCTTTTCCAAAACGACGTCATTTTGCCCCCAAATTTGATTTTGAATATGAACACTAATAAAATTATGTTAAAAAATAAATTAAAAAATAGATTTTTTTATATTTTATTTTTTCTAACTCCAAAGTGGCACTATTTTTTGTACTTTATTTTGTTAATTTAACTTAATTAATATTAATATTAAAAATAAAATTTGGACCAAAACAACATCGTTTTGGGCTATTTAGCCAAGTCAACACCACATGGATAGATTTTTTAAAATAAATGCCACACCATTTAAATTCTCCCCGGAAAAAGCCACATTAGCAGTTTGGCCGGAAATTCTTGCCACCGCTACAAGTGTTCCTTTTTTTGCTAGATTTTGACACTTAAATGTACTTTTTGGAAATTTTGACACTTAAGTATCCGCCATGCCAAGTTTTGGCTCTTGAGATGTCCAGCACTCATCGCCCATTCAACAACTTGTGGTGCCCAGTTGGCTGCCTTCTCTGTCCCATCTTAATCCTTGACATTGCAACCCTCAAGGGCTTGATCGTTTTAGCCGGCGTCATTGGCCTTGGGTGACACTTGATGATCTCCAAACTTCTTGATGCACTCCAAGATCTCCATCAGCCCGTTCAAGCATCACTGCGAGTCAACGTAGTTGTCAATGAACACGGCGAGGGAAACCCTACTGGAGCAACTTGGGCTACGAGAAACCTGGTTTCTCCTTTGTCATTGTCCCTAAAATAGTAGATCCCCAACACCTGGGAGTGGTCAACCTCAAAGATCTTCTAAACATTCTTGCCTTTGAAGCTCACAAACACATCGTACTTCTTTCGATGAATCATGGTAGAAGACCAACTGAGTTTCTTGGTGTCGCGACCAAATTTTCAGGTGTGAACCACCTAAGGTTTGGCTAATTGATTGTTAAGCCTAAACTTAACTCGGGCTCTCCCAAGCCCATACCAATTCGCGACTTTTAAATTCTTAACATGCAAATAGATTTTATCTAGGAGTCGCCACTAATTTATTTTTGGTGGGCCGATTAGAAACCCAAGTAAAGTAATGAGAGATTTACTTTACTCCTACGAACCAGAGACTATGGGTACGAGAACTTGGTTACACTAGATTTCTCTAATGCCCTTTCGGTACCATTCTTTTATTTTCAAAAATGTTTTTGCAGGCAGCTTGAATTAATTTAAATTTATCTCCCTAACATGTGAGGTTATCATGCGGGTGCACAAACCACCAATTTAACACCCAAGTAAAACAATAAAAAAATTGCAGGACTTACCTCATAGCAATTAAAGCATCTGCGTTGTTAGTTTAGAATTCACATCAGCAGTCCTAGATATGATTTCTAGTTAACACGCAATTTTTGTTTTTTTTTGTTTTTATTTTTCACTTATTTAGTGAAAATCATGTAATATGCAATGCATGCTATAAATCTAACATGAAATGATATGACATGGTAGTATAACTTAAATTATATGATATGAGTGAAAAAAGCAATAATTAAATATGCAATCTAAATTAACTAAAATGACCTAATCTTAATAACAGGCAATTTCTAATTAAATGATCCTAACAAAAATCACTAAATGATGTGCATTTCATGAACCTAATTCTATATGACGTGCGCATGATATTTCTATTCTAAATAAGCATGCAATTTATTCTAATATGCAATGATGTGTAAAGAATGCCCTAATTCTAATTTTTTTCATTATTATTATTATGAAATTCGAAATTAAAAATTGCCAAATAATTAAACATGCAATTCAAATTTAAAACTAACATCCTAAATGAATGCATTTTTTTATTTTTTATTTTTTAAAACAAATTCGAAATAAAATCCCTATTCTAAATATGCAAGATAACAAGAGATATTCTAAAACCAACCCAATCCTAATTCAAATATTTTTTTTTTTTGGATTTTTCCTTTTACAGAATTAAAATTGACTCAACTAACATGACATCAAATCAGATAAGATAGGATCGATATCCACAAATTGGCGAACCTATCTCGCGCATGAGATCGGGTTGGCTAATTTTAATTTTGAATCGAATCTCAAGGCAATTTTTCAAACGTTTGTGATTGCAAGTCGGATTTCGGGCGTGAAAATTGGACTGTCAATCCCAAATTTCCGAGGCAACTTCATGTCGGAACCTCAATCAAACATTAAAGAATAATTCCACTAAAAGAAAAATAAAACGATAATAAAATAAACTACCTAGATTAGATGATTCTCGGCGGCAAAGGACTCACGAACGGCGGCGATTACACGGCTCACGGTGTGGGCGAGCTCGCGGAGGTGGAGCTTGCGGATAGAGATTTCACGGACGTTGGCAGAGGATGCGAGCTGAAGTCAATGGTCAAGGATGACTTTCGTTTGGCCTCAACCAAAAACAGCATATCCCACCAGGTGGTGTTCCACGTGCCTCTTCTCTTCACTACTCAACTATATGAATTACGTTATCCCCACGTGAAAACTCAACCTGCATGAAAAAAAATTTAAAAGAAATGGTTGAAGAATCACGTTGCAACCCACGACAAAGGCAGGCTGGGTGTTAATAG
This sequence comes from Eucalyptus leucophloia subsp. euroa, assembly GCA_017140325.1. Classification (NCBI taxonomy): domain Eukaryota; kingdom Viridiplantae; phylum Streptophyta; class Magnoliopsida; order Myrtales; family Myrtaceae; genus Eucalyptus; species Eucalyptus leucophloia. The sequence goes on from CM029478.1 coordinate 35,396,696, forward strand.
CAGCTGGCTTCGTCGTTGACGCGGATTGACAATCGTTGGTCAGTGTTGGCGCTTGGGGCAGCAGCGGCGTTGTCGGACTACTCGCGGCATTGAAAGGCTAAGACACGTGGCCGTCAGAACTGAGCGTCGTCGAGGTTGCTCGTGGCATTGGGATGATAAGATTCGTGCCCGAAAACTGCAAGAGCTAATCCTTGCGTTCGCTGGAACTTCAACGCTGGGGCAGGCCGAGGCGGCAAACGGCATGGATGAGACATCTACTGCCACAGGGAGGATATGGGTTTGGCATTGAGCTAAGGTAAGCAACGGCTTCACGTCTGGATGGGGACGCCATGGGATAACAACTCGGTCACGGCTTAGGGATTTACGGCGAGGGCAGTGGTCGGCCTATGATATTGAGGCATGGCAGCGACAGTGGGAGCCTCGGAGTGGTTTGTTAATGATTGATAACCTGCAAAACAGAGAAACAGCTCCACAGCAAGGTGAAAGATCAGCAACGGTAACGGCAGATCATCGCACGGTGTAGGCTGGGAGACGGCAGATTCTCGGTGTTGAAGCTCGGTGATGACGGTGTTCGCTGGATGTTCACCAGAGTTGCTGGGAACTTGCTGCAAGAAGCGTTGCAGCAAACTGGAATCCTCCGGGCAACTCACCAGCGGCTGTGACACGCCAAAGCGACTGCCGGTGTTCTCTGGAGCCATTAATCTGTTAGGGCAGGGGCTGAGGTGGATAGGATTACTGAATCACTGGTGTAGCGCCATGAATCTGCAGGAACTTCCGCAGGGGTAGTTAACATGCGCGCTTGAGGCGAGGACGGCTTTGATCCTCGTTCAAGACGTCTAGAGTTCTTTAGATTGAGTTGCCGTTGATGGGGCAGGCGCTGATGTAGCGCAGCACGGACTCGGCCAGGCAGGGGCTGTTGGACGCAAATTGCATAGCCCCAAGATCTCCATAACCAGAACAATAACATGCATAATTGAGTAGAAAGATTAACGCACTTGTTTTGGGATTCATCAAACATAAAGCGGAAGCAGAAAAAGGATTACCCACATATATCAAGGGGATCCACACATCAAGTCCTTCTCCTCTATTGCCCTTCGTATCACTGGTTCAATGAGGCGGCCCCCTCACGTTTGGCGTTAAGTAAACGCCTTTTACGTGAGGATACATGTGAGAATTAGGGTTAGAGGAGAGACTTGAGCACTATTTATAGAGTTTCCAGCCAGGCCCCCTCATTACGGGCCAGGCTCAACTCGACCCACACTAGCCAGCCCCATATTAGACTAATGAAGAAACCTTCTATCTCACATTAGACCAGCCCTGTTTTACGGTAGCCATAAAAACAGTAAATTACAATATCAATTAATGTAGTCTACATTAGGAAAATTCTTATAGGGGCATCAAAACTGGGCTAGACCAGCCAGGAAGAAATTGCGTGGTGGTTCTCGGACGCAGCAAGCAACGCAACAGCGACTGTCGTCGGGGGCTGCGGTGGCGGCCAAAGAGCTTGCGTACGCGGGAGGCCAAGCAGCTGCAATGAAGGAGACGACCTGTTCCTCTTCTACTTCCATTTTCTTCTTCTTTTTTGACCTTTTGGTTTTTCTCTCTCCTGCTGCTACACGTATCCCTCTCTGTCTCTTCTCTGTTTTCCCTCTGACCTGCTGACTTTTCCCTTTCCTCAGCAGCTTTTCTTTTGTGTCGCTCTCTCTAAGGAACAAAGGACAACACCCTAAAACCTTTTTTCCTCTCTTTTTATTCTCTCTTCTTCGAACCCTAGAGGAGTCCCTCAAAGAAAGAGCTTTTTTTCTCTCAATGGCTGTGTATTCAATAGGTGTGGCCCCCTCAAAACCCTATACGACTAATCTATTTATAAGCATCAAATTAGGGTTTTAATTTTTTCAAATTTATATCCATGAAGATTCTTTTCTCCAAATGAAATATTCACTTTTCACATTTTCCCTATCCGAAAAATTCATCATATCTCTGAAAATTTCAAATTTTTATTTTCTCATGAGATAATTTTCGATTAAAAAAAGGGGCTTGGGCTAATTTGCTCTCTTCATGGGCTTAATCCGACCTGTCAATTTAAAGCTTAGAACCATTAATTCAAATCCACCCATCACCTGTCCAATAAATGCAAAACATGTATATTAAAAATAAATACACCTACGTCTATATGCTATGCAATTGATATTTTTTCAGAGATAAAATTAATCCCTAATTTTTAATGTGATAAATGACTAAATAGGTCGTCAAAATTTATCTGTCAACACTTGGTTTGTTCAAGTTCCGTGAGGACAATGCATGATCGAGTGAAAGACTGTGAAAGAGGTGAAAACTTTACCTTGCATGTGAAGTGTATGTGCAACAGAGAGGACGTGCAAGTTGGCAATGAGAAGGGGCAATAAATGAAAGCTGCGCCATCAAACTAGATTTGCACGAAGGTGGAGATGTCGATCAGGAATCTCCGACTGGGGAACGTGATCAGCGAGTTGGCAATGATGGTTAGTTGGTGAGCTGAAGCTTCTCGCGGACTCTGCGTTTGCTTCCTAAGCTTATAGTTGAACTGAGAACTCTCCTCCCCAGACAGCGCCCGTCACAACTTAACCTTGGGGAAATTTACTGGTACGCATCTAAGAGCACATCTACCTTGTTTCCCTAGGTGTAAAACTAGTTGCGGGGTCATATCCTGCATCTGATGCCAAAATAGGCTTCTGCGGCACATAGGGTTCGTGAGTGGAGGTTTGAGGCGGCGTGAAGGGGCATGGGGGAGGAGTCTGCGCTGCATAAGTAGGCTAAAAAATGTAGAAGAGGAGCAAGGGAGTCATTGTGGATATGCTGGAGGAGCAACATTGGTTGGACGTATTTTCCTTTCATTGGAATTTTGTGGGAAGAACAATATAGCTATTTGCTCTTTCCCACAAATGGCGCCAGCATTGAAGCTTGAAGACTAAAGAGTCAATCTGCACCAAAAGAAAAGGCGAGGCGTGGGGATCTCGCTCTCCGATTGGTCCTTCGATGCTTAAGCTGGCATTTGAAATGAGGAAAATTTAGAGGGAAGGGAGAGGATTCAGTACTTAGAGATAAAGGGAGAGGTGTTTTTCTATAGAGGAATTACGATAGTATATCCTAGCATTCTGATCACTCTTTATGTTCTACCATTGGTGGATTGTCAAATTATGTTAGGCATGTGAGGGTTTATGAATGACAAATAGTTAAGTGGTGCAACAAATGACATTCATGTTATTTTAAGGGCCAATGCATGTGCATCCTTTAGATAGGGATAGCATTGTCGTACACTCCAATAAAATGTTGCCAAAATTGTCTCTTGTCAAAGTCAGACAGTGGGGCAATGAAATCTCACCATCTTGTGAAATTAAACAGATCCATTAGTAATTAACATTGGTACTTGTCACTGTCATCGTGACACATATCATGGGTCGATTGATTAGTCGATATTAGCTTCATCAAATTCCTAAAACAATATATGATATATTCCACATAAATAGATTGTTACAAGAAGGGAACAGTCTGTTGCAACATGTGTATTTACAAACCATTATGAATTTGCATGCAATCTAATGAGTAATCAATGTTGCAAGAACCTTCTATACTTACAAAACTAAACCCATTCTTGACGAAGCTTCCTTCAAATCAAGGATGGACCAAAGAATCAAACCTCCTACTTTCAGCTTACAAAATAAGTCTTCACGGAAGCATAATGTTAATTTCTTTATAGAAGATGATATTAGCCAATCAAATGAGATGTGGATAGTTGTACTATTGTCCTTTTTCGTCTAAATTTTGCTATTCTGATTACATATTAAATACGACCGGATGAAAAAGTATTGATATTTTGATAATTTTTAGGGAAAATCTCAAATAGGGACCAAGAGTGCCATAATTTTCTCAAAAGAGAACCTAAAGTGAAATCTGTCTCAAATAAGGACCTAAAGTGATCATTTAGTCTCAAAGAAGGACCTCAGTCGCCAATCAGTGAATAGTTACATCTCCAATGCATATTCCGATGGTTTGATTAGGGTATTTTCATCCAGATTTTTTATTTATTTTCATTTTTTGTTGTCTTGTTCATTGTCTTCTTCAGGGCATGTCTCCTTTGATTTCCCCCATGAAACAACACGTTGCAATTATGCATTTCGAAAGGCACCCATTTGCTGCCTTCACTTAGGAATACCAACAAACACCAACCGAGCATATACACCATTATATCCAAAACATGCAGAACCCTGAACTATTCACTTGAGACAGTAATGACACAAAGCAAATGGGAAGGAAAATGAAGTGCCCACCTTCTTGAGCACCTCTTCTAGTTCAAAAGCCTAGAAATTTGCACTCAGCGTGCTCGGTTTGGGCGAGCTCAAGACAGAGAAGAGAGCATTGTTATCGGTCTAAGACTGGTTAGCAGAATGAGCGATGAAGATAGAGAGATGGGTTTAGATGGAGTTGGATATCTTCTCAAGATTTTGGAAGAGACTGAGGAATGGATTCTCGGACATCTTCCCCTAGAACAATGAAGGAGTCAAAATGAAACGATAGGAAAGTGAAAATTTGATAACGATTTCCACTCTCCCTATTCATCTTCTTGCCCAAATCAAGCACACTGGACTTGGGGAAAGGCCGGCGAGGGCTTGGCATCCATCATTGGTAGCAAGCAAGGGCTTGACGCCCATCGCTAGCAGCAAGCATGAGCCATTGAGCCCTCGCTGGCCGAGGGGGGAGGGGGCTGTCCAAATTGAGGCCCTACAAAGATGTACTCAAGGGCAAAAAAGGTAGCCAAAGAAGCCGTCAATCTGGGAGCAGTGGTGGGAGGAAGGGACGAAGAAGGTGATGTGGGCGTCCCAATCATAGTCCTGGCAGAAGACGAGGTTGTTAGTGGAGCGATAGGCAGAGGTGAGGGAGGTTGCCCCTCACGACCATCAGTGAGGTTGCCCCTTGCCAGCCCTAAGATAGGTTGACCCTCGCTAGATTTGGCAAGGGTGGCCTCGCCCGTAGCTCACGAGGGCTCACCTACCTCACTGGCCACTGATAAGGGCTGGTGAGGGCCTGCAAGCCCTTGCCCGTAGCTAGTGAGGGCTCGACGGCCCTCGCTAGCCATGATCGAGGCCAACCTCGCCAACTTTGGCAAGGGTCAACCTGCAAGCTCTAGCCTACGATTGGTGACGGCTCGATGGTTCTCGCCCACTATTGACGATAGGCATCCAGCCCTCATCAACCCTTCTTAAGTCCAATCTTTTTGGTCTAAGTAAGAAAAAGACGAAGAGGGGACGAAGAAGATGATGAACAGTGCAACCAAAGACCAAAAATAAAAAATAAAAAGAACATAACAAACTGAAAATAAATAAAAAAAGATTTTTTTTGGACAAAATACCCCTAATTAGGTCACCAGAATATGCATCGGAGATGCATCTGTTCATTGACTGGCAAGTGAGATCGTTCTTTGAGACTAAGGGTGCACATGGCAACGCTTTTACTCCGAGGAACAATTTCTTTCCAGCAATAGTTCTTTTTTATTTCTATTCCGAAGAATAATATCTAAGAAAAATAATATGTTTACTAACGATACAAAATTTTTATTCTTAAAATAAAAAAAGAATAGAAATGCGTTTGGTGTGATTTAAAATTTTTTCTATTTATTTATTTTTCTTTTTGCTCACGGATCGCAAGCTACCAATCCTCGCTTGCCATCGCCCGATCGCCGATCGCTCCCTGCCGCTACCAAGCGTCGATCACCACAGCACAACCACCGCCTACAGCCCATCGGCGCCGATCGCTGCCTATGGGAGAAGACGGCGGTCGGTGGTTTGTGGGCGGTGGTCGGTTGTCGTGCGACTATTGTGCAGTGGTCGGGCTGTTGTCGTGTGGCTATCGTGCAGCAATCAGGTGGCTATCGTACAACTTTGGTGCGGTTGTCATGCGGCCGACGTGCTGTGGTGGAGCGCCTATCATGTAGCGGTCGAGCGCGATCGGTGGCGTCGTTGGCCAACAAGGGTGGTCGGTGGGCTGCGGCGATGATGGTCACTAGTAGTCAAGGGCTGCGGTGACGACAATTTCACGGTGACGACAATGACGATTGTCAATGGTCGGCCGACGACAATCAAGTAGCGGCAACAATGACGGTCGCCGGTGGTCAGGCAGCAACGGTCGGCCAGGAATGGCCGCAAGCAACTGGAGGTGGTCGGCGATTGGCAGGGGAGCCAACGGTGACTGCAACGAAAAAGAAGAACAAAGGAAAAATGGAAAAGAAAAAATCGATTTATTTCTAGAAATTATTCTCGAGAACAAGAAGTTACCTTTTTTTTTAATTTGTTTCTTGTTTCTTCTCCAAATCTATTCCCAAGCTACTTTTCTATTTTGGGGAATAGAAAAATAAATTGTCATCGTCAAATGAATTTCTATTCTTTTTTGGTTTTGGGGAACGAAAGAACAGAAATTGGGAGAAACAGAAATGTTGCCTTGTAGGCCCTTAGATGTTCTTTTGGCATAGCAGAAAGGCAAACTTTACTTTTCCTTTCTTGGATAAGTTGTTCTTTTTTATTTTTTTTTCAAAGCCCTTTTTTTATAACCTCTTAAAAGAATGCTTTAAAACTTCAGCTCAATTTTATTTGAAAACATTACACTTGTCACCTAATTTGATCACTTAATAGAAACATTACCAAACACACCATAATAGTCTATTAGCCACTATCCTAATTCTAATTTTTTACCAGAGATTGATCACTCATAAAACGCTTATCGAATAATCTGCACTCTACGAGAAATCAAGAACCTGGCCTGTAGTAGCCAAAGATTCCATACAAGGTCTATGCCAAAGTGAGCCAAAGCAAAATGAAAACATCAATTAAGAAAACAATTGACCGGGGATTATTGAAGTACTTAAGCTTGAGAATGGTTATCCAACCATTCCACTTGTTGCCGGAGTAAGTATTCACATCCTTAGACAATCCAAAGAGATAACTATGGCTGTCGACCAATACCACCTCCTTTCAAAGCTGGTTGAAGAGGTTAGCGACCTCGGTGTCGCTCCTGAGCCAATGCTCCATGATCTCGCAATTGTGGAGGTGCCCCACGTCCTCGGCGGAGTTAATCAAGTTGTCCATGAAGAACGGGTACAAGATGACGTCGTTGCCGCAATTAAAGTGACACTGTTCAAAGGCTACCAAGTTGAGGAAATTCGACTTCGTCACATCTTGGATCACAAGATGGGGAATCTCGAAGGCTCCATCCTTGAACTGGATGTTCTGGAAACCCTCCACCTCCCCGTTTCTGAACTTGATCCCCTTTTTTTCCGAAGCTCCGTTACGCAGTGGATGAACTATAGCCTAGTTTGCGACGCCTGCTGGGTTGCTACCAGCTTTGAGCCTAGGTACGGGAGGCTTCGCCGGAACAATTCAAGGCAATGGAGCTCGCCCTCAAGGGGTAACGAGTCAAAATCCAACCTTCTCTACCAAGGCAATTAAAGGGGCAATCTGTTGGCCTCAGAAAGTAGAAGAACTGGAGCACCAGCTTGGCTTAAACCTCGTCCTAGTCAGGTCGGCTGAGCCAAAGGCATAATAGTAGGTCGAGAATAAAGAGCGGGATCTGATTCTCGAGCAAGATAATGTCCTATAGGATAATGTGCATCCAACTCCGGAGAAGACGAGGCCATTGGAAGTATAACCAAGTTTATCGAACCCCATGGAGTATCCCCAGAACAACTCGATGACAAAGCACCCATCAAGAACCATCATCATTACAAACTTTTCACTACGCATCTTTATCGTCCCCTCATAGTAGGCGCAGGCCCTCTCCTCAACCTGCTTCACCACGTCTAAATAGCCATCTATCTTTTGATTTTTGCGCTTGAGCATGCAAATGAGGCCATGCCACTTATCCTTGTCCTTCTCACGGAGAAGCTCGTCACCGTGATGGTATGGACCAAAGGAGACAATGCGGGGGACGTGGGCCTTCTCCTTGCCATCCTTGAGATGGCGTGGGATCTGCTAAATGGAGCGCTTTGCCCATGAGTGTGCCATGTGGTTCTACTTAGCTCGATCGAGGTTCTTATTGATGGAGATGGTCCACTCAAACTCAAGCGACCTTGGGTCATCTTCACAGAGGTTCTCACCACCGTTGGTCTCAACCTCGGTTTGGTGATTGTCGGATGTTTCTTGCTGTGGCTCGTGATTCACGGTTTGGCTGAGCTCTATGTTGGGATTTAAAGCCATTTATCGCGTAAAATGGATTTATGTTTCTTTGCCTTTGCCTTTCTAGGGTCTTGGGGTGCGCATGGTAACACTTCTACTTTGAGAAACAATTTCTTTTAAGAAATAGTCTTTTTGTTTCTACTATGGGGATTAACTTTTTAGAAAAATAATGTGCTTGGTAACGATGTAAAATTTCTATTCTTGAAATAGAAAAAGAATAGAAATGCGTTTTGTGTGATTTATAAATTTTTGTATTTAATTATTTTTTCTTCTTACTCACGGATTGCCGCCGCCACTAGCCGCCGCACAACCGCTACCCATTGCGCTTGCTGCCAATCGCCACGCACGACCACCGCCCATGGCCCACTGATTGTTGGCCACCAACCATTGGAGAGACCGACAATTAGTGGGTTGTGGGTGGCGGTCGGTGACGACGGTCAACGATTGGCTATTGGGCGGCTATCGTGCGGTGGTCGGGTGGTTGTCGTGCGATGGTCGGGCGACGTCGTGCAGCTATTGGGTAGCAATCGGTGGCGTCATCGGCGCGGGGGTGGTCGGTGGGTTGTGGGCGACAGCGATGATGGTTGTTGTTAGTCAAAGGCTGTGGTGACAATGGTTGGGCGGTGACGACGATGACAATCTCGACGGTCAAGTGACAGCGATTGGCGGTCAGCCGATGACGACGAGCAATGGCAACGATGACGGTCATTGGTGGTCAGGCGGCGACAGCCGACCGACAATGGCCTCGGTCAGCCAGAGGTGGTCAACGATTGGCAAGGGAGTTAGCAATGGCTACAGCGAGGAAGAAGCACAAAAGAAAAATGAAAAAGAAAAAATGAATTTATATCTAGAAATTGTTCTCGGAAGTAAGAAGTTACTTTTTTTTCTTGTTTCTGTTCCAAATCTATCCCCCCTCTAATTTTCTATTTTAGGGAATAGAAAAATAAATTAGCGTTACCAAACAAATTTCTATTCTTTTTTTGTTTCAAGGAACAAAAGAACAAAAATTGGGAAAAACAGAAACGTTGCCATGCAGGCTCTAAAGGGAAAATTCCCAAAAGGGACTTAAGTACCCTCTTTTTCTCAAATAAGGGCCCGAAGTAGCTTCATTTTCTCAAATAAGAGTCTAAAGTAGATGTTATTTCAAATGAGGACCTAAAATGATTATGTTTATTTCAAATAAGAGCCTAAAGTGGCTATGTTCATTTCAAATAAGGACCCGTCTTTCCAGCGATCAAGAGTATTTTCGTTATTTGTCATTTGTCATTTTTCCATTTTTCTTTATTTCTTTTTTTCCATTTTTTTGGTTGGTTCTTCTTCCTCTTTGCCTGTGGCTAGCTAGCCATTGGCAATGTCCACAAAGGGCTGGGTGAGGGATGGCCTTACCTGAGTATGGTGACCCTTGCCTAGGGGCCCTTCGTGAGATCGGCCCTCACCTGGGACCAGCGAGGGTCGACCTCGTAGATGGCCCTTAGGTGAGGGTCACCACGCTCAAGCAAAACCGTCCCTCACTTGTGGCTAACGTGGGTGGCCCTCACCAGCGGGGCCGACCCTCGCTTAGCCCTCTATGGGCATCACCGGTGGTCGGTTGACCATCGGCAAATAGGAAGAAGAATAACTAGGAAAAAAAGGAAAGAAAAAAAAGGTAAATTCAAAATGACAAAAATACCCTTGACCGATCGGAAAATTTAGCTAGATGGTGATCGGCAAGATCAGGTCCTTATTTGAAACAACCAAAGCCACTTCGAGCCCTTATTTGAAACAAATAATGCTACTTTAGGTCCTTATTTGAAACAAAGTCCACTTCGGACCCTTATTTGAGAAAATAATAGCACTTTGGGTCCATTTTTGAAATTTCCCTTGCTCTAAATGACCATTTTGGATTCTTGTCTAAGACAAACTCCATTCTAGGTTCTCTTTTGAGAAAATGTATGCACTTTGGGTCCTATTTGGGATTTTCCCTAATTTTTTTTTCATATGATTATGATGAATACACTGAAAAAAAGAAAAAATCTAGCTACTATTGTCAAGCTTCCTTGTTTGCCCCTAAAATATGTACATGAAGTTCAGCGTCTATTGCTCTTTCTTGCATTACAAGATTCAAGAAATGAACAAGGGAACTTGCATATTAGAGGGGAACGCAAAGATGTAAAATCTGGAAGGGTGTGAAAATCCATTCGTAAGAACATTATGTTTAGAGTGCGTGGAAAGGGGCAGAAAGCCACTAACTTAAGCCACGCGGCAAAAATTAATTGACGTTATGGATTACTCACTCTTTAATGGATTACTTACTCTTGAATAAGACTAGATGTCGTGATAAGGCAAATTTGATAGAGGCCGACAAAATTAGAACCATGACTCAATGTAGTTAAGTAGTTATATAACAGCAAATCCGTTTGCACGTTTTGATCGAATCTATGAACAAATAACCTACTTATAAACCAAAAAAGGACAAGATTAAGATATGTCTATATAATTGCTTATACAATTTCTCATAGGACCTAACAAAATTTGGCTAGCTAATTTATAACACTTAACAATGATGCCCAACCAATGAACTTGTAATTAGGGAAAATTCGAGAGACCTTAAAAAAATGATGCCCATGTCAAGAGTTTTCCTAATTAGAACATTTGAGGAGATATTTTTCCTTATTGGAAAAATGTGAAAATGTTGATGGGTCCTATTGGACCGACCAGTTGTTACTTCTTCTGTCAATTCTAATTGGGTAAGTCAAATTGGATGGATACGTTTGACGAAATGTGATGCGACTCAAGAAATTACTCTCGAGACTTCACGATCTCCTCCTCTTCTCTGCACAGAAATCAAACTAAACCCCAGTCCATCCACTAGTTTTTTGAACTTCTATTCTCTCCCTAGTCTATAAATCTTGGTGATCCAACGTTGATCCTATCGAGTTTTTCAAGAATGACAGGGACAAGGAGAGAGCACCCTCATGGGACTGTCACTGACATTTTCAACTTCGATTGTGCTTCCCTGGTTCTGATGGAGATCGGCCAGGGCGATGAACAGTCATTCACAGTTATGCGAGTCGGGGCCTTTGTGGTCAACCTCTATGTGCAGGCCATGACCCGCGTCATGATGACGACGTGCGCCGTGCGTGACGCGCAGTGGCCACTTTCGAGAGACTCCATGGCTTCGTGTTGGAGTGAGGAGCTTTGTATTTGTGATGCTAGGGCTAATGTATGGCCTCCAGCTTCCTCCGCTGTGTGATGAAGACACGGTGGATACTCTTGAGAGGGTTTTCATGAAGTTCAGTCACTACACCGCCCTCGACAATGGAGAAAATGGTAGAAATTCTTCCATGCCTAGCTTCCGTCTTTTGCATTTTCAGACTGGATTTTAATTTTCTTGAGCACAAATGGTAGATGCACATTTTTCGTTGAGATGGATTTTCTCAATAATGGTCTAATTTATGGTTTAAGAAATTCAGATGTTGTTAAATGGATATTCCGCTAGACATGAGATTAGTTGATACCGATAGCATTAGGGAATTTGAGCACATGTTGTGTGTATCCATTCCTTGACGGTTCAGTTGGTTCTTTTTTTTTTTTTTTTTTGAAGTTTGTGAAAATTACAGTCGCAAAAGGAGAAGGAAGAACTTGGAGCATTGAAATCGTTGGAAACCTCACGACCAATCGTAATAGAAATTGATTTTTATTTTCTTAATTGTCTTTGCGTTTTCAATTTTTGACCTTTTTGACATACCTCAAAGTGGTCATTACATAATCATAACGTTGAAATATCCCAATTGCTTGATTACGATGTTGTATATTCTTTATTTATGCAGTTTTGGATTGGAATTTCGTACAATAAATATGATAAGAGTTGGATACAAGAACTCTAATGACTAATATTTACAGGTTATCCATGTCTTGACAACGAACCAACTTTCTGGGCAACAGTACGACCGGTTGTTGAGAACTTCGCACGGGGAAGCTCGGAAATAACTGGCGACTGATGGAAGGGAATGAGGCGACGAGCTTGTCAAAGGTTTTCAGAACATCGGCAACGACCAAGATAGTGAGCAACGCTATTCTCACCGGCTTCCTAAAGCCAGTGCACGTAGAGACCTTCATCGTGAAGATGAAGGACCACCGAAGGAGGGACGTAGATGCTGAGGTTGCGCTTTCTTCCATTTCAGCCGTAGCCGACATCGTTAATTCCTTAGGGAAGGTTTGGGGAATTACAATCGGCGATCTACAGGTTCCTGAGGATGCTCGCAGAGAGGAAGGTCCAGAGACGATGTCGCAGATTAAACTTTGGAAGTTGAATCAGCTTGGCGTGGCACTTCTCTTGCATCATAACTCGAAATTGCTTGGCTAGGCTGATCTGAGATTTAGTGATGAATAAGGAAGGAAATGAAGGCGGAACATCAAAGCATTGTGGTCGTACTAGTATGTTCATTCATGCAATGATGTCTTTATCGGATTTCTTTTTTTCGTGCCAGTTAATAAATTTTATGCAATGAGATTTAGATTTGAAGATTTTTTCTTTTCAGCAAATAATTCCGACTATCCTCTAATTGCTTTTTTCCATATACCGGGATTTAGTCGTAGTAATTGATCACATGTAATAATCTTAGCTTATGACAGTAGAGATGAATACTATATGGTAGCAATGGGAAATTCTTTACTGCTAACTAAATCACGGTATTCATGAAGAACAGGTTGTTATAGCTTGATACTATCAAGAATTCCTAACTATTGTATGGGTTTCGCAACACTCCCAGTCTCAATTGAATCATCGGACAAGAATCGCCTGTTTTTGTCCGTCACCATGGAGAGAGCTTTCTTCCCTAACCTCTACTGATGTATCCCAAGACTCTTTCTCTCCTAGACCACCTCCTTTCAACGTCTTTTCTCACCCCTATTTTGTTATCCTAGGACGATAATGACCGGGAAAAGGTTGCTGCTCTTTATAAAGGAAGGAGCAACCTCTGGCCTCAAACGCAAGCCAGACAAGTTGATGATACTATATCCAATCAATCTATTAGAAACTGTGAACTTACCCAACAGCTCTTGTTGGGCAACCTTTAGCCAGCCCCGCTCTCGACTTTCATGCCTTCCAGTCTCCTATGAAAAGGTGTGGAAGTTGGAAAACTTAGTAATCTCCCGACTTGATAGAGTTCTTTCTTGCATTCCAGTTCTCTAATGAGAAAGAGAAGAAAGGAATCTAGGATGCAGCACCATAGGCCTTTGCAAATCATCTTCTTATCCAGAAAAGGTGGAAACAAGGCACGCCATCCAACGGTATTCGTTCGATTGCTGCTGATTTTGGATTCAGCTCCTTGTTTTATTGTCGCGACCAAATTTTTTCGGGGTTTAAGCCACCTAGAGTTTGGCTAATGGATTGTTAAGCCTAGACTTAACTCGGACTCTCCCAAGCCCATACCAATTCGCGACTTAGGTTCAAGTTTTTAACGTGCAATTAATTTTCAATTAGGAGTCGCCACTAATCTATTTTTGGTGGGTCGATTAGAAACCCAAGTAAAGTAACGGGAGATTTACTTTACTCCTACGAACCAGAGATTTATGAGTTCGGGGACTTGGTTACGCTAGATTTCTCTAACGCCCTTTCGGTACCTTTCTCTTTTATTTCAAAAAATGTTTGGAAGGCAGCTTGAATTGATTTTAAAATTATTTCCCTAACATGTGAGGCGATCATGCGGGTGCGCAAACCACCAATTTAACATCCAAGAACGCAATGAATAAACTGCAGGACTTACCTCGTAGCAACGAAAGCATCTGCGTTGTTAGTTTAGAATTCACATCAACAATCCTAAATATGATTTCTAATTAATACGCAATTTCTCTTTTTGTTTTCACTTATTTTATGATAATCATGCAATGCATGCTACTAATCTAAGATGATATGACATGGCAACATGACTTAGCTATATGATCTAAGTGATATGACATAAATAAGCATGTAGTCTATCCTGAAGCATGAGATGGATTTATTCTAAAAAATATTTTTTTTTTGTATTTTCCATGAGATTCAAAATTAAAGAAATGCAACACTTAAATATGCAATCTAAATTAATCTAATGACTTAATTCTAATGACGAGAAATTTCTAATTAAATGAACCTAACAAAAATCACTAAATGACGTGCATTGTATGAACCTAATTCTATATGATGTGCGCATGGTTTTTATTTTCCATATAAGTATGCAATCTACCCTAATATGCAATGACATGCAAAGAATGCCTTATTTCTAATTTTTTTCTTTTTCTTTTATGAAATTCGAAATTAAAAATTGCCAAATAATTAAATATGCAATTCAAATTTAAAACTAACATCCTAAATGCATGCATTTTTTATATTTTTTTAACAAATTCGAAATAAAATCCATATTCTAAATATGTAAGATAACAAGAGATATTCTAAAACCAACCCAATCCTAATTCAAATACTTTTTTTGGATTTTTCCTTTTACAAAAATAAAATTGATTAAACCAACATGACAGCAAATCAGATAAGATATGATTGATATCCACAAATTGGCGAACCATATCTCGCGCATGAGATCGGGTTGACCAATTTCTAAATAAATTGCGAATCGAATCTCGAGCTTGAGATCGGATCGGCGATTTTCCGTGCGATTGCGAGTCGGATTTCGGGCGCGAAAATCGAACTGTCAATCGTATGCACGTTGTGAAATTAGGGAAATTTCCTAATTCATAAGGATTCAAAAGATTTCTTGGATAGGACAATAACGAACAAATATTCAAACAAGGTCGCGATCCCATGAATTAGGCAATAAAATGTGAGAAAATTGAATTAATCAAGTATCTTACCTAGCTCTCGATATCATGTGGATAAGGTTTTCCAAATCGGAATTCGCAAACAATGAGCTCGGATGATGATGGGCGATGACCAATGATCGCGGCAGCGTTCATGGATTACAGGTGATGACTCGGCCCTGCATGCAAAAAACGGAGAGGACGGTCGCTGTGCCTTCAAGGATCATGTCTCACCAAGGGGATTCTCGGCCACGCAAAGAGAGGGTGCAAAGGGGGTCGACGAGATTTGGCCGTGACCTCTTCCTCTTGCTTCTCTCTCTATCTCTCACGTGTCTCCCAATGTGGCCGTATGTGTATTCTACGAAGCCTCCCTCAACGTGGCCTTCCCCCTAAAAGTTTTTTATTCGTGGTTAGTGGGTAGTCGAGAGAAAATAAATAATAATAATAATAAAAAAAACTCAAATTGGAGTCATGAATCTGAAGCGATTCATGAGATCATGGCGGTGGTTCGTGATTGAAGGACAGTGGATCGAACGGTGGTGCTTGGTCATCGCAAGTCGGGGCTAGTAAACGGTGCAGGGCCTTCTCGGTTTGGAACGGATCAGCAAGGCAGGGACGGCGTCAACGAGGCAACAACTGGACAATCAGATCGACGCGTGGTCTCAGTGCAGCAGCGTCGGCGTCACCGGGACAAAGCAACAATGTTGTCGCTGCAGCAAGGCGAGCACCACGTCAAGGAAACAACGACTGCGTTGTCTCAGTGGAAGTGCAGCAAGCTGTCGAGGCTTGCGGTAGTGATGCTGAAACCGATACGGCGGCCGCTGGAATCGTTGGACGAAACACCGGAAGGAATTCCTCTTTAATTCCTTATTTTTTATTCCTCTGCTCACTCATGGTGTCTCAATGCAAAGTGAAGGCGCGCGCCAATCAAGAACGTTCTGATGAAGGCCCCCAGGCCAGCAACATGAGATGCAACCCAATACACGGTCGTGTATCTCCACCGTGTGGCCTCCCTCTTACGAAGTGATAAAAAAAAGTCCCCCAAAGAAAATAAAACCCCTACGAAGTGATGAAAAGAAAAGCCCCCTTTGTGCGGCCGTGTATTCAATGTCTGG
Source organism: Eucalyptus leucophloia subsp. euroa (assembly GCA_017140325.1). NCBI lineage: Eukaryota > Viridiplantae > Streptophyta > Magnoliopsida > Myrtales > Myrtaceae > Eucalyptus > Eucalyptus leucophloia. The sequence goes on from CM029478.1 coordinate 35,412,780, forward strand.
CCCTCTTCGAAACCCTACGCGAAAAACCATTTTATAGGCCGAAGATTAGGGTTTTTAATTTCTTTCCAAATTTATATCCATGAAAATTCCTTTTTTCCGAAAGCAATATCACTTTTTATTTTCCACACCTCTTCTAGATTTCCTTTGCAAAAAATGAATATTCTCTATTGATTTTTTCAAAAATTGCAATAGGATTTTTTTTTTTCAAATATGGGCTTTTAGGCTAAATTGCTCTCTTCGTGGGCTTAGTCCGACTTGTCAGCTTAAAGTTCAAAACCACCAAATCAAACCAATTTGTCACCGACCCATTGTAAATGCAAATTAAAATATAAATGCACCTAAAATTATATGTTATGCAATTGACTATTTTTTCAAGGATAAAATTAACCCTCAATTTTTTTGATGCAATAAATGACTAAACGGGTCGCCAAAATTTAGGTGTCAACAGCTGCCCCTCTTTGAAGGTGAGCTCGAAGAGGTTGCCTTCAAAGACAAATTGAGACCTAAATTTTGGTCATGCACATGTAATGAATGATTTTTTGTTGGAAAATGAATTCCATTTTTTAATGCAAATTATATGATGCATGAAAATGCTAATGCAAATGCATGATGTGAAAGGAAAAGACGTACCTGCAATTTCTTACCAGTCAATGCGGTAAAATATCTTGAGGTACATAATAAATCCTCATTTACTCTGTAGGTACCTATCTCTCACTCAGGTTCCTTGAAGAGTGTAACAGGTAATAGATTGAGACATTGAGATTGAGAAGAACATTCACATCCAAAGTGAAATGTTCAATGAAAAGAATTGAGACATCCAGATCCAGACTGAGATGTCAAGATTTTTAGACTTGAAATACCTAGATCCAAACTAAGGTATAACAAGAAAGCTCAAAAAACATTCACATCCAGAGTGAAATGTTCAACGAAAAGAATTAAGACATCAAGATCCAAACTGAGATGTCAAGAGTTTTGAATTCGAAATACCTAAATCCAGATTAAGGTATAACGAGAAAGATTGAAAAAACATTCACATCCAGAGTGAAATGTTTAGACGAAAATAATTAAGACATCCAGATCCAGACTGAAATGTCGAAATTTTTAAAAGCTCGAAATACCTAGATCCAGACTAAGGTATAACGAGGAAAATCAAAGAACATTCACATCTAGAGTAAAATGTTCGATGAAAATAATCAAGACATCCGGGTCCAGACAGAGATGTCATGACTTTTGAAAACTCGAAATACCTAGATCCAGACTAAGGTATAACGAGGAAGATCGAAGAACATTCACATCCAGTGAAATGTTCAATGAAAACAATTGAGACATCCAGATCTAGGCTGAGATGTCTAATTTTTGGAAAATGGTAAAGAAACTTACCTGGAATATCTTACCTTCAAGGAGGGTAGAGTGACCCAAGGTAGTTGGTGTTACATATCCAAGACCTGTACCATTCTACGGTCGCCTAGAATAGTAACATGACTTTGTGAAGATGCTGCTTTCCTAGGACTCGTACCATTCTACGGTCGCCCAGTATGGCAGAAATGAGCTGCTTTCTCAGGACCCGTACCATTCTACGGTCGCCCAATATGACAGAAATGTTTTGTAAGGAATTGCTTTCCCAGGACCCGTACCATTCTACGGTCGCCCAGTACGGCAGAAAAGTTTTGTCTAGGACCCGTACCATTCTATGGTTGCCTAAACGGGGATTCATTTGCTAGGACCCGTACCATTCTACGGTCGCCTGAATAAGGAATAGGTGTTGTCAAGGACCCGTACCATTCTACGGTCGCCTCGACGAATTATTTTTCCAGGACCCGTACCATTCTACGGTCGCCTGAATGAGGAAATTGCTTTTCCAAGACCCGTACCATTCTACAGTCGCCTGTTAGAGCAATAACTATTGTCTAGGACCCGTACCATTCTACGGTCGCCTAGACTGAGGTTTTGCTTGGCTAGGACCCGAACCATTCTTCGGTCGCCCAACCTTGCGGTAGAAATCATCCGACCAGGACCCGAACCATTCTTCGGTCGCCTTAATCAGATTGAATCTGGAGGAAAAATCTTTGGGGACAACTCCATTGAGTGTCAGTGTAAAGGACTCTGGGCTACAAAAGCACGCCAGGTCGATATAAATGGACATCGGGCTACAAAAGCACGCCGATTCAGGAACTCTGGGTTACGAAAGTACGCCAAGTCAAGAAAGAGACATCGGGCTACGAAAGCATGCCGAGTCGATGAAAATGACTACGGGCTACGAAAGCACGCAGGTCGATATAATTGGACAGCTTGACCAAGTCAAGTGTCGATGCACTTGAGAGAGAATACCTGCACAATGACAAGTATTTTAGAGTATGGTAGAGATATACTTACCTGGTGATATCTCTGATTCTTGGGGATATGTCTTTTGAAATTTAGATATCCTATGGAGGTCTTTTACCTCATGGTGAAGGTTTCTCATCTCCTAATATCATGAAACATTCTGAAAGGAACTTGAATTACCTATCAGACATGATTTAGAGCAAAAACTGATATGCATTCATCAAAGAGATAGACAAATTGAGCTACTCTAGAATGCATATTTCAAAATTCAATGAGATTTTCATTAACTCAATCGGGGTTCATGCATAATGACCTTTGCATCACCCAAATTTCCACTGGAGAGAATTATCATTCAAGACAATCTTCACTCATGACATGGATTTCCTAAGAATACCAAATGAGAGACCTTCAGTTAGAAAGGACTTTCACTCACTCTCATTTAGAGGCTATTTTATGAGAATCATCCATCTCACTGTCATCATACTAACAAGGGTCCGAGTATTCTCGCAAGTAGTACGACCTTACCAATCTGAGAGGTCTTTAATAGGGACCGTAATGTAGACTTGGTCAATGGCTTAACAAATGGACTCTTTGAGTCAAGGCTATTGAAAGAACAATTTGTGAACATCTCCGGGCTTACAAGTCAAGAACCCTGCAAAATGAGAATGAAATAATCTTGCTCGCACTTCTTCGAGCAATGCTTATAAACATATGAACTCCTATGTTAATTCAAGTGCCATAATCTGAAGAGACTTTGTAAATGACGTAACGTAGGCTAGGTTCATGGGTTGAGAAATGAAAGGATCATTAGGCTAAAAATGTGTGTGAATGGTGAGAGTTGGTGATCATCTTGGCATTGCCACCGGTTTTCTTTTTCACCATCAGGGATTGTGTTCATGAAATGCCCCATCGATTGTAAAAACTCAACATTTGAGCTCTTTGAGTATTACTCTATTGGGATTCAATTCTAGCAATTGACAATCACCTATCTTGACTCTTTTTTCATCTATAGGCATTGGCCTTGCTTTTACTAGGCACACTGCTTTTTCATGCCCCTAGTTCTTGTTCATTTTTTCTTCACTTTTTTTTCATGGGCATTGACCTTGCTTTTACCAGGCATACTGCTTTTTCATGCCCCTTACTTCTATTTTGATTTCTATGCATGTGTCAAGCAATTACACTTTGAATGACATTCAAACTTTCGAAGGTCTTCATCTGCCTTTTGCCTTGCCCCAGTGTGGGGGATGATCACCAACTGGGTTTAATGTGAAATGAATTCATAGGCTCAAATGGGCTATGCAATGGATATAACTATATAGGATAGAGAAAGAAATGCTCTTCGTCATTCTAAGGCACTTAAATTACCACATGAATTTAATGTAATAGCATGACTAAAAGATTGATGCAAGTGAGAGCAAGAAAATTTCAATCCATTTTTTTCACCTTATGGTACTGTCTTACCCTCTAATTTGCCCCGATGTGGGGTGGTTCTTGATAGGGGTAATTTGAAAAGAATCTCCACAAGTGTATAAGGCTCAAAAGGGTTAAGCAATAGATCACCTGTAGTGTTTGGGATAGAGAAATGAATTGCCCCTCGTCATTTCGATTGTCGTACCTTTCGCGAGAGAACTCTTTGCCTTGTAGATATGGAACTTTCTACACCTATCTCACAAGTGTATAAGTAGGGGACTGTGTATAGGATAAGGCTTGCCTTTCATCATACTTACACGTCTCATTCGGTATTCTTAAGCATTGATGTCACTCCATTAAATTGTCTATCTTGACAAATCTCCACATGAAATTAGTTAGTTGAATCAATATGAAAATTTTCTTTTCAAAAGAGTCCAGCAACTTTAAGCATAGAAAGCGTTTGTGACTTCAAAACAAACAATTTATTACACTCAAACATGATTTCAAGCATTCATTCAAGGAATTGTCCCACGAAGGGATTGTCTCAGCAATGGATGTCCTTGGATTGAAAATCCGCTTTTTGATTTGATGAATGCTCCATTCTTGCTTTTGCCCCTACACAAGAGAACGTGCATGAATAGGATACTATGCAACTCAAAGTAAATTTAAATTGCACAACCATTTTGGCTCGGATTGAGATTTTGTCTCAGTCATGTCACTACTAGAATCTGTAGTACCCCAATTCTTCATTTTTGGGGGATGTCATCAAGATCAGCTAGGAAATGATCCCTTGCCCCCACGTCTATTTTTCCTTTGGATGTATGTTCCCAAATCAATGGGCCCGCTATCACTGGAAATTGACGCGTTATTTTCAAACGCCTCTCTGTTAAGCTCTGAGACATGAAATAAATGAGTTAGAAAAACAAACAAGGGTAATCTAATGCATGCTTTGGGAAATGGCTTCAAAAATGATTTTTTTTTCTTTTTTTTCTTTTTTTTGGGTTTTTTTTTTTTTGGATGAGGAAGCATGAAGAAGCCTAGTCCTCAGAACTCTCCTTGGATGATATCTTCTTTTCATTGTTGGATATCGTCACTGGGCTAGTTTGGTGTACCCCATCATATCCTCAAAACAAAACTTGTAATTCTATTGATATTCATCAATCAAATTACATTTATTGGAATGTGATGCTCAAGCACAGAAGAAATTGAAATCAATTCCTAAAAAGTGATAAGAATTCCCACGCAGGGGAAGGTGCATGCCCCTAATTAAATGAGGAAATGGAACAACTTAGGAACATGAACCATGTGTACTTGAATTCTTCACCCTCCTTTTGATCTTGTGAGACGAACCCTTCAGGTCAGATATTTTTCTCTCCATATATGTTTTGGTCTCTTCATGATGGCATCAAATTTGGCTACCTTAGGAAAATGATACGATTCAAAAAGTCTTCTTGGCTCTCTCCTTAGAGTCACAATTTCTCATTGAAGATACGATTGCAACACTTTTGCTTGATGAGATTAGCTCTTTTTGATTCATCATTGTAGCTCTCGATCATGAACAGAAGGGTGAGCGGGATCGTTCCATAATCACCTAATTCAAATGAACGGGAACATGTAAGCATGAGAGTAAATAGAAAGTCGATTCATGACAATGATCTAATCGATTTTTCCATTTTTTTTCACTTATTCATGAAAAGTTCTTACAAGAAGGGCATTTCCTAAAAATGGACTAGGAAAATAAAGATAGACACCCTAACAAGACCAAATTTCCTAAACATGAATTGAAAACAAATTCTCCAAAGTTTTTTTTTTTTTTTTTTTTTTTTTTTTTTGCAAATGATTCATTACATGGCAATTTCCTCATTTCATTTCTAATTGACAAATGAATTAGATCAAACGACTAACCTAGATTGTCATGGATGGACCAAAAGTAAATTGCATAGTATAGGGATAGAAGACTTACTTTGCCAAGGAAAATCAATGACGATCACATAGACATGCGCATGGTAAGTGGCTCGATTTCTAATCTATAAGGCTTATCAAGGTGGAGCCACAAGGATGATCAGACTAGCCACGAGCTTGTGGACTATGTCGGGTCCTAATGACTCCAGTTTAGTCAAAGAGCCGACCCGGGTCGCGAGCATGCGGACCGAGGTGGGTACTCTTGACACCATGAAAGAAACTTCGGGATTGAGATGGGCGACTCGTACCGCGAGCATGCGGTCGGAGTGGTATCCATCTCAACACCATCCTAAATGATCCTATGCGGCCCAGGTCCGGCGGCAGGTTGTGTGTGCAATAGTGTAGTGCTAGATGCAAAGCATGCACATCAATTTAAATCAAACAACACTTCAATAGCTTCAATTTAAAACATTCATCCCCAACTCCACCTGCAAGACAAAGGTTAACAAAGACTACTCCCCTTATATCTCCCCATCTGCAAAAACATTTAACACCTTAAATGTTAGGGATGTACCTGGAATCCTTGCTGCCAAACAAAAACATTTTTTTTAAAAGAAAATTGGCCTAAGTCCACAAAGAGTTTCAACTCAAGTCCCCAGTGGAGTCGCCAAGCTGTCGCGACCAAATTTTTTCGGGGTTTAAGCCACCTAGAGTTTGGCTAATGGATTGTTAAGCCTAGACTTAACTCGGACTCTCCCAAGCCCATACCAATTCGCGACTTAGGTTCAAGTTTTTAACGTGCAATTAATTTTCAATTAGGAATCGCCACTAATCTATTTTTGGTGGGTCGATTAGAAACCCAAGTAAAGTAACGGGAGATTTACTTTACTCCTACGAACCAGAGATTTATGAGTTCGGGGACTTGGTTACGCTAGATTTCTCTAACGCCCTTTCGGTACCTTTCTCTTTTATTTCAAAAAATGTTTGGAAGGCAGCTTGAATTGATTTTAAAATTATTTCCTTAACATGTGAGGCGATCATGCGGGTGCGCAAACCACCAATTTAACATCCAAGAACGCAATGAATAAACTGCAGGACTTACCTCGTAGCAACGAAAGCATCTGCGTTGTTAGTTTAGAATTCACATCAACAATCCTAAATATGATTTCTAATTAACACGCAATTTCTCTTTTTGTTTTCACTTATTTTATGATAATCATGCAATGCATGCTACTAATCTAAGATGATATGACATGGCAACATGACTTAGCTATATGATCTAAGTGATATGACATAAATAAGCATGTAGTCTATCCTGAAGCATGAGATGGATTTATTCTAAAAAATATTTTTTTTGTATTTTCCATGAGATTCAAAATTAAAGAAATGCAACACTTAAATATGCAATCTAAATTAATCTAATGACTTAATTCTAATGACGAGAAATTTCTAATTAAATGAACCTAACAAAAATCACTAAATGACGTGCATTGTATGAACCTAATTCTATATGATGTGCGCATGGTTTTTATTTTCCATATAAGTATGCAATCTACCCTAATATGCAATGACGTGCAAAGAATGCCCTAGTTCTAATTTTTTCTTTTTCTTTTATGAAATTCGAAATTAAAAATTGCCAAATACTTAAACGTGCAATTCAAATTTAAAACTAACATCCTAAATGCATGCATTTTTTATATTTTTTTTAACAAATTCGAAATAAAATCCATATTCTAAATATGTAAGATAACAAGAGATATTCTAAAACCAACCCAATCCTAATTCAAATACTTTTTTTGGATTTTTCCTTTTACAAAAATAAAATTGATTCAACCAACATGACAGCAAATCAGATAAGATATGATTGATATCCACAAATTGGCGAACCATATCTCGCGCATGAGATCGGGTTGGCCAATTTCTAAATAAATTGCGAATCGAATCTCGAGCTTGAGATCGGATCGGCGATTTTCCGTGCGATTGCGAGTCGGATTTCGGGCGCGAAAATCGAACTGTCAATCGTATGCACGTTGTGAAATTAGGGAAATTTCCTAATTCATAAGGATTCAAAAGATTTCTTGGATAGGACAATAACGAACAAATATTCAAACAAGGTCGCGATCCCATGAATTAGGCAATAAAATGTGAGAAAATTGAATTAATCAAGTATCTTACCTAGCTCTCGATATCATGTGGATAAGGTTTTCCAAATCGGAATTCGCAAACAATGAGCTCGGATGATGATGGGCGATGACCAATGATCGCGGCAGCGTTCATGGATTACAGGTGATGACTCGGCCCTGCATGCAAAAAACGGAGAGGACGGTCGCTGTGCCTTCAAGGATCATGTCTCACCAAGGGGATTCTCGGCCACGCAAAGAGAGGGTGCAAAGGGGGTCGACGAGATTTGGCCGTGACCTCTTCCTCTTGCTTCTCTCTCTATCTCTCACGTGTCTCCCAATGTGGCCGTATGTGTATTCTACGAAGCCTCCCTCAACGTGGCCTTCCCCCTAAAAGTTTTTTATTCGTGGTTAGTGGGTAGTCGAGAGAAAATAAATAATAATAATAATAAAAAAACTCAAATTGGAGTCATGAATCTGAAGCGATTCATGAGATCATGGCGGTGGTTCGTGATTGAAGGACAGTGGATCGAACGGTGGTGCTTGGTCATCGCAAGTCGGGGCTAGTAAACGGTGCGGGGCCTTCTCGGTTTGGAACGGATCAGCAAGGCAGGGACGGCGTCAACGAGGCAACAACTGGACAATCAGATCGACGCGTGGTCTCAGTGCAGCAGCGTCGGCGTCACCGGGACAAAGCAACAATGTTGTCGCTGCAGCAAGGCGAGCACCACGTCAAGGAAACAACGACTGCGTTGTCTCAGTGGAAGTGCAGCAAGCTGTCGAGGCTTGCGGTAGTGATGCTGAAACCGATACGGCGGCCGCTGGAATCGTTGGACGAAACACCGGAAGGAATTCCTCTTTAATTCCTTATTTTTTATTCCTCCGCTCACTCATGGTGTCTCAATGCAAAGTGAAGGCGCGCGCCAATCAAGAACGTTCGATGAAGGCCCCCGGTGCCAGCAACATGAGATGCAACCCAATACACGGTCGTGTATCTCCACCGTGTGGCCTCCCTCTTACGAAGTGATAAAAAAAAAGTCCCCCAAAGAAAATAAAACCCCTACGAAGTGATGAAAAGAAAAGCCCCCTTTGTGCGGCCGTGTATTCAATGTCTGGCCCTCTTCGAAACCCTACGCGAAAAACCATTTTATAGGCCGAAGATTAGGGTTTTTAATTTCTTTCCAAATTTATATCCATGAAAATTCCTTTTTTCCGAAAGCAATATCACTTTTTATTTTCCACACCTCTTCTAGATTTCCTTTGCAAAAAATGAATATTCTCTATTGATTTTTTCAAAAATTGCAATAGGATTTTTTTTCAAATATGGGCTTTTAGGCTAAATTGCTCTCTTCGTGGGCTTAGTCCGACTTGTCAGCTTAAAGTTCGAAACCACCAAATCAAACCAATTTGTCACCGACCCATTGTAAATGCAAATTAAAATATAAATGCACCTAAAATTATATATTATGCAATTGACTATTTTTTCAAGGATAAAATTAACCCTCAATTTTTTTGATGCAATAAATGACTAAACGGGTCGCCAAAATTTAGGTGTCAACATTTATCTATAAACTGGTTCTCTTAAGTTTGCCTTTGGTCATCTGGATATAAGTCAGATCATAATATGTTTTATCCTATCTTGTGCTCCGGTAGCTGTGAAGGACAAGATAAAAGATGGATATAGCCCAAATAAAAAAATCCTAGGGGAGGTGAGATAGACCCGGATATGATTTCTCGTATCTAACCATATTTCAAAAAATCCCGTGCTCTCCTTTTTGGTCTCCTTCGTTCACACATTGTGACTCCTCTCACATTGAAGTTTCCTGAAAATAGTTCACGAAAGCAGCGGGAGTCTTCTTCTCCGTAGCTCTAGTCCGATGAATTCAAGCTCCATCTCCAGCGAGTTCAAGCTTCAATCTGTAAAATCTTCAACTTTCCAGCTTGTTTCTTTGATTTCTAGTAGTGGTCTTTGAATTCCAAAAGCTCCAGCAGTTATACATCTTCATCTTCTGACCAAAAATATCCAACTTTAAACTAGTAATTCACTCTACAGTGATTAGGATATGAAAAAATCCCAATATTTTGTATCATATTCTATTCAATTATATCCTGACTAGAAATCCAAATAATTAAACAAAACTTAAAGGCTGCGTTTGGTCGTCTGAATTTCTAGTTGGGATAGGACTGGATAGGATAGGATATGAAATTTAGGGGTTTATTTTATATTATGTCCATTGTTTGGTGAATCGCAATATTAAAGTCGGATAAATTTACATCCTATCATGTACTTTTATTTATTTTTATATAAATGGCATATCATTATAAATGAACTTAAATGTTCATTAATGCAGATGGTGAAAATCTCTCATAACACTATTCCTTAATTTATTTTTATTTTATTTTTTCGCTTTTTTATATTATTTTCTTTATTATTTCTTTTTTCCCCTTTCATCATTTTTTAATAAAATTTTATCAAATAGTAAACTGTACTAACATACCTAAAATACAAAAATACCTAAAATAAATAATAAATATAAATATTTAATTTGTAGATTGAATGTTTATTATAAAATAGAATTAAAGTTGAATATGTAAATTAAAATAGGATTAATTAAGATAATTTTTTTATTTTTTAATTTTTATTTTCTTATATTATAATTCAAATATTATTTATATCGAAATATAATTTTAATTTTATTAATTTAAAAAGTTTGTTATTTGAGAAAAATAACTTTCCTAATATGAACATTAGAAATTTTATCCACATTTATCACACCTCTCCCATAGGATAATTTTGTCCCGTCTATATCCCCCTTATATCCGACTTTATCCTATTCTGAGCGAGCACCAAACGTAGGATAGGATAAATCATATCTTATCCTGAATTTTATTCCGACTGCCAAACATAGCCAAAGAGTTAGTGGGAAAACTAGCATCTCAGTTTAGGACGGTGTTTGTTGTGAGCGCGGAATATGGACCAAGCGAATCGGATAAAATAGTCAGAATGAAGGAAAGAAAATCGGACACCGGATTTATGTAGTTCGGTCCGAATATCGGAACCTATGTTCACGAAGAGAGCAGCACGGAATTCCACTATAGAAACAAGCGATACACCGGAGATTACAATCATTCGAGTACTCAAACACACTCTCAGTGTTTCCCAGCCCCAAATTACACCCAAATAACTCACACAGTGTTTAGCCCCTCACAATTCCTAGTGAAATCTCACTCAAGGAGTTAAACAAATTCTACTCACAAGAATTTAACTGACTAAAACACTCGGGTGTAATTTCAACGAGAAAATCTCTCTCTGCCGAGAGCTTCTAGCTTTTCTTCAGGAAGTCTCACGACTTCTCTCACCAGCTCTTCAGCTCTCTCTCGGCCACCAAAATAACTCAGCACACTCTTCTTCATTGGACATCTCTCTCTTTTATAATATAAAAGAGAATCTCCATTATTTATTGCAACGTGTGGAAGTCTTCTTCAGAGAAAGAAAGGACAAAGCAAGCCCGCCATAATCCATGGGCGTCCATGCATGTGCATGCATTAAAGGAGAGGAGAAGATGGACGTATGAAGCTTTCTTTCTTCTTTCTTTGACCCATGCAATGAATGCCATCATTGCACTTTTCTTCATGCACGCCAACTCCCCAAGCTTTCTCGAAGAAGTCAATCTCGAGCACTATTTTCCCTTGCACTTCAGCCGAATAACGAAAGACAAAGAGCTTCTATTTGCATTAAATACAAGCAGCAATTATGGACTTTCCCTCTCACGGCTGCGCGCTCCCTTCTGGCCTATTCTTCATGCTTGCGGCTCGTAGATCCGCATGCAATCTTCTTCTGACAATTTCGGCTGATTACTTCACATGCGCTGCTTTGACTCACACGTGGTCGAGTTCACGTATTCTTGTTAGTCCGGTTTCATTTAACGAGCTCAAACTCGACATATATTTTTAACAATCTCCACCTTGGCTCGACATTTGAGCCAAGTCATAATTGCTTCAATGGACACCTCGCTACTACTCTCCCACAGCCCCAATGGGCTCAACCGTCACAGAGTGCTTCCAAGTTCAAGCTGTGCTTGAACTTTCCCATAATCATGGACCTCATCAAGACATCAACTCCACCTGTATCATAGATAAAGCAAAACCATCATTGCTTCCATATCTAACAAAAGGTCGAACATGCACCTTGTCAAATTTAGCAATTACAGCAACCGTTGGCTCATCGGCTCCACCTCGCTACAAGCATCATCCGCGTCGATTATTCCACTAGTACCTGCTACCTCAGGAGTTTTTGGTTGCAACTCCACCTTGAGCTGAACACTTGTCAAGATCCATATTAACACCGCCACAAACACTCCTAGCTAGAAGTACCGAAGACTTGTCAAAGGTAACTTTTCCGCTATTAACAAATGAATTTATATCCAGGCACCACAACCGATCGCCCCACTCGCCTTGTGCATAGCCATGGAATATGCACATTGTTCTCTCATTGAGCTTACCATCACTCGCTCGAAAATAACACGAGCAACCAAACATTCTAAAAATAGAATAACCATCAACGTTACCTGACCACATTTCTTTAGGAATCCGCCATTCAATAGCAATTGATGGGGATCTATTCACTAGGTAGCTTACCGTACTAAGCACATCAGCTAGGATTTTCCTAGCGACACCAGCACTAGAGATCATTTTTTGGGCCGTCTCTAATAATGTTCTACTCATTAATTTTGTAAATTGTTGTGGTTTACTGGCACTAGTGCGGTGTTTCACTATGCCTTCTTTCATGCATAATTTATTTGCCAGCTCCAAGCAGAACTCCATGCTATTGTCAGTCTACACATGCTTGATCGACCTACTAGTCTCCGTTTCGATCAAAGCTCTGGACTACGTAATCCTAACACCAGCATCAAACTTGTGTATCAGCATAAACACCCAGGTCTTTCTCGAGGAGTCAAAAGACTCTCAAACAGATGCATCCAACATCTCCAAGGTGAAATCGGTCACTGTCTCACCTTGAAGTTTATACAAGTCTCCGCGCTTGATTCCTTTCATTATCACCAGGGCATCTCGAACAACCTTGAGAACGCTACTTTCTGAATAATACTTGCAACCAACTAAATCTAGGGCACCCAAGGAAATTAATTTTTTTTTTCAATTTTGGAACATGTCTTACTCCAATCAATGTCCTCACAATATCATCATGCATTCTAATTTTAACATCACCAACACCCACAACATCGCACTTAGCATTTTTCCCTAATTGGACTTTACCACTATCCGTGTACTGATAAGTGATAAACCAATTCTTATTTGGTATAACGTGAAATAAACAAGTAGAATCTATTATCCATCCGTCAAATGACGAATCCTTAGTGACAGACAATACATAATCGACACCATTAGAATCATTCTCAGCTACAGCTGCAATATTATATGTAGACTCAACTCTAATTCCCTTATCCTTTTCATTTTTCAGTTTAAAACAGTCTCTTCTATGATGCCCACTATTGCCACAATTTCAATAGACAACTCTACCGGTCCTAGACTGACTTTGTCTGTTCATGTTCCTGCTAACATGCGTGCTACTTCTTCCTCTACTTTCACCTACTAAAGTAGTAGACATGGATTCACCAAATTCTTTCCTACAAATGTCTTCACTCATAATCAAATCGCGAACCTCATCAAACGTCAAACTTCTTGACCCAGAGAAATTACTAACAACAGTAATAGTAGTATTCCAACTATCAAGTAATGAGGATAATAGATCAACGCACATACCTCATCTTCAAAGTTAATCTCAACCAAACTCAATAGGTTAACAACCTCATTGAATTCGTTGATATGTTCGGCTATTGACGTACCTTCGCCCATCTTTAAGTGAAACAGACGTCGCATCAAATAGACCTTATTGATCGCAAGAGAATTTCTCGTACATATTTGACAGGGCTTTCATCAGTCTCGCAGTGGTTTTCTCCTTCACGATGTTAAATGCAATGTTACGAGCCAATGTCATCCAAATAACACCCATTGCTTGTCTATCCAGCAATTCCCACTCGGCATCCTTCATCGAGTCTAGTTTCTCCCTAGATAAGGGTAAGTGCAAATTCTCTGGTACAAACAATCTTCAATTTGCATCTTCCAGAAAGCAAAATCCTTCCTATCAAATCGGTCAATTCTCACCTTTCCACCTTCCATAGTTACCAATTTGCTTCACATCAGCCAAACCAGACTCTGATACCACTTGTTGCGAGCATGGAATATGGACCAAGCGAATCGGTAAAATAGTCGGAATGAAGGAAAGGAAATCGGACACTGGATTTACGTGGTTCGGTTCGAATATCGGAACTTATGTCTACGAAGAGAGCAGCACGGAATTCCACTATAGAAACAAGCGATACACTAGAGATTACAATCATTCGAGTACTCAAACACACTCTCAGTATTTTCCAACCCCAAATTACACCCAAATAACTCACATAGTGTTTAGCCCCTCACAATTCCTAATAAAACCTCACTCAAGTAATTAAACAAATTCTACTCACAATAATTTAACTGACTAAAACACTCGGGTATAATTTCAACAAGAAAATTCCTCTCGCTGAGAGCTTCGGCTTTTTTCCGGGAAGTCTCATGACTTCTCTCACCAGCTCTTCAGCTCTCTCTTGGCCACCGAAATAACTCAGCGCACTCTTTTCCGTTGGACATCTCTCTCTTTTATAATATAAAAGAGAGTCTCCATTATTTTATTGCAATGTAAGGAAGTCTCCTTCAGAGAAAAAAAGGACAAAGCAAGCCCGCCATAATCCATGGGCATCCATGCATGTGCATGCATTAAAGGAGAGGAGAAAATGGACGTATGAAGCTTTCTTTCTTTTTCTTTGACCCATGCAATGAATGCCAACATTGCACTTTTCTTCATGCACGCTAACTCCCCAAGCTTTCTTGAAGAAGTCCAACTCGAGCACTATTCTCCCTTGCACTTTAGCCGAATAACAAAAGACGAAGAGCTTCTATTTGCATTAAATACAAGCAGCAATTTTGGACTTTCCTTGTCGCAATTGTACGCTCCCTTTTGGCCTATTCCTCACGCTTGCGGCTTGTAGATCCACATGCAGTCTTCTTCTGACAATTTGGGTTGATTAATTCACATGCGCTGCTTTGACTCGCACGTGGTCGAGTTCACGTAATCTTGTTAGTCCAGTTTCAATTAACAGGCTCAAATTCGAGACATATTTTCAATATTGTTAATGGTGAATACTAGTTATGATATGGGAAAGTTTGCTTGAAGGTCAATCTAGATTGAATGCCCCTTAAACCCAAAACGTTGGTCATGGAGGAAGAAGCGATCGTTTAGATAGACGTTAACTATAATAGTCTACCACATTTGTATTATTTATGCGGTGGTATCGGTCATCACCCGAAATGTTGTAATTATGGGGGTTGCCTAACCCCTTACTTCCATAAAAATTTGTTAGGTCATGGATAAAGAAACAATAAAGCAAATGGCCACAGACTTACTATAAGAATTTGTTTCCACCTTCTAAGAGGTTGAATCAGTCGTTTTTTTAATAATCCAACGAACGCTTCTCGATCAGATGGCATGAATGGCCTTTTCTATCAGGAGCATTGGGAAATTTGAAAGATGACATCTCAACCGAGCTGCAAAATATGTTTTTGTATGGCCTTTTATATCCAAATATGAGCCCCACACACTTGACTATGATTCCCAAGGTCCCTATCTTGAAAGACTTTTCTAAGTTAGGAACTGTAAGTCTATGTAATTTTAGCTACAAAGTAGTAGTTAAAACTCTAGCTAATAGGTTCCAACCGTTAAACCCCAGCTCATTTCCCCAAATGCAAAGTGCTTTTGTTGAAAACCGAATGATCAAGAACAGCATTTTAATTGTCTAGGTAGTGCAGCATTGGATTAGATGTCCATAGTGGGGTAAGAAAAATGTAAGGGTTTTAAAACTGGATATGCAAAAAGACTATGATCGAGTAGAATAGGATTTCCATAAAACATGTTTTTACAAATTAGGCTTCCAAGAAATATCCATGGGCTAGATTATGAAATGCATGACTATAGAATCTTTTGCGGCCAAATTCAATGGAGTTGTTGGAAGACCTCATGCGAACTTCGACAAGGTGATCTAGTGTCCCCATGTCTATGTATATACTTGCAAATACCCTTTCTATTTTATTATCGATGGTGTAGATGGTTGCTTTGCTCAAGGGTGTAAGGTTCACCAATTCATGTCCAGTACTCACATACCTACTCAAGGGTGTAAGGCTCACCAATTCATGTCCAGTACTCACATACCTACTCAAGGGTGTAAGGCTCACCAATTCATGTCCAGTACTCACATACCTACTCAAGGGTGTAAGGCTCACCAATTCATGTCCAGTACTCACATACCTACTATTTGTAGATGACTTAATTTTCTTTCTGGATGGGTGTGCGAAGGAGAGTTAGAATCTTGCTGCTGTGCTTAACCAATACTGTCATGCTTTCGATCAGACTATCAACTTAAACAAATCTAGCATCTGTTTTAGTAGAGTTGCTTAGAGAATCTACAAGCAACAATGGCAGATCATATATGCATATAGATTCTCCGAAATATAGAAAAATAGTTATACCTTCAAATTGGGACATGAAAAAAAGGGAAATGTTTGCTTAGATTCTAGACTGGGCTAATAGCAAAGTTAAAAGCTGGAAGGAGAATATGCTGTCTAGAGCTAGAAAGGAAGAACTCATAAACGCCACGGTGCAATCCATCCCCACTATGCAAATTCTGTTTTTAAAGTACGTAAATCTATCTGTAGATCGATTTGAGGAAAAAATTTGCATCATTTTGGTGAAAATCTACAGAAGGACGTAAAGGGATTCTTTGGAAAAGACGAGATGTCTCAACAAGAACAAAAGATAATGGCAACTTCAGCTTCCGAGAGCTGCACGACTTTAATGTTTCCATATTAAGGAAGCAAACTTGCAGAATGCACCCCCAGCCAGAGTTTGTGGCACAGGGTTTTAGAGCCATCTATTTTGCTTACACGGACTTCCGGAAAGCGAAGTCATGGATCATTTCGGGGTTAGCAAAGTTTACTCATGGGAAGAGATCTACTAGAACCACAACTGAGGTAGATGATATTTAACAGCTCTAGAATTCACATATGGGAAGATCCATGGTTAAATTCTAGAACTTATCAAGGCCCCATAAACAGAGGCAATCCCATGACAGTTAACCAGCTGATCCTAAGCCAACCAAAGACACGGAATGAACTTTTGATGAGAGAAATTTCTTCGAAAGAAATGGCAGAAGAAATTCTCGCAATTCTTCCTGTGCATGCAAACTCAAAAGACAAGCTGATATAGACACCAACGGAGAATGGACAATGCACCGTGAAGAGCGGACATGAGGGACAAGGCAAAGGATCCTAGTTGAAATCGAGGAATCTGCTTTCTCATCACACCCTGCGCCTACGACTCAATGGAGATCTTTGTGGTTTCTCGATGTGCAGCTGAAAATAAAGCATTTTTTTTTGTGGAACCTATTTCAAGTCGCATTACCCACGATGGAAAACCTTCATAAGAGAAAGATCTTGCCTTCGCCATTGTGCTCTATATGCAAGTGCAAACCAGAAACTCCAGAACATATCTTTCTTCTTTGCATTTGGGAAAATCGGATACGGACACAATGGCTTGGGCGAATCATAGCCAGATTGTCATGAATAAAATATTGGTTCAAAAATATAGTTAATTGGTCAAATTTTTTATCATCGCCATCTAAAAGAAGAAGTTTCCACAATCTTATGCCAAATCTGGAATGAAGGTAATAATCAAACTTTTGTCATGTGAAGCCCGCCACTTATGGGGTGATCCAAGCTGTGACTTTAAACTCGAAAGCTTTTAACAAGGTGCAAGAACAATTGAGTTCGAGAAGACATTATGACTCCGTATCTCGATCAGGATGGAAAGCGCCAAAGCGTCGGGAAATAAAAATTAATTAAGATGGGGCCTTTTCATCACAAAAGAAGCTAGGAGCTTAGGCTTTCACTATTAGTGACCATGAAGGAAACATAATAGGAGGAAAATCACAAAGATTTCCATCTGATTCAGCTACACAATTTGAAACCCCAGAAGTCATTCGGCTACACAAGCCAAAACCCTAGCGGTGCCAAAAGCTCTTGGTCATATCATTGGTGACGCCAATAATAATCCACTTGCTAGGCAGGTAAGGACAAACACATAAATGGCACCTGAATATGGGCAGTCGCGCCTTTAGCATGTGGATATCACTGCAAATACGTCATCTCATCTATAACTGCAAGGACTAGCATATGCTTATTAATGATGATGTTCATCAATGCTACATATTCAATTGTCGGCGGTTAAAAGTTGGTAGCTAATGAAGTTGTTGGGATGAGTATTTATTGAAGGGGCATTTTTCTTTTTTCTTTTTTTTGGTCGGTATTGAAGGGGCATTGGCAAGCTGTTTTGGAGTTTAAAATTAATGAAGCAGTTGAGAACAAAGGTGCACTTTTTTGAGGTAGCGGTTACAATCTAAAAATAAGATCACGCGACACCCATTGCTACTGTTTATGAAGAATGACAATAGGCAAGAGGAGTTATTGAGATGTGAAGGTAACCGACAGAAGTGGCTGAAGGAAATATAGACAAGTCCCGTAAAAAGGTGGGTTACCCTAAATTATTATAAATACTGCTAGTTGTCCATCAGAAGTGCCCCCAAACAAATCAAGCAGATTTACTCTTTATCTTTATTTACTTGCACTTTATCTTTTTTAGTTGTAGCTTTCAAATCTTCATCATCAATTAAATTGCGGCATATATCTTTATCTTGGATACTGCATTGACAATTAAATTCCGAGATTGTATCGTTATATTCTCAAGCTGTGACATGGATTAAATTCCATCTAACTTGTTTATACCTTGTCACGTTATTGAGTTCGTAATTCTTAGGTCTTGTCATCAATTAGATTCTAACTTGATTTGAGATTGTGCAGTGCTTTTAGGATTGAAGAAGTTAGATTCCTATTTGCCTATGATATTTTTTGCCTAAAATTGTTGCAGATGCCTAGTTTCCTTAAATAAAAACTGAAGAACAATTTTCAGTGAAAACTATTTGGTGGTAGGAAAATTCTAGCGAAACAATCATCCAATAAAGAGAGCAAATGTCGATAATGGATACTAAAATTGTCTTCGAAGTGCTAAATGGGTCAGGGAGTGCTTCTTGGATTATTTAGCGAGCAGTACAAGATTGTAGAAGCTTCATTAACGAATGGCCAACTTTTAATTAGCGACACAGAAAAAAATTAGAAGCAACTGTATAAGAGATCGGTATAATAAACTAGAAAGGAGATGGAAGTTTCATGGAACAAAAATTCATTTCTTAGGGATGAAAAAATTAAGGGAAGCTCACTCCATTACTGTGAGCTCTTATCTGATTTGACATGTGATACTTGAAAATGGATGAATCAAATCACAAATGATTGACGTAACGAACCACAAATTATTGATGATTTTGCTTTGACAATGCGGTAATTCAATAATCCATACTTGATTTCATTATCAAATGTACCAATAAAGCAAGATTATCTCAAAATGTTATATCCGTGAGTGTCACCAAGCTACCAATAAGTCAGCGCTCAGCGTTGGGAAGTTACATCAACCATCAAATTCACACGTAGGACTGATATTTAGTTGGATTAAGACAAAAATAATTAAGTTAAAATGAAATGATGTTAATTTTGAAAATTCATACCTTTAGCATAGTCGGGGTCATGAAAATAGCTTATTTTGGTAATTTGCTTATTCAACTTTTTCAGGTTGGAGTGCATGATTGTGCATCTCCTACTGACATTAGGAGTGTGGACCATTTAAATGCATTAATAGGTTTCTTGAGTAAAAAGATTATAGAAGTAGGCAGAATAACTTCATCATTTGTTGATAGAGATGGTTGTATACTAGGAAAAAGATAAAGATTATGGCTCAAGATTAATAAGATATTTAAGCGAGGAGAATCAAAAGATTAGAGCTGTATAAATAGACAAATAATTGGTCATTCTCTTTATTAGTGGACGCACCAGGATATTTTGGATTCAATATGATAAATGGTAGGTTAGGTAGGAATTATGTAATTCACTTAGATGAAAATGCACATCTTTTGTCATAACTTAACTTGTAAGGATAATTGATGGATCAAATCATAGATTTCTAATGATTTTGCTTGATTGAAATTGCGGACACTACAAATTGATGATCAATATTCAATGTCATTATTGAATATGCTAGTCAACTGTGGGAGAAGAACACCAGAAATGCCAAAAAGTCATCTCCAGTGCTCATTTTAGTGCCAAAAGTTTTTGAGAGCTCATGTAAATGCAAATTTTTTTTAGAACAATCTTTTCAGTGCTAGCTTTGATCTATATGGCCAGAAATCTGATGTAGCTTTTTTTTTTTTAATTAATTTCTTAAGCCAACAAGGCTCACTGGAGGGTATAGTCAACATCTAGAGCAAGAAACGATGTCATCCAATAGCTTTCCTCAAAATAAAAATCATAAATTGCCAAATTATTTTTTTTTTTTAAAAAAGCCCCAATTTCAAAACCTAACCGGCTATTGAATGAATCCTCCCACCTCAATACACCATGTTCTAGTAGCCCACGAAGAAGCTGCTCCACCGACTCATCCTGACCTCCACAGTCATGAGGGCCCAACCCACTCCTTGATAATAGAAAAGGTCAACTCTCAACTTCAACTTTGGTCTAAGCACTACAAAACGAGGAGTCAAGACACTCTCTCGTATATGAACAATGATGGAGTTGCAATTCGTGACAAGATAAAGGATAGAAAGGTTATTTATCACTGTCGGTGGGAATCAAAGCGAATGAATAGATTCCGAAAGCAGTTTCATCACTTTGTAACTTCTGGCCGTGAAGTAGAGTAAAACAAAGCGCGACTCGCACTCTTCCGGAATCAGTTGGTGGTGGTGGCAAACGCAGGTCAAATCAACAAGATTCTTTGTTACGAAAGACGAGTGATCGAACAATAATATAGACAGAGGAAGAAAATAAATCGGACATCAGATTTACGTAGTTTGGTCGTAAAGATCTATATCCACGGGGAGAGTAGCGACGAATTTCACTATAGATCAAACGATACAAGGAGATTACACACTCGAGTCACTCAAACACTCTCTCGGTGTTTCTCAAACCCTAATTACACCCAACAACACAAGTAGTGTTTAAACCCGAAATTGCTTAAGAAATAATCTCTCAATCTCACGAAAGAATTACACGCAAATCTTACTACAAAATTTAATTGGCTTGAACACTAAATCTTCTTGGATGTAATTCACGAACAAAAATGACAAAAAAAAAAATCCCTCCAAAGCACTCGACGACGAGACGGCGCTTCAAGACCAATTCTTCATGATCAACCTCTTACGACCCACAGCCACAAGTAATGTTGCATCAGATACGTTCCCCATCCCACGTTATTGCTCATTTCGGAGTGCAGCTTCTTGCGGCATCAGGGACACGGTGGGGATGTGAGGCCTCGATTTGTCCCGACACCCCCATGTGGAGTTGCGCATAAGAGCTGCGAGCATTAGCGAAAGAGCAACATCAGTTTGACGACGGACAGCATGTGTGGTTGAACGAGAATCCACGTCCAAGGTCTTTTCAAAGTGCCCTTATTCTTTTGTCAACTTCTCATAGGATTTTGTTTCCTATCTTAAACGATTTTATCCAAAACATATCTCTGTATGTTTTAAACAAAATCAAAATCCAAGTAAAAGTTGGACTTTCCTATTTTAGCGATCAAATTCTCCAATGTAGATTCGAATTTTGGGAAGTTGATCTTCGGATCTTCTTTGCTCTATTTCGAACGTCCGCAACATATCCAATTCGGAATATTCAGACTTTCGCATTGGGCTCAAACTTAAGACATATTTTAACATTCTTAGTGATGAAAAAGCCAACAATCAAAGCCAACAATGGTGTGTTGAGCCAGATCCAAGTTCTTTAGGTGCTGAAATCGTAGAATAGAGAGTAGAGCACGACAGTTCATGGCACATCGATAATATTCCAGCAATTGAGAGTGGATGAAAATTTGGGAGCTCCATAACATCGAGATCTATCGAGAGCTTTTGCTTCCCTTTTCGTGCGAAAAAAGCGTTTGTGGAGATTGTGCCCCCTCCCTCCTTCTAAGTTGCATGTGTACATACCGCCAAAAAAAATGAATCATATTCTGTCGAACCCCCAAAATTGAATTTGTTGCACAGCTTTTCCAAAATCTTCTTGAGAAGACGTTGCTTCACCCAGCCACATTGATGAGGTGCAACACGCACGTCTGAAGCTTCGAGGGTGGGTGAACAGAGATTCAAGACAGATAGGCGAACTCTTGAAAAGTGAAAATTGAAGACACGACAGCAAGGCCTCTCAGCCAAGCTCGCCAGAGACAATACAAGTGGCTCGCAAGCAACATGGACACTGATCCATGGACAACCGAGATTCATGAGCGTCGCCGTTGCTCGGTTAGATCTAGGGGTGAGCATGGTTCGAATTGGTTTGGTCCACCCCCTAACCCTAGGACCAACCTGCACAATGCCGGTTCTCAATTTTTGGGACTGAGGACCAACCCTATTGAGCTCGGGACTAAGGACCGGACCGACCCAATGGGTCCAATCCAGTTCAGTTCCAAGGTCAACCCGAGACCAACTGATAATTTTTCATTTCATTTCTTGTACTCCTTAAAAAAATGATTAAAGATTGGATGGACCCAATGCATTTGGTTTGGTTTCAAGGTCAACCAAGGACTAACAAATAATTTTTTATTTCATTTTTTGTATTCCTTGAAAAGGCAACCGAGAACTGTACCGACCTAATGAGTTCGATGATGAGCAAGGTCAACTAAGAAAGGCAAGTGGTGAGAATCAAGTGGGGTGAGCGCCAAACAGAATGAGCATTGAATGTCGAGTGGGAAGCAACAAGCCAAGTGAGCATAGAGCAGAGAGCGGCACAAGTGACCCAAAGTGAGCGAGGCAAGTGTCGAGTGGCGAGCGGAGAAGTTATTTTTTTTCGATTTTAGCAAATTAAAGAGTAAGATGACCAATAAGACAGAAGAAAACAAATACTAGAGGAGGATGCTATAAGGTGCCTTTTTGGACACCGTGAGGACTCCTCATAAAAATATTTTCCTCCTTCGTAAGTTATAACTTTGACGCGATAAAAGATATTAAAAACCTAAGTTATTAAAGAACAATGTAAAATTACTTAAACTCCTCCCTAAAGAGCTGTTTAATATTGTTGATGCCATTTATTTGAAGGTTTTCTCTATATAAAAAAAATTATAAATAATATTTTATATATATATAAAGTCAGGGTTAGTCCAGATTGGAATTACCCGGAACTCTCGAGACCGAGGACCAACTCGCATAATGTTGGTCCAAGAATTCTAAGACCAAGGACTGACTCAGTCTCCTTGGGAATCAAATCAGGACCGGCAGGGTTGAGCCGGTCTAGGGTTGGTCCAGGATTGACCTTGGACCGATGCTTACCCCTAGCTAGATCTAGTGGTGACTCCACTGGTGGCAACAATGGAGGAGGGGCGGAGGTCAAATTCGGAGAGAGGGGATGACTAGATGGGATTTTCGAGCAAGAGGGATCGGAGGCGCGCAGGTGAGGAAGAGGGCCAATGCCATTATTGAAGAGAGCGAGCTTCCAAAGAGGGTAACAGAGGAGAGAGATCAAGGAAAAAAATTTGCCCATATTTTCCTTTCTTATTCGTTGGACAGCAGCCAAAAAGTCCACATGGACTGGTTTTTTTATGAAAAGACACCTAATTCTTTTGTCGGAATTTCTTGAAGGATAGTTTTTTTTTTTTAATCTAATTTGGTACTAAAGAGCCGACGAAAACTTTTAACATTAAAATAAGTAGTCTTTTGACATTTTTAGTGTCCACCCATAAATTGTTATAAAGCTGAAAGTCAAACATCATTAAATTCTTTCTACTATATAAGTACTATCTTAGTCAATTTGAAAGATTTCTAACGTCAATCAAACTCTTTGGTCTCGCTTACAGCATTTGATATGATTTCCCGATGGGATAAACCTACTAAGAACTAAAGATGGAGAAAGTATTCTCTAAGATTACATTTGGTCGTCCGAACATTTTTGCTTGATAGTATTTCAAAACTCCCACCCAATATCTATTGTCACGCCCCGATCCTTAGGCACGCACACATTCTTCTCTTGGTCGATTTTAATATGCGATATCCCAGGACAATGTATCACCGACCCTTTCATTATTTAAGCACATGCGGAAGCAATTATAAATCCCCAGACAATAAAACAATGGGATAGAAAAGCAGGCTATATTTTTCATATTGAAATTTACAACCAAACCTTTATACATGGCATTAGACAGAGCACTTCACAAACTATTCGCAACTTCAGAGTCTCACTCTATCTACACATATACAAAAGGTTTCACAAAGAGATGGGATTTCAATCCTCGTCTAAGTCATACTCGAGATCATCCTGATCCTCCTCTGATTCCTCTTCACTCAGATCATTCTCTTCCTCAATTTCACCTGCGAGTTCTCATTCACAAATTCCTCCTCCTCAGCTCCTCGTCGGGATCCTGAAATGTTTTCCCCAAACTGGGATGAGACTACGTCTCAGCGAGTTCTACCCCACTAAGCCCGATTAGTAAACTATTATACTAAAGGCTGCCTAAACACGCACGAGAAGCGAGAGGACTTATCTTAGCATCAGATCCCACCCGCAAGTCAAGTACAATTTACAATACGCACTCAAGCAATCATATCACTGATCAACATCTCGATCAATCGACCTAGTCGATCATACGCCAACAAAACCCACTCACGATCAATTCTATTCAATCAATCATTTCACAATATCAGATTAAAGCAAAGATCAATCGACCTAGTCGATTACATGTCAGTCGGATCATTCAAGATCACTTCCACTCAATCAGTCAATTCACGACAACGTATCAAATCATTGATCAATCGACCTATCTTTAGGTAGCAAATTACGGCCCAATGGGCGCGACCTTTATCAGGTGGCGAATTACGGCCATATCAGGCGCGACCCATATCGGGTGGCAAATTACGGCCTTCTCAGGCGTGACCCATATCAGGTGGCAGATTACGGCCTTATCAGGCGCGACCCGTATCGGGTGGCAAATTATGGCCTTCTCAGGCGCGACCCATATCGGGTGGCAGATTACGGCCTTATCAGGCGCGACCCATATCAGGTGGCAGATTACGACCTTATCAGGCGCGACCCGTATCGGGTGGCAAATTACGGCCTTAACAGGCGCAACCCATATCGGGTGGCGGATTACGGCCTTCTCAGCGGCCCGACTCCAAATTCGGTGGCAAATCTTGGCCCAACGGCATAGCCATACTTCGGCGGCTTCCGAGGTTTAACTCACAACCTCTCACAGTCAAATTTTAATTGAATACCGACACTGATTAATTTTGGGATAAATCCCCACATACTCATCAACTCACTCAATTCTTCACACGATATTTAACGTACCCGATCGATCTCAGCCAAAAGTATATTCAAATCACTCTCACAATTCTACTCACTTTACAACTCAACAAAGCATTATAAATGCTGAATAAACATACTTGGCCATTTACCAATCAATAATTCAATCTCAATCAATTCCAATTAATTTAGGGTAAATCCCCAAAATATCACAATTTATTTAATTCCATGCAACGTGGAGCTCAAATAAATAAATGGACTGCGCCACAACGATCGGCACGAGATTTCGGTCGTCGGCCAACAAAATCTTAATTTCCGAAAAATAGTTAATTAATTAATTAATTTCGAAAATTAATTATTAATTATTAAAAATTCCATTTAGCTCAAAATAAAGCCAATTTAAATAAATGGGCTGCACCACGATCATCAGCATAATATTTCGGTCACTGGCCATCTCAACCTTAATTTCCGAAAAATAAATAATTAAATAATAAATTTCGAAAATTAAACAATTAACATTAAAATTCAATTTAGCTCAAATTAAAGCCCGATTAAATAAACGGACTTCACCACGGTCATCCACGTAATATTCCAGTTCCAGGCCATCTCAGTTGAATTTTCGAAAAATAAATAATTATTTAATTTAATTCCGAAAATTAATATTTAAATACTAAAAAATCCACTTAGGCCCGAAAAGCCTAATTGGAGCCCACCAAGGGTCGGGAAAAATCCCTAGGCACTTCCAATAATTAGTAGACCGCGTCTACTTGCTAATTACACATTCAATTTATCTAATTCGCATCACAATTGGCTAATAATTGCTAATTTAATCTAATCTAACAACCTAAACATAATTAATTAAATCTAAACCAACCTTAAGCATAAATTAGCCACTACTCCTGGATTAGTGAGATTACTCACCAAATCGCGCGTAAATCGGATCAATCCGACGGCGGCGACGCGAGGAACAATTCTTCCCAAAGCACGGCTCGGGTTCGAGGCCTGGAAATGGCCCAAAACGGCCCACGAACAGCTGGATACCCACTTCATGGGTTTGCTGGTTTGGCTGCAAAACAACAAGAAAGAGAGAGGGTTGGGGGCGGCAAGAGGTCGGGAGAGCGGGCGGGGCTCCGGTGAGGCCGAACGGCGGCTCCGGCGGCCTGCTCAGCCGCTCACGATGGCTGAACAGAGGCCGAACGGGAGCTGGATCGCGCGGGAGGATCGGCAAGCGCGGGCAGCGCACGGGCGGCGAACGGCGGACGTGCGGGCGGCGGCGAACGGGCGTGCAGTGCTGCGGCGGCGGGACAGGTGGCATCGGTGGCTGGCTTGGGCTTCCGATCTCCCGCAACCGCTGGCTGGTTCGGTTTGCACGAGAGAAGAACGAAGAAGAAGGAGAAGGTAACGTGAGGGAGGAGGCAAGAAGAGAGAGAAAAATTTGACCGGTCAAAAAATTAAAATAAGATAAAGCAAAGTGGAAGACAGCAGGGGCGGTCGGCTGGGGGAGTCGCACGAGTGGGAGGGAAGGAGAGAGAAGAGAGAGAAGAGAAAGAGAGAAAAAGGGAGAGAGAGAAAAGAAATCTAAAAATTATATTTTTCTTATTTTTCTTTTCTCTTTCCCTTTCTAATTTCTTCCGGTCTTCGATTTTTCCTCCGATAATTTCTTTCTTGAAATTTCGGACTCGTCGATAATTTGACGATCGATGAGACAAGGTCCTAAAAAATGAATTGTGAACGCTCGGATATTCTATTCCCAAAACCGAATTAAATTTCATGATTAAAATCGGCCGAACGTGATTTTAGTCCAATCCAACAAATAAGGTAGCTTTTAGGGATTTTACCGCGGATATATCCCTTAACGGCTTCACCCAATAAGTTAGTTAACTCGTGAGTGATCAGCTCAGAGAAAAAGGACCATAGGCACGCCGACGATATGCACATTTCATATGTTTGGGACGGGGTCGAAATTCGGGATGTCACAACTCTTCCCCTCTTATAAAAATTTCGTCCTCGAAATTTAAACCTTTACTAATCTTTAAACAAAAAGGTGGGGGTATCGTCGTCTCGTCTAATCTCACTTTCCTCGGTTTCTTCTTCAGTCCCGTGGCGTTGTCAAACCACTTTGACCAAGGGGACTATCTTGGTTCACTGAATCCGATCTTCTGAACCAACAACTAAACCGACTTCTCACATACGACACTCTGTCGTCCACGTCTAATTCTTCAAGATTTAGCACATGAGTCGAGTCAGCTTCGTACGTCCTCAACCTCAACATGTGAAAGACGTCATGCATTTGTGCATACCCGGCAGCAATGCAAGACAATACGTGATTCTTTTTAGAATCTCAAAGGAGACTATGTACCTTGGTTCCAGATTTCTCCCCTCCTTGCTGAAGCGTAAGGTATCCCTCATTGGTGACACCTCCAAAAAGATGTAATCACCAATTTGGAACTTTCAGGGCCTTCAATGCTCAATAATATAATTTTTTCCGGCGGCACCGAGCAGTCTATAATCTGATTCGATCATGACAACGCAATCACCGACCGCTGAATTGAGCCTCGGCGTGTGATCTTTCTTTCTCTGATCTCATCTCAACAAACCGAAGTTCTGTACACTCTGCTCTGTTCTGCCTCAAAAGGAACTATCTAACTGATCTGTTGAAACCGGGAATCCTTAATTCTAAATCTGATATAGGTTTGTCACTGGTACGCACGTAGACAAACTATCCGATACACATACACTTCTGCATGTCTATTCCAATCAAGATCCTTCCATACGGTGATACAGTGAGTCGACTCCATCAGTGACTTCTTTCTTTTCCCCAGGGTGATACCAAATAGCACCATCCTATTCCTGCCAAGGTTCTGGTTCACGACACCATCTTATATTCAACCCATTAGGTCTCAACTGGCGGAATGCATATGCAATGATCTCATCATGTTGCATTAGTACGCACCCAGTCCTCCGCACAACACCTCACTATAGATCTCACTTCACTGATAACTGTTTTGGTCTTCATCGAGTCCGCAGAAATTCTTTCACCATTCTTAGATGTCTCTTATGCTCCTTAGCATTCTTAGAATGCACTAGAATGCCATTAAAAGACGCGAGCACAACCAATCTAACTATTCTTGCACACTCGGGTTGTCAAATCCATGACAGCAACTGGAGTGTTCATCAGGCCAAACAATCTTATAATACTCTTGTAAAGACCATATCAAGTACGAACAGTTATCTTTCGTACAACCTCCTTCCTGGTTCGTAACTCACGACTTCATAATCTCAAGCCGATCTTTAAAACATCAATACTCTTTATAACTAGTCACACCATTCATCGATCTTTGGCCAATTACGCTTGTCCTTGATCTTCACCTAATTGAGTTGACGATGGTCGAGGCACACTCGCAACAAACCATTTTTTTTTCTCACAAACAAAACTGATGTTCCCCAAAAGTGATGCACTGATATGCACGAATTCCTCATTCATCAATCTTCACATCTGCATCTTCAATTCTACCAATTCAAACAACAACAGCTGGTAAGAAGCCTTCAAGAGTGGCTCTATCCTGGTGCTAGCTTGATCGCACTTTCTATCTCTTTCTGGCGATAACCCAAGCAATTCTTTTGGAAGCATTTTAGGAATTTTCTGTATCACGGCCACCTTCTTCATATTCTATTTCTCAACTGACACATCCACTACAGTTGTCAATTCAATCTTGGCAACCTCCGTCTAACAAACGGATTATCTTTAGCCAACGAGATTAATAAAATCGAAAATTCTTTTCGACTCTTAATCATCTTGACACTTTCACATGCTAATGGACTAAACTGGAGTGCTCCAAGATCGTGACTCATTATCACTAGACGCTCCATGAGCTCACACTACTCATGTGGCATCAAATTCACACTTTAGCAACTAATCAAGCACAACTATTGCTAATGATTTCCCCTCTGTCACTTTTACTTCAACAATTTAAGTTATACCAACTCAACACAAAACTCTGCTACGTTACTCTGATAAGATCACCTCCAACACATTCTTCTTTGATCGGTGCACGATCAATTCTACTCCCATTCCTTTCGCCATCCTAGTGGCGTTCTAGCCGCAGTAGCAATGTCTATGCTACCTTAGACTTCCACTGACAATCCTTCATCTGATGGCCATGCTAGTCATCATCACAACATGTTCTAGTCATACTCGGATACTGGATTTATCCATGCTTCCTTCTACAATTCTGACACCTATCGCGTGAGTCTTCTATCTCCTGCCAAGTGATAGCACACATCTTTCTGGTCGTCCCCATCAGTCTACTAGGACCACTTTCGACCTTGATCTTTTCCATGACCGATTTTCATTTCTGCCTGAACTGGATCTATACCTCGGCTCAAATGCAATGACTCGCTCTCGGATCACATCTCCACTCTAGATCTCAGCAAGTGAAGCAACAACAGCGGTAGCAACACTGACGGCGTTTCGATCCTGAGCCTCCTGGCTCATCCAATTCCCAAGGAACACTAGCATCAAAACGATCCTATCGAACTTAGGATCACTCAACGCTACTATACTAGTACCAACCTACAGTGGTACTCTTACACACGAGCTGGCCAGAGCCGACACTCTGCCACAACCACCTCGGGTACCGACCTTTGTCAGTGCATTATCCCGAGTCATAGAGGACATTGCCCTCTTACTTGGAGTTCTCAACTCCTACTCGCTCATGGTTCAGTCTTTACACTAAAACCCATCTTCCACATCCACACT
Source organism: Eucalyptus leucophloia subsp. euroa (assembly GCA_017140325.1). Lineage (NCBI taxonomy): Eukaryota > Viridiplantae > Streptophyta > Magnoliopsida > Myrtales > Myrtaceae > Eucalyptus > Eucalyptus leucophloia. The sequence goes on from CM029478.1 coordinate 35,442,840, forward strand.
GGATTAGAAGATGAGCGATCCTCACACAACAAACAATTCTAGCACACAGCTAACACAGACATGCACCAGCATGAATTTAAAGGCCTTTCCTACAAACTATCCCATGGTCAACGCTCCTTATCACTCCAATCTTAAACCTCGCTCTGATACCACTTAAACTGGATGTCACGCCCCGATCCTTGGGCACGCACACATTCTTCTCTTGGTCGATTTTAATATGCGATATCCCAGGACAATGTATCGCCGACCCTTTCATTATTTAAGCACATGCGGAAGCAATTATAAATCCCCAGACAATAAAACAATGGGATAGAAAAGCAGGCTATATTTTTCATATTGAAATTTACAACCAAACCTTTATACATGGCATTAGACGAGCACTTCACAAACTATTCGCAACTTCGAGTCTCACTCTATCTACACATATACAAAAGGGTTCACAAAGAGATGGGATTTCAATCCTCGTCTAAGTCATACTCGAGATCATCCTGATCCTCCCTCGATTCCTCTTCACTCGAGATCATTCTCTTCCTCAATTTCACCTGCGAGTTCTCATTCACAAATTCCTCCTCCTCGGCTCCTCGTCGGGATCCTGAAATGTTTTCCCCAATCGGGATGAGACTACGTCTCAGCGAGTTCTACCCCACTAAGCCCGATTAGTAAACTATTATACTAAAGGCTGCCTAAACACGCACAGAGCAGAGGACTTATCTTAGCATCAGATCCCACCTGCAAGTCAGTACAATTTACAATAGGCACTCAAGCAATTATATCACTAATCAACATCTCGATCAATCGACCCAGTCGATCATACGCCAACAAAACCCACTCACGATCAATTCTATTCAATCAATCATTTCACAATATCAGATTAAAGCAAAGATCAATCGACCTAGTCGATTACATGTCGATCGGATCATTCAAGATCACTTCCACTCAATCAGTCAATTCACGACAACGTATCAAATCATTGATCAATCGACCTATCTTTAGGTAGCAAATTACGGCCCGATGGGCGCGACCTTTATCAGGTGGCGGATTACGGCCTTATCAGGCGCGACCCATATCGGGTGGCAAATTACGGCATTCTCAGGCGTGACCCATATCAGGTGGCAGATTACGGCCTTATCAGGCGCGACCCGTATCGGGTGGCAAATTATGGCCTTCTCAGGCGCGACTCATATCGGGTAGCAAATTACGGCCTTAACAGGCGCAACCCATATCGGGTGGCAGATTACGGCCTTATCAGGCGCGACCCATATCGGGTGGCAGATTACGGCCTTAACAGGCGCGACCCATATCGGGTGGCAGATTACGGCCTTATCAGGCGCAACCCATATCGGGTGGCAAATTACGGCCTTAACAGGCGCAACCCATATCGGGTGGCAGATTACGGCCTTCTCAGGCGCGACTGACTCCAAATTCGGTGGCAAATCTCGGCCCAACTGGCATAGCCATACTTCGGCGGCTTCCGAGGTTTAACTCACAACCTCTCACAGTCAAATTCTAATTGAATACCGACACGATCAATTTTGGGATAAATCCCCACATACTCATCAACTCACTCAATTCTTCACACGATATTTAACGCACCCGATCGATCTCAGCCAAAAGTATATTCAAATCACTCTCACAATTCTACTCACTTTACAACTCAACAAAGCATTATAAATGCTGAATAAACATACTTGGCCATTTACCAATCAATAATTCAATCTCAATCAATTCCAATTAATTTAGGGTAAATCCCCAAAATATCACAATTTATTTAATTCCATGCAACGTGGAGCTCAAATAAATAAACGGACTGCGCCACAACGATCGGCACGAGATTTCGGTCGTCGGCCAACAAAATCTTAATTTCCGAAAAATAATTAATTAATTAATTAATTTCGAAAATTAATTATTAATTATTAAAAATTCCATTTAGCTCAAAATAAAGCCAATTTAAATAAACGGGCTGCTCAAACTTGAGACATATTTTAACATTCTTAGTGACGAAAAAGCCAAGAATCAAAGCCAACAATGGTGTGTTGAGCCGGATCCGAGTTCTTTAGGTGCTCGAATCGCAAAATAGAGAGTAGAGCACGATAGTTCATGGCACATCGATAATATTCCAGCGATTGAGAGTGGATGACAATTTGGGAGCTCCATAACATTGAGATCTACCGAGAGCTTTAGCTTCCTTATTCGCGCGAAAAAAGCATTTGTGGAGACTGTGCCCCCTCCCTCCTTCTAAGTTGCACGTGTACATACTCCAAAAAAAAAAAATGAATCATATTCTGTCAAACCCCAGAACTGAATTTGTTGCGCAGCTTTTCCAAAATCTTCTTGAGACGACGTTGCTTCACCCGGCCACATCGATGAGGTGCAAAAAGCACGTATGAAGCTTCGGGGGTGGGTGAACAGAGATTCAAGACAAAGAGGTGAACTCTTGAAAAGCAAAAATTGAAGACACATCAACAAGGCCTCTCGGCCAAGCTTGCAAGAGACAATACAGGTGGCTCGCAAGCAACACAGACACTCGTCCATGGACGACCAAGATTCATGAGCGTCGGCATTGCTCAGCTAGATCTAAGGGTGAACATGGTCCGGGTTGGTTTGGTCCACCCCATAACCCAAGGATCAACCCGTACATTACTGGTTCTCAATTTTTGGGACCGAGAACCAACCCTATTGAGGTTAGGACCGAGGATTGACCATATTAAGCTTGGGACCAAGGATAGGATTGACCCAATGGGTTCGGTTTGGTTCCAAGGTTAACCCAAGACCAGCTGATAATTTTTTATTTTATTTTTTGTACTCCTTAAAAAAAAAAAACAATTGAGGACTGGACTGACCCAATGGGTTCAGTTCGGTTTCAAGGTCAACCAAAGACTAACAAATAATTTTTTATTTCATTTTTTATACTTCTTAAAAAAAAAAATGATTGAGGACTGGATCTGACCCAATAAGTTCAGTTCGGTTTCAAGGTCAACCAGGACTAACAAATAATGTTTTATTTATTGTACTCCTAGAAAGGGCAACCGAGAACGCACCGACCCAATGGGTTCGATGATAAGCAAGGTTAACTAAGAAAGGCAAGTGGTGAGAATCAAGTGAGGTGAGCGTCAAATAGAATGAGCATCGAATGTCAAATGAGGAGCAACAAGCCAAGTGAGCAGTGAGCAGTGAGCGGCACAAGTGACCCAAAGCGAGCGAGACAAGTGTCGAGTGGCAAGCGGAGAAGTTGTTTTTTTGCGATTTTAGCAAATTGAAGACTAAAAGGACAAATAAGACAGAAGAAAAACAAATACTAGGGGAGGATGCCATAAGGTGCTTTTTTGGACACCTTAAGAACTCCTCACAAAAAAAAAAAAAATCTTCCTTGGTAAATTATAACTATTGATGCTATAATAGACATTAAAAACCTAAGTTATTAAAGAATAATGTAAAATTACTTAAACTCCTCACTAAATAGCTGTTTAACATTGTTGATGCCATTTATTTTAAGGTTTTCTCTATATAAAAAATTATAAATAATATTATATATATAAAGTTAGGGTTGGTTCGGGTTGAATTGACCCGAAACTCTTGGGATCGAGGACCAACCTGCACAATACTGGTCCAAGAATTCTAGGACCAAAGACCAACCTAGTCTCCCTGGGAACCGGACTAAGACCAGTAGGGTTGGGCCGATCCAGGGTCAACCTGGACCGATGCTCACCCCTAGCTAGATTTGGTGGCGACTCCACTAGTGGCAATAATGGAGGAGGGGCAGAGGTCAAATTCGAAGAGAAGGGATGACTAGATGGGTTTTTCGAGCAAGAGAGACCGGAGGCGCGTAGGTGAGGAAGAGGGCTGATGCCATTGTTGAAGAGAGCGTACTTACAAAGAGGGTAATAGAGGAGAGAGATCAAGGAAAAAAATTTGCCCATATTTTCCTTTCTTATTCGTTGGACAACAGCCAAAAAAGTCCACGTGGACTGGTTTTTTTTTATTAAAAGCCACCTAATTTTTTTGTCAGAATTTCTTGAAGGATTGTTTTTTATCCGATTTGGTACTTAAGAGCCAGTGAAAACTTTTAACATTAAAATAAGTACCGTAAACGTCTTTTGACATTTTTAGTGTCCACCCATAAACTGTTATAAAGCTGAAAGTCAAACATCATTAAATTCTTTCTACTATATAAGTACTATTTTATTCAATTTGAAAGATTTTTAATGTCAATCAAACTCTTTGGTCTTGCTTGTATCATTTGATATGATTTCCCGATGGGATAAACCTAGTAAGAACTAAAGATGGAGAAAGTATTCTCTAAGGTTACATTTGGTCGTCTGAACATATTTTCTTAATAGTATTTCAAATCTCCCACCCAATATCTGTTCACGTCTAGATATAACATGAATATAAATAAATATTATCTAAATAAATATTGGATTTGCAAGATTAAAATTATGAGTCAACTGTGTTTATAAAAAATGCCCTCTTCCTCATGAAGTAGAGGAGGAGGCCGTTTTTGCTCAACCCAGCTTTCATAAAGAATTCCATACTCTAAAAGTAGGCAGAAAAATTGATGGGAAGTGAGGCGGACTGAGAACTTCCGTTGCTGGAGATAAACGATCGTGTGGATCTTCGATAAATAACTGAACTCAAGAAAAACTAAGCTTTGCACTTTGCCGAAGATTTCTAAAAGTATTCTCTACGGTGTGCTGAACAGAGAGGGAAGAGGACGACATGGGATTTGGAGAATTGAAGGGGAAGGGGTAGTTTTTTGAGAGACGATGGAAATAATCTCAGACAACACCTAAGCTTTTTGCCTGCGCCTTTCTATTCTTCCTTGCTTTTATGAGCTTCAATGTCGCTCTGTATGGATGACCTAGAATGAAATTTGCAACGCAAAGGCTTGAGATCAACTACCATTTCTAGATCTGGTGACTTACAAGCCTCAACGCGAGCAACCATGAAGAGTTGGCTCGGTCATTTACTACAAGCCACTGGGACTAAGATGGTGGCTTAGCCATGAACCTTGCTTCTAGATCTTACCTCGTCGATCATGGACCGGCGGTGTCACTGGCCTAGTCAGCTCCGTCTTCCCATGGTCGCCATGACTCCAACCAGATTTGAACTGTAGCGACAATGGGAGATGGAAAGGAACAGAGAAAAAAATTTAGTTTTTAAAACTTCACATATCTTATCTAGGTTTATCCCACCCCCTAGGTGAGATTTTTTATCCAAACTACATTTGGTCATATCCAGCTTTCATGTCTCTCAAAACACCACATAGGATAAAAGTTATCATACCCGAAGTTTTATCCGGCCAACCAAACATAGCCTAAAAGCATTGAGTGATAAATTAACACGAGAGATAGTATGATACAATGAATATAAAACTACACATCTTTTTGAGTAAATGAAAACTAAAAATGTCATTATATACAATTATCTCTACTTGGGATTTTAACAGTTTGTTCAGCCATGATTAGGAAAATTACCAAAAAAGTCATAAACTTTTTACATTTATACTAATGCAGTTCTAAACTTATTTATTTGATCAAGTCAATCATAAACTTTTTATAATTATTCCAGTTTAGTCCTTTCGCCTAAATTGGCCGGTTGGCCACTAACAACTTTTTAATAATATTTTATTTTATTGAATTATTCTATTAACTCTTAATATTTTTTTACCTCTCTCTCTCTCTCCTCATTCCTTCTCCCTCCTACTAAGGCAATCGGGTGAGGTCACCTCGCCGTCACTAGGTGAGTGCAAGCTCACACAATCACCGGTAAGGCAAGCCCCCTGTCGATCTGGTGAGGGCTTGCCTCGCTGTCGCAGGCGAGCTCACCTCTCCACTAGTGGCTAGGTGAGCTCACCTTCATCCAACGACAGCAAGGCGAGCTCATGCGATTGTATCAGTCGAGACAATTGGCGAGGGTTGGTCGATCGCTGGAGCCAAAGGAAGAAGGGAGGAGGAGGGGGAGGGGAGGGAGAGGGAGAGAGGGGGTAAAAAAAAGATTAAAAATTAATAAAATAATTCAAAAAGTAAAACATTATTAAAAAATGTCTCTGGCGCAAGTCATTGGCCACATCAACCCTGGCTGACCAATTTTGGCCAAAATAATTAAACTAACACAATTGTAAAAGGTTTAAGACTCAATTAGCCAGAAAAATAAATTTATGACTAAATTGATATGGCTACAAAAATGTTTAAGATTTTTTTGATAATTTTCCCTAATATTCTTCCAAAAGATGTCAAAGGTGTTTGATATTTTTTATTTGTAATTTGATTGAATTTAGAGAGTCAATTAGTGTGCATAGTGAAAGCATTGTGAATTTCTATTACATTAGGATTAATATTGCATTCTTAGATCGGTGTACTATCTGAGGTTAATAAGCATATAATCTGATATTCTTTGCCATTTAATTTGTGAAGGATCTGATTCTTTATAGATACTAATAATGCTAAGAGAACTATACGATCCTTGAAAAGGACAGGCTTTGTCAATGCCTTTTAGAATAATAATGAATTATTCATCATACAGGAACGATTCCAAAGCAATAGAGAATTGAGGGATAGACATTAAACATTACATATCTACTTTTTTGGCCGGACAGTAATTGTATGAGTGGTTCACATGTTATGGCATTGTTATTCACGATTTCAGTGCTGGAATTTTGGGAGGAAGATGCCAGCATATACAAATTCAGCTAATTTAAGCAGGATCTACAGCTCATGCTATAACTGAGCATAAATGCAGGCTTGGAAGCCGACGAAGAAATTTGGCCTAAATAAAATTATCACAATTTGAGCCAAATGTAATCTAAACCAGTTGAATATTATGGAAATCTCATTTGTGGTTTTACTACAATGGCAAAGGCAGGATGGAGCCAATTGTGGAGAATATCACATGAATTTATATAGCTCATAAAATTAGAAGCCCAGCAAATACTGACGAATCAACCATAGTTGTCAACTAAGAAACTTGTCGAATATCGACAAGTACTGACAAATTTGCCGGAGCATAGACGGTTCAAAACTTGAAGTATGAACCACGAGCTTAGTTGAAGCTTTAGCGGAAAATCAATTTGCACCACGACCTATGAGTCAAGGCACCGGGATTTTGTGCTCTGATTGAACCTCACATTTTCATTTAATTTAGAAATTGAGAGATTTTGTAGGATCACTACTGACTATTATAAAGATTTAAGCTATTAAATGAAAACACGCGGTTTAATATTTAATTACTCTAACACTACCCCATGCTTAGTCTGATATTAAGCATGAAAATTTAATTTGAGAGGTAAATGGGATATGGAAAAATTTAAAGTCAGAACCTACTACTTTGATATCACGTGAGATTTTGTGAGATCACCGTTGACTATTCTAAAAGTATAAGTTGTTAGATGAAAATATGTGATTTAATATTTAATTACTTTAACGGGAACTAAATTAAATATGTATCAAAAGTTAATAGACTATATTGAATAAATGAAAATTCAAGAATCGCATTATATATTAAGCTAAAATTCGAAAAAATTTTGCGTTATCTTTCCTGGTATTACAAATGACATTCATACCATTTTAGAGACCTATACATACACAATCTTTTAGATATTGATATTGTCATTGTGTGCTCAGAAGAAATGATGTTGAAATCGTGTTTTATCAATATCAGACCATCGGTCTACAAAACGTCACTTGTATTGTCATTGAGGACGGGTTGTTTGTAACAGGGGAATCAACCTTGTTGTGTAGTCTGCTGTAGCCGCTTTTCATAGTATAGGAGCCTGATCTATTTGTTGTCCACACTAGTTTATCTGGATGGGGCGTTAAGCTTATGGGAATTGCTAAAATCTCTTTAGCAACATCTTCCTCGAACAGGTTGTTCACTTGTTGAGTATCCCATGCATCTGACTCATGATCTATTAAGTCAGCCACCACCCATGGTTCATCCTGATTTGCAGGGCTGAAGAGCTTTCCTGATAGTAGCCAAGTGTCTAGTCTAATTCTTATTTATTGTCCATCCCCAACTGCCCACCTAGAGTTAGGTTCAATCGTTTCTCTGCCCATTAATAGGCTTTGCCATCCTCACGAAGGACGGAAACCTTTGTTTGCTGACCAAAAGTCACCTCTAGGAAAATAAATGCTTTTCAGAACTTTACACCATAGTGCATCTGAGTTTTGGATAAATCTCCAAGCTTGCTTCCCTAGCATTGTTTTGTTAAAATCCACTAAATCTTTAAAAACAAGGCCACCACAGTCTTTCCTTCTTTTCAAATCTTCCCCCTTTTTCGAGTGTATACCTCTTCTAGCTGCATTATGTTTCCACCAAAAGGAGGCTACTCGCTGCTCGATGGTGCAACAAATGGATATTGGGATTTTGAAGATAGCCATACCATATTGAGGTAGTGCTTGAATAACTCTCTTGATTAGAATTTCCTTTCCCGCCTTTGAAATCAGCCTGTCTTTCCATCCTTCGAGTTTCCTTTCAATCTAGTAAGGATCCACACAAACATTTGTTTTTCGTTTTGACCCCAATTGGATGGAATCCCCAGATATTTACCTATTTTATCTATGATTGGAACTCTCAGTTCAACAACTAGATTCTATTTAAGCCTTTGTGGGCAATCTCTCCCAGTGAAGAGCCCTGATTTGTTTAGATTTATGGCTTGTCCCGACACATAGCAGTATTAGTTTAGCACATTTGCCACATTCTGAGCTTCACTTATTGTCCCATTTAAGAAAAATATTGCATTATTAGCAAAGAGAAGATGTGACAGAGCTGGGCTTGTGGAGTTTAGGCAAATACCTCTAATGCTTCCATCTGTTACTACTTTTCCCATAAGGGTAGATAGGACGTTAGCCATGATTATGAATAGATAAGGGGAGAGAGGATCACCTTGTTGAATTCCTCGGGATGGTCTAAAGACAGCTGAGGGTTCTCCATTTACTAGGATGCTAAATGATACTGAAGAGATGCAATACTTTATCCATGTCACCCACTTCTCATAAAACCCCAATCGAAATTAGGGGTCTACATCGTGGAATTTGTGGGATCCGTGGAACATGCAGGGTTCGACAGGTTTTAAAACGAGACATTTTATGAAACCCTAATTGAAATTTGTTTCTTAATGAATAACTTTTAAATCAAAACTATTCTTGTAACGTTTATGATCAAAATATGTATAATTCTCGTACTTCTAATATATCGATGAAAGATTTATCATCAAAATAGGCATAAACGTTAAATATGCAAAATTAAATTTTTGCTGAATAAAAGCAAACAAATGATCGTGCCGTGTGACTTAACCCCATGCGAGCTTTACCAAGTTGTGAGCCAAGACTTGGTGGTAAAGTTAGTTTCAATGATTAAACATTTTTCGCATTCAAAAAAAAAATCCCTAAACTTTAAAAAACTTATATTATAAATAACCTAAATTGATATATTTATGATCAATTTATCATTCATTAGTTTTCATCAAATTAGATTAATATCATGAAAAAGTATTAACTGATATATCCATCAATAACCACGCGTTATTTGATTAGTAAATTAACGAAAATTAACAACGGATAAATTTATTGCATATGCACTAATTTAGAGTTTTTCTAGTCAAAAAATTAGTTCGAAGTAAATTTATCACGGATGTATTAATTTGTGATTTTTTCTTAATATTAATCCAATTTAAAGAAAAAACAGAATAAAAAAAAAGGAGGAAATTATGGAATGAAACAGCCATCCAGAAGCTTTGCCGAGTTGACTCACTCCCCATGCCAAAACCACACCCACCACAAAGCGCACCGCAATACTCCACGACGCAGAGCAGGGCTGAGCAGCTATATATTCTCGCCTCCTCCGTTGTGACCGTTAAAGCTTGCCTTTTTAGGCGTCTCGATCTCAATCCGGGTCTACCCATTTCTCGACTCCGATGGCGAGCGGCGGCTGCGGCGACGACGGGCAGCAGGTGGTCCTGATCACCGGGTGCTCGCAGGGCGGCATCGGCCACGCCATGGCCCGGGCCTTCGCTGCCCGGGACTGCCATGTCGTCGCCGCCAGCCGGTCCCGCGCCTCCATGGCCGACCTCGACGGTGACCCGAGGTTCCATCTCCAGGAGCTCGACGTGCTGTCCGAGGAAAGCGTGAAGCGGGTGGTCGGGAATGTGATCGACAAGTTCGGAAAAATAGATGTGCTGGTCAACAATGCCGGTGTCCAGTGCGCGGGCCCTCTCGCGGAGATCCCGCTGTCCGCCCTCCAGAAGACGTTCGATACCAACGTCTATGGTATTGAATGATGATGATTTGGTCTATTCTCAGCACAGTCTCGATTCGTTGCTTGACGTGTGCTGCTGGGCTGATTGATTTTGGTTTCTGGGTGGAATGTGCGGAGGCAATTTATGAGCTTTGTGTTGACAGCTCGAAGTTACGGCTTTGTTCAAAATGTCTCTCCTGCTGATGGTGGATCTGCTCAGTTTGTTGCTAGCAACCAGAAAGAGGAAAACCCTTACAACATAGGTGGTCCTGCGGATGAGATGGTTCTTGGGGATGTGCTTGTTTCCGATGCAACCATAGGATTGACTTAATGGTCTGAGGACTGAAGATGTGTGTGTCTAATGGGATCGATTCCCCATTGCAACAAATAGGATTGACTTGGTCATTTAAAGAATAGAGACGTGTTTGTGTGATTTAGACGCTATACACAGGTTCAGTTCCCCTCAACGTCTGGTGGTGCAAACCATTTCATATCCTGACCCACCCCTTGGACTTCAGCTCGATTTCTTAGGATCCCATATCGTGGGTCCAGTATAGATTAAGTGTCATCAGAGAATACTTACAGTACGTGACCTTTGTATCCCGGTTTGAAAGCAGCTTCCTAAGATATAGCGACAACGCAGCTGCATTCTACTCCTAATTTGTCCCATCCACAGTGCATTTGTCTCGGTACAAGAAGTTCGACTGAGAAACACGGAATAGGCTCATGCAGAATATTTAGACGCTGTAAAGCATCAGTTGTCGTGGTGATTAGCTCTTAGTCATCTCTTTGCCAATCCAATCTATTAGTTTTAAGCCAGACATCACATGGAAGCAGATGTAAGTAATGCAGTGAACCACAAAAAGGGGTAGGTCAGTACCGAAAAGTAATTATGCTTTCTTTCACAACATCCCTTTATTTGTAGTCAAAACTCAAGGAAAAAAGACATTCTTCTAGATCCATTGGTTGAAATTAGAGTTGTAGAACTGCAGTTCGCTTAGCCAATTTTTGTGCATCTCTGCTTATATACATACTCATTCTGTATTTATGTTATTTATCAGTGGCATCATATTCTTGCAATTAGCCCAGGATATGTTCATAGCATATTGCAAAATACTTTGACCTTGATGATTAACTTAAGTAAAACAATTGCATCTCTTTTATCACTGACAGAGCTGGATGTTACAGCTGAAAATTCTCAGTTCAGAACAGATCGCATGTTGTCAGGGGAAGTAATGGGTATCTTGAGACTTGTGTGGACCCATATTTTGTTTAAAAAAGGTTTCAAAGGGTCATGGAATGGGTTTCAGGTTCCAAAAGTTTAGAATCGTGTCTACTTATGTTAGATGTCCTTTCAACATAGGAACCACACACTCCTTTCGCCTGTGCTAAAGAGTAGAGATAGTGGTATGGCAGTAATGAATGAATAAGACTGCATTTTAGTATGTGATCTAAGTGTCAAGCTTATTTGCCACTGTCAATGTTTCCAATAAGACAAACATTCAGCTGCCACCCTATTCTAACTTGCAGCTTATAGTTTTCAGGATTTTCTCTTTGATCTTTCCTGCTGCTTCAGTCCAACTCCTTTATGATGAGTGGAACAAATTCTATCTCTCTGTGCAAGCATGGCTTAAACTGGGAAACATTTGCCTGCTGCTCAGATTGGAGGTGTCTGCTGTAGATTTGGATTAGTGGGATTTACTGTTTACTGGGGTTTATACAGCATTAGAATCCTTGAGCAAGTGTTGGTTGAAAATTGTCAATGCCTTCCCTTAGGTTTAAACTGATCTCGTGACGATTTTCCTAGCTAATTGTAATGAAACAATCATGTACACTTTATTTTAATGATGTCATGGGCAGTCCATCCATTACATACATTATGAAATGGTGTCTTCCATCTAAAATGATGTAGACTTGTCCGATTCCTATTTCATTTTCTTTCAGTCTCTTGGCAACTATGAAGTGAGTGTAAAGTATGGCCTTCTCGTGCATTACTCGATCTTTCCTGCAGGATCATTGAGAATGATTCAAGCTGCTGTACCTCACATGGCAACTAGGAAAAAGGGAAAAGTAGCTAACGTGGGGAGTGTTGCTGCTTTGACAAATGGACCATGGGCAGCTTCTTATACTTCATCAAAAGCTGCCCTCCATTCAATGACTGATACTCTCAGGTGAGAGCATTGTTGATTTTATCATTATTTTTTTTTTAGGGTGGTTAGTATATGTTCAAGCTCTTGCCCTGGAAAAAAAAAAATCATGGTATGATTGGTGGAATAGGATGGGATAGGAAAGGAATGGAATGACTAATTCTGAGGAAATAGCTCTGAGAAGTACATACAGCCTAGTTTAATGTCTCTCTTGATCACACCAAACAAACAAAGCAATAGATATTCAGGATGGAATATGCTAGGAATAAAATAGTTGTTCCCTCTCTTTACCTAATATCTTAGTTCAATTCAGTAACTCTTGAGAGTTCTTTGTTTCAGGAAAAATGGGTAAAGGTTACATACTTTTTGAATCCTTAAATGACCGTAGCAATAAAGTTATGCTAACAAGAGGACATTCTTGTACCGGCTAATCTGTTGATTGGGGTCTCTCTGACAATACGTAGGTTCAGAACAAGGCACAGTGAAATTGTGTTCAAGTAACATTTCGTTATTTGGGATGAGCAGGTTGGAGCTAAAGCCACTTGGAATTGACGTCATCAACATTGCCCCCGGTGCTATCAAATCAAACATAGGAAGTTCTGCAGTTGCAAGCTACGACAAGATGCCTGAGTGGAAGCTGTATAAGCCATTTGAGGCAGTGATACGTGACAGGGCTTACTTCTCTCAGGGAATCAAAGCGACCCCTACTGAACAGTTTGCCAAGGAGGCTGCGTCTGCAATATTAAGAAAGAATCCTCCCGCTTGGTTCTCCTACGGCCAATATTCGACTGTAAGCAGTATTGCATACCATCTGCCAATCTTCATTCGGGATTTCTTAATGAGGAAGGCGATGAAATGTTAGGTATGAGCCAGCGTTGGCATCTCTCTTTGTATTCTTTTGGCTTGTTCCCGCAACTCGCAGAACACAAAACTGTTCTCCCCAAAAATAAGGATAAGGAAAATGGAGAAAAAAAAGGTTGTGAAGAATGGTGGGGAAACTGTATACTTACATGAGTATGATCAAATGGGTGGAAAAAGGTATTATGTTAATTTCTTCATAGAAGATGATATTAGTTAGTCAAATGAGATGTGAATTGTTGTACTATTGTCCTTTTTCATTTGAACTTTGCTATTCTTATTACATATTATCCACGACTGGATGAAAAAGTATTGACATTTTGATCATTTTTTTTTTAATCTTTCATATGATTATGATGAATTCACTGAAAAAAATATTTTGGCTAATAATCCTGTTAATAATAATTGTTATCATTTTCTAAGTTCAAATTTGAATTCATTTTGCATCCTCAATAAACTTTGTCATTTACGACCAAAAATAAATAAATAAATAAAATAAACTTTGTCATTTACTCCACAAATTTCATCTTCTTGTAGGTTTGCGGTTGTTGTGGTCAAACCCCTTAAAGATGTACATGAAATTCAGCATCAATTGCTCTTGCTAGCGTTTCAAGACTCGAAAAACGAATAGGAAGGGAACGTGCAGGCTAAATGGGAACACAAACATGTACAATTTAGAAAGATGTGCAGATCCATTCATAAGAACATTATGTTTAGAGCATGTGGAAAACTGCCAAACACTATTGCCAAACACTAAGAACTTAAGTGACTCGACGACAACTTAATTGACACTATTAATTACTTACTCTTAAATAAGACTAGATGTCCAACTAACTTGGCAATGAGGTAAATTTGAAAGAGGCCAACAAAATTAGACCCGTGAGTTGACCTAGTTAAGTAGTTACAGAAGTGCAAATGTGCTCGCCTGTTTTGATTGAATCTATGAACAGATAACCTATTTATAAAATAGAAAGGACCAAAACAAGATATGTCTACTTGATTGCTTATACAATTTCTCATAGGACCAAGCAAAATTTTGTTTGTTACTTTGTAAAACTAACAAATGATGCCATCCAATGAATTCCAAATAAGGGAAATTTGAGAGACCTGAAAAAAAAAAAAAAAAAAAAAAAAAAAGATGCCCGTGTTAGGAATTTTCCCAATTAGGAAGTTTGAGGATATATTTTTCCTATATTGGAAAAATGTGGAATTGTTGATTGGTCCTATTGGACTACGCCTGGCCAGTTGTTACTTCTTCTGTCAATTCTAATTAGGCACTATAATTGACTACCCTGACAACATTTTGCTTATTCGTAGCCTAATAAATGCATCCCTTCTAGATGTCAAAAAGATTGAGCAGAATCTTAGCTTGAGCCTACCTTCGCACACCTCCGTTACTCTTTAGGAGGCATCCGCCCCAGTGTTTGTTTGTCCTAGAATTATTAAGTTCCGAGAGAAACAGGTTCTGTTAGATAAATTATAATTGATCATGAGTCCTAGTGGACTTTATTTCTTGCTTCATATTAATTTCAATCTCATGTCCCATGCATTTCAACTTCTTTTCATATGCGAAACTCTTGAAAGCCTCCATAATTCTCCAATATCAATATATTAATTCACGTATAGTATTTTCATAACTTTATGAACTTTTAATTTCACATATATTTCAAAACTTAAAGGGAAAGCAAAAGCGTACTTTTCACTTTATATACTTTGACATATGCATTTCTTTTAATAGTCAACTCTATTATTTAAATTCACTTTACAAATGGATATAAGGACTCTAATGACAATAAAATTGTAACGGGCTATCCATGTCCTAAATACGACCAACTTTTTGGGCAACAGTACGACCGGTCGTTGAGCGCAATCGCGAGGGTGAAGCTGGGAAAGGACTGGCGACCCATGGAAGGGAATCCAGCAACAAGCTTGTCAATAATTATGAGAACATCGTCCCCCACCAAGACAGTAAGCAAGGCTATCGTCGCCGGCTTCTTGAAGCCCCACGCACATAGACAATTATGTCGTGAGGATGGCGGACCAACACAAGAGGTACACAGATTCTGAGGAAGCATTTTCTTCCATTTCAGCCATAACTGACATTGTTCATTCCTTGGATACGGTCTGGAAAGTTACAACCAGCTATCAACAAGCTCTTGAGGGTGCCTACAGAGAAGATGGTCCGGTGAAGACAAGGCGGATTAAGTCATGGAAATTCAACCAGCTTGGCCTTTCCTTGTTCTTGCGTCAAAAATTGAAATTGCTTCGCAATGCCAATATGAGATTTGGTGATGAATGAGGAAGGAAATGATGATGGAACATCCACGCATTGGAGTCAAATAAGTATTTTGATTGATACAATTATGTTTTTTAGGAGGGTATTAAGAGGCCTTTTGCGCCAATTAACGTAATTTTTAATGATTGCACTCGGATTATATTTTTTTTTTTCCCTATACTAGGAATAAATCCCATTGATTATGGATCTAACACTAATTGCCCCAAACATCCCAAAATCTGTCATTGAAAACGAGCTATTGCCACTTGCATATTATTATTCTTTTAGGCTAGGTTTAGTGATCTGTACATTTTTGTTGGATAGAATAAGGTCGAAAAAGATAAATGTCAAATAGGATAATAATGGAATTTGTAATATCTTCTTCTCTCTTCCCCGCCATATTCGCTTTGTCATTAACCCCATGTTGTTGCCTTCCATAACTACTTGTCAAGCTGCTGTTGACATCACCTCATCTTGTCGTGCCATCACCAGTCGTTGTGTCATGCTCCCTATAGTTGTCCAAAAGCAAAAGTATGCCCCCAAGTGCCAAAACTTGGCATAGGTGAATATTTTAGTGTCAAAACTTCTAAAAAAATATACTTACATACAAACTCTTGCAAGACTTGCTAAAAGTCAAATGTGGCATTATTTTAATAATAAAACTGATTTACGTGGCTTGCCAAAATGTTCACTCAACAATGCTTTTCCAAAACAACGTCATTTTGCCCCCAAATTTGATTTGAATATGAACACTAATAAAATTATGTTAAAAAATAAATTAAAAAATAGATTTTTTTATATTTTATTTTTTCTAACTCCAAAGTGGCACTATTTTTTGTATTTTAGTTTTTTAATTTAACTTAATTAATATTAATATTAAAAATCAAATTTGGACCAAAACAACATCGTTTTGGGCTATTTAGCCAAGTCAACACCACATGGATAGATTTTTTAAAATAAATGCCACATCATTTAAATTCTCCCCGGAAAAAGCCACATTAGCAGTTTGGCCGGAAATTCTTGCCACCGCTACAAGTGTTCCTTTTTTTCCTAGATTTTGACACTTAAATGTACTTTTTGAAAATTTTGACACTTAAGTATCCGCCATGCCAAGTTTTGGCTCTTGAGATGTCCAGCACTCATCGCCCATTCAACAACTTGTGGTGCCCAGTTGGCTGCCTTTTCTGTCCCATCTTAATCCTTGACGTTGCAACCCTCAAGGGCTTGATCGTTTTAGACGGCATCATTGGCCTTGGGTGACACTTGATGATCTCCAAACTTCTTGATGCACTCCAAGATCTCCATCAGCCCGTTCAAGCATCACTGCGAGTCAACGTAGTTGTCAATGAACACGGCGAGGGAAACCTACTGGAGCAACTTGGGCTGCAAGAAACCCGGTTTCTCCTTTGTCATTGTCCCTAAAATAGTAGATCCCCAACACTTGGGAGTGGTCAACCGCAAAGATCTTCTAAACATTCTTGCCTTTGAAGCTCACAAACACATCATACTTCTTTCGATGAATCATGGTAGAAGACCAACTGCGTTGCTTGGTGTCGCGACCAAATTTTCGGGTGTGAACCACCTAAGGTTTGGCTAATGGATTGTTAAGCCTAAACTTAACTCGAGCTCTCCCAAGCTCATACCAATTCGCGACTTTTAAATTCTTAACATGCAGATAGATTTTATCTAGGAGTCGCCACTAATCTATTTTTGGTGGGCCGATTAGAAACCCAAGTAAAGTAACGAGAGATTTACTTTACTCCTACGAACTAGAGACTATGGGTACGAGGACTTGGTTACACTATATTTCTCTAATGCCCTTTCGGTACCATTCTTTTATTTTCAAAAATGTTTTTGCAGGCAGCTTGAATTAATTTAAATTTATCTCCCTAACATGTGAGGTTATCATGCGGGTGCACAAACCAATTTAACACCCAAGTAAAGCAATAAATAAATTGCAGGGCTTACCTCATAGCAACAAAAGCATCTGCGTTGTTAGTTTAGAATTCACATCAATAGTCCTAGATTTGATTTCTAGTTAACACGCAATTTTTGTTTTTTTGTTTTTATTTTTCACTTATTTAGTGAAAATCATGTAATATGCAATGCATGCTATAAATCTAACATGAAATGATATGACATGGCAGTATAACTTAAATTATATGACATCAGTGAAAAAAAACAATAATTAAATATGCAATCTAAATTAACCAAAATGACCTAATCTTAATAACAGGCAATTTCTAATTAAATGATCCTAAAAAAAATCACTAAATGATGTGCATTTCATGAACCTAATTCTATATGACGTGCGCATGATATTTCTATTCTAAATAAGCATGCAATTTATTCTAGTATGCAATGACGTGTAAAGAATGCCCTAATTCTAATTTTTTTCATTATTATTATTATTATGAAATTCGAAATTAAAAATTGCCAAATAATTAAACGTGCAATTCAAATATATAACTAACATCCTAAATGAATGCATTTTTTTATTTTTTATTTTTTAAAACAAATTCGAAATAAAATCCCTATTCTAAATATGCAAGATAACAAGAGATATTCTAAAACCAACCCAATCCTAATTCAAATATTTTTTTTGGATTTTTCCTTTTACAGAATTAAAATTGACTCAACTAACATGACAGCAAAACAGATAAGATAGGATCGATATCCACAAATTGGCGAACCTATCTCGCGCATGAGATCGGGTTGGCTAATTTTAAATAAATCGCGAATCGAATCTCAAGGCAATTTGTCAAACGTTTGTGATTGCGAGTTGGATTTCGGCGTGAAAATCGGACTGTCAATCCCAAATTTCTGAGGCAACTTCATGTCGGAATCTCAATCAAACGTTAAAGAATAATTCCACTAAAAGAAAAATAAAACGATAATAAAATAAACTACCTAGATTAGATGATTCTCGGCGGCAAAGGACTCACGAACGGCGGCGATTACTCGGCTCACGGTGTGGGCGAGCTCGCGGAGGTGAAGCTTGCGGATAGAGATTCCGCGGACGTTGGCGGAGGACGCGAGCTGAAGTCAATGGTCAAGGATGACTTTCGTTTGGCCTCAACCAAAAACAGCATATCCCACCAGGTGGTGTTCCACGTGCCTCTTCTCTTCACTACTCAACTATATGAATTATGTTATCCCCACGTGAAAACTCAACCTGCATGAAAAAACATTTAAAAGAAATGGTTGAAGAATCACGTTGCAACCCACGATAAAGGCAAGTTGGGTGTTAATAGCAGCTGGCTTCGTCGTTGACGCGGATTGACGATCGTGGGTCAGTGTTGGCGCTTGGGGCAGCAGCGGCGTTGTTGGACTACTCGCGGCATTGAAAGGCTAAGACACGTGGCCATCAGAACTGAGCGTCGTCGGGGTTGCTCGTGGCGTTGGGATGATAAGCTTCGTGCCCGAAAACTGCAAGAGCTAATCCTTGTGTTCGCTGGAACTTCAACGTTGGGGCAGGCCGAGGCGGCAAACGGCAGCGACGAGGCATCTACTGGCACCGGGAGGATATGGGTTTGGCATTGAGCTAAGGTGAGCAGCGGCTTCACGTCTGGATGGGGACGCCATGGGATAACAACTTGGTCACGGCTTAGGGATTTACGGCGAGGGCAGTGCTCGGCCCATGATATTGAGGCATGGCAGCGACAGTGGGAGCCTCAGAGTGGTTTGTTAATGATTGATAACCTGCAAAACAGAGAAACAGCTCCACAGCAAGGTGAAAGATCAGCAACGGTAACGGCAGATCATCGCGCGGTGTAGGCTGGGAGATGGCAGATTCTTGGTGTTGAAACTCGGTGATGACGGTGTTCGCTGGATGTTCACCAGAGTTGCTGGGAACTTGCTGCAAGAAGCGTTGCAGCAAACTGGAATCCTCCGGGCAACTCACCAGCGGACTGTGACACGCCAAAGCGACTGCCGGTGTTCTCTGGAGCCACTAATCTGTTAGGGCAGGGGCTGAGGTGGATAGGATTACTGAATCACTGGTGCAGCGCCATGGATCTGCAGGAACTTCCGCAGGGGTAGTTAACATGCGCGCTTGAGGCGAGGACGGCTTTGATTCTCGTTCAGGACGTCTAGAGTTCATTAGATTGAGTTGCTGTTGATGGGGCAGGCGCTGATGTAGCGCAGCACGGACTCAGCCAGGCAGGGGCATCAAAATTGGGCTAGACCAGCCAGGAAGAAACTGCGCGGTGGTTCTCGAACGCGGCAAGCAACGCAACAGCGACAGTCGTCGGGGGCTGCTGTGGCGGCCAAGGAGCTTGCGTACGCGGGAGGCCAAGCAGCTGCAGTGAAGGAGACGACCTGTTCCTCTTCTGCTTCCGTTTTCTTCTTCTTTTTTGACCTTTTGGTTTTTCTCTCTCCTGCTGCTACACGTATCCCTCTCTGTCTCTTCTCTGTTTTCCCTCTGACCTGCTGACTTTTCCCTTTCCTCAGCAGCTTTTCTTTTGTGTCGCTCTCTCCAAGGAACGAAGGACAACACCCTAAAACCTTTTTTCTCTCTTTTTATTCTCTCTTCTTCGAACCCCAGGGGAGTCCCTCAAAGAAAGAGCTTTTTTTCTCTCAATGGCCGTGTATTCAATAGGTGTGGCCCTCTCGAAACCCTATACGACTAATCTATTTATAAGCGTCAAATTAGGGTTTTAATTTTTTCAAATTAATATCCATGAAGATTCTTTTCTCCAAATGAAACATTCACTTTTCACATTTGCCCTATCCGAAAAATTCATCATATCTCCGAAAATTTCAAATTCTTATTTTCTCACGAGATAATTTTCGATTAAAAAAAAGGGCTTGGGCTAATTTGCTCTCTGTATGGCTTAATCCGACCTATCAATTTAAAGCTTAGAACCATTAATTCAAATTCACCCATCACCTGTCCAATAAATGCAAAACATGTAAATTAAAAATAAATACACCTACATCTAATATGCTATGCAATTGATATTTTTTCAGAGATAAAATTAACTCCTAATTTTTAATATGATAAATGACTAAATAGGTCGCCAAAATTTAGGTGTCAACACTTGGTTTGTTCAAGTTCCGTGAGGACAATGCATGATCGAGTGAAAGACTATGAAAGAGGTGAAAACTTTACCTTGCATGTGAAGTGTATGTGCAACAGAGAGGACGTGCAAGTTGGCAATGAGAAGGGGCAATAAATGAAAGCTGCGCCATCAAACTAGATTTGCACGAAGTTGGAGATGTCAATCAGGAATCTCCGACTGGGGAATGTGATCAGCGAGTTGGCACTGATGGTTAGTTGGTGAGCTGAAGCTTCTCGCGGACTCTGCGTTTGCTTCCTAAGCCTATAGTTGAACTGAGAACTCTCCTCCCCAGACAGCGCCCGTCACAACTTAACCTTGGGGAAATTTACTGGTACGCATCTAAGAGCACATCTACCTCGTTTCCCTAGGTGTAAAACTAGTTGCAGGGTCATATCCTGCAACTGATGCCAAAATAGGCTTCTGCGGCACATAGGGTTCGTGAGTGGAGGTATGAGGCAGCGTGAAGGGGCATGGGGGAGGAGTCTGCGCTGCATAAGTAGGCTAAAAAATGTAGAAGAGGAGCAAGGGAGTCATTGTGGATATGCTGGAGGAGCAACATTGGTTGGACGTATTTTCCTTTTATTGGAATTTTGTGGGAAGAACAATATAGCTATTTGCTCTTTCCCACAAATGGCGCCAGCATTGAAGCTTGAAGACTAAAGAGTCAATCTGCACCAAAAGAAAAGGCGAGGCGTGGGGATCTCGCTCTCCGATTGGTCCTTCGATGCTTAAGCTGGCATTTGAAATGAGGAAAATTTAGAGGGAAAGGAGAGGGTTCAGTACTTAGAGATAAAGGGAGAGGTGTTTTTCTATAGAGGAATTACGATAGTATATCCTAGCATTCTGATCACTCTTTATGTTCTACCATTGGTGGATTGTCAAATTATGTTAGGCATGTGAGGGTTTATGAATGACAAATAGTTAAATGGTGCGACAAATGACATTCATGTTGTTTTAAGGGCCAATGCATGTGCATCCTTTAGATAGTGATAGCATTGTCGTACATTCTAATAAAATGTTGCCAAAATTGTCTCTTGTCAAAGTCAGACAGTGGGGCAATGAAATCTCACCATCTTGTGAAATTAACCAGATCCATTAGTAATTAACATTGGTACTTGTCACTGTCATCATGACACATATCATGGGTCGATTGATTAGTCGATATTAGCTTCATCAAATTCCTAAAACAATATATGATATATTCCACATAAATAGATCGTTACAAGAAGGGAACAGTCTGTTGCAACATGTGTATTTACAAACCATATTTATGAATTTGCATGCAATCTAATGAGTAATCAATGTTGCAAGAACCTTCTATACTTACAAAACTAAACCCATCCTTGACGAAGCTTCCTTCAAATCAAGGATGGATCAAAGAATCAAACCTCCTACTTTCAGCTTACAAAATAAGTCTTCATGGAAGCATAATGTTAATTTCTTTATAGAAGATGATATTAGCCAATCAAATGAGATGTGGATAGTTGTACTATTGTCCTTTTTCATCTAAATTTTGCTATTCTAATTACATATTAAATACGACCGGATGAAAAAGTATTGATATTTTGATAATTTTTGGGGAAAATCTCAAATAGGGATCAAGAGTGCCATCATTTTCTCAAAAGAGGACCTAAAGTGAAATCTATCTCAAATAAGGACCTAAAGTGCTCATTTAGTCTCAAAGAAGGACCTCAGTCAAATAAGGACCTAAAGTGATCATTTAGTCTCAAAGAAGGACCTCAGTCGTCAATCGGTGAATATTTACATCTCCGATGCATATTCCGATGGTTTGATTAGGGTATTTTCATCCGGATTTTTTTTTATTTATTTTCATTTTTTGTTGTCTTGTTCATTGTCTTCTTTAGGGCATGTCTCTTTTGATTTCCCCCATGAAACAACACGTTGCAATTATGCATTTCGAAAGGCACCCATTTGCTGCCTTCACTTAGGAATACCAACAAACACCAGCCGAGCATATACACCATTATATCCAAAACACGCAGAACCCTAAACTATTCACTTGAGACGGTAATGACACAAAGCAAATGGGAAGGAAAATGAAGTGCCCACCTTCTTGAGCACCTCTTCTAGTTCAAAAGCCTAGAAATTTGCACTCAGCGTGCTCGGTTTGGGCGAGCTCAAGACAGAGAATAGAGCATTATTATTGGTCTAAGACTGGTTAGCAGAATGAGCGATGAAGGTAGAGAGATGGGTTTAGATGGAGTTGGATATCTTCTCAAGATTTTAGAAGAGACTAAGGAATGGATTCTCGGACATCTTCCCCTAGAACAATGAAGGAGTCAAAATGAAACGATAGGAAAGTGAAAATTTGATAACGATTTCCACTCTCCCTATTCATCTTCTTGCCCAAAATCAAGCACACTAGACTTGGGGAAAGGCCAGCGAGGGCTTGGCACCCATCATTGGTAGCAAGCAAGGGCTCGGCACCCATCTCTAGCAGCAAGCACGGGCCATTGAGCCCTCGCTGGCCAGGGGGGAGGGGGGCTGTCCAAATCGAGGCCCTACAAAGATGTAATCAAGGGCAAAAGGGGTAGCTGAAGAAGCCGTCAATCTGGGAGCAGTGGTGGGAAGAAGGGACGAAGAAGGTGATGTGGGCGTCCCAATCATAGTCCTGGTAGAAGATGAGGTTGTCAGTGGAGCGGCAAGCAGAGGCGAGGGAGGTTGCTCCTCACGACCATCAGCGAGGTTGCCCCTTGCCAGCCCTAAGATAGGTTGACCCTCGCTAGATTTGGCAAGGGTGGCCTCGCTCGCAGCTCACGAGGGCTCACCTACCTCACCGGCCACTGATAAGGGCCGGCGAGGGCCTGCAAGCCCTTGCCCGTAGCTAGCGAGGGCTCGATGGCCCTCGCTAGCCATGATCGAGGCCACCCTCACCAAATTTGGCGAGGGTCAACTTGCAAGCTCTCGCTTGCGATTGGCAACGACTCGATGGTTCTCGCCCACTATTGACGATAGGCATCCAGCCCTCATTAGCCCTTCTTAAGTCCAATCTTTTTGGTCTAAGTAAGAAAAAGACGAAGAGGGGACGAAGAAGATGATGAACAGTGCAACCAAAGACCAAAAATAAAAAATAAAAAGAACATAACAAACCGAAAATAAATAAAAAAAGATTTTTTTGGACAAAATACCCCTAATTAGGTCACTAGAATATGCATCGAGAGATGCATCTTTCATTGACTGGCAAGTGAGATCGTTCTTTGAGACTAAGGGTGCACATGGCAATGCTTTTACTCCGAGAAACAATTTCTTTCCGAAATAGTTCTTTTTTATTTCTACTCCAAAGAATAATATCTAAGAAAAATAATATGTTTAGTAACGATACAAAATTTTTATTCTTAAAATAGAAAAAGAATAGAAATACGTTTGGTGTGGTTTAAAATTTTTTGTATTTATTTATTTTTTCTTTTTGCTCACGGATCGCAAGCTACCAATCCCCACCTGCCACCGCCAACCGCGATCGCTCCTTGCCGCTACCAACTGTCAATCACCACAGCACAACCACCGCCTACAGCCCATCGACTGCCGATCACTGCCTGTGGAAAAAGATGGAGGTCGGTGGTTTGTGGGCGGTGGTCGGTTGTCGTGCGACTATCATGCAGTGGTCGGGCGGCTGTCGTGTGGCTATCGTGCGACGATCAGGCGGCTATCGTACATCTTTGGTGCGGTTGTCATGCGGCCGACGTGCTGTGGTCGAGCGGCTATCATGTAGCGGTCGAGCAACGATCGTGGTGGTCATTGGCCAACAAGGGTGGTCGGTGGGCTGCGGCGATGATGGTCACTAGTAGTCAAGGGCTGCAGTGACGACAATTTCGTGGTGACGACAATGACGATTGTCAATGGTCGATCGACGACAATCGAGTAGCGGCAACAACGACGGTCGCCGGTGGTCAGGCAGTAGTGGTCGGCCGGGAATGGCCGCAAGCAAGCGGAGGTGGTCGGCGATTGGCGGGGAGCCAACGGTGACGCAACAAAAAAGAAGAACAAAGGAAAAATGGAAGAGAAAAAATCGATTTATTTCTAGAAATTATTCTCGGGAACAAGAAGTTACTTTTTTTTTTATTTGTTTCTTGTTTCTTCTCCAAATCTATTCCTAAGCTACTTTTCTATTTTGGGGAATAGAAAAATAAATTGTCGTCGTCAAATGAATTTCTATTCTTTTTTGGTTTTGGGGAACAAAAGAACAAAAATTGGGAGAAACAGAAATATTGCCTTGTAGGCCCTTAGATGTTCTTTTGGCGTAGCAGAAAGGCAAATTTTACTTTTCCTTTCTTGGATAAGTTGTTCTTTTTCTTTTTTTTTTCAAAGCCCCTTTTTTATAACCTCTTAAAAGAATGCTTTAAAACTTCAGCTCAATTTTATTTGAAAACATTACACCCGTCACCTAATTTAAACACTTAATAGAAACATTACCAAATGCACCATAATAGTCTATTAGCCACTATCCTAATTCTAAATTTTTACCGGAGATTGATCACTCATAAAACGCTTATCGAATAATCTGCACTCTACGAGAAATTAAGAACTTGGCCTGTAGTAGCCAAAGATTCCATACAAGGTCTATGCCAAAGTGAGCCAAAGAAAAATGAAAGCAGCAATTAAGAAAACAATTGACCGGGGATTATTGAAGTACTTAAGCTCGAGAATGGTTATCCAACCATTCCACTTGTTGCTGGAGTAAGTGTTCACATCCTTAGACAATCCAAAGAGATAAGGCTGCTGACCAATACCACATCCTTTCAAAGCTGGTTGAAGAGGTTAGCGACCTCAGTGTCGCTCCCGAGCCAATGCTCCATGATCCCACAATTGTGGAGGT
Source organism: Eucalyptus leucophloia subsp. euroa (assembly GCA_017140325.1). Classification (NCBI taxonomy): domain Eukaryota; kingdom Viridiplantae; phylum Streptophyta; class Magnoliopsida; order Myrtales; family Myrtaceae; genus Eucalyptus; species Eucalyptus leucophloia. The sequence goes on from CM029478.1 coordinate 35,468,247, forward strand.
GCCCTACGTCCTCGGCGGAGTTAATCAAGTTGTCCATGAAAAACGGGTACAAGATGACATCGTTGCCGCAATTAAAGTGACACTGTTCAAAGGCTACCAAGTTGAGGAAATTCAACTTCGTCACATCTTGGATCACAAGATGGGGAATCTCGAAGGCTCCGTCCTTGAACTGGATGTTCTGGAAGCCCTCCACCTCCCCGTTTCTGAACTTGATCCCCTTTTTTTCTGAAGCTCCGTTATGCAGTGGATGAACTATAGCCCAGTTTGCGACGCCTGCTGGGTTGCTACCGGCTTTGAGCCTAGGTACAGGAGACTCCACCGGAACAATTCAAGGCAATGGAGCTCGCCCTCAAGGGGTAACGAGTCAAAATCCAGCCTTCTCCTACCAAAGCAATTAAAGGGGCAGTCTGTTGGCCTCAGAAAGTAGAAGAACTGGAGCACCAGCTTGGCTTAAACCTCGTCCTGGTCAGGTCGGCTGAGCCAAAGGCAGAATAGTAAGTCGAGAATAAAGAGCAGGATCTGATTCTCAAGCAAGATCATGTCCTATAGGATAATGTGCATCCAACTCCGCGACGAGGAGAAGACGAGGCCATCGGAAGTATAACCAAGTTTATCGAACCCCATGGAGTATCCCCAGAACAACTCGATGACAAAGCACCCATCAAGGACCATCATTATTATAAACTTTTCACTACGCATCTTTATCGTCCCCTCATAGTAGGCGCAGGCTCTCTCCTCAACCTGCTTCACCGCGTCTAAATAGTCCTCTATCTTTTGATTTTTGCGCTTGAGCATGCAAACGAGGCCATGCCACTTATCCTTGTCCTTCTCACGGAGAAGCTCGTCACCGTGATTGTATGGATCGAAGGAGACAATCTGGGGGACGTGGGCCTTCTCCTTGCCATCCTTGAGATGGTGTGGGATCTGGTAAATGGAGCGCTTTGCCCATGAGTGTGCCATATGGTTCTGCTCAGCTCGATCGAGGTTCTTATTGATGGAGATGGTCCACTCAGACTCAAGCGACCTTGGGTCATCTTCATAGAGGTTTTCACCACTGTTGGTCTCAACCTCAATTTGGTGATTAACGGATGTTTCTTGCTGTGGCTCGTGATTCACGGTTTGGCTGAGCTCTATGTTGGGATTTAAAGCCATTTATCGTGTAAAATGGATTTATGTTTCTTTGCCTTTACCTTTCTACGGTCTTGGGGTGCGCATGGTAACACTTCTTCTTTGAGGAACAATTTCTTTTAAGAAATAGTCTTTTTTGTTTCTACTCTGGGGATTAAGTTTTTAGAAAAATAATGTGTGTGGTAACAATTTAAAATTTCTATTCTTGAAATAGAAAAAGAATAGAAATGCATTTTGTGTGATTTATAAATTTTTGTATTTATTTATTTTTTCTTCTTACTCACGGATCGCCAGCCGCCACTAGCCGCCGCACAACCGCTACTTTATTGCTGCCAATCGTCGCGCACGACCACCGCCCATGGCCCATGATTGTTGGCCACCAACCATTGGAGAGACCGACAATCGGTGGGTTGTGGGTGGCGGTCGGTGACAACGATCGACGATTGGCTATCGGGCGGCTGTCGTGTGGTGGTCGGGCGACTGTCGTGCAGTTATCGGGGGGCAATCAGTGGCAGTCATCGACTGGCAAGGGTGGTCGGTGGGTTATGGGCAACAGAGATGATGGTTGTTGGTAGTCAAAGGCTGTGGTGACAATGGTTGGGCGGTGACGATGATGACAATCTCGACGGTCAAGTGACGAGCGATTGGCGGTCGGCCGGATGACGACGAGCGATGGCAACGACGACGGTCATTGGTGGTCAAGCGGCGACGGCCGACCGACAATGGCCACGGTCAGCCAAAGGTGGTCGACGATTGGCAAGGGAGTTAGCAATGGCTACGGCAAGGAAGAAGCACAAAAGAAAAATGAAAAAGAAAAAATGAATTTATTTCTAGAAATTGTTCTTGGAAATAAGAGGTTACTTTTTTTTTCTTGGTTTCGTTCCAAATCTATTCCCCCTCTAATTTTCTATTCTAGGGAATAGAAAAATAAATTAGCGTTACCAAATAAATTTCTGTTCTTTTTTTGTTTCAAGGAACAAAAGAACAAAAATTGGGAAAAACAGAAACGTTGCCATGCAGGCTCTAAAGGGAAAATTCCAAAAAGGGACTTAAGTACCCTCTTTTTTTCAAATAAGGGCCCGAAGTAGCTTCATTTTCTCAAATAAGAGTCTAAAGTAGATGTTATTTCAAATGAGGACCTAAAATGATTATGTTTATTTCAAATAAGAGCCTAAAGTGGCTATGTTCATTTCAAATAAGGACCCGTCTTTCCAGCGATCAAGAGTATTTTCGTTATTTGTCATTTGTCATTTTTCCATTTTTTTATTTCTTTTTTTCCATTTTTTGGTTGGTTCTTCTTCCTCTTTGCCTGTGGCCAGCCAGCCATTGGCAATGTCCACAAAGGGCTGGGTGAGGGATGGCCTTACCTGAGTATGGCGACCCTTGCCCAGGGGCCATCCGTGAGATCGGCCCTCACCTGGGAGCAGCGAGGGTCGACCTTGTAGATGGCCCTTAGGTGAGGGTCACCACGCTCAAGCGAAACCGTCCCTCACTTATGGCCAGCGTGGGTGGCCCTCGCCAGCGGGGCCGACCCTCGCTTAGCCCTCTATGGGCATCACCAGTGGTCGGTTGACCACCGGCAAATAGGAAGAAGAATAACTAGGAAAAAAATGGAAAGAAAAAAAAGGTAAATTTAAAATGACAAAAATACCCTTGACTGATCGGAAAATTTAGCTAGATGGTGATCGACAAGATCAAGTCCTTATTTGAAACAACCAAAGCCACTTCGAACCCTTATTTGAAACAAATAAGGCCACTTTAGGTCCTTATTTGAAACAAAGTCCACTTCAGACCCTTATTTGAGAAAATAATAGCACTTTGGGTCCATTTTTGAAATTTTCCCTACTTAAATAACCATTTTGGGTTCTTATCTAAGACAAACTCCATTCCAGTTTCTCTTTTGAGAAAAAGTATGCACTTTGGGTCCTAATTGGGATTTTCCCTAATTTTTTTTTCATATGAATATGATGAATACACTGAAAAAAAAAATCTAGCTATTATTGTCAAGCTTCCTTGTTTGCCCCTAAAATATGTACATGAAGTTCAGCGTCTATTGCTCTTTCTTGCATTACAAGATTCAAAAAATGAACAAGGGAACTTGCATATTAGAGGGGAACGCAAAGATGTAAAATCTGGAAGGGTGTGAAAATCCATTCGTAAGAACATTATGTTTAGAGTGCGTGGAAAGGGGCAGAAAGCCACTAACTTAAGCCACGCGGCAAAAATTAATTGACGTTATGGATTACTCACTCTTTAATGGATTACTTACCCTTGAATAAGACTAGATGTCGTGATAAGGCAAATTTGATAGAGGCCGACAAAATTAGAACCATGACTCAATGTAGTTAAGTAGTTATATAACAGCAAATCCGTTTGCACGTTTTGATCGAATCTATGAACAAATAACCTACTTATAAACCAAAAAAGGACAAGATTAAGATATGTCTATATAATTGCTTATACACTTTCTCATAGGACCTAACAAAATTTGGCTAGCTACTTTATAACACTTAACAATGATGCCCAACCAATGAACTTGTAATTAGGGAAAATTCGAGAGACCTTAAAAAAATGATGCCCATGTTAGGAGTTTTCCTAATTAGAACATTTGAGGAGATATTTTTCCTTTTTTGAAAAATGTGAAAATGTTGATGGGTCCTATTGGACCGACCAATTGTTACTTCTTCTGTCAATTCTAATTGGGTAAGTCAAATTGGATGGATACGTTTGACGAAATGTGATGCGACTCAAGAAATTACTCTCGAGACTTCACGATCTCCTCCTCTTCTCTGCACTGAAATCAAACTAAACCCCAGTCCATCCACTAGTTTTTTGAACTTCTATTCTCTCCCTAGTCTATAAATCTTCGTGATCCAACGTTGATCCTATCGAGTTTTTCAAGAATGACAGGGACAAGGAGAGAGCACCCTCATGGGACTGTCACTGACATTTTCAACTTCGATTGTGCTTCCCTGGTTCTGATGGAGATCGGCCAGGGCGATGAACAGTCATTCACAGTTATGCAAGTCGGGGCCTTTGTGGTCAACCTCTATGTGCAGGCCATGACCCACGTCATGATGACGACGTGCGCCGTGCGTGACGCGCAGTGGCCACTTTCGAGAGACTCCATGGCAATTCGTGTTGGAGAGAGGAGCTAGGGCTAATGTATGGCCTCCAGCTTCCTCCGCTTTGTGATGAAGACACGGTGGATACTCTTGAGAGGGTTTTCATGAAGTTCAGTCACTACACCGCCCTCGACAATGGAGAAAATGGTAGAAATTCTTCCATGCCTAGCTTCCTTCTTTTGCATTTTCAGTCTGGATTTTAATTTTCTTGAGCACAAATGGTAGATGCACATTTTTCGTTGAGATGGATTTTCTCAATAATGGTCAAATTTATGGTTTAAGAAATTCAGATGTTAAATAGATATTCCGCTACACATGAGATTAGTCGATACCGATAGCATTAGGGAATTTGAGCACATGTTGTATGTATCCATTCCTTGACGGTGGAGTTGGTTCGTATTTTTTTTTTCTTTTTTGAAGTTTGTGAAAATTACAGTCGCAAAAGGAGAAGGAAGAACTCGGAGCATTGAAATCGTTGGAAACCTCACGACCAATCGTAATAGAAATTGATTTCTATTTTCTTAATTGTCTTTGCGTTTTCGATTTTTGACTTTTTTGACATACCTCAAAGTGGTCATTACATAATCATAACGTTGAAATATCCCAACGCTTGATTACAATGCTATATATTCTTTATTTATGCAGTTTTGGATTGCAATTTCGTACAATAAATATGATAAGAGTTGGATACAAGAACTCTAATGACTAATATTTACAGGTTATCCATGTCTTGACAACGAACCAACTTTCTGGGCAACAGTACGACCGGTTGTTGAGAACTTCGCACGGGGGAAGCTCGGAAATAACTGGCGACTGATGGAAGGGAATGAGGCGAAGAGCTTGTCAAAGGTTTTCAGAACATCGGCAACGACCAAGATAGTGAGCAACGCTATTCTCACCGGCTTCCTAAAGCCAGTGCACGTAGAGACCTTCATCGTGAAGATGAAGGACCACGGAAGGAGGGACGTAGATGCTGAGGTTGCGCTTTCTTCCATTTCAGCCGTAACCGACATCGTTAATTCCTTAGGGAAGGTTTGGGGAATTACAATCGGCGATCTACAAGTTCCTGAGGATGCTCGCAGAGAGGAAGGTCCAGAGACGATGTCGCAGATTAAACTTTGGAAGTTGAATCAGCTTGGCGTGGCACTTCTCTTGCATCATAACTCGAAATTGCTTGGCTAGGCTGATCTGAGATTTAGTGATGAATAAGGAAGGAAATGACGGCGGAACATCAAAGCATTGTGGTCGTACTAGTATGTTCATTCATGCAATGATGTCTTTATCGGATTTTTTTTTTTTTTTCGTGCCAGTTAATAAATTTGATGCAATGAGATTTAGATTTGAACATTTTTTCTTTTCAGCAAATAATTCCGACTATCCTCTAATTGCTTTTTTCCATATACCGGGATTTAGTCGTAGTAATTGATCACGTGTAACAATCTTAGCTTATGACAGTGGAGATGAATACTATATGGTAGCAATGGGAAATTCTTTACCGCTAACTAAATCACGGTATTCATGAAGAACAGGTTCTTCTAGCTTGATACTATCAAGAATTCCTAACTATTGTATGGGTTTCGCGACCCTCCCAGTCTCAATTGAATCATCGGACAAGAATCGCCTGTTTTTGTCCGTCACCATGGAGAGAGCTTTCTTCCCTAACCTCTACTGATGTATCCCAAGACTCTTTCTCTCCTAGACCACCTCCTTTCAACGTATTTTCTCACCCCTATTTTGTTATCCTAGGACGATAATGACCGGGAAAAGGTTGCTGCTCTTTATAAAGGAAGGAGCAACCTCTGGCCTCAAATGCAAGCCAGACAAGTTGATGATACTATATCCGATCAATCTATCACTGCGAACTTATGGAACAGCTCTTGTTGGGCAACCTTTAGCCAGCCCCGCTCTCGACTTTCATGCCTTCCAGTCTCCTATGAAAAGGTGTGGAAGTTGGAAAACTTAGTAATCTCCCGACTTGATAGAGTTCTTTCTTGCATTCCAGTTCTCTAATGAGAGAGAGAAGAAAGGAATCTAGGATGCAGCACCATAGGCCTTTGCAAATCATCTTCTTATCCAGAAAAGGTGGAAACAAGGCACGCCATCCAAAGGTATTCGTTTGATTGCTGCTGATTTTGGATTCAGCTCCTTGTTTTATCTAAGCTGGTTCTCTTAAGTTTGCCTTTGGTCATCTGGATATAAGTCAGACTATAATATGTTTTATCCTATCTTGTGCTTCGGTAGCTGTGAAGGACAAGATAAAAGATGGATATAGCCCGAATAAAAAAATCCTAGGGGAGGTGAGATAGACCCGGATATGATTTCTCGTATCTAACCATATTTCAAAAAATCCCGTGCTCTCCTTTTTGGTCTCCTTCGTTCACACACTGTGACTCCTCTCACATTGAAGTTTCATGAAAATAGTTCACGGAAGCAGCGGGAGTCTTCTTCTCCGTAGCTCTAGTCCGATGAATTCAAGCTCCATCTCCAGCGAGTTCAAGCTTCAATCTGTAAAATCTTCAACTTTCCAGCTTGTTTCTTTGATTTCTAGCAGTGGTCTTTGATTTCCAAAAGCTCCAGCAGTTATACATCTTCATCTTCCGACCAAAAATATCCAACTTTAAATTAGTAATTCACTCTACAGTGATTAGGATATGAAAAAATCCCAATATTTTGTATCATATTCTATTCAATTATATCCTGACTAGAAATCCAAACAATTAAACAAAACTTAAAGGCTGTGTTTGGTCGTCTGAATTTTTAGTCGGGATAGGATTGGATAGGATAGGATATGAAATTTAGGGGTTTTTTTTTTTTTATATTATGTCCATTGTTTGGTGAATCACGGTATTAAAGTCGGATAAATTTACATCCTATCATGTACTTTTATTTTTTTTATATAAATGGCATATCATTATAAATGAACTTAAATGTTCATTAATGCAGATGGTGAAAATCTCTCATAAAACTATTAATTAATTTATTTTTATTTTATTTTTCCGCTTTTTTATATTATTTTCTTTATTATTTCTTTTTTCCCCTTTGATCATTTTTTAATAAAATTTTATCAAATAGTAAACTGTACTAACATACCTAAAATACAAAAATACCTAAAATAAATAATAAATATAAATATTTAATTTGTAGATTGAATGTTTATTATAAAATAGAATTAAAGTTGAATATATAAATCAAAATAGGATTAATTAAGATAATTCAAATATTATTTATATTGAAATATAATTTTAATTTTATTAATTTAAAAAAGTTTGTTATTTGAGAAAAATAACTTTCCTAGTATGAACATTAGAAATTTTATCCACATTTATCACACCTTTCCCATAGGATAATTTTGTCCCGTCTATATCCCCCTTATATCCGACTTTATCCTATTCTGAGCGAGCACCAAACGTAGGATAGGATAAATCATATCTTATCCTGAATTTAATCCCAACTGCCAAACATAGCCAAAGAGTTAGTGGGAAAACTAGCATCTTAGTTTAGGACGGTGTTTGTTGTGAGCGCGGAATATGGACCAAGCGAATTGGATAAAATAGTCAGAATGAAGGAAAGGAAATCGGACACCGGATTTATGTGGTTCGGTCCGAATATCGGAACCTACGTTCACGAAGAGAGCAGCACGGAATTTCACTATAGAAACAAGTGATACACCGGAGATTACAATCATTCGAGTACTCAAATACACTCTCAGTGTTTCCCAGCCCAAAATTACACCCAAATAACTCATACAGTGTTTAGCCCCTCACAATTCCTAGTAAAACCTCACTCAATGAATTAAACAAATTCTACTCACAAGAATTTAACTGACTAAAACACTTAGGTATAATTTCAACGAGAAAATTCCTCTCTGCCGAAAGCTTATGGCTTTTCTCCAGGAAGTCTCACGACTTCTCTCACCAGCTCTTCAGCTCTCTCTCGGCCACCAAAATAACTCAGCACACTCTTCTCCATTGGACATCTCTCTCTTTTATAATATAAAAGAGAATCTCCATTATTTATTGCAACGTGAGGAAGTCTTCTTCAGAGAAAGAAAGGACAAAGCAAGCCCGCCATAATCCATGGGCGTCCATGCATGTGCATCCATTAAAGGAGAGGAGAAGATGGACGTATGAAGCTTTCTTTCTTCTTTCTTTGACCCATGCAATGAATGCCATCATTGCACTTTTCTTCATGCATGCCAACTCCCCAAGCTTTCTCGAAGAAGTCCATCTCGAGCACTATTTTCCCTTGCACTTCAGCCGAATAACGAAAGACAAAGAGCTTCTATTTGCATTAAATACAAGCAGCAATTATGGACTTTCCCTCTCACGGCTGCACGCTCCCTTCTGGCCTATTCTTCATGCTTGCGGCTCGTAGATCCGCATGCAATCTTCTTCGACAATTTCGGCTGATTAATTCACATGCGCTGCTTTGACTCGCACGTGGTCGAGTTCACGTATTCTTGTTAGTCCGATTTCATTTAACGGGCTCAAACTCGACATATATTTTTAACAATCTCCACCTTGGCTCGACGTTTGAGCCAAGTCATAATTGCTTCAATGGACACGTCGCTACTACTCTCCCACAGCCCCAACGAGCTCAACTGCCACAGAGTGCTTCCAAGTTCAAGCCGTGCTTGAACTTTCCCATAATCATGGACCTCATCAAGACACAAACTCCACCTGTATCATAGATAAAGCAAAACCATCATTGCTTCCATATCTGACAAAAGGTCGAACATGCACCTTGTCAAATTTAGCAATTACAACAACCGTTGGCTCTATCGGCTCCACCTCGCTACAAGCATCATCCATGTCGATTATTCCACTAGTACCTGCTACCTCAGGAGTTTTTGGTTGCAACTCCACCTTGAGCTGAACACTGTCAAGATCCATATTAACACTGCCACAAACACTCCTAGCTAGAAGTACCGAAGACTTGTCAAAGGTAACTTTTCCGCTGTTAACAAATGAATTTATATCGAGGCACCACAACCGATCGCCCCACTCGCCTTGTGCATAGCCATGGAATATGCACATTGTTCTCTCATTGAGCTTACCATCACTCGCTCGAAAATAACACGAGCAACCAAACATTCTAAAAATAGAATAACCATCAACGTTACCTGACCACATTTCTTTAGGAATCCACCATTCAATAGCAGTTGATGGGGATCTATTCACTAGGTAGCTTACCATACTAAGCACATCAGCTAGGATTTTCCTAGCAATACCAGCACTAGAGATCATTTTTTGGGCCGTCTCTAATAATGTTCTACTCATTAATTATGTAAATTGTTGTGGTTTACCGGCACTAGTGCAGTGTTTCACTATGCCTTCTTTCATGCATAATTTATTTGCCAGCTCCAAGCGAACTCCATGCTATTGTCGGTCTACACATGCTCGATCGACTTACTAGTCTCCGTTTCGATCAAAGCTCTCGACTACAACATCAAACTTGTGTATCAGCATAAACACCCAGGTCTTTCTCGAGGAGTCAAAAGACTCTCAAATAGATGCATCCAACATCTCAAAGGTGAAACCGGTCACTGTCTCACCTTGAAGTTTATACAAGCCTCCGTGCTTGATTCCTTTCATTACCACCAGGGCATCTCGAACAACCTTCAGAACGCCACTTTCTGAAGAATACTTGCAACCAACTAAATCGGGGCACCCAAGGAAATTAAATTTTTTTTCAATTCTAGAACATGTCTTACTCCAATCAATGTCCTCACAATACCATCATGCATTCTAATTTTAACATCACCAACACCCACAACATCGCACTCAGCGTTTTTCCCTAACTGGACTTTACCACTACCCATGCACTGATAAGTGATAAATCAGTTCTTATTTGGTGTAACGTGAAATAAACAAGTAGAATCTATTATCCATCTGTCAAATGACGAATCCTTAGTGACAGACAATACACAATCGACACCATCAGAATCATTCTCAGCTACAGCTGCAATATTATATGTAGACTCAACTCTAATTCCCTTATCCTTTTCATTTTTCAGTTTAAAACAGTCTCTTCTATGATGCCCACTATAGCCACAATTCCAATAGACAACTCTACTGGTCCTAGACTGACTTTGTCTGTTCATGTTCCTGCTAACACGCGTCCTACTTCTTCCTCTACTTTCACCTACTAAAGCAGTAGACATGGGTTCACCAAATTCTTTCCTACAAATGTCTTCACTCATAATCAAATCGCGAACCTCATCAAACGTCAAACTTCTTGACCCAGAGAAATTACTAACAACAGTAATAATAGTATTCCAGCTATCAAGTAATGAGGATAATAGATCAATGCACATACCTCATGTTCAAAGTTAATCTCAACCAAACTCAATAGGTTAACAACCTCATTGAATTCATTGATATGTTCAGCTATTGACGTACCTTCACCCATCTTTAAGTGAAACAGACGTTGCGTCAAATAGACCTTATTGATCGCAAGAGGATTTCTTGTACATATTCGACAGGGCTTTCATCAGTCTCGCAGTGGTTTTCTCCTTCATGATGTTAAATGCAATGTTACGAGCCAACGTCATCCAAATAACACCCATTGCTTGTCTATCCAGCAATTCCCACTCGGCATCCTTCATCGAGTCTGGTTTCTCCCTAGATAAGGGTAAGTGCAAATTTCTCTAGTACAAACAATCTTCAATTTGCATATTCCAGAAAGCAAAATCCTTCCTATCAAATCGGTCAATTCTCACCTTTCCACCTTCCATAGTTACCAATTCGCTTCACATCAGCCAAACCAGGCTCTGATACCACTTGTTACGAGCATGGAATATGGACCAAGCGAATCGGATAAAATAGTCGGAATGAAGGAAAGGAAATCGGACACCGGATTTATGTGGTTCGGTCCGAATATCGGAACTTACGTCTACGAAGAGAGCAGCACGGAATTCCATTATAGAAACAAGCGATACCAGAGATTACAATCACTCGAGTACTCGAACACACTCTCAGTATTTTCTAGCCCCAAATTAGACCCAAATAACTCACATAGTGTTTTGCCCCTCACAATTCCTAGTAAAACCTCACTCAAGGAATTAAACAAATTCTACTCACAAGAATTTAACTGACTAAAACACTCGGGTATAATTTCAACAAGAAAATTCCTCTCTGCTGAGAGCTTCTAGCTTTTTTCCAGGAAGTCTCACGACTTCTCTCACTAGCTCTTCAGCTCTCTCTTGGCCACCGAAATAACTCAGCGCACTCTTTTCCGTTGGACATCTCTCTCTTTTATAATATAAAAGAGAGTCTCCATTATTTATTGCAATGTAAGGAAGTCTTCTTCAGAGAAAAAAAGGACAAAGCAAGCCCGCCATAATTCATGGGCATCCATGCATGTGCATGCATTAAAGGAGAGGAGAAAATGGACGTATGAAGCTTTCTTTCTTTTTTCTTTGACCCATGCAATGAATGCCATCATTGCACTTTTATTCATGCACGCTAACTCCCCAAGCTTTCTCGAAGAAGTCCAACTTGAGCACTATTCTCCCTTGCACTTCAGCCGAATAACAAAAGACGAAGAGCTTCTATTTGCATTAAATACAAGCAGCAATTTTGGACTTTCCCTATCGCGGTTGTACGCTCCCTTTTGGCCTATTCTTCACGCTTGCGGCTCGTAGATCCACATGCAATCTTCTTCTGACAATTTGGGCTGATTAATTCACATGCGCTGCTTTGACTCGCACGTGGTCGAGTTCACGTATTCTTGTTAGTCTAGTTTCATTTAACAGGCTCAAACTCGAGACATATTTTCAATAGTGTTAATGGTGAATGCTAGTTATGATATGGGAAAGTTTGCTTGAAGGTCAATCTAGATTGAATGCTGCTTAAACCCAAAACGTTGGTCACGGAGGAAGAAGCGATCGTTTAGATAGACGTTAACTATAATAGTCTACCAAATTTGTATTATTTATGCGGTGGTATCGGTCATTACCCGAAATGTTGTAATTATGGGGGTTGCCTAACCCCTTACTTCCATAAAAATTTGTTAGGTCATGGATAAAGAAACAATAAAGCAAATGGCCACAGACTTACTATAAGAATTTGTTTCCACCTTCTAAGAGGTTGAATCAGTCATTTTTTTTAATAGTCCAACGAACGCTTCTCGATCAGATGGCATGAATGGTCTTTTCTATCAGGAGCATTGGGAAATTTTGAAAGATGACATCTCAACCGAGCTGCAAAATATGTTTTTGTATGGCCTTTTATATCCAAATATGAGCCCTACCCACTTGACTATGATTCGCAAGGTCCCTGTCTCGAAAGACTTGTCTAAGTTTGGAACTGTAAGTCTATGTAATTTTAGCTACAAAGTAATAGTTAAAACTCTAGCTAATAGGTTCCAACCGTTAAACCCCAGCTCATTTCCCCAAATGCAAAGTGCTTTTGTTGAAAACCGAATGATCAAGAACAGCATTTTAATTGTCTAGGTAGTGCAGCATTGGATTACATGTCCATAGTGGGGTAAGAAAAATGTAAGGGTTTTAAAACTGGATATGCAAAAAGACTATGATCGAGTAGAATAGGATTTCCGTAAAACATGTTTTTACAAATTGGGCTTCCAAGAAATATCCGTGGGCCAGATTATGAAATGCATGACTATAGAATCTTTTGCGGCCAAATTCAATGGAGTTGTTGGAAGACCTCATGCGAACTTCGACAAGGTGATCTAGTGTCCCCATATCTATGTATATACTTGCAAATACCCTTTCTATTTTATTATCAATGGTGTAGATAGTTGCTTTGCTCAAGCGTGTAAGGCTCACCAATTCATGTCCAGTACTCACATACCTACTCAAGGGTGTAAGGCTCACCAATTCATGTCCAGTACTCACATACCTACTATTGGTAGATGACTTAATTTTCTTTCTGGATGGGTGTGCGAAGGAGAGTCAGAATCTTGCTGTTGTGCTTAACCAATACTGTCATGCTTCCGATCCGACTATCAACTTAAACAAATCTGGCATCTGTTTTAGTAGAGTTGCTTAGAGAATCTACAAGCAACAATGGCAGATCATATATGCATATAGATTCTCCGAAATATAGAAAAATAGTTATACCTTCAAATTGGGACATGAAAAAAAGGGAAATGTTTGCTTAGATTCTAGACTGAGCTAATAGCAAAGTTAAAAGCTAGAAGGAGAATATGCTGTCTAGAGCTAGAAAGGAAGAACTCATAAACGCCACGGTGCAATCCATCCCCACTATGCAAATTCTGTTTTTAAAGTACGTAAATCTATCTGTAGATCGATTTGAGGAAAAAATTTGCATCATTTTGGTGAAAATCTACAGAATGACGTAAAGGGATTCACTGGAAAAGACGAGATGTCTCAACAAGAACAAAAGATAATGGCGACTTCAGCTTCCGAGAGCTGCATGACTTTAATGTTTCCATATTAAGGAAGCAAACTTGCAGAATGCACTCCCAGCCAGAGTTTGTGGCACAGGGTTTTAGAGCCATCTATTTTGCTTACACGGACTTCCGGAAAGCGAAGTGAAGTCATGGATCATTTTGGGGTTAGCAAAGTTTACTCATGGGAAGAGATCTACTAGAACCACAACTGAGATAGATGATATTTAACGGCTCTAGAATTCACATATGGGAAGATCGATGGTTAAATTTTGGAACTTATCAAGGCCCCATAAACAGAGGCAATCCCACAACAGTTAACCAGCTGATCCTAAGCCAACCAAAGACATGGAATGAACTTTTGATGAGAGAAATTTCTTTGAAAGAAATGGCAGAAGAAATTCTCGCAATTCTTCCTGCGCATGCAAACTCAAAAGACAAGCTGATATAGACACCAACGGAGAATGGACAATGCACTGTGAAGAGCGAACATGAGGGACAAGGCAAAGGACCCTAGTTGAAATCGAGGAATCTGCTTTCTCATCACACCCTGCGCCTACAACTCAATGGAGATCTTTGTGGTTTCTCGATGTGCAGCTGAAAATAAAGCATTTTTTTTGTGGAACCTATTTCAAGTCGCATTACCCACGATGGAAAACCTTCATAAGAGAAAGATCTTGCCTTCGCCATTGTGCTCTATATGCAAGTGCAAACCAGAAACTCCAGAACATATCTTTCTTCTTTGCATTTGGGAAAATCGGATACGGGCACAATGGCTTGCGCGAATCATAGCCAGATTGTCATGAATAAAATATTGGTTCAAAAATATAGTTAATCGGTCAAATTTTTTATCATCGCCATCTAAAAGAAGAAGTTTCCACAATCTTATGCCAAATCTGGAATGAAGGTAATAATCAAACTTTTGTCAAGTGAAGCCCGCCACTTATGGGGTGATCCAAGCTGTGACTTTAAACTTGAAAGCTTTTAACAAGGTGCAAGAACAATTGAGTTCGAGAAGACATTATGACTCCGTATCTCGATCAGGATGGAAAGCGCCAAAGCTTCGGGAAATAAAAATTAATTAAGATGGGGCCTTTTCATCACAAAAGAAGCCAGGAGCTTAGGCTTTCACTATTAGTGACCATGAAGGAAACATAATAGGAGGAAAATCACAAAGATTTCCATCTGATTCAGCTACACAATTTGAAACCCCAGAAGTCATTCGGCTACACAAGCCAAAACCCTAGCGGTGCCAAAAGCTCTTGGTCATATCATTGGTGACATCAATAATAATCCACTTGCTAGGCAGGTAAGGACAAACACATAAATGGCACCTAAATATGGGCAGTCGCGCCTTTAGCATGTGGATATCACTGCAAATACATCATCTCATCTATAACTGCAAGGACTAGCATATGCTTATTAATGATGATGTTCATCAATGCTACATATTCAATTGTCGGCGGTTAAAAGTTGGTAGCCAATGAAGTTGTTGCGATGAATATTTATTGAAGGGGCATTTTTCTTTTTTCTTTTTTTTTTGGTCGGTATTGAAGGGGCATTGGCAAGCTGTTTTGGAGTTTAAAATTAATGAAGCAGTTGAGAACAAAGGTGCACTTTTTTGAGGTAGCGGTTACAATCTAAAAATAAGATCACGGGACACCCATTGCTACTGTTTACGAAGAATGACAAGAGGCAAGAGGAGTTATTGAGATGTGAAGGTAACCGACAGAAGTGGCTGAAGGAAATATAGACAAGTTCCGTCAAAAGGTGGGTTACCCTAAATTATTATAAATACTGCTAGTTGTCCATCAGAAGTGCCCCCAAACAAATCAAGCAGATTTACTCTTTATCTTTATTTACTTGCACTTTATCTTTTTTAGTTGTAGCTTTCAAATCTTCATCATCAATTAAATTGCGGCATATATCTTTATCTTGGATACTGCATTGACAATTAAATTCCGAGATTGTATCGTTATATTCTCAAGCTGTGACATGGATTAAATTCTATCTAACTTGTTTATACCTTGTCACGTTATTGAGTTCGTAATTCTTAGGTCTTGTCATCAATTAGATTCTAACTTGATTTGAGATTGTGCAGTGCTTTTAGGATTGAAGAAGTTAGATTCCTATTTGCCTATGATATTTTTTGCCTAAAATTGTTGCAGATGCCTAGTTTCCTTGAATAAAAACTGAAGAACAATTTTCAGTGAAAACTATTTGGTGGTAGGAAAATTCTAGCGAAACAATCATCCAATAAAGAGAGCAAATGTCGAAAATGGATACTAAAATTGTCTTCGAAGTGCTAAATGGGTCAGGGAGTGCTTCTTGGATTATTTAGCAAGCAGTACAAGATTGTAGAAGCTTCATTAACGAATGGCCAACTTTTAATTAGCGACACAGAAAAAAATTAGAAGCAACTGTATAAGAGATCGGTATAATAAACTAGAAAAGAGATGGAAGTTTCGTGCAACAAAAATTCATTTCTTAGGGATGAAAAAATTAAGGGAAGCTCACTCCGTTACTATGAGCTCTTATCTGATTTGACATGTGATACTTGAAAATGGATGAATCAAATCACAAATGATTGACGTAATGAACCACAAATTATTGATGATTTTGCTTTGACAATGCGGCAATTCAATAATCCATACTCGATTTCATTATCAAATGTACCAATAAAGCAAGATTATCTCAAAATGTTATCCCCGTGAGTGTCACCAAGCTACCAATAAGTCAGCGCTCAGCGTTGGGAAGTTACATCAACCATCAAATTCACACGTAGGACTGATATTTGGTTGGATTAAGACAAAAATAATTAAGTTAAAATGAAATGATGTTAATTTTGAAAATTCATACCTTTAGCATAGTCGGGGTCATGAAAATAGCTTATTTTGGTAATTTGCTTATTCAACTTTTTCAGGTTGGAGTGCATGATTGTGGATCTCCTATTGACATTAGGAGTGTGGACCATTTAAATGCATTAATAGGTTTCTTGAGTAAAAAGATTATAGAAGTAGGCAGAATAACTTCATCATTTGTTGACAGAGATGGTTGTATACTAGGAAAAAGATGAGATTATGGCTCAAGATTAATAAGATATTTAAGCGAGGAGAATCAAAAGATTAGAGCTGTATAAATAGACAAATAATTGGTCATTCTCTTTATTAGTGGACGCACCAGGATATTTTGGATTCAATATGATAAATGGTAGGTTAGGTAGGAATTATGTAATTCACTTAGATGAAAATGCACATCTTTTGTCATAACTTAACTTATAAGGAAAATTGATGGATCAAATCATAGATTTCTAATGATTTTGCTCAATTGAAATTGCGGACACTACAAATTGATGATCAATATTCAATGTCATTATTGAATATGCTAGTCAACTGTGGGAGAAGAACACCAGAAATGCCAAAAAGTCATCTCCAGTGCTCATTTTAGTGCCAAAAGTTTTTGAGAGCTCATGTAAATACAAATTTTTTTTAGAACAATCTTTTCAGCGCTAGCTTTGATCTATATGGCCAGAAATCTGATGTAGCTTTTTTTTTATTATTATTAATTTCTTAAGCCAACAAGGCTCACTGGAGGGTATAGTCAACATCTAGAGCAAGAAACGATGTCATCCAATAGCTTTCCTCAAAATAAAAATCATAAATTGCCAAATTATTTTTTTTTTAAAAAAAAAGCCCCAATTTCAAAACCTAACCGGCTATTGAATGAATCCTCCCACCTCAATACACCATGTTCTAGTAGCCCACGAAGAAGCTGCTCCACCGACTCATCCTGACCTCCACAGTCATGAGGGCCCAACCCACTCCTTGATAATAGAAAAGGTCAACTCTCAACTTCAACTTTGGTCTAAGCACTACAAAACGAGGAGTCAAGACACTCTCTCGTATATGGACAATGATGGAGTTGCAATTCGTGACAAGATAAAGGATAGAAAGGTTAGTTATCACTGTCGGTGGGAATCAAAGCGAATGAATAGATTCCGAAAGCAGTTTCATCACTTTGTAACTTCTGGCCGTGAAGTAGAGTAAAACAGAGCGCGCCTCGCACTCTTCCGGAATCAGTTGGTGGTGGTGGCGAACGCAGGTCAGATCAACAAGGAAGATTCTTTGTTGCGAAAGACGAGCGATCGAACAATAATATAGACAGAAGAAGAAAATAAATCGGACATCAAATTTACGTAGTTTGGTTGTAAAGACCTATATCCACGGGGAGAATAGCGACGAATTTCACTATAGATCAAACGATACAAGGAGATTACACACTCGAGTCACTCAAACACTCTCTCGGTGTTTCTCAAACCCTAATTACACCCAACAACACACGTAGTGTTTAAACCCGAAATTGCTTAAGAAATAATCTCTCAATCTCACGAAAGAATTACACGCAAATCTTACCACAAAATTTAATTGGCTTGAACACTAAATCTTCTTGGATGTAATTCACAAACAAAAATGACAAAAAAAAAAAAAATCCCTCCCAAGCACTCCACGACGAGACGGCGCTTCAAGACCAATTCTTCATGATCAACCTCTTACAACCCACAGCCACAAGTAATGTTGCATCAGATACGTTCCCCATCCCACGTTATTGCTCATTTCGGAGTGCAGCTTCTTGCGGCATCAGGGACACGGTGGGGATGTGAGGCCTCGATATGTCCCGACACCCCCATGTGGAGTTGCGCATAAGAGCTGCAAGCATTAGCGAAAGAGCAACATCAGTTTGACGACGGACAGCATGTGTGGTTGAACGAGAATCCACGTCCAAGGTCTTTTCAAAGTGCCCTTAATCTTTTGTCAACTTCTCATAGGATTTTCTTTCCTATTTTAAACGATTTTATCCAAAACATATCTCTGTATGTTTTAAACAAAATCAAAATCCAAGTAAAAGTTGGACTTTCCTATTTTAGCGATCAAATTCTCCAATGTAGATTCGAATTTTGGGAAGTTGATCTTCGGATCTTCTTTGCTCTATTTCGAACGTCCGCAACATATCCAATTCGGAATATTCAGACTTTCGCATTGGGCTCAAACTTAAGACATATTTTAACATTCTTAGTGATGAAAAAGCCAACAATCAAAGCCAACAATGGTGTGTTGAGCCGGATCCAAGTTCTTTAGGTGCTCAAATCGCAGAATAGAGAGTAGAGCACGACAGTTCATGGCACATCGATAATATTCCAGCAATTGAGAGTGGATGACAATTTGGGAGCTCCATAACATCGAGATCTATCTAGAGCTTTTGCTTCCCTTTTCGTGCGAAAAAAGCGTTTGTGGAGATTGTGCCCCCTCCCTCCTTCTAAGTTGTATGTGTACATACCACCAAAAAAAATGAATCATATTCTATCAAACCCCCAAAATTGAATTTGTTGCACAGCTTTTCCAAAATCTTCTCGAGAAGACGTTGCTTCGCCCAGCCACATCGATGAGGTGCGACACGCACGTCTGAAGCTTCGAGGGTGGGTGAACAGAGATTCAAGACAAATAGGCGAACTCTTGAAAAGTGAAAATTGAAGACACGACAGCGAGGCCTCTCAGCCAAGCTCGCCAGAGACAATACAAGTGGCTCGCAAGCAACATGGACACTAATCCATGGACAACCGAGATTCATGAGCGTCGCCGTTGCTTGGTTAGATCTAGGAGTGAGCATGGTCCGAATTGGTTTGGTCCACCCCCTAACCCTAGGACCAACCTGCACAATGCCAGTTCTCAATTTTTGGGACTGAGGACCAACCCTATTGAGCTCGGGACTGAGGACCGGACCGACCCAATAGGTTTAGTCTAGTTCCACGGTCAACCTGGGACCAACTGATAATTTTTCATTTCATTTCTTGTACTCCTTAAAAAAAATGATTAAAGATTGGATGGACCCAATGCATTTGGTTTGGTTTCAAGGTCAACCAAGGACTAACAGATAATTTTTTATTTCATTTTTTGTATTCCTTGAAAAGGCAACTGAGAATTGTATTAACCTAATGAGTTCGATGATGAGCAAGGTCAACTAAGAAAGGCAAGTGGTGAGAATCAAGTGGGGTGAGCGCCAAACAGAATGAGCATTGAATGTCGAGTGGGAAGCAACAAGCCAAGTGAGCATCGAGCGAGAGAGTAGCACAAGTGACCCAAAGTGAGCGAGGCAAGTGTCGAGTGGCGAGTGGAGAAGTTATTTTTTTTTCGATTTTAGCAAATTAAAGAGTAAGATGACCAATAAGACAGAAGAAAACGAATACTAGAGGAGGATGCTATAAGGTGCCTTTTTGGACACCGTGAGAACTTCTCATAAAAATATTTTCCTCCTTCGTAAGTTATAACTTTTGACGCCATAAAAGATATTAAAAACCTAAGTTATTAAAGAACAAAGTAAAATTACTTAAACTCCTCACTAAAGAGCTGTTTAATATTGTTGATGCCATTTATTTGAAGGTTTTCTCTATATAAAAAAATTATAAATAATATTATATATATATATATATATATATATAAATATAAAGTCAGGGTTAGTCCAGATTGGAATTACCCGGAACTCTCGGGACCGAGGACCAACTCGCATAATGTTGGTCCAAGAATTCTAAGACCAAGGACTGACCCAGTCTCCTTGGGAATCGAATCAAGACCGGCAGGGTTGAGCCGGTCTAGGGTTGGTCCAGGGGCCCTGGACCGATGCTCACCCCTAGCTAGATCTAGTGGTGACTCCACTAGTGGCAACAATGGAGGAGGGGCAGAGGTCAAATTCAGAGAGAGGGGATGACTAGATGGGATTTTCGAGCAAGAGGGATCGGAGGCGCGCAGGTGAGGAAGAGGGCCGATGCCATTATTGAAGAGAGCGAGCTTCCAAAGAGGGTAACAAAGGAGAGAGATCAAGGAAAAAAAATTTGCCCATATTTTCCTTTCTTATTCGTTGGACAGCAGCCAAAAAAGTCCACATGGACTGGTTTTTTTATGAAAAGCCACCTAATTCTTTTGTCGGAATTTCTTGAAGGATTTTTTTTTTTAATCTAATTTGGAACTAAAGAGCAGAAGAAAACTTTTAACATTAAAATAAGTAGTCTTTTGACATTTTTAGTGTCCACCCATAAATTGTTATAAAGCTGAAAGTCAAACATCATTAAATTCTTTCTACTATATAAGTACTATCTTAGTCAATTTGAAAGATTTCTAACGTCAATCAAACTCTTTGGTCTCGCTTACAGCATTTGATATGATTTCCCGATGGGATAAACCTACTAAGAACTAAAGATGGAGAAAGTATTCTCTAAGATTACATTTGGTCATCCGAACATTTTTGCTTGATAGTATTTCAAAACTCCCACCCAATATCTGTTCACGTCCAGATATAACATGAATATAAATAAATATTATCTAAATAAATATTGGATTTGCAAGATTAAAATTATGAATAAACTGTGTTTATAAAAAAATCCCCTCTTCCTCATGAAGCAGAGGAGGAGGCCGTTTTTGCTCAACCCAGCTTCCACAGAGAATTCAATACTCTTAAAAGTAGGCAGAAAAAATTATGGGAAGCGAGGCGGGCTGAGAACTTCCATTGCTGGAGATAAACAATCGTGTGGATCTTCCTGTGGCCCGTGGGAGGTGGGTCCTCGTGGGTTGCCCCGGGTTTACATCGTTGGCTGCCGGCTGTACTGCAGTTCCTGGGTTACCAAAAAAAAAAAAACGATCGTGTGGATCTTCGATAAATAACTGAACTCAAGAAAAAACCAAGCTTTGCACTTTGCCGGAGATTTCAGGTTATTGAGTTGATCATTTAAGAATCTGGGTCTCTATGGTGTGCTGAACAGAGAGGAGAGGGGACAACATGGGATTTGGAGAATTGAAGGGAAAGGGGGTAGTTTTTTGAGAGACGATGGATATAATCTCAAACAACACCTGAGCTTTTTGCCTGCGCCTTTCTATTCTTCCTTGCTTTTCTGAGCTTCAATGTCGCTCTGTATGGATGACCTAGTATGAAATCTGCAATGCGAAGGCTTGAGATCAACTACCATTTCTAGATCTGGCAACTTATAAGCCTTAACGTGAGCAACCATGAAGAGTTGGCTCGGCCATTTGCTGCAAGCCACCGAGACTAAGATGGTGGCTCCGCCATGAACCTTGGCTCTAGATCTCACCTCGTCGATCATGGACCAGTGGTGTCACCGGCCTAGTCAGCTCCGTCTTCCCATGGTCGCCACGATTCCAACCAGATTTGAACTGTAGCGACAATGGGAGATGGAAAGGAAGAGAGAAAAAAATAATTAATTTTTAAAATTTCACATATCTTATCTAGGTTTATCCCACCCGTAGGTGGGTTTTTTTTTATCTAGATTACATCTAGTCATTTCCAGCTTCCGTGTCTCTCAAAACACCACATAGAATAAAAGTTATCATATCCTAAGTTTTATCCAGCCAACCAAACACAACCTAAACGCATTGAGTGATAAATTAACATGAGAGATAGTATGATACAATGAATAGAAAACTACACATCTTTTTTAGCAAACGAAAACTAGAAATGTCATTATGGTCGAGATAAATACAATTATCTCTATTTGGGATTTAACATTTTGTTCGGCCATAATCAGGAAAATTACAAAAAAAATCATAAACCTTTTGCATTTGTGCTAATTCAGTGCTAAACTTATTTTTTAGTCGATTCAATCATAAACCTTTTATAATTATTCCAATTCAGTCATACTAGCCAAAATTGGCCGGTCGGCCGATGACAACTTTTTAATAATATTTTATTTTATTAAATTATTCTATTAATTCTTAATCTTTTTTATCTTTTTTACCTCTCTCTCTCTCTCTCTCTCTCTCTCTCTCTCTCTCTCTCTCTCTCTCTCTCTCTCTCTCTCTCTCTCTCTCTCTCTCTCTCTCTCTCTCTCTCTCTCTCTCTCTCTCTCTCTCTCTCTCTCTCTCTCTCTCTCTCTCTCTCTCTCTCTCTCTCTCTCTCTCTCTCTCTCTCTCTCTCTCTCTCTCTATCTCTCTCTCTCTCTCTCTCTCTCTCTCTCTCTCTCTCTCTCTCTCTCTCTCCTCTCCCTCCCTCCCCGACCGACTAGAAGGAAGGGCTAGCCGCTGCCAAACCGAGGCAATCAAGCAAGGTCACCTCACCGTCATTGGGTGAGGGCAAGCTCACACAATCACTAGTGGGACTTCCTTTGACTCGATGACCGACCGAAGGAAGGGCTGGCCGCCTGCCGAACCGAGGCAATCGGGTGAGGTCACCTCACCATCGCCGGGTGAGGGCAAGCTCACGCAATCATTGGCGGGGCAAGCCCCCATCGAATCTAGTGAGGGCTTGCCTCATCGTCACTAGGCGAGCTCGCCTCTCCGCTGGCCGGGTGAGCTCACCCTCATCAAATGACGGCGAGGCGAGCTCACGTGACTGTCTCGGTTAGACAACCGGTGAGGGTTGGCCGGTCGCTAGAGCTAAAGGAAGAAGGGGGGGGGAGGGGAAAGGAGAGGGAGAGAGGGGTAAAAAAAAGATTAACAAATTAATAAAATAATTTAAAAAATAAAATGTTATTAAAAATGTCCGGTGCAAGCCATTGGCCACATCAACACCGGCCGACCAATTTTGGCCAAAATAATTGAACTAAAACAATTGTAAAAGATTTAAGACTCAATTAGCCAGAAAAATAAGTTTATAACTGAATTGACACATCTACAAAAAGGTTTAAGATTTTTTTGGTAATTTTCCCTAATATTCTTCTAAAAGATGTCAAAGGTGTTCAATATTTTTTATTTGTAAATTGATTGAATTTAGAGAGTCGATTAGTGTGCTCAGTGAAAGCTTTTGTGAATTTCTATTACATTAGGATTAATATTGCATTCTTAGATCGGTGTACTATCTGAGGTTAATAAGCATATAATATGATATTCTTTGCCATTTAATCTGTGAAGGATCTGATTCTTTATAGATACTAATGCTAAGAGAACTATGCGATCCTTGAAAAGGACAGGCTTGTCAATGCCTTTTAGAGTAATAATGAATTATTCATCATACAAGAACGATTCCAAAGCAATAGAGAATTGACGGATAGACATTAAACATTACATATCTACTTTTTTGGCGGGATAGTAATTGTATGAGTGGTTCACATGTTATGGCATTGTTATTCACGATTTCAGTGCTTGAATTTTGGGAGGAAGATGCCAGCATATACAAATTCAGCTAATACAAGCAGGATATACAGCTCATGCTATAACTGACCATAAATGCAAGCTTGGAAGCCGACAAAGAAATTTGCCCTAAATCAAATCATCACAATTTGAGCCAAATGTAATCTAAACCAGTTGAATACTATGGGAATCTCATTTGTGGTTTTACTACAATGCCAAAGGCAGGATGGGGCCAATTGTGGAGAATATCACATGAATTTATACAGCTCATAAAATAAAAGCACAGCAAATACTGACGAATCAACCATAGTTGTCAACTAAGAAACTTGTTGAATATCGACAAGTACTGACAAATTTGCTAGAGCATAGACGGTTTAAAACTTGAAGTATGAACCACGAGCTTTGTTGAAGCTTCACAGGAAAATCAATCTGCACCACAACCTATGAGTCAAGGCACCGGGATTTTGTGCTCTGATTGAACATCACATTTTCATTTAATTTAGAAAGGCGA
The DNA here is from genome assembly GCA_017140325.1 of Eucalyptus leucophloia subsp. euroa. Lineage (NCBI taxonomy): Eukaryota > Viridiplantae > Streptophyta > Magnoliopsida > Myrtales > Myrtaceae > Eucalyptus > Eucalyptus leucophloia. The sequence goes on from CM029478.1 coordinate 35,492,513, forward strand.
GAGATTTTGTAGGATCACTACCGACTATTATAAAGATTTAAGATATTAGATGAAAACACGTGGTTTAATATTTAATTACTTTAACACTACCCCCATGCTTAGTCTAATCTTAAGCATGAAAATTTAATTTGAGAGGTAAATGGAATTTGGAAAAATTTAAAGTCGAAACCTACTACTTTGATGGGATCACTGTCAAATGTTCTAAAAATATAAGCTGTTAGACGATAATATGTAATTTAATATTTAATTACTTTAACGGGAACTAAATTAAATATGTATCAAAAGTTAATAGACTATATTGAATAAATGGAAATTCAAGAATCACATTATATATTAAGTTAAAATTCGAAAATTATTTGTGTTATCTTTCCCGGTATTAAAAATGACATTCATACCATTTTAGAGACCTATACATACAGAATCTTTTTGATATTGTCATTATGTGCTCAAACGAAATGATGTTGAAATAGTGTTTTATCAATATCAGACCATCGGTCTATAAAACGTCCCCTAGCATTGTCCAAACCCGTTGGAAATTACCATCCGTCCCTATCAATGTCCCCATGACACATGTAACGGGTTGGTTGATTGGTCAAAATCACACCATCAATTTCCTAAAGTTCTAGACGATGTTTACCACATAAACGCTTCGTTCGCAGTACATGGAATGTCCGAACATGAAAAAAACAGCCAAAACGTGCGTGGTAAATAGGCAAGAGAAAGTTGCTCAAAAAAAAAAAAAAAAGGCAAGAGAAACGGGCGAGGGGCGTTGGGCGTAGATTTTCAAAAGCTTTGGGGAGGATTTGTCCGTGGCATTGGATGCCATAATTTTGGACAGGAAAATAAATGATCACAGAAATTTATATTGTCAGTGACTATTAAACCAAGGCCAGCACATGTAGGACCGGCTATTCGCATTTTTGCATGTCAGAAGTACATTTAAAGTACATTTATTCTCAAGTCCTGTATATTTTCCATATAAAAAGGACATTAATTAATGAGAAGGCACAAATAAAGTGATGGAATGATAAGACAGAGAGAATGAAATATAAATGGGACGGGGACATCTTCTTTTTGCTAAAACAACATATTTTAAAGCGCAATGGCTAAACATTATTCCCTCTGTCTCTACATTTCATTATCTCTCTCATTTGGATACGAGATTTAACTAAATCTCGAAAATGTTAATAATTTTTTCTGCAATTTCCTTTTGAACGAATATGATAACAAAAGACTATTAATTTGTTCATGACTTGACGTGTTAAATAGTATTACTAAAAAGTTTAATCTTGGTCTTCTCTTTGCTTCTTTTTTTTTTTTTTTTCAATCTTGTGAAGTTTTGTTGATTTTGAGATTGAAGAGACTAGGGGTGAGTAATACGAATCACTTGAACTAACAACCACCCAAATTGGGAATCATCCAAACCGAACCAAACTCACCAGTTATGGGCAATTCCTAAAGGCATTAGTCCAATTCCTAATTTCATAAAATTGGAACCAGTGATTTTCGGTCTGGGTTCTAGTTCCTAGAGAAATTGAACTATCCAAATTAGAACAATTATTTTTTATTTATATATTTTTATTTTTCACGCATCATCTACTCTTTCCTTGTTTGCCTCTCATGAGTCAAGTCACACCTCCACTACTTTTGGTAGCTTTAAATTGATTGTCCATAAATAACCAATTGGTCTTTGAGTGTGTTTGTGTGTGGAATTTAATGTGTTTTAACACATTTGAAGAATAGGAATTATCGTGAATCCACATGTTCCATTAGATCGCTTGGGAACTAGACCGATTTGATGGTCAAGTCCCAAGACCAAGAAGCCTGATCCTTGATTCCAAAATTTGGGAATCACGTTTTTCTGGTCCAATTCTCAATTCCTAGGTGAGACCAAATCGAACCAAGAATTGATTTTTCCTAGAGACAAACAAAAGTAATTCCTAAATTGAGTTTCTAACAAAGTGCACATTATGTGATATTTTGGCCACCTCTTGAAGTGAAATAAGATAAGAAAGCGGCAATTCGTGGATCATAATCGCCTAAGTAACGCATCACTAAACATCATTTCATGCTTAGCTAGAGTTAAAAGGCTAATTTGGCCAATCATCTTAAAACGGGTCTATTTTAGCCAAACAAAAAATAATGTGGAACTAGCCCCAATAATAATATGCTCATTATTGTTAAGAAAGAGGAGCACTAAGAAAAATGGCCAAAAAAATGGCGTAGAGTTCTAATTTCGCTCCATTTCCTTCCATTTCATAATAGACTGGACCCTAACCAGTGCTTCTACCTGGATTGTTTGAGAACTTCGCTAAAAGGGGAAATCTATGGCATAAAGCGAGCATCTAGGCAATAGTGTTAAAGATTTATTTCATCAAGCCGTCTGCCATCTAGCAGATGGGTTTACGTAGATGGAGGAGGGCTATCGTGCTTATGTAAAAAGGTTCCAACTTTCAGGTGCTCTTTACTAGTCAAGTCAGCCACGTCAGCACCGATGCAACGTTTATGTGGCAATCCACGTAATCATTTTCATTTTTACCTTTTGACATAATATATTTCATTTTTATAAGAAGTAGGAGCGATCATTTTTATGAAAATATAGTATACATCATTTATTTTTCACGAAATAAATGTATTATTTATAAAAATGCCATGGCAGAATCTTCTATTACGCAAGATCCGGCTTCCTTGCTAGTTGCTCTCGATCAAGGCCATTGATGAGTCCACCTAGGAAATTTTGAGTTTCTCCAATTTTGAAACCCTAGATCTTACTATATTCAATTATGATGGAGTTGCAATTTGTGACAAGATCAAGGATAGAAAGTTTAGTTATCACTGTTGGTGGGAATCAAAGCGAACAAATAGATTCTGAAAGCAGCTTCATCACTTTGTAGCTTCTGGCCGTGAAGTAGAGTAAAACAGAGCGCGCCCCGCACGCTTCTGGAATCAGTTGGTGGTGATGGCGAACGAAGGTCAGATTAACAAGGAAGATTCTTTGTTGCGAAAGGCGAGCGATTGAATAATAATATAGACAGAAGAAGAAAATAAATCGGACACCAGATTTACGTGATTCGGTCGTAAAGACCTACGTCCACGGGGAGAGCAGTGGCAAATTTCACTATAGATCAAGCGATACAAGGAGATTACACACTCGAGTCACTCAAATACTCTCTCAGTGTTTCCCAAGCCCTAATTACACCCACCAACGCGCAAGTGTTTAGCCCTGAAATTCCTCAAGAAATAATCTCTCAATTTCACAGAGGAATTAGACGCAAATCTTACCACAAAATTTAATTGACTTGAACACTAAATCTTCTTAGATGTAATTCACAAACAAGAATGACAAAAAAAAAAATCCCTCCCAAGCACTCAACGACGAGACGGCGCTTCAAGACCAATTCTTCATAATCAACCTTTTATCACCCACAGCCACAAGTCTCTCTCTCTCTCTCTCTCTCTCTCTATATATATATATATAATTGAGACCCTTATTTTTTTGCCAACTTCTCATAAGATTTTTTTTTCCTATCTTAAATGATTTTATTCAAAACATATCTCTATATGTTTTAAACAAAATCTAAATCCAAGTGAAAGTTGGATTTTCCTATTTTAGCGACCAAATTCTCCAACGCATATTCGAATTTTGGAAAGTTGATCTTCGGATCTTCTTTGCTCGATTTCGAACGTCCGCAACAAATCTAATTCGGAATATTCAGACTTTCACATTGGGCTCAAACTTGAGACATATTTTAACATTCTTAGTGATGAAAAAGCTGAGAATCAAAGCCAACAATGGTGTGTTGAGCCAAATCCGAGTTCTTTAGGTGCTTGAATCGCAGAATAGAGAATATAGCACAACAGTTCATGGCGCATTAATAATATTCCAGCGATTGAAAGTGGATGACAATCTAGGAGCTCCATAACATCGAGATCTACCGAGAGCTTGTGCTTCCTTTTTCATGCGAAAAAAGCGTTTGTGGAGACTGTGCCCCCTCCCTCCTTCTAAGTTGTACGTGTACATACCCCAAAAGAAAAAAAAATGAATCATATTCTATCAAAACCCCAAAAATTGAATTTGTTGCGCAGCTTTTCCAAAATCTTCTTGAGATGACATTGCTTCGCCCGGCCACATCGATGAGGTGCAAGACGCACGTCTGAAGCTTCGGGGGTGGGTGAACAGAGATTCAAGATAGATAGGCGAACTCTTGAAAAGCGAAAATTGAAGACACGACAGCAAGGCCTCTCGGCCAAGCTTGCCAGGGACAATACAAGTGGCTCGCAAGCAACACGACACACTTGTCCATGGACGAACGAGATTCATGAGCATCGGTGTTGCTCGGCTAGATCTAGGGGTGAGCATGGTCCAAGTTGGTTCGGTCCACCCACTAACCATAGGATCAATCCGAACAGTGCTAGTCCTTAATTTTTGGGACTGAGGACCGACCCTATTGAGCTTAGGATCAACTGGACTGACCCAATGGGTTCGGTCCGATTCCAGGGTCAACCTGAGATTAACTGATAATTTTTTATTTCATTTTTTGTAATCCTAAAAAAAAAAAACGATTGAGGATTGGACTGACCCAATGTGTTCGGTTCGGTTTTAAGGTCAACCCAAAAATAACAAATAATTTTTTATTTTATTTTTTGTACTCCTTGAAAAGGCAATCGAGAACTGTACCAACTAAATGGGTTTGATAATAAGCAATGTTAGCTAAGAAAAGCAAGTGGTGAGAATCAAGTGGGGTGAGCGTCGAATAGAATGAGCATCGAATGTCGAGTGGGGAGTAACAAAGCCAAGTGAGCATCGAGTAGCGAGCAGCACGAGTGACCCAAAGCAAGCAAGGCAAGTGTCAAGCGACGAGCGGAGAAGTTGTTTTTTCCGATTTTAGCAAATTGAAGACTAAGAGGATAAATAAGACAGAAGAAAATGAATATTTGAGGAGGATGCCATAAGGTGCCTTTTTGGACACCGTGAGGACTCCTCACAAAAACATTTTCCTCCTTCGTAAATTATAACTATTGACGCGGTAAAAAACATTAAAAACCTAAGTTATTAAAGAACAATGTAAAATTGCTTAAATTCCTCACTAAAGAGCTATTTAATGTTGTTGATGCCGTTTATTTTAAGGTTTTCTCTATATAAAAAAACTATAAATATTATTTTATATATATAAAGTCGGGGTGGGTTTGAGTTGGACCGACCCGAAATTCTTGGAACCGAGGATTGACTCGCACAATACTGGTCCAGGAATTCTAGGACCAAGGACTGACCTAGTCTCCCTAGGAAGTGGACTAGGACCAGCAGGGTTGGGCCGGTCTAGGGTTGGTCCGGGGTCAACCCTGGACTAATGCTCACCCTTAGCTAGATCTAGTGGCGACTCCACTGGTGGCAACAATGGAGGATGGGCAAAGGTCAAATTTGAAGAGAGGGGATGACTAGATGGGTTTTTCAAGCAAAAAGGACTAGAGGCGCGCAGGTGAGGAAGAGGGCCGATGCCATTGTTGAAGAGAGCGAGCTTACGAAGAGCATAACAGAGGAGAGAGATCAAGGAAAAAAAATTTACCCTTATTTTCCTTTCTTAATCGTTGGACAGCAACCAAAAAAGTCCACGTGGACTGGTCTTTTATTAAAAGCCACCTAATTTTTTTGTTGGAATTTCTTGAAGGATTTTTTTTTTTTTTCAGATTTGGTACTTAAGAGCCAGCGAAAACTTTTAACATTAAAATAAGTACAGTAAACGTCTGTTGACATTTTTAGTGTCTACCCATAAACTGTTATAAAGCTGAAAGTCAAACATCATTAAATTATTTCTACTATATAAGTACTATCTTAGTCAATTTGAAAGATTTTTAACGTCAATCAAACTCTTTGGTCTCACTTATACCATTTAATATGATTTCCCGATGGGATAAACCTAAAAAGAACCAAAGATGGAGAAAGTATTCTCTAAGGTCACATTTGGTCGTCCGAACATTTTTTATTGATAGTATTTCAAATCTCCCACCCAATATGTGTTCACATCTAGATATGATATGAATATAAATAAATATTATCTAAATAACTATTGGATTTGCAAGATTAAAATTATGAATAAACTGTGTTCATAAAAAAATTCCCCTCTTCCTCATGAAGAAGAGGAGGTCATTTTTGTTCAACCCAGCTTCCACAAAGAATTCAATACTCTAAAAGTAGGCAGAAAAATTGATGGGAAGCGAGGTAGATTGAGAACTTCTGTTGCTGGAGATAAACGATCATGTGGATCTTCGATAAATAACTGAACTCAAGAAAAGACTAAGCTTTGCACGTTGCCGGAGATTTCAGGTTATTGAGTTCATCATTTAAGAATCTGGGTCTCTACGGTGTGCTGAACAGAGAGGAGAGGGGACGACATGGGATTGGAAGAATTGAATGGAAAGGGGGTAGTTTTTTGAGAGACGATGGAAATAATCTCAAACAACGCCTGAGCTTTTTGCCTGCGCCTTTCTAATCTTCCTTGCTTTTCTGAGCTTCAATGTCAGTCTGTATGGATGACCTAGAATGAAATCTGCGACGCGAAGGCTTGAGATCAACTACCAGTTCTAGATCTGGCGACTTACAAGCCTCAACACGAGCAACTGTGAAGAGTTGGCTTGGCCATTTACTGCAAGCCACCGAAACTAAGATGGTGGCTCAGCCATGAACCTTGGCTCCAAATCTCCTCGTCGATCATGGACTAGCGGTGTCACCGACCTAGTCAGCTCCGTCTTCCCATGGTCGCCATGACTCCAACCAGCTTTGAACTGTAGCGACGATGGGAGATGGAAAGGAAGAGAGAAAAAAATTTAAAATTTAAAATTTCACATATCTTATCTAGGTTTATCCCACTCCCTAGGTGGGATTTTTTTATCCAAATTACGTCCGGTCATATCCAGGTTTTGTGTCTCTCAAAACACCACATAGGATAAAAGTTATCATATCCGAAGTTTTATCCGGCCAACCAAACACAGTCTAAAAGCATTGAGTGATAAATTAACACGAGAGATACTATGATACAATGAATAGAAAACTACACATCTTTTCGAGCAAAAGAAAACTAAAAATGTCATTATGGTCGAGACAAATACAATTATCTCTATTTGGGACTAAACGGTTTCTTCGGCCATGATTAGGAAAATTACCAAAAAAGTCATAAACCTTTTGCATTTGTGCTTATTCAATTCTAAACTTACTTTTTTGGTCAGTTCAATCATAAACCTTTTTATAATTATTCCAATTTAGTCCTTCCGGCCAAAATTGGCTGGCCATGATTGACAACTTTTTAATAATATTTTATTTTATTGAATTATTCTATTAATTCTTAATCTTTTTTACCTCTCTCTCTCCTCCCTCCCTCCCTCCCTCCCCTAGTGAGGGCTTGCCTCGCCGTCACCGGGTGAGCTCGCTTCTCGATCCACCGACGGCAAGGCGAGCTCTTGCGGTTGTCTCGCCAGACGACCGGTGAGGGTTGGCCGGTTGCAGGAGCCAAAGGAAGAAGGGAGGAGGAGGGGGGGGAGGGAGAGGGAGAGGGAGAGAGGGGGTAAAAAAAATATTTAAAAATTAATAAAATAATTCAAAAAAATATTATTAAAAAATGTCTCCAGCGCAAGCCGGCAGCCACGTCAACATCGGCCAACCAATTTTGGCCAAAATAATTGAACTAACACAATTGTAAATGGTTTAGGACTCAATTAACCAGAAAAATAAGTTTATGACTGAATTGACACAGCTACAAAAATGTTTAAGATTTTTTTGGTAATTTTCCCTAATGTTCTTCTAAAAGATGTCAAAGGTGTTCGATATTTTTTGTTTGCAAATTGATTGGATTTAGAGAGTCGATTAGTGTGCACAGTGAAAGCTTTGTGAATTTCTATTACATTAAGATTAATATTGCATTCTTAGATCGGTGTACTATCTGAGGTTAATAAGCATATAATCTGATATTCTTTGCCATTTAATTTGTGAAGGATCTGATTCTTTATAGATACTAATGCTAAGAGAACTATGCGATCCTTGAAAGGGACAGGCTTGTCAATGCCTTTTAGAGTAATAATGAATCATTCATCATACAGGAACGATTCCAAAGCAATAGAGAATTGAGGGATAGACATTAAACATTACATATCTACTTTTTTGGCCGGACAGTAATTGTATGAGTGGTTCACATGTTATAGCATTGTTATTCACGATTTCAGTGCTGGAATTTTGGGAGGAAGATGCCATCATATACAAATTCAGCTAACTTAAGCAGGATATACAACTCATGCTATAACTGACCATAAATGCAGGCTTGGAAGCCGACAAAGAAATTTGCCCTAAATAAAATCATCACAATTTGAGCCAAATGTAATCTAAACCAGTTGAATATTATGGGAATCTCATTTGTGGTTTTACTACAATGCCAAAGGCAGGATGGGGCCAATTGTGGAGAATATCACATGAATTTATACAGCTCATAAAATTAGAAGCACAGCAAATACTGACGAATCAACCATAGTTGTCAACTAAGAAACTTGTCGAATATCAACAAGTACCCACAAATTTGCTAGAGCATAGACGGTTTAAAACTTGAAGTATGAACCACAAGCTTAGTTGAAGCTTCACCGAAAATCAATCTGCACCACGACCTATGAGTCAAGGCGCCAAGATTTTGTGCTCGATTGAACCTCACATTTTCATTTAATTTAGAAAATGAGAGATTTTGTAGGATCACTACCGATTATTCTAAAGATTTAAGCTATTAGATGAAAACGTGTGGTTTAATATTTAATTACTCTAACACTAACCCCATGCTTAGTCTGATCTTAAGCATGAAAATTTAATTTGAGAGGTAAATGGGATCTGGAAAAATTTAAAGTCAGAACCTACTACTTTGATATCATGTGAAATTTTGTGAAATCACCGTTGACTATCCTAAAAGTATAAGCTATTAGACGAAAATATGTGATTTAATATTTTATTACTTTAATGGAAACTAAATTAAATATGTATCAAAAGTTAATAGACTATATTAAATAAATGGAAATTCAAGAATCACATTATATATTAAGCTAAAATTCAAAAATTATTTATATTATCTTTCCCAATATCACAAATGACATTCATACCATTTTAGAGACCTATACATACACAATCTTTTAGATATTGATATTGTCATTGTGTGCTTAGACGAAATGATGTTGAAATAGTGTTTTATCGATATCAGACCATTGGTCTATAAGACGTCACTGGGTATTGTCCAAACCAGTTGAAAATTACCATATGTCCCTATCAATGTCCCCATGACACGTGTAACGGGTTGGTTGATTGGTCAAAATCATACCATCAATTTCCTAAAGTTCTAGACGATATTTACCACATAAACGCTTCATTCGCAGTACATGGAATGTCCGAACATGAAAAAACAGCCAAAACGTGCGTGGTAAAAAGGCAAGAGAAACGAGCGAGGGGCGTTGGGCGTAGATTTTCAAAAAGCTTTGGGGAGGATTTCTCCGTGGCATTGGATGCCATAATTTTGGACAGGAAAATAAATTATCATAGAAATTTATATTGTCAGTGACTGTTAAACCAAGGCCAGCACATGTAGGGCCGGCTATTCGCACTTTCGTGTGCATTTTCTAACAAAATATGATGATGGGACAATAAAGTACAAAATATAGAATTATTATTTATTGTGTGTTTACGTGAGATATTTCGTACTGTTTCTACTTTCTATGTTAATATCCTAAGTGTTTTTCGTTTTTTTTTTTTTTTTTTGCATGTCAGAAGTACATTTATTTCTCCAGTCCTGTATATTTTCTATACAAAAAGGACTTTAATTAATGAGAAGGCACAAATAAAGTGATGGAATGATAAAGACAGAGAGAAGGAAATATAAATGGGTCAGGCTATTTTCGACATCTTCTTTTTCCTAAAACAATGTATTTTTAAGCACAACGGCTAAACAGTACTCTCTCGTTCTCTTCTCGTTCTCTTCATTTCATTATCTCTCTCATTTAGATACAAGATTCAACTAATCTCGAAAATGTTAATAAATTTTTCTCCGATTTCCTTTTGAATGAAAATGATAGCAAAAGACTATTAATTTGTTCATGACTTGACGTGTTAAATAGTATTACGAAAAAGTTTAATCTTGGTCTTCTCTTTGCTTTTTTTTTTTTTTTTAAATCTTGTGAAGTTTTGTTGATTTTGAGATTGGAGGGACTAGGGGCGGGTAATATAGACCACCTGAACTAGCAACCACCCGAATCGGGAATCATCTGAATAAAACCGAATTTACCAGTTATAAGCAGTTCCTAAAGGCATTGGTCCAATTCCTGATTTCATAAAATTGGAACTGATAATTTTCGGTCCGAGTCCTGGCTCCTAGGATGGAAAACCTTCATAAGAGAAAGATCTTGCCTTCGCCATTGTGTTCTATATGCAAGTGCAAACCATAAACTCCAGAACATATCTTTCTTCTTCGCATTTGGGAAAATCGGATACGGGCACAATGGCTTGTGCGAATCATAGCTAGATTGTCATGAATAAAATATTGGTTAGAAAATATAGTTAATTGGTCAAATTTTTTTATCATCGCCGTCTAAAAGAAGAAGTTTCCACAATCTTTTGCCAAATCTAGAGTGAAGGTAATCATCAAACTTTTGTCAAGTGAAGCTCGCCACTCATTGGGTGATCCGAGCTTCGACTTCAAACTTGAAAGCTTTTAACAAGGTGCAAGAACAATTGAGTTCGATAAGACATTATGACTCCGTATTTCAATCAGACGGATGGAAAGCACCAAAGCTTCGGGAAATAAAAATTAATTCAGATGGGGCTTTTTCATCACAAAAGAAGAGGCTTTCACTATTAGTGACCATGAAGGAAACATGGTAGGAGGAAAATCATAAAGATTTCCATCTGATTCAGCTACACAATTTGAAACCCCATAAGTCATTCGGCTATACAAGCCAAAACCCCAGCAGTGCCAGAAGCTCTTGGACATACCATTGGTGACACTAATAATAATCCACTTGCTAGGCAGGTAAGGACAGACACATAAATGGCACCTGAATATGGGTGTAGCATGTGGATATCACTGCAAATACGTTATCTCGTCTATAACTGCAAGGACTAGCATATGCTTATTAATGATGATGTTCATCAATGCTTTTTTTTTTTTTTTTTTTTGGTCGGTATTGAAGGGGCATTGGCAAGCTGTTTTGGAGTTTAAAATTAATGAAGCAGTTGAGAACAAAGGTGCATGTTTTTTGAGGTAGCGATTACAACTTAAAAATAAGATCACGGGACACCCATTGCTACTGTTTATGAAGAATGACAAGAGGCAAGAGGAGTTATTGAGATGTGGAGGTAACCGACAGAAGTGGCTGAAGAAAATATAGACGGCAAGTTCCGTCAAAAGGTGGGTTACTCTAAATTATTATAAATACTGCTAGTTGTCCATCATAAGTCCCCCTAAACAAATCAAGCAGATTTACTCTATCTTTATTTACTTGCACTTCATCTTTTTTTGTTGTAGCTTCAAATCTACGGCATATATCTTTATCTTGGGTATTGTATTGACAATTAAATTTTGAGATTGTATCTTTATATTCTCAAGCTGTGACATGGATTAAATTCCATCATAACTTGTTTACACCTTGTCACATTATTGAGTTTGTAATTCTCAGGCCTTGTCATCAATTACATTCTGACTTGATTTGGGATTGTGCAGTGCTTTTAGGATTGAAGAAGTTAGATTCCCATTTGCCTATGATTTTTTTGTCCAAAATTGGTGCAGATGCCTAGTTTCCTTAAATAAAAACTGAAGAACAATCAGTGAAAACTATTTGGTCGAAGGAAAATTCTAGCGAAACAATCATCCAATGAAGAGAGAGTGAATCTCGAAAATGGATACTAAAATTGTCTTCGAAGTACTAAATGGGTCAGGGAGTGCTTCTTGGATTACTTAGCATGCGGTGCAAGATTTCAGAAGCTTCATTAACAAATGGCCAACTTTTCATTAGCGACATAGAAAAAAATTAGAAGCAACTGTATGAGAGATCAGCATAATAAACTAGAAAGCAGATGGATGTTTCGTGTAACAAAAATTCATTTCTTAGGGATGAAAAAATTAAGGGAAGCTCACTCCATTACCGTGAGCCCTTATCTGATTTGACATATGATACTTGAAAATGGACGAATCAAATCACAAATGATTGATGTAACAGACCACATATTATTGATGATTTTGCTTTACCAGTACGGCAATTCAATAATTCAAACTCGATATCAATATCAAATGTACTGATAAAGCAAGATTATCTCAAAATGTTATACCCGTTAGAGTCACCAAGTTACAATAAGTTAGCGTTGGAAAGATACACCAACCATCAAATTCACACGTAGGACTGATATTTAGTCGGATTAAGACAAAAAATAATTAAGTTAGAATGATGTTAATTTTGGAAATTCATACCTTTAGCATAGTCGAGGTCGTGAAAATAGCTTATTTTGGTAATTTGCTGATTCAACTTTTTCAAGTTGGAGTGCATGATTGTGCACCTCCTACCGACATTAGGAGTGTGGACCATAATTTTTTATGAAACCGTGGACAATAGTTTAAATGCATTAATAGGTTTCTTGAGTAAAAAGATTATAGAAGTAGGCAGAATAACTTCATCATTTGTTGACAGAGATGGTTGTATATAAGGAAAAATATAAGATTATGGCTCAAGATTAATAAGATATTTAAGCGAGGAGAATCAAAAGATAAGAGCTGTATAAATAGACAAATAATTGGTCATGCTCTTTATTAGTGGATACACCAGGATATTTTGGATTCAATATGATAAATGGTAGGTCAAGTAGAAATTATATAATTCACTTAGATGAAAATGCAGATCTTTTGTCATAACTTAACTTATAAGGAAAATTGATGGATCCAATTATAGATTTCTAATGATTTGCTCGATTGAAATTGCGGACGCTGCAAATTGATGATCAATATTCAATGTCATTAGTGAATATGCTACTAAACTGCAGGAGAAGAACACCAGAAATACCAAAAAGTCGTCTCCAGTGCTCATTTTAGTACTAAAAGTTTTTGAGAGCTCATATAAATACCAATTTTTTTTAGAACAATCTTTTCAATGCTAACTTTGATCTATATGGCCAGAAATCTGATGTAGCCTGTTTTTATTAATTTCTTAAGCCGATGAGGCTCACCGGTGGGCAACTTGAATCACTTGGATCCAACGACTCGAGTCGTCGCTGGCGTCAGGGAACGTAAGTGATGGTCGTTTTCCTTGGTTCATCATGAAGCTCCAGCTTTTTGCAAGTTCCATTGCTGAAGTAGTCGAGGGAGATGATTTAGCTCGATGCTGGCCGATGACGTCTCATAGAATGCGCAATCTGTTTAGGAATTCTTCTTTTGGCGGGATCAGTGTTGCCAATTTCATTGCCTGATATCTTTTGCAGTTTTCTCTCTTGTACAGTAGCTCATTTAGCACCCACTTAATCGACAATGTCGACCGTCTTAGGTTGTATGAAGCTCCTACCTCTTAAAGAACTTCAACAGTTGGATATTCCTGTGGCGGAAGCGTCGAGAGCATATGTCGTTCTCTCGGCGGCAGGTGGCACAGACGAGATTCAATTTATTCACCGGAAACCAGACTCTTGATCAGAGGGAGGAAAGTTTTCAGGTCGGGAGCTTTATGCCTCACCGTCACTGGGTGAGCTCACCCTCGTCCACCGACGGCAAGGCAAGCTCACAAGGAAGAAGGGAGGAGGAGGGGGAGGGGGAGGGGGAGGGGGAGGGAGAGGGAGAGAGGGGGTAAAAAAAATATTTAAAAATTAATAAAATATTATTAAAAAATGTCTAGCGCAAGCCAGCGGCCACGATCAACATCGGCCAACCAATTTTGGCCAAAATAATTGAACTAAAACAATTGTAAAAGTTTTAGGACTCGATTAGCCAGAAAAATAAGTTTATGACTGAATTGACACAGCTACAAAAATGTTTAAGATTTTTTTGGTAATTTTCCCTAATATTCTTCTAAAAGATGTCAAAGGTGTTCGATATTTTTTATTTGTAAATTGATTGTATTTAGAGAGTCGATTAGTGTGCACAGTGAAAGCTTTGTGAATTTCTATTACATTAGGATTAATATTGCATTCTTAGATCGGTGTACTATCTGAGGTTAATAAGCATATAATCTGATAGTCTTTGCCATTTAATTTGTGAAGGATCTTATTCTTTATAGATACTAAAGCTAAGAGAACTATGCGATCCTTGAAAAGGACAGGCTTGTCAATGCCTTTTAGAGTAATAATAAATCATTCATCATACAGGAACGATTCCAAAGCAATAGAGAATTGAGGGATAGACATTAAACATTACATATCTACTTTTTTGGCCAGACAGTAATTGTATGAGTGGTTCACATGTTATGGCATTGTTATTCACGATTTCAGTGCTGGAATTTTGGGAGAAAGATGCCAGCATATACAAATTCAGCTAATTTAAGCAGGATATACAGCTCATGCTATGACTGACCATAAATGCAGGCTTCGAAGCCGACAAAGAAATTTGCCCTAAATCAAATCATCACAATTTGAGCCAAATGTAATCTAAACCAGTTGAATATTATGGGAATCTCATTTGTGGTTTTACTACAATGCCAAAGGCAGGATGGAGTTAATTGTGGAGAATATCACATGAATTTATACAGCTCATAAAATTAGAAGCACAACAAATACTGACGAATCAACCATAGTTGTCAACTAAGAAACTTGTTGAATATCGACAAGTACTGACAAATTTGCTAGAGCATAGACGGTTTAAAACTTGAAGTATGAACCACGAGCTTTGTTGAAGCTTCACAGGAAAATCAATCTGCACCACAACCTATGAGTCAAGGCACCGGGATTTTGTGCTCTGATTGAACATCACATTTTCATTTAATTTAGAAACTGAGAGATTTTGTAGGATCACTACCGACTATTATAAATATTTAAGCTATTAGATGAAAACACGTGGTTTAATATTTAATTACTTTAACACTACTCCCATGCTTAGTCTGATCTTAAGCATGAAAATTTAATTTGAGAGGTAAATGGGATTTGGAAAAATTTAAAGTCGAAACCTACTACTTTGATGGGATTACTATCGACTGTTCTAAAAATATAAGCTGTTAGACGAAAATATGTAATTTAATATTTAATTACTTTAACGGGAACTAAATTAAATGTGTATCAAAAGTTAATATACTATATTGAATAAATGGAAATTCAAGAATCACATTATATATTAAGCTAAAATTCGAAAATTATTTGTGTTATCTTTCTCGGCATTACAAATGACATTCATACCATTTTAGAGACCTATACATACACAATCTTTTAGATATTGATATTGCCATTGTGTGCTCAGACGAAATGATGTTGAAATAGTGTTTTATCAATATCAGACCATCGGTCTATAAAATGTCCCCTGGTATTGTCCAAACCCGTTGGAAATTACCATCCGTCCCTATTAATGTCCCCATGACACGTGTAACGGGTTGGTTGATTGGTCAAAATCACGCCATCAATTTCCTAAAGTTCTAGACGATATTTACCACATAAACGCTTCGTTCGCAGTACATGGAATGTCCGAACATGAAAAAACAGCCAAAACGTGCGTGGTAAATAGGCAAGAGAAACTTGCTCAAAAAAAAAAAAAAAAAAAAAAAAAAAGGCAAGAGAAACGGGCGAGGGGCGTTGGGCGTAGATTTTCAAAAGCTTTGGGGAGGATTTGTCCGTGGCATTGGATGCCATAATTTTGGACAGGAAAATAAATGATCACAGAAATTTATATTGTCAGTGACTATTAAACCAAGGCCAGCACATGTAGGACCGGCTATTCGCATTTTTGCATGTCAGAAGTACATTTAAAGTACATTTATTCTCAAGTCCTGTATATTTTCCATATAAAAAGGACATTAATTAATGAGAAGGCACAAATAAAGTGATGGAATGATAAGACAGAGAGAATGAAATATAAATGGGACGGGGACATCTTCTTTTTGCTAAAACAACATATTTTAAAGCGCAATGGCTAAACATTATTCCCTCTGTCTCTACATTTCATTATCTCTCTCATTTGGATGCGAGATTTAACTAAATCTCGAAAATGTTAATAAATTTTTCTGCAATTTCCTTTTGAACGAATATGATAACAAAAGACTATTAATTTGTTCATGACTTGACGTGTTAAATAGTATTACTAAAAAGTTTAATCTTGGTCTTCTCTTTGCTTCTTTTTTTTTTTTTTTTTTCATCTTGTGAAGTTTTGTTGATTTTGAGATTGAAGAGACTAGGGGTGAGTAATACGAATCACCTGAACTAACAACCACCCAAATTGGGAATCATCCAAACCGAACCAAACTGACCAGTTATGGGCAATTCCTAAAGGCATTAGTCCAATTCCTAATTTCATAAAATTGGAACCAGTGATTTTCGGTCTAGGTTCCAGTTCCTAGAGAAATTGAACCATCCAAATTAGAACAATTATTTTTTATTTATATATTTTTATTTTTCACGCATCGTCTACTCTTTCCTTGTTTGCCTCTCATGAGTCAAGTCACAACTCCACTACTTTTGGTAGCTTTAAATTGATTGTCCATAAATAACCAATTGGTCTTTGAGTGCATTTGTGTGTGGAATTTAATGTGTTTTAACACATTTGAAGAATAGGAATTATCGTGAATCGACATGTTCCATTAGACCGTTTGGGAACTAGACCGATCTGATGGTCAAGTCCCAAGGCCAAGAAGCCTATCCTTGATTCCAAAATTTGGGAATCAGGTTTTTCTAGTCCAATTTTCAATTCCTAGGTGAGACCAAATCGAACCAAGAATTGATTTTTCCTAGTAGGGACAGACAAAAGTAATTCCTAAATTGAGTTTCTAACAAAGTGCACATTATGTGATATTTTGGCCACCTCTTGAAGTAAACTAAGATAAGAAAGCGGCAATTCATGGATCATAATCGCCTAAGTAACACATCACTAATAAACATCATTTCATGCTTAGCTAGAGTTAAAAGGCTAATTTGGTCAATCATCTTAAAACGAGTCTATTTTAGCCAAACAAAAATAATGTGGAACTGGCCCCAATAATAATATGCTTATTATTGTTAAGAAAGAGGAGCACTAAGAAAAATGGCCAAAAAATGGTGTAAAGTTCTAATTTCGCTCCATTTGCTTCCATTTCATAATAGACTAGACCCCAACTAGTGCTTCTACCTGGATTGTTTGAGAACTTCGCTAAAAGGGGAAATCTATGGCATAAAGCGAGCATCTAGGCAATAGTGTTATAGATTTATCTCATCAAGCCGTCTGCCATCTAGCAAATGGGTTTACGTAGATGGAGGAGGGCTATCGCGCTTATGTAAAAAGGGTCCAACTTTCAGGTGCTCTTTAGTAGTCAAGTCAGCCACATCAGCACCAACGTGACGTTTATGTGGCAATCCACGTAATCATTTTCATTTTTTACCTTTTGACAGAATGACTAACATGAAAAATATACAGTTTAAAAATTATATTATATAAAAAAAAAGTTCAAGTATTGAATTGAAAATTTCAAATGTTCAAATACTGTGATGCCCTTATGCTAAGCATTTGATAATACAGTGGTTGATGGATCTTTTGAGATTCATGAAAGACTAGTGAAAGCTTACTTTTGATTTTGATTAACGATCGAAGAGATAACAAAGATGATAAACCAATATGGTAAAAAACAATAGTGGAAATAGAAAAATAGAATGAAACGATTTGCCACTTTCCTTCAATGAATATAGGCAAAGTCAGTGACTCTATCTTTCTAAGTCAAAAGGACTCATTATCTTCATCTATGAACAGCTAAGTCACATGCAACCTCCCAAAGCTTGCATTGATTAGCCTCAACTAAGCACTCACCTATTCAACGGTGGAAAGTGAGACTGCCAAACATCTATGAAGGTAGGTGCTTGAATTGAGAGTTAATCATGTAGAAACGAGTAAACCCTGGCCAAATGGAAGTTTCATTTGGTTACTAGAATTATAGTGCTTTTGTGAGTATTTCAAACTTTGATTTATTTTACGAAAAATGAATGATTTAAAATATATATATATTATAAGAATAATGGCTTATATTGCTCGAATATTTAGTCAATGAAATTTTTTTTATTTATCAATAACAATTTATGTCTAAACATTTATATAGATGATGAAAATATATTTTATTCATTTGTTTTTATAAGAAATACAAATGATCATTTTTATGAAAATATTTTATAAACAATTTATTTTTCACTAAAACAAATGTACCATTTATAAAAATGCCATGGCAGAATCTTCTATCACGAAAGATCCGGCTTCCTTGCTATTTGCTCTTGATCAAGGCCATCGATGAGTCCACCTAGGAAATTTTGAGTTTCTCCAATTTTAAAACCCTAGATCTTACTATATTCAATTTCGAAATTAGGGGTCTACATCGTGGAATGTGGGATCCATGGAACATGCAGGGTTCGACAGGTTTTAAAACAAGACATTTTATGAAACCCTAATTGAAATTCGTTCCTTAATGAATAACTTTTAAATCAAAACTATTCTTTTAACGTTTATTATCAAAATATGTATAATTCTTGTACTTCTAATATATCGATGAAAGATTTATCATCAAAACAAGCATAAAAGTTAACTATGCAAAATTAGATATTTGTTAAAGCGACCACCAAAAGGAAATTGCTGAATAAAAGCACACAAATGATCGTGCCGTGTGACTTAACCCCATGCGAGCTTTACCAAGTTGTGAGCCAAGACTTGGTGGTAATGTTAGTTTCAATGATTAAACATTTTTCGCCTTCAAAAAAGAAAATTCCCTAAACTTAAAAAAAAATTAATATTATAAATAACATAAATTGATACATTTATGATAAATTTATCATTCATTAGTTTTCATCAAGTTAGATTAATATCACGAAAAAGTATAAACCGATATATCCATCAATAACCAAGCGTTATTTGATCAGCAATTTAACGAAAACTAATAGCAGATAAATTTATCGCAGATGCACTAATTTAAAGTTTTTGTAATCAAAAAATTAGTTCAAAATAAATTTATCATGGATGTATTAATTTGTGATTTTTCTTAATATTAATTCGATTTAAAGAAAAAACAGAATTTAAAAAAAAAAAAAAGGAAATTATGGAACGAAACAGCCATCCAGAAGCTTTGCCGAGTTGACTCACTCCCCATGCCAAAGCCACACCCACCACAAAGCGCACCGCAATACTCCACGACGCAGAGCAGGGCTGAGCAGCTATATATTCTTGCCTCCTCCGTTGTCACCGTTAAAGCTTGCCTTTTTACGCGTCTCGATCTCAATCCGGGTCTACCCATTTCTCGACTCCGATGGCGAGCGGTGGCGGCGGCGACGACAGGCAGCAGGTGGTCCTGATCACCGGGTGCTCCCAGGGTGGCATCGGCCACGCCATGGCCTGGGCCTTCGCCGCCCGGGACTGCCGCGTTGTTGCCACCAGCCGGTCCCGCGCCTCCATGGCTGACCTCGACGGTGACCCGAGGTTCCATCTCCAGGAGCTCGACGTGCTGTCCGAGGAAAACGTGAAGCGGGTGGTCGGGAATGTGATCGACAAGTTCGGAAAAATCGATGTGCTGGTCAACAATGCCGGTGTCCAGTGCGTGGGCCCTCTCGCGGAGATCCCGCTGTCCGCCCTCCAGAAGACGTTCGATACCAACGTCTATGGTAATGAGTGCTGATGATTTGGTCTATTCTCTGCGCAGTCTCGATTCGTTGCTTGACGTGTGCTCTTGGGTTGATTGATTTTGGTTTCTGGGATGAACGTGCGGAGGCAATTTGTGAGCTTTGTGTTGAAATGCGGTGTTCTGGGTGAAGTTATCAGCTGTTTATGGACGTGGAGTGATATGTAGCAAAACTGTCCTTGTTAGCTGTTTATGGACGTGACGATTTTCCTAGTTAATTGTGACAAAACAATCATGTACACTTTATTTTAATGATGTCATGGGCAGTCCATCCATTACATACATTATGAAATGGTGTCTTCCATCTAAAATGGTGTAGACTTGTCCAATTCCTATTTCATTTTCTTTCAGTCTCTTGGCAACTATGAAGTGAGTGTAAAATATGGCCTTCTCATGCATTACTCGATCTTTCCTACAGGATCATTGAGAATGATTCAAGCTGCTGTACCTCACATGGCAACTAGGAAAAAGGGAAAAGTAGCTAACGTGGGGAGTGTTGCTGCTTTGACAAATGGACCGTGGGCAGGTTCTTATACTTCATCAAAAGCTGCCCTCCATTCAATGACTGATACTCTCAGGTGAGAGCATTGTTGATTTTATCATTATTTTTTTTTTTTTAGGGTGGTTAGTATATGTCCAAGCTCTTGCCCTGGAAAAAAAAAAAATAACGGTATAATTGGTGGAATAGGATGGGATAGGAAAGGAATGGAATGACTAATTCTGAGGAAATAGCTCTGAGAAGTACATACAGCCTAGTTTAATGTCTCTCTTGATCACACCAAACAAACAAAGCAATAGATATTCAGGATGGAATATGCTAGGAATAAAATAGTTGTTCCCTCTCTTTACCAAATATCTTAGTTCAGTTCAGTAACTCTTGCGAGTTCTTTGTTTCAGGAAAAAAGGGTAAAGGTTACATACTTTTTGAGTCCTTAAATGACCGTAGCAATTACGTTATGCTAACAAGAGGACATTCTTGTACCGGCCAATCTGTTGATGGGGGTCTCTATGACAATACGTAGGTCCAGAACAAGGCACAGTGAAATTGTGTTCGGGTAACATTTTGTTATTTGTGATGAGCAGGTTGGAGCTAAAACCACTTGGAATCGACGTCATCAACATTGCCCCTGGTGCTATCAAATCAAACATAGGAAGTTCTGCAGTTGCAAGCTTCAACAAGATGCCTGAGTGGAAGCTGTATAAGCCATTTGAGGCAGTGATACGTGACAGGGCTTACTTCTCTCAGGGAATCAAAGCGACCCCTACTGAAGAGTTTGCCAAGGAGGCTGTGTCTGCAATATTAAGAAAGAATCCTCCCGCTTGGTTCTCCTATGGCCAATATTCGACTGTGAGCAGTATTGCATACCATCTGCCAATCTTCGTTCGGGATTTCATAATGAGGAAGGCGATGAAATGTTAGGTATGAGCCAGCGTTGGCATCTCTCTTTGTATTCTTTTGGCTTTGTTCCCGCAACTTGTAGAACACAAAACTGTTCTCCCCAAAAAATAAGGATAAGGAAAATGGAGAAAAAAAAAGGTAGTGAAGAATGGTGGGATAACTGTAAACTTACATGAGTATGATTAAATGGGTGGAAAAAGTGGACTAAAAGTTCTAAAAGTTGTGTTTTACGAATTAATTGCATCATTTGGTAAAGCTCTGGGACTTAATTAAATCAATTAAAAGATTTAGGACTTGTTTGCCTTTTTCTTAAGTAAAGGTTTAGGATTTGGTTTAACCAATTGAAAGGTTTAGGCAGTTGCATATGGTATGTAAGGTTTATAACTTGTGTTATTTTCTATTAAATTGGCCATTTGCCTGTCATTTGGCCCAGATTGTGACATCCTGATTTTCAAGTTTGATTTTGATAAGATGAAATGGGCTTTTTCATCAACGCGCTTATGGCATTATTCTTTGAGAGGGTCCCTCACGAGATAACTAGTTTATCGGCGAAGCCGATCGGGATTTTAGCAATAAGCTTAAGAATTCGACTTGGAATCGACTTCTCGATCGTGCTAATCTGCAAAGATCATTATGGCACCGTCAAAATTGATCAGAGATCGGAGATAGGTCGATTCGAATGAGGTATGTGATTAGTGTGTGGATGATTCCACCTAATTACAGAATTTCTGTCGAACGGCACTAAACCGATTTTTATGTCATTTTCGTACCTTGTGTCCATAAATGAAAGATCAAGATTTTCACGACAACCGAGAGTTGTCAATGTGTCGAAAATGTACATTGTGGTTCGAAATAATCGACCACGGGTCAATTACACTAAAAATTCTGAAAAGCTGCATGGTAGGTTAGGTTACGCTAAAATCACGTCAGATTGAAATTAACCGCTAATTTGAACCTGATTTCAGAAATTAAAAATTCTTTCATGTCACGATTCATTTTAGGAACGTCAACTCATCTTTCGAAAAATTTTCGGCGATTCTGAGATTTTTACGGAAAATCAATTCGGGCATTTCAGAAAACAACGGAAATTCAGATAGGTTAATTTGACGGGAATTTTGGCTTTCAAATTGAGCTACTTGATGAAAGGAAATTGTAGAAATTGTGTGGGCTTCTTCTTCATCAAAATTAGACACCAAATTGGAGAGAATTGTGAAGAAATTGAAGTCCAAAAATAAGGAAATTCGGAGGTTGGTTTGTTGGCTGGAATTTTGCCATGAAATTGGTTTATTTGTGAAATTAATATACAAGAAAGTAACAGGGACATGAGGGATAAGATTGAAGACTTTTTGGAGGGAATAATTGTTAACTTTTTGCCCCTTTTTCTCCCAATCTTCTCGAGCACCTTGCCGGTTCCCTCATCCCCTTCGCTGCTTCTCCATTTCGTTTTCACCTTCGCGTCTTTGGTCTTCTCTCTCTCTCACGCCAAGCAAACCGAACCCCTCTCTCTCTCTCTCTCTCTCTCAGCTTCTGCCTTTTTCTTTCATTCCCTTGAAGCTCGAAATTCTCCACTTCCACGCTGCCATCTCCACCAAGTTTTGTCCTCAACCGAGTCAATCTTCTTCAGCAATCACCACCGACGTTGACTTCCCCCCGCAGCTCGACTTCCTTGCTGCTACCGCCGCGAATCCAGCGCCTGCAGCTTCATCTTCTTGCATTTGTTTCCTTCGAAGACCACCTTCCACCGAACTGCCTGTAGCTGCCGTTCACGTGTCTTCACCAGTCAACGTTCAACGCCATCCCCACTGCTTCGCACGTCCAGCAGCATTCACCGAAGCAACATCCATTGAGTCAAGCTTCCATCGTCATCTTCATCCGTAGCCGCGCGTTTCCACCAAAGCAACCTGCAGCCCGCGCATTTTCTTCAGCCCACTTCCCAGCCCATCATTCGAGCTCAGCCCAGCCTGTAGCTGTAGCCCCGAAACCAGCAGCTTCAGAGCCGGTTTTCTCAACTCAAGCAGTGAGCTTATTGGCCCTTTTTCGGCCCGGTCCGAGCCTCCATTGGTGTCGCCGAAAGTTCAAGTTTCAAGTTTCAACCGCCGTCGAGGTGGACTGGTTTTACATTAAACTGGTGAGTTTATGCACTAAACTCTACTTAGTAGGTTAATGACGTTTAAGATGTGTTTATTTTAAGTTAATTAGGGATTATGTGGTTAGTTATATTAGATTAGTAATTTAATTAGTTAATTATGCATGTCATGGGTCTATTGATTAGTCACAATCATTTACATCAAGTTCCTAAAACACTTGATGATATTTTCCACATAAATACGTCATTACAAGAAGGGAATGTGTGTTGTTGCATGTGCATTTACAATCATATCTATGAATTTGCATTAACCTTTTTGAATAATCAACGTTGCAAAAACCTTTGATACTTCCCCCAGCGGCGGTACACCTCAGCCCGTCCTTGACAAAGGCTCCCTGAGATCAAGAATAGATCGGAGAATCAAACCTGACTTTCAGCTTACAGATAAGTCTTCAAGTCACTCAACCAAAGGTATTATGTTAATTTCTTTATAGAAGATGATATTAGTCAGTCAAATGAGATGTGAATTGTTGTACTATTGTCCTTTTTCATTTGAACTTTGCTATTCTTATTACATATTATCCACGACTAGATGAAAAAGTATTGACATTTTGATCTTTTTTATTTTATCTTTCATATGATTATGATGAATTCTGTTGGAAGATATGCATCAATCTAGAAGATACGCTTGGATTCTCAACATATTTTGTTTGTATAAATTAGCTAGGAATCTTAGATTGAGATTAGATTATGATTTCCAGAATATCTCTTTGCCTTTATTATTTCATCTCTGTATTATAATTACAGAAGCATTGTACATCAGAAGATACAATTGAATACACAAATTTACAAAATCTCTCGTCTTCCTCAACTTCTTTCATGGTGTCAGAGCTTTAGGCTTCTGATTTTTTCGCTTCTTGATCCTTTCGCTTCCGCTTCTGATTGCCCATCGAGGAGTGTGACATCCTGAAATTCGACCCCATTTCGATAAAGTGAAATGGGCATTTCGTCGACGTGTTTACGGTCCTTTTTCTCTTAGCTGATCACTCACGAGTTAATTAACCTATTGGGTGAAGCCGTTAAAGGACGTATCTGCAGTAAAATCCCTAAAAGCTACTCAATTTGTTGGATTGAACTAAAATCACGTCTGATCGATTTTTAACCACGAAATTGAACTCGATTTCGGGAATCGAATTTTAAGCACGTCATAATTCTTATTTTTAGGATTTTTTCTCATCGTTTGTCAATTTATTGACGAGTCCGAAATTTCAAGAAAGAAATTATCGGAAGAAAAATTTGAAGCCCGAAAAGAAATAGAAAGGGAAAGAGAAAAGAAAAGAAAATTAAGGCTATTGTTTTATTTCTTTTCTCTCTCTCCCTCTCTTTTCTTTTCTTTTCTTTTCTTTCTTTTCTCTCTTTTTCTCTCTTTTCTTTCTCTCTCCTCTCTTCTTTCCCCTCCCCCTCGTGCGATTTCCATCCCCCCAACCGACTCTCACTCTCTCTCTCTCTCTTCTTTGACCGGTCAAGCCCTACTTTCTTCTCCCTCTCTCTCCTCTCTCTCTGTCTTTCTTTTTCTTCTTCTTCCTCCCCACACATCCGAAGAAGCGAACCAGAGGAGGAAGCTCGAGCAGGAGCCGCACGATCGCAGCTCCCCGTCGTTGCCCGTTCTGCCGTCGCCCCGCACGCCCGAGCGCGCCCGTGCGCCCGCCGCTCACCGCCGTCCAGCCACCCGTCCGTGCGCACCCAGGCCGCGCGATCCAGTCGCGACCCAGCTCGGTTCCGCCCCGACCAGCCCCCGTCCGGCCACCTCCAACCACCGCCCTGCTCCGCCCGACCTCCCCGACGTTCCCCTCGCCCTCCGCCGGCCTTGCTCTGCCATCTCAGCCATTGGAGCAGCCTTGTTTGGCCATGAATAGCAGCTGGAAAAATGGGTTTCCAGCACTGTTCAAGGCCGTTTTGGGCCGTTTCCGAGCCCCGAACCAAGCCGTGCTTTGGGAAGAATCGTTCCTCGCGTGGCCGCTGTCCGAGTGATCCGATTTGCGCGCGATTTGGTGAGTAAACTCACTAATCCAGGATTAGTTGGTTAATTATGCTTAAGGTTGATTTAGTTTTAATTAATTATTTTTAGGTTGTTAGATTAGAATAAATTAGCAATTATTAGTCAATTGTGATGCGATTTAAATAAATTGATTGCCCAATTAATAAGTAGACATGGTCTACTATTTATTGGAAGTATCTCGGGAATTTTTTGACCCCTAATTGGGCTTCAATTTGGCGATTCGGGCCTAAGTGAGATTTTTGGGCATTTAAATATTAATTTTCGAAATCAAATTAAATAATTATTTATTTTCCGAAAATTCAAAGGGAGATGGTCTGGAACCGGAATATTATGCTAATGACTGTGGTGAAGTCTGTTTATTTAATCGGGCTTTATTTTGAGCCAAATGGAATTTTTAATATTACTTATTTAATTTTTGAAAATTAATTAATTATTTATTTATTTTCCGAAAATTCAATCTGGGATGGCCCGTGACCGGAAATTTATGCTGATGACCGTGGTGAAATTCGTTTATTCAATTGGGCCTTATTTTGAGCTAAACGGAATTTTTAATGTTTAATAATTAATTTTCGAAATTAATTAATAATTAATTATTTTTCGGAAATTAAGATTGAGATGGCCAACGACCGAAATCTCGTGCTGATTGTCATGGCGCAATCTGTTTATTTAGTTGAGCTTTGAATTGTGCCAAATTGAATTGAATGTAGAATTTAGGATATATTCCTAAATGGTTCTGGTTAATTATTTCATTGAGAAATCGTTGATTATTGATTATTGAATATCGAAAGTGGTGGAGTGGGACCGTAAAGCCATTGATTATCGAAAGTGGTCGAGTGGGACCGTAAAGCCATTGAATATCGAAGGTGGTCGAGTGGGACCGTAAAGCCATTGAATATCGAAAGTGGTCGAGTGGGCCCGTAAAGCCATTGAATATCGAAAGTGGTTGAGTGGGACCGTAAAGCCATTGATTATCGAAAGTGGTCGAGTGGGACCGTAAAGCCATTGAATATCGAAAGTGGTCGAGTGGGACTGTAAAGCCATTAAATATTGAATGTTGTCAAGTGGGACTATGTCTTCCACCTATACTCAAGATGTGATCTGAGGATCATGATTCGTAATTGGGGATTGAGATGGAATAATCGAATCGACCTAGAAATGGTTCGATTGACATGTAATCGACTAGGTCGATTGATCATTGCTTTGATTTGATGTTGTGAATTGATTGACTGATTAGAAATGACCGTGAGTGGTCTTGTTGGCATTTAATTGACTAGGTCAATTTGATCGATGCTTCGATTAGTGATATGATTGCTTGGGTGCCTATTATGAATTGTACTGACTTGCAGGTGGGATATGAGGCCAAGGTACGTCTTCTGCCCTGTGCGTGAATAGGCAGCCTGTAGTATAATGGTTTACTAATTGGGCTTAGTGGGGTAGAACTCGGAGATGTAGTCTCATCCCAGTTTGGGGAAAAACATTTCAGGACCCCGTTGAGAAGCTGAAGAGGAATCTGAGAAGGAGAACTCGGAGGTGAAACCTGAGTAGAAGGATTTTTGGAAGAAGAAGATAATATCGAGAGAGATTTTGAGTATGACCTAAAGGGATTGAGATTCCATCTTGTTTTGTGAACTCCAATTGATGTTAATAGTTATGAAGTTCTCTAGTTGATGTCATGTACAAAAGTTTGGTTATAAATTTCAATATGAAAAATATGGCCTTGCTTTTCTATCCCATCGTTTTATTGTCTGGGGATTTTAACTGCTTCCGCATGTGCTTAAAAATGAAAGGGTCGGCGATACATTGTCCTGGGATATCGCATTATAAAATCGACCAAGCGAGACGGATGTGTGCGTGCCTGAGGATCAGGGCGTGACATCCAGTTTAAGTGGTATCAGAGCGAAGTTGAAGATTGGAGTGATAAGGAGTGATGACCATGGGATAGTTAGTAGGAAAGGCCTTTAAATTCATGCTGGTGCATGTCTGTGTTAGCTGAGTGCTAGAATTGTTTGTTATGTGCGGATCGCTCATCTTCTAATCCAGTGTGGATTTGGAATGCGGGTTCGATAAAGACCGAACCATGAGCGAGCAGGAGCGAGAACTCCTAGTAAGAGGACAATGTCCTCTGTGACTCGGGATAAAGCACTGACAAATGTCGGTACTCGAGGTGGTTGAGGTAGAGAGTGTCGGCTCTGGCCAGCTCGAGTGTAAAAGTATCACCGTAGGTTGGTACTAGTGTAGCAGCATCGAATGATCCTAAGTTCGATAGGATCGTTCTGATGCTAGTGTTCCTTGGGAATTGGATGAGCCAGGAGGCTCAGGATTGATCCGCCGTCAGTGTTGCTACCGCTGTTGTTGCTTCACCTGCTGAGATCCAGAGTGGAGATGTGATCCGAGAGCGAGTCTTTGCATTCGAGCCGAGGTACAGATCCAGTTCAGGCAGAAATGGAAATCGGTCAGAGAAAAGATCGAGGTCGAGAGTGGTCCTAGCAGATTGATGGGGCAACCAGAAAGAGTGTGTGCTGTCACTTGGCAGGAGATAAAAGACTCACCTGATAAGTGTTAGAATTGTAGAAGGAAGCATGGATGAATCCAGTGTCCGAATATGACTAGAACCTGTTGTGATGATGACCAAGTGTGGCCATCAGGTGAAAGACTGTCAGTGGAAGTCCAAGGTGGCATAGACATCGTTACTGTGGCCAGGAAGGAATGGGAGTAGAATGGATCTTGCACCGATCAAAGAAAGAATGGGTTGTGAGTGATTTTATCAGAGCAGCGCAGTAGAGCTTTGTGCTGAGTTGGTAGAACTTAAATTGTTGACGTAAAAGTGAAAGAGAAGGGGATCACTAGCAATAGTTGTGCTTGACTAGTTGCTGAGGTGTGAGTTTGACGCCACATGAATAGTGTGGGCTCAAGGAGCATCTAGTGATAATGAATCATGATCTTGGAGTAAGCCAGTTTAGTCCATTAACATGTGAAAGTGTCGAGGTTATTGGGAGTCAAAAAGAATATTCAATTTCATTAATCTCGTTGGCTAAAGATAATCCGTTTGTTAGACTGAGGTTGCCAAGATTGATTCGACAATTGTAGTGGATGTGTCAGTTGAGAAATAGAATGAGAAGAAGGTGGCCGTGATACAGAAAATTTCTAAGATGGTTCCAAAGGAATTGCTTGAGTTACCGCCAGAAAGAGAGATAGAAAGTGCGATCGAGCTAGCACCAAGATGGAGCTACTCTTGAAGGTTTCTTACCAGTTGTTGTTGTCTGAACTGGTAGAATTGAAAATGCAGATGTGAAGATTGATGAATGAGGTATTTGTGCATATCAGTGTATCACTTTGGGGAAACATTAGTTTTGTTTGTAAGAAGAAGAAAGACGGTTTGTTGCGAGTGTGCATCAACCATTGTCAGCTCAATCAGGTAACGATCAAGAACAAGTATCCATTACCGAGGATAAATGACTTGTTTGATCAACTGCAAGGAGGGTCAATATTCTCGAAGATCGATTTGAGGATAGGATATCATCAGCTGAGGATTCGGAAAGAGGATATTCCTAAGTCAGCATTTCGTACTCGGTATGGTCATTACGAGTTTACAGTGATGCCGTTTGGATTGACGAATGCTCCGGCTGCCTTTATGGATTTGATGAACAGAGTGTTCAAGGAATATATGGGTCAATTGTGATCGTGTCGTGTAATGATATTCTGGTGTATTTGAGGAATGCTAAAGAGCACGAGAGATGTCTGAGAATGGAGAAGGAATTTCCATGCACCCGATCAAGACCGAATCAGTTATCAGTGGACCAAGAACGATAACAGTGTCAGAGATCAGAAGTTTTCTGGGGTTAGCAGGTTATTACAGACAGTTTGTGGAAGGGTTCTCATCGATAGCGTTGCCTTTGACAAAGCTCATGAAGAAAAATGAGAAGTTCATATGGTCAGACAAGTGCAAGCATAGTTTCCAAGAGCTGAAGGAAAAGCTAACTACTGCACCTGTCGACGATTCCATCTAGTCCTGGAGGATTCGAGATCTATAGTGATGCGTCATTTAGGGGATTGGGTTGCGTGCGATGCAACATGGCAGAGTTGTTGCATACACTTCCCGACAGTTGAGACCTCATAAATTGAATTATCGATGCATGACTTAGAACTCGCACCCATCATAATTGCATTGAAGATTTGGAGGCACTACTTGTGCGGAGAAAAGTTTCAGATCTTCACGGACCATCAGAGTCTCAAGTATTTGTTCTCTCAGAAAGAGTTGAACATGAGACAGCGTCGCTGGATGGAATTGCTGAAAGACTACGACTGTGATATTTTATATCACCCGAGAAAGGCAAACAAGGTCGCCGATGCATTGAGCCGGAATTCTTCAGTGGCACAAATCTTGGTTAAGGAGTGGAATTTAAGCGAGAGAGCTCGAAATTCGGAATTCAAATTTGAGGTAGGCCACCTCTCGAGTTTTATGGCCACCCTCAGAATTGAGCTGGATGTCAGTCGAGAATCAAGCAACTTCAACCGACGGACCCGGATGTACAAAGAATTCTTCAGGAAGATGCTGATAAAAGAAAGGCTGATTTTCAAGTTTCTGATGATGGGGTACTGAGGCTTCGTGGACGTTTGGTTGTACCTGATGATGTAGAGCTTAGAGAAGAAATTTTATCTGAAGCACATCGTAGCAATTACAACGTTCATCGTGGAAGCACTAAGATGTATTAGAATTTGCGTCAACACTACTGGTGGTCAGGTATGAAGGCGGACATCGCCAAACATGTGGCCAAGTGTTTGACTTGTCAGTAAGTAAAAGCCCAGCATTGCAAGTTGGGAGGATTTCAACAACCTCTAGCAATCCTAGAGTGGAAATGGGAGCATATCACGATGGACTTTGTGACTGGACTACCAAGGAGTCAGAGGGGAAATGATTTTATTTGGGTAGTAGTCGACAGGCTGACAAAATCGGCTCACTTCATTGCAGTTCGAAAGGACCTGAGTTTGGATAGACACGCAGACTTGTATGTGCGTCAGGTGGTTCATATGCATGAAGTGCTAGTTACGAAGACCCGAGGTTTACTGCTACATTTTGGAAGAGCTTGCAGAGTACTTTGGGTACGAAGCTTCAGTACAGTACGACATATCATCCTCAGACGGATGGCCAGTCTGAAAGGACAATTCAGACTCGTGAAGATATGCTGAGAGCATGTGTAATAGACTTCAAAGGAAGTTGGGAAGATCAGCTTCATCTAGTAGAATTCGCCTACAACAACAGTTACCAGCAGAGTATCAAGATGGCTCCATTTGAAGCGTTGTATGGCAGAGCATGCAGAACTCTAGTGTGTTGGGATGAAGTCGGAGAAAGAAAGATAACAGGCCCAGAATTGGTTCAGCAATCAGTAGATGCCGTGGCAGTGATCGGAGACAGATTGAAGACAGCGCAAAGCAGGCAGAAAAGTTATGCAGATAAGCGTCGAAGGTCTTTGGAATTCCAAGTTGGTGATCACGTTTTTCTGAAAGTGTCACCAATGAGGGGAACTTCGCGCATTGGTAAGGAAGGCAAACTAAGTTCGAGGTACGTAGGTCCGTTTGAGATTCTTGAAAGAATCGGAAACCTAGCGTATTGTTTTGCGTTACCGCCAAGATTGGCACAAGTGCATGACGTCTTTCAGGTGTCAATGTTAAGGAAGTGCGAGCCTGACCCGACCCACGTGCTCAATTTCGAGGAATTGGACGTGGATGACCGTGTGTCATACGTTGAAAGCCCGGTTCAGATTGTCGATCGTAAAGAGCAAGTTCTGCGTATAAAGACCATCTCGTTGGTCGAAGTGGTCTGGCAACACCACGGCATTGAAGGAGCGACTTGGGAGACTGAAGAATCGATGAGACAATTGTACCCCCGCCTTTTTGAACAAAGTGTAATGGTCTAAATTTCGAGGACGAAATTTTTATAAGAGGGGAAGAGTTGTGACATCCTGAAATTCGACCCCGTTTCGATAAAGTCAAATGGGCATTTCGTCGACGTGTTTACGGTCCTTTTTCTCTGAGGTGATCACTCATGAGTTAACTAACCTATTGGGTGAAGCCGTTAAGGGACGTATCTGCAGTAAAATCCCTAAAAGCTACTCAATTTGTTGGATTAGACTAAAATTACATCTGATCGATTTTTAACCACGAAATTGAACTCGATTTCGGGAATCGAATTTTAAGCGCGTCATGATTCTTATTTTTAGGATTTTGTCTCATCGTTCGTCAATTTATTGATGAGTCCGAAATTTCAAGAAAGAAATTATCGGAAGAAAAATTTGAAGCCCGAAAAGAAATAGAAAGGGAAAGAGAAAAGAAAAGAAAATTAAGGCTAATATTTCTTTTCTCTCTCCTCTCTTTTCTTTTCTTTCTTTTCCCACTTTTTCGCTCTTTTCTTTCTCTCTCCTCTCTTCTTTCCCCTCCCCCTCGTGCGATTTCCATCCCCCCAACCGACTCTCACTCTCTCTCTCTCTTCTTTGACCGGTCAAGCCCTACTTTCTTCTCTCTCTCTCCTCTCTCTCTCTCTCTCTCTTTCTTTTTCTTCTTCTTCCTCCCCACGTATCCGAAGAAGCGAACCAGAGGAGGAAGCTCGAGCAGGAGCCGCACGATCGCAGCTCCCCGTCGTTGCCTGTTCCGCCGCCGCCCCGCACGCCCGCGCCGCTCCCGTGCGCCCGCCGCTCGCCGCCGTCCAGCCACCCGTCCGTGCGCGCCCAGGCCGCGCGATCCAGCCGCGACCCAGCTCGGTTCTGTTGGAGAAATCTTTCCAGAATATTTTGAAGCCGACAAAACGTTTCTATCGCCTAAGTCTGGATGTTTGGAGATCGACGGTTTAAAGTCGAAGACTTTGCATTCTCAAGACTCAAGACTCAAGACCCAAGACTTAAGACTCAAAACTTAAGTCTATTCTCACCTCAAGATCTTTCTAATCCGAGTGTCGAAGGAAATCCAAAGCCGAGGTTTATGGTTGAGGATTCGATCCTATCCTCTGGAATAGATTCTTTGGTTGGATAATTGAAATAGCTAGTGCGAGTACCTAGAGGGGGGGTGAATAGGTGTACAAAAAAAAAATTTTCTCGAAACTTGTACGATATTTAAGCAATTAGAGGATTTGCAACAATTAAAAATTTAATCGCAAGACTGAGTAAGGGAAAGAGAGAATTGAACGCTCGGTTTATAGTGGTTCGGCTTGATTCAAGCCTACGTCCACTCTTCGCACCGACAGCCGATTGGCTGGATTCCACTATGATCAAAGAGATGTTACAAAGTTGATCTTCCTTGATTTCTAGGTGTAGATGATCTACCACACTCACTCAAGGTGTCACCAAGTATAAACACTCTCTCGTATACAATTTCGCTCGTCTCAACTAACAATCAAGGGTCTTCGACTCTGGAATTTTTCTATCGATCACACACTTAAAACAGCTAGACGTCTTCCTTTTATACTCCTTCATGCCATCATAGCCGTTGGCACTTACCAAAGGAATTCCTCCAATCTACCCGTTGGACGGAATCAATCAAGAAGATCATCCGAGCTATTTAAGGAATCGATGATAGCCCATCAATCTGTTCGCCCATACAATCGGGATCTCGGTTTCCAAGAATAGAATATTCCAAGATTGTTTCGTCGACCATCGGATCTTCAATCGATCTTAGATAAGAATTAAAGAATCCGAAATGATTATCCAACCAAAGAATCTATTCCGAGAAGATAGGATCGAATCCTCAACCATAAACCTCGGTTTTGGATTTCCTTCACATCCTTGGATCGGAAGAGCGACGGTGAGAATAGACTTAAGTCTTAAGTCCCGAGTCTTAAGTCTTTGAGTCTTGAGACTTGGGTCTTGAGTCTTGAGTCTTGAGAGAACAAAGTCTTCAGACTTTAAAGCGACGGTCTCCGAACATCCAGACTTTAGATCGAAAGAAACGTTTTGTCGGCTTCAAAATATTTCGGAAAGATTTCTCCAACAATCTCCCCCTTTTTGATGGTGACAAAACTTTCTTGAAGATTTGAACAACTTTGACCTGCAAAACATTTCTCAAGTAATATGGCTAACTCATAAAGATTAATAAAACAACCAGACTCTGCATCCATAGAAAATTGGTTAGTCTTTCATGAGAAACACCACATAACAACATAACAACACTTGAATAAATGCAACCAGTCAAGTTCATAATCAAATCCCGATCAATTCAGTCAAATTCACACCCAAGTTCAAGTTCTCAAGTCATAAACATAACCACAAAGGTCAAAGATTAAAAAAATGAAAGTTCAAATTGATTCTCCCCCTTTTTGTCAGCATTGAAAAGGGTGAGAAAGGAGTCATGTCTCTCGCTTGGGAATGCGCACGATCCGGAAATCCCCAATGGACTGGACTACTCCTTCAAGCTTCTTCGTGTCTTCTCGCGGAGACGAGCTACCTCTTCTCCCTTGGCATTGGCTTGGAGTTGCTGAGCGAGGTCTTTGAATTTATCTTCCGAGGAGAGACTGAAGATTCTTGTCCAGCATGCTTTAAAGCTTGGATTTCACGGTCGAACATATATCGGTTACGCATTTCCGAGAAGAATATGCATGATACTTTGCGAAGATCTGCAGAATTATCCGTACGTGTACCGGCATTGACTTTCTCAGCAGACGATGGCGCCCGTACGATCGGCAGATTTCGAATCGACGTACCACCTTCTTCGGGCAATGGAGAGACTGAACTTCTTCCGGGTCTTCCGGGAGATTGTCGTAGATCTTCAGCAGCATGAGGTGTAGACCTCTCTTGCTCACTAACTCCCCCTGTCACTAGGACATCGAGAGGGGAAGAGTGATGATCATGCTTTTGAGTTCCCTTCTCTCCGCATTTGTCGCAGGCTTGTTCTTTTTCTTCTTCTCCTTCTTCCTCAACTTCTTTCTCCTTCTCTTCTGTTCTTCTTCTTCTCTCGCTCCGCTGAAGTTACGTCGGATAAGACACAGAACGTCTTGTTCTTGTCGGTGCAGGAATAGTGGGATCTTCATCATCTTCATCTTCATTCTCATCCTCCGGGATAAGAGTTCTTTTTTCCTTTTCGATGAGACACCAATGGCCTCCTTCCCTTTCCTTTTTGAAGCGGAGATTTGGACTGGAGATTTCACCTTGAATTTCTCCATTGCCTTAGAGAGTTCTTTCAGACGCATCTTCATTAACATTTTCAACCCTACCACCATCTTGTCACACGGTCGAACACAAAAAGTATGTGGCAGTTCAATATTCAGATGTCGAAGATCTTGGTCACCGAGACCAGGATAAGGCAATTGTCCTTTGTCTTTTGACACGCTTTCTCCGTACATGTGGAAAAGGATAGTGTGCGGGAGAGAAAATTTCCGTCCGAGTTGATCGCATACATCAACTTTGCTTCGAGAGAAAGACACGAAGTCTTTGACGTAGACTTCGGTCCGAGACAATTGATCACAATCTTGTGAAGCACAATGTTGATTGCATTCATCCTGGAATAGATAATTTTCTTATCTACATCCCTATCTTTGACAAGATCGAGTAGTGCGAGCGGTGAGACTTTGATTGGGAGATAGCGTCCCCTTTCAACTCCAATTATGTCCGCCAACATATTCACATCTACTACATAGACTTGGTCTCGGACCTTTGAATGAAATTCTATTCGCATCCAAAAAGCTAAGATTTGAATAGAAGTAAGCGGTCAGATGATCATACCCGTCTGTAGAGTCAGAGCAAAAAGTCTCAAGTTGAAGCAAATTCAACTTCTCCCTTAAGTTCAAGTTGATGGAATCCGGAAGTCAAAGTCGACACTTCTAGGGTTGATTACCCCTCTTTTCAACAGCCTTAGATACACTTTTTCCCGATCCTTGGATTTAAACAAATCCATCCGATTTCCTTTCACCTTTGCAGCAACACCCATTCTAGGTTTAAATTCAAGGAACATTTTGTCATCATCGTTCCCGTCAATCAGATTACGTCCCGGCATACGAGGATCACTAGGAGTGTTCGCAAGAGCCTCCTCTGCTCTTCCTTTCGGAGCAATTCCCAACTCTTCCATTTTCCGCAGAAAAGATACTCATTCCCATAATTTTTGTCCTTAAGAAAGTCATCTATATACTTTAATGAAGAACCGGTGCTTTTCAACGCACGATAAAGCTTATAGATAACAGAGGGTTTTTGGACTTCTTGCGGGTCGGCATCCTCGATTATGTCTTCTTCTAGATTTTGACTTGCACCTTGTGGGTCGGGAGATGCTGAATGACGTGGAGGAGAGCGAATCGGACTTTGTCGCTGACTTGGAAAGTCTTCTTCCTCGAGTAAGATCGAAGTGAGTCGGTCCCTTCTCCATTCTTTGTGGTCCCCGTTTGCGATTCTTGATGATTTCCTCGAAGACGACATCTTTCTTTGTCTATTGGAGGATTCCTTCACTTGCTTTTCCCAAGAGAAATGACAACTTTCTCGACGATGAACAGAGAGTAGAAACAGTATCGGGAGGAGAGTGTCTTTTTAGGGTTTTGAAAATTGGGGGAAGAATGACTGTGAATTTATATGTGCCTCGGATTTGAAAAGAGAAGATTAAACGGCACAAGGAAAGTGTACGAACACTTCTTTTTCAAAATCAATAACTGCCAAAAATAACTTCCTCTAAAAAGACAAGTTTTCAAATTTCACACGAATTATAAAAGAACGTACCTTTTTGAGATAGAATAAGCGAGAATTCGTACCTTTTAGATAGCAACTTACAGTCTTTAGCAATGAATGATTGAGTCTCGGGATTTAGAGTCTAAGAGATCGAGTCTTTAGAGTTGGTGAGTCTCTAGACTTTAACTTCTTCAAGCTTCAAAATGTTGAGTCTTGAGCGAATGAAGTCGAATTGATTCTTCTCCAAAGGCTTTGTGAATATGTCCGCTAGTTGACTTTTGAATCAACAAATTGAATTGAGATTTCTCCGTTTTGAATGTGATCTCTAATGAAGTGATGACGAATCTCAATATGCTTTGCTCTTGAATGAAGGATTGGATTTTTGGTGAGATTGATCGCTGGTGTTGTCACATCTGATTTACGTGCATGAGTCTTCAATGCCAAAGTCTTGTAGTTGTTGTTTTATCCATAGAATTTGCGAACAGCAGCTTCCAAGAGCTACATACTCGCTTGTCGTTGAGAGAGCTTACAAGTGCTTTGCTTCCTTGAAAACCAAGACACTGTCCTGTTTCCAAGTAGCCGACAAGTTCCGAAGTGCTCTTTCTATCGACTCGCAACCGGCCAGATCTGCATCGAGTATCCTAGAAGATTAAAGTCTCCCCTCTTTGGATACCAAAGACCGATGCTTGAAGATGAAGCAACGTATTTGATAATACGCTTCACAGCAATGAGATGTGATTCTCTAGGATCGATTGAAACCTAGCACAAACAAACACTAAACAAAATATCAGGTCTAGAAGCGGTAAGATAAAGAAGTGAACCGATCATGCTCTGTACAGCTTTTGATCTACTTTCTTCCCTTCTTCATCCTTGTCTATCTTCGAGAACATGACATTGGTATGTCGGTCTTTTTGCACTTTTCCAATCCAAACCTTTTAACAAGATCATTCGCATATTTTTCTTGATGAATGAAAATTCCTTCCTTCATTTGTTTCACTTGAAGTCCAAGGAAGAATGTTAACTCTCCCATCATACTCATTTCAAATTCATCCTGCATAGACTTAGAGAATTTCTAGCAGAGACTTTCATTAGAGGATCCAAAAATAATGTCATCAACATATATTTGAAAAAGTAAGAAGTTTTTGTTTTCCTTTTTGATAAACAAAGTAGTATCTACTTTACCTTTGACAAAACCATTCTGTAATAAAAACTTACTTAGTCGTCGTACCAAGCCCGAGGTGCTTGCTTTAGACCATACGAGCCTTTTCGGTCCGAAGACCGAGTCGGCTTCTTTGGGTCTTCAAATCAGGCGGTTGTTCCACATAAACTTCCTCATGGATAAATCCATTTAGGAAAGCACTTTTCACGTTCATTTGGAATAACCTGAAATTTTTGTAACAAGCAAATGCAAGTAATAGTCGAATAGCTTCTAACCTTGCAACTGGTGCATATGTCTCGTCATAGTCTATTCCTTCTTCTTGCGTATAGCCTTTGGCCACGAGTCTTGCTTTGTTTCGTACGACTTTTCCTTTTTCGTCCATCTTGTTCGAAAACCCATTTGGTTCCAACAACAGTTTTGCCTTTTGGTTTAGATGTCAATTCCCGGACATCATTGATGTTTAACTGTCACGAGCTCTTCTTGCATAGCTTCGATCCAGCTTTCATCGGATAAAGCTTCTTCTATGCTTTTTGGTTCAATTTCGAGAGATGAGAGCCACAGCACTAGATTCTTCATGCCTTTTTGATCGGTACGGATTCCTTCATCAAGTTCACCAATAATAAGATCTTTAGGATGACTGGATTTGTGCTTCCGGTTGCTAGTTGATTTTCCAGGTTGATGATCTCTTTCTTTATTTGATTCTCCATGAGCGTCTTGATGATGGACTTCCAAACTCGAGATGATTCTTGAGATGTAGACATTTGAAGGTCTAGAGCGGATTCGAGTCTCTTCGTCGAGTCTTGCTGGATTCATCTTGCTCGAGTCTTGGAATTTTACATTCATTGATTCTTCCACATACTGGCTTTTCTTGTTGTAGACTCTGTAGGCTTTGCTTGATGTAGAATATCCAAGGAAGATACCTTCATCTGATCTTTCTTCGAACTTACCAACTCGATCATTTGCATTTTTCAAAATAAAGCATTTGCAACCAAATACATGAAAGTATGAAACAATAGGCTTCTTACCTTTGAACAATTCATAGGGGTTTTCTCAAGAATAGGTCTTAGAAAGACTCTATTTATAATATAGCAAGCAGTTGAAACGACTTCAGCCCAAAATCGTGAAGAAATTTTACTTTCAATTAAAAGTGTTCTAGCCATTTCTTGAAGAGATCTATTCTTTCTTTCCACAACTCCATTTTGCTCGGAGTATATGGAGAGGAAAACATGTGATTAACACAGATTTATCACGGAATCTCGTAAAATCTTGATTTTCAAATTCACTTCCATGATCTGTTCTTATGCTAGAAATAGCACATCCTTTTTCATTTTGAACCTTTTTAGCAAACTTCTCAAAGTACGAAAAGGTTTCTGATTTATTTGCAAGAAAATATACCCAAGTAAAACGAGAGTAATCGTCTACAATTACTAGACAATATTTCTTACCTCCAATGCTCGGGTTCTTGTTGGTCCGAAGAGATCCATATGAAGCAAGCGCAGTGCATGATTAGTAGATACATGATTTATTTGCTTAAATGAATTTCTTACCTGCTTTCCCGAGAATGCATGGAGTACATAAGTCAGACTTTTGGTAAGGCAATTTAGGTAGACCTCGAACAAGCTGCTTTGAAGAGATTTTGGCTAATTGCTTCTTGTTGATATGGCCAAGTTTTCTCGTGCCATAGAACTGCTTCATCTTGAATTGAGATTAAGCATTGATCTTCATTTGGCTTTACATCAAGGAGATAAATGTTTCCATGCCTTCGACCCATGAAAGACTGAGTCGTATCTTTGCTAATTCCAGAACATATGCCTTCTTGAAAGGAGATCTTGTAACCGTATCACACAATTGGCTAATGCTGAGTAGATTATAGTTGAGTCCTTCCACTAGAGAGACATTGCTTATTGTGAGATTTCCAATTTTCACAGTTCCGAATCCCACAATGCTTCCTTTGCTATTTCCTCCGAATGAAACTTTTCCACCATTTACTTGAATAAGCTTTACGAAACAATTTGAGTCTCTGTCATGTGTCTTGAGCATCCGCTGTCAAGATACCACTTTACCTTCTTTTGACAGAGACTGCATTCAAAAGAGAGTCTCAAGCTTTCTTTGGTACCCAAATTTTCTTGGGTCCTTTGGTGTTAGTAGGATGAGCATTATTAGGCCATACTCTCTTAACAGGCTTCCAAACCATAGGACACTCTTTTTCAAAATGATCGACTATTACACTTAGAACACCTTAAGGCATTTCGACCTACGGGTTTTACAAAAACTCTTTTAAAATGATTTCTATAAGCCTCTCTCGATGGTCTTTTCTTAATTCTTTCTTTTACTTTCGGAAAATCAATCAAAGGAATTGTTTCAGCTGTCATACCTAGACCCGACTTATTGAAGTAAGGTCTTTGGATTGAAAGAACTTTTTCAAGTTTTTCAGACCCTATTGAAAATTTCTTTGAAATATTTGATAAATCAGTTTTTAAGAAAGCATTTTCTTTTGAAAGATTGTCTTCACTTTCTTTAAGAGTAGAAACTTCCAAATCTAAATTTTTTACCTTTTCTTCTAAAGTATTTTCCTTTTGTTTTAAAACTGAGTTTTCCTTTTTAAGTTCGGAAATCTTTTTAAGAGAAGTCTTAAGACGAAACATAACTCATCAATATATTTAGAGACTTTGACAGGGATTTTATAATCACTTACCTCAAATTCAATGTCTCGAAGTCGATCCAGTCGATCCAGTCGAGTCGATTGTGCCATTAGACACAGGTTGGCATATTCCTCATCACTCTCTTCACACTCGTATCGCTCCGAGGTCTCGGCTTTGAGAGCTTTTCGAGACTTCTCAACTTTTCCTCTTTTCTTTTTCGAGAAGAGGACGGTTGGGTACGATGTGTCCCTTCTTTTTACACTCGGCGAGACTACATCTTTGTTTGGTTCCACATCATCAACAGACTTCTGCTGTCTCTGTAAACTCGTTTCTTTGGAATGAACCTTCTGCCTTTTCTATTCAGTTTTCTGAATCTTCTTATCATGAGGGCGAGCTCCTCATCATCCATATCATCTTGAATCTGCATCATCGAGAATCATCATTCGATTTTAGTGCAATTGATTTCTTACCTCTTGGATCTTCGTCTTCATTAATTCGTTCCACTTCGTAAGGCGAAGAGTTCCAATCGGTTCGTCTACGAGATAATGGCATGATTCTTTGCGTCTCTCTTATTGAAGTCTTTATATGATTCCAATCCTTGGAGAGTCCACGCATGAAGCTTGTTCACCTTCATGGGATCAGAAATTTTTGTCCTTGATTCTCAAGACCATTGACAATATACGTAAAACGACTAAACATGTCGGTTATAGATTCTCTGATTTCATTTTGAAGGATTCATATTGACCAAGAAGAATGTTAATTCTGGTCTCCTTCACTCGATCTGTCCCTTCATAAGTGATATGTAACCTGTCCCAGGACTTCTTTTGCTGTAACACAAGAAGATATTCTGTTATATTGAGTTGGTGATAAAGCACAATATAAAGAATAAATCGCTTTTGCA
This sequence comes from Eucalyptus leucophloia subsp. euroa, assembly GCA_017140325.1. NCBI lineage: Eukaryota > Viridiplantae > Streptophyta > Magnoliopsida > Myrtales > Myrtaceae > Eucalyptus > Eucalyptus leucophloia. Next base: position 35,533,190 of record CM029478.1, read on the forward strand.
TCGAGTGCTTGTCTCTTGTTTAATTCTTCTTGAGACATTCCGAGCTGGCTTCAACAGTTTCTTTCCCTCTTTCAGAGATTGATGCAGTAGCGGGAGTGATTCCTCTTTCCACAACGTCCCATTCCGAGAGGATCCTTTGATCGTAGGAAAGCTTTCATCTTGTTCTTCCGAGATGTTGTAATCCTTTCCATCGAAGTAGGGAGGTCTGGTATTGCTTTGCCCCTCCATCAGCCCTGGTGCTAGCATACTAGCCATGGATCTTTTACTCGAAGTAAAACACTTCAAACAAAGTAAGAACACGAGCTCGATACCAATTGAAATAGCTAGTGCGAGTACCTAGAGGGGGTGAATAGGTGTACAAAAAAAAAAATTTTCTCGAAACTTGTACGATATTTAAGCAATTAGAGGATTTGCAACAATTAAAAATTTAATCGCAAGGCGAGTAAGGGAAAGAGAGAATTGAACGCTCGGTTTATAGTGGTTCGGCTTGATTCAAGCCTACGTCCACTCTTCGCGCGACGGCCGATTGGCTGGATTCCACTATGATCAAAGAGATGTTACAAAGTTGATCTTCCTTGATTTCTAGGTGTAGATGATCTACCACACTCACTCAAGGTGTCACCAAGTATAAACACTCTCGTATACAATTTCGCTCGAGTCTCAACTAACAATCAAGGGTCTTGAGACTCGGAATTTTTCTATCGATCACACACTTAAAACAGCTAGACGTCTTCCTTTTATACTCCTTCATGCCATCATAGCCGTTGGCACTTACCAAAGGAATTCCTCCAATCTACCCGTTGGACGGAATCAATCAAGAAGATCATCCGAGCTATTTAAGGAATCGATGATAGCCCATCAATCACGTTCGCCCATACAATCGGGATCTCGGTTTCCAAGAATAGAATATTCCAAGATTGTTTCGTCGACCATCGGATCTTCAATCGATCTTAGATAAGAATTAAAGAATCCGAAATGATTATCCAACCAAAGAATCTATTCCGAGAAGATAGGATCGAATCCTCAACCATAAACCTCGGTTTTGGATTTCCTTCGTCTTTGGATCGAAAGACGACGGTGAGAATAGACTTAAGTCTTAAGTCCCGAGTCTTAAGTCTTTGAGTCTTGAGACTTGGGTCTTGAGTCTTGAGTCTTGAGAGAACAAAGTCTTCAGACTTTAAACCGATGGTCTCCGAACATCCGGACTTTAGACCGAAAGAAACGTTTTGTCGGCTTCAAAATATTCTCGAAAGGAAAGATTTCTCCAACAATAATCATTTCGGATTCTTTATTTCTTATCCGATAGTCGACGAAATATTCTTGGAATGTTCTATTCTTGGAAACCAAGATCCGATTGTATGGGCGAACAGGATTGATGGGCTATCATCGCATTCCTTAAATAGCTCGGAAGATCTTCTTGATTGATTCCGTCCAACGGGTAGATTGGAGGAATTCCTTTGGTAAGTGCCAACGGCTATGATGGCATAAAGGAGTATAAAAGGAAGACGTTCTAGCTATTTTAAGCATGTGATCGATAGAAAAATTCCGTAGTCCGAAGAACCTTGATTGTTAGTCGACTTTGTTCGAGCGAAATTGTATACACAGAGAGTGTTTATACTTGGTGACACCTTGAGTGAGTGTGGTAGATCATCTACACCTAGAAATCAAGGAAGACCAACACTGTAACATCTCTTTGATCATAGTGGAATCCAGCCAATAGGCTGTCGCGTTAAGAGTGGACGTAGGCTTGAATCAAGCCGAACCACTATAAATCAGCGTGTTCAATTCTCTCTTTCCCTTACTCGCCTTGCGATTAAATCTTTAATCGTTGCAAATCCTTTAACTGTTTAAATATCGTGCAAGTTTCGAGAAATTTTTTTTTCCTATTCACCCCCCCTCTAGGTACTCGCACTAGCTATTTCAATTGGTATCAGAGCTCGTGTTCTTACTTTATTTGAAGTGTTTTACTTCAGAGTAAAAGATCCATGGCGAGTATGCTAGCACCAGGACTGATGGAAGGGCAAAGCAATACCAGACCACCCTACTTTGATGGAAAGGATTACAACATCTAGAAAAACAAGATGAAAGCTTTTCTACGGTCAAAGGATCCTCCGGAATGGGATGTGGTGGAAAAGGAATCACTCCTACTACCGCATCGCATCTCGAAAGAGGGAAAGAAACTGTTGAAGCCAGCGGAATGTCTCAAGAAGAATTAAACAAGAGACAAGCACTCGATGCTAAAGCAATTTATTCTTTATATTGTGCTTTGTCACCAACTGAATATAACAGAATATCTTCTTGTGTTACAGCTAAAAGAAGTCCGGGGACAGATTACATATCACTTATGAAGGGACAGATCGAGTGAAGGAGACCAGAATTAACATTCTTCTTGGTCAATATGAATCCTTCAAAATGAAACCAGGAGAATCTATAACTCGACATGTTTAGTCGTTTTACGATATTGTCAATGGTCTTGAGAACCAAGGACAAAAAATTTCTGATCCCATGAAGGTGAACAAGCTTCGCGTGGACTCTCCAAGGATTGGAATCATATAAAGACTTCAATAAGAGAGACGCAAAGGATCATGCCATTATCCGTAGATGAACCGATTGGAACTCTTCGCCTTACGAAGTGGAACGAATTAATGAAGACGAAGATCCAAGAGGTAAGAAATCTATTGCACTAAAATCAAATGATGATTCGATGATGCAGATTCGAAGATGATATGGATGATGAGGAGCTCGCTCTCATGATAAGAAGATTCAGAAAACGAATAAAAAAGGCAGAAGATTCATCCCAAAGAAACAAAGTTTTCGAGACAGCAGCACCAAGTCTCTGTTGATGATGAGGAACCAAACAAAGATGTAATTTGTTTCGAATGTAAAAAGAAGGACACATCGACCCAACCTGTCCTCTTCTCGAAAAAGAAAAGAGGAAAAGTTGAGAAGTCTCGAAAAGCTCTTAAAGCCGAAACCTGGAGCGATACAGAGTGTGAAGATAGTGATGAGGAATATGCCAACCCGTGTCTAATGGCGCAATCGACTCGACTGGATCGACTCACTGACGGTGAATTTGAGGTAAGTGATTATAAAATCCCTATCAAAGTCTCTAAATATATTGACGAACTATGTTTTAGTCTCAAGGCTTCTCTCAAAAAGATTTCCGAACTTAAAAAGGAAAACTTAGCTTTAAAACAAAAGGAAAATATTTTAGAAGAAAAATTAAAAAGTTTAGAGTCAAATGTTTCTTCTCTTGAAGAGAATGGAGACAAACTTTCAAAAGAAAATGCTTTCTTAAAAACGACTTATCAAATATTTCAAAGAAATTTTCAATAGGGTCCGAAAAACTTGAAAAAGTTCTTTCAATCCAAAGACCTTACTTTAATAAGTCGGGTCTAGGTATGACAGCAGAAACTATCCCCTTGATTGATTTTCCGAAAGTAAAAGAAAGAATTAAGAAGAGACCGTCGAAAGAGGTTTACAAAAATCATTTCAAAAGGATTTTTGTAAAGTCTGTAGGTCGAAATGCTTTAAGGTGTTCAAAATGTAACAGTCAGGATCATTTTGAAAAAGAGTGTCCTATGGTTTGGAAGCCTGTTAAGAAAGTATGGCCTAATAATGCTCATTCTACTAACGCCAAAGGACCCAAGAAAATTTGGGTACCAAAGAAAGCTTGAGACTCTCTTTTGAACGCAGGTCTCGTCAAAAAGAAAGTAAAGTGGTATCTTGACAGCGGATGCTCAAGACACATGACAGGAGACTCAAATTGCTTCATAAAGCTTATTCAAGTAAATGGAGGAAAAGTTTCATTCGGAGGAAACAGCAAAGGAAACATTGTAGGATTCGGAACGTGAAAATTGGAAATCTCACAATAAACAATGTCTCTCTAGTGGATGGACTCAACTACAATCTACTCAGCATTAACCAACTATGTGATACTGGTTACAAGATCTCCTTTCAAGAAGGCATATGTTCTGGAATTAGCAAAGACTCAACTCAGTCTTTCATGGGACGAAGGCATGGAAATATCTATCTTCTTGATGTAAAGCCAAATGAAGATCAATGTCTTTTTCAATTCAAGATGAAGCAGTCCTATGGCACAGAAAACTTGGCCATATCAACAAGAAGCAATTAGCCAAAATCTCTTCAAAGAAGCTTGTTCGAGGTCTACCTAAATTGCCATACCAAAAATCCGATTTATGCACTCCATGCATTCCGGGAAAGCAGTAAGAAATTCATTTAAGCCAATGAATCATGTGTCTACTAATCATTTACTACAGCTTGCTTCATATGGATCTCTTCGGACCAACAAGAACCCGAGCATTGGAGGTAAGAAATATTGTCTAGTAATTGTAGACGATTATTCTCGCTTTACCCGGGTATTCTTTCTTGCAAGTAAGTCGAAACCTTTTCATACTTTGAGAAGTTTGCTAAAAAGGTTCAAAATGAAAAAGGATGTGCTATTTCTAGTATAAGAACAGATCATGGAAGTGAATTTGAAAATCAAGACTTTACTAAATTATGTGATAAATCTGGTTTTAATCACATGTTCTCCTCTCCGTATACTCCAGAGCAAAATGGAGTTGTAGAAAGAAAGAATAGATCTCTTCAAGAAATGGCTAGAACACTTTTAATTGAAAGTAAAATTTCTTCACGATTTTGGGCTGAAGCTGTTTCAACTGCTTGCTATATTATAAATAGAGTCTTTCTAAGACCTATTCTTGAGAAAACCCCTATGAATTGTTCAAAGGTAAGAAGCATATTGTTTCATACTTTCATGTGTTTGGTTGCAAATGCTTTATTTTGAAAAATGCAAATGATCAAGTTGGTAAGTTTGAAGAAAGATCGATGAAGGCATCTTCCTTGGATATTCTACATCAAGCAAAGCCTACAGAGTCTATAACAAGAAAAGCCAGTCTGTGGAAGAATCAATGAATGTAAAATTCCAAGACTCAGAGCAAGATGAATCCAGCCAGACTCAGTACGAAGAGATCGAATCGCTCTAGACCTTCAAACGTCTACATCTCAAGAAGCATCTTAGATTCGGGAAGTCCATCATCAAGATGCTCATGATGAATCAAATAAAGAAAGAGATCATCAACCGGGCATATCAACTAGTAACTCGGAAGCACGAATCCAGTCATCCTAAAGATCTCATTATTGGCAAACTTAATGAAGGAATCCGCACCAGATCAAAAAGGCATGAAGAATCTAGTGCTCGGCTCTCATTTCTGAAATTGAACCAAAAAGCATAGAAGAAGCTCTATCTGATGAAAGTTGGATAGAAGCTATGCAAGAAGAACTCAGACAGTTCAACATCAATGATGTCTGGGAATTGACATCTAAACCAAAAAGTAAAACTGTTATTGGAACCAAATGGGTATTCAGGAACAAGAAGAATGAAGAAAGAAAAGTCGTACGAAATAAAGCAAGACTCGTGGCCAAAGGATATACGCAAGAAGAAGGAATATATTATGACGAGACTTACGCACCAGTAGCAAGTGTTTGCATCTGTGCTAGGTTTCAATCAGATCCTAGAGAATCCCATCTCAGTGCTGCAAAACGTGTTATCAAATACGTTGCCTCATCTTCAAGCATCGGTCTACTGTATCCCAAGAAAGGAGACTTTAATCTTCTAGGATACTCGGATGCAGATCTGGCCGGTTGCGAGTCGATAGAAAGAGCACTTCGGGGACTTGTCAACCGCTTGGAAACGGGACAGTGTCTTGGTTTTCAAGGAAGCAAAGCACGGTAGCTCTCTCAACAACAGAAGCGAGTATGTAGCTCTTGGAAGCTGCTGTTCGCAAATTCTATGGATAAAACAACAGCTACAAGACTTTGGCATTGAAGACTCATGCACAGAAATCAAATGTGACAACACCAGTGCGATCAATCTCACCAAAAATCCAATCCTCCATTCAAGAGCAAAACATATTGAGATTCGACATCACTTCATTAGAGATCACATTCAAAATGGAGAAATCTCGATTCAATTTGTTGATTCGAAGAGTCAACTAGCGGATATATTCACAAAGCCTTTGGAGAAAAATCAATTTGACTCTATCCGTTCAAGACTCAACATTTTGAAGCTTGAAGAAGTTAAAGTCTAGAGACTCACCAAATTCAAGACTCTAATCTCTCGGACGTTAAACTCTCGAGACTCGGACGTACTTGGCTATAGACTGTAAGTTGCTATTTTATCTAAAAGGTACGAATTCTCGTTTATCTTATCTCGAAAAGGTACGTTCTTTTATTCAGATATAATTTGTGTGAAATTTGAAAACTTGTCTTTTTTAGAGGAAGTTAATTTTGGCAGTTATTGATTTTGAAAAGAAGTGTTCGTACACTTTCCTTGTGCCGTTTAAACTTCTCTTTTCAAATCCGAGGCATATATAAATACACGTCATTCTACCCCCAATTTTCAAAACCCTAAAACGCACTCTCCTCCCGATACTATTTCTACTCTTTGTTCATCGTCGAGAAAGTGGTCATTTTTCTTGGGAAAAGCAAGTGAAGGAATCCTCCAATAGACAAAGAAAGATGTCGTCTTCAAGGAAATCATCAAGAATCGCAAGCAGGGGACCACAAAGAATGGAGAAGGGACCGACTCACTTCGATCTTGCGAGGAAGAAGACTTACCAAGTCAGCGACAAAGTCCGATTCGCTCTCCTCCATGTCATTCAGCATCTCCGCCCCACAAGGTGCAAGTCAAAATCTGGAAGAAGAGATAATTGAGGATGCCGACCCGGTAAGAGTCCAAAGACCCTCCTTTATCTATAAGCTTTATCGTGCGTTGAAAAGCACCGGTACTCCATTAAAATATATAGATGAATTTCTTAAGGACAAGAATTATGGAAATGAGTATCTTTTCTCGGAAAATGGAAGAGTTGGAAATTGCTCCGAAAGGAAGAGCAGAGGAGGCTCTTTGCGAACATTCCAAGTGACCCTCGTATGCCAGGACAGAATCTGATTGACGGGAACGATGATGACAAAATGTTCCTTGAATTTCAACCTAAAATGGGTGTGGCAGCAAAAGTGAAAGGAAATCGGATGGATTTGTTTAAGTCCAAGGATCAGGAAAAAGTGTATTCAAGGCTGTTGAAAAGAGGGGTAATCAACCCTAGAAGTGTTGATTTTGACTTTCTGGACACCATCAACGTAAACTTAAGAGAGAAGTTGAATTTGCTTCAACTGGAGACTTTTTGCTCTGACTCTACGGACGGGTATGCTCAGCTGACCGCTTATTTCTATTCAAATCTTAGCTTTACGGATGCGAATAGAATTTCATTTAGTGTACGAGATCAAGTCTATGTGGTAGATGTGAATATGTTGGCAGACATAGTTGGAGTTGAACGAGGACGTTATCTGTCAATCAAAGTCTCACCTGCTCGTATTACTCTGGAACTTGTCAAAAATAGGGACGTAGACAAGAAAATTACCTATTCCAGGATGAATGCCATCAACATTGTGCTCCATAAGATTGTGATCAACTGTCTTAGACCGAAGTCTACATCAAAGACTTCTGTGTCTCTTTCTGAAGCAAAGTTGATGTACGCGATCAATTCAGGACGGAAGTTCTCTCTCCCGCACACTATTTTCTTTCATATGTATAGAGCCTTGTCAAGAGACAAAGGACAATTGCCTTATCCTGGTCTGGTGACCAAGATCTTCAGACATATGAACATTGAACCGCCACAAACATTTTGTGTTCGACCGTGTGATAAAATGGTGGTAGGTTTGAAAATGATAATGAAGATGCGTCTGCAAGAACTCTCCAAGGCAATGGAGAAATTCAAAGTGAAATCTCCAGTCCAGTCAGCGTCGAAAAGGAAAGGAAAGGAGGTCATTGGTGCCCCATCGAAAAAGAGGAAAAGAACTCTTATCCTGGAGGATGAAGATGAAGATGAAGATGAAGATGATGAAGATCCCACTATCCCAAAGACGACAAGAACAAGACGTTCGTGTCTTATCCAATGAACTTCAGCGGAGCGAGAAGAAGCAGAGGAGAGAGAAGGAGAAAGAAGTTGAAGAAGAAGGAGAAGAAGAGAAAGAAAAGTCTGCTGAATGCGGAGAGAAGGAAATCAAGAGCATCACTCTTCCCCGCTCGATGTCCTAGAGACAGGGGGAGTTAGCGAGCAAGAGAGGTCTACACCTCATGCTGCTGAAGATCTAAGACAATCTCCAGAAGACCCAGAAGAAGTTCAGGTTTCTAAATTGCCTGAAGAAGGTGATACATCGATTCCAAATCTGCCAGACTATACACCATCGTCTGTATTTACTTCATCAGAGAAAGCTCATGCCGGTACGCAAACAGACGATTCTCGCAGATTTTCGTAGCATCATGAATATTCTTCCGGAAATGCGTAACCAGGTATATGTTCGGGACGTGAAATCCAAGCCTTGAAGCATGCTGGACAAGCATCTTCGGTCTCTGGAGGATAAACTCAAAGACCTCGCCCGCAACTTCAAGCCAATGCTAAAAGAGAAGAGGTAGCTCAAGCGAGGGAAGATCGAAGAAGCTCGAAGGAGTAATCCAGTCCATTGGGGATTTCCGAGATCGTGCGCATTCCCAAGCAGACATGACTCCTTTCTCACCCTTTTTAATGATGACAAAAAGGGGAGAATCAATTTGAACCAACAACTTTCAATATTTTTGGTTATGTTTATTTTTGAGTATGACTTGAGAACTTGAACTTGGGTGTGAATTTGACTGAATTGGTTGTGGATTTTGATGTTTGACTGGTTGCATTCTTATCAAGTGTTGTTATATGGTATTACTCATGAAAGACTAACCAATGTTCGTGGATGCGAGTCTGGTTGCTTTATTAATCTTTTTGAGTTAGCCATATTGCTTGAGAAATGTTTTTGCAGGTCAAAGTTGTTCAAATCTACAAGAAAGTTTTGTCACCATCAAAAAGGGGGAGATTGTTGGAGAAATCTTTCCAGAATATTTTGAAGCTGACAAAACGTTTCTATCAGTCTAAGTCTGGATGTTTGGAGACCGACAGTTTAAAGTCTAAAGACTTTGCATTCTCAAGACTCAAGACTCAAGACCCAAGACTTAAGACTCAAAACTTAAGTCTATTCTCACTGACAGTCTTTCTAATCCAGTGTCGAAGGAAATCCAAAGCCGAGGTTTATGGTTGAGGATTCGATCCTATCCTCTGGAATAGATTCTTTGGTTGGATAATCATTTCGGATTCTTTATTTCTTATCCGATAGTCGACGAAATATTCTTGGAATGTTCTATTCTTGGAAACCAAGATCCTGATTGTATGGGCGAACAGGATTGATGGGCTATCATCAGATTCCTTAAATAGCTCGGAAGATCTTCTTGATTGATTCCGTCCAACGGGTAGATTGGAGGAATTCCTTTGGTAAGTGCCAACGGCTATGATGGCATAAAGGAGTATAAAAGGAAGACGTTCTAGCTATTTTAAGCATGTGATCGATAGAAAAATTCCAGAGTCTGAAGAACCTTGATTGTTAGTCGATACTGTTCGAGCGAAATTGTATACACAGAGAGTGTTTATACTTGGTGACACCTTGAGTGAGTGTGGTAGATCATCTACACCTAGAAATCAAGGAAGACCGACACTGTAACATCTCTTTGATCATAGTGGAATCCAGCCAATAGGCTGTCAGTGCAGAAGAGTGGACGTAGGCTTGAATCAAGCCGAACCACTATAAATCAGCGTGTTCAATTCTCTCTTTCCCTTACTCGTCTTACGATTAAATCTTTAAGCGTTGCAAATCCTCTAACCGTTTAAATATCGTGCAAGTTTCGAGAAATTTTTTTCCTATTCACCCCCTCTAGGTACTCGCACTAGCTATTTCAGGTTCTGCCCCGACCAACCCCCGTCCGGCCACCTCCGGCCACCGCCCAGCTCCGCCCGACCTCCCCGACGTTCCCCTCGCCCTCCGCCGGCCTTGCTCCGCCATCTCAGCCACTGGAGCAGCCTCGTTTGGCCATGAATAACAGCTGGAAAAATGGGTTTCCAGCACTGTTCAAGGCTGTTTTGGGCCGTTTTCGGGCCCCGAACCCGAGCCGTGCTTTGGGAAGAATCGTTCCTCGCGTTGCCGCCGTCGGATTGATCCATGCGCGCGATTTGGTGAGTAATCTCACTAATTCAGGATTAGTTGGCTAATTATGCTTAAGGTTGGTTTAGTTTTAATTAATTATTTTTAGGTTGTTAGATTAGAATAAATTAGCAATTATTAGTCAATTGTGATGCGATTTAAATAAATTGATTGCGCAATTAATAAGTAGACGTGGTCTACTATTTATTGGAAGTATCTCGGGAATTTTTCGACCCCTGATTGGGCTTCAATTTGGCGATTTGGGCCCAAGTGAGATTTTTGGGCATTTAAATATTAATTTTTCGGAATCAAATTAAATAATTATTTATTTTCCGAAAATTCAAGGGAGATGGTTCGGAACCGGAATATTATGCTGATGACTGTGGTGAAGTCTGTTTATTTAATCGGGCTTTATTTTGAGCCAAATGGAATTTTTAATATTAATTATTTAATTTTCGAAAATTAATTAATTATTTATTTATTTTCCGAAAATTCAACTGGGATGGCCCATGACCGGAAATTTATGCTGATGACCGTGGTGAAGTTCGTTTATTCAATTGGGCCTTATTTTGAGCTAAACGGAATTTTTAATGTTTAATAATTAATTTTCGAAATTCATTAATAATTAATTATTTTTCGGAAATTAAGATTGAGATGGCCGACGACCGAAATCTCGTGCTGATTGTCATGGCGCAATCTGTTTATTTAGTTGAGCTTTGAATTGTGCCAAATTGAATTGAATGTGGAATTTAGGATATATTCCTAAATGGTTCTCAGTTAATTATTTCATTGAGAAATCGTTGATTATTGATTATTGAATATCGAAAGTGGTGGAGTGGGACCGTAAAGCCATTGATTATCGAAAGTGGTCGAGTGGGACCGTAAAGCCATTGAATATCGAAAGTGGTCGAGTGGGACCGTAAAGCCATTGATTATCGAAAGTGGTCGAGTGGGACCATAAAGCCATTGATTATCGAAAGTGGTCGAGTGGGACCGTAAAGCCATTAAATATTGAATGTTATCGAGTGGGACTATGTCTTCCACCTATACTCAAGATGTGATCTGAGGATCGTGATTCGTAATTGGGGATTGAGATGGAATAATCGAATCAACCTAGAAATGGTCCGATTGACATGTAATCGACTAGGTCGATTGATCATTGCTTTGATTTGATGTCGTGAATTGATTGACTGATTAGAAATGACCATGAGTGGTCTTGTTGGCATTTAATCGACTAGGTCGATTTGATCGATGCTTCGATCAGTGATATGATTGCTTGGGTGCCTATTATGAATTGTCTTGACTTGCGGGTGGGATATGAGGCCAAGGTACGTCTTACGCCGTGCGTGAATAGGCAGCACGTAGTATAATGGTTTACTAATTGGGCTTAGTGGGGTAGAACTCGCTGAGACGTAGTCTTATCCCAGTTTGGGGAAAAACATTTCAGGACCCCGTTGAGGAGCTGGGGAGGAATCTGAGAAGGAGAACTCGGAGGTGAAACCTGAGTAGAAGGATTTTTGGAAGAATAAGATAATACCGAGAGAGATTTTGAGTATGACCTGAAGGGATTGAGATTCCATCTTCTTTTGTGAACTCTAATTGATGTTAATAGTTATGAAGTTCCCTAGTTGATGTCATGTACAAAAGTTTGGTTATAAATTTCAATATGAAAAATATGGCCCCCGCTTTTCTATCCCATCGTTTTATTGTGCGGGGATTTTAATCGCTTCCGCATGTGCTTAAAAATGAAAGGGTCGGCGATACATTGTCCCGGGATATCGCATTATAAAATCGACCAAGCGAGACGGATGTGTGCATGCACGAGGATCGAGGCGTGACAAGGAGTCCTGACCTGTAAAACAGAACTGCCATCTGGTAGTGGAATCATCTTCGAGGAAGAAAATAAGAGAGTATTTTTTTTACCTTCAATGGCTGATGATCACTCCATCGCAGACAATCCATTACAGTCGCAGATCCAAAACCCACCACCTGGTGCCACACAACAACAGCGACTCCAGACCCAGCCGATACAATGGATACCCATGTAGGCTCAGTTTAATCTGGGGCAACCTGCTTCGGGCCGACCATTCCACTGGGTACCTTACCCATGGTACCTTGGGCCGAGCCCAACTACATCATCGCCTGGCTTTGTAGGACACCAAGGAGTCCACATCCAATCCGAAGGGAGCCCACCAGCCGTAAGTGGGGCAAGCCTGACCTCCGGAATGGAGCAGACGAGTGGGTTGGGAGAACCGGGTCTGGGCACAAATTCTTATCCGAGAGTTTTCAATGCGGGGCATCAATACGGATCGGGCGAATCGGGTTCAGGGACAAGTCCCTACCCGAATTTCACACCCGATTTTTTATCGTTTCCCATCGGAGCAATCACCGAACGATTGGAGCCCGGAGACCCCCTGTATGTATCAACAGCCAATGGCCCAGAATTGCGGCTAATCAACTTGCAATTAACCGGGCCAGAGAATTATTCCAGGTGGTCCTGATATCTTAGACGAGCGCTAGTGATAAAAGGCAAGGACGGTTTCCTAGATGGAACTGTCCCGGTTCCGACCGACGAGCAACTAGTGCGACACTGGAGGAAATGCAACCAGCTCGTCCGCTTATGGATCGGGAGTTGCATCTCCCTAAACGTTGCGGCCGGTCTGCCACCGACGGAAGATTCCAAAAATATGTGGGAAAATATCAAGCAAATGTACGGCAAACTAGATCGAGCAAGAATATTTTCCTTGATGCAGGAACTTAGCGAATTAAAACAAGGAAATATGTCGATTTCCGCATGCTACAACAAATTATCGTCTCTGTGGAACGATCTCGAAGCTGCAGAGGAAAAACTCAAGGGACTGGAGGAGACGCTTGCCCAGTACGGATGATGAAAGAACGAGAAAAGGCGACCCATTTTTTACTTATCTTGAATGACTCTTACCTGACGTTCCGATCGCAAATATTAGCTATGGAACTGGTGCCGCCTCTTGGACGGATCTTCCAATTGGCTGTTCGGGGAAGAGAGCGGAGACTCGCTTCGTCGGAACCAGCGAAAGGAGGAGAAAGCTTCGCTCTGGCCAGTCGCGGCAAGCGGCGAAATTGGGGACCCAAAACCCTAGCACACAAAAAAGGGGGCGAGCTAGGGTCACGGGCATCCGACGTGGATTGAACGGCCCAAAGGGGCCTATCTATTCGTCCGGATCCAACGGATGAGATGAAAGGGCTTGGAAAACATCTGACGGTGGTGGCGTGTCCCTCGCATTCGACGGTGGGAATTATTTCTCGAGATCTGACGGTGGAGGAATTTTTTCGGCATCTGTAAAAAATTTTAACCCAAAAAAGGGTAAATTGTATTGTGATTTTTGCAGAAGGCCACACCACACAGTAGAAAATTGCTAGAAATTGCACGGAAAACCCGAAGAAAAAGGAAAAAGAATTTTTGCAGCTTATCAAATTGGAGTTCCTAATGCCGATCGATCCATCACAAATGACCAATACCAGCAGCTGATGTAGGCAATATAGAAATTAGACATGTCAAACAAGGGAGGAAATTTTTCAGGTATTTCTCGTTGCCTGATAAATATTATTTCCAGAAAATCCTGGATAATTAATTCTGGGGCAAGTGATCATATTGTTTGTGAGAAGGCATTATTTTCAGATGTTCATGACGATTTGGAATTTCTTATTTCTGTTCAATTACCAAATGGAAATACCACTCATGTCAAAATCACTGGAATAGTCAAACTCAACCCGCAAATCACACTTCAAAATGTTCTTTACCTTCCAGAATTTCAATTCAATCTTATTTCTGTATCCAAAGTCTACAGAGAAAATTCATATCGTGTATTGTTTAGTTCTGACACTTGTTTCTTTCAGGCCCTTTCGACTAGCAAAGTGATGGGCTTGGGTAGTCTTTTTGAAGGGCTATTTCTATGGAAGAACAATCCAAGTAATTTTGATTTGTCTTTATTTCCTTCAAATAAAATGTCACTGTGTAACACGACTACCAATGATAAAGACTATCTTTTACATTCACGATTGGGTCATAGTGCTTCCATTCCTTATTCTAAGTGTCAGATATGTCCCCTTGCAAAGCAATTACGCATTCCTTTTGCTCTTAGTAAAAATCGTGCCATGCACATTTTTTCTTTAATTCACATGGATGTATGGGGTCCTTATCATACCCAACATCATGATGGGTCCAGATATTTCTTGACAATTGTGGACGATTATTCTCGTGCTACCTGGGTTTTTCTGATGCAGTCCAAAGGACAAGTTTTCTCACACTTGAAAACTTTTATTGATTTATCTAAGAATCAATTTGGGAGATCCATACAATGAGTGAGGACGGACAATGGAAAGGAGTTCTTCAACAATGATTGCAACATACTCTTATCATCCCATGGGATTCTTCATGAGAGTACTTGCATTTATACTCCACAACAAAATGGAGTAGTGGAGCGTAAGCATCGCCACCTATTAGAAGTTGCACGTGCTTTAAAATTTCAGGCGTCTATTCCAGAAAATTATTGGGGAGAATGCATTATTACTGCAGCATATCTTATCAACCGTATGCCAACTCGGGTACTCAACGGAAAAACTCCATTTGAAATTCTCTTCAAGAAGAAACCAGAATTGGGACATTTAAGGATATTCGGTTGCCAGTGCTTTACTACTATCTTGGGCCCTTAAGACAAAATAGGCCTTCGAGCACGACGCTGCATATTCATGGGTTATCCGAATTGACAGAAGGCGTATCGTGTCCTTAATCAGTCAACGCTGGAATTCTTCATCAGTTGAGATTTCATTTTTCACGAAGATATTTTTCCTTTCAAGGAAGGAGATACTCCAAGGGAGGCATCAAACACTTTTGGTAAGTCACTATTCATGGAAGAACCTCCACATACTGAATACCTTGTGACAGGAACTCAAGCACCAATTACTCCAATGGCTCCTGAGATTTCTGTACCAGAAGTTGCTGAAAAGTCCAATGATGAAGTTCAAGGAAATCTCTCAATGATGGAAGAATTTCCCAGTGAAGTTGGCAATACGGAAATATCCTCAACTCCAGTTCAAGTAAATCCTCCCCGACGATCTAGTCGGTCTACACAACCGCCAACCTGGACAAAAGACTATGTTTGTGCATCCTTCAACTCACAAAGTATTCACTACCCAATATCATCTTATGTCTCGTTTCATAGACTTTCACCAGAACATAGATGCCGTGTGAGTTGAATATCAAAAGATATTGAGCCGTCTACTTATGAAGAAGCAGCTAAAGACCCAAGATGGTAAGAAGCCAAGGGGGCTGAATTGCAGGCACTAACTGCAAATGGAACCTGGGATTTGGTCAATTTACCACCAAATAGGAAACCCATTGGATGCAAATGAGTTTACAAGATTAAATACTGCGCTAATGGATCGATTGAACGTTACAAAGCTCGGTTGGTGGCCAAAGGATTTACTCAACGAGAAGGATTTGACTATCATGAGACATTTTCCCCCGTCACCAAAGACGTAATTGTCACGCCCCGATCCTCGGACACACACACATCCTTCTCTATTGGTCGATTTTTTATAATGCGATATCCCAGGACTATGTATCGCCGACCCTTTCATTTATTAAGCACATGCGGAAGCAGTTAAAATCCCAGACAATAAAACGATGGGATAGAAAAGCAGGGCCATATTTTTCATATTGAAATTTATAACCAAACTTTTGTACATGACATCAACTAGAGAACTTCATAACTATTCACATCAATTGGAGTTCACAAAAGAAGATGGAATCTCAATCCCTTCAGTCATACTCAAAATCTCTCTCGTATTATCTTCTTCTTCCAAAAATCCTTCTACTCGGTTTCACCTCCGAGTTCTCCTTCTCAGACTCCTCCTCAGCTCCTCAACGGGGTCCTGAAATGTTTTTCCCCAAACTGGGATGAGACTACGTCTCAGCGAGTTCTACCCCACTAAGCCCGATTAGTAAACCATTATACTATAGGCTGCCTATACACGCACAGTGCAGAAGACGTACCTTTGCCTCAGATTCCACCTGCAAGTCAGTACAATTTATAATAGGCACCAAAGCAATCATATCATAGATCGAAGCATCGATCAAATCGACCTAGTCGATTATAAGCTAACAAGACCATTCACGGTCATTTCCATCCAATCAATCAATTCACAGCATCATATCAAAGCAATGATCAATCGATCTAATCGATTACATGACATCACGACCTATGCTCAATCGGCATATTCAATACTATCTATAAAGTCCTATCAAATCAAAACTGCTCACCCAAAGCTGATAAATAGATAGCATGTTATCTTATCTCCAGACGACATATAGAGTCATCGAGCTATCAAATCATACCGTACTGTCTCCAGATGCTCCGTAGAGTCATCGAGTCGGTAGATCATACCGTCCTGTCTCAAGATGCTCCGTGGAGTCATCGAGCCGGTATACACACAATTTATCTTACCGTCTTGTCTCCGGATGCTCCGTAGAGTCATCGAGCCGCGCAGATCATCTGTCTGTCTCAAGATGCTCCGTGGAGTCATCGAGCCGGTATACACACAATTTATCCTACCTACCGCTTGTCTCCAGATGCTCCGGTGAGTCATCGAGTCGGCAGATCATACTGTCCTGTCTCAAGATACTCCGTGGAGTCATCGAGCCGATATACACACAATTTATCTTACCGTACTGTCTCCAGATGCTCCGTAGAGTCATCGAGCCGGTAGATCATACCATTCCAAGCAAACAATCAGATAACCGATTTTATCCTTTTCGATAAAATGCCATGAGCGAATACTCGATCGGCCCTAGCCAAAATATAATAATTTCCTTTTTATAAATTCCATCATTTTCTGTAGCCCGCTCAGATCCTTTTGGCATCATCAAATGGTGCCCAGTTCTTTTTCAATTACTAACCAAAGATTATTCAATTAAAGAATAATTCCTTCTTCCACAGATAATTCAATTCAGCATGAAATAGGGCTCAATTAAATAAACGGACTGTGCCACGACAGTCAGCACAAGATTTCGGTCGTCGGCCATCAAAATCTTAATTTCCAAAAATTAATTAATTAATAATTATTAAAAATTCAATTTAGCACAACATAAAGCCCAATTAAATAAACGGACTTCACCACGGTCATCAGCATAATATTCTGGTCACAGGCCATCCAGTTGAATTTTCAGAAAATAAATAATTATTTAATTAATTCCGAAAATTAATTAATATTAAAAATTCAATTTAGCTTAAAATAAAGTCCAATTAAATAAACGGACTTCTCCACGATCATCAGCATAATCTTCCGGTTCCGAACCATCTCCCTTGAATTTTCGGAAAATAAATAATTATTTAATTTAATTCCGAAAATTAATATTTAAATACCCAAAAATCTCACTTAGGCCTGAATCACCAAATTGAAGCCCAACTAGGGGTCGAAAAATTCCCGAGATGCTTCCAATAAATAGTAGACCACGTCTACTTGTTAATTGCATAATCAATTTATCTAAATCGCATCACAATTGACTAATAATTGCTAATTTAATCTAATCTAACAACCTAAACATAATTAATTAAATCTAAACCAACCTTAAGCATAAATTAGCCACTAATCCTGAATTAGTGAGATTACTCACCAAATCGCGCGCAAATCGGATCAATCCGACGGCGGCGACGCGAGGAACGATTGTTCCCAAAGCGACTCGCGGATCCGGGGCCCGGAAACGGCCCAAAAGCGGGCCCGAAGCTGCTGAAACCCACTCCGTGGGTTTGCTGGTCGGGGCCAATTGGAGCTGCTCTGGCGGCTAGGGCGGCAAAGCGAGGTCGGCGGAGGGCGAGGGGAGCTCCGGCAGTCCGAACGGTGGCTGGAGATGGAGCTGGTCGGTGGTTCGGCGGCTTCTTCAGCGACTCCCGAAGCTGGACAAAGACCCAACAGCTGCTGGACGAAGCTGCTAGGCAGCGGGGACGTGAGGGACGAGCGGCGGGTTGCATGAGCGGTGTGCGGGCGACGGAGCGCGGCAGCGGGAAGGGCAGCGACGGAGGCTAGCTGCTGCTGTCTTCGTGCCCCGCAACTTCCGCTCGTGCTTCGTTTTCTGGTTTTGTTCGCACAGCAAAGAGGGCCGAGGGAGAGAGAGGGTGCGAAAGAGAGAGATGAGAGAGAGATGAGATGAAAGAGAAGGGTTTGACTAGTCAAAGAAATAAAAGAAAAGAAAGAGGAAGCCAATTTGAACTTGGCAAGGGGTATTGGCGGTGGGGAGGAGGATTCGCACAAGAGAAAAGAGGGATGGAGAGAGAAAAGAGAGAGAGAAAAGAAGAGAGAGAGAGAGAGAGAGAAAAGAAATAAAATAATATAACCACAAGGTCTTATTCTTTTCTTTTCTTTTCTTTTCTTTTCTCTTTCCCTTTCGAATTTCTTTTGGCCTTTAATTTTTCTTCCGACAATTTCTTTCTTGAAATTTCGGACTCGTCAATAAATTGACGAACGATGAGACAAAATCCTAAAATAAGAATTATGACGCGCTTAAAATTCGATTCCCGAAATCGAGTTCAATTTCGTGGTTAAAAATCGATCAGACGTGATTTTAGTCCAATCCAACAAATTGAGTAGCTTTTAGGGATTTTACTGCAGATACATCCCTTAATGGCTTCACCCAATAGGTCAGTTAACTCATGAGTGATCAGCTCAGAGAAAAAGGACCGTAAACACGTCGACGAAATGCCCATTTCACTTTATCGAAACGGGGTCGAATTTCAGGATGTCATAGTAACCGTAAGATCATTCTTATCTGTTGCAGCTATTAATGATTGGCCATTACATCAAATGGACGTGCATAACGGTTTTCTGCATGGAGACTTGGAAGAGGAAATCTACATGGATATTCCTCAAGGATTACGGAGACAGGGGGAGAATAGAGTATGTCATCTCTGTAAATCTCTTTATGGTCTCAAGCAAGCATCCAGGCAATGGTATGCCAAATTTACCGATGCCCTCACTTCTACAGGCTTCAATCTAGATATGATTACGTCTTATTCACATGGAATTAAGGTACGTCATTTATTTATCTAATGATATATGTTGACGATATTCTCATTATGGGAAATGATAGAACTGCAATAGAGAGATTCAAGGAGAATCTACACTTTACTTTTCACATTAAAGACTTGGAGGCACCCAAATACTTCCTTGGGATAGATATTGCTAGATCTGATCATGGGATTTCCCTTAGTCAATGGAAATTTGTGCTAGAAATTATATCAGAGGCAGGTTTGTCGGGTTGCAAGCCATCAGTCATTCCAATTGAGCAAAACGTGAAATTGACCACCAAGAATTATGATGCTGGAACATTTGAGAATAATGATCCCATCCTCAATGATCCTTCAGGTTATCAGAAACTCGTTGGGAAACTTATATACTTGACTATGACCAGACCCAACATATCATATCTAGTGCAGACTCTAAGCCAGTTCATGCATAGTCCAAAGTTGTCTCACTTAAATGCTACTTTGAAGGTCGTGAAATATTTGAAGAAATGTCCAGGACTAGGGATTCTTTTATCCAGAGATTACAACATGGAAATGTTGGCATACTGTGATGCGGATTATGCGACCTGTCCTATGAGTCGACGATCCATTACAGGTTTTTGTATTAAACTTGGAAATTATCTTCTTTCATGGAAAACCAAAAAGCAAGCTACCGTATCATTGTCTTCAGCCGAAGCAGAATATCGAGCTATGGCAAAGACCACCTGTGAGATCATATGGATACGGGGTCTACTTGGGGATCTTGGGATAAAGTTAAAGGGCCCGACTAAGTTGTTCTATGACAACGATGCCACACTCAAACTTACAGCGAATCCTATAGTACATGAAAGAACGAAGCATATAGAAGTGGATTGTCATTTCACTCGAGACAAGATTCAAGAAGGGATAATTGAGACTAGAGGAATTGGAACGGCAGAGCAGCCAGCTGATATTTTCACCAAGCCTCTATGTCAAAGACAGCATGCATATCTATTGAGTAAGCTAGGCGTCTTGGATATCTACCAGCTACCAGCTTAAGGGAGAGTGTTGGAAGATATGCATCAATCTAGAAGATACGCTAGGATTCTCAACCAATTTTGTTTGTATAAATTAGCTCGGAATCTTAGATTAAGATTAGATTATGATTTCCAGAATATCTCTTTGCCTTTATTATTTCATCTCTGTATTATAATTACAGAAGCATTGTATATCAGAAGATACAATTTGAATACACAAATTTACAAAATCTCTCGTCTTCCTCAACTTCTTTCAAATTCACTAAAAAAAAATATTTTGGCTAATAGTCCTGTTAATAATAATTGTTATCATTTTCTAAGTTCAAATTTGAACTCATTTTGCATCCTCAATAAACTTTGACATTACTCCATAAATTTCATATTCTTGTAGGTTTGCGGTTGTTGTGGTCAAACCCCTGAAAGATGTACATGAAATTCAGCATCAATTGCTCTTGCTAGCGTTTCAAGACTCGAAAAACGAATAGGAAGGGAACGTGCAGGCTAAAGGGGAACACAAACATGTAAAATTTAGAAAGATGTGCAGATCCATTCGTAAGAACATTATGTTTAGAGCATGTGGAAAACTGCCAAACACTATGAACTTAAGTGACTCGACGACAATTTAATTGACACTATTAATTACTTACTCTTAAATAAGACTAGATGTCCAACTAACTTGGCAATGAGGTAAATTTGAAAGAGGCCGACGAAATTAGACCCATGAGTTGACGTAGTTAAGTAGTTACAGAAGTGCAAATCTGCTCGCCTGTTTTGATTGAATCTATGAACAGATAACTTATTTATAAAATAGAAAGGAAAAAAACAAGATATGTCTATTTGATTGCTTATACAATTTCTCATAGGACTAAGCAAAATTTTGTTTGTTACTTTGTAAAACTAACAACTGATGCCCATCCAATGAATTCCAAATAAGGGAAATTTGAGAGACCTGAAAAAAAGATGCTCGTGTTAGGAATTTTCCTAATAAGGAAGTTTGAGGATATATTTTTCCTATATTGGAAAAATGTGGAATTGTTGAATGTTCCTATTGGACTAAGCCTGGCCAGTTGTTACTTCTTCTGTCAATTCTAATTAGGCACTATAATTGACTACCCTGACAACATTTTGCTTATTCGTAGCCTAATAAATGCATCCCTTCCAGATGTCAAAAAGATGTTTGCTTACCCCGCAATTATTAAGTTCCAAGAGAAACAGGTTCTGCTAGATAAATTATAATTGATCATGAGTCCTAGTGGACTTTTATTTCTTGCTTTATATTAATTTCAATCTCATGTCCCATGCATTTCGACTTCTTCTCATATGCGAAACTCTTGAAAGCCTCCATAGTTCTCCAATGTCGATATATTAATTCACGTATAGCATTTTCATAACTTTATGAACTTTTAATTTCACATATATTTCAAAACCTAAAGGGAAAGCAAAAGCGTACTTTTCACTTAATATATTTTGACATAAGCATTTCTTTTAATAGTCACTCTTTATTATTTAAATTCACTTTACAAATGGATATAAGGACTCTAATGACAATAAAATTGTAACGGGCTATCCATGTCCTGAATACGATCAACTTTTTGGGCAACAGTACGACCGGTCGTTAAGCGCATCGCAAGGGTGAAGCTGGGAAAGGACCGGCGACCCATGGAAGGGAATCCAGCAACAAGCTTGTCAATAATTATGAGAACATCGTCCCCCACCAAGACAGTGAGCAAGGCTATCGTCGCCGGCTTCTTGAAGCCCTTGCACATAGACAATTATGTCGTGAGGATGGCGGACCAACACAAGAGGTACACAGATTCTGAGGAAGCATTTTCTTCCATTTCAGCCATAACTGACATCGTTCATTCCTTGGAGACGGTCTGGAAAGTTACAGCCAGCTATCAACAAGCTCTTGAGGGTGCCGACAGAGAAGATGGTCCGGTGAAGACAACGCGGATTAAGTCATGGAAGTTGAACCAGCTTGGCCTTTCCTTGTTCTTGCGTCAAAAATTGAAATTGCTTTGCAATGCCAATATGAGATTTGGTAATGAATAAGGAAGGAAATGATGATGGAACATCCATGCATTGGAGTCAAATAAGTATTTTGATTGATACAATTATGTTTTTTAGGAGGGTAAGAGGCCTTTTGCGCCAATTAACATAATTTGTAATGATTACACTCGGATTATATTTTTTTTCCCTATACTAGGAATAAATCCCACTGATTATGGATCTAACACTAATTGCCCCAAACATCCCAAAATCTGTCATTGAAAACGAGCTATTGCCACTTGCATATTATTATTCTTTTAGGCTAGGTTTAGTGATCTGACATTTTTGTTGGATAGAATAAGGTTAAAAAAGATAAACGTCAAATATGATAATAATGGGATTTGTAATATCTTCTTCTCTCTTCCCTCCACGTTCGCATTGTCATTAACCCAATGTTGTTGCCTTCCATAACTACTTGTCAAGCTGCTGTTGACATCGCATCATCTCGTCGTGCCATCACCAGTCATTGTATCATGCTCCCTATAGTTGCCTAGTGGCAAAAGTATACCCCCAAGTGCCAAAACTTGGCATAGGTGAATATTTTAGTGTCAAAACTTCTAAAAAATATACTTAAGTACAAACTCTGGCGAGACTTGCTAAAAATCAAACGTGGCATTACTTTAATAATAAAACCGATTTACGTGGCTTGCCAAAATGTTCACTCAACAATGCTTTTCCAAAACGACGTCATTTTGCCCCCAAATTTGATTTTTAATATGAACATTAATTAAATTATGTTAAAAATAAATTAAAAAAGAGAAATTTTTTTATATTTTAGTTTTTCTAACTCCAAAGTGGCATTTTTTCATATTTTAGTTTTTTTTAATTTAACTTAATTAATATTTATATTAAAAATCAAATTTGGAACAAAACAACCTTGTTTTGGGCTATTTAGCCAAGTCAACACCACGTGGATAGATTTTTTAAAATAAATGCCACATCATTTAAATTCTCCTGGAAAAAGCCACATTAGCAATTTGGCCAAAGATTCTTGCCACTGCTACAAGTGTTCCTTTTTTCCTAGATTTTGACACTTAAACGTACTTTTTTGGAAATTTTGACACTTAATATCCACCGTGCCAAGTTTTGGCTCTTGAGGTGTTCAGCACTCATTACCCATTCAATAACTCGTGGTGCGCAGTTGGCTGCCTTCTCTGTCCCATCTTAATCCTTGACGTTGCAACCCTCAAGGGCTTGATCGTTTTAGACGGCATCATTGGCCTTGGGTGACACTTGATTATCTCCAAACTTCTTGATGCGCTCCAAGATCTCCATCAGCCTGTCCAAGCATCACTACGAGTCAACGTAGTTGTCAATGAACACGGCGAGGGAAACCCTACTGGAGCAACTTGGGCTGCAAGAAACCTGGTTTCTCCTTTGTCATTGTCCCTAAAATAGTAGATCCCCAGCACCTGGGAGTGGTCGACCGCAAAAATCTTCTAAACATTCTTGCCTTTGAAGTTCACAAACACATCATACTTCTTTCTATGAATCACGGTAGAAGACCAAATGCGTTGCTTGGTTTGTTCAAGTTCCGTGAGGACAATGCATGATTGAGTGAAAGACTGTGAAAGAGGTGAAAACTTTACCTTGCATGTGAAGTGTATGTGCAACAGAGGGGACGTGCAAGTTGGCAATGAGAAGGGGCAATAAATGAAAGCTGCGCCATTAAACTAGATTTGCACGAAGGTGGAGATGTCGATCAGGAATCTCCGACTGGGGAACGTGATCAGCTAGCCGGCAATGATGGTTAGTTGGTGAGCTGAAGCTTCTCGTGGACTCTGCGTTTGCTTCCTAAGCTTATAGTTGAACTGTGAACTCTCCTCCCCAGACAGCGCCCGTCACAACTTAACCTTGGGGAAACTTGCTGGTACGCATCTAAGAGCACATCCACCTTGTTTTCCTAGGTGTAAAACTAGTTGCAGGGTCATATCCCGCATCTGATGCCAAAATAGGCTTCTGCGGCACATAGGGTTCGTGAGTGGAGGTATGAGGCGGCGTGAAGGGGCATGGGGGAGGAGTCTGCGCTGCATAAGTAGGCTAAAAAATGTAGAAGAGGAGCAAGGGAGTCATTGTGGATATGCTGGAGGAGCAACATTGGTTGGACGTATTTTCGTTTTATTGGAATTTTGTGGGAAGAACAAGATAGCTATTTGCTCCTTCCCACAGATGGCGCCAGCATTGAAGCTTGAAGACTAAAGAGTCAATCTGCACCGAAAGAAAAGGTGAGGCGTGGGGGTCTCGCTCTCCGATTGGTCCTTCGATGCTTAAGCTGGCATTTGAAATGAGGAAAATTTAGAGGGAAAGGAGAGGGTTCAGTACTTAGAGATAAAGGGAGAGGTGTTTTTCTATAGAGGAATTAAGATAGTATATCCTAGCATTCAGATCACTCTTTATGTGCTACCACTGGTGGATTGTCGAAATATGTTAGGCATGTGAGGGTTTATGAATGACAAGTAGTTAAACGGTGCAACAATGGCATTCATGTTGTTTTAAGGGCCAATGCATGTGCATCCTTTAGATAGTGACAGCATTGTCGTACACTCCAATAAAATGTTGCCAAAATTGTCTCTCGTCAAAGTCAGTGGGGCAATGAAATCTCACCATCGTGTGGAATTAATCAGATCCATTAGTAATTAACATTGGTACTTGTCACTATCATCATGTCACATATCATGGGTCGATTGATTAGTCGACATTAGCTTCATCAAATTCCTAAAACAATATATGATATATTCCACATAAATAGATCGTTACAAGAAGGGAATAGTCTGTTGCAACATGTGTATTTACAAACCATATTTATGAATTTGCATGCAATCTAATGAGTAATCAATGTTGCAAGAACCTTCTATACTTACAAACCTAAACCCATCCTTGACAAAGCTTCCTTCAAATCAAGGATGGATTGAAGAATCAAACCTCCTACTTTCAGCTTCCAAAATAAGTCTTCATGGAGGCATAATGTTAATTTCTTTATAGAAGATGATATTAGCCAGTCGAATGAGATGTGGATAGTTGTACTATTGTCCTTTTTCGTCTGAATTTCGCTATTCTTATTACATATTAATTACGACCGGATGAAAAAGTATTGATATTTTGATAATTTTTAGGGAAAATCTCAAATAAGGACCAAGATTGCCCTCCTTTTCTCAAAAGAGGACCTAAAATGAAATCTGTCTCAAATAAGAACCTAAAGGGATCATTTAGTCTCAAAGAATGACCTCAGTCGCCATTGGTGAATAGTTACATCTCCAATGCATATTCCAGTGGCCTAATTAGGGTATTTTCGTCCAACTATTTTTTTTTTTTTCATTTTTGGTTGTCTTGTTCATTGTCTTCTTGAAGGCACATCTCCTTTGATTTCCCCCATGAAACAACATGCTGCAATTATGCATTTCGAAAGGCACCCATTTGCTGCCATCACTTAGGAATACCAACAAACACCAACCAAGCATACACACCATTATATCCAAAACACGTGGAACCCTAAATTGTTCACTCAAGACGGTAATGACACAAAGCAAAGGGGAAGGAAAATGAAGTGCCCACCTTCTTGAGCACCTCTTCTGGTCCAAAAGCCTGGAAATTTGCACTTGGCGCGCTCAGTTTGGGTGAGCTCAAGACAGAGAAGAGAGCATTATTATCAGTTTGCGACGGGTTAGTTGGATGAGTGATGAAGGTAGAGAGATGGGTCTGGATGGAGTTGGATATCTTCTCAAGATTTTGGAAGAGATTGAGGAATGGATTCTCAGACATCGTCACCTAGAACAACAAAGGAGTTGGAATGAAATGACAGGAAAGTGAAAATTTGATAATGATTTCCACTCTCCCTATTCATCTTCTTACCCAGATCAAGAACACTGGACTTAGGGAAAGGCCAATGAGGGCTTGACACCCATCACTGGCAGCAAGCAAGGGTTTGACGCCCATTGCCGGCAGTAAGCAAAGGCCCTCAAGCCCTCGCTGGCCGTGGGGGAAAGGGGCTGTCCAAATCGAGGCCTTACAAAGAGGTGCTTGATGGTAAAAAGGGTAGTCGGAGAAGTCGTCGATCTTGGAGCAGTGGTGGGAGGAAGGGACAAAGAAGGTGATGTGGGTGTCCCAGTCGTAGTCTTGGCAGAAGACGAGGTTGTCAGTGGAGCGGCGAGTGGAGGCGAGGAAGGTCGCTCCTTACGACCATCAGCAAGGTCGCCCCTTGCTAGCCCGGGAGAGGTTGACCTCACCAAACCGCGAGGGTAGCCTCGCCCGAAGTCGCCGAGGGCTCACCCACCTCACCGGCCACCGATAAAGGCCGGTGAGGGCCTCGTAAGCTCTTGCCCATAGCCAGCGAGGGTTCGACGGCCCTCGCCAACCGCAACCGAGGCCACCCTCGCCAGATCTGGCGAGGATTGACCTGTAAGCTCTCGCCTGTAGTCGGCAATAGCTCAGCGGTCCTTGCCCACTATTGGCGTTAGGTGTCCAACCCTCGCCGACCCTTCCCAAGTTTGATCTTTTTGGTATAGGTAAGAAGAAGATGATAAACGGTGCAACCATAGACCAAAAAAAAAAAGAACGGAACAAACCAAAAATAAAATAAAATAAAAAGAAATTTTTTTGGACAAAAATACCCCTAATCAGGTCACCAGAATATGCATTGGAGATATATCTGTTCAACAGCTAGCAAGTGAGGTCTTTCTTTGAGACTAAGGGTCTGCATGGCAATGCTTCTATTTCGAGGAACAATTTCTTTTCAGAAATAGATTTTTTTTTTTTGTAAAAGTAAGAATAGAAATAGTTCTTTTTTATTTCTACTACGGGCAATAATTTCTAAGAAAAATAATGCGTTTGGTAATGATAAAAAATTTCTATTCTTGAAATAGAAAAAAGAATAGAAATGCGTTGGGTGCGATTTAAATTTTTTTGTATTTATTTTTTTTTCTTTTTGCTCAAAGATCGCTAGCTGCCGATTGCCGCCATACGACCGCCACCCACAACCCACGACCACCGGCCATCGCCCTTAGGAGACAACAGCGGTCAGTGGGTTGTGGGTGGTGGTTGGGCGACTGTCGTGCAATTATCGTGCAACAGTGGGGCGGTTCTCGTGTGGCTTTGGTGCTGCTGTCATGCGGCAGTCGGGCGGCTATTGTGTGGCGGTCGAGTAGCGATCGGTGGCGATCGTCGGTCGACGGGGTGGTAGGTGGGCTGTGGGCGGCGATGATGATGGTCACTGTCAGTCAAGGGCTGCAATGATGACGGTTGGGCGGTGATGACGATGATGATCGCCAACGGTCAACTGATGACGATTAAGTGGCGGCAATGATAATGGTTGCCGGTGGTCGCGACGGCAGCCGACCGACTATCACCGGCCACCACCGCCGACTAGAGGACGAGAAAAAGAAAAGAATAAAACAAAAATATAACAAAGTATTAGAATATTAAAAGAAATTTAATGGTACAAAAAAAAAAAATTGTACACCAAACATATTATAATATGAATAGAAACATTACTAAACGCACCATAATAGTCTATTAGCCACAATCCTAATTCTAGATTTTCACTGGAGATTCATCACTCATAAAACGCTCATCAACTAATCTCCATTCTATGAGAAATCAAAAACCTGGCCTATAGTAGCCAAATATTCCATACAAGGTCTGTGCCAAAGTGAGCCCAAGCAAAATGAAAGCAGCAATTAAGGAAATGATTGACCAAGGATTATGAAAGTATAAGCTCGAGAATGGCTATCCAACCATTCCACTTGTTGCCGGAGTAAGTTTTCACATCCTTAGATAGTCTAGAAGGATAATTGTGGTGGCCGACCAATACCACCTCCTTGCAAAGCTGGTTGAAGAGGTCAGCGACCTCGGCATCACTCCCAAGCCAGTGCTCCATGATTCCGCAATTGTGGAGGTGCCCCATGTCCTCGGCAGAGTTAATCAAGTTGTCCATGAAGAACAAGTACGAGGTGACGTCGTTGCCACAATTGAAGTGACATTGCTCATAGGCTACCAAGTTGAGGAAATATGACCTCGTCGCATCCTGGATCACAAACCGA
Source organism: Eucalyptus leucophloia subsp. euroa (assembly GCA_017140325.1). Classification (NCBI taxonomy): domain Eukaryota; kingdom Viridiplantae; phylum Streptophyta; class Magnoliopsida; order Myrtales; family Myrtaceae; genus Eucalyptus; species Eucalyptus leucophloia. Next base: position 35,561,408 of record CM029478.1, read on the forward strand.
GGAATCTCGAGGGTCCCGTCCTTGAGCTGGATGTTCTGGAAACCCTCCACCTCCCCGTTTCTGAACTTGATCCCTTTTTTTTTTCCAAATCTCTGTCACGCAGTGGATGAACTGTAGCCTAGTTTGAGACGATTGCTGGGTTGCTGCCGGCTTCGGGCCCGGGTACAGGAGGCTCCGCCGGAACAATTGGAGGCAATGGAACTCGCCTTCAAGGGGTAACGAGTCAAACTCCAGCCTTCTCCTACTGAGGCAATTAAGGGGGCGGTCATCGGCCTTAGAGAGTAGAAGAACTGGAACGCCAGCTTGGCCAATACCCCCACTAGTCAGGTCGGCCGAGCCGAAGGCAAAACAGCAGGTCGAGAATGAAGAGCGGGATCTGATTCTCAAGCAAGATCATGTCCTACAGAATAATGTGTGTCCAACTCCGCGACGAGGAGAAGACGTGGTCATCGGGAGTGTAACCAAGTTTATTGAACCCCATGGAGTATCCCTAGAACAACTCGATGACAAAGCACTCATCAAGAACCATCGTCATTACAAACTCCTCACCGCGCATCTTTATCGTCCCTTCATAGCAAGTGCGGGCTCTCTCCTCGACTTGCTTCATTATGTCTGGATAGTCCTCTATCTTTTGGTTTTTGCGCTTGAGCATGCACACGAGGCCACGCCACTTAACCTTGTCCTTCTCGTGGAGGCGCTCGTCACCGTGATGGTACAGACTAAAGGAGACAATCTAAGGGATGCAGGCCTTTTCCTTACCATCCTTAAGATGGTATGGGATCTGGTAAATGGAGCGCTTTGCCCATGAGCATGCCCTATGGTCCTGCTCAGCTCAGTCGAGGTTCTTATTGATGGAGACGATCCACTCAGACTTGAGCGGCCTCGGCTCATCTTCATGGAGGTTTTCACCACCGTTGGTCTCAACCTTGATTTGGCGATCGTCAGATGTTTCTTGCTGTGGCTCGTGAGCCACGTTTTGGCTGAGCTTTATGTTGGGATTTAAGGCCATTTCTCATGTAGAATAGGTTTATGTTTCTCTGCCACTGCCTCTCTAGAGTCTTGGGGTGCGCATGGCAACATTTCTACTCCTAGGAACAATTTCCTTTCAAAAATAATTCTTTTTTTATTTCTACTCCAGCGAATAATTTATGAGAAAAATAATATGTTTGGTAAAGATACAAAATTTCTATTCTTAAGATAGAAAAAGAGTATAAATGCGTTTGGTGCAATTTATGAATTTTTATATTTATTCATTTTTTCTTCTTGCTCACAGATCGCCAACCGTCACCAGCTGCCAAACGACTGCCGCCTGCTGCTGCCGGCTACTAATCGCGTCGCACAACTACCACCCACAGCCCATTGACTACTGGCCGCTGACCGCAAGAGAGGACGGCGGTCAGTGGGTTGTGGGCAGCGGTCAGCGATGACGGTCGATGGTCGGTTGTGGGGTGATTGTTGTGCAACAGTCGAGCGGCTGTTATGCGACTATCATGCGAGGGTCGGGCGGTTGTCCTACGGTTTACGTGCAGCTGTCGTGGCTGTCATGCGATTGTTGTGCGACGGTCGGGCAGCGTCGGTGGCGATCATCGATCGGCGGGGGTGGTCGATGGGCTATGGGCAATGGCGATGATGGTCGTTTGTAGTCAAGGGCTGTGGTGATGACGGCTGCGCGGCAATGACAATGACGATCGCTAACGGTGAAGCGACGATAGGCAGCGATCAAGCGGCAACAATCAAGCGACGGCAACGACGACGGTCGCCGGTGGTCAGGTGACAACAGCCGGATCGACGATGGCCGTGGGCAACCAGAGGTGTTCGATGGTGGCGGGGGAGCCGGCGATGGCTACAGCAAGGAAGAAGAACAAAAGAAAATTGGAAAAGAAAAAATTGATATTTTTCTAGAAATTGTTCTCGGGAATAAGAAGTTACTTTTTTTTTTGTTTCTTGTTTATATTTCAAATCTTATCCCCGGCTACTTTTCTATTCTAGAGAATAGAAAAATAAATTGGTGTTGTCAAACGGATTTCTGTTCTTTTTTGGTTTCAGGGAACAAAAGAACAGAAATTGGGATAAACGTAAACGTTACCATGCAGGCCCTTAGATTTTTTTTGGCGTAGCAGAAAGGCAAACTTTACTTTTCCTTTTTTGGATGAGTTGTTCTTTTTTATTCTTTTCAAAGCCCCTTTTTTATCACCTCTTAAAATAATGCTTTAAAACTTTAGCTCAATTTTATCTGAAAACGTTATATCTGTCACGTAATTTAAACACTTGATAGAATTTTTTTTTTTTTTTTTTAAAAGTTGAAAGATTTATCGGTGGAAAGTCATAATTTGACATAAAAAGACTAAGATGGGTTTCATAAAGTATATTACCACATTGAACTCGAAATTACATAACAAATACACATCACGTAGTTTGAGATCAACCAATCACATCTTTTCTATAGATGTGAGAGCAACACATCTCACAAATTTATCTGCAAATTGGCTTCTAAGGGCTTGCATGGTGAAATTTTGATCACCAGCCGCCGCCGCCGGCTAGAGGACAAGAAAAAGAAAAGAAAAAAACAAAAATATAACAGAGTATTAGAATATTAAAAGAAATTTAATGGCACAAGAAAATTTATGATTCATACACCAAACATATTCTAATAGGAATAGAAACATTACCAAATGCATCCTAATAGTCTATTAGCCACAATCCTAATTCTAGATTTTCACCAAAGATTCATCACTCGTAAAACGCTCATCAGATAATCTCCACTCTACGAGAAATCAAGAACCTGGCCTGTTGTAGCCAAAGATTCCATACAAGGTCTGTGCCAAAGTGAGCCCAGGTAAAATGAAAGTAGCAATTAAGGAAATGATTGACCATGGATTATTGAAGTATAAGCCCGAGAATGGCTATCCAACTGTGGCCGAAGTAAGTGTTCACATCCTTAGACAGTCCAGAGAGATAACTGTGGCTGCCAACAAATACCACATCCTTGCAAAGCCGGTTGAAGAGGTCAGCGACCTTGGCATCGCTCCCAAGCCAGTGCTCCATGATCCCGCAATTGTGGAGGTGTCCCATATCCTCAGTGGAGTTAATCAAGTTGTCCATGAAGAACAGGTATGAAGTGACGCCGTTGCCGCAATTGAAGTGACATTACTCGAAGGCTACCAAGTTGAGGAAATGCGATCTCATCGCATCCTGGATCACAAGTCGGGGAATCTCAAGGGTCCTGTCCTTGAACCGGATGTTCTGGAAACCCTCCACCTCCCCGTTTATGAACTTGATCCCTTTTTTCTCCAAATCTCCGTCACGTAGTGGATGAACTGTAGCCTAGTTTGGGACGACTGCTAGGTTGCTACCGGCTTTGAGCCCGGGTACAGGAGGCTCCGCCGGAACAATTCGAGGCAATAGAACTTGCCCTCAAGGGGTAACGGGTCACACTCCAGCCTTCTCCTACCGAGGCAATTAAGGGGGTGGTCTGTTGGCCTCAGAGAGTAGAAGAACTGGAGTGCTAGCTTGGCCAACACCCCCACTGGTTAGGTCGACTGAGCCGAAGGCAGAACAGCAAGTCGAGAATGAAGAGCAGGATCTGATTCTCGAGCAAGATCATGTCCTGCAGGATAATGTGCGTCCAACTCCGCGACGAGGAGAAGACGGGGTCATTAGGAGTGTAACCAAGTTTATCGAACCCCATGGAGTATCCCTATAACAACTCGATGACAAAGCACCCATCAAGAACCATCGTCATTACGAACTCCTTACCGCGCATCTTTATCATCCCCTCATAACAGGCGTGGGCTCTCTCCTCAACCTGCTTCACCGTGTCTAGATAATCCTCTATCTTCTGGTTTTTACGCCTGAGCATGCACATGAGGCTGCACCACTTATCCTTGTCCTTCTTACGGAGGCGCTTGTCACCGTGATGGTATAGACTGAAGGAGACAATATGGGGGATGCAGGCCTTCTCTTTACCATCCTCAAGATGGTATGGGATCTGGTAAATGGAGCGCTTTGCCCATGAGAGTGCCCTGTGGTCTTGCTAAGCTCGGTCGAGGTTCTTATTGATGGAGATGATTCACTCAGACTCGAGCGGCCTTGGCTCATCTTCATGACGGTTTTCACCACCGTTGGTCTCAACCTCAATTCGGCAATCATCAGATGTTTCTTGCTGTGGCTCGTGAGCCACGGTTTGGCTTAGCTCTATGTTGGGATTTAAAGCCATTTCTTGTGTAGAATGGGTTTATGTTTCTCTGCCACTACCTCTTTGGAGTCTTGGGGTGCGCATGGTAACACTTCTACTCCTAGGAATAATTTCTTTTTAGAAATAGTTCTTTTTTATTTCTACTCCAGTGAATAATTTCTGAGAAAAATAATGTGTTTGGTAACGATACAAAATTTCTATTCTTGAGATAGAAAAAGAATATAAATGCGTTTGGTGCGATTTATGAATTTTTGTATTTATTCGCTTTTCTTCTTACTCACAAATCGCCAGCTATTGCCGGTCGCCACACTACGATCGCCCGCCACTACCGGCTATCGATCGCCGTCGCACGACCGTCACCCATAGCGCACTAGCCACGGGAGAGGATGGCGGTCGTTAGGTTGTGGGCGGCAGTCAACGGTCATTTGTGGGGTGACTGTTGTGTGGCGGTCGTGCAACTATCGTGCAGCTATCGTACAGCGGTCGGGCGGTTGTTGGGCAGCTTTCGCGAGGCTATCCTGCGGCTATCATACGGCGGTCGAGCGGCGATCAGTGGCGATCATCAGCCAACGAGGGTAGTCGGTGGGCTATGGGCGATGGCGATGATGGTCGCTGGTAGTCAAGGGCTACGGTGACGATGATTGGGTGACGATGATGATGACGATCACTGACGGTCAAGCAACAGTGGCCGGCGACGATCGAGCAACAGCAACGACGACGGTCGCCGGTGGTCAGGCGGTAGTAGCCGACCTTACAGCGCATAACTACATTTCTTAAAACCATCTTGCAGAGATTATATAATGTTTTATTTATGAAAAGTCCCAGGGTATTTGGTGCATTGATTTAATAAAGGGTGTCTCAAAATATACTAGTTTTTCTTGTGGGGATAACCACGAGCTAAAGAGCCAATGCTAGTCAAAGTGGAAGAGAAGGAAATGGTAGAGAGATTCGGCAAGGATGGATTTTTTTTCTTTTTTTCTTTTTGACAACAAATCCATAAAGTTCATTTTAAAAAGATAAAATTTCCATGAAATCATGTAGTCATTCTTTTTCCACCGCGATCTTCTTTAAGAGATTACTCCACACGCGATCCTACCAAGCCCCTAAAATAAATAAGCAAGCCAACCTTTTGATTTCTTTTAAAATATTAAGATATGGTCAAGAACTTTGAGGATATCAAAGTTAACAAGAAAATTGGTATGTCTCGGACGTACTGTTCCAATAAATATGGCTACTTTTTGCTTGAATTACTATGAGGTACAAGGTTGGTCGAAAATCGGATCGGATCATACGTATTCATTACATCGGAGTCAATTTTCAGTAAGAGATTAAAAAAAAAAAAAAAGACCAGACAATTAATGTTGATTGCATCATTAATGAGAGGATTTTGAAGCTATATCAGTGGAATATATTGTCCTCTTCAAGTCTTTTAACTTTCTTTGAGCAGTAAATGGTATTTTTCAAGACTGGTTAATCTAACGTGAAAAACATGAAAATTAAAAAGGCGATCACATCGTCAAATTTTCAACCTGGGATCTTCAGAGTTACAATGAACAACTGAATTAATTAGTTTGCTAACAATTCAATAACTTATGGCCTTAGTAAAATCTGATCTGATTATGCAGCTTAATAGGCTTGAACTTTGTCCACCATGCCCCCTCGAGACAACAAGAAGTAACAAATGCGAAGAGATACACATCCATGGATGTTACCGATCGTGAAACACTTCATCATCTTCTAGCATTACTGTTATCTCCGCTATCCTTATGTGTCTTGAGAGTTAAAGTAAGATGTCTGGTTCTCAATTTTCCTTTGTTCTTCCTTTTCGTCTATCATACCATTCACGGTCGTGCCATCATGAGAGCTCAGGCAAAACATTTAGAGAAAAGGGTCCCACTTTTTTGTATTCTTAATGGAACGAAATTAAGTTTTTTATGGCAAATTACGTCACAGTTTTTGATAAAAAAAAGAAGAAGAAGAAGAAGAAGAAGAAGAAGAAGAAGAAGAAGAAGAAGAAGAAGAAGAAGAAGAAGAAGAAGAAGAATTTAGAGCCAAAGAGGATACAATGACAAAAAGATTGTTTATGGACTATGTCTGTAAAAGCAATTGAAGCACACAATAATAGTATAGACAAAGACCAAAGACTTCAGCCCGAATCCTGCGTCATGGAACAAATACATTGTTTTGGTCAGTTGGTATAGACAAAGACTAAAGACTTCAGCCGGAATCTGGGGTCATGGAGCCCATATATTGTTTTGGTCAGTCGTGCTTTTTCCAAAACCTCGTTACTTTACTCGAAACCACCAACAACCATGGACAATTAATTCAGAATGAGGACTAATATTGACCCATGTGAGGTGTCTCCGACTTTCTTACCCATATCTACAACCAATATCATTAAGCTCGATTGATTTTTAAAAACAAAAATGAATGATAGTTTTTTTTCTTCCCCAAAGAAGTATAGTAAATAGGACCACATAAAAATATGGGGACATGTAATAAAGACCCAACTAGTTTTTTTTCCCGAAAAAGTATATGAAATGGGACCGCATAAAAATATGGGGACATGTAATAAAGACCCAACTTTTTTTTATAGCCTAAATGTGATTACTAATATGAGTGGACCACAAATGGAATTGAATCCTTGATTCTTTTTAATGACAAGTTAAATGATATGTCACAAGAACAATATTCCAATCACTTTGTTGCAATAGCATCCTTTCTTATTGCTATGCGAGTTCTTGCATACAGCTATGAATAGAAGAAAATTTAGTTTAAATACATATAATTTAATTTTTTGGCCTTACAGCGCATAACTACATTTCTTAAAATCATCTGATAGAGATTATATAATGTGTTATATATGAAAAATCCCACGATATTTGGTGCATTGATTTAATGAAGGGTGTCTCATAATATACTAGTTTTTCTTGTGGGGATAACCACGAGCTAAAGAGCCAAGGCTAGTCAAAGCGGAAGAGATAGAAATGGTAGAGAGATTCAGCAAGGATGGACTTTTTTTCTTTTTTCTTTTTGACAACAGGTCCATAAAGTTCATTTTAAAAAGATAAACTTTCCATGAAATCATGTAGTCATTCTTTTTCCACCACGATCTTCTTTAAGAGTACTCCACACGCGATCCTATCAAGCCCCTAAAATAAATAAGCAAGCCAACCTTTTGATTTCTTTTAAAATATTAACAAAGGGTCAATAACTTTGAGGGTATCAAGCTTAACTAGAAAATATGTTTTTAGGTCCCAAAGATAATTGGATATTACCCTCAGAAAGTAGATGAATGAATGGGGATACATTGTCTCTTAATCACAAACGGGATCTACTTTCATTTTTTAAATAGGCTCTACCGTTCTTTTTTAGAAATCTTTTATGGAACAAGAAACAATGTTTGCACACACGCCCATCATACTATACACAATAAGATATTATCTTATCTTTATTAGGTAGAGGAAAGCAAGGTATTCTATCGATAACTACAACATGCGTGAAGAAAATATTTAGTTATTGGCAAATAATCATGAAAGATGGAAGGTTTGAAAGAAAAAAATCATCCCGCCTAAACACATCCTATTTTAGACTTGTAATTGTATTGGGCCTCCTTCATGCTAAATGGGCCTACTTTATTACAGTTAAGGATGGCTACGGAGTCCGTCGGAGAAAAAAGAAACCGACAACCAGACACATTTTTTTTTTTAGTTAAGGTTCTATGCTTTCGGGTCCGGGCCGGGTATTAGTGAGGACCACCCAAACAGGCCATTGAGACCCCTAGTGATTCTCTGTCAATTCTTGTTTTTCCTTTTCATTCTAAAACAATCATCGAGTATATAGGAAAGACAAATAAAGACAGTTTATAGTCACATGCAACGCCTAACAAAAAGATGGAAATTCCCTCAACTAAAATTAAATTACTTGTACAATTATTTTTTGCGCTAAATAATTTCAATGACGGGTTCTTCTGCCTAATCTAACTAGCATTGGTAGATCACTCTTTATGTGCTACCATTGGTGGATTGTCGAATTATGTTAGGCATGTGAGGGTTTATGAAAGACAAGTAGTTAAACGGTGTGACAAATGACATTCACGTTCTTTTAAGGGCCAATGTATGTGCATCCTTTAGATAGTGATAGCATTGTCGTACACTCCAATAAAATGTTGCCAAAATTATCTCTTGTCAAAGTCAGACAGTGGGGCAATGAAATCTCACCATCGCATGGAATTAACTAGATCCATTAGTAATTAACATTGGTACTTGTCACTGTCATCATGACACATATCATGGGTCGATTGATTAGTCGAAATTAGCTTCATCAAATTCCTAGAACAATATATCGTAAATGCTGGTATGAGCACCTAGAGGGGGTGAATAGGTGCAAAAACAAACTTTTGCGAACTATAATGAAAAGCTGTAACTTTTAACCTGAGTCTGATTAACAGCGGACTTTAAAAGAGAAGCAACTTTAAAAATTAAATAAAGTTATGAACTAAGTAAATGAGTTTAGGGAAGAGAATAAGAACACAAAGTTTATAGTGGTTTGGCTTAATCCAAGCCTACGTCCACTCTTCCGCACTGACAACCCACCGGCTATATTTCACTATCAATCAAAAGAGTCGTTACAATATTACATCTTTGATTCCATAGTGTAGAAACTCTGCTACACTTCCTCAAGGTCTCACAGCTGTATAAACTCTCTTTTGAATACAAGTTTACGCTCAACAATTGAATCAGAAAAGAACAAGGAGCTTCAGACTTTGGAATTTTTCTATCGCGCACACTCTCGAATAACTAGAACGTCTTCCTTTTACACTCCTCCATGCCTTCATAACCGTTGGCACTTTCCAAATGAGCTCTTCCAATCTACCCATTAGACGGAATCAATTAGGGAGATTTCGAGTTATTTAAGAAATATGACGATAGCCCACCAATCCTGCTCGTCTACACAATCAAGATCTAGGTTTCCATAAGTAGAATCTTCCAAGTATGCTTCGCCAATCAACGGATCCAAAATACCTGAATCAAAATCAAGATAAATAATGGATTCTGAGATGCTATATCCAGCCGTGAGGTCTTCCTTAGACGATCGAATCAAATCCTTAAAGAAATACTTAAATCTGGATAAGTCTTCTTCGACGGTCTAGAAACTGTCAATGATGATAGACTTTGAATCTTGAGTCTGGCGATTTGGCGGTTTTCAGACTTTGACGAAAGAGTCTGCAAGTCTTCAGACTAGACTAATGAAAATATTTTGTCAGCTTCAAAACACGTAAGGAAGTTTTCTCCAACAATCTCCCCCTTTTTGATGGTGACAAACCTTTCTTGTAGATTTGGATATTTTTGACCTGCAAGACAATACTCAAGCAAACATGGATATTTCACAAAAGATAAGATAGTAATAAATCTGCATCCATAGGAAATAAGTTAGTCCTGTTAAGACAAGTATCTTTGCCATAAATACCAACAGCGCTTAAGATACTACAAACATTAAACGATCAAACAATCCAAATCCAAACCAATCACAACCATACCCAAACAAAAGTAAAGTTAGTCAAAAAGTCATGTCAAACAAGAGTTAAATCTCAAATCTGCAACATCTCCCCCTTTTTGTCAGCATTAAAAAGGTAGAGATGAAAAGAGAATGAAATTAGGATTGTTTTGGAACGCGAACAAGCTGGAAATCTCCCATCGACCCTGAATTTGATCATGTAAGGAAACTAAAGAGGCTTGACTGGCATTCTCCATATTTTGAACTTCGCATCCCAGGGCATAAATTTGGCCTCACATCTCAAAAAGAATATCAAGTAGTCTTCGAAAGTCTGCTGAGTTATCAGAATGAGTGATTGCCTCTGCATGATCAGTTTGAGGTGTATTGGCAGATGATGGCATTTCAACATGAGCACCTAGATTTAGCAATGAAACCTCATGACCAACCTCAAGGAATTGAGAGGCATACACATCTTCTAAATCTACAGGTGAATGGCTAACATCTTCACTAGTAAAAGTAATTGAAGGAAGTACCTCTTTTCTCAGCAACTCCCCCTGTTTCAATGCCTTTAGGCGAAGAGAAGTACTCTTCATGCTCTGTTTCTTCTTGTTCACCTTTGCCCTCTTCTTCTTCTGCATTCCTTTCTTCCTATGCTTCTTTTCTCATCAATGCTTCTTTTCTCATCGATTCTCTCTCTTTACTCCAGAAATGGTGACATTTTCCTCATCTTCTTTATCCTCCAAGAATTGATAGAGACTTAGTGAGTCTTGAAGGGGTTTTTCCTTAAATCGCTCCAAAGGAATTCCCCTCTTTCTACTCCAATCACATTAGCCAATGTGTCCATGTCAACTACATAGTTCTAGTCTCGAATACTGAAAGAGAATCTATTTGCATCCAGGAAACTTAGATTAGAATAGAAGTCTTATGAAGCAAAATACACAAGTGAGTTCTATATGATCCCCCCTTTCTACTCTAATCACATCAACCAATATGTCATGTCAACTACATAGAACAAAAACGTTCAAGTTAAAGTAAAGTGAATTTCTCTCACAGCTTAACATTCAGAGAATCAAGGAAATCAAAGTCCACACTTCTTGGGTTGATCACCCCCCGTTTTAGCAACTTAGAATAAAGTCGCTTGTGTTCCTTCGAGTGAAACAAATCTATCCTATTGCTTCGAATATTCGATGCAACACCCATTCTAGACTTAAAATGAGTGTACATCTTGTCATCATCATTCCCATCAGGTTGACTCAGCCCTCCAACATGTGGATCGCTTGGAATATTCGCAAATGCTCTTTCTGCTGACCCTGCAGGAGCAATTTCCAATCGTTCCATTGTGAACAAACAGTGGGTTTCATTTTGATACCCTTACTCTTTCAAGAATTCATCAATATAGTTCAAGGGAGTACCACCCTTCTTCAAAGCAGAGTAAAGCTTAAAAATAAAAATAGGCTTTTGAGTTCTTACAGGTTCTGCATCTTCAATGATTTCTTCCTCCACTCGATGATCAATATCTTGAGGTCTAGATTGAGGAGATGGACGTTGTTGAGAATGTTGTGGGCTCTGCTGCTGTCTCGGAGATTCTTCTTCCTCGATGAGGTCAAAATGTGTAGGACCCCCACGCATATGTTGTGGTCCCCTGTTTGCAATCCTTGAAGACTTTCTTTGGAACGACATTCTTCACAGTCTTTGAGAGATTCCAAACTCATTTTGTGAGAAAGGTGAAAACTTTTCGAGGATTAAACAAGAGAGCAAAAGAGAGAAGTTAATGTTATGTGCTTTCTTAGGGTTTTGTGAGTAAAACGAAAGAAAACCAACAGTATATAAAGCAATCGAAGAGAGGTATACGGAATGTCGTAAAAGGAAAAATAGAAAATGCCTTTTCAAAAAAATAACTTCCTTTTGAAAATAGATAACTGTCACTCTAAAAGATAACTTCTTTTTCGAAAATGAATGATTGCAATAATCACGAAAACAGGGGAAGATAACATCAATTAATTACGGATTAATAGACAAATGTACCTTTTCAAGTTTACGAGAAAAAAAATTATAACAGAAATAACTTACAGTCGTGATACTTGATCTCCTGAGTCTGAGGCTTTTCAGACTTTTTATCTCTGAGTCTGAACTTCTTCAGACTTTAAGATATTGAGTCTTGATCGAATAAACTCGAATTGACTTTTCTCTAGTGTCTTTGTAAAAGTATCCGCCAATTGATTCTTTGAGTCAATGAACTGAATCAAGACTTCTCCATTCTGAACATAGTCTCTAATAAAATGATGTCGAATCTCTATATGCTTTGCTCTTGAATGAAAAATTGGATTCTTGGTGAGATTAATCACGCTGGTGTTGTTGCATTTGATTTCAGTGCATGAGTCTTGGATTCCAAAGTCTCTTAGCTATTGTTTTATCCACAGAATTTATGAACAACAACTTCCAAGAGCCACATATTCTGCTTCTGCTGTTGAAAGAGCTACAATACTTTGCTTCCTTGAAAACCAAGATACTGTCTTATTACCAAGTAATTGACAAGTCCCGGAGGTGCTCTTTCTATCAAATCTGCATCCTGCTAGATCTGCGTCTGAATATCCAAGGAGAGTAAAGTCTCCTTTAGGATTCCAGAGACCCAAATTAGAAGATGTTGCAACGTATTTGATTATACGTTTAGCAGCACTTAAATGAGATTCTTTGGGATCTTATTGAAATCTGGCACAAATACAAACACTAAACAAAATATCAGGTCTAGAAGCAGTAAGATAAAGAAGTGAACCAATGATACTCCTATATAGTTTTTGGTCAACTTTTCCTTCTTCATCTTTGTCCAGCTTCGAGGAACTTAACATTGGTATATCAGTCTTTTTGACAAGTTCTTTAGCATATTTTTCTTGGTGAATGAAAGTTTCCTCCTTCAATTGTTTCACTTCAAGCCCAAGAAAGAAGGTTAGTTCACCCATCATACTCATTTCAAATCCATCCTGCATAGACTTAGAGAATTTCTTGCACAGTTTTTCATTAGGAGATCCAAAAATAATATCATCAACATAAATTTGAACAAGTAAAAAGTTTTTGCTTTCTCTTTTGATGAACAATGTAGTGTCTACTTTACCTTTAACAAAGCCATTTTGGATTAAAAACTTACTTAACCTGTCGTACCAAGCTCGAGGTGCCTGCTTTAAACCATATAGCGTCTTTTTCAGTCTGAATACATAGTCTAGATTCCTTGGGTCTTCAAAACCGGGAGGTTGTTCCACATAAACTTCCTCTTAGATAAATCCATTTAGGAAAGCGCTTTTGACGTCCATTTGGAATAACCTAAAATTCTTATAACAAGTAAAAGCAAGTAATAATCTAATTACTTCTAACCTCGCTACTGGTGTGTAAGTCTCATCATAGTCTATCCTTTTTTTCCTACGTATATCCTTTGGCCACGAGTCTTGCTTTGTTCTTTATAACTTTTCCATTCTCGTTCATATTGTTCCTGAAAACCCACTTAGCTCCAATAACAGATTTACATTTTGGTTTATGAGTCAATTCCTAGCCATCATTAATACTAAATTGCCTAAGTTCTTCTTGCATAGCTTCAATCCAACTTTCATCCGTTAAAGCTTCTTCTATACTCTTGGGTTATATTTTATAAATAAGAGCCACAGCACTAGACTCTTCACGCCTTTTGGATCTTATACGAATTCCTTCATCAATGTCACCAATAATGAGTTCCTTGGGATGACTAGACTTGTTCTTCCAGTTGCTGGTTGGCTTGTCAGACTGTTGATCTTTTTCTTCATTTGATTCTACAGCAATCTTCCGTTGCTGGTCTTTTGAAATCTGAGCTACTTCTGGTGATTTAAACTTTGTAGAGTCTTGAGCGGGTTCATATTCTTCAGGTTGAGTTTGAATCGATTGATTTTGTATAAAGTCTTGAAATTTGACATTCATTGATTCCTCCATAGATTGAGTCCTTTTGTTGTATACTTTATAAGCTTTGATAGTGGTTGACTATCCAAGGAAGATGCCTTCGTCTGATTTTTCTTCAAACTTACCAATTCGATCATTTGCATTTTTCAATATAAAACATTTGCATCCAAACACATGAAAATAGGAAATAATTGGCTTCTTTCCTTTGAACAACTCATAAGGAGTTTTCTCTAGAATAGGCCTTAGAAAGACTCTATTAATAATATAACATGATGTAGATACTACTTCAGCCCAAAAACGAGAAGAAATGTTACTTTCAATTAAAAAGAGTTCTAGCCATTTCTTGCAACAATCAATTCTTCCTTTCCATAACTCCATTCTATTCTAGAGTGTATGGTGAGGAGAACACATGCTGAAAACCAGATTCATCATAGAACTTAGCAAAATATTGATTTTCAAACTCACCTCCATGGTCTGTACGTATACTTAAAATAATATACCATTTTTCATTTTGAACTTTCTTAGCAAATTTTATAAAATATGAAAAGGTTTCAGACTTACTTGATAGAAAATATACCCAAGTAAATCATGAATAATCATCCACTATTACTAGGCAGTATTTCTTACCTCCAACACTCTGGGTTTTGGTTGGTCCAAAGAGATCCATATGCAAGAGCTGCAGTACACGATTAGTGGAATCTTGATTTATTAGTTTGAAAGAATTTTTAACCTATTTTCTCAATACACATGGTGTGCATAATTCAGATTTTTGGAATGTCAGGTTGGGTAGTCCACGAACAAGCTTCTCTTGTTGATGTGGCCAAGTTTTATGTGCCAGAGATTCGCTTCCTCTTGAAGTGAAATTAGACATTGAGATATTTCTGGTTTGATATCCAAGAGATAGATATTCCCATGTCTTCGCCCCGTGAAAGTCTGGGAGGAGTCTTTACTGGTTCATAAACAGGTTCCTTCTTGAAAGTTGATTTTGAATCATGTGTCACACAGTTGGCTGATGCTCAGCAAGTTATAGTTGAGTCCTTCCACTAAAGAAACATTACTGATTGTGAGACTTCCAATTTTTACAGTTCCGCATCCCACAATTTTGCCTTTGCTATTACAACCAAAAGAAACTTTTCCACCATTAACTTGCATAAGCTTTATGAAACAACTTGAGTCTCCTATCATATGTCTTGAGCATCCACTATCCAAGTACCATTTAACATTTTTCTTGATAGTGACCTGCAAAAGAAACTTAAGCTTTCTTTGGTACCCATACTTTCTTGGGTCTAATGGAGTTAGTGCAATATACGATCTTTGCCCAAACCTTCCTCACGGGTTTCCAAACCATAGAACATTCTTTCTCAAAATGTTTAGAGTTGTTACACTTAGAACATTTGAGAGCACTGTGGCCTACAAGTTTTACAAAAACTTTTTGGAAATGATTTCTATAAAAATCTTTTGTAGGTCTTTGTTTAATTCTTTCATTTACTTTAGGAAAATCAATTAAATGAATGGTTTCAACAGTCATTCCCAAACCTGATTTGTTAAAGTAAGGTCTTTGTGCTGAAAGAATCTTTTCTAATTTCTCAAATCCTATAGAAAACCTTTTTTAAATACTTGAAATATCATTTTTCAAGAGTGCATTTTCTTTTGAAAGAGAGTCTGCATTTTCTTTCAAAGTAATAACACTTTTATCTAAATTTTCAACATTTTCTTTCCAAACAATCTCATGTTGCTTTAGTGCAGAGTTTTCCCATTTTAGTTTGGAAATCCTCTCGAGAGAGGTTTTGAGACTAAGATACAATTCATCAATATATTTAGAGACTTTAGTAGGAATTTTTAAATTACTTACCTCGATTTCACTATCTGAGTCTGAGTCTGTCTCAGAGTCTGAATCTGATTCTGATTGTGCCATAAGACAAATATTGGCATAATCATCATCACTTTCTTCATATTTGGTATCACTCCAAGTTTCTGCTTTAAGAGCTTTTCTGTACTTCTCAGCTTTTCCTTTCTTTTTCTTTAGTAAGGGACAGTTGGATCTAATGTGTCCATTTTTCTTGCATTCAAAATAGATCACATCCTTGTTGGATTCATCATCCTTAGCTAATTTATTTTGAAACTTTTGAGAGCTTTGCTTCTTTCAATTGAATCTTCTTCCCTTTCTGTTCAATTTTATGAACCTTCTTATCATGAGAGCAAGCTCTTCATCGTCCATATCATCTTCAGAGTCTGTAACATCAGAATCGTCATTAGATTTTAATACAATAGATTTTTCACCTTTGGGATCTTCATCTTTATTGATTTGCTCCACTTCATAAGACTGAAGAGTGCCAACCAATTCGTCAACAAAGAGTGGCATGATCCTTTGTGTCTCCCTTATTAAGGTCTTTACGTGATTCCAATCTTTGGAGAGAGCACGTAGTAATTTGTTAACTTTCATGGGTCCAGAGATTGGTTAACCTTGATATTCAAGACCATTCACAATTTCTGTAAAATGACTGAACATGTCAGTGATAGATTCTCCCGGTTTCATCCTGAATGCTTCATATTGACCGAGCAGAATATTGACTCTGGTTTCTTTCACTTGATCGGTTCCTCGTAGCTGATGTGCAACCTATCCCAGACTTCTTTAGCTGTTTCACAAGAAGATATTCTATTATATTTAGTGGGAGATAATGCATAATATAAAGAATAAATTGCTTTTGCATCAAGAGCTTGTCTTTTGGTTATCTCTTCTTGAGTCATCTCGCTAGACTCATCCCATAGGAAGATTTTGAGTTATTTAAGAAATATGATGATAGCCCACCAATCCGCTCGCCCATACAATCAGGATCTAGGCTTCCATAAGTAGAACCTTCCAAGTATGCTTCGCCAATCAACAAATCCAAAATACCCAAATCAATCTCAAGATAAATAATGAATTTCGAGATGCTATATCCAGCCGAGAGATCTTCTTTAGACGATCGAATCACATCCTTAAAGAAATACTTAATTCTGGATAAGTCATTTTTGACGGTCTAGAAACTGTCAATAAGGATAGACTTTGAATCTTGAGTCTAACGGTCCAGTAGTCTTCAGACTTTGACGAAAGAGTCTGCAAGTCTTCAGACTAGACCGATGGAAACGTTTTGTCAGCTTCAAAACACTTAATGAAGTTTTCTTCAACATATATGATATATTTCACATAAATAGATTGCTACGAGAAGGGAACGGTCTGTTGCAACATGTGTATTTACAAAACCATATTTATGAATTTGCATTCAATATAATGAGTAATCAATGAAGCTTCGTTCAAATCAAGGATGGATCGAAGAATCATACCTCTTACTTTCAGCTTACAAAATAAGTCTTTAAGTTACTCAGCCAACCATCTAATTCATGGAGGTATGATATTAATTTCTTTATAGAAGATGATGATATTAGCTAGTCAAATGAGATGTGAATAGTTGTACTATTGTCCTTTTTCATCTGAATTTTGCTATTCTTATTACATATTAAATACGACCGGATAAAAAGTATCGATATTTTGATAATTTTTATTTTACTTTTCATACGATTATGACGAATACAGTGAATTTGATAGAGGCCGACAAAATTAGAACCATGAGTCAATGTAGTTAAGTAGTTATATAACAGCAAATCCGTTTGCACGTTTTGATCAAATCTATGAACGGATAACCTACTTATAAACCGAAAAAGGACAAGATCAAGATATGTCTATATAATTGCTTATACAATTTCTCATGGGACCAAACAAAATTTGGCTAGCTACTTTATAACACTTAACATATGATGCCCAACCAATGAACTTGTAATTAGGGAAAATTTGAAAAATGTGAAAATGTTGATGGGTCCAATTGGACCGACCAGTTGTTACTTCTTCTGTCAATTCTAATTGGGTAAGTCAAATTGGATGGATATCGAGACTTCACGATCTCCTCCTTTTCTCTGCACCGAAATCAAATCTCTAAACCCCAGTCCATCTACTAGTTTTCTGAACTTCTATTCTCTCCCTAGTCTCTGAATCTTCGTGATCCAACGTTGATCCTATCGAATTTTTCAAGAATGACAGGGACAAGGAGAGAGCACCCTCATGGGACTGTCACTGACATTTTCAACTTTGATTGTGCTTCCCTGGTTGTGATGGAGATCGGCCAGGGCGATGAACAGTCGTTCACAGTTTTGCGAGCCGGGGCCTTTGTGGTCAACCTCTATGTGCAGGCCATGACTCACGTCATGATGACGACGTGCGCCGTGCGTGACGCGCAGTGGCCACTTTCGAGAGACTCCATGGCAATTCGTGTTGGAGAGAGGAGCTTTGCATTGGTGATGCTAGGGCTTATGTATGGCCTCCAGCTTCCTCCGCTTTGTGATGAAGACACGGTGGATACTCTTGAGAGGGTTTTCATGAAGTTCAGTGACTACACCGCCCTCGACAATGGAGAAAATGGTAGAAATTCTTCCATGCCTAGCTTCCTTCTTTCGCATTTTCAGACTCGATTTTAATTTTCTCGAGCACAAAATGTAGATGCACATTTTTCGTTGAAATGGATTTTCTCAATAATAGTCAAATTTATGGTTTAAGAAATTCGGATGTCATTAAATAGATATTCCCCTAGACATGAGATTGGTCGATATTGGTAGCGTTAGGGAATTTGAGCACGTGTTGTGTGTATCCATTGCTTGACGGTTGAGTTGGTTCATTTCTTCTTCTTCTTCTTCTTCTTCTTCTTCTTCTTCTTCTTCTTCTTCTTTTAAGTTGATGAAAATTACAGTCGCAAAAGGAGAAGGAAGAACTTGGAGCATTGAAATCGTTGGAAACCTCACAACCAATCGTAATAGAAATTGATTTTTATTTTCTTAATTGTCTTTGCGTTTTCGATGTTTGACTTTTTTGACATACCTCAAAGTGGTCATTACATAATCATAACGTTGAAATATCCAATCACTTGATTACGATGTTATATATTCTTTATTTATGCAGTTTTGGATAGGAATTTCGTACAATGAATATGATAAGAGTTGGATACAAGAACTCTAATGACTAATATTTACAGGTTATCCGTGTCTTGATAACGAACCAACTTTCTGGGCAACAGTACGACCGGTTGTTGAGAACTTCGCACGGTGGAAGCTCGGAAATAACTGGCGACTGATGGAAGGGAATGAGGCGACGAGCTTGTCAAAGGTTTTCAGAACATCGGCAACGACCAAAATAGTGAGCAACGCTATCCTCACCGGCTTCCTAAAGCCAGTGCATGTAGAGACCTTCATCGTGAAGATGAAGGACCAGGGAAGGAGGGACGTAGATGCTGAGGATGTGCTTTCTTCCATTTCAGCCGTAACCGATATCGTTAATTCCTTAGGGAAGGTTTGGGGAATCACAATCGGCGATCTACAAGTTCCTGAGGATGCTCGCAGGGAGGAAGGTCCAGAGACAATGTCGCAGATTGAACTTTGGAAGTTGAATCAGCTTGGCGTGGCACTTTTCTTGCGTCATAACTCGAAATTGCTTGGCTAGGCTGATCTGAGATTTAGTGATGAATAAGGAGGGAAATGACGACGGAACATCAAAGCATTGTGGTCGTACTAGTATTTTCATTCATGCAATGATGTCTTATCGGAGGTTTTTTTTTTTTTCGTGCCAGTTAATAAATTTTATGCAATAAGATTTCGATTTGAAGATTATTTTTTTCAGCAAATAATTTCGACTATCCTCTAATTGCTTTTTTCCATATACCAGGATTTAGTCATAGTAATTGATCACATGTAAGAATCTTAGCTTATGATAGTAGAGATGAATACTATATGGTAACAGTGGGAAATTCTTTACCGCTAGCTAAATCACGATATTCATGAAGAACAGGTTGTTCTAGCTCGATACTATCAAGAATTCCTAACTATTGCATGGGTTTCGCAACACTCCCAGTCTCAATTGAATCGTCGGACAAGAATCACCTGTTTTCGTCTGTCACCATGGAGAGAGCTTTCTTCACCCTGACCTTTGTGGTAGTTTTCTATATGCCCTATCTCCCCATCTTCAACCTTTTCTCCACCATCTACTTCTACTGATGTATCCCAAGACTCTTTCTCTCCTAGACCACCTCCTTTCAACATCTTTTCTTACCCCTATTTTGGGAAAAGTACCAAAACAGTCCTAAACTTTTTGTATTGGTACCAATTCAATCATAATCTTTTCAATTTGACAAATTTAGTCCTAAACATTTTCATATTGGTACCAATTCAGTCCATCCAGCTAATTTAAACCGGAAATTGCTGACATGGCCATCGGCGGTCTTATGTGGCGCCACGTGGACAAATTTTTATAATTTTTTATATTTTTTCAGATTTTTTTAAATTTTTTTCTTTTTTTCCTTTTCTTTTCTCCTTAGCCCTTGGCCGGCGAGGTCGCCGGCCGGCTAACCATTGCCGGCCACAGGCTAGTCAAGGTGAGGGGCTGCCACGCCCTCGCTAGCCACAAGTGAGGGCGTCGGCCCCCGCCCAGATCCAGGCGAGGGTCAAAACCCTCACCCGTTGGCCGGCGAGGGCCTCTACCCCCTCGTTGGCCACGAGCGAGGGCGCAGGGCCCCTCACTCATGGCGAGCGAGGGCGCGACGGCCCTCCATTAATTCTTTTGGGAGTATTAATGTGTTAGTACAAGTCTTACTACTAGCTTAGTGATGAACCAAGGGATGTCACACACCATAAACAATTAGGATAATGTGGAACAAGAGAGAAATAATGTTGCAAATGTGTTTGCAATTACTGCAATCGAATTGAGTCAATTTGAAATTAAATTAAATGCGATTTAATTTAATTTGTATTATAGTCACGAGCCTACTTGCATATGATGCACACGCATGTCCAAAGTGAATATATGTTAATGTATTATAAATGTGCATATAAAGATTATGTTCTTTTTATTTTTTAAGGGGATTGATTAATTAATTATTTATTCATTTAATTAATTAATTAATTAATCAATGATATGTGAGTTTCCTTTTTAATAATAATAACTAATAAAAAAAATATGAAGCTTCGTGCACATGCACAAAATCGTGCATGAGAGTGAGGACCAGCAATGGTTGCTGATCCCACGATCAGCAACCGTTGTTGATTCGTGAAATACTATCCAGAAGTCCGCAAAAAGAGTTGCTGAAAACAAAGAGAAAAACGTGTGCGTGTTCATGTGGTTTTTGTGTGTTTTTGTATTTTTTCGAAACGCAAGAAAGAAGAGGGATTCTCTCTCGTTCGGGCCGTGACTAAAAATATCAAGAATACGGTGGATTGTCTCCACGAGATTGCTAGCACGATCATAGTGGTGATTATCCGAAAGTTATCTCTTCCATTCAACGTCCATTGTTGGTGTGTCTGAATTAGTGATCCAATGTTTGTGGGGCTTGAACTGTAGAACATCTGAACCAATTTGTTTAAAGCGTGCTTCGAGAGGTAATTCATTTAACTCCCTTTTTATATTTAGATTTTTTATTAAAACACACGAACAACTCCTTTGGAGAATCATGTATAAAATATATCATATTTGTTTCCGCTGTATTTTTTTAAAATTTTACATTCATGAAACCCCAACAGTGGTATCAAAGCCAACCTTAGGTGTTTTTCGTGCGTTTAATTGATTAGTTGAAAGATATTTTTGCGTTCTAATGGCCAATTTATCTTTATTAAGAGACTCTCTTGCTCTTATGTGGCCTATAGAAGTTGATTAATTTATGTGATAAATTTAATCAACTAAGCAAAAATTAGAACTAAATCAATTTTGAATAAAAAATCCGTAACATGTTATATTTTGTGTTTATATTTTGTGAATGTTTCGCGATTGTGAATTTAAAGTTGACAACGCAACTTCCGTTCGGAATCACACTCGTGAAATTTGTTTCATCAATTTCGATTTCTTGACGTGGTTTGCATTGTTCATCTTTAAATTTGATTAAATGCAGAATTTTATCTATGCCTTCCGAAGCTTTAAATTTTGAATTTATGGCTTGTAAGGAAGGGTGGTGATCACGGAAAAATTCCTAATCATTATGATTGTTGTATGGATGAATATATGATGATGACAGGTATTCTTTTTGGGGATGTAATTATTAAATGGAGGCTGCGTCCTTTCTTTTATTTTATTTTAATTTTTCATGAAATGTAATTTTAGCGTAGTTTAATATATCAATTGTTGATGTAAATGCTACGAGAGAAGAGGCGCCATTGGAGGAGTTGTGACATCCTGAAATTCGACCCCATTTCGATAAATGAAATGGGCATGTCGTCGATGTGCCTATGGTCCTTTTTCTCTAAGTTGACCACTCATGAGTTAACTAATCTATTGGGTAAAGCCATTAAGGGATGTATCTACAGTAAAATCCCTAAAAGCTACTCAATTGGTTGGATTGGACTAAAATTGCGTCGATTGATTCTAACCATGAAATTTAAATTGGTTTCGGGAATCGAATATTTGAGCGCGTCACAATTCATTTTTAGGACTGTCTCATTATCTCATCAACTGTCTCATTTTTAGACTCACTTCTCTCTCTCTCTCTCTCTCTCTCTCTCTCTCTCTCTCTCTCTCTCTCTCTCTCTCTCTCCTCTTTTTCCCCACTCCCATGTGACCGAACCAGCTTCTTCTTCTTCTTCTTTCTTCGCGTGCGAACCAGCGAACCGAAGCGGAAGCAAAGCAGCTTCCCGACGACCGTCGCTGCCCATCGCTCACCGCCGTCCCACCACCGGCGCCCGCGACCGCGCATCCGCTGCTCGTCGCGCGCTCCGTCAGCCCCCGTCCCCTCGCGCCCAGGCATCCCCCGCACGATCCAGCCTCTGTTCGGCCTCTATTCAGCCACCGTGAGTGGCTGAGCAGACCGCCAAAGCCGTTGTGCAGCCTTGCCGGACCGCTGCTTATCTTCCCAATCCCTTGCCGCCCCCAACCCTCTCTCTTTCTCTCTGTTTTGCAACCAAAACAGCAAACCCGCGAGTGGGTTTCCAGCCCCCTTCGGGCTTGTTTTAGGCCGTTTTCGGGCCCCAAACCCAAGGCCCACTTTAGGGTTTATCATTCCTCGTGTCATCCCCATCGGATTGATCCGATTTGCGTGCGATTCTGGTAAGTAATCTCACTAATCCTTGCTTAGTGGGCAAATTACACTTAAGGGTTGTTTAGTTTTAATTAATTAGGTTTAGGTGGTTAGATTAGTATGGATTAGTGTTTATTAGTCAATTATGATGCGAATTAGACAAATTGAGTGTGTATTTGGCAAGTAGACATGGTCTACTATTTATTGAGGGTAGCCTGGGATTTTTTCCTACCCTAATCGGGCTTCAATTTGATAATTCGGGCCTAAGTGGAATTTTTGATATTTAAATATTATTTTTTTAGAATTAAATTAATTAATTATTTACTTTTCGAAAATTCAACTAGGATGGCTGGTGACCAAAATTTTATGCTGATGATCATGGTGCAGCCTGTTTATTTAAATGGGCTTTATTTTGAGCTAAATTGGATTTATTGTAATTAATTGTTAATTTTTGAAATTATTTATTTATTTATTTAATTTTTGAAAATTAAGGCGAGGTTAGCCGATGACCGGAATTTCATAATGATCATCGTGGTGCAGTCCATTTACTTAATCGAGCTTTATTTTGTGCTGAAATGAATTAATTGTGATTATAAGATTATTTTCCTGGATTTATTAATTTGGATAATTAATTGGAAAATAATCAGGTGTTGGTTGACAGCACCAAAAGTGTTTTGATGGACACAAATAGTGGTGGGATTTGTGGAAACGAAATTCTTATATTTTGGTTAAAGTCAATCGTGTACTCATGCACGATATTTTATCAATGATGATAAAAGATGAGAAGAAATGCTATGTGATGTGGCTCGGCGATTATTACATCGCTTTGGCATGTAGGATGCCTTAGAGAATGCATGTAAATTGTTGAATATTGATCATGCATGCGTGGCAATAGTTGATTATGCATGTGTGGTGATAGTTGATCATGCATGTGTGACAATAATTGATCATGCCTGTGTGGCGTAGATTGTGCCCATGTGGCCATATTTCTATGTGTCGAGTATCGTGCCCGTGTAACTGAAGGTAATTGGAATGCTTAAGAGCATGCACATAAAGTATTTATTATACATCACATTGGCGAATAGACGCCCAAGAGCATTACTATAGCTCTGTGATTAAGTGTACTATTAGAGATTATATAGTGTGAAGTGATTTGACCTGGAAATGGTCCGACTGATATGTAATTAACTAGATCGATTGATTAATGATTTGATCCATTGTTGTGAATTGACTGATTGAGTGGAAGTGACCTTGAATGGTTCGATTGACATGTAATCAACTAGGTCGATTGATCGAGATATCGATCTGTGATTACTTAGCTGCCTATTGAACTGTACTAATATGTAGGTGGAATTTGAGGCCAAGGTAAGTCCTCTGACTCGTACGTGTATAGGCAGCCCGAGTAGTGTATTGGTTTCTTAATTGAGCCTTAGTGGGGTAGAACTCGCTGAGACGTAGTCTTATCTCGGTTTGGGGAAAACATTTCAAGACCCCGATGAGGAGCTGAGGACGAGGAATTTGAGAAGGAGAACTTTAAGGAGAAGGATTTTTGGAAGAAGAAGATAATACTGAGAGAGATCTTGAGTATGACCCGAATGGACTGAGATTCCATCTTCTTTTGAGAACTCTATTTTGATGTAAATAGTTATGAAGTACTCTGGTTTGTGTCTTGTATAAAAGTTTGGCTATAAATTTCAATATGAAAAATTTGGCCATGCTTTACTATTCCATTATTTTATTGTCTGGGGATTTATAACTACTTCCGTATGTGCTTAAGAAATGAAAGGGTCGACGATATATAATCTTGGGATATCGCATTTTAAAATCGACAAAGTAGAAAGATGTGTGCGTGCCCGAGGATCGGGGCGTGATAGGAGCCATTAAGCCGAAGAACTCTATGAGCCTGGTCTTTGAAGAGTTCAAAGATTCAAGAAAAATTGAAGGGCAAGTCTCTATTATTAAAACATTAAAATGGCTAAATAGGTCTCTTTGGTTCTAGACCCATTGAACTATAATTCCATGATCACCATGTAGGATAGATGTTTATGTGATATCTATTTATTTATTGTGTTTATGTTATCATGCATGTTAAACCAGTTAATGTGCAAAGTGAGACCGTAAATAACAACCCAAATCTCCTTATTAATAATATTAAGTCGAAACGGGTTTCGGACTCGTAGCCTTCCATCGTCGTGGTTTGACCCAATATTATAGTGGTTAACTGACCGGTTATGGATACATAGGGGTTAATTACCATTCATAATATTATATCACTCCATTATGCATGTAATACTATGGAGTTGGAGTCAAATGATTTCTAATAACTGTCAGGTGAGGAAATCGTTTGTGTTTTCAATACTTACATGGGATGATGGGCTAGACATAACTATGATGATGATGCTAATAACTATTAGGTGAGGCTTTCATGGTCTAGAGGCCAAAGTTATGATTGAGACTCGTATATGATGCGTTGAACAAGTTGATTCACTCACTAAGTTCGTAGGACACCAATAACTGTTAGGTGAGGTGGGTTTTAGGCTAGTAGGACTCCAATCGCCGCTAATAATCTTTATCCAACAAAGATTACAGCTTCTCATCTTAAGGAGTATGGGATTCGAATATAAATTTAGTGGGAGGATCCAATTCATTTAAAGGCCAAAATGAAATAATGATTTTAAAAGATACAATGGCTAACAATTTATTTTTTGCAACAAATATATTATTACTCTGAAAATGGCGACCAGAAACCCATACTTGATAAGAATTGTCTAACTGGACCCAATTTCACTGACTAGGTAAGGAATTTGAGAATTGTTCTCAATTCATAAAAAATTTTGGTATGTGCTTGATGAAAAAATGCCAACCTCCTTTCCTAAAGGTGGGACCCAAGATGAGCGTGTCACTTATGATAAATGACGTGATGATGATTTAAAAGTTATGTCATATATGCTTGCTTCGATGAATAATGAATTACATAAGAAATATGAATCTATGAAAGATGCTAGGTTAATTATTTTGCACTTAAAGGAATATTTTGATGAGAATGGTCGAATCTCTAGCTATGAGATATCTAAAGCATTGTACCGTATGAGGATGGCTGAAGGATCATAAGTTAATAATCTTGCTTTGAAAATGATATGGCATATTGAAGAATTGGCTTGGCTAAATCTCGTTATGAACAACAAGTTAGCTGTGGATTTGATCCTCCAATCTTTACCTGATTTCTTCTCTAGTTTTGTCTAAAACTTCCACATGCATAAGATGGAGAAAACTCTCGCTGAGTTACAAACATGTTGGTAGTTTATGAGAAGGAGATGCATAACACGAGACCAAATGTAGTGGCTATGGTTAAGACTTCTTCTTCAAGGGGTAAGACTATTTTAAAGAAAAAGAAATGGAAGAGGCCTGTTAAATCTACTGTGCAACCAAAACCCAAGATTGATAAAGAAAAATGTTAGTACTGGGTGTCAAGGAGTACTGGAGGAGGAACTATAAGAAGTATCTCGCGAGCTTGAAGGTCAAGCCCAAGGATCAACCTTATGAAGGTATGGTGTCTATGCTTATTGAAACTAATCTTATGGTTAGTGCTGAATCCAGCTCACGGGTTCTAGATTTTGCTGCAAACTCACATATTTGTATGTCTTTGCAGAATCTAGAAACAAGCAGGATGCTAGGGCAAAATAAGATTGTCCTAACATTTGCCAATTGAGCAAGAGTTACTGCGTTAGCTATAGAGACTTTTCATTTATGTTTACCTTCTAGACATGTATTAGTTTCAAAGAACTGTTTGCATTATAAGAATGTTGTTAGGAACATCATCTCTATACCTCGTTTAGGTAAAGAGAATTATGAATTTTCTTTTGTTGATGATATATGTTCTATTTATCATAATAGAATATGTGTTAGTTCTAGCTTATTAACCAATAATCTTTACACCATTACAGTGTCTAGTAATGCAAATACCGATGTCAATAAGCAAAATAAAATTGATATAAATGTCATAACTAATAAACGCCCTAGAGACGATCCAAATAGAAAGTATGTTTGGCATCTCTGATTAGGTCATATTGGAAAAGATAGAATTAACAAGTTGAGTAATGATGCGTATATCGATCCATCAAATTTTGAGTATGGATCAATATACCCATCATTACTCAACTTGTGAGGCATGTCTTCTAGGAAAAATGACCAAAGCACCATTTGTGGGACATAATGCGCGAGCTGCTGACATATTAAGATTAATACATACAGATGTATGTGGACCAATTAATGAAACTACTAGAGGTGGTTATAATTACTTCATTACTTTCACCGATGATTAGTCACGGTATGGTTATTTATACTTAATGAAGTATAAATCTGAATCCTTTGGAAAGTTCAAGGAATTCAAGGCCGAAGTTAAGAAACAAACAGGAAAATATATTAAGACTTTTCAATTGGATCGAGGAGGTGAATACCTTGTATTGAATTCCTAGACTATCTTAAAGAGAATGACATTTTATCACAATTGACACCTCCTAGAACTCCTGAACATAATGGTGTATCTGAACCAAAAAATCGTACTTTATTAGATATGGTGTGATCTATGATGAGTTACACCGATTTGCCAATATCCCTTTGGGGATATGCCCTTGAGATAGCTGTATATATACTGAATATAGTGCCGTCTAAATTTATTCCAACTACACCCTATGAGATATGGCATAGTAGGAAACCTAGTCTTAATCATATTAAGATTTGGGGTTGTCTAGCTTTTGTAAAAAAGCTGAAAATGGAAAAATTGGAGGCAAGATCTAAATAAGGTTGCTTCATTGGATATCCAAAGGAAATTCTTGGATATTATTTCCATTTTCATTTAGGCCAAAGAATTTTGGTGAGCAAGCACGCTTCTTTTCTGGAGAATCAGTTCGTCCAAGAAGGTGGTGTTGAGTGGAAAATAGTCTTACAAGAAGAAAATAATGAAGTAACAAATAACCGAGTTTAGATACCAATCTTTGATTTAGTGGGAGCTTCTTCTATACAACCTCTTAGGAGAAGTGCGAGAACGTCTTGCTCACTTTGCTCGTTATAGACACTCGGTTGATCATATTGAACCATTATTCATTGTGAATGATAGTGATCAACCTGGTGATCCTAAAACCTATGAGGAGGGGATATCGGATATCAATTCTAGTAAACAGGCGAGGGTTTTGGCCCTCGCTTGTGGCCAGCAAGGGCACGTCGACCCTCACTAGTGGCTGGCGAGGGCGCGGGGCCCCTTGCCCCAACCAGCCTGTGGCCGGCGATAGTCAGCCGGCCGACGACCTTGCGGCCAAGGGCTAAGGAGAAAAGAGAAAAAAAGGAAAAAATAATTTAAAAATCTGAAAAAAAAATATAAAAAATATAAAATTTGTCCACGTGGCGCCACATAAGACCGATGGGGGCTACATTAGCAATTTCTAGCTTAAGTTAGCCAGATGGACTGAATTTGTATCAATATGAAAATGTTTAGGACTAAATTGAACCAATTGAAAAGTTTAGGACTAACTTGGTACCAATACAAAAAGTTTAAGACTGTTTTTGTACTTTTCCCCCTATTTTGTTATCCTAGGACGATAATGACCAGGAAAAGGTTGCTGCTCTTTATAAAGGAAGGAGCAACCTCTAGCCTCAAACGTAAGCCAGACAAGTTGATGATACTATATCCGATCAATCTATTAGAAACTATGAACTTACCCAATAGCTCTTGTTGGGTAACCTTTAGCTAGCCCCGCTCTCAACTTTCATGCCTTCCAGTCTCCTATGAAATGGTCTGGAAGTTGGAAAACTTAATAATCTC
The DNA here is from genome assembly GCA_017140325.1 of Eucalyptus leucophloia subsp. euroa. Classification (NCBI taxonomy): domain Eukaryota; kingdom Viridiplantae; phylum Streptophyta; class Magnoliopsida; order Myrtales; family Myrtaceae; genus Eucalyptus; species Eucalyptus leucophloia. The sequence continues at coordinate 35,589,912 of CM029478.1, forward strand.
CCGACTTGATAGATTTCTTTCTTGAATTCTAGTTCTCTAATGAGAGAGAGAAGAAACGAATCTAGGATACAGTACCATAAGCTTTTGCAAATCATCTTCTTATCCTGAAAAGGTGGGAACAAGGCATGCCATCCAAAGGTATTCGTTTGATTGCTGCTGCTTTTGGATCCAGCTCCTTGTTTTACTTATGGACTTGTTCTCTAAGTTTGCATTTGGTCGTCTGGATATAAGTTAGATTATAATATATTTTATCCTACCTTGTGCTTTTGTAGCTGTGAAGGACAAGATAATGATGGATATAGCCCGAATTAAAAAAAAATCCTAGGGGAGGTGAGATAAACCCAAATATGATTTCTCGTATCTAACTATTTTTCAAAAAACCCCGTGCTCTCCTTTTTGGTCTCCTTCATTCACGCGGTGTGACTCCTCTCACATTGAAGTTTCACAAAAACAGTTCACGAAAGCAGCGGGAGTCTTCTTCTCTGTAGCTCTAGTCTGACGAATTCAAGCTTCATCTCTAGCGAGTTCAAGCTTCAATCTGCAAAGTCTTCATCTTTCCAGCTTGTTTCTTTGATTTCTAGCAATGGTCTTTGAATTACAGAAGCTCCAGCAGTTATACATCTTCATCTTCCGACCAAAAATATTCGACTTTAAATAAGTAATTCACTCTACAGTGAATAGGATATGAAACTCTAGCTAATAGGTTTGGAACTGTAAGTCTATGTAATTTTTAGTTACAAAGTAGTAGTTAAAACTCTAGCTAATAGGTTCCAACCGTTACACCCCGCTCATTTTCCCAATGCAAAGTGCTTTTATTGAAAACCAAATGATTGAAAATAGCATTTTAATTGTCTAGGTAGTGCAGCATCGGATTACATGTCCATAGTGGCATAAGAAAAAGGTAAGGGTTTTAAAACTGGATATGTAAAAAGCCTATGATCGAGTAGAATAGGATTTCCATAAAACATGTTTTTACAAATTGGGCTTCCAAGAAATATCCATTGCCCGGATTATGAAATGCATAACAATAGGATCTTCTGCGGTCAAATTCAATGGAGTTGTTGGAAGACCTCATGCGAACTTCGACAAGGAGATCTAGTGTCCCCATATCTATGTATATACTTGCAAATACCCTTTCAGTTTTATTATTAATGGTGTAGATAGTTGCTTTGCTCAAGGGTGTAAGGCTCGCCAATTCATGTCCAGTACTCGCATACCTACTATTTGTAGATGACTTAATTTTCTTTCTGGATGGGTGTGCGAAGGAGAGTAAGAATCTTGCTGCCGTGCTTAACCAATACTGTCATGCTTCCGATCAGACTATCAACTTAAACAAATCCGGCATCTGTTTTAGTAAAGTTGCTTAGAGAATCTACAAGCAACAATGGCAGATCATCTATGCATACAGATTCTCGGAAATATAGAAAAATAGTTATACCTTCAAATTGGGACGTGTTAAAAAGGGAAATGTTTGCTTAGATTCTAGACTGAACTAATAGCAAAGTTAAGAGCTGGAAGGAGAATATGCTGTCTAGCGCTAGAAAGGAAGTACTCATAGACGCCATGGTGCAATCCATCCCCACTATGCAAATTATGTTTTTAAAGTACGTAAATCTATCTGCAGATTGATTTGAGGAAAAAATTTGTGTCATTTTGGTGAAAATCTACAGAATGACGTAAAGGGATTCATTGGAAAAGACGAGATGTCTCAACAATAACAAAAGATAATGGCGACTTAGGCTTCCGAGAGCCGCACGACTTTAATGCTTCCATATTAGGGAAGCAAACTTGGAGAATGCACTCCCAGGCAGAGTCTGCGGCACAGGGTTTTAGAGCCATCTATTTTGCTAACACGGACTTCTGGAAAGCAAAGTGAAGTCATGGATCATTTTGGGGTTGGCAAAGTTTACTCATGGGAAGAGATCTACTAGAACCACAATTGAGATAGACGATAGCTAACGGCTCAAAAATTCACATATGGGAAGATCAATGGTTAAATTTTGGAACTTATCAAGGCCCCATAAAGAGAGGCAATCCACGACAGTTAACCAGCTGATCCTAAGCCAACCAAAGATATGGGATGAACTTTTGATGAGAGAAATTTATTCAAAAGAAATGGCAGAAGAAATTCTAGCAATTCTTCCTGGGCATGCAAACTCAAAAGACAGGCTGATATAGACACCAACGGAGAATGGACAATGCACTGTGAAGAGCGGACATGAGGAACAAGGCAAGGGACCCTAGTTGAAATCGAGGAATCTGCTTTCTCATCACACCCTGCGCCTACGACTCAATGGAGATCTTCGTGGTTTCTCGATGTGCAGCTGAAAATAAAGCATTTTTTTTTTTTGGAACCTATTTCAAGTCGCATTACCCATGATGGAAAACCTTCATAAGAGAAAGATCTTGCCTTCGCCATTGTGCTCAATATGCAAATGCAAACCAGAAACTCCAGAACATATCTTTCTTCTTAGCATTTGGGAAAATCGGATACGGGCACAATGGCTTGCGTGAATCATAGCTAGATTGTCATGAATAATATATTGGTTTAAAAATATAGTTAATCGGTCAAATTTTTTAGCACGCTGTCTAAAGGAAGAAGTTTCCACAATCTTTTGCCAAATCTAGAATGAAGGTAATAATCAAACTTTTGTCAAGTGAAGCCCGCCACTTATGGGGTGATCCAAGCTGTGACTTCAAACTTGAAAGCTTTTAACAAGGTGCAAGAACAATTGAGTTCGAGAAGACATTATGACTCCGTATCTCAATCAGACGGATGGAAAGCGCCAAAGCTTCAGGAAATAAAAATTAATTAAGATAGGGCCTTTTCATCACAAAAGAAGCCAGGAACTTAGGCTTTCACTATTAGGGACCATGAAGGAAACATAATAGGAGGAAAATCACAAAGATTTCCATCTGATTCAGCAACCCCAGAAGTCATTCGGCTATACAAGCCAAAACCCTAGCGGTGCCAGGAGCTCTTGGTCATATCATCTTGGTCATATCATTGGTGACACCAAATACTAATCCACTTGCTAGGCAGGTAAGGACAAACACATGGATGGCACTTGAATATGGGCAGTTGCGCGTGTAGCATGTGGATATTACTGCAAATACGTCATCTCATCTATAACTGCAAGGACTAGCATATGCTTATTAATGATGATGTTCATCAATGCCGCATATCCAGTTGTCGGCGGTCAAAAGTTGGTAGCCAATAAAGTTGTTGCGATGAATATTTATTGAACAGGCATTTTTTTTTTTTTATTGGTCCGTATTGAAGGGGCATTGGCAAGCTGTTTTGGAGTTTAAAATTAATGAAGCAGTTGAGAACAAAGGTGCATGTTTTTTGAGGTAGCGATTACAATCTAAAAATAAGATCACGGGACACCCATTGCTACTGTTTATGAAGAATGACAAGAGGCAAGAGGAGTTATTGAGATGTGAAGGTAACCGACAGAAGTGGCTGAAGGAAATATAGACGGCAAGTTCCGTCAAAAGGTGGGTTACCCTAAATTATTATAAATACTGCTAGTTGTCCATCAGAAGTCCCCCCAAACAAATCAAGCAGATTTACTCTTTATCTTTATTTACTTGCACTTTATCTTTTTTTTTTTTTGTAACTTTCAATTCAAATCTACGGCATATATCTTTATCTTGGGTATTGTATCGACAATTAAATTTCAAGATTGGATCTTTATATTCTCAAGCTGTGACATGGATTAAATTCCATCGTAACTTGTTTACACCTTGTCATATTATTGAGTTCGTAATTCTCAGGCCTTGTCATCAATTAGATTCTGACTTGATTTGGGATTGTGCAGTGCTTTTAGGATTAGAGAAGTTAGATTCCTATTTGCCTATGATATTTTTTGTCCAAAATGGCGCAGATGCCTAGTTTCCTTAAATAAAAACTCAAGAACAATCGGTGAAAACTATTTGGTCGAAGGAAAATTCTAGCGAAACAATCATCCAATGAAGAGAGCGAACCTCGAAAATGGATACTAAAATTGTCTTCGAAGTACTAAATGGGTCAGGGAGTGCTTCTTGGATTATTTAGCATGCGGTGCAAGATTGCAGAAGCTTCATTAACAAATGGCCAACTTTTCATTAGCGACATAGAAAAAAATTAGAAGCAACTACATGAGAGATCAGCATAATAAACTAGAAAGCAGATGGATGTTTCGTGTAACAAAAATTCATTTCTTAGGGATGAAAAAATTAAGGGAAGCTCGCTCCATTATTGTGAGCCCTTATCTGATTTGACATATGACACTTGAAAATGGATGAATCAAATCACAATTGGTTGACGTAACGAACCACAAATTATTGATGATTTTGCTTTGACAGTGCGGCAATTCAATAATCCATACTCGATGTTATTATCAAATGTACCAATAAAGCAAGATTATCTCAGAGTGTTATACCCCTGCGTGTCACCAAGCTACCAATAAGTTAGCGTTGGGAGGTTATATCAACCGTCAAATTCACACGTAGGACTGACACTTAGTCAGATTAAGAAAAAAATAATTAAGTTAAAATGATGTTAATTTTAAAAATTCGTACCTTTAGCATAGTCGGGGTCATGAAAATAGCTTATTTGGTTATTTGCTGATTCAACTTTTTCAAGTTGGAGTGCATGATAGTGCATCTCCTACTGACATTAGGAGTGTGGACCATAATTTTTTATGAAACCGTGGACAATAGTCTAAATGCATTAATAGGGTCTTGAGTAAAAAGATTATAGAAGTAGGCAGAATAACTTCATCATTTGTTGACAGAGATGGTTGTATATAAGGAAAAAGATAAGATTATGGCTCAAGATTAATAAGATATTTAAGCGAGGAGAATCAAAAGATGAGATCTGTATAAATAGACAAATAATTGGTCATTCTCTGTTTTAGTGGATACACCAGGATATTTTGGATTCAATATGATAAATGGTAGGTTAGGTGGGAATTATATAATTCACTTATACAAAAATGCACATCTTTGGTCATAACTTAACTTATATGGAAAATTGATGGATCAAATCATAGATTATTAATGATTTTGCTCAATTGAAATTGCGGACGCTGCAACTTGATGATCAATATTCAAAGTCATTATTGGATGTGCTAGTAAAATGCGGGAGAAGAACACCAAAAATGCTAAAGAGTTGTCTCTGGTGCTCACTTTAGTATCAAAAGTTTTCGAGAGCTCATTTAAGTGCCAAATTTTTTTAAAACTATCTTTTCAATGTTAAGTCCAATCCATATGGCCGGAAATCGAATGTAACCTTTTTTTTATTAATTTCTTAAGCCGACAAGGCTCGCCAGAGGGTCTAGTCAACATCTAGAGTAAGAAATGATGTCATTTAGTAGCTTTCCTAAAATGAAAACCCCGAACCGCCAAATTGAATAAAAGCCCCAATTTCACAACCTAACCGGCTATGGAATGAATCCTGCCACCCCAATACATCATGTTCTGGCAAGCCACGAAGAAGCTACTCCACCTGCTCATCCCGACCTCCGGAGTCATGAGGGCCCAATCCACTCCTCCTTGATAATAGAGAAGGTAAACTCTCAACCCCAACTTTGGTCTAAACACTACAAAACGAGGAGCACATACACCCTCTCGTATGTGGACAATAATGGAGTTGCAATTTGTGACGATCAAGGATAGAAAGTTTAGTCATCAGCGCCCGTCGGAATCAAAGCGAACGAATAGATTCCGAAAGCAGTTTCATCACTTTGTAACTTCCGGCCAAGAAGTAGAGTAAAACAGAGCATGCCTCGCACTCTTCCAAAATCAATTGGTGGTGGTAGCAGCGGCAGCAAACGAAGGTCAGATCAACAAGGAAGATTCTTAGGGAAAATTACCAAAAAAGTCATAAACTTATTACAATTGTGCTAATTCAGTCCTAAACTTATTTTTTTGACAAATTGAGTCCTAAACTTTTTACAATCATTCTTGATCAGTCCATCCGACCAAATTTGGCCGGGCGATGCTAATGTGGCAGCAAGCGAGCTTTTTTAATAATATTTTATTTTTAAACTTTTTTTAAATTTTTTTCTTTTTTCTCTTTTTTTTTCCCTCCTCCCTCTTCCTCCCTCCTCCTTCCTTTAGCTTCAACGACCAGCCAGCCTGGCCGATCGCCAAACTGAGGCGATCAGTGAGGCGAGCCCCTGCTGGATCTAGCAAGGGCTCCCCTCGTGGTCGCTGGGCGAGGCGAGCCCTCACCAAATCCAGTGAGGGGGGCTTTTCGTCACATTTGGCGAGGCCTCCTCGCCGAATCTAGCAAGGGCTCGCCTCACCGGGCGACCGCGAGGCTCACCCTCGCCAGATCCGGCAAGGGCTCGCCCAACCGGATCGCCTTAGTCGGGTGGCTAGCTTGGCCGGTCGCCGAAGCCAAAGGAAGGAAGAGGGAGGAAGAGGGAGGAAGAGGGAGGAGGGGGAAAAAAGGAAAAAGGAAAAAATTAATAAAAATATATATTATTTTTAAAAAAAAAAGCATGCCGTGGCCCACCGGTTGCCATGTCAACACCAGCCAATTTTGGCCAGATGAACTGATCGAGAATAATTGTAAAAGGTTTATGACTCAATTGGTCAAAAAAATAAGTTTAGAACTAAATTAGCACAGTTGTAATAAGTTTAGAATTTTTTGATAATATTCCCAAATTCTTAGTGATGAAAAGGCCGAGAATCAAAGCCAACAGTGGTGTGTTGAGCGGGATCCGAGTTCTTTAGGTGCTCGAATCGCAGTATAGAGAGTAGAGCATGACAGTTCATGGCACATCGATACTATTCCAGCGATTGATAGTGGATGACAACTGGGAGCTCCATAACATCGAGAGCTACCGACAGCTTTGCTTCCTTTTTCGCCGAAAAAGGCATTTGTGGAGACTCGCCCACTCCCTCCTTCTAAGTTGTATGTGTATATACCCCAAAAAAAAAATGAATCATACTCTGTCAAACCCCGTAAATGAATTCGTTGCGCAGCTTTTCCAGAATCATGTCGAGAGACGTTGCTTCGCCCGCCCACATCGATGAGGTACGAGACGCACGTACGAAGCTTCGGGAGTGGGTGAACAGAGATTCAAGACAGATAGGCGAACTCTTGAAAAGCGAAAATTGAAGACACGACAACAAGGCCTCTCGGCCAAGCTTGCCGAGAGACAATACGGGTGGCTCGCAAGCAACACGGGCACTCGTCCATGGACGACCGAGATTCGTGAGCGTCGGCGTTGCTCGGCTAGATCTGGTGGTGACTCCACTGGTGGCAACAATGGGGGAGGGGCGTGTTGAACCTTGCGGAAACGTGGTTCAAATATAACTTTCACTATTACAATAATTTCTCACACCACATACAATACTCAGACAACTCTACACAATTTCTCTCACTCATGTGCATACATAGCACTCTCTACTCAACACACTCTCAAGACCCCTACACATACGCTCACGCACCCCCTTGGACTTCTTACTCACACACTCTTAGTTGGACGCTCAAATGAGGAGCAAGTTGCTCTTATTTATAGGGTGGAAAGTCGGTGATCTTCTTAACTTTCTACACTATTCTAGAAGTATTATTTTATTATAGCCTGATAACTAGATTTCTATGGAGAAGTCTAGAAGTGGCGCAGCTTATGGATTTTGCTAGAAGATTCTAGAGAAGGGAGAGTTCTAGAGAAATCAAGAGGAGTGAGATATGGAGAACTCTAGAGAAAGTTCTAGAGAACTCCAGGAGAGAGAGAGAGAGGCGGTAATCTTCAACACTCCCCCTCACCGACTACTCTCTCTCGATATATTAGCCGTGCTGAAATTGCTTTTGGACTCTTCAACTGTCTTCCTCCATTCAGCATATTGCGAAGCTTCCTTAGATGTGGATGGCTCTATGGCTTCATCTTCAATTGCTTCTCTTGCTGCGACTTTCCATTGAGTTTTGTGATTCTTGAATTTTTGTAACGCCAATTCATTCTGTCCTTTAGTCTCCTTTTCCTTCTTCTTACTCAATTCAGTCTTCGTATTTAGCATATCTCCTCTAAGAATTTTGAGATTAGAACTCATTCGATCAAGTCTCTCATTTGTGACTTTCATTTCATGCTTCAACCGATTCAATCCCATCCGAAGCACTTCAATGTAGACCTCTTGATCCTTTTTCTCATAAAATTTCTTCCCCTTGATCTTATTCCACCGATCCTTATACCACGGGATGTAGGGTGTAGATGGCCTCCTTTCCTCAAAGAGACCTTTCTTCTTCTCCTTCATGTGTTTGATATCTCTCTCGCATGACCAATTGGGAACATCATAGCGGGCTTGAGATCCCGAAGCTTCGCAGCTTCTTGAACTCACATCGGAACTTCTCTAGCTCCCTTTCTCTTGCCTCGAGCTCTCGATCCTTCGCTTTATCATCTCATCCCTTTTCTTCAACATATTCTCCATCTTTGCCTTCTCAACTTTCAGCTTCTTTATCATCTCTTGTAGTTTCTTTTCACGATTGCTTGTTGGCGTTGTTAGTTGCTTCTTCGAGTTCTCCCTTGGCTTGCTCTTGTTCGGGGTTGTGATAGAACTTGTCGAATTATCCAACTCAACTATACAAGCTGTTGCAAGCTCTTCTCGTTCCTTCACTGCAACAGGCACTTGAAAGTCCCATTCTTCTTCACTTTCAATCTCCTTCTTGCAAGTAGTGATGACATTTCCTTCTTCTCGCCTATACCAACAAAATCTGGCAATATGTCCTACCTTGCCACAAACGTAGCACCGTTTGCTACGCCTTTTGTTGCTCTTTTCTTCATCGTTGTCGTCATCACGATCTTGATGAGCTCCCCCTGGCTGATAACCCTTCTTTTTGGGTTGCCTCCACCAATCTCCATGATCTTTCCATGGTTTGCCATCTCTTGCACCTGCTCTATTTCTATTTTGGCCCTTGAACCCTCTTTTATTACTAAAGAGAGCATTTTCATCCTCCTTAATTGAGACCTTAGAAATTTGTTTATCTAAGGCTTCTTGGTTGGCCAATATATTCTCCAACTCTATAAGAGTTGGCTCATTTGCCCATCCACGAGTGGCCGTAACAATACCATTATATTCCGGCCTTAACCCGTGAATTATGATTCTTCTCATTCTTGTCTCAGAGATGGCATTCTCAGGATCTAATTTTGAAATTTCTTCGCAAATAGATTTAACTTTAGAAAAGTATTGACTCACCGTCATATTTTGTTGCGAGATTGAGAGGAGCTCGTTCTCCAGGCATTGTAACTTGGCATCGTTCGTCCTTGCAAACAGCGTCGCCAAGTTATCCCAAGCCTCCTTCGGGGTCGTCGCACTCTTTATGTGTTGCAGTAATTCATCTTCAACAGTCACAGCAAGCACATAAAGAGCCTTACCCGATTTTATATTCCATTTTCTTAATTCGCTATCATTCGTGGGTGGGGTGGTGTTGCTCCCGCCAACAATATCCCACAAATCTTGTCCTAACAAGTAATATTGTATGCGGGTACTCCAATTATTATAATTTGAATTATTGAGCTTCTCGATGCCACTTACCGAACTCGAGAAATCCGCCATCGTGACTTGAGTATAATGCCCCGCACTATACCAAGTAAGCCTGGTCCCGGACCAACCGACTTCACAATCCCGCATTGTGCACCGCGTAACTCCGACGTCCTTCGCTTCTTTGCTCCTTGGCTCGACGATCCCCGACCGCCTTGCTCACTTACAATGGTCCCCGACAACTGTCCTCCAGCAACCTGCTCTGATACCACTTGTTGAACCTTGCGGGAACGTGGTTCAAATATAACTTTCACTATTACAATAATTTCTCACACCACATATAATACTCATACAACTCTACACAATTTCTCTCACTCATGTGCATACATAGCACTCTCTACTCAACACACTATCAAGACCCCTACACATACACTCACACACCCCCTTGGACTTCTTACTCACACACTCTTAGTTGGACGCTCAAATGAGGAGCAAGTTGCTCCTATTTATAAGGTGGAAAGTCGGTGATCTTCTTAACTTTCTACACTATTCTAGAAGTATTATTTTATTATAGCCTGACAACTAGATTTCTATGGAGAAGTCTAGAAGTGGCGCAGCTTATGGATTTTACTAGAAGATTCTAGAGAAGGGAGAGTTCTAGAGAAATCAGGAGGAGTGAGATATGGAGAACTCTAGAGAAAGTTCTAGAGAACTCCAGGAGAGAGAGAGAGAGAGGCGGTGATCTTCAACAAGGCGGAGGTCAAATTCGGAGAGAGGGGATGACTAGATGGGTTTTTCGAGCAAGAGGGACTGGAGGCGCGCAGGTGAGGAAGAGGGCCGACGCCATTGTTGAAGATAGCGAGCTTACGAAGTAACAGAGGAGAGAGATCAAGGAAGAGAAATTTGCCCTTATTTTCCTTTCTAGCAGCCAAAAAGTCCACGTGGACTGATTTTTTTATTAAAAGCCACCTAATTTTTTTGTCGGAATTTCTTGAAGGATTGTTTTTTTAACCGATTTGGTATTTAAGAGCCGGCAAAAACTTTTAACATTAAAATAAATACTGAAAACGTCTTTTGACATTTTTAGTGTTCACCCATAAACTGTTATAAAGCTAAAAGTCAAACATCATTAAATTCTTTCTACTATATAAGTACTATCTTAGTCAATTTGAAAGATTTCTAACATCAATCAAACTCTTTGGTCTCGCTTATATCATTTGATATGATTTCCCGATGGGATAAACCTAGTAAGAACTAAAGATGGAGAAAGTATTTTCTAAGGTTACATTTGGTCGTCAGAACATTTTTGCTTGATAGTATTTCAAATCTCCCACCCAATATCTGTTCACATCCAAATATAACATGAATATAAATAAATATTATCTAAATAAATATTGGATTTGCAAGATTAAAATTACGAATAAACTGTGTTTATAAAAAAAAAATCCCCTCTTCCTCATGAAGCAGAGGAGGAGGCCGTTTTTGCTCAACTCAGCTTCCACAGAGAATTCAATACTCTAAAAGTAGGCAGAAAAATTGATGGGAAGCGAGGCGGACTGAGAACTTCTGTTGCTGGAGATAAATGATCGTGTGGATCTTCGATAAATAACTGAACTCAAGAAAAAACCAAGCTTTGCACTTTGCCGGAGATTTCAGGTTATTGAGTTGATCATTTAAGAATCTGGGTCTCTACGGGTGCTGAACATAGAGGAGAGAGGACGACATGGGATTTAGAGAATTGAAGGGGAAGGGGGTAGTTTTTTGAGAGACGATGCAAATAATCTCAGACAACACCTGAGATTTTTGCCTGCGCCTTTCTATTCTTCCTTGCTTTTCTGAGCTTCAATGTCACTCTGTATGGATGACCTAGAATGAATCTGCAACGCGAAGGCTTGAGATCAACTACCATTTCTAGATCTGGCGACTTACAAGCCTCAACGCGAGCAACCATGAAGAGTTGGCTCGGCCATTTATTGCAAGCCACCGGGACTAAGATGGTGGCTCAGCCATGAACCTTGGCTCCATATCTCACCTCGTCAATCATGGACCAGCAATGTCACCGGCCTAGTTAGCTTCATCTTCCCATGGTTGCCACGACTCCAACCAGCTTTGAACTGTAGCAACAATGGGAGATGGAAAGGAAGAGAGAAAAAAAAATTAATTTTTAAAATTTCACATATCTTATCTAGGGTTATCCCACCCCCTAGGTGGGATTTTTTATCCAAACTACATTTGGTCATATCCAGGTTTTGTGTCTCTCAAAACACCACATAAGATAAAAGTTATCATATCCGAAGTTTTATCTAGCCAACCAAACACAGCCTAAAAGCATTGAGTGATAAATTAACACGAGAGATACTATGATACAATGAATAGAAAACTACACATCTTTTTGAGCAAATGAAAACTAAAAATATCATTATGGTCGAGACAAATACAATTATCTCTATTTGGGACTAAATGATTTCTTCAACCATGATTAGGAAAATTCCCAAAAAAGTCATAAACCTTTTGTATTTGTGCTTATTCAATTCTAAATTTATTTTTTTGGTCAATTCAATCACAAACCTTTTTATAATTATTCCAATTCAGTCCTTCCGCCAAAATTGACCGTCGGCCAAGTGACAACTTTTTAATAATATTTTATTTTATTGAATTATTCTATTAATTCTTAATCTTTTTTTACCTCCTCCCTCCCTCCCTCCCTCCCCTAAGGGCTTGCCTCGCCATCACCGGGTGAGCTTGCCTCTCCGTCAATGGCTGGGTGAGCTCGCTCTCATCCACCGACAAAGCCAAGGCGAGCTCATGCGGCTGTCTCGTCAAATGATTGGTGAGGGTTGGCCGGTTGTAGGAGCCAAAGGAAGAAGGGAGGACGGGGGGGAGGGAGAGGGAGAGGGAGAGAGGGGGTAAAAAAAATATTTAAAAATTAATAAAATAATTCAAAAAAATAAAATATTATTAAAAAATTCTCCAGCGTAAGCCGGCGGCCATGTCAATACCGGCCGACCAATTTTGGCCAAAATAATTGAACTAACACAATTGTAAAAGGTTTAAGACTCAATTAGCCAGAAAAATAAGTTTATAATTGAATTGACACAGCTACAAAAAGGTTTAAGATTTTTTTGTTAATTTTCCCCAATATTCGTCTAAAAGATGTCAAAGGTGTTCGATATTTTTTATTTGTAAATTGATTGAATTTAGAGAGTCGATTAGTTTGCACAGTGAAAGCTTTGTGAATTTCTATTACATTAGGATTAATATTGCATTCTTAGATCAGTGTACTATATGAGGTTAATAAGCATATAATCTGATATTCTTTGCCATTTAATTTGTGAAGGATCTAACTCTTTATAGATACTAATGCTAAGAGAACTATGCGATCCTTGAAAAGGACAGGCTTGTCAATGCCTTTTAGAGTAATAATGAATCATTCATCATATTGGAACGATTCCAAAGCAATAGAGAATTGGGATAGACATTAAACATTACATATCTACTTTTTTGGCCGGACAGTAATTGTATGAGTGGTTCACATGTTATGGCATTGTTATTCACGATTTCAGTGCTGGAATTTTGGGAGGAAGATGCCAGCACATGCAAATAACTGACCATAAATGCAGGCTTGGAAGCCGACAAAGAAATTTGCCCTAAATAAAATCATCACAATTTGAGCCAAATCTAATCTAAACCAGTTGAATATTATGGGAATCTCATTTGTGGTTTTACTACAATGCCAACGGCAGGATAGGGCCAATTGTGGAGAATATCACATGAATTTATACAGCTCATAAAATTAGAAGCACAACAAATACTGACGAATCAACCATAGTTATCAACTAAGAAACTTGTCATATATCAACAAGTTCCCACAAATTTGCTGGAGAATAGAAGGTTTAAAACTTGAAGTATGAACCACGAGCTTAGTTGAAGCTTCACCGGAAAATCAATCTGCACCACGAACTATGGGTCAAGGCACCAAGATTTTGTGCTCTGATTGAACCTCACATTTTCATTTAATTTAGAAAATGAGAGATTTTGTAAGATCACTACCAACTATTCTAAAGATTTAAGCTATTAAATGAAAACACGTGCTTTAATATTTAATTACTCTAACACTACCCCCATGCTTAGTCTGATCTTAAGCATGAAAATTTAATTTGAGAGGTAAATGGGATTTGGAAAAATTTAAAGTCAGAACCTACTACTTTGATATCATGTGAGATTTTGTGAAATTACTGTTGACTGTTCTAAAAGTATAAGCTATTAGACAAAAATATGTGATTTAATATTTAATTACTTTAACGGAACTAAGTTAAATATGTATCAAAAGTTAATAGACTATATTGAATAAATGGAAATTCAAGAATCACATTATATATTAAGCTAAAATTCAAAAATTATTTGTGTTATCTGTATTCATACCATTTTAGAGACCTATAAATTCACAATCTTTTAGATATTGATATTGTCATTGTGTGCTCAGACGAAATGATGTTGAAATCGAGTAGTATCAATATCAAACCATCGGTCTATAAAACGTCACCGGGTATTGTCCAAACTGGTTGGAAATTACCATCCATCCCTATCAATGTCCCCATGACACGTGTAACGGGTTGGTTGATTGGTCAAAATCACACCATCAATTTCCTAAAGTTCTAGATGATATTTACCACATAAATGCTTCATTCGCAGTACATGGAATGTCCAAACATGAAAAAACAGCCAAAACGTGCGTGGTAAAAAGGCAAGAGAAACGTTCAGATAGCCCATTGCTTTAGAGAGGCTAATTATGTTGCAAATTGGATAGCTAAAGTCCATAGGAATAACTACTTATTTCTAAATTAGGTTTTATCACCTCCGCAAACTTTATGGGACATTTTGTGTAATGACGCCCCTTTACTAGGCGCTTCATCTTAAATGCTTTAAATTCAGACCAAAAAAAAAAAAAGGCAAGAGAAACGAGCGAGGGGCGTTGGGCGTAGATTTTCAAAAGCTTTGGGGAGGATTTGTCCGTGGCATTGAATGCCATAATTTTGGACAGGAAAATAAATGATCATAGAAATTTATATTGTCAGTGACTATTAAACCAAGGCCAGCACATGTTGGACCGGCTATTCGCACTTTCGTGTGCATTTTCTAACAAAATATGATGATGGGACAATAAAGTACAAGATATAGAATTATTATTTATTACGTGTTCACGTGAGATATTTCGTACTGTTTCTACTTTCTATGATAATATCCTAAGTGTTTTTTTTTTTTTTTTTTTTGCATGTCAGAAGTACATTTATTTCTCAAGTCCTGTATATTTTCTATACAAAAAGGACATTAATTAATGAGAAGGCACAAATAAAGTGATGGAATGATAAAGACAGAGAGAAGGAAATATAAATGGGCCAGGCTATTTTCGACATCTTCTTTTTCCTAAAACAACGTATTTTTAAGTGCAACGGCTAAACAATACTATTTCTTTCTCTTCATTTCATTATCTCTCTCATTTTGGATACGAGATTCAACTAATCTTGAAAATGTTACTAAATTTTTCTCCGATTTCCTTTTGAACGAAAATGATAGCAAAAGACTATTAATTTGTCCATGACTTGACGTGTTAAGTAGTATTACAAAAAAGTTTAATCTTGGTCTTCTCTTTGCTTTTTTTTTTAAAAAAAAAAAATCTTGTGAAGTTTTGTTGATTTTGAGATTGGAGGAATTAGGGGCGAGTAATATGGACCACCCGAACTAGCAACCACCCGAATCGGGAATCATCCGAATAAAACTGAATTTACCTGTTATAAGCAGTTCCTAAAGGCATTGGTCCAATTCCTGATTTCATAAAATTGGAACCGGTAATTTTTGGTCCAAGTCCTGTCTCCTAGGGAAATCGAACCACCCAAACTAGAATGATTATTTTTTATTTATATATTTTTATTTCTCACACATCGTCTCCTCTTTCCTTGTTCGGCTCTCACGAGTCAAGTCACACCTCCTCTACTTTTGGTAGCTTTGAATTGATGGTCCATAAATAACCAATTGGTCTTTGAGTGTGTGTATGGAATTTAATGTGTTTTAACACATTTGAAGAGTAGGAACTATTGTGAATCCACATATTCCATTAGACCGCTTGGGAACTAGACCGGTTTGATGGTCAAGTCTCAAGACCAAGAAGCCTGATCCTCAATTCCAGAATTTCAGAACTAGGTCCTTTTGGTCCGATTCCCAATTCCTAGGTGAGACCGAACCAAATCAAAAATTGATTGTTCCTAGTAGGTACAGATAGAAGTAATTCCTAAATAGAGTTTCTAAAAAAAAGTGCACATTATGTGATATTTTCGTTACCTCTTGAAGTAAACTGACATAAGAAAGCGGCAATTCATGGATCATAATCACCTTAGTAATGCCTCACTAAATATCATTACATGCTTAGCCAAAGTTAAAAGGCTAATCTGGTCAATCATCTTAAAACGGGTCTATTTTAGCCAAACAAAAATAATGTGGAACTGGCCCCAATAATAATTTGCTTATTATTGTTAAGAAAGAGGAGCACTAAGAAAGATGGCCAAAAAATGGTGTAGAGTTCTAATTTCGCTCCATTTGCTTCCATTTCATAATAGACTTGACCCTAACCAGTGCTTCTACCTGGATTGTTTGAGAACTTCGCTAAAAGGGGAAATCTATGGCATAAAGCGAGCATCTAGGCAATAGTGTTATAGATTTATTTCATCAAGCCGTCTGCCATCTAGCAGATGGGTTTACGTAGATGGAGGAGGGCTATCGCGCTTGTAAAAAGGGTCCAACTTTCAGGTGCTCTTTAGTAGTCAAGTCAGCCACATCAGCACCAACGTGGCGTTTATGTGGCAATCCACGTAATCATTTTCATTTTTCCCTTTCGACAGAATGACTAACATGAAAAATATACAGTTTAAAAACTATATTATATAAAAAAAAAGTTCAAGTATTGAATTGAAAATTTCAAAAAGTTCAAATACTGTGATGCCCTTATGCTAAGCATTTGATAATACAGTGGTTGATGGATCTTTTGAGATTCGTGAAAGGCTTGTGAAAGCTTACTTTTGATTTTGATTAACGATCGAAGAGATAACAAAGATGATAAACCAATATGGTAAAAAACGACAGTGGAAATAGAAAAATAGAACGAAACGATTTGCCACTTTCCTTAAATGAATATAGGCAAAGTCAGTGACTCTATCTTTCTAAGTCAAAAGGACTCATTATCATCATCTATGAACATCTAAGTCACATGCAACCTCCCAGAGCATTGCATTGATTAGCCTCAACTAAGCACTCGCCTATTCAATGGTGGAAAGTGAGATTGCCAAACATTTATGAAGGTAGGTGCTTGAATTGAGAGTTAATCATGTAGAAACGAGTAAACCCTGGCCAAATGGAAGTTTCATTTGGTTACTAGAATTATAGTGCGTTCGTTTGTGAGTATTTCAAACTTCTGTTTATTTTACGAAAAATGAATGATTTATATATATATATATATATATATATATATATATATATATATATATTCTAAGGATAATGGCTTATATTGCTCGAAATATTTAGTCAATGAATTTTTTTATTTATTTATAGATAACAATTTATGTCTAAACGTTTACATAGATGATGAAAATATATTTTATTTATTCGTTTTTATAAGAAATACAAATGATTATTTTTATGAAAATATTTTATAAACAATTTATTTTTCACTTTAAACAAATGTACCATTTATAAAAATGCCATGACAGAATCTTCTATCACGGAGGATCCGGCTTCCTTGCTATTTGCTCTTGATCAAGGCCATCGATGAGTCCACCTAGGAAATTTTGAGTTTCTCCAATTTTGAAACCCTAGATCTTACTATATTCAATTTCGAAATTAGGGGTCTACATCGTGGAATGTGGGATCCGTGGAACATTCAGGGTTCGACAGGTTTTAAAACAAGACATTTTATGAATCCCTAATCGAAATTTGTTTCTTAATGAATAACTTTTAAATCAAAACTATTCTTTTAACATTTATTATCAAAATATGTATAATTCTTGTACTTCTAATATATCAATGAAAGATTTATCATCAAAACAAGCATAAAAGTTAAATATGCAAAATTAGATATTTGTTCAAGCGACCACCAAAAGGAAATTGCTGAATAAAAGCACACAAATGATCGTGCCGTTTGACTTAACCCCATGCGAGCTTTACCAAGTTGTGAGCCAAGACTTGGTAGTAAAGTTAGTTTCAATGATTAAACATTTTTCGCTTTCAAAAAAGAAAATTCCCTAAACTTAAAAAAAAATTAATATTATAAATAATATAAATTGATGCATTTATGATAAATTTATCATTCATTAGTTTTTATCAAGTTAGATTAATATCATGAAAAAGTATAAACCGATATACCCCAATAACCACGCGTTATTTGATCAAGAATTTAACGAAAACTAGCGGCGATAAATTTATCGTAGATGCACTAATTTAAAGTTTTTGTAGTCAAAAAGTTAGTTCGAAATAAATTTATCACGGATGTATTAATTTGTGATTTTTCTTAATATTAATCCAATTTAAAGAAAAAAACAGAATAATAGAAAAAGAAGAAGGAAATTATGGAACGAAACAGCCGTCCAGAAGCTTTGCCGAGTTGACTCGCTCCCCATGCCAAAGCCACACACACCACAAAGCGCACCGCAATACGCCACGACGCAGAGCAGGGCTGAGCAGCTATATATTCTCGCCTCCTCCGTTGTCACCGTTAAAGCTTGCCTTTTTACGCGTCTCGATCTCAACCCGGGTCTACCCATTTCTCGACTCCGATGGCGACCGGCGGCGGCATCGGCGGCGGCGGCGACCACGGGCAGCAGGTGGTCCTGATCACCGGGTGCTCCCAGGGCGGCATCGGCCACGCCATGGCCCGGGCCTTCGCCGCCCGGGACTGCCGCGTCGTCGCCGCCAGCAGGTCCCGAGCCTCCATGGCCGACCTCGACGGGGACCCGAGGTTCCATCTCCAGGAGCTCGACGTGCTGTCCGAGGAAAGCGTGAAGCGGGTGGTCGGGAATGTGATCGACAAGTTCGGAAAAATCGATGTGCTGGTCAACAATGCCGGAGTCCAGTGCGTGGGCCCTCTCGCGGAGATCCCGCTGTCCGCCCTCCAGAAAACGTTTGATACCAACGTCTATGGTAATGAATGATGATTATTTGGTCTATTCTCTGCACAGTCTCGATCCGTTGCTTGACGTGTGCTACTGGGTTGATTGATTTTGGTTTCTGGGTGGAATGTGCGGAGGCAATTAATGAGCTTTGTGTTGAAATGCGGTGTTCTGGGTGAAGCTATCAGCTCTTTATGGACGTCGAGTGAGAGTTCAGGTGACTCTCCTTGTTAGCTGTTAACGATTGATGATTTTATTGTTGGTGAATGTGCCGGACGAGATGGTACATTTTGCTACTTGTAAGGCTTTGCATTGACAGCTCGAAGTTATTGCTTTGTACAAAATGTCTCTCCTGCTGATGGTGGATCTGCTCAGGTTGTTGCTACCAACGAGAAAGAAGAAAACCCTTACGACATAGGTGGTCCTGCGGATGAGATGGTTCTTGGGGATGTGCTTGTTTCCGATGCAACCATTGGATTGACTTAATGGTCTGAGGACTGAAGATGTGTGTGTCTAATGGGATCGATTCCCCATTGCACCAAATGGGATTGACTTAGTCAGTTAAAGAATAGAGATTTGTTTGTGTGATTTAGACGCAATACACAGGTTCAGTTCCCCTCAATGTCAGGTGGTCCAAACTATTTCATAGCCTGACCACCCCCTTGGACTTCAGCTCAATTTCTTAGGATTCCATATCGTGGGTCCAGTATAGCTTTTTTAAGTGTCATCAGAAAATACTTACAGTACATGACATTTGTATCCTGGTTTGAAAGCAGCTTCCTAAGATATAGCAACAACGCAGCTGCATTCTGCTCCTACTTTGTCCATGGTGCATTTGTCTTGGTACAAGAAGTTCGGCTTAAAAACACAGAATAGGCTTACTTAGAATTTTTAGACGCTGTAAAGCATTTTTGTCAGTTGTCGTGGTGATTAGCTTTTAGTCATCTCCTTGCCAATCAAGGCCATAGTAGTTTTAAGCCAGACATCACATGGAAAGCACAGGTAAATCCTGCAGTGAACCACAAAAAGGGGTAGTTTAGTACCAAAAGGTAACTCAGATACTTTCTTTCACAATACCAAAGTCTGGTAATTTCATTTCCTCAATCAGAAATTTTTTCATTGTCAGTTCTCTTCATCCAGAAATCTTAAATTGATCCAGACATAAAGGACTGCAAAAAGATTACTCTGTATTGATAACATCCCTTTATTTATAGTCAAAACTCCAGGAAAAAAGACATTCTTCTAGATCTATTGGTTGAAATTAGAGTTGTAAAACTATAGTTCGCATAGGCAATTTTTCTCCATCTCTGCTTATATACATATGCATTTGGTATGCATGTTGTTCACCAGTAACATCATATTCTTGCAATTAGCCTGGGACTATATTCATAGCATATTGCACAATACTTTGACCTTGAGTATTAAGTAACACGATTGCATCTCTTTTATCACTGATGACAGCTGGATGTTACAGCTGAAGATTCTCAGTTCAAAGCAGATCCATACGTTGCCATAGGAGGTAATGGGTACTATGAGACTTGTGGAGACCCATATATTGTTTAAAGAGGGTTTCAAAGGGTTGTGGAATAGGTTTCAGATTCCAAAAGTTTAGAATTATGTCTCCTTATGTTGGATGTCCTTTCAACATAGGAACCGCACACTCCTTTTGTGTGTTCTAGGGGGTAGAGACAGGAGTATGGCAGTAAAAAACAAATAGGACCATTTTAGTATGTGATCTAAGTGTCAAGCTTATTTGCCACTGTCTATGTTTCCAATAAAACAAAAACATTCAGCTGCCACCCCATTCTAACTTGCAGCTTATACTTTTCAGAATTTTCTCTTTGATCTTTTCTGCTGCTTCAATAGAACTCCTTTATGATGGGTGTAACAAAATTCTATCTCTCT
Organism: Eucalyptus leucophloia subsp. euroa; assembly: GCA_017140325.1. Taxonomy (NCBI): domain Eukaryota; kingdom Viridiplantae; phylum Streptophyta; class Magnoliopsida; order Myrtales; family Myrtaceae; genus Eucalyptus; species Eucalyptus leucophloia. The sequence goes on from CM029478.1 coordinate 35,610,443, forward strand.
GTGCAAGCATCGCTTAAACTGGAAAACATTTGTCTGCTGCTCAGATTGGAGGTATCTGCTGTATTTTTGGATCAGTGGGATTTACTATTTACTGGGGTTTTATACAGCATTAGAATCCTTGAGCACATTGGTCGAAAATTGTCAATGCCTTTCCTTAGGTTTAAACTGATCTCGTGAGGATTTTCCTAGTTAATTGTGACAAAACAACCATGTAAACTTCATTTTAATGACGTCATGGGCAGTCCATCCATTACATACATTATGAAATGGAGTCTTTCATCTAAGATGATGTAGGCTTGTCCAATTCCTATTTCATTTTCTTTCAGTCCCTTGGCAACTGTGAAGTGAGTGTAAAGTATGGCCTTCTTGTGCATTTCTCGATCTTTCCTACAGGATCATTGAGAATGATTCAAGCTGCTGTCCCTCACATGGCAACTAGGAAAAATGGGAAAGTAGCTAACGTGGGGAGTGTTGCTGCTTTGACAAATGGACCGTGGGCAGGTTCTTATACTTCATCAAAAGCTGCCCTCCATTCAATGACTGATACTCTCAGGTGAGAGCATTGTTGATTTTATCGTTCTTTTTCTTTAGGGTAGTTAATATATGTCCAAGCTCTCACCCTTACCATTAGTTGTAAAAAAAATGCCTCGTATGATTGGTGGAATAGAATGGGATAGGAATGGAATGGAATGACTAATGCCATGGAAATAGCTCTGAGAAGTACCTACGGCCTAATTTTTTTTTCTTTTTCTTTTTTTTTCCACCTACGGCCTAATTGAATGTCTCTCTTTATCACACCAACCAAACAAAGCAATAGGTATTTAGGAAGGAATACGCTAGGGATAAAATAGTTGTTCCCTCTCATTGCCATATATCTTAGTTCAATTCATTAACTCTTGAGAGTTATATTTTTTCAGCAAAAAATGGGTAACTTTGAGTCCTTAAATGACCTTAGCAATAACATTATGCTAACAAGAGGACATTCTTGTACCGGCCAATCTATTGATGTGGGTTCATATGACAAAGGTCCAGAACAAGGCAGTGAAATAGTGTTTGGGTGACATTTTGTTATTTGGGATGAGCAGGTTGGAGCTAAAACCACTTGGAATCGACGTCATCAACATTGCCCCTGGTGCTATCAAATCGAACATAGGAAGTTCTGCAATTGCGAGCTACAACAAGATGCCTGAGTGGAAGCTGTATAAGTCATTTGAGGCAGTGATACGTGACAGGGCTTATTTCTCTCAGGGAATCAAAGCGACCCCTGCTGAAGAGTTTGCCAAGGAGGCTGTGTCTGCAATATTAAGAAAGAATCCTCCCGCTTGGTTCTCCTACGGCCAGTATTCGACCGTGAGCAGTATCGTGTACCATCTGCCAATATTCGTTCGGGATTTCATAATGAGGAAGGCAATGAAATGTTAGGTATGAACTAGAGTCGGCAGGTCTGCCTTTGTATTACTTTTGGCTTGTTCCCGCAACTTGCAAAACATAAAACCGTTCTCCCAAAAATGCTCTCCAAAAATAAGGATAAGGAAAATGGAGAAAAAAAGGTTGTGAAGAATGGTGGGGTAACTGTTGACTTACGTGAGTATGATTAAATGGTTGGATAAAGTGGACCAAAAGTCCTAAAATTTGTGTTTTACGAGTTAATTGCATCGTTCGGTAAAGCTTTAGGACTTGATTAAATCAATTGAAAGATTTATGACTTGTTTGCATTTTCCTAAGTAAAGGTTAAGGATTTGGTTTAACCGATTGAAAGATTTAGGCGATTGCATTCAGTATGTAAGGTTAGGAACTTGTGCAATTTTCTATTAAATCGGCCATTTGTCTGTCATTTTGCGCAAATTGTTGCTGGTGAGGTTGGTACCGTAAGAACAAAAAAAAAGGGTTGGTACCGTGATATATTTCGCTTCTATAATTTCTGGAACGTATTTCTCTTCTATGATCCTGGGCAATGTAACGTTCTTAAAAGTACTATCATAGGCAGGAATAGAGATGGTAAGAGGTCCAGATAAATTGCATCCATCTTGTGAAATTTTAGATGGAGAGAAATTGTTATTCTCATTCATATCTTCTGCTGCTTTACAATGTTGTATTTATAGACTAATACACAAATAAATCCTAGCAAACAAAAATAAAGGAAAGAAAGCCTTAAAAAAAGAGAAAAGCTAAAATCCCACGATTTGTGGGTTAATAGCTATAATCCCTTGATTTGTGGGATTTAATCAGAATCAAAAACCTCCTAAAAAATCCTATGTATTTACAGCCATATAATCTATCTATTTACAGCTCAACATAGTCTGAAATCACCACACCCTGATCTTTTTTGTCCGAACTTATTATGATTCGCTTGTCAAGGGCAATTTCTTCTTGTTTTTTTCAGGATTTCAACTGACACTCCTACTCTGTTTTTATCCTGCTTCCTCCACAAACCCATGTTTCCACAAGTTGCGAGCCTTGTTTGTTCTCTCTGCTTTTGGGTTTTATTAGCTAATGTCGGCTTTTGTGTATAAATATGATATTTCTGCATTTCGAGGTCTCCATGCTCTTTGCATTCTTCTCGAGTTTTGCAAGTGCAATCGAGTGGGCCTGGATTTCCCAGGCTTGTCTAGCCATGGGCCCGAAGACCGTCTCGACCCAAAAGTTTTAGGCTGTGAGCGCAAAGCACGAGTTGTGGTTCACATATGGTGTTGTCTAGAACCGAGCTGTGTTTCCTGCTACCAACGACTCTCGATCCGACCCATCCCTACCTATGTGCGGTATGTCCTTGAATTTACTCGGTGTGGGATTGCTGTAATTTGAGCAAAAGGAGATGTCTCCAGATTTCACCCCCCAGGCCACGATCAAAATCACGAGGAAAGTAGGTGTTTGCCATTGTCTTTGAAATATGGAGCCACAGCAATGGCCTCATACCAGTCAAGGGTCATAAGGAAAAAAACCTGTGTAGTGCTCGGAATGAAACAAAGGTAACCCTCTTTGCTAGCGGCACGGGCTCACTGAGTCTCAAGGGCTTGATTCACTCCGAGGTCTGCGCATCGATAAGGATTGAATAACACCACTACATCTCCAGGTCCTCTCCTCTGTTTATTTCTCCATAGCAAATGGACATTGTCGCGACCTTTCCGATGGTGAATTATTCAAAGAAGGCTATTGGATTATTACGTCCGAAGACTTGGCGCGAACCCTTCCAAGTCCTATCAATCGCAACTTGATACTAAGAAATTAACTCATTTAAACATGTAATTATATTCAATTTGGAGCCGCCATTAACCAATTAGGGTTGGTTAGAAACCTAAGTAAAGTATGGAAGAATACTTTACTTTTGTGAATCAGAGATTCAATAGGTCCAGGGACATGATTACACTAGAAAAATCTAACGTTATTTCAGTACCTTGTCATTTTAATTAAAAAAATATTTTACAGATAGTCTTGATTAATTTTAACCTAAACTACTAACGTGCAAAGGATGGTCATGCAAGTGCACAATCAATGAAATAACATTCAATAAACCGAAGTGATAGATTGTAAGAAATTATAAACTACAACCTTATTAAGATCTACTCACTAAAATAAACTTACAAAAATGCTAATAAAAATGCATGCTCTAAACATGATTTCTAAATGACATAACACCTATTTTTTTTCCTTTAAATCTTAACTTAAACTTAATATACATGAATTCATTTTAACGACATGTGAAATGCAATTCAAATGGCATAACTTGAACCATCACAATATGTGTGCAATCTAATTTACATAATCCTAAATATGCATGTACTACATGATATGAGATGTATGACGTGATAATTCTATATGCATGTTCTTTTTATGATTTTTATGATTATTTTTTATACCTATATGCAACCTACATTAAACAATGATGACATGAAATATGATTAATTATAAACTAATTTATTAACTAACAAAGTAAATGACCTTTTGTGTTTTTTTTTTTTAAATGACTTAATAATTCTTATTAAAGAAAGAAAATAAAGATGCAATACTAATCTTCGGCTTTTTTATTAAAAAATTGCACGACGAGAATATTAAAACATTAACTATGACCCTCTAACTAAAGCGCAACATGTGGTATGCACATTATGAAATCTATATAACCTAAATAACATTTTTGTTTTTGTTCTTTTTTGTTTTATTAAAGGAAAATTAACCGAATCCTATATGAATCTAAAAAAATCAAAATGCAAAGCTTCAAATATGAAATGCATATGGATCTAAGTACTTAAATTCAAGATATGACACATGATATGATATGTGATGTGCAAATAACACACCAAAATATGTCCTATTAAAAATTCATCAATATAAATCAATGGCATATTATTTCAATGATGCAAAGCAATTCATTATAAAAAAGTCGAAGTAATCAAAAATCTAACCCGACGTCTCGCGCTTAATATTTTTTATTATCATGATTTAATATGACAAATTTTCTAATTGGATAATAAATCAAAACAAATCAAATTAGAATGAAAATAATAAATAAATAAATAAACTATGAAACAAAATATCTAAAAATTTACCTAGACTAACTCACGGTGGACTTGAAGAAATGGCGAGGAAGCAGTAATGACTGAGCTGCGACGGTGGTTCGCCAAGGGTGATGGGTCCTGGTGGCCGGAGCTGGGGCTGTTCGTCGGTCCATGACAAGGGCAGGAGGGTCGCTGTGCGGGGGTGCAATGGCGTCGACAACAAACTCACGGGTGCTAGTGCTCGGGCGGAGACGGAGCGGCTGCTGGCGTCAATGGAAAAGGAAGGCGCGACGCCGGCTAGGGACCTGTTGGCGTCGCTTGGTTGCTGGGTCGAAGGGCGGCAGCCGCCGATGAGTAGAGAAGTCGACAGCAGGGAGCCCAGTGTCTGGCGAAACGCCGAGCTGGTGTCGGGTCGTTGATCGGAGGTGCTGCAGGTGTCGGGGAACAGCGTCAGGTGGGCAGAGACCGGCGAAGACAAGGCGGAGCTTCGGACGAGGTCGGGTCGTCGTGGGTCGTCACAGGGCCGGCGAGGGGAAGCTCGGCAGGGCGGGACACGGCAGTGTGGTTGGATCTCGGGCTGGAGGCGCGCGGTGGTCGCGAGCGTGGAGGAGTCGAGCAGGGGACGTGGCAGCTACTGGCGGCGATCGGCTCGGGCTTGCTGCTACGGCGGTGTTCGGACGATGGTGGTGCGGTGGCGGACGAGCGGCGACGCCGTGTAGAGCAGAAGCGGATGATCGGTCGAGCAGATGCGGGGTGAACAGTAGGGGTCTTGTCAACTTGTTTCTTTGTTTTTTTCTCTTTTCCTTCCCAGTGACCGGTCACTTCCTCGCTTTCTCCCCTTTCTCTTTTGACTTTTCTTCTTTTTCCCTCAAAAACTGAAACCCTTTTCTCTGTTTTCTCTCTTTTCACTTTTCAATCTTTTTGACGAAAAGAAGCCCCCCGCTTCGAAGCCTCGCACTCTCTATTTATAGAGGGAAAATTCAACAAACAAGTGAAGTTTTCATAATATTCACTCAATTTCTTAACAAAAAAGTGGCCCTAAAATCACAAGATTGTTGAATTTTTAATTTGAAATGAGGAGATATTTTCAACAATCAAATATTTTATTATTCAAAAAAAATATCAAAATCTTCCTCCAAATGTTTTTATTTTATAAGTTATTTATTATTCTCTATTTTTATTTTTCAAAAGATAAGTTTAATCCTAAATGCAATGTAATTTTATATGATGAATAAGGGTGCGTTTGTTTAAGTTTGCGTTTTTTAAAAATCGTTAGAAACAAATAAAAAAAAAGTGTTTCGTTAACAACCAACAAAAAACGCGTTTGCAGAATCGTATAAAATTTCTTTTCCTAAATAAAAAAAAGAAAAACACGTTTGCAGAATCGTATAAAATTTCGTTTCGGAATAAAAAAAACGTAAACACGTTTCGCAGAATCGTACAAAATTTCTGCTTTGGAAAAAAAAAAACACGTTTGGAATGCATAAAATTTCTGTTTCAATTTTTTTTCAATTGTTTTTTTTAATAAAGTGTAAACTTGGTATTGAATTATCATTCTCATGAAATATTCATCAATTTAATTTTGTTCATATTCAGTGAAAACAAACATTCTAAACTTGATCATATTTGCTTACTTGGAAGAAATTTTTTAAGTTTGTACCAAGATTTTCCCATTTTTTTTTTTTTTTAATAAAGTGTAAACTTGATTTTGAATTCTCATTATCATAAAATGCTCATCAATTTAATTTTGTTCATGGTGAGTAAAGTCAAACATTTTAAACATAGTTATAAGTGCATACTTTGAAAAAAATTTTATAAATAAACTTTGTACCAAATTTTTCTCACGTGCCTTTTTTTTTCAATAAAGTGTAAACTTAATATTGCATTATTACTCTAATGAAATGCTCATCAATTTAATTTTGTTCATGATGGGTGAAAACAAACATTCTGAACATAATCATATGCATACTTGGAACAAAATTTCGTAAGTAAATTTGTACAATAAGAGCTAGCTAAAAGAAGAATATCTTATAGATCTCTACATTGACCCTTTCATACATAACATCACAATAATGAAGTAATATAGTTCATTGTTCAACTTCATCACATTGAATTTGATAAGTGAGTACTTAAAAACAAAATTACAAAAGTCGGAAACACAAAATCATGAAATCTCAGGCATATTATGATCTCTCGCAATTTTATTTGCAATCCTTGTCCTAAGCATGTTTATTCCAAGTGCATCATATGTATCATCTGCAACCTCAGGACAAAGAGGCAAAGATAGTTCTCAATTTCTGCAGGCATGTCATAGTTGATCACATGTTGAATGTCAGGAAAGTCCAACCCCTTTGAAGCAACATCTGTGGCAACCAAGACATCTTTCATGCCTGCCTTAAACGATGAAATAGCATATTCTCTCTCTTCCTGGTCTTTGCCACCATGAATAGCCACTGCTTCAACTCCTTTCAAAAGTAGATACTCATGAATGTCATCCACATCGGCCTTGTTCTCACAGAATATAAGGATAGGGGGTGGAGTTTTCTGAAGGCACTCAAGAAGGTAAACAATTTTTGCCTCCTGTTTGACATACTCGACCTCCTGAATGACATCAAGATTTGCAGCACCTGCTCTTCCCACATTGACCGTGACAGGCTTCACCAGAGCACTTCTTGCAAAATTCTGAATTTTAGTAGGCATAGTGGCAGAAAAGAGGAGCGTTTGACATTGAGCTTTGAAGTGGTCGAACACCTCCCTTTTATCATCTTCAAATCCCAAGTCCACCAATCTGTCAGCCTCATCTAAAGTAAGGTACCTGCAGAAAGCAACATATCAGTATAATTGTCCCCGCAAATAACAAGTCCGAATATTTAAGACAGCAGTACATTAACAGAAAATCAAGATTGAGGCTAACTTAGGAAAGAGTGCAAGATGAAGAATCTTGGTTCAGTCTTGTATCAGTTTCTTGATACCAAACAAAACTGAAGTATTGACTGGCTTTATAATTTGAGAACACGAACTGAACCTAAGTGATTGGTCACTTTCAAAGTGTTGTGGAACAAGTAGGAGAACAATTAGGGGCAGAATATCCATTCGAAAAATCTCGATTTCTGCACCTTCAAGAGTGATCCAATTGGTATAAAACATTAGTGTACTTCCATCATCTACTCAAATGTAAGCATAAACAAAAGGTGAGATTGAATGGAGATGGAGATGCATCAAGCAATCAGAAATTTAAGGTATATTTGCTTGGACTTACTAAAGCAAAAAACAACTTTGTTAATTTCTCACCAATATCTAAAATATTATCTAACTTAAAAATATTATGAAAGAATTACATGTGAATTTAGTGTCAAGACTAATACATTGTGAAAGTTTTAGATGCTTAATATTTAAGGAAAAAAATGTCAAAGTATGGACACGGCGACATTTGAAAAACCAAGAAGCAAAAAGTTTCACTCCAACAGACTACAAATTTTGACCAAAAAAAAAAAAGACAGACTACAAATTGACCAACTCAAAGTAGGGAGATCTCATAAGATTAAAGAAATCCAGAAGAAGGATCCCTTCAAAACTAAAACACTATTGCTCAGCAAAGGACCTTATTGATTCCATGGTGTCATTGCATTCCTTTTTCGATTCTGGGTCTCCAGAGGCATCATTTTACTTCAGTCTCTTTAAACAGGGAAATATACCAATTACATAAACTTGATAATTTAAGTAATACAAACCCGACTGATCCTCCACCAGAGCCAATCATGCAACAATTCTGGCAGTGAAGAACATTTAGTTCCTTCAGCAACAAAGTCATCCTAGTAGAAGGTAAGCCCAGAGGAGTTGTATTTTGTGGTCATAGGGCATAAACAAAGCCTACACAATCAAGAAAAAGATTATAATAGACCTTCACAGCCAAGAACAACATCACAATGTGCATATAATTTCCACGTAAAAAACAATGTAAAATGTTGTTACCCTACATTTTTTACTTTCCCTGAGTAAGAATATCACACGATTCCCCACCATGGATCTAATGATCGAACAATAAAAATTATTGCCAAATTTTCAGCTGAAAGTAAAGTATCTTCAAATGGGGTACTCAGGGAAAAGGCTTCTGTAATTTTCCTTCACAGTGGGGTTAAGAACAAAATCCAGTTAGGAGATCATTGGGGAAGGAATTTGCAAATGAATTGTCCATCAGTACCTTAAATGCCAACATTACTAGTAAAAACACCATCAGACCTGGCAAACTAAGACATCTTAGATCGAAAAAAAAAAAATTCTAAAAGCGGCTATAACTAAGCACATCACTTACAAATAATCAATGAATGCAGTTCTTGCACAGAATTGTATCGCCACTTTAAATACATTGCCACAATTTAATATTGCAACTACTGCGGTTAACGATACACAAATCCCAAACAATAAAGGCAAAGCCATTAACTATTTAGATAAGCAAAAGTGAGAAAACAAAAGCATTAGCAGGAAATGGATAACACTTACTTCCATTCCTGAATGCACATTCACCCAGATGCGAGGATTGAATGAAGTTGCAAGTTTCCGCATAATTTGAGATTCTGGCTCACTAAAAGGACCAGTTCCTGGATTTTCTTCATATGGATCATAATCCTAAAATCAAAGAAACTTTGAGAATCAGAAGAACATTTCACAAGAGAACAAAGGTTGAACGTGCATTGAAGTTCATATTAAGTGCTAGAATGTCCTGCAGTGAAAATTTACTAAATGTAATCTCAATGATAAGAAACAGCTAGGATAAACAACACAGAAAGGAAAGATATGAAGTTGAGCCATTCCATTGCAGCATATAAATTACATAACCAGACGATGGTATAAGACAAACCTTCACCTTTTTGCCCCAATCTACACTCCAATTTCTGTTCAGGTCAACTCCTCTCCCTGCTAAAAAATTGAAACGGATGTAAATTCTTTTTCTTAGAAAAATATATGAGTCTGAAAACATCAGAATTATACAATACCATTTCTCCTTTCACAAAGATCTCCTGCTTCAACAAGTCTACGGCCATTTACGTTCTCCATTGGGACTACCTAGTATGAAATGGAACTTCAAGAATATAAGTTTCACTGCGATTTCTCAAAACAAGAATATGTTCTGCGAAAATTTAGGAAAGAGTGCAAGATGAAGAATCTTGGTTCGGTGAAATCCCATATCCTCAGGACAAAGAGGCAAAGATAAGAACTCAAAAAGCAATCTCAATCAATGTCCCATGCCTCGCTATTTAACCTTTGAGCTAGCATTGACCATTGGAATCCAAATGGTGCACATAGAACTCAAGCAAAAACATAGAGCACTGAGAACGCAAATATGCTCGACTTAAGCACTATTGAGTTTTTTCAATGCAGATTTATTGAAGATTCGATGTAGTTGCTTCAAAGTAGGGATAACATTTAGTATTTGGCAGTTTCACGTCTGCTGTCCACTAATAACTTCCGACCAATAGCAAACCAATCAACTTGCCAATGCATGATCATACGCCAACAGTTACAGATGAAATTGCTCAGAGACAGCCAGATGTTGTGGAAAGCAGTGTACAAGTTCAAAAGGTATAAAAGGATGAATTAAAGGATTTTACCTGCAAGTACAAGGTTCATCTTTTTCTTTGCCAGCATATCCTTCAATCTACCAGGAGTAGCAACAACAATGTGCACTCCCTTCCTCACAACCTCCACCTGCGACCGCATATCCACTCCGCCAATACATAGCAGAGCCCTCAACACTGGATATCCGGCCTCTCTCAATGGAACCAAAAACTGCTCCACAACTTCATATGTTTGTCTCGTGAGCTCTCTTGAAGGGCAGACAACCAATCCGAACGGTCCTTCACCGTGAGCAATGGGCATCATCATCTCCTCCTGAAGAGCAATCATGATCATCAGCAACACGAAAACCAAAGTCTTCCCCGACCCCGTGAATGCAATCCCTATCATATCTCTGCCCGCCAAGACCACCGGAAGACCCTGCATCGGCTGCACAATCCCCTTCGCTTTCAACTTCTTCAAAATAGGGTCTGCAAACCTCATATCCTTAAAATTCTTTATTGGCGGCAGGATATCCTCTCCATCAACAATAATATGGCACTGCTTCCAAATCATATTGCACTGCTTCCCCGACATCCTCCGAATTGGCAACAGCGGCTTCCACCCAGTCAGCAGCGGCTCAGTGTAAATGATTCCCTTCAACTCGCGGACCGACATCAAGGTCTTGCGATCGGATAAGTTCTCAAGCATCTCCTTCTCATGCTGCACCATCTGCTCGGTGGGGGTAATCTCGGGTTGATCCCGTTTCAGCTGCGTCACCTTCACCAGGAGGCTAGGCTTGACTTTAGCCAGCTTCGCCTTCTAGTGGTCTTCCTCAAGCGAAGAAGCGTTGCCCTTGCGCTGGAGGATCTTCCGGGCTTCCATCGCCCTGCGCTTGGCGACGGGGACGTACTCGACGTAATCGTCCTCCCCCTCCATGACCGTGGAACCTCCCGCGGCCGCAGACATGCTTAAAAGTACCGTTGAATTTCTCCGCGCAGAAGTGTGTGAAACCCTAATCTGATGTTACTCGGGCAGCGATGTCCGGAGCTATAGAACCGGTTGAGCACTTGCCCCTTGAAGAATCAAACGGATCGAGGAGAGTGATGGGCGGAGCGCGGCGAATTGCTTCGATGGCCGAGCAGGAGAGCGGAACGGCGGCGGTGGCGGCGAGAGAACCGGCGAAGGCAGCCACGCTCTGCTAGAGCAAGTGGGGAGAGAATGAGAAAGGGAGATTGGATACAGGAGACTGGAGATTCGTACCGCGAGCGGAGCAGGGCTCACTGCAAGCAAACGCTCGAGCGAGCTGCTCATCTGGGCGAGCGTGCTGGTCCAGATCTCGGGCAGCGTCTGCTCGTCCAGATCTCGAGCCTCGCCCAGATCTGCGAGACTCGCTCGAGCAAGCGTCTCGCAGATCTGGGCAAGCGCTAGCTCGAGCGAGCCCTCACACTCGAGCTCCGACCAGCCATCGCCCAGATCTGCGAGGGGTGGCTCTCGCCGAAGTGAAGACAATCGGTGAAGGAGGAGCAGTGACCACGTTTACCTGGTGAAGGAGCAGCGGCTGTCGAGACAGAGGCCGCTGTCGGCGCCGGAGAAGACGATGGAATTCTCTGCTCGCAGGAGGAGACGCTCGTCGCAGGAGGAGACGCTCGTCGCAGGTCGCAGGAGGAGAAGCTCGTCGCGGGGGGGAGAGAGGCGCTGTTCGAGCACTATCCAAGAAATAAAAAAGGAACACAATTTTGTTCCTTTTTTGTTTCTGATTTGTGTTTCAGGAACAAGAAACACAAAATTTATGTTTCTTGTTTCTATTTCTTTTTTGTTCCTGAAAACAAAAGAACAAAAAAACAGAAAAAATGTTTAAAAACAAAAAAAAATATAAACAAACGCGGCCTAAGTGAGTGGCGATGATCAAAATTAGGTGTCAACAGACATTATGCGGACTTGAGTTGGAATAAGAAACCTGAAATTATGGTGTAGGACTCACAAACAACGGGAGGCCAGATAACTTTCTCCCAATTCTCAAATAATTAGCTTACAACCTTTGGTTTAGTCCTACACTAACCTAGCGATTAGCAGAGTTATCAATGCTGAAACCTATTGGCGCAAAACCAACTCACATGCACATACAGCGTGCTACTGCACAACGATCGACATGGTCCCCATGTCCTGACCAGTGGCTCGTAAGAGAGTAGATGTACAGTTCGAGAGAACCCAATGATTTTTGCCTGCTTTACTGGGAGTACTAAAGGCCCGATTGGCGGTTTATATTGAACAGAACCTACATTCGAAACACAATCCAAGGTTACAAGTCAACCCTCAAAAAGACAAATTATTTCAGCCGCTCTCTGAATGCTTTTGCTTTATATGATATTTCTAATGGTCTCACCTGCTAACTGGAAACCAAACTCTCCACAAAATTACCCAAATTTGTCCTGAAAAAGCTGCCACAGAATATGCATCCTCACTATTGCAATTTTACTGGGAATGGTTCTGACGACTATAATACACCATGCCCGGTGGCTGAAGCGGCCGAAAGCTAGGAGGTACGGGCGGTTGTTGACTCAAGGGCATGGGTCGTTGTGGCGTTACAGGAACCGACTGCAGAGGCAAAGCCATTGATTGTTTCTGTGCCACGGGTAACGACTGTTGACTCAAAGGTACCATTGTACTCAACGCACGTAGGAGGACATCATTGCTCCAGAGGGCTGCTGCAAATACTGCTGAGGAGGCTGGTTCGGAAGTAAATATGAACTTTGAGACGCCACCGAGCCCTGATTCTGCTGAATGGTTTGATGGTTAACAACGACGGCATGATATAACTGGCTCGAAGGAGCAGCATGTGGCTGAGATGGCATAAAAGCGCTAGCATCTGATACAGATGTTTTGTCTGATTTGTTGGAGCAATATGTACAATTTTTTTACTTCTAATATACCGATGAAAGATTTATCATCAAAACAGGTATAAAAGTTAAATATGCAATATTAGAAATTTGTTAAAGCGACCACCGAAAGGAAATTGCTGAATAAAAGCACACAAATGATCGTGCCATGTGACTTAACCCCATGTGAACTTTACCAAGTTGTGAGCTAAGGCTCGGTGGTAAAGTTAGTTTCAATGATTAAATTTTTTCTCCTTATTAAAGAAAAAAATTCCAGACTAAAAAAATGATTAATATTGAGAAAAATTCCAAATTAATATATTTATGATAAATTTATGTTTCATTAGTTTTCATCGTGAAAAAGTATAAACTGATATACCTATCAATATCCACGCGTTATCTTATTAGCAATTTAACGGAAACTAATTGCGAATAAATTTGTTGGAAGTGCATTAATTTAGAACTTTTTAAGGTAAAAAGTTAATTCGAAGTAAATTTATTACGGATGTATTAATTTGATTTTTCCTGATATTAATCTAAATTAAAAAAAAAAAGCATTAAAAAAAAAAAAAACGGAATGAAAGTGTTATCCAGAAGCTTTGCTGGGTTGACTCACTGACCAAGCCAAAGCCACACCCACCACAAAGCGCACCGCAATACTCCACGACGCAGAGCAGGCTGAGCAGCTAATATACTCTCGCCTCCTTCGTTGTCACCGTTAAAGCTTGCCTTTTTAAGCCTCTCGATCTCAATCCGGGTCTACCCATTTCTCGACTCCAATGGCGGCGGCGGCGGCGGCGGCGACGACGGGCAGGAGGTGGTCCTGACCACCGGGTGCTTCCAGGGCGGCATCGGCCACGCCATGGCCCCGGCCTTCGCCGCCCGGGACTGCCGCGTTGTCGCCGCCAGCCGGTCCCGCGCCTCCGTGGCCGACCTCGACGGGGACCCGAGCATCTCCAGGAGCTCGACGTGCTGTCCGAGGAAAGCGTGAAGCGGGTGGTCGGGAACGTGATCGACAAGTTCGGAAAAATCGATGTGCTGGTCAACAATGACGGGGTCCAGTGCGTGGGCCCTCTCGCGGAGATCCCGCTTTCCGCCCTCCAGAAAACGTTCGATACCAACGTCTATGGTAATGAATGATGATGATTTGGTCTATTCTCTGCGCAGTCTCGATTGGTTGCTTGACGTGTGCTCTTGGGTTGATTGATTTTGGTTTCTGGGATGAACGTGCGGAGGCAATTTGTGAGCTTTGTGTTGAAATGCGGTGTTCTGGGTGAAGTCATTAGCTGTTTAGGGACGTGGAGCGAGTTCTAGGAACTGTCCTTGTTACCTGTTAACGATTGACGATTTTGTTGTTGGTGAATGTGCTGGACGAGATGGTAAATGTTGCTACTTGTAAGGCTTTACATTGACAGCTCGAACTTACTGCTTTTGTTCAAAATGTCTCTCCTGCTGATGGTGGATCTGCTCAGTTTGTTCCTAGCAACCCGGAAGAGGGAAACTCTTACGACATAGGTGGTCTTGCGGATGCGATGGCTCTTGGGGATGTACTTGTTTCCAATGCAGCCATTGGATCGACTTAATGGTCTGAGGACTGAAGATGTATGTCTAATGGGATCAATTCCCCATTGCAACAAATAGGATTGACTTAGTCATTTAAAGAATAGAGATGTGTTTGTGTGATTTAGACGCAATACACAGGTTCAGTTCCCCTCAACATCAGGTGATGCAAACCATTTCATAGCCTGACCACCCCCTTGGATTTCAGCTCGATTTCTTAGGATCCCATATCGTGGGTCCAGTATAGCTTTTTTAAGTGTCATAAGAGAATACTTACAGTACATGACCTTTGTATCCTGGATTGAAAGCAGCTTCCTAAGATACGCAGCTGCATTCTACTCTAATTTGTCCCATCCACAGTGCATTTGTCTCGGTACAAGAAGTTCGACTGAGAAACACGGAATAGGCTTATGCAGAATATTTAGATGCTGTAAAGCATTTTTCTCAGTTGTTGTGGTGATTAGCTCTTAGTCATCTCTTTGCCAATCCAGTCTATTAGTTTTAAGCCAGACATCACATGGAAGCAGATGTAAGTAATGCAGTGAACCACAAAAAGGGGTAGGTTAGTACTGAAAAGTAACTCATGCTTTAATTTCACAACATCCCTTAATTTGTAGTCAAAACTCAAGGAAAAACGACATTCTTCTAGATCTATTGGTTGAAATTAGAGTTTTAAAACTGCAGTTCACTTAGCCAATTTTTCTGCATCTCTGCTTATATACGTACTCATTCTGTATTTATGTTATTTATTAGTGGCATCATAGTCTTGCAATTAGCCCAGGATATGTTCATAGCATATTGCAAAATACTTTGACCTTGATGATTAACTTAAGTAAAACAATTGCATCTCTTTTATCACTGACGAGAGCTGGATGTTACAGCTGAAAATTCTCAGTTCAGAACAGATCACATGTTGTCAGAGGAAGTAATGGGTACCTTGAGACTTGTGTGGACCCATATTTTGTTTAAAGGGGGTTTCAAAGGGTCATGGAATAGGTTTCAGGTTCCAAAGGTTTAGAATCGTTTCTACTTATGTTAGATGTCCTTTCAACATAGGAACCAGACACTCCTTTTGTGTGTGCTAAAGCGTAGAGTCAGTAGTATGGCGGTAATGAATGAATAAGACTGCATTTTAGTATGTGATCTAAGTGTCAAGCTTATTTGCCACTGTCAATGTTTCCAATAAGACAAAAACATTCAGCTGCCACTCCATTCTAACTTGCAGCTTATAGTTTTCAGGATTTTCTCTTTGATCTTTTCTGCTGCTTCAGGAACAAATTCTATCTCTCTGTGCAAACATGGCTTAAACTAGGAAACATTTGCCTGTTGCTTAGATTGGAGGTGTCTGCTGATTTGGATTAGTGGGATTTACTGTTTACTGGGGTTTTATACAGCATTAGAATCCTTGAGCAAGTGTTGGTTGAAAATTGTCAATGCCTTCCCTTAGGTTTAAACTGATCTTGTGACGATTTTCCTAGTTAATTGTGACAAAACAATCATGTACACTTTATTTTAATGAGGTCATGGGCACTCCATCCATTACATACATTATGAAATGGTGTCTTCCATCTAAAATGATGTAGACTTGTACAATTCCTATTTCATTTTCTTTCAGTCTCTTGGCAACTACGAAGTGAGTGTAAAGTATGGCCTTCCCGTGCATTACTCGATCTTTCCTACAGGATCATTGAGAGTGATTCAAACTGCTGTACCTCACATGGCAACTAGGAAAGAGGGAAAAGTAGCTAACGTGGGGAGTGTTGCTGCTTTGACAAATGGACTGTGGGCAGGTTCTTATACTTCATCAAAAGCTGCCCTCCATTCAATGACATCCTCTCATGTGAGAGCACTGTTGATTTTATCATTATTATTTCTTTAGGGTGGTTAGTATATGTCCAAGCTCTTGCCCTGGGAAAAAATATCATGGTATGATTGGTGGAATAGGATGGGATAGGAAAGGAATGGAATGACTAATTCTGAGGAAATAGCTCTGAGAAGTACAGACAGCCTAGTTTAATGTCTCTCAAACAAAGCAATAGATATTCAGGATGGAATATGCTAGGAATAAAATAGTTGTCCCCTCTCTTTACCAAATATCTTAGTTCAATTCAGTAACTCTTGAGAGTTCTTTGTTTCAGGAAAAAAGGGTAAAGGTTACATACTTTTTGAGTCCTTAAATGACCTTAGGAATAACATTATGCTAACAAGAGGACATTCTTGTACCAGCCAATCTGTTGATTTGGGTTCATATGACAATACGTAGGTCCAGAACAAGGCACAGTGAAATTGTGTTCGGGTAACATTTTGTTATTTGGGATGAGCAGGTTGGAGCTAAAACCACTTGGAATCGACGTCATCAACATTGCCCCGGTGCTATCAAATCAAACATAGGAAGTTCTGCAGTTGCAAGCTACGACAAGATGCCTGAGCGGAAGCTGTATAAGCCATTTGAGGCAGTGATACGGGACAGGGCTTACTTCTCTCAGGGAATCAAAGCGACCCCTACTGAAGAGTTTGCCAAGGAGGCTGCGTCTGCAATATTAAGAAAGAATCCTCCCGCTTGGTTCTCCTATGGCCAATATTCGACTGTGAGCAGTATTGATCTGCCAATCTTCGTTTGGGATTTCATAATGAGGAAGGCAATGAAATGTTAGGTATGAGCCAGAGTCGACAGGTCTGCCTTTGTATACTTTTGGCTTGTTCCCACAACTTAAAGAGCATAAAACTGTTCTCCCCAAAAATAAGGATGAGGAAAATGGAGAAAAAAAGGTTGTGAAGAATGGTGGGGAAACTTTTGACTGACGTGAGTATGATTAAATGGGTGGAGAAAGTAGACCGGAAGTCCTAAAACTTGTGTTTTACAAATTAATTGCATCATTTGGTAAAGCTTTAGGACTTAATTAAATCAATTGAAAGATGCAAGACTTGTTTGCCTTTTCTTAAGTAAAGGTTTAGGATTTGGTTTAACCAATTGAAAGGTTTAGGCGATTGCATTCGGTATGTTAGGTTAAGAACTTGTGCAATTTTCTATTAAATGGGCCATCCGTCTGTCATTTTGCCCAAATTGTTGCTAGTGAGGTTGGTACCACGTAATAATTCACTTGCATAATTTCTGGAACATATTCTCTTTCACGATCCTGGGCAATGTAAAGTTCTTAGAAGTACCATCCTCAGCAGGAATAGAGATGGTAGATAGATCCAGATAATTTCCTCCATCAAGTATGAAATACAGGCCCTGATATTTTTTGTCCGAACTTATTGTGATAAGCCTGTTAAGGGTAATTTCCTCTTCTTTTTTTCAATGATTTTAACTGAAAACTCTGTTTTTGTCCTGTTTCCTCGTCAAACCTATGTTTCCACAAGTTGCAAGCTCGATCGTTCTCTCTGCTTTTGGGTCTTACTAACTAAATTCGGCTTTTGCGTATGGATATAATATTTTATGCATTTCGAGGTCTCTATGCTTTTATTCTTTGCATTCTTTTCTTCAGTTTTGCAAGCGCAATCAACTTGGTCTGAGTTTCCCGGGCTTCTCTAGCCACGGCCCGAAGACCGGTTTGAACCTGAAAGTTTTAGGCTCTGAACGCAAAGGACAAGTTGTGGTTCACATATGCTTTGTCCGTCCTCGAAATTATGGGGTGTGGTGTCACTGTGATTTGAGCAAAAGGAGATGTCTCCACATTTCACCAGCAAACCACAATCAGAATCATAAGGAAAGTAGCTGTTTGCCTTAGTCTTTGAAATATGGAGCCACAGCAATGGCCTCCTACCAGTCAAGGCTCGTAAGGGAAAACCTGTGTAGTGCTTGGAATGAAACGAAGGTAACCAACCGTCTTTGCTAGTGGGACGGGCTCATTGAGTCTCAAGGGCTCGATTCGCTTAGAGGTCTGCACATCGATAAGGATTGAATAACACTACTATGTCCCCACATCCTCTCATCTGTTTATTTCTCAATGGCGAATGGACATTAGGCTGGGACTTGAGTCCGAAAGAGGAACCTGAAATTATTGTCTAATAATCGCAAACAAGGAGGCCAGATAACTTTCTACCAATTCTCAAGTGATTGACTTACAACCTATGGTTTAGTCCTACACTAACCTAGCAATTAGCCGAGTTATCAATGCTGAAACCTAGCAGCACAAAACCAGCTCATATGCACATACCGACTGCTACTGCACAACGATCCACGTGCCCCCTAGTAAGAGTAGATGTACAGGTCGAGAGCACCCAATAATTTTTGCCTGCCTTACTGGGGTACTAAAGGCCAGATTGGCGGTTTATATTGAACAGAACCTACATTTGAAACACAATCCAAGGTTACAATTCAACCCTCAAAATGACAAATTATTTCAGCCGGCTCTATGAATGCTTTTGCTTTATATGATATTTCGAATGACCTCACCTGTTAACCGGAAACTGTAACTCTCCACAAAATTAGCCAAATTTGTCCCGAAAAAACTGCCACAGAATATGCATCCTCATTATCGCCATTTTACTGGGAGTGGTGCTGCTGACTATAATACACCATGCCCGGTGGCTGAAGGGGCCGAAAACTAGGAGGTACAGGCAGTTGTTGACTCAAGGGCGTGGGTTGTTGAATTAAAGGAGCCGGCTGCTGAGGCAAAGCCATTGATTGTTTCTGTGCCATGGGTAATGGCTGCTGACTCAAAGGCACCATTGCATTCAATGCATGTGGTGGTGGGGGTGGTCCAGGCGACATGGTTGGGAAGTTAGCATAACCATAGGAGGGCATCATTCCAGAGGGCTGCTGCAAATACTGCTGAGGAGGCTGGTTTGGAAGTAAATATGTACCATGAGACACCGACCCTTGATTCTGCTGAATGGTTTGCTGGTTAACAATGACGAACTGGCTCGAAGTAGCAGTATGTAACTGAGGCATAAACGCGCCAGCATCTGATACTGGTGTTGTTTTCTCTGATTTAATGGAGCTCTTTGTATGCCCAGCACTCTTTGCCTCTTCAGCAGCAAAAGTTGACAGAACTGAACTCATAATCAGTTGTGAGGAGCTGGAAGCTGTGAGCTTGTCTGCAACCTCGGCTGCAATGGCTGCAGCCGTCCTTTTGGGCGTTTGTCCCCCGTTTGCATTTATATCAAGGCCTTGAGTAGCAGAGGTGGGCGATTTGAATACGTAATCTTCATCCAATAGCTGTTTTCTCATACTTTCAGCTTCTTCCACTTGTGCTTGTGCCACCTAATTGTGATAAGACATCTTATAGTTACTAGTCCTGAGGAAGCGTCAATAATTTATCCCAGCAAAAACCAGAAATATCAACAGAAAAAATTCAATATAGATATTTGTGCTCATGAAGATTTGAGAATAACTGAGAATATGCATACCTGAGTTTGAGTTCGAACATTCTCAAGCTGAGATTCCTGAAAACAATGAAGGGAGATAACATGAGTGCCCAAAATTGTAAAGTACACGTGCAGAACTGCAATAATAACCTTATTCTGCCTCCATGCAAAGAGCAGAATAGTCAATAATAATTCCAACTGAATACCTGTTCAAGCAGGGCATCTTTTAGATGAGATACAAGTGATACTCTACTTGCTTCAACTGATTTGAGTTTCTCAATGCACTGCTTTAAGATGTTCTCTTCATTCTCAAGCTCTTTAGCCAATGTTCTCCTTTTTAGATCCTTAGCTGAAGGCAGACAAGGACGAATTAGATATTCAAGTCTTGAATGACAAAAAGCTTTACATACACTCAAGAAATTTAAGTGCTAATCTTTTGAGCAGAATGAACTCCACACCGAGGTTAACTGCAAGTTAGTTTCAGCTTACCAGTCATACAGGCTATGTCAACATCTTTCTCCATCTTCCTCACACGATGGGCAGCAGACTTACAGTTACTCATCTCCACATCCTCATTAGGATGCTCACTAAGAACCAGGTGAATTGCCGAAACAATTTTTTCAGCCGTTGATCCAATCGACAATTTCTGATGTTAAAGGGGTAACATCCAATTAGTGTCAATTCAAATCTCACAGGGGAATAGAACAGAAGCATGCAGCCAAGATGAAGAAAGTTTCTAGAACACTTAAAAATAAAGTCCAATTTAATTGAGACAGAAAGTAAGCATCATGCAGTGACATTCTTATTCTAACCGTTCTAATTGAGCGTGAATCCCTTTTAACAATCCTGACAGAACGTGAACGCTTTCTGTTTAATTCCAAGGGTGGAAGAACTTCTTCTCCAAGCATTAAATCTTTGAGGCTCTGTGCACGGGATCCAAACACTCTTCTCTCTTCCCAAATACCAACCTACCAAGAAAACATTGAATAAGTTATCTTTTGTGCCTATAGAAAAGGTAAACAGATACTCTTTCTAGTTCCAAAACTGCATTGGCAAAAGTTTCATACTTCTATGCATTATCTTATACAGTTAGCTTAGAAACATACACAACTTCAGAGAAGAAACGAAAAGGACAACACAAATGCACAAACATTAAAAGATAGACCCACCAATCTTGAAACTACATTCTTCCCATGATCATCGCCTTTCTCAACAACATCTTTGAGTGCTGCCGGAAGAACCTTCCAGAATTCGTTCACAAATTCATTTCCCTTGCGCTTGCTGTTTTGCAGTATGTCATTTGCAAGATATAATAGAGGAACTTTCTGAACCATTTCCGAGTTGTGAAATTGCTTATCCCATGTTGTAACAACAAGCTCTGCCTTACTTCGATGGAATATACACCAATGTGACAGCGCTGTGAATAGTACATAAAGGAAAACAAAACCATGAAAATCAAATAGCTGGTTTGTGCAATCAGGACAAGGGCAAACATAGAAGAAATCACAGCAATAAAGTGAAAACCATCCCTAGTCTAGGCTAAAATTCAATGGAACCTTGATGTAATAAGAGATTTCCTATAACTGACATTGTCCTTGCGTATCAGAATAATTGAGAACTTCAGGATTCTATATGATGATAGGCAAGAACAAGAGAAATTGATCCCAAAAGCATACCTACTACCAATGAACTAACTTGTGTATTACCATGCTTTACATTTCCTTCACTATACACATACCTCAACTTGTTACACCACTCAGCATTATCTTCAGACAATACCTAGACCCTAACAATCAAAATTTCAAATTGCACGAAACAGAGTACGTGTTGGTAAATCCATTTCTCAAAGAGCATATACCCGTCAATGGATGCAGAGAAACTGAAGAGTTTATTGGCCATCTGCTAAATTCCCTAGATAAGTCATAATCATCTTGAACAATATTACAAGGATGGGATTCAAAAAAAACTTAGGACAGAAAAATGAATGTGCAACATTTGGCCATAGAGAAACAGAAACTGCAAATTTCAAAAACTATGCTTAAGACTATAATCCCAATTGGGAACCAGAACAACTACGATAGAATCTAACCAACTACTTACAGATGAAGGCATGAATATTTACGACATGTTAACCATGATAGCCATTATCCTACACATATCCTAAACAAGATATTCACTTAAGAAAACAGGTTTCAAGAACGCCAAGATGCGGAAATGAACAAAATACTCATGCGAGGAGTGCACACAAAGAGAGGACGAGGACTAAGTGGCATTACTCTCAATGCACTGCTGTGTGCTGTTGAGCTTGGAGAGCTTGTCCGCAAGTATCTGCTCGCTGAATACGCTATTCATGAGAACTGAACACACGCCCGCAGAGCAATTCAGACTAATCTGGAGCGACGAAAACCCTAACGACGACGTTCACCCACCGAAAACCCGCTCATAGCTCCCGAATCCGAGACGCAGCATCAAACCAAGAAGCCATCCATCCGAAGAAACGAACACCCACGTCGTGAAACCGAACCGATCAAGATTCGGTCTTTCGAACGGGAAGAGCCCTCAATTGGAGGAGCGACGCACCGCCGAATCAAGAACCGGAGCAACTCCCTGGAACCGACCCGCCAATGCCCAACCGGAGAGTCGAGGAAGACTGGCGAGACCCCGGCACGGGAGAAGAAATGGGCAGGTGGCCAGAATCACAGAAAGAGGGCGAACGCCAAGATTCGCCGAGAATCAAGAACAAGAAAACCCGCTCGCCGGGGGAGCGGAAGAGAAACGAGCCGGGCACCACTGGAAAACCCTAGAAGAGGGTTTTACACGTGGGCAGAGAGAGAGAGAGAGAGAGAGAGAGAGAGAGAGAGGGTGCAGAGGAGGGAGAGGAGGAAGAAGAGGCAGGGGAAGAGCGAGGGAGGGAGGGAGGGAGGGAGGGTGGCTAGGCTTTTTGAAACAGGGGAGCCTCCTCAGATGGCAAGGCATTGAACAGGAGGATGAAGTTTACAACCCATCCATCTTCATTTCTCTGGCAATCTTATTAATGTAATTAGGAGGAAATAAAATCTCACTAGATTAATTCCACACCTTATTTAGATCTTACTCTTCCTGAATTTTATTTTCAGAGAAATTACTAAGAAATTTGCTTATTTTTACGATCAAACTATGACTAATCAAATAGCCAATGAACTATAAAAATTCCCTTTTTTAAAAAATGGCTCAATTTGCTTGATTGATCACCGATCTCGTGATACTTAAGGAAGGGGCGAAATTGCTGCCATCACATCATCTAATATTTCGTTATCGTTCGTTATTGAAGCTGCATGGATGTTGCTTGCTCAGGTGATGATAAGGACATAATTATGAAGGATGACTATAAAAGACAGGCTTTTACTTAGGTTGACCGAAAATGAATTGAATCAGTTAGAAAATGAACTTCTAAACTTTGTGAATCGATTTAGACCAAGAAAAAAAAAAAACTTCGTTAATCGATCATTCTTCCAAAAAGAATTTTTCAATGAGTATTTTATTTTTAAATAAAATATGAATCTCTAATGCTCACAAAATAATCATTCTCCTTTTTCTCTTTAAAGATTAGAAAATTGAGCCCCCAGTCTTTCAGTTTTCCTAAAAATCTTAAATGAGGGAATCTTCATAACTCACCTCATTAATGGTAGGGCTAAAATATGTGCAAACCCAAATTGTGTGTATTGAATACGTAAATTTAAATATCTGTTTATTTGGGTACATAAAATCAGTGAGACTAAAACATGAAACGAATAATGAGAGTTGGAAATACAACAGAAGAGGAGCAAAAGCATTACAGTCAGTGAATGGCGCCATGAATATTATCATTTGATTATTTTGACTTATAAATATTATTTTACTCGTCCTCGCATTTAATATAGAGATAATAAATTGTCGATGGTACTTTGGGAAGAAATGAAAACATTAGATACATATATTAGTAACTTTTGATTATTCTATCCTCTTCAAAACTGCAAAGGAATTTTCTCACAGAAATAATATCATGACAGAAAGTTGGCAGTCAATCTTTACATCCCTATATGTTATTTTATGTTCTCTTCTATTTGTTCCTTCTTTTAAAAACCTTTCGAGTTTCGATGTGATCCTTGCATGCAAATTTGAGTCTTTGATTATCAAGTCACTTTAGTAATTAATCATGCTCTAATAAGTTGTTAGTTAAGCTTTTAGGAAATCAAGTAGATTTGTAGTATAGAGGTGATCGTTGGAAAGGCTCACGCTAGTGAAGTTGGCCTAATGCATTGCCCAAGTCCATCCATCATATAAAATTTATACAATAATTTTTAGGCCAGGCTGGTTAAAGATGAGGGCTGTCGCGACCAATTTTTCGGGTGTGAACCACTTAAGGTTAGGTTACTGGAATATTAAGCCTAGATTTAATTCGGGCTCTCCCAAGCCCATACCAATTCGCGACTTAAATTCAATTTCTTAACATGCAATTGATTTTTTAATCAGAAATCGCCACTAATCTATTTTTTGGTGGGTCGATTAGAAACCCAAGTAAAGTAATGGGAGAATTACTTTACTCCTACGAACCAAAGATTGTGAGTTGGGAGACTTAGTTACGCTAAATTTCTCTAACGCCCTTTCAGTACCATTCATTTTTATTTTGAAAACATATCTTGCAGGTAGCTTGAATTGATTTAAAATTATTTTCCTAATATGGGAGGTTATCATGCGGGCGCGCGATCCACCAATAAAACACCCAGATAGACAATAAATAAATTGCAAGAACTTACCTCAAAGTAACGAAAACATCTGTAATGTTAAGTTAAAAACCACATCAACAAACCTAAATATGGTTTCTAATTAATAAGTAATTTCTTTTTCCTTTTCTTTATTTTCACTTAATTAATGAAAATCATGCAATATGCAATGCAATATTAACTAAATGACCTAATTATAATGACATGTAATTTCTAATTAAATGGGCCTAGCAAAAATACTAAATGACATGCATTTCAATGAATCTAACCCTAATGCATATAACATGTTTTTCTTTTTCTTAAAAGAATGCATTTTATCATAAATAATAAAAATAATTTAACATATGACATTTTTTTTTTGTATTTTTCATGAAATTCGAAATTTGGTGAAATGTGAAAATTACTAATTAGATTAAGATCCTATTTAATTTATATTAGGAATTAGGTTGAGCCAAATCCTAATTTAAACTAAAACATTATCTTAACTTAAATAATCCTAAAATGCAATATATCTAAAAAAATACCTAAATTATAATAAATTAAGAAAAATATTATCTAAAATTAAACTAAGTGCAATTTAATTCTAATATGCAATGACATACAAAATAAGCCATAATTCTATATGACATATGCATGATGATTTTTTTTTTTTTTTAAATTTTCGAAATTAATAATTGCCAAATAATTAAACATGTATTCCAAATTAAAACCTAGCAACCTAAATTGATTGATTTGAATTTTTATTTTTTATTTTTTTGTTTCAAAAATTCACGCTAAATAGAACGTTTAGCCTAAATATGCAAATAACCCTAAAACATGCAATATTCTAACCCAAACACATTTCAAGATAAATAAAGCAATCAGTGACAAAATTAAACCAAAAAAAAGGATATCACACATCATTCAGATCAAGGGATAATATTTCGCTGGTAAAATCGATAAATTGATCTTAAGCCTTAAAGATCAAAATATCAATTTTATTCTCACTTGATTAATTATTTCATCTAAAGCCTTATAGATGGAATAAAAAATCCATGTGTGGTTGGGAATCAAATGGTATGTTGGAATTTCCATTTTATGCATCAACAAATATCTCAAATAAGGTAATGGAGTTTTCAAAAATCAAAATAGATAAGATTTTCACCTAATTCGAATATTGGTTTCCGAATTCCGATCCTCGAATGACTACTCGCGATGCAACGTGGCGGTGGTTGGTTGCTCGAAAGTCATGGGCTCCACGAGTCATGTGAAACAAAAATTTGTAAGCTCGACAAGGGACGCGTCGGTGATTGGGCACAAGCACAAACAATTTTTTTCTTTTCAATAGGTTTGTTCTTCACTGTTGGTTCCGTGGGATCCTTTGATCCTTTGATGATCCCATTAAATTTCCAACCTTTGACCACAGATTCTCCACTTGCAAAGAAAGACCAGAATGCGTCGTTGGGGATTCCGCGGATGACCGAATGGGCAACACGGATGCGGCTTGCGTCGGGGGTGGCAGCCCAAACTCGAAGAAATCATCAGGACTCTGAAAACACTCGTGGGAGTGGAACTTGACTTTGAAGCAGTGCTGGTAGGTGATGTTTTCGTTGTGGGACACGGGCAGCAGCTCCTTGACGGTGATCACCAGTACCAAGTTGTCACCAAAGGGTCGCGGCGCGATGCAACAAATGTGCAGCGATGGCATGGAATCATGAGGGGCAGCGCAGAGATTTAGGTGTCAGGTTGTTCGATGATGAGAACAGAAAAACAGCGAGACCGTGTGGCAAGGCGCAGCGTGGTTGCGGAGTGCAAGGGGCGGACGGCAGCGGGTCGAGCGGATGCGGAGGCACGGCCCGAGGTGGAAGATCGCAGCTGCGCGCGGGCGAGCAACGACAGAGGGAAAAGCAAGGCGTTGGGCTTGCAGTTGCGCGCGGTGGGACGATGGCGGGCGAGGTGGATTGGTTGGGCGATGCTTGGCATCGGGCGGGGCGCAACGGCGTCCGGGTGGGCAGAAGCGGCTCGAGCGAGATTGGGGTAGTAGCGGTGGCGGAGATGCGGTGGAAATAGGAGAGGCGGTTCGCGAGTGGCCGGTGTAGTGCAGCAAAAAGAACCCTTGAAGAAGATGAACAGTAGGAGTCTTGTTTTTTTTATTTTTCCCTCTTCTCTCTCACGTCCATCCACTTGCACGCACCCTCTTTGACTTTTTCTTTCACAAATAAATGAATTTTTTTTTTCCTTTTGAAGGAATTTTGAAAAAATAGGAGAAAACTTCCACATGGAAATTTTTTCTCTCAATTTTTTTTGAATTCACTCCCCCTTAATGCGTGCGGGTCAACTCCTTTTTATAGTGGTTCTGATCAGTTGCTTTCTATGGAAAATTTTAAACTTCCATCTTCTATTGCATTAAATCATGGATGCAAATTGGAGCATGATTTCGCAATCAGCTTGATTTGCATCGATTTATTCCATTTTATCAAAATCATTGCCATTTATTCACTTGATTTTTAAATTGTTCTGCATTTAACAAAATCAGAATATCCATCGAATTCCAATATTCCATGCATAATCAATCAAATCAATTTCCCCCCATTTTTTCATTTTTTTCCTTTTATTTGTTCCAATGCAATTTTTATTTTCTTTATTTTCCTAGATTTGATAAAATTAGGTGTCAACAGCTGCCCCTCTTTGAAGGTGAGCTCGTAGAGGTTGCTTCAAAGACAAGTTTAGACCTAAATGTTAATCATGCACATGTAAATGCTTTTTTTTTTTTTTTTTTTTTTTTTTTGGGAAAATGAATCCCACTTTGAGATGAAATTTATATGATTCATGGAAATGTTAATGCAAATGATAAAGGAACTTACCTTCGGGGATGGTAGAATAACTCAAGATAGATTGGTGTTACATGCCCAGGACCCGTACCATTCTATGGTCGCCCATAATAGAAACATGACTTCACGAAGTGACTACTTTCCTAGGACCCGTATCATTCTATGGTCGCCTAATATGGCATTGTTTGGTTGCGTCTTGGACCCGTACCATTCTACGGTCGCCTTGACAAAAAGATGATTTTTCAAGATTCGTACCATTCTACGGTCGCCTAAACTAAGGTTGTCCAAGACACGTACCATTCTACAATCGCCTGAATAGGTGTCGTCTAGGACCCGTATCATTTTATGATCGCCTAAACTGGGATTCATTTTCAGGACCCGTACCATTTTACGGTCGCCTGAATAGGTGGTCGTCTAGGACCCGTATCAATCTACGGTCACCTAAACTAGTTGATCGAACTAAGGTTGTCTAGGACCCGTACCATTCTACGGTCGCATAAACGAGAACATGATTTTTCAGGACCCGTACCATTCTACGGTCGCATAAACGAGGACATGATTTTTCAGGACGCGTACCATTCTACGGTCGCCTAAACAAGGATATGCTTTTCAGGACTTGTACCATTCTACGGTCGCCTGAACAGAGGTTGTCTAGGACCCGTACCATTCTACGGTGGCCTAAACGGGGATTTGATTTTTCAGGACCTATACCATTCTACGGTCGCTTGAATAGGTGTCATCTAGGAGGACCATTCTTCAATTGCTCAGCCTTGTGACATAAATCATCCGACCAGGACCCGAACCATTCTTCGGTCGCCTTAATCAGATTGAATTTGGAGGAAAAATCTTTGGGGGACAACTCCATTGAGTGTCGGGAAAAATCTTTGGGGGCAACTCCATCAAATGCTACGTAAGCACGCCGATTCGTGGCTACGAAAGTACGCTAAGTCAAGAAAGAGACAAAAAGTCGATGAAAATGACTTTGTACAATGACAAGTATTTAAGAGAATACTTGCACAATGATGGGTAGAGATATACTTACCTGGTGATATCTCGATTCTTGGGGATGTCTTTTGGATTTAGATATCCTATGGAGGCCTCTCAACTCCTAAAAGAAATTTTGGAACATCAAGGATGGACCTTAAATGTTCATGATAGTTCCTCATCTCCTAATATCATGAGGCATTTGAAAAGAACTTGAATGTCGAGAACTCTTGGGTCTTTGAGAAAACATTATCTGTCAAACATGATTAGAGCAAAAATGCATTTATCAATGAAATAAGCAATTAAGGCTATTCAGGAATGCATACTTCAAATTCTACTGAAGCTTTTATCAATTCAATGAAGATTCATGCATAATGACTTTGCATCACCAAAATTTCCACTTGAAAGAATTATCGTTCAAGACAATTTTCATTTATGACATGGATTTATTAAAAATACTAAATGAGAGACTTTCGGTTAAAAGGACTTTCACTCACTCTCATTTAGAATGGCTAAGAGAATCACTCCATCTCACCATATTAATGGGTCCAAGTATTCTCGCAAACGGTATGATCTTACCAATTTGAGAGGTCTTTAACATGGACCATATTGTGGGCTTGGTCAATGGCTTAACAATTGGACTCTTTGAGTCAAGGCTATTGAAAGAACAACTTCACAATCATCTTCGGGTTTACAAGTCAAGAACCTTGAAAAATGAGAAAGAAATAATCCTGCTCGCACTTCTTCGAGTGATGCTTATAAACATCTGAACCCCTATGTTAATTCAAGTGCCATAATCTGAAGAGACTTTATAAGGGACGTAACATAGGCTGGGTTCGTGGGTTGAGAAATGAAAGGATCATTAGGCTAAAAAATGTGTATAAGGGTCAAAGCTGATGATCATCTAGGCATTGTCGCCGGTTTTCTTTTTCACCATTGGGGATTGTCTTCATGAAGTCCCCCATTGATTTGATCTTGAGTTCTTTGAGTATTGCTCCATTGAGATACAACCTTTTGCAACTGATAGTCACCTATCATGACTATTTCATTTTCATTTTCAATGGCATTACTTCTACTAGGCACATCACTTTTTCATGCCCCTAGTTTTCATGCATGTTTTTGTATTTCTTTTTCATGGACATTGGACTTACTTTTACCAGGCACACTGTTTTTTCATACCCCTTAGTTCTATTTTGATTTCAATTCTTGCGCACAGCGCATGCGTCAAGGAATTATACTCTGAATGACACTCGAACTTTCAAGAGTCTTCATTTCCTTTTTGCCTTGCCCCAAAGTGTGGGGGATGATCACCAATTGGGTTTAAAGAAATGAAAATTGCAGGCTCAAGTTGGCTATGCAAAGGGTATAAGTATGTAGGATAGAGAAAGAAATGCTCTTCGTCATCCTAAGGCACTTAAGTTAACACATGAATTCAATGCAATACCATGACTTGAAGATTGATGCAAGTGAGAGTAAGAAAATTTCGATTCATTTTTCTCACCTCATGATTCCATTTTATCTCCCATTTGCCCCAATGTGGGGTGATTCTTGACAGGGGTAATTCGAAAAGAATATCCATAAGTGTATGGGCTCAAAAGGGTTAAGCAACGGATCACCTGTAGTGTTTGGGATAAAGAAATGAATTACCTCTCACCATTTCAGTTGCCGTACATTTTGCGAGAGAACTCTTTACCTTGTGTATATGAACCTTCCTACACTCATCTCACAAGTGTATGTGTAAGGGACTGTGTATAGGATAAGATTTGCCTTTCATCATCCCCACTCGTCTCATTTAGTATGCTCAATCAATTCCACATCATTCATTAAATTAGTCCATCTTGATGTTCTTTAGTGGAATTAGTGGCTAAGAGTCATCATGCAAAATCATTTTTTTAAAGGAACTCAACAGCTTTAGGCATGAAAACTTGTCAACTTCAAACAGTTTTCTACATTGCAAAATGGTTTTAAGCATTCATTCAAGGATTCCTCTACAACGGGACTACCTTAGCAGTTGATGTCTTTGGATTGTCCTTATCATTCAAGACTGAAAATCCATTTTTGCCCCTGCACAAGAGAACGTGCATTAATATGATACTATGCAACATCAAAGTAAATTCAAATTGCACATCCATTTTGGCTTGGGTCAAGACTTTATTCTAGTCGGGTCACTACCAAAACCTGCCATGCCCCCAATTTGTCAACTCCTCCACTACGGAATGATAATTCTTTTAGAAATGTGTTTTTTTTACTACAAGTGCGGTCAATTGATCACAAATCAAGTTTATGATCGTTTTTGATATGCTATTTTTAGATGTCCCTTGTCATAACAAAAAGTAAATGAGACAAGAAAAAGTTAGACAAACAAATAGGTTTAATGCATGCTTTGGGAAATGGCTTTTGATTTTTTTTATATTTTTTTATGAGGAAGCATGAAGAAGCCCAGTCCTAAGAATGTTTCCATGGATGATGTTTTTTTTTTTTCATTGTTGGATACCGTCACTGGACTGGTTTGGCATACTTCATCATGTCCTCAAAAGAAAAAAATTGTAATTTTATTCATATTCATCAATCAAATTACATTTATTAGAATGGAAAATGTGATTTCTAATCACTAAAAGAGAAAAACGAAAGAAATTTTTACCAATCAATTCATAAAAAGCAATAAGAATTCCCACGCAAGGGAAGGTGCAACCGAACATGCCCTTAATTAAACAAGGAAAGTGAACTACTTAGGACTATGAATCATGTATGCTTGAGCTCTTCACCCTCCTTGATCATGTGATGCGAATCCTTCAGGTCAGAGATTCTTTCTTCTAGATATGTGACTAATCTCTTCATGGTGGCATCAAATTCAGCTACCTCGGGAAAATGAGACGATTCAAAAGTTCTCTTGGCTCTCTTTTTCAAGTCATTGTTTCTCGCTGAAGATAGAGTACCTATGTCATCACAACCCTTTTGCTTGACGAGAAAAGCCACAGTAGCAAACAATTCATCGACTTGACTATGGAGGTACGCAATTCGTTTATTTATATTGACAATGATACGGTCTAGCACCTCATTTTGATCCGTCATTTTAGCTCTCGACCGTGTGCGGATGGGTGAGCGAGATCACTCCATAATCACCTAAAGGAAATAAATGGGAACATGTAAGCATGAGGTGTAAATGGAGAGTCAATCCATGACAATGATCTAATCGATTTTTTCACTTTTCCTTTTTTGTCACAAAAAGTCCACATATGAAGAGAATATCCTAAAAATGAAGTAGGAAAATAAAGACATGGGTCGCCCTAGCAAGGATGAAGTTTCCTAAAGATGAACTAGGAAATGACAAAATTTGAATCTCCCTAATAAAAACAATAAAGACATGAGTTGAAAACAAATTCTCCAATTTTTTTGTTATTTTCCAAATGATTTATTGCATGGCAATTTCCTCATTTCATCTCTAATTGACAAAGAAGTTAAATTAATGATTGACCTAAATTGTCATAGACCAACCAAAAGCACTACAAAATAAATTGCATGGTATAGGGATGGAAGACTTACTTCACCAAGGAAAATTGACGGCAACCACATAGACAAACACATGAAATGTGGGGTTCGATTTCTACTCTAGACAGGCTTAGCAAAGTGAAGTTAGGAGGGTGGGATGACTAGTTGCAGCCTCGCATACTAAGTCAAGTCCTCCTAACTTCGGCTCAGTCAAGAATGATACGCCAATGCGACGTAGTCTCGCAGGCAAAGGTAAACACTCTTGACACCAAGAAAGAAACTTTCGGGATTGAGTTGGGCAACCTCTACTACGCCGTCTCGCGGTCAAAGTCGTATCCAACTCAATACCATCCTAAATATCCTAATGCGGCCCAGGTCCGGCGGTAGGTTGTGTGTACAAAAGTCTAGTGCTAAATGCAGGGCATGCGCAATAGTTTATATCAAGTAGCACTTCATATATGAACGTAAACCATACATTCCTACACTTCCCTGTAAAACAAAGGTTAGCAAACACCTCCCCTTATACCTTCCATCCTATAAGAACATTTAACACCTTAAATGTTAGGGATGTACCTAGGATCCTCACTACCAAACAAAACCATTTTTCAAAAGAAAAGAAAAATTGGCCTAAGTCCACTAAGAGTTGTAACTCAATTCCCCAGCTGTCGCAACCAATTTTTTCGGGAGTGGACCACCTAAGGTTTGGCTAATGAATTGTTAAGCCTAGACCTAACTCGGGCTCTCACGAGCCCATACCAATTCGCGACTTAGTTTTAAATTCTTAACATGTAGATAGATTTTATCTAGGAGTTGCCACTAATATATTTTTTGGTGGGTCGATTAGAAATCCAAGTAAAATAACAGGAAATTTACTTTACTCATACGAACTAGACATTGTGAGTTCGGGGACTTGGTTACGCTAGATTTCTAGATAAACAATAAATAAATTGCCCTTTCGGTACCTTTCCTTTTTATTTTGAAAAATTATCTTGCAGGCAGCTTGAATTGATTTTAATTTATATCCCTAACATGCGAGGTTATCATGCGGGTGCGCAATCTACCAATTTAACACCCAGATAAATAATAAATAAATTGCAAAAACTTACCTCAAAGCAACGAAGGCATCTACAATGTTAAGTTAAAATGCACATCAATAACCCTAGATATGGTTTCTAATTGATACACAATTTCTTTTTCCTTTTCTTTATTTTCACTTAATTAATGAAAATCATGCAATATGCAATGCAATATTAACTAAATGACCTAATTCTAATGACATGTAATTTCTAATTAAATGAGCCTAGCAAAAATACTAAATGACATGCATTTCAATGAATCTAACCCTAATGCATATGACATTTTTTTCTTCTTCCTAAAAGAATGCATTTTATCCTAAATAATAAAACTAATTTAGCCTATGACATTTTTTGTATTTTTCATGAAATTCAAAATTTGATGAAATGTGAAAATTACCTAATTAGACTAAGATCCTATTTAATTTATATTAGGAATTAGGTTGAGCCAAATCCTAATTTAAACTAAAACATTATCTTAACCTAAATAATCCTAAAATGCAATATATATGAAAAAATACCTAAAATTATAATAAATTAAGAAGGAAAATTATCTAAAATTAAACTAAGTGCAATTTAACCCTAATATGCAATGATGTACAAAATATGCTTTAACACTACATGACATGTATATGATGATTTTTTTTTTTTTTTTATTAATTTTCGAAATTAATAATTGCCAAATAATTAAACATGCAATCCAAATTAAAATCTAGCAACCTAAATTGATTGATTTGAATTTTTTTTTTTTTATTTTTTATTTTAAAATTCATGATAAATAAATTCCTATTCTAAATATGTAAACCCTAAAATATGCAATATTATAACCCAAACATATTTCAAGATAAATAAAGTAATAAATCATGAAAAGCTAAACCAATGATATCACACATCATTCAGATCAAGGGATAATATTTCGCTGGTAAAATCGATAAATTGATCTTAAGCCTTAAAGATCAAAATATCAATTTTATTCTCGCTTAATTAATTATTTCATCTAAGGCCTTATAGATGAAATAAAAAATCCCGGCGCGGTTGCGAATTAGGTAATATGTTGGAATTTCCATTATATGCATCAACAAATATCTCAAATGAGGTAATGGGTTTTCGAAAATCAAAATAGTTAAGATTTTCACCTAATTCGAATATTGGTTTCCGAATTCCGATCCTCGAATGACTACTTGCGATGCAACGTGGCGGTGCTCGGTTGCTTGAAAGTCATGGGCTCCACGAGTCCTGCGAAACAAAAATTTGTAAGCTTGTAAGCTCAACAAGGGACGCGTCGGTGGTTGGGCGCAGGCACAAATAATTTTTTTTCTTTTCAATAGGTTTGTTCTTCACTGTTGGTTCCGTGGGATCCTTTGATCCTTTAATGATCTCACTAAATTTCCAACCTTTGACCACAGATTCTCCACCTGCAAAGAAAGACCAGAATGCGTCGTTGGGGATTCCGCGGATGAACTAATGGGGCACACGGATGCGGCTTGCGTCGGGGTGGCAGCCCAAACTCGGAGAAATCGTCAGGACTTTGAAAACACTCTCGGGAGTGGAACTTGACTTTGGAGCAGTGCAGGCAGGCGATGTTGTCATTGTGGGACACGGGCAATAGCTCCTCGATGGTGATCACCAGTATCGAATCGTGGTGGGCTTCAGCTTCGGGCGGCGTCAGAGCAGCGCGGGTTTCGGGCGTCAGGTTGAGATGCGGACGAAGCGGCGAGACCGGTGGTGCAGCGTGGCGGAGGCGAGTGGACCAGCGAGGTGGCGGTGTGGAGGCGCAGCAGAGCTCGGAGATCGACGGGTGGCGTCGTGGGTGGAGTAGGGGTGTTGTAGTGGCGCGGCGTCGACGAGGGCGGGAGTGCGGTCGTTAGGGCGCCTGGCGTCCAGTGCTGCTGGTGCGGTGAGATTGGGGTAGCAGCAGTGGCGAGATGCAGCGGAAATCGGGGGCGCAGTTCAAAGAACAGTAGTGCAGCAAAAAGAACCCTTTGGAGAAGATGAACAGTAGGAGTCTTGTCAATTTTTTTTATTTTTCCCTCTTCTCTCTCACGTTCCCTCACGTCCACTCCTTGCAGCACCCTTTTGACTTTTTCTTTCACAAACAAATGAATTCTTTCTTTTTCCTCTTGAAGGAAAAAAAAAAAAAAACAAAACTTCCACACGTATTTTGCTTTCCAAAATTTCGAATTCCTGCCTTCAATACTGTGCAGGTCAACTCCTTTTTATAGTAGTTCTGGTCGGCCGCTTTCTATGGAAAATTTTAAACTTCCATCTTCTGTTGCATTAAATCATGGATGCAAATCGGAGCATGATTTCACAATCAGCTCGATTTTGCATCGATTCCTTTCACTTTATCAAAATCATTGCCATTTGTTCACCTAATTTTAAAATTGTTGCTGCATTTAACAAAATCCGGACATCCATCAGAATTCCATATTTCCTTGCATACTTCAATTGAATCAATTTCCCCATTTTCATTTTGTTTCTTTTTATTTGTTCAAAATGCAATTTTATTTTTCCAAAATTAGGTGTCAACAAGGGAGCCAGACTTTCCTAGTGCAAGAGTGGCCGCTCGTAAGTTGATTACCTCTATTGACAAGCAGTAAATGGTACATTCTAATGATCAATTAATAAGAATGTCCATATAACTTTTGATAGAGGAGGAAAAACCAAATTGGGATAAACATACCATTTATCATAACTTTCATACAATACTCATCTAAATGTCATAACTTTTTCTTTCAACAATTTCTGTGTCATAACTTTTAATTAATCACTTAAGTATCAAAAAAACCAAAATCACTTCCAATATGGCATAAACTTGTGGTTAACATTTTTTAAAAGTTTTAGCACTCCATTAATCGATTGAAAATTTAAATCATACTAAAAAAATCGGAAAAAAGAAATATGACACTTAAGTGAGCACTCGTCTAAAAGTTATGACACTTGTAGTGTCTTTTTCCCAAACAAGTTTATTGCTTATATATTTCCTCCCATTTTAGATGTTCATTTAATTTGTAAAAATAATTAGGAAAATGTCAAAACTTTCACAAGACGTACTGCAACTTTTCAATTGACCACTTAAGTCTTATTATCTTTAGAAATTGTTCACACGATTAACATCGAAATTTCCTTTACCGAAAAATCCAACATGACATTAAATTTAATCTAAAATCATTCGACTAGGCTCCCTAGGGAAATGATGTCATTAAAAGCGTGTGGAACAACGTTGTTTAGCCCTTTCCAAGCCCCAAATTGACGAATTGGGATTAAATTAGGTCCAAAACAGTAACCCCACATTGTCATTTGCAAATCAAAAAATTGCCGAAGGTAAGGCCTTATCTTGCCCATCCTCTCGATAAATACTAGCACACAAATTTGAGTGTTTGATTATCAAGCCACTTTAGTAAATAATTGCTCTTTGATTGGTTATTAATTAAGGTTTTAGGAAATCATGAACAATCATATTATAGATTGGTAGTATGGAGGTGATCATTGGGAGGGTTTTGGTTAGGCTGAGTCTGAAGATCGGACCTAATGTGTTAACCAAGCTCGTGCATTATATAAAAAGTATACAATAATCAGGTTGTGTTGAGGATGAGTTGGCTGGACTTTCTCATGTGAAATGTATTGCCTTAACTAGCCTATTTACCTCTTAGTCCTAGATAAGATTGGGTAGGCTAATTACATTTCCTAACAATACCATAAAAATGTACATTCTAAGGATCAATTAATCACAATGTCCAAAGTACTCTCAATAGAAAAGATATATATATGGATATCCTCAAACTAGATAATTATCAATATACTTTCATGATATATTCGTTCTAAATTGATGAAAATAATGGGGAAAATGTCATAGCACCACAATTGTATCAAGATTTCTGACCAAAAAATCTATCAAGTTTAGAGAAGCCCAAAATTTTCAAACACTAAGGGGGCATTCGCCATTTGGTAACGATTTTGTTCCCGGGAACAATTTCTGATCAGAAATAATTATTTTTTATTCTGTTCACAGGACCAATTTCTAAGCATTTTAAACCGTTTGATAACTATCCAAAATTTCTGATTCTTGAATAGAATTGCATTTGATACCGTGCTCAAAATTTCTACTTCAAATCATTTTCTTTTAATTTTTAAATATTTTTTTTACTTTTTTACTTTTTTACTTTTTTTCCTTTCTCTCTTCTTCAAGTGGCTGGCCGCCGGATAGACGAGGGTTGGCAACTTCACCCGAGCGTCGCTAGCAACCGGGTAAGCCTCGCCGCAGCTCGGGTGAGCCTCCTCGATGGCCGTGCAAGCCTCACTTGGGCTGGGAGAGGCCTACCTAGCCACCGATGAGGTTGGGCGAGCCTCGCCGGGGCTGGGCGAGGCCCACCTTGCCGGTGGCTAGGCTTGCCTCTAGCGAGCTCGCCAAACTGGTTGCTAATGATCGTCGGTGGGGAGCGACGGACGACAACTGTGACAATGGGGATAGATGAAGAAGAAGAAAATGGAAGAAAAAGAAGAGAAAATGGCTTGATTCTTATATTTGTTCCGGCAACAAGAATCAACTTTTTTTTTTTATTCTTAATTTTGTTCCAAATCTACTTTCGAGAACAAAAAATTAGAAATTTGTTCGAGAACAAAATTTTTACCAAACACGAGTCATTCTAAAACTACTCTCGAAACAAAAAATAAGAATCTGGCATTGTTTGGATTATTACAAAATCGGCCCTAAATAGGCCCTGGCAAAGCTAGACAAGGCCAAGCTATTTTGGTCTGGGCCCTGAACAAGAATTTAACCTCAAATCGGGCTTCTATATATATCTAAGAGAACAAAATAAATTATAAATCTTAGGGTCTATTTGTTTCACGGAAAATGGATCATTTCCGAAAAGTATTTTCCCAAAAATCATTTTCCAAGAAAATGACAATATTTTCTAGTGTTCGGCTAAAATCTGAAAATGTTTCAAAAAATATTTTCCAGTGTTCAGTAAAGAAAATATTTTCTAAGACTTCATCACTTAGGCATATATCACTTATTGACCTATAAATCTATCAAATATGAACTTGCCTTTAAATTCGAGCAAACTTGCTTCATATCTTTGTTCCCTTATTGTCGCCAAATACTCATCTATTCTAAAAAATATTTGTATGGATTTTAAAAAGAAGTAAAAGAGAAAAGAAGCAAAATATGTACAGCCCTAATAAGAATATTCCAGTTGAGTGGCCTATCATCCTCCTACATCTTTTGTATTCTAATAAACAAAAGAAAAAAGAAGCAAAGCATGTAAAGCCTTTTACTTGAACAATATACAATTGTAGGATAGAGTAAATTAAAAAAATGATAAGTAAGAGTGCAGAGCGTGAGCTTAAGATCGACGAGCTCGAGGTTTGCCTAGCAACAACTGACGACTAGCCAAGAAAGAAGAAGATAGGAAACAAAGAAAAGGAAAAAAAAAGAAATATAAATGAAAAAAGAAATTAAAATAATTTGAATTAAAAAAGAAGAAGAAGAAGAAGAAGAAGAAGAAATGGGAGGAGGAAGTGAGGATCTGTAGAAATGTGAGATAAGAGAGATAAAACTGGAAAACATTTTCCTCTAATTTAGAAGACTTTTTTCCTTTCATGGAAAACATTTTCCTCAAGAAATTCATTTTCCGTGAAACGAACGCCGGAAAATCCGGAAAATATTTTCTTGGAAATTATTTTATGCAAAACGAACGGAGCCTTAAACTAGAGTTTGTTTAGTGTATTATGGATGTTATGAACTGAAAGAATGGTGGATGGATGGGCTGTGAAATCAGTTAAATGAATGGGAATTTCTGACTTTGGTCGATCCTTGACGTTGATGACTGGTTGTGCATGGGCTGAGCTGAGCTATGAAGTTTCCTTAAAGATCATACCAAATAGCTTCCTAAATATATGGAGTTTCGCGACTTAAGCGATGGTCAGTTGTGCAGGTTAGATGAAATTTGTGCTGTATGCTTGGCGTGCAATCATTGGTGCTGAGAACTCCCGCCGAGTCATCGCGAGCTCTTGCGAAGAACAAGATTAATTGAAGCCGACCTTCAACAAAAATAGAGAGAAGATTTATCGAGCGCACTGATAATTTCATGGTGATAATGTACTCCCACTTTTAAGGTTGTGATTGGCTGTCGTATCTGTACTTAGGAAGCTTTAGATTGGTTGCTGTGGGATGGGCTCCGGAAGAATGCCTGTCGTAAATGAACACGAGACCATCAAACGGTTGCCATCGGGAGACAGACCGATCCGTGACCACTCGGGCAAAAGCATTCCGATGGCATGCTGCGAAGTGAGAAGGTAACTCGAGGTTTTTGCCGTCCTGCTCATAAAAAGACGGCATCAACCCTGCAAGCTTCCAGGATCTTTCCTGAAGTCCGCGAATGTAACTCTGTTCCTGCCTCTGTACTAAGGCATCTAGAAGAGAGACTCCATGATTCTTAGCAAGAGATGCGCAGCATCATTCAAACGGTTAACGGAATTTTTCCCCGAAAGTTCCTCCTGATGAGGTGAAAACATACGCAAGCTGTATCCAAGGGTTCGTGAAATCCTGCATTACAGGCGAGCTGTTCATATACAGGTTCTTAACAGATAAAGTATCTCATGCTAAAGTATACAGGTTCTCAACAGATAACAACAGCTCAACATATGAATCTTCTGCTTTCCAGGACATTTTCATGCATTAATCAGTTGAACTTGTATGACCGAGTGTCGAGGTATTTGCCGGCCAGAGACTGACTGATGCTACTTTATACAAAAACAGGAGATGGAACTGAAGGAGTAACGCGATTCTCAGCGACAAGAATTTCGACAAACTCCGAGAGGACAGCGCGGAACTCCTCCCCAGTCATTGTTTCCTTCTCGAGGAGGACTTCCACAATCTTGTCTATGGCCTCCCGGGAACTCCTTATGTGACTCGGGGCAATTTCATGCGCGTCATCTGAAATTTCTCTTCATGTCGTTATTTAAAATTTAACCTAAATCTAGATGCATCTGATCATGATGTCAGTGCGAAATCTCATTACGTGAACTCTAACAATGGGGACGTAGACTCAAGCAAACAGAGTACCTAAAATGTTCTATACGTCAACTTGGGTTGGACAACATTATAGAGAAAAAAAAATGGACAAATAAACCTCCCCTTTGGGCTGCAGAACTGGATTTACTCTCTGAAAGTCAGTAAATTGATTATTTTTTTTTTCGTCGATAGAAATGTATGTACTTTATTCTACCTTCAAGAGGCTAGTCACTCTATTTTCTTTGAATAATTATTTTTTTAATTTTTTTCTCTTTTTATATATAATTTCTGGCTTATGGAGAAAGAGGCTCGATGCAGGTGCACATTGTCAACATTAGCTATATCTCACCTTTAGGTTGTATATAAGAACCGAAGAGCGATTGTGTTGTGTAATTATTTGCATTGCTTAATCTATTAAAAAAACTCTTTATAGATCGATTCCAAAAATTGGCTTTACATTTCTTTCATATTGGTACGAGACCAGTTAATTCTTGTGAAAGAAATTTTTCGTTGTGAATTTTCATATGTTTAATTTTAGGATTATGTCATAGAATTAGGTGATTTTTAATTATATTTTAAGCTGGTTTTTCGATTAGCTTAAGGGATAGATATGAGGTCATCTTCATTTACTAATTTCCTTTATCTTTAAGGATTCTAGATTAGAAACTTTTAAATATTTAAGGTGATTCCTTTGTCACGTCAGGTGCTTTAGTATATGCCTGCAAACACGCAATGCAAAGCCACCAGTGAGACTGAGTTGTTTATGTTGGAGGTAATAGGTTTGAGAGAGAAGAAGTAGTTGCTTAAAGTATTACACCAAGAGACGTCAAGCTTGGAACGCAACTCAACGGTGTTACCTCCAGGCGTAGGGAAACCCTAGAGTTTTTATATGCACGTTATTGGGCTTCGGCCCATATGGACCCAAATAACCATGCTTTTACCTATTGGGCTTGTATGTGAACATATTATTTTGGACTATATTAATAATATATCCAACAATCTCCTCCTATGTTCACCATACAGCACAATCCAATAAGTTGGTCAGTGTAATGTTCAAACAAACATGAATCATCCACATTCAGTCCAAGATAATCAACTCGGATCGGTCAAAGAGTATTCCAGCAGTAAAGTATTGAACTAAATCATCGTGTGCAAACTAAATAAGTAAATCATTCTTATCTTGAATCTGTTCTGAGATTAAAATTGAAATCCCAAAATAATTCTCAGATTCAGTTCACAACCAATATATGCATATTAATCAAGTATAAGTAGGCCAGTCAAAATAGTCTAAGGCCTTACAAATATAAGAAACAAGCATAATAATGTCCACAAAATAGAAATAGCAAAATGCAAGTCTCAAGTAAATTGACTTCATCAAAATAGGCAATAGCAGGTAAACTGTCAAGTCCCCACACGCTCTAAGTGATATATATTCATTCATCAAGTAGGTCATTCTGGTCGGGATCCCACTCATTAAGCTCTCCTCCATCTCTCGCCATCCCCCGTAGAATGTCAAATATGACTTTCATATTATCATGAATTCAATCAATTGAATAAAAACTTAGCACCATTCCATCGGCGGAGAAGAACATATATTGATGTCATACAGCATCATAATATCATGTCATAAGCATCAAGCCGTTTCATAAATTATGAACAAGACCTAAACAATGTGATTTACAAAGAACCATCAACTTAAGTTTATTTGTAGGAGAATAACTATTGTCTAGTTTCAAAGAACAAGACCAATAGTCAAGTCACTTACAACAACCTAGTCATGTAATATCAAGTTTCAATTAAGAATAAGACAAATAGGCTTCTTATGTAAACAATTGTTTCTATGTTTCAATTTGGAATGTCACAATTACTGATTCCTTAAAGTCAAATAATCTAGCATCAAGTTTGGAATGAGATGATTTAACAAAAAAGGATAGTCCAATCTAGTTGAATTGTATCATCAAGTTTGGAATGACACAATTTTTCCAGATAGAACATTTGAATTAGGTTAAAGTCATCTTCATCAAATTTGGAATGAGACAACTCACCCTCTTCAAATAGTCAAGAAGCTGTGAACATCGATGAAACATATAAACTGTGCTTATCATTGTAGCCAATAAAGAAATATTTGATAATTCAAAACACAGGTAAGTAAATGGTAGTTAAGACTTGCCTATATAGTCTTTAACCCCAGTTCCCCCATTGTTTTGAATAATCGATCTTTAGGTATACCTTTGGTGAGAGCATCGGCTATGTTATCCTTCGATCTCACATCGATCAAGGTGATAACCCCTTGTTCTCTCAAATAATTCAACAACGCATGTCTCAGTCTCACATGTCTTCTCTTTGAATTAAAGAGAGTATTATTGACGACTTGGACATTTGCTTTCGATTATCACAAAATAGGCTTAAAGAATTAATCTTTAGCCGAGTCAAAGGAATATCCATAATCAGATTCTTTATCCACTTTGCCTCTTCACCGGCTGAGGCTAAAGCAAAAAGCTCCGATTCCATAGACGACAATGCAATACAAGTCTGTCGTTTGGATTTCCAAGTAATAGCAGCTCCACCCAAAGTGAATACATACCCACTAGTGGACTTACTATTTCCAATATTTGAGCACCATGAGGCATCAGAATATCCATCCACAATTGGAGGATAACCAGAATAATAAAGAGCATAATCTTTAGTACCTTTAAGGTATCTTATTAGTCTATTAAGGGCATCCCAATGCTCTTTACTAGGATTACTAGTAAAACGACCAAAGCATACCAACTGTAAAGGCTATGTCGGGTCTAGTGCAACTCATAACATACATGAGACTACCAATCAGTTTCGAGTACTTTAACTGATCCACGCTGGTCCCTTCATTAGGACTCAGTCTATTATTATAATCATATGGTGTCTCACTCGGTTTACACTTATCGTATCCCCAAGTAGAAAGTAGCTGCTCAATATAATGAGTCCGGCTAAGGAGATGACTTGCCGTTCAAAGCTTACTTTCATACCAAGAATGGTATTAGCAATACCAAGATCTTTCATGTCAAATTCTTTAGCTAAAGTAGCTTTCACGTCACTCACTACGAATGATCGAAACCAAGAATTAACATGTCATCAACATACAAGCAAATGATGACTATCTTATGTGACATAGAACGATGGTAAAGGCATTTATCTGAATAACTAGACTGAAAGCCATACCTCTTTACCACTTCATCAAATTTAAGATGCCACATCTTAGGTGCTTGTTTAAGACCATATAGAGATTAATTTAATTTACAAACTTTGTCCTCAAGACCTTTCATAACATATCCTTCCGGTTGTTCCATGTAAATTTCTTCATTTAATTCTCCATTTAAGAAAGCTGTTTTTACATCCATTTGATGAACTACAAAGTGTTCAATAGATGCCAAAGCAAGAAGAATTCTTATAGTTGATAGATGACACACGGGTGAATAGACATCAAAATAGTCTATTCCACTCGTTGTTTATAGCCTTTAGCTACTAAGCGTGCTTTGTATCGGCTATTGATCCATCACTATTTAGTTTCTTCTTCAACACCCATTTACAGCCTATAGCTTTAGCCCTCTTTGGCAAATTTACTAGCTGCCAAGTGTGATTACGTAGCGAGAGCTCATTTCATCATCTATGGCTTCGCCCACGGTAGAGATTCCTAGATCTCATCGCTTTACGATAGGAGAATGGATCATCCTCAAGATTGTAAGCAACAAAGTCTTCACCAAAACTTTTGGGAATTCTCTCTCTTGTAGATACTCTAACTTGGAATTGGTTCAATAGCCAACCGTGTGGAATTAGTGTCGAAGGGCCTGCTTGATTCTACGGGAGATTCTGAAATCATATTTGTTGATCCGAAACATTCAAGCCTTGATCTCGATAAACTTGTTTTCAAAAGAACAACTGCGTCTCTAGATTCTATCATTGTGTTAGTAGATAGATCTAAAAACCTATTTGCAGCGCTATCTTCGCACTACCTAGATATACACAAGTAATAGTTCTAGATCCCACCTTAGGTTTTTTAGGATCTGGTATACTTATATAAGCAATACAGCCCCAAGTCTTAAGAGTATCATATCTACTATGCCATATCTCATAAGGTGTCATGGACAACTTAGAGTGCGGCAACTTTGTTCAAGATGTGATTAGCAGCTAGAACTGCTTCTCCCCGATGAGGAAGAAGGCATGCCAGCTGTAAGTAACATAGAGTTTAACATTTCAGTTAACGTTCTATTCTTACGCTCTGCCACACCATTCGATTGGGGTGAGTAAGGAGCAGTGGTTTCAAGTATTATACCTTCTAAAGCACAAAATTCCTTGAACCTTGACATAGTATATTCTCCTCCTCTATCACTCCTAAACCTCTTAATTTTCAAGTTGAGTTGATTTTCTACTCTAGACTTGAAAATCTTAAATTTTTCAAAAGCCTCATCTTTCGATTTCAACAAATAGACATGACAATATCTAGAAAAATTGTCTATGA
The DNA here is from genome assembly GCA_017140325.1 of Eucalyptus leucophloia subsp. euroa. NCBI lineage: Eukaryota > Viridiplantae > Streptophyta > Magnoliopsida > Myrtales > Myrtaceae > Eucalyptus > Eucalyptus leucophloia. The sequence goes on from CM029478.1 coordinate 35,654,849, forward strand.
ATGTTATTAGATACTTCCGACCACCTTTAGTAATGTAATTTCTAAAATCACAAATGTCAGAATGTATTAACTCAAGAAGTTGTGTGCTTTTAGAAACCAATTTAAAGGGTTTTCTAGTGATTTTAGCCTGTGCACACACTTCACACTTATCAAATCGAATAGAAGTATCTAATGGAATGTTATGAGTTTTAGCTAAATGTTGCATTTTCCTGTAATTCACATGTCCAAGTCTATTGTGTAGCAACTTTGGATCAATCAAAGTAGAATTCACATGGTTTATGCTATCGGCATTTAAACTCAACCTATACATACCATTAACCATGAAAGCACAACCAAAATAATATGAGTTAACGAGATAAAGTTACTCTACCATTCATAGTTGAAAAAGACATACCAGCTTTATCAAGTAAACTCATAGATATCAAATTCTTCTTAAGTAAAGGTACTACTCTAACATGTTTCAGAATTAGTAATTTACCTGAAGAAAGCACCAAATTTGCAGTTCTAGCATGAGTCACCTTTGCCTCACCACCATTGCAATTTTCCACGGTGTCTTTCACTTCGTGACCTCGGTGAGTAAATTCTTGTCATTTGTAGCATGACAAGTAGCGCCCTTGTCCAACCACCACTCGAAGAGATCTTTGGTCTTTCCATTCTTCATCATTCCAATAAAGGCTCGAGGCTCGATCCTCTAATTAGCATATTGGCCTCATTATGTGGTGTGTCGTTCTTTGGCTTCCTTGGCAACTTACACTCTGCTGCCCGGTGACCCCACTTTCCATAGTTATGGCACTTGCCCTTCTTCTTCTTTTGGAAGATAGTCTTTTTGGCCTCTAAGCGTAAAGAGGATTCACCTTTTGGTGACTTGGACTTTTTTCGAGGTTTATTGGAGTGTGAAACTAAGTTGGCAACTGACTTTTGTTGTCCCACTTGTTCCAAACTCTTCCTAGTGATATTTTGATCCTCAATGTGAATATACCTCTTTAATTCATCCGGTCCCATCGTACCTTTAGTCTCGTGCATTTCAGTCTTGAAAGAACTCCATTCGGTTGGCGGTTGCTCAACACAAGACCAACAAAGAGATTATCGGACATATCAGAATTATCATCTTTCAGCTTGTTCCTCATGTTCTCAAATTCAACTAACTGAGAGGTGATGCTTGAATTCATAGTGAATTTAAAGTCAAAAAATTTCTCCGCTAGGAGGGTTTTAGATAACCCCTCTTGTTTTTGAACCGAGCGTTCAAGTGATCCCATATCTCTTTCGCCGTCTTATACTCATTATAAGTCATAGCCAAATTAGGATTTAGAGAGTTCAACAAGTAATCTCTACAAAAATCCTCATCTTTGTTCCATTGATATTCATTCACATCTTCAAGTGGTAGATGTAAAATCGCTCAATACAAGTATAGAATATGTCACGTTCTTTCATGCCAAATTGAACATGTAATTTCCAGCCATGAAATTCAGTAACATCAAAAGATTGCAACTTTATAATATCATAGGAACTACGCTTTGCCATTTTAATCAAAGCAAAGTGTTAGAAAGAGTGCACCTTGAAGTCCTCAGAGCAACAAAGTTGAATAACTCCCCTAACCTTGATCAAACCGCTCTGTAGAGATGGAATTTGCCAAAACAAACCCCAAAAACGGATCTAGAGCGCTCAAAAACCTTAAGATGGACTGCCCTTGTCGCTGAAACTTGCTGAAAAATTTCGCCCCCCAAAATTTGCTAGAAATTTCGTCCCTAAAATTCGCTAGAAATTCAGATGGAAACTTCCGGCTGCTGTAACTTCTTCGTCCGACCTCCGATTGACGTGAGTGACCACTCAAAACGTTCGTAGCGACGAGTAGATCAAAGCCCAAGTGGTTTCACCCTCTTAAATTGGCTATAATTTTTGGGTTTTTGAATCAAAGATTTCGGTCACCCGAATCTTCAAATTCAGATCCCGGCCAATATCACCGTCGAAATCGAAAGTAAATTACAGCCGTGAGTTCGTCTTGATGAAATCTTCAAGAACACACTTTACTCGCTCAAATCTGACACACGAACATAATACTTCAAGATTGTTGGAGGTAATAGGTTTGAGAGAGAAGAAGTAGTTGCTTGAAGTATTACACCAAGAGACGTCAAGTTTGGAACGCTCAGAGTGTTACCTCCCGGCGTAGGGAAACCCTAGAGTTTTTATATGCACGTTATTGGGCTTCGCCCCATATGGACCCAAATAACCATGCTTTTACCTATTGGGCTTGATGTGAACATATTATTTTGGACTATATTAATAATATATCCAACAGTTTAGATAGCAGAGACAAGCACTATTGTCGATGCTAGAGCAAACAAAAAGGTTGACTTCTAGGAAGATGATCTACGACCAATCGCTTAGTGATGGCCTCGCGGGGACCCAATAATGTCAGTATTGTCTGTCTTAGCTAGGTAAGGCAGATACATATATAGGGCTTAAACAGGCATTCGGTTAGCCTCGCAAGTGGAATCCTAGGGTTAGTGCCCAAGCAGGAGTCGCCTCTTATAACTGGTCCCACCGTTGGTCTCACAAAAGATTCATCCTCAAGATCTTTACAAAGCATGGAGAGACGTCACCAACATCCACACCTTCATAAACAACTATATTATTGATAACAAAGAATTATATCACCAATCTTTGAGGGTGTATGTCGTCTAGAAGAATCAAAGGCACGGGAATCAAATGATCATATCGCAGTCATCTACTCCAATTAAACATAGATGTGAAATTTGAGCTTGCTAAATTTCCTACTTGTCAGCAAATCAGACTCAACCATAGCATTAAAGTTTGCCTTTGTTCCAGATATTCTGCTGTAGTACTCAATGCAAGTGGTTATGGGCCAAAAATTTCTTAACAAATCATCTTAGGATGTGACTATATGTCTTGAGATGAGTGGGGTACTCATTTGGTTCGTATAGAGTCTGAGACAATTTTGATCAAAATTTCTTTTTCAGAAATATAAAAGAGAAGTTTCTTTGTAATGGGTTTTTTATTTGATGGGCTAAATTAAGCATGTCCGTCCATATTGGACCAAACCCAGCTCATAAGAGAAGGGCTCATAAGAGGAAGGGGATAGTTATTTTCTAAGTGAAAATAACTGTAATACATAAAAAAAAAAAAACTAGAAGAACGTTAAGAGAAGCGGTTTAGAGAAAGTACGTTCTTTTTTTTTTTTTTCCTTCTCTTGGAAACAGTTTACTCCCTCTTGAAAAACGGAATTCTAGAACTTCAAACGATTTGCAATGGCACTTAATCTATGGCAAACAAAATATGTTCATCTCTGTAATATATTTTTCGATCGGTGTTACATATTTTCTGAGCATGTTTCCGCATTCATTTTCGATATTTGATCGTTTGAGTATCGGTTCGTTTTATAAGAATTTGTTTTCGACACTTTGAATATTCGTTTGTGAACGATTATTTGGGGGTATGTATGTATGTTGCGAGTTTACTCATTTTTATTTGCCCGTTTCCGCTATGTCATTCACACGGGCGAGCATAAATGTCATTCCATTACGAAGAATTTTTTTTTTTTGGTCAGTTCTACTCTATTCCTTTTACACTCACTCTCAGACTTTTGCCCTGCCTCTTGCAAGGCGTGGGAGTCGAAACCTACTTCTGAAACTTATGCGTCCCCATCCCATCCCCTCCTGAGAAGGTAGGGATTTGAACCCCTCACCTCCTCCTTCCATGTTGGAAGGGTGGCCACTAGGGCGAATCCCAGCGGTTCATTACGAAGAAATTGAAGAAGCAACCTTTTGCTTCTTAGGTATGAACCAAGTCTGTTTCAGCATCAATGCGGGTCGACTTAGGGACTTAGTCGAGCTCAAGAAACCCTTAAAAGCATTCAATATAAAATGCGAATCGTTCTCTCATTCGTACCCTAAAGTTTATAAAATGCTAAGGGCTAAAAAGACACTTCGTGCTGTTTATTTTTTGGCCCTAGTTTTGTTCAGACTGCAAAGTGGAATGTGCATTTTTTTTTTTGAAAATAAAAGGATGTCCGATTAGGGAAATTGATTTGTGTACATGGATTTGAAGGCATCTTCCAAGGAAAACAAGGCCAACTCCTAAATCCGCAGTTGGTCAACTTTGCAGTTCACACTTGTAGCACGACTTTCTAATTACAGGTTCTTACCGTCCAGCTGTAAAACGTTGATGAAGAACTCATAAAATCATCCATGATAGTAGGTCGCGCGCACCCATTCCAGAATTACATAAAGAAACAAAGAAAATTTGCACTCGAATTACTAATAAATAATTGAGAGATAGGCACACAAGAAATCATTTTTGTGAAAGTGAAATTGAGGGTGAGTTTTTTAATGAAAGCATTTTCTGCAAATAAATTTTCTGGACTTTCATGCGTTTAATTTGCTAAAAATAATTGGTCAACAGAAAACCATTTACGTTCAAAGAAAATATGCATACTTTAAGTTAGGAAAATAAATTCCCTAACCTGAAAATGAAAAAAACATTTTCCTTGAACGATTTCTTGAAAATTATTTTCTTTTATGGAAATAACCACAAAAAAACCCTTAACTATATTTATTGTCCAAAATTATGCTAATTGTGACATATTTATTATAAAATTTTTACTATGATATCATCAATCATTAATTTATAACTATGTGACACATTTACCATTCATTAAAATTTCGTCAACTGATTTTCTAAATGTTAATACTATTCGTCTTCAATTGTCTATTTAGGCAAATTTTTAACAATGTCAATTGATAAAATTTTGATGGAAAGTAAATGTATCATATACATACAAGTTTTGAGTTTTTGATATCACAAAATTTTTTTATAATAAATGTATCACGGTGAGTATAGTTTGATTTTTTGTGGATTCTTTCCATTTTTTCCATGAAATTTTCTCCAAAATAAACACACTTTGAATTCTAAAACTCTCAAAAAGGAAAATTAAGTTTTAAAACTTATCAAATTATTGAAATCTAACAGTTAATTTAACTCCATGGTAAAGGTAAACTAAAGTGGTAAGCAATATCGATTTCAGTCAAGTACTAGTTTTTTCATCACGGATCTTACTTAAATTAAATTAAATTAAATTTAAATTAAAGAAAAAAAAGAACCACTTTTGGAAAATGCTTTGAAAGTCTTCTTTCTGCCTAGTGAGAAGCTTCTACCTCGGCCAATTTGACTGAATCTACTGGATTTTCTACTTGAATTGGAACAAAGGACTTATACTGTTTACGAGGGGAATACGTTTTGTTTTAGGAATTCCTCCTCGGAAGGAGCAGCGGGAGCCAACTCTCTTCAAGACGACGTATCAAACAGCCCCTTAAAACAAAAATCTGAAAATGGTGTAATACAAACCCTAGAGGAATGGGCATTGAGAAGTACTAGTACTTGTCAACACTATTCCCAACATTTCCCAAGTCAGAACAGAGGGAAAGATGGCGGCTTCATCTGACCCCATTGCCTCAACACCGGCTGACTCCTTCCTCCCCCGCTTTCAAAGGAAGTGGGGCCCTCAGCACCCCAAAAAAAAAATTTGAAAAATAAAATAAAATAAAAAACAGCGGAGTTTGTTAACTCCAACATCCGGACATCGCGGTTTGGGATCGGGTATGTCTTGTCCTTTCAAATCATTGCACGTACGTCATCAATGAACTCATTCATTCCCCTGCGTATCTCACAAAAGAAAAGAAAAGAAAAGAAAATCATATTAATATGTTCAATCTCAACAAAGCAAGCTAAATCAATGGGCTTATTCAGATGCTCCGGATTTCAAAACATTGTTGAATTGATTACGAATGCCCGTACGACGATTCCATTTTTCTTTTTTCCCTAGACTACACTCTCGCATACCGCACGCTAGGATTCCACGGATCCATGCTAGTAGTTTGTTCGAGGCAAATTGGTGACCTGGTGATGGTAATTCTATTATCGAGTTAGTAACTTTTCGAGTGCACTCGTTCACACCTTTCCACGGGCGTCGCTTTCTTTCGAGGCTGACATTGCATGTCAAGATCACTTAGGGTCCAAGATCACTAGAGGTCATAATGATTCCGCACCTAATGTTTTAGGCAACTTTTGAAACTTGTGCTCCAATTGTTTGTCTATTCAATGTGTTGGATTTCAAGTTGGCGGAAGACGATTTACCTTTATTCGATGCGCAAACAACAAGTAATCCAGGAAAAAACATTGAATTGTAGATGAATCATGAACAAAAAATACTTCACGTTAGTCTGAATGCAATCACGAGAAAAACACATGATTTCCATAGCGTAAATGCCGATTGTTCTTATAAAGAAGAAATGGAACGCCTTCTCTTTTGATGGAAAATAAGACAAGAAAAGGAGAAAATTTTTGAGCGTATCTTCTGCCAACCGTGCCAATGGTTGTCTACAAAAGACTTTCATACAACTTCCTTTATATTCTTTCAAAGGGCGCCTTTCCATCGTAACATATCAAGACCAAACAGTGCATTCCAATCGCACCCCATCATGGACGTATTGATTAAGTACATCATCTCCCACTTGGACATGATGAGTTTGATAGCATTTTATCAAGAATATAATGTATTTAACATTCATCAACTTTTCAAAACAATTTATACTAGCAAATAAGCCATACGATCAGTGAGTACACTTGCACCTGGGAGCTCAAATTATGCACTTGTTAGGGATAACATAATGGCTACAACCTCGAAAAGAAATAAACAATTGATGTCTCACAGTGCCCCAGACATATTTTGTTACATCAATCCAAGTATACCTATTCCTTAAAGGCTATACTTGATTATTCTCAAAACACCATATATTTATAATTATATCCGCAACCGTATAAGGGCAATATAATTGGTCGACCAGTAAATACATGTGATAGATGTAAAACAACAATAGTCTTCCTTCACACTAATTTGTCTCTCCATTTCAAATCAATTGCTTTCCTAGACACGTCCCATAAGGCCATATCCATTCATGACCGCCGATAATATGCTAAAGTAACAATATTGATCTTTCACTTCGAGAACATAGTCAGAAATAATATATGTCACAAAATGAGGTAAATTATAAATTACCTCAAGGACTCACACAATGAGTAAATATGGATAATTTTAATTACCTTCTATCATCGGTTGTACAATGCATATGTAGTATAAATTACATGCTATAGTGAATTTCTCTTTCTATAAGAACATATGTCATTTAATAAATATATCAACTATACAGATTTTAACCTAAACATAGTCATGTGTTCCCCACATACTTATGTTTAGCTCAAGTGCTATATTAGCTCACTTTGTATAGCGCCTAATTAAGTACTCGCATTCGGCATCTTTCAGGCATACATGATTGTGTGATTATCATGTTTGGTCTTATTATAAAGAAATCACAGACCTCATCTTAACTCCAATCAATGCGACATATTATTTTATGTACTAAACTTGCTTTTTCAGCATTTATTTGTACATAATGTCTCATCTCAACGTACTATCTATAGCACTTGAGGTGATTGCTCATGTGAGTGAGCCAATCATTAGCTGCCGACATACTTTTTAATAATATATGTATGTATGTGCTAGTCTTATAATGTATTTGTATTTATTGATATAACATCAAAGTCACTAATAGACAAATAAGTACAATACATATGTCCACATATACATAAACCAATGATCCTTTACAATAACAGATATCACATTTTACGTAATTCTAGTGACATTCTATGGGTCAAGAATATGTCTCTAGGAACAGCCTTCGTAAATGGATTAGCAACCATTCTATTGGTTGAAATGTGTTGTAGGATTACTTTTTTATGCGCTATTATATCTTTGATGAAGTTGTTCTTTATGTCAATGCGCTTCATCCTTTCATGATACTTGTGATATTTCTTATAGGCAATAGCTGCTTGACTATCGCAATAATTTATTACCAGTCTTGGAACCTCAGTGACAGTGGCTAAATTTTTCAAGAAACGTTTTAGCCATAATGCTTCTTGCAATCGATTGAGTAAGAACGCATATCCATAAGTCAATAGTACATAGTGCCTTTCAAGTTTCTCGGGATTCTTTTCACTGTTTTCCAATGTGCTTGACTAGGATTTGATTAATATTGGCTCACCAATCTCATGTCATAACATATGTCGGCTCGAGTATATATCATAGCATACATCAAACTTCCGACAACACTAGCGTAAGGAATAGTTTCCATCATTTTAATTTCTTCTGGAGTCTTAGGACAAATCTCAGTACTTAGGCCTTCACCTTACATGACAGGGGTACCAATGGGATTACAGTGCTACATATTGAAACATTCAAGAATCTTGATAATATAAGACTCTTGTGATAAAGTAAAGAGTTTCCTTGATCGATCTTTTTTGATCTTAACTCCTAATATATATAAGTAGCTTCTCCCATGTCATTCATTTCAAAATTGAAGGACAACCGTTCTTTTATGGTGATAACCAATATCTTGTAATTTCTAGCTAATAGAATATCGTTAGCATAAAGTGATAAAATTATAAATTTATCTTCAGACTACTTGACATATATATAGTGATCTTCTTCGATCATCATGAAATCAAAAGTTGTTATGGCTCGATGAAAACAAAGATATACTATTTAGATGATTGCTTAAGACCATATATTGAGCGATGGATTTTACAAACTTTATGCTCTTGACCTTTAGTTATGAAACCTATGGTTATTTCATATAGATTTCCTCATCTAGTTCTCTACTGAGAAATGCCGTTTTTATATCCATTTGATGTAATTCAAGGTTCAAATGTGCAATGATGGCTAGAATAAGACGTATTGAGGCAAACTTTATAACTGGTGAAAATGTTTTCTCATAGTTTATACCCTCTTATTGAGTATAAACTTTCGCCACAAGATGAGTCTTATACTTTTCAATGGATCCATTCGCCCTTCGCTTAATCTAAAATACCCATTTGTTTCCAATGGTCTTACAATTAGGTGGTAGATGAACCAAGTCCCATACATGATTTGCCATCATTGACTTGATTTCATCTTCTAAAGTTTTTCTCCATTCTTCCTTATCAGAGGATGAGAGAGCTTTTTGAACAGTCTTCGACTTGGCATCGTCTTTTTGAGCAATCATAAATGCTTCCCCTTCAATTACAAAACAATAACGAGGAATACTTTTATGATTACTTTTGCGCAATTGAATTTCTCTTGAATTCAATTCGCCAGGCGATGAAACACTTCCACTAGATCTTATGTGTTGAGGTAAATTTTCATTTCCCTCTACAACATTCGTGGGTGTGTTATTTGGATCTTTCATCTCATATAATTGGAAGTTTTTATCAATCTCACTTTTACTAGGAAAATCATTATCTAAGAACGTGACATCTCATGAGTCCATTTCAGTTACACTTCCATTAGCTTGTTCATTTATGAATACGTATCCTTTGGAGTGTTCAGAATATCTTATAAATATATATTTCTTTCCTCTAGGATTTAATTTGCCATATTTATGGGAAAAATCATGAACATAAACTGCACATCCCCATTGATCCATAATTCATAAGGGGTGGAGTGACCGATTTTGAGGGCACTCGGTTAAGTATATAGTCAGAGATCAATAATGCATCTCTTCAATAGGGGATAGGTAAATTTGTTTGCATCATCATAGACCTAACCATTTCCAATATGGTTATATTTCTTCTCTCAGCTACCCCATTTTATTGTGGAGTATCAGGAATAGTCAATCGTCTTACAATTCCCTTTTCATCACAAAGAGCCTTGAATTGCTCCGATAGATACTCACGTCTGCGATCGGTTCTCAATACATTTATTGTTTTGTTTAATTGATTCTCCACCATTGTTATATCTAGTTTAAAGCAGTTTAATGCTTCTGACTTATGGGAGATCAGAAAGACATAATCGAAACGCGTGAAGTTATCTACGAAAGTGATGAAATATGATGTTCCATGCCTCGTCCTTACATTCAAAAGACCACAAATGTCAGAATGAATGGGTTGTAGTGAAAATTCGACTCTAGTCCCTTTACCAAATGGTTTTCTGCTAGACAATGTTCACATACGGATAGATTAACATTAGTGAATGACCCTAAAAAGCCTTCTCTAGCTAATCTTTGCATTATTTGTAACCCAATGTGACTTAATCTAGCATGTAAAATACTTGCATCAATTTCAACATTATTAGAAGATGCAATTAAAGAAAAACAACCATCGACATTAATATTATATTGATCATAGTCAATGTCTAATACCATAAAACCATTTGATATATGGCCTGAATCATAATAAATTGTTCCATACAAAATGTTAACACAATCACTATGAAAATTCAATACATAACCTAGGCTAATAAGAACAACTACGGAGACTAAGTTTCGTCGAATATTTAGAGCATAGAGGACATTATGTAAGAATAGGCTTCGACCACCACGTAAAATTAATTTACATGTGCCGATACCATTCACTTCAATTCTCTAGTTATTCCTAACATATATCCATTTTATTCCAAGCTGTATCCGATAATACTCTACAAATATTTCTCAGTCTCTAGCTACATGGTCTGTTGCTCCTGAGTCTACAGTCCACATTAGATAAGATTCAGCAAGCATTACAGTACTAGAAACAAAAGCATTACTTAAAGTAATGGAGTGATAGGGTATCTCTTTCAGCTTAGTGCATTCACGAGCAAAGTGACCTATGTTGTCACAATTATAGCATTTCATTTTGGCATTGATCTTCTTCCCACCACGCTTCTTGCGTTGGAAGGTTTTAGTTCTCTTAGGTGTCTGATCAATCTTCTTTCCTTTGTTGTTGAATTGATAATTCATTTTGCGCTTTAAGCCTCAAGCTTTGTGCAAACTTGATTCATCAACATAAGCATGGGTAGAGGATCTCGCAGCCTCTAGGCGCTCATCCTCTAATTTCAAATAATGCGCTATATCATCAAAAGTAACAATATTCTCATTATGCATCATATTGATCTTCATATGCTCTAAATTGTCACTATGTTCCCAATTAGTTCCTATGTATGATTGTTCCATTATCATTAATTAGCTTAATTTGCGTAAATTTTAAATTCTAGGTGAGAATTCCTTTGAATTTTACCAACCTACATACTTCCACTAAGAAAAATAATTACATGTCCTCATGTAATTTCTATATTTTTCCATTAACACAAAAGTATAGCATGATGTGAACCAACGTACAAAAAATAATCTTGCTATAACTTCAATCAAAACTACAATTTAACATGTAATGGAAAAACACTGATTTCCTACCATTGTTCGAATTTTCTTAAAACTAGAAAATTATAAGTATATTAAACTATATACATATTATCATCGAACCAAGCTCTACACAACATATATGATATCATTTTCAAATAGGCTAGCTACTGTATTTCCTAAAACATAAGAAAATACAAGCTATAAACGAATAAACTATGCATTTATACCCTAAAAATACGCGTACTTAGGGTTCCGAACACAATTTCATATATTTATAAATTTCAAAAATACAAAATAACTACACCACAGTGTAGAGCACATCTATACAAACCAAACGCTACGGCCATGCCCTCGTCCGATGTTTCACGCGCCCACATGCGCCCCTTGAGTGTGCGGCGCATGTGGCCGTGAGCCTAAGGGCTCTTGGCTAGTTCGACCCAGTTTGACCAGTCCAACCGGTGACCGGTCCGACCGGTTCGGCCAGTCTAATTGATCGGTTAACGGTCGAGTCAACGGGTTGGGTCTCGGGTCGATTGTCGGCCGGTGACCGGACAGCCAACAGCTACCGTCGGTGACGTCATCGATGACGTCATCTGGCCATTACAGACCGTTGGATGACGTCATCTGTGACGTCAGCACGTGTTGGTTCGCTGACGCGTGCGTGACACGCACGCACTGGCTTTCCTAGCGTGTTGAGCACGTGGTGCCCACACTTTGCGGCTTTTGGCCGTGTGTGTGGGCGCATTTGGCCTCCTCCGGCGATGCTCAACCCACGGTTGGAGTCGTCTCGACAAGTACTTTCACCGTGCATATTTCAAAATTGATTTTGGCCAAAAAAATATTTCAAAAAATGACCAAAACCATACAGGTGAACGCGGCCCCTAACTCGTTCTTCACTTCGGTTCATTTTCCATGATTCAGATTGCAATTCCGAGCAATAAACTTACAAACAGTGTAGATTTCATGCTCTTGATCTCGATATCAAATGGTGAACGAGAAAATTCGATGAAAACGAGGCAAAAATCACGACTGTGGCTCTGATGCCAATGTAGGGATTCAAATCGGCGGAAGACGACTTACCTTTATTCGATGCGCAAATAACAATTAACCCCAAAACGAACATTGAATTGCGGATGAATCACGAACAAAATTACTACTTGTTAGTTTGAATGCAATCACGAGGAAAGCACCTGATTTCCACAGCGTAAATGCTTATTGTTCTTGTAAAGGAGAAATGGAATGATTTCTTTTCTTTCGATGGAAATGGGACAAGAAATGGAGAGGAATTTCTTGAGCGTACATTTTGCCAACTGTGACAACGGTTGTCTACAAAAGAATTTTATACAACTCCTTTCATACCCTTTCAAAGGGTGTCTTTCCATCGTAACATATCAAGATCAAACGGTGCATTCCAATAACACCCTATCATTGACGTACTGATTAAGTACATCACAATGAGTAGTCGAATGTCTCGGATTTTTTCTTTTCATCAAAAGAAATTTACATTCATTATTAGAATGATACATGATAAGAAATCTAAAAAATTACAATAACAAAAAAAGCCCATGGAGCTTGAAAAAAAACAAAAAATAAAAAATCAAGGCATATCATTATAGCATGGCTAATAGAGAGAATCATAGGTTTGTCCTTCAAGAATAGATATGTGATTGCATCCAAACGAATAACAAAATTGACCCATGATAAGAAATCTCAAAAATTACATTAAAAAAAAACAATAACAAAAAAAAAACACATAAAGCTTGAAAATAAATTAAAAAAAAATCAAGGTATATCATTATAGCATAGCTAGTAGAGAGAATTATAGATTTGTCCTTGAAGAATAGATTTGTGATTGCGTCCAGATGAATGGATCGGTGACTAATTATTGAATCACATAGTATCATCTATGATAAGTATAGACCGAGATCTATGGTGTCTCCCAAGCAAGCAAACTTCATTAGAGATGGAGGAAATTTCCTACTTTTTTTTTTTCAATTCAGAAATCGGAATTGATTATTGGAGGTTGAGCTACATTGACTCGCGGATTGATAAACCAGGTATTGAGTAATCACTGGTAAGAGGCGGAGGTAATTTGTCATATTTTTAAAAAAGCATCAATTTACTTTTCATTTCTCATGTGTTATGTAGAGTTGAGTAATTATGTTGATAAACTAAAATAAAAGGAAAGATAATTACAATTTATGCTCTGTTTGTTTTTTAGAAAATAAATTATTTAATTTTTTAAATGATCACTTCTTACGCTTGAATTAATTAGTTGATGAAAAAGGTTTTCATTATCAACAATAATGTATGTTTAAATATTTTTTTATGGACGATGGAAATATCTTTGGAGCATATATTTTCATAAGCTATAAAAGAGATCATTTATAAGCTAATGTTTTCCCAATCATTCATTTTTCACAAAATAAATATAGTGAATTTAATAAATTTTAATGAAAATGCAACCAATTATTGAGTTGGAACTATATCAATTGATGGTTTTATTAACTAGAACCACATCGAAGACTTGATTATGTTTATCTATTAATCCTTAATGTTTTTCCCCATGTATAATTAGGCCCGTTAAGACCATGGCCACTCATTTAATTCACTTAAAACTCTTCATATGTCCATATGGTACTTGAATAAATTTCACAACAAATTAAAACAAAAGTAAGTGAAAAAAAAATAAAAATATGCTGGTGAAATAACAACTAAAGTGACCTAAATATTCAAATTCTCATAGAAAAACCAGAAAAGTACGCCAAATCACATTTATGCCGGGTATACATCCTCGGCTACATAATTCTGATTAATTCCATCTCTTTGATAATTGTGATTACTGCTCTTGTAGTATACACATGGTTCTGTTCAGTGATGAGTATTTGTTTGTTGAAATTTGCAGATAAGGCACTGACTCATGGTACATGTCATATTGTTAATTTCGTGGTCTACTCTACATAACTATAATAAGATTGATATAATTCCAAACTGAACATGTTTTAGGATAAATCAACCCATTATAGACATTAGGAAAAAAAATCTGTTCGTAGTGTTATGAGATTGATCAGCATGTGCACGAAGCACATGCATGAAACTTGGATGGTTAGCAACCGCTGACCATCATCCACGAATTCGTGCATGAACGGTCAGCAGTTGCTGACCATCATGCACGAACAATCGTGTATGAGTGGGGACGATCAGCAACGGTTGCTGATCGTCCATCGATCAAGAACGTTGCTGATCGGTTTATACTTTTAGTTTAAAAGAGTTGTTTTTGCGACACTTAAAGGGGTTGGAAAAACAGAGAAAAGGTGGGTGTGCATTTTGTGTTTTAGAGAGAAAATGTTTTGCTGAAAACAGAGAGCAAATTGTGTGCGTGTTCTTGTGTTTTTTGAGACGCAAGAAAGAAGAATATTATCTCGTTCGGGCCGTGACTATTATACATCAATGATACGACGTTTTTGTTTCCATGTGATTGCTAGCACGATCGAAGTGGTGAATATCCGAAATTCTCTCTTCCGTTCGACGTTCGTTGTTGGTGTGTCTGAACTAGAGGTCCGACACTTGTGGGACTCGAATTGTAGAACATCCGAACCGACTTATTTAAAGCGCGCTTCGAGAGGTAATTCGTTTAACCCCCTTTTTATGTTTAGATTTTTGATTAAAACGCACGAACAACGCCTAAGGAGAATCATGTGTAAAATATATTTTTTGTTTCCGCTGCGTTTATTCTGTTGATTTTTCTTATACATGATTCATGAAACCCCGACAGTGGTATCAGAGCCAACCTTAGGCATTTTCGTGCGTTTAATTGATTTATAGTTCAAATATATTTTTGCGTTCTAATGGCCAAATTTATTTTGTTAAGAGAATCGGTTCTCTTACCTTTTATGTGGCCTATAGAAGTTGATTAATTTATGTGATAAATTTAATCAACTAAGCAAAAATTAGAACTAAATCAATTTTGAATCAAAAATCCATAACTTGTTATATTTTGTGTTTATATTCTACAAATGATATACAGAATTTTATGCATGCCTTCTAGAGCTTTAAATTTTGAATTTATGGCTCATAAGGAAGGGTGGTGATCATGGAAAAATCCCTAAATGTTGTGATTGTTGTATGGATGAATGTATGATGATTATAGGTATTCTTTTTGGGGATGTAATTATTAAATGGAGGCTGCGTCCTTCCTTTTATATTTATTTTTATGAAATGTAATTTTAGTATAGTTTAGTATTTCAATTGTTGATGTAAATACTACAAGAGAGGAGGAGCCATTGGAGGAGCCATTAAACCGGTGAGCTCTTTGGGCCCGGTCTTTGAAGAGTTCAAAGATTGAAGAAAAGTGAAGAGCAGGTCCATATAATTAAAACATTAAAATGGCTAAATGGGTCTCTTTGGCTCGAGACCCATTGAACCATAATTCCATGATCACCACATAGGATAGATATTATGTGATATCTATTTATTTATTGTGTTTATGATATTGTGCATGTTAAACCGGTTAATGTGCAAAGTGAGACCGTTAATAACGACCCAAATCTCCTTACAAAGAATATTAAGTCGAAACGGGTTTTCGGACTCGTGGCCTTCCATCGTCGTGGTTTGATCCAATATTATAGTGGTTAACTAACCGGTTATGGATACATAGGGGTTAATTACCATTTATAATATTGGACCACTCCATTATGCATATGATGCTGTGGGGTTGGAGCCACATGATTTCTAATAACTGTCAGGTGAGGGAATCATTTGTGTTTTCAATACTTGCATGAGATGATGTGCTAGACTTAACTATGATCATGATGCCAATAACTGTTAGGTGAGGCTTTCATGGTCTAGGAGGCCGAAGTTATGATTGGGACTCGCATATGATACGTTGAACAAGCTGGTTCACTCACTAAGTTCATAGGACACCAATAACTCGTTAGGTGAGGTGGACTTTGGACTGGTGGGACTCCAATCCCCACTAGTAATCTTTACCCAACAAAGATTACCGCTTCCCATCTTAAGGAGTATGGGATTCGAATATAAATTTAGTGGGAGGATCTATTTCATTTAAAGGCCAAAATGAAATAGTTACTTTGAAAGATACAACGGCTAACAATTTATTTTCTGCAACAGATATATTATTACTCTGAAAATGGTGACCACAAACCTACTCGCTTTTATACTTGACAAGAATTGTTTGACTGGACCCAATTTCACTGACTGGGTGAGGAATTTGAGAATTGTTCTCAATTCAGAAAAAATTGGGTATGTGCTTGATGAAAAGATGCCAACCTCCTTTCCCGAGGGTGGGACCCAAGAGGAGCGTGTCACTTATGATAAGTGGCGTGATGATGACTTAAAAGTTAGGTCATATATGCTTGCTTCTATGAATAATGAATTACAGAAGAAGTATGAATCTAGGAAGATGCTGCGTCGATCATTTTGCACTTAAAGGAATACTTTGATGAAAATGGTCGAACCTCTAGATATGAGATATCTAAGGCATTGTACCGTATGAGGATGGCTGAAGGATCATCTGTTAATGATCACGTTTTGAAAATGATCTGGCACATTGAAGAATTGGCTAGGCTGAATCTCGTTATGGACAATGAGTTAGTTGTGGATTTGATCATCCAATCTTTACCCGATTCATTCTCTGGTTTTGTCCAAAACTTCCACATGCATAAGATGGAGAAAACTCTTGCTGAGTTACATAGCATGCTGGTAGTTTATGAGAAGGAAATGCATAACACGAGGCCAAATGTAGTGGCTATGGCTAAGGCTTCTTCTTCAAAGGGTAAGACTGTTTTAAAGAAGAATAAATGGAAGAGGCCTCGCCAAATCTGTTGTGCAACCAAAGCCCATGATTGATAAAGGGAAATGTCATTACCGTGGTGTCAAAGGGCACGGAGGAGGAACTGTAAGAGGTACCTCGCGAGCTTGAAGGTCAAGCCCAAGAACCGACCTTATGAAGGTATGGTGTCTATGCTTATTGAAACTAATCTTATGGTTAGTGTTGAATCCAGCTCATGGGTTCTAGATTCGCTGCAACTTCACATATTTGTATGTCTTTGCAGAACTGGAAATAAGCAGATGCTAGGGCAAAATGAGATTGTCCCGACGTTTGCCAATGGAGCAAGAGTTGCTGCATTAGCTATAGGGACTTTTCATTTATGTTTGCCTTCTGGACATGTATTGGTTTTAAAGAACTGTTTGCATTATAAGAATGCTATTAGGAACATCATCTCTATACCTCGTCTGGGGTAAAGAGAATTATGAATTTTCTTTTATCGATGATGTATGTTCTATTTATCATAATAGAATATGTGTTAGTTCTAGCTTATTAACCAACAATCTTTATACCATTACAATGTCCGGTAATGCGATTACCAATGTCAATAAACAAAATAGAATTGATATAAATGCCATAACTAATAAACGCCCTAGAGACGGTCCAAATAAAAAGTATGTTTGGCATCTCTGATTAGGTCATATTGGAGAAGACAGAATTACTTCATTACCTTCACTGATGATCAGTCACGGTATGGTTATTTATACCTCATGAAGTATAAATCTGAATCCTTTGAAAAGTTCAAGGAATTCAAGGCTGAAGTTGAGAAACAAACAGAAAATGTATTAAGGCTCTTCGATCGATTGAGGAGGTGAATACCTTAGTACTGAATTCCTAGACTTTCTTAAAGAGAATAGCATTTTATCACAATGGACACCTCCTGGAACTCCAGAACATAATGGTGTTTTTGAACGAAGAAATCGTACTTTATTAGATATGGTACGATCTATGATGAGTTACACTGATTTGCCAATATCCCTTTGGGGATATGCCCTTGAGACAGCTGTATATATACTGAATAGAGTGCCGTCCAAATCTGTTCCAACTACGCCTTATGAGATATGGCATAGTAGGAAACTTAGTCTTAATCATATTAAGATTTGGGGTTGTCCAGCTTTTGTGAAAAAGCTAAAAGTGGAAAAATTGGAGGCAAGATCTGAACAAGGTCGCTTCATTGGATATCCAAAGGAAACTCTTGGATATTATTTCTATTTTCATTCAGACCAAAGAATTTTGGTATGCAAGCACGCTTCTTTCTTGGAGAATCAGTTCATCCAAGAAAGTGGTGCTAGACGGAAAATAGTCTTACAAGAAGAAAATAATGAAGTATCAAACAACCGAGTTCAGATACCAATCTCTGATTCAGTGGGAGCTTCTGATACACAACCTCTTAGGAGAAGTGCGAGAATGTCTCGCCCACCGCTCGTTATAGACACTCGGTTGATCATATTGAACCATTATTCATTGTGAATGATAGTGATCAACCCGATGATCCTAAAACCTATGAGGAGGCAATGTTGGACATCGATTCTGGTAAATGGCTAGAAGCCATGAAATTCGAAATGGATTCAATGTATTCCAATGAGGTATGGACCTTGACTGACCTGCTTGATGGTATTGTAACAATTGGCTGTAAATGGATCTTCAAGAGGAAGATGAATGTTGAAGGTCAAATTGGAATCTACAAAGCACGGTTGGTGGCGAAAGGATATCGTCAAAAAGAAGGAATTGATTATGACGAAACTTTCTCACCTGTGGCCATGCTAAAATCCATTCGGATTATGTTGGCTATAGTTGCACACCTTGATTATGAGATATTCCAGATGGATGTCAAAACGGCTTTTCTAAATGGTTTTCTCGATGAGGACATCTATATGGAACAGCCACAGGGTTTTGAATCCAATAGTGAAATACAGAAGGTGTGTAAGCTTAAGAGATCCATTTATGGACTCAAACAAGCCTCCAGAAGTTGGAACATCCGTTTTGATGAGGTAGTCAAATCGTTTGGCTTCATCAAAAATCCGGATGAACCTTGTGTATATAAGAAGATCAGTGGGAGTGCAATTGCATTTCTAGTTTTGTATGTCGATGATATACTTTTGATTGGAAATGATGTACCAATGATATCATCGATAAAACTATTCTTGTCACGAAATTCTCCATGAAAGATTTAGGAGAGGCAACCTACATTTTAGGTATCAAGATCTATAGAGATAGATCAAGACGATTGATTGGCCTCTCACAATTTACGTACATAGACAAAGTGTTAACACGATTTAACATGCAATGTTCCAAGAGAGGATTATTGCCTTTTAGGCAAGGGATCCGTCTTTCTAAGGAGATGTGTCCCAACACTCCTGAAGAAAGAGAGCAGATGGCAAAGATACCATATGCATCTGCTATTGGAAGCATAATGTATGCTATGCTATGTACTAGACCTGATATCGCGCATGCTGTAAGTATTACTAGCAGATATCAGTCTGATCCAGGAGAAGAGCCTTTGGATAGCGAGTCAAGAATATTCTTAAGTACTTGCGAAGGACTAAAGATTTATTCTTGATATATGGAGAAGGAGAATTTAAAGTTGTAGCTTATACTGATTCCGATTTTCAATCGGATCCTAATGATTATAAGTCTACGTCTGGGTTTGTCTTTACATTCAATGGTGGTGCAGTTAGTTGGAAAAGTTACAAATAAAGCATAACTGCCGATTCCACCACTGAGGCAGAGTACGTAGCTGCTTCTGAAGCAGCAAAGGAAGCCGCTTGGATGAAGTTTATTTCTGAACTTGGAGTTGTTCCTTCAATTGAGCAACTGATCACATTGTTTTGTGACAACAATGGGGCGATAGCTCAAGCTAAGGAACCAAGGTCTCACCAGAAGTCCAAGCATATTGAGAGACGCTTCCATCTCATCAGAGAAATTGTTAGGAGAGGTGATATCACATTGCAGAAAATTGCCTCAGCAGAAAACGTGGCAGATCCCTTCACTAAGGCCTTACCTCAGTTTTCTTTTGAAAGACATATTGATAAAATGGGTTTGAGGTACCAGACAAGTTGGCTTTAGTATAACTGGGAAATTGTTGGATGTATGCCCTAAAGTTACTATGTAATAGTTACATATTAGGGATTTCAGTTGTACTTTCATTATTATTATTTAATTAATGGCAATGACGTATTCATTCATTTGTCCAATTATTTTATATTGATGAATGATTCCATAAGATCAGTTGCAACTAGACCTATTCTTGAGACGTCAAGAATATATGTGACAGGTTCATAGTTATACTGAATCTTTAAATTGTTCCCGATCGATGGATTATTAAGTGGATATTAATAATCCTGTTGAGACCGGTGTGTTCTTAACTTCGCCATTAAGTATTGGATACTTAAGGGAATGATGAGTCACATGTCATTGGGTATTATGATGCCTGAGTTAGAACACAGGTGTTTGTATTAGAAAAATTCACTGAACGTGATGCATATGGAATGATTAGCGACATGGAAGCTTTTAGCGTGGTCAATGTCTAATTGTTCATGTTTTGGTCTTGTGTAAATAATCCTTAGACCGAGGCACGTTGTTAACTTGTGTATCGAACAACTATGGTTCATGGGTGCACATAATGCTGGGTCGTCGATCCGTCTTTATACTTGATGGTCATAGTTTGTTCATATACGAAGTTACACGTGTGCGCAATATGGAATCTGTCTCCTTGTTATATGCAAGGTATGATAATGATGTCCTATGCGATCTAATTGTGACACTGCATTGAAATCCTCGGCCGGGGTTGTAACCGAGAATAAATTGTTTATGTCTCGAATAAAATGCATGTCAATTAGATTTGTGCATATGATCGAATTAATGATTTGACAAATATTCCATGGTCTTTATTTGATCAGGACATAGTAAGACAGAGGGATTGAATTACACTGTAGCCAAAGCTGATAGGTTCATTATGTTCTTAAAGCATTCACACTATCTCGGGTAGCCATGACATATTGCTAGATGTCAATCGTGGCTTGTAGGACCTAAAAGATTAATCGGGACAATTAATTCTTTTGGAAGTACTAATGTGTTAGTACAAGTCTTACTACCAGCTTAGTGATGAACCTAGGGATGTCACAAACCATAAACAACTAGGATGACGTGGAACAAGAGAGAAATGTTATTGCAAATATGTTTGCAATTACTGCAATCGAATTGAGTCGATTTGAAATTAAATTAAATGAGATTTAATTTAATTTGTATTATAGTCACGAGCCTACTTGCATATGATGCACACGCATGCCCAAAGCGGATATATGTTAACATACTAAACAAGTTGGCTTTAGTGCAAGTGGGAGATTGTTAGATATATGCACTAAAGGAATTGATTAATTAATTATTTGTTCATTTAATTAATTAATTAATACTTTTTAATAAATTATATATATATATATATAAAGCTTCATGCATGTGCACGAAGCACATGCATGAAACTTGGATGGTCAGCAACCGCTGACCATCATCCACGAATTCGTGCATGAACGGTCAGCAGTTGCTGACCATCATGCACGAAAAATCGTGCATGAGTGGGGACGATCAGCAACGGTTGCTGATCGTCCATCGATCAGTAACCGTTGCTGATCGGTTTATATTTTTAGTTTAAAAGAGTTGTTTTTGCGACACTTAAAGGGGTTGGAAAAATAGAGAAAAGGTGGGTGTGCATTTTGTGTTTTAGAGAGAAAATGTTTTGCTGAAAACAGAGAGCAAATTGTGTGTGTGTTCTTGTGTTTTTTGAGACGCAAGAAAGAAGAACATTATCTCGTTCGGGCCGTGACTATTGTACATCAAGGATACGACGTTTTTGTTTCCACGTGATTGCTAGCACGATCGAAGTGGTGAATATCCGAAATTCTCTCTTTCGTTCGACGTTCGTTGTTGGTGTGTCTGAGCTAGAGGTCCGACACTTGTGGGACTCGAACTCGTAGAACATCCGAACCGACTTGTTTAAAGCGCGCTTCGAGAGATAATTCGTTTAACTCCCTTTTTATGTTTAGATTTTTGATTAAAATGCACGAACAATGCCTAAGGAGAATCATGTGTAAAATATATTTTTTGTTTCTGCTGCGTTTATTCTGTTGATTTTTCTTATACATGATTCATGAAACCCCGACATATAGTCCTACCTAGAAGGAAAATAAACAAAGGGGAAATAATAGATAGACAACTCTATCATCCCCAATCCGACATGGTTGCCAATCTAAGGTGAAGGTTGTGTTTTTTTTTTTCTTTTTCTTTGTCCAATTTCAACAGCATCCACAAATCAATTTCCTGTCAATCAAAGACGGTTTTGCATCGATCCATTTGAAAAGAAATGCAAATCATCAACCTGACCAATACCCTTGATAGTTTGGGTTTTGATGATTGAGGGATGATGATTGGAATGTGCTGTCCTGGGAAAGGCGCCCAGCGATGGTGGCGCTATCGGCCCACCATCCAATTCGGCCCCCGCTGACTAGGAAATCTCTTTCCTACTCGTCGTGTCATCTAGCACACTCCCCAGCCCAAATTCTTACATCAATCTAAAGGAGAATCCAATATCATTAGCGAAAAGGGTTAGGATCTTAGCATGTCTAGCTTGACTTGGACAGCGTTTCATCGTCGAAGCCGCGCATGAAGAATCATTCGTTGTCGTTTACGCTGGGGCTGTTCAGGCGAAATGCTGGTGCTCTCGGAAGCACTCCGGCGCTGAAAATTTAGCTCATGGATTCAGCAGCGCATCGCGTCGTCTCACCGAATCATTCGGTGCCAACTGCGGGAAATTGCATCAGAAATAAGAGATAGGATCGCCCGGTTCGTAGTGAACCGGGAGCTCTCTTGGAAAAGGGACATAAATGCACATCCACGTACAAATATATGATATTATATTGTATAGTTTTGGACAATTAGGCGGTGCACGGTAACGTTTCTGTTTCTCCCAATTTTTGTTCTTTTGTTTCCCGGAACAAAAAAAGAACAAAAATCTATTTGGTAACATCAAGTTGTTTTTCTATTCCCCGGAATAGAAAGTTAGCTTGGGAATAGATTTAGAGCAAAAATGAGAAACAAAAAAAAAATTGCTTCTTGTCCCGGGAGCAATTTCTAGAAATAAGCTAATTTTCTTTTTTCCTCTCTCTTGCCATGGCCACCTCCAATCGCTTTCGGAGCCATCGCCGGCCACCACCACCGATCGCCGCCGCCGGATGCCGGCCGCCGCTGCCAAACGCCGGCCGCCGGTGCCGGACATCCTACGCTGGATGTCGGTCACCGGCCGCCACCGTGAGCAAGAATAAAAAACGAATAAATACAAAAAAGAAACTGTTGTATTACCAAAGGCATTTCTATTCTTTTTCTATTCCAAGAGTAGAAATTTTGTGTAGTTACCAATCGCGTTCTTTTACTTAGAAATTGTTCCCCGAAATAGAAATAGAAAAGAATTGTTTTTGAAAAAAAACTCTTCCCCAGCCAAGAAGGGTTGTCATGCAGTACTTGGATTACTCTTTCCATTTGTTCGTTCGTCTGTGGTTGAAAAGCAGTGTTGACTGGAGCTTGGTCCCTAAGGCGGTTTGGAGACTTTGCCAAAAGTTCAAAGTGAACCTTGAGTCTCGATCAGATGTAATAGTTACAGGAACACCATGTAAGTGTACTATTTGGCTTACATATATTTCCGCATATTTACCCATTGGATAATTTACACGGACTGCTAGGAAATTGGCCGACTTAGTGAGGCGATCTACTATCACCCAGATGGAGTCATGACCACTCGATGTTCTTGGTAATCCCCGCATGAAGTCCATCATCACGTGCTAACATTTCCACTTTGGTTTATCCAATGGTCTCAACAGTCCTGTGGATTTGCGATGTTCAATTTTCACTTGTTGGCATGTTAAACATTGAGAGACGTATTTAGCAATATTTGTTTTCATTCCATTCCACCAATATTGTTGAGGTAAATTTTGATACATCATTGTATTCCCAAGGTGGATACTATAGTTACTCCTATGTGCTTTCGACAGAATTTCTCTTCTTATTCCTTCATTGTTGGGAACACATAGTCTTTCTCAATACCTCACTGTTCCATCCTCAGAAATGTGGAACTCTGATCTTTTTCCTTAAGACACTTCATTTCGTAATTTCACAATTTCTAGGTCAGACTGTTGTAACATTCTAATTTTCCGAATAATTTCCAATTCAATCCTCAGTGCGGCTAATACACCTATGAGATGATCTATTTCCAATTTAAACTTCGAATTCGCTAGCATTTCCAATAGATTCAATTTTGTTACTCTTACACTTGCCATGTCTATGGCCGACTTACGACTAAGAGCATCTGCCACCTTATTTGCCTTTCCTGGATGGTACAATATTCCACAGTCATAATCCTTTAGTAGCTCCATCCATCTTCTTTGCTTCATGTTTAGTTTCTTTTGCGAAAATAAATACTTTAGACTTTTATGGTGTGTATAGATTTCAAATTTCTCTCCATACAGATAATGCCTCCATATCTTCAAAGCAAAAATTATAGCCGCCCAACTTGAGATCATGAGTGGGGTAGTTCAATTCGTAGGGTTTCAACTGTCTCGATGCATAGGCTATGACCTTACCGTGTTGCATCAGAACACATCCCAATCCTTTATGGGAAGCATAATTATTTACGGTGAATCCACCAGATCCAAACAGAATAGTTAGAATTTGAGCCATGGTCAACCTCCTCTTGAGTTATTGGAAACTTCTTTCACATTCACCACTCCATACAAATTTTATGTTTTTCCAAGTCAGCTGTGTCAACAGGCTTGCAAGTCGTGAAAATCCTTCTATAAATCTTCTATAATAACTTACAAGTCCTAAGAAACTTCATATTTTAGTTGGCTTGTCGGTCTCGACCAATTTACTACCATCTTGACTTTTGTTGAGTCCACCAAGATTCCTTCTCCTAACACCACATGTCCTAGAAATATTATTCGATCTAGCCAAAATTCACACTTATTGAATTTGGCATACAATTCAGGGTCTCTAAGGGTTCGTAGTACTATTCTCAGGTGTTGCTCATGTTCTTCTGGTCCTTTGGAGTATATTAGAATACCATTAATGGAGACAATTACAAATTGATCTAAATAGGGCTTGAACACCCTATTCATTAAGTCCATAAATGCTACTAGGGCATTTGTCAATCCAAAAGGCATCACTAGGAACTCAAAATGCCCATAGCGAGTCCTAAATGCGGTCTTAGGAATGTCTCTTTTCTTAATCCTTAGCTGATGATATCCTGACTTCAAGTTAATTTTAGAAAAGACAGAACTCCCTTGTAGCTAATCAAATAGGTCGTCAATCCTAGGTAATGGATACTTATTCTTAATAGTTACCTGATTCAATTGTCTGCAGTCAAAGCACAGATGCATTGGCCTATCCTTCTTCTTCACAAATAGGACCGGTGCACCCCAAGGGGACGCACTTGGCTTAATAAACCCTTTATTGAGTAACTATTGTAGTTGTACTTTCAATTCCTTTAATTCTGCTAAAGCCATCCTACACGGGGCTTTTGATATCAATTCTGTTCTAGGCATCAGTTCGATCTCGAACTCAATCTCCTGTTCTGGCGGTAATTTAGGCAGTTCCTTAGGAAACACATCCTGAAATTCCCAGATCATTCAAATTTCATTGAGTTTAGCCTCCTCCTTCATATAATCCTTTACTACTGCCAAGTATCCTTGACATCCTTTGTCAAGAAGTGCATGTGGTTCCACTACTGAAATGAGAGTTGTGGAGGGGTTTGTTTGATCTCCGTAAAATTCAAAATTGGGCTGATAAGGTGAATTGAACTAAATCATCTTTCTATAACAATCTATTTTAACCCATTGCCTATGGAGCCAGTCCATTCTTATAATGATGTCAAAGTCATACATAGCCATTACTAGTAGGTTTATTTTCAGACCTTGCCCCCCAATGGTATGGATAGCACCATGTCCTTCAACGGTGTAGAAATGCAAAGAGGTGTCTCAAGAGATGTAGTTCCTATCTCATTCAATCATCTATACCTTTCAGAC
The DNA here is from genome assembly GCA_017140325.1 of Eucalyptus leucophloia subsp. euroa. Taxonomy (NCBI): domain Eukaryota; kingdom Viridiplantae; phylum Streptophyta; class Magnoliopsida; order Myrtales; family Myrtaceae; genus Eucalyptus; species Eucalyptus leucophloia. Next base: position 35,680,984 of record CM029478.1, read on the forward strand.
ACAAAAGAATGTGTAGCACCCGTATCAAATAACGCATATGCCTTCTTATCGTTGATAGAAATTGTACTTGAGATAACGTTTTTGGAAGCTTCCACTTCCTCTTTATTGATTGTGTACACCCTTCCTTGTGCTGGTGGTCTCTGAGATTTCCCTTGTGGAGGTGGTGCTTAAACGTTGTTGCACTTGTCGCACCAAATTGACATTCGGTTGCGATCCTTCTTGTGGGAAATTTCTCCTTAATTGTCCTCTCTGTGTACATCCAAAACACCTTGGCTGATCATTACTGGGTCCCGGCCCATGTTGTTTTGATATGGCATTCTCCTTGAAGTTTTACCACTCTTGGTCTTTTCAAAATTTCCAAAATTTCGCTTCTTCTTAAAATCTCAAGGTGGTTCTGGGGTTGGATAGGGTTGCTTACCTCGTCGGGCATCATTCGGTGTCAATTGCCTCCCTGATACCATTCACTCCTTTAACACTCCCTACGCCACAAGCTGTGCCTTTTCATAAATCTCAGTGTAGTCTCGTATATTTAGGGGCACCAATTGTTTCTTGATATCCATCCTCAGACCCTTCAGAAATCTCTTGGCTTCTTCCTCTTGGTCCTTTATTAATCTAGGAGCATTTCTAGACAGCTCAGAAAATTTTGCTTCATACTGGTCTACTATCAATTCTTTTTGTTCTAACTGAACAAATTTAGTAATTTTCTCATCTCTGGCATAGTCAAAGAAATGCTTTCTATTGAAAGCTCTAACAAACTCATCCCAGTTTACAGTAGTACCGAGTGGAAAGATTGTGTCTCTAGAAGCTCTCCACCAAAATTTGACATTTCCTACCAGTTGGTTCTCTGCCAAGGTTATTTTTTCGGTGTCGTTGCAATACAACAACTAGAAGATCCTTTCTATTCCATCGATCCATTGTTTCGTCTCCTTAGGATTTCCCATTCCAGTAAACTTAGGTCGTTTCAATTTCAAAAACCATTCCACCAGTCCTTGAGCACGACGTTCCACTCTTGGTTGTTGTTGTTGGGCTTGCCTTTCCATCAAATTTCCTATGTTAGCCAATTCTTGCAGGATGTCCTCTATTTAGGGTTATGGCCTTGAAGCCCTAGCTTCAGTCTTTAATGGAGGAGAACTCCCGTTCGTACCATGGTTTTCTGCAGTTCATCAAGCATTTGCCTCGGGAACAATTAGTGACTCAGTGTCACTAATCAACTAAGAAAAGAATTAATGTAAGAGTGTTATTGGAATCACATAAGTAACCTAAAATGTTACTCGTACACACAGGTAACTTACGATTGTTACTAGTATTTTATGAGCGAAAATCAATCACTCGTTATTCACAGTTAGTCAACTACCCCTAGTTAGTGCCTTATTATACCCTCCTTTTCTACTAAGGCACCTTATCACTCCAGATAAACCTACTGCTCTGATACCAAAAATTGTGGTGACCCACGATCTTTAGGCCTATCACTCTATTCACTGGTCCTTGTGCAATTTTACTACAGAAGCGGATACATCAACTCCTTTCACAAACTTGAAATGATGCACATAGATAACAACCAGGCACTTTTATATTACTTATATTTTTGTTAGACAATGTTCGTCAGTACACAAAAGACAAAGTTTTCTATATTTGGCTATACCAAAATTAGACCGACTTTTCTGTTAACTATTCACAACGTTGTCCGTCTTCATGAGCTAGTATCCTAAAAATTTCTGCCATCATCCCTTGTCCTCCGCTACTTTACCTCGCTCGAGCCACCATTGTCATCCTTTGGCAGTGGTGGTAGTGGCCCCATGGTGTACTTGTTCACTCGAGCATATAGGACCACGAACTCCAAGTGCACTGGACCTGAGGGGAGTCTGGTGTCTACAGTTAGAATCACCTGAATTCGAATGAAGATGAGTCCTGGTAGGTCGGGGTTAGGATGCTCCATCTACTCCCATTGCAAGTCGATGGGGATGCCATAAAAAGTACCAGAGGACGCAAGCAACAACGGCATCTTCAAAACTCTGTAATATGTTAGCCCCACGAGGGGTGAGTACAACTACTCAACATATAGTAGCCTATCAACCTATATTATACCAGTCTACCACAACTTTACCTATGACATTCTAGCATGCAACGTGTATGACAAAATAACTTAGAACACTATAAAACTACAAGGGTAATTCAAGCAAAGTATAAGGAAAAACAAGTAAGTAGTCGTAATATTTCATAAGTCAAGCCAACTTTAGTTCTAACTGCCGTCATCTTCTAGAGAAATCAGTGTTTGCATTCCTCCAGGCATATCGAACCCTACCTGGCATCACGACATCCTCCGGTTCCATATTTCAGTCACCGGGCATCCGAAGCATGTTACGTCACACCTCTACCCATCCCACATCCCACTTGGCATCATGAGGAACCTTGGGGCTCACCATGTCAATGATGTCCCCAGGCATCCAGAACGTGTTACGTCACACCTCCTAGCATCTCGCCTTTCGGGGAACCTCTAGGGCTCACCAATCCCCAGACTCCCAGAGGCATCGCCATGACGATCCTCTAGGCAACCCGACGCCCGGGGCATCATCATCCTAGGGGTTCGACGGCATCCATAACATTTCAACCATGATGCAGCACCTAACAAGTTTTATTAGAATCATCACACACATTTACCAAAGGTTTGTACCTCTTTTTATTCCATTTGACTTAATTTCGACGACTCGCCTAAGGTCTTCTAGTACTTGACCCTAAACGATGTGTATATATATCCAGCTTACTATAAGCTTGCACTGGACCACAACAAACAAGACCGATTCCACTAAAAGCTGGTATAACAATCCTTGTGATAGCCTGATTTTCGAGTTTGTTTTTGATTGAATGAATTGGATTTTTCATTGACGTGCCCATAGTTCTTTTTTCTAAATTGGCCACTCATGAGATAACTAATCCATTAGGTGTAGCTGTTAAGGAATATAAAAATGATTGACTTGAGAATTTGACCAGGAATCGACTACTTGATCATACTAATCTGCAAAGGTCAATACGGCATCGTTAAAATCGATTAAAAACTGAAGATAGGTCAATTCAACAGAATCATGTAATTAAGAGTGGGTGATTCCACATAATTGCGAAATTTGTAGGCCTTGTGGGGTGCAACATTTGGACCACTTGGGAAGCTTGCTTAGGAAGATTTGGGAGAGAGAAAGTGGCTGAGGATAGGGCTGACATGGTGGGGGTAAGTAATGAGTGAATGGAGATAAGTTAGAAGACTTTGGAGGCCATTTGGGTCCCCCCTTCAGCAGCTGTCTTCTTCTTCTTCTTCTTCTTCAGCCTTGCTTTATCCGTTGGTGTTGTTGTTTGAGAGCTTAAAGACCGGCCAAGTCTCTTGTAGCCGCTGTGCGCCCATTCGAGCCACCAAAGCCACATCGTCCTCCGCTCGGCATCCCGCTCGTCCGTGCGCTAGCTCACTCGTCTGCGTGTGTCACGCCCCGATTCTCGAGCGCGTGACCATCCCTCGGTGGTCGATAATATTGTGACGTCCCAAGATGCGTTGCCGACCCATTCATTTTAATTTGCATGCGGAAGCGAATAAACAAATCCCCTGATAGAAACAACTTGGGATAGAAAAGTAGGACAATCACATCAAACCAAACACCTTTATACGAAAGCTGAGTTTATACACAAAGGTCTACAAAAGACCTATATACAAAAGTTTAGATAAAAAGGGGGCTAACGGAAATTCTAAACCCCAAGTTCTCTAGTCCTTAGCTCCAAATCCTCTATGGCACCATTAGGGGCATCGATGTCCAGAAGGTGCCCTATCTCCCATTCCCTTGTCCCTATGGGAGGCCCGTCAAAACCGCCTATAGGACCCTCCGGACTCCTATCGAGGTTATGAAGGTACCATGCTTTGAAACGATGAGGTACTGGGTGGGGGTAGATTCTCATCGACCCAAATAGTAGACTCCACAAGCTCACAAGTCAGGTTGGTCCCAGGAACTAGGAAATAGGAATGCTAGAAATCTACCTCCCTCGGAACCCTATAGTGTACATGATGCTGCTCCATCTAAGGACCTAAAAAGAATTGAGCACATGATGAGGTGAGACAATGTTTCAGCAAGTTCACCTCCTAAACTCTAATTAGGAAGGAAATAAGCTTAGGGCGTCCTAACCACACAGCCACACAATCACAGAGACTTGTCTCGTCTCAGATCCTTCCTACATGTTAGCACAGTTCATATCACAGACATAAACATTATTCAAGCTCAAACAATTAGCACGCCAACACTTCCATCTCAACAACACAAGGGGTTCCGATTATAGGGCCAAATTATTATGACATGTCCCATTCCGTGCCACACAATTTTGTCCCATAAGCCAACATGTCAATTTCACTCAGCATGCGTTCCAATTGTTAATCACAACCACACACGGCATGGCCTACTCGAAGTTCGGCGGTCTACTGGCGTAACCAGGCATCTTTTCGCCCCCATCGAGCATAGCAACGTCACTACGTCGACGACATTCCATAAAAGCAGCATTGGTCCAGATCTACTACGATCGGCATCCATTGGTAGGGCATCTCATATAGGGGCATGTCCAGCTCAACAGCTCGAGACGGTTTTCTTAACCAACACACGACCATACGATCTCAGCCCGAGACACCGTGCATTGCATTCAAATGCCTTAATTAAAAGGGTGAACTTGGCCTATTTTCTTCGTATTAAAGATACACGATAAAAATAATTGTGTGTGGGTACATGGTTAGATTGAACCTGAAATATTGATATCCTCATTTTTAAAATCTCACTATTTTATATAGTATATAAAACCATTTGTGGTGTTAAAACCCGACACTCGGGATTTTTCAAATAAATATAAAAAGTCATAAATTTTGGAATAAATGACCAAATTTCCAATCAGCACTCAATTTGCACAAATTAACATCCAACCACATAAACTGAATACATCATTGCAATTAGTATGAAATTCCAGTCATTAGCTATCCTGGTCTATTTTCCAAAAAATATTAAATAATTAGATAATTACCAAAATTAATTAAATAATGCAATTTAAATACCAAAAATGCTAACTTAGGCTAAAAATGCTTAATTAACTGCCTAAACATGCCAAGAAAATTTCCGAACCTATCTAGATAAATAATACGTCATATCTAGTCCTTAATTAATCTAATCTAACTACCTAACATGCATAATTGAATAATTAAATCACTAATTTAATCTAACTAAACACCTAATCCTTAATTAACCTAAACTAATCACTCCATAAGCATAATTAACTCCCTAATATGAGTTTAGTGAGTAAACTCACCAAATTAGCGAGCTGGTGAGTCCATAGCGACGGCGACTCAAAGACGGGCGACAAACCTTCGAGTGGCATTGCCAAACAAGGCTTGGAAGAGCTCGAAAAAGCCTCCTAAAGCTCTTAGCTGGGCTGAGATTTCGGTTTCTATTCTTGGCTTGTAGAGGTAGAGCCAAGCTACTTGGATGGCTAGAACGGCGAGATGAGGCGACGGGCTATTGTTGTGGGCAACGATGGTTGCTCCGGCGGCTTGGACAGCCACGACGAGGCTTCGGTTAAGCTCGGGATAACAAGAAGGAGGCGGACGTCGAGTAGGAAGACAGGATGATGGACAGTGCGTGTAGGGGATGCGCAGCTCGTGGTGGACGGGTAACGGCAATCCTGGTAGCATCGGTGGTGGTCGACGAGTAGGGGGTCCTCTTTGGTTTCTTTTTGCAACTTGGAGCTCTCAAAATGGACACAAATGGAGAAAGGAAGGTTGAGGAAGAAGAAGAAGACAACTGAAGACTTGGAGGGCCCCTCAAAGCCTCCAAAGTCAACATTTCTATCTCTTTGTCCCCTTGGCAAGGCTCCATCACCTGGGCTGTCATCCATGGCCAACTTGCACACCCAAGACTTCCTTTAGAATCCATTGAAGAGGTCCAAATGTTGCACACCATGGGGGCTATGAATTTTGGAACCATTTTCCCCAAATTGAACTAAATCCTCTTCAATTGGATCTAAATTGAATTCCATGAATCCACCTAAGGTGCCCACACTCCAATTCACATTTTTCCTTGTCAATCTGTCCAACTTGAATCCCAAAAACGCGACCAAAAACGGCCCTTAGATTTTGTCGGTCCAAAATACCCTTACTTTGAAAATTTGTCGAAAATCCCGGTTTGCAGAAAAAATCTTCAGAGGATGAGTCGACGGTCCTAAAATGACTCATGACATGAAGGAATTTTCAAAATTTGAAATTGGGCTCAAATTCGCGGTTAATTTCAATCTGGCGCGATTTTAGCGTGACCTAACCTACCGGGAAGTTTTTCGGAAGTTTTAGCACATTTGACTCGTGGTTGCTTATTTTCAAGCCATATTGTATATCTTTGACACATTGGCAACTCTCGGTTGTCGTGAAAATCTCGAGGTTTCAAATATAGACATAAGGTAAAAAAATGACAGAAAAATCGGTCCAGTGCCATTTGACAGAAATTTTGCAATTAGGTGGAATCACCTACACATTAATCACATATATTTATCCAACTGACCTATCTCCGAATTCTAGTCAATTCCTAGTCGAATTCTCAAGGTTATTACGTTAAAATCCCTTAACGGCTTCACTTGATAGATTAGTTATCTTGTGAGTGGCCAACTCAAAGAAAAAGAACTATACACGTGTTGATGAAAAGCCTAACTTATTAAATCGAAAACAGAACTTAAAATTTAGGATGTCATAGCGTGACCCGTGCGCCATCGTCTAGCCATTGAGCTTGCTTGAAAGCCGTGCCGGTGTCACCGTTCAGCCAGTCGAAGCCACCGCCTGGTCCACCTTTACCGTCTACCTCTTGCCTGCCTCAACCAGCCAGTGTTCTGCCTTTGGTTCCCTTCGGTTCAGCCTTGGACAGAAGCAGAAGTTCCAGCATGGGCTAAAACTTCATGGCTCATTTTAGGTCTTTTCCAGACTTCCTTTGGCATCGCCGTCACTGTGAAGTCATCGGATCGCAAAACCAGTGAGTTTGCTTGCTAAATCTTACTTAGGAAGTTAATTATGCTTAGTGGGTAATTACCTTAGCCTAAGATTGGTTTATGTGGTTAGATTAGTGTAATTAGTCATTAGTTAGTTAATTAGGCTAATTAGGTAGTTAGATTAGTTTAGTTAGAGGCTAATTAGATTATGTGATTTATTAGTTTAGTAGGTTATTTAATTAAGTCTAATTAGGCAATTAGATTAGTGTAAATAGCTTAATTAGGTATTTATTTAATTATTTTGCATTTATTTAATTATTTTATAGTTATTTAATTAATTTTGTAATTTATTTAATATTTAATATTTTTCGGAAATATTACCGGGATAGCCGTTTGTTAGAATTTCATGCGGATTGCAGTGGTGTGGTTAGTTTGTACAATTGATTGTTAAATTGTGCAATTGAGTGATGATTGTGAATTTTAAGTATTTATTTCAAATTGTGAAATTTTGGTATTTAATATGAAAATACTAGGTGTCGGGTTTTGACACCGAAAATGGTTTTAAGTATACTATCAAATAGCGAGACTTTAAAATGGAAGGATATTGATTTCTAAGGTTTGATCTGGCCGTGTACCCATACAGGATTTATTTTATTGGATGTTTTTAATACGAAGAAAATATGCCAAGTTCATTATCTTAATTGAGGCATTTGAGTGCAAAGCACAATGTTTTTGGCTAGGATTGATTGATCGTATGATGATTAAGTGAACCTGTTCGTAAAATTCTAAACACAAGTGCACGTATTGAACAAGTAATATAATGATGAGAAAAAGTATCGTCCCATGGAGATCGATGATTAATAAACTAATTAAGTACTAAAATAGATTAATTCTAAAATTTATCTAACAAATCAAAATATAATTTAGAATAAATTAAAAACAAAACTTAAAGACTAAATGCAGTAAAATCAATAAGATAAATAAGTTAGAGCATCTGATTTCACCATAACCACTAGATATGAATTTTATATTGTTGTGAATATAAGAACGATATCAAATATGTGATGACGGAATTTCCTAATCTATTTACTATCCTATCTTTAGGTATAGCAAACCTACTCAGCTTATTAATTTATTATATCTCTATGTGAATTAAAATAAACATGAATGCATTAAAAATTATGAATATTCCCGGTTTACAATGAGTCTTTTGGATCACCTTCTCATCGAAAGTTACATAAAAACGCGGTATATTTCTATCCACGTTTAATTCATGATTATATATTATAATGAACAATTGCATATTATCACCTCTCAGTCTCAAACATGCACATCAGATCATTCAAGTGGTGGCTAGTCACTCAAAAGCATTAAACGTAATAATATATAACTCACATGAATGAAATCAATTGTAAAACATAAAAATCATAAAATTTACATCATCATGGTTAGGCAACATCGTAGCCCTAACAAAAGAAAATTAGAACATAGTAGAAGAAAAAATAAAAATAAAAATCAAACCCGGCATCTTGAATCAAAGAACAAGAATTATATCACCACTTTTGTCTTCTCTTCAAAATACTTGAAAAACTCTCAGAACAATGGAAAACGATCTAACCCTTCCTCTAAAAAAACCATAGCTGCTCTCTCTGTCGCTATTTATAGGATATATCCAAGAAATCTATCTCCCAACACTTGTAGATAACATTAGGGAACAAAATCAAGAATTTCCTGATTTGATATTTATCTTTCACTGCTGCTTTTATTTGAATTCTTGATAGTTGACATTCTTTTCCTTATCTTCTCCATATCTCATTATTCTGCATAAATAAGGAAAATTCAAATAATCAGAAGGAAATCCAAATATTTTCTCACAGATAATACATTAATTGCTGCCTAAAATAGGTAAAATAACTATATTTTTATAGAGTTATCAAACCCCCAAACTTAACATTTTGCTAGTCCTCGAGCAAAAGTAAGACATAACACATACTCAACCTAACAACCTTCTCCATAACATCTTTCCATAATTGCTCAAATTCACAATTCAAAGAAAAACATAAATTTCATCCAAACATTGAAATCAATTTATAAGTTAAGACCAATTCTAACTATATGATCCAAGTGTGTGTGTGAGAGTCCTCATCCTTTTCAAATTATATGCAATCCAAATAAATTCACATTAACATGCAACCTCTCAAAAATTTTCAATAATTTTGACCAAATCTCATAGGTTTGCTTTTCATTCCTCTCTCCACTAATGTAAGCTAATTATCCAACCAAAAATCAATAGGACTTTTCTCGAGTTGTAATGCAAGGCTGGGCTAAAGGTGTGATAACAGGAATTTTAAGCTCAAATCACCCATCAACACGTTGATTTCTAGGATCTAATTAGAGCCAATGTCACTGTCCAATTTCACTATTTCAAGATAATTTTTCTGCCGCCATATATCATCATTCCCTTTTTTTTCCTTCCTTTTTTTTTTTTTTGAATTGCTTTATGGTGGAGTTTCTCCCAAAGTCCCTCATAATATAACATGAAAATTTCCAACCCATTGAGAATCCAAAAGGCTCACTCAATTGAAAGTTGGATAGGGAACCATAAAAGTAAAATTTTTTTTGACAATACACCCAAAACAACCACTGCAATTACTTTTTTTTTCTTCTTTTTACTCCATCATTCCTCCCAAATTTCTATCAAGCTTAAATAATTTTTTTATCCCAAAAGAAAATCAACGGGTTCATAGGGCATGGGATAAGGATATAATTTGATCATGGCTAGGCTAAACATATATGGGTGCCAATGAAAAATTGGGTAGTAATTAAGGCTCAATGGGGGTGACTAGGGATAGATAAATAGGGTTGGCTTGAAAGACTCAATTGATCCAAAAATTGCATATATCATTTTCTCAGTTAGATTTAGCTTAGGATTTCGCCTCAAGAGAAAATCAAACAAATTCTAAGATTTGGATGAAATCTAAGAAAATCACATATTTCACATGAATGCTCTCTAGATTTACACATAATTCCAAAAGTAAGGACTTTTAGTGCTCAGTAAATGGATCAACAAATCAGAATTAAGATTAACTCATGCATCAATTGCAAGTTTAAATAAAATTTAAATTTTCCTAAAAATCATAAAAATTCACAACCAAGAATGCAATCATGAAAAAAAATTATCCAAAATTTTTTTTTGTCTCTCCCCCAAACTTGAATGAAGCATTATCCTCAATGCGAAAAATAAAAATAGGAAGAAGAAAACTCCCTTGATTATAGGATAAGTCCATAGATGACCTTAATGATTAAACTCTTGAAAAGTGCTCCCTAAAAATTAACCTGGATAAAACAGAGAAAAGTTAATCTTTTTTCTTTTTTGCAAAACATAAACTTAAAAACTAAATAAAAAAATAATTAAAATGCTTGGGTTGCCTCCCAAGAAGCGCTTGCTTTATAGTTTTCAGCCAAACTATCTCAGATGTTGCTATTCTGGAGGATGAAGTTCAACGGTGGTCTTCTGTTTGTTGTAACCACCTTCGAAGTAAGGCTTCAAACGTTGACCGTTCACTTTGAATGTACCTTTAGTGTCATGCCCAACTTCAACTGCTCTATATGGGAATACCTGTGTAACTGTAAAAGGACCAGACCATCAAGATTGCAACTTTCCTGGAAAAAGCTTAAGACAAGAGTTATAGAGTAAGACTTTTTGACCAATTTTAAACTCTCTTCTGAATATGTGCTTGTCATGCCATCTTTTTGTACGCTTCTTGTACAACTTAGAATTTTCATAGGCCTCATTGCGAAATTCCTCCAATTCATTTAGTTGCAATAATCTTTCTTCACCTGCAGACTGCATATCAAAATTCAGAAATTTCAATGCCCAATATGCTTTATGCTCTAATTCCACTGGTAAGTGACAAGCCTTTCCAAACACTAGCCTAAAAGGAGACATTCCAATTTGAGTTTTGAACGCTATCCTATAGGCCCAAAGTGTATCATTAAGTTTTATTGACCAATCTTTTCTAGAGGCATTCACTATTTTTTCTAAAATTCTCTTGATTTCTCCATTTGAAATCTCTACTTGACCACTAGTTTGAGGATGATAAGAGGTTGCAACCTTATGTGTGACTCCATACTTACTCAAAAGTACTTCAAATTGCTTGTTGTTAAAATGTGTCCCCCTATCACTAATTATTGCCTTAGGAGTGCCGAATCGAGTAAAAATATTTTTCTTCAAAAATTTCACCACAACCTTATCATTATTTGTTGGTAATGCTACGGCTTCTACCCACTTAGACACATACTCCACAGCCACTAAAATGTATAAATTTTCATAAGAAGGTGTAAGGGTCCCATGAAATCAATACCCCAAATATCAAATAATTCACAAACAATAATGTTGTTTAAAGGCATTTCATTTTTTCTTGAAATATTTCTAGTTCTTTGACACTTATCACATGAAGCTACATAGGAGTATGCATCTTTAAAAAGTGTAGGCCAATAAATCCAGATTGTAAAATCTTAGCTGCAGTTTTTGTTACACTAAATGGCCACCTGCCTCTCTATCATGACAATGATGTAGAATGTTTGCCTTCTCTTCATCTAGAACACATCTCTTTTTGATCTGATCTGCACATACTTTGAACAATAAAGGTTCTTCCCAAAAATAATTTTTAACATCAGAAAAGAATTTTTTCTTCTGTTGATATGATAATTCAGGAGGAAGAACATTACTAACCAAATAATTTACAAAGTCGGCGTACCAGGGAATTTTTGTGGACATGATGGAAAAAATTTTCTCATCAGGGAATTCTTCCAAAATTGGTCTTACCTCTTCCTTTGAATTTGGAATTCTTGATAAGTGGTTTGTAATAAGATTTTCAGTCCCCTTCTTATCTTTGATTTCCAAATCAAATTCTTGTAGCAATAGAATCCACCTGATCAACATGGGTTTTGATTCTTTCTTTACAAGTAGATACTTAAAAGCAGAGTGGTTAGAATAAATTATAACTTTTGAGCCAATTAAATAAGAACGAAATTTATCAACAGCAAATACTACTGTCAAAAGTTCCTTTTCTGTTGTTGAATAATTCAATTGTGCCCCTGACAAGGTTCGACTGGCATAGTATATGGTTTGAAAAATTTTATTCTTCCTTTGTCTCAAAACAGCTCTTACTGCAGAATCGCTAGCATCACACATCAGCTCAAAAGGTAAATCTCAATTTGGTGCTGCCATGATTGGTGCTGATATTAACTTCTCCTTTAAAGTGTTAAAAACCTGCATGCATATAACAGAAAAATTAAAAGGAGCATCTTTTTCCAAAAGATTGGAAAGAGGTTTAGCAATTTTCGAAAAAACTTTTATAAATCGCTTGTAAAATCCTGCATGTCCCAAAAATCCTCTAACAAGTTTCACAGATGTTGGCGGAGGTAATTTTGCAATGACTTTCACTTTAGCTTGATCGACTTCTATTCCGTTTTGAGAAATTTTATGCCCGAGCACTATTCCTTCCTACACCATAAAGTGACACTTCTCCCAATTCAAAACAAGGTTAGTCTCCTCACATCTTTGTAAGACCAAAGCCAAATTATTTAAACAAGAATCAAATGATAGGCCAAAAACAGAAAAATCATCCATGAAAATCTCAATATATTTTTCAACCATATAAGAGAAAATAGCCATCATGCATCTTTGAAAAGTAGTTGATGCATTACAAAGACCAAAGGGCATTCTTCAAAAAGCAAAAGTACCATAGGAACAAGTAAAAATAATTTTCTCTTGATCTTTTGGTGCAATAGGAATCTGATTATACCCTAAATATCCATCCAGAAAGCAATAAAATTCATGCCCTACAAGTCTTTCTAACATCTGATCAATAAATGGTAAAGGAAAGTGATCTTTTTTAGTGGCATCATTCAATTTTCTGTAATTCATACACACACGCCACCCAGTAATTGTTCTTGTTAGAATCAATTCATTGTTGCCATTTTTCTGAGCAAAGTCATACCACCTTTCTTTGGCACAACTTATACGGGACTTACCCAAGAACTATCAGAGATAGGATAGATGATACTTGCATCAAGTAGCTTAATTACCTCAACTTTCACTACTTCTTGCATCTTCGGGTTCAAACGCCTTTGAGGTTGGATAGTGGGTTTATATTGCTCCTCCATCAAAATTTTGTGCATGCAAATTGAAGGACTAATTCCCTTGATATCAGCTATTTTCTATCCAATTGCACCTTTATGCTCTCTTAATACTCTGAGTAATTTCTCCTCCATCAAATCTGTCAAAGAAGAAGATATAATTATCGGTAAAGAAGAAACTCCATCTAAATAAGTATATTTCAAATGAGAAGGTAAGGGTTTGAGTTCAAGAATTGGAGGCTCTTCAATTGATGGTTTAGGCTTTGTAATGTGTTGTCCCAAGTCCTCAAATTTAATTGCCTTTTGCCTTGAATATGGTGGAATTGCCTCCATGAAATTTGCATACTCCTTTATCTCCTCATTCTGAATATCTTTGTCCCTTAGTTGAATCAGACATGCTTCAAGTGGATCTTCAAAAATATTTTCCTGAAAAACCTTATTCACCAACTTGTCAACTGTCTCAACTCTAAAACAAGAATTATCATCAGATGTATATTTCATTGCTTTAAAAACATTAAATGAAACAAGATCATCTTGAACTCTAAGGATCAACTTCCCCTGTTGTACATCAATAAGAGCTCTTCCTGTTGCTAGAAAAGGTCGACCTAAGATAAGTGGTACCTCAAAATCTTCCTCCATATCAAGAACTATGAAATCTGCAGGGAAGATAAATTTGTCAACTTTTACCAAAACATCTTTCACAATACCTTTTGGATATTTAATTGATCGATCAGCCGGTTGAAGTGACACTGTGGTTGCTTTTACCTCGTCCAATCCTAATTTCTTGAAAACTGAATAAGGCATCAGATTAATACTTGCACCTAAATCACATAATGCTTTTTTAAGGTAAGAATCTCCAATAGTGTAAGGAATAGTAAAACTCCCTGGATCTTTTAATTTTGGAGGCAATTTGTTTTGTAGGATGGTTGAACACTCCTCGTTTAACTTCACAGTCTCATAATCCTCCAGTTTCCTTTTGTTTGCCAAAATCTCCTTCAAAATTTTTGCATAACTAGGCATTTACGCTAAAGCATCTTAGGAATGTTAATGTGCAATTTTTTAAATACTTCAAGAAATTTAGAAAATTGCTTATCCATTTTGTGCTGCTGGAGTCGTTGAGGGAATGGAATTGGCGGCACATATGGCTTGGGATTATCTGGAAAAAGTTTACTCTTGCTTGTCTCATTCGATTGTTTATTGATCACCTCTTCTTTGTCTCTGACAATCTCTTCTTCTCCCACTTGTTTACCACTTCTGAGGGTAATAGCCTTTATGTTTTCAATTGGATTTTTCTATGTGTTGCTCGGCAAAGAACCCTGTTGCCTTCCTGACATCATGCCTACTAACTGACCCACTTGCATCTCCAGATTTCTTATTGAAGCCTTTTGGTTTTGAAATCTCACATCCATGCTTTTGATGAAGTCATGAGTTGTGTTAGCAAGTTTAGTGACTATGTCTTCCAAATTTGACTTTGTCTCTTTCGATTGTTTGAATCCTTGTGGTCTCGTCACATTCTGATTGTTTCATGAAAAATTTGGATAATTGCGCCATCTCGGATTGTATGTGTTGGAGTAGGGATTATTTCGCGACCTGTTAAAATTCCCAACAAAATTAGAATTTTCATGAGATTGTTTAAAAGTATTACCTACCTGACACTCTGTGCTAACATGTCCTCCACCACAAAAATCACATGTCAAATTGTGAATTTTCATGGCTGAAACACTCATTTTATCAAGCTTTTTGTTGAGTGTTTCAAATTGTGCAACAATTGCGGCAAAAGCATCTACTTCATGAATTCCACTAACTTTTTGCATTGGTAATCTGTCAGTAGGCCACTGATAACTATTGGACGCCATCACCTTTAACAGATTGTAGGCTTCTTCTGGTGTTTTATTATTTAAAGTCCCCTTGCAGCTGCATCAATCATAAAATGAAGATTTGCACTAGAGCCATTATAAAAAGTTTGTACCTGCATCCATACGGGTAGTCCGTGATGTGGGCATTTCCTAAGAAATTCTTTGAATCTTTCCCATGCTTCATATAATGATTTATTATCCATCTGCATAAAATTAGTAATATCGTTATGCATCTTCGCGAGACTTTGCGGTGGAAAGAACTTACCAAGAAATTCCCGAGCCATATCGTTCCATGTAGTAATTGATCCTACAGGAAGAGAAGAAAGTCAACTTTTAGCTTTATCTCTAAGAGAGAATGGAAATAATCTCAATCTAATAGCATCATCTGTAACTCCATTATATTTAATGGTGTCACAGATTTCAAGAAAAGCATCGATGTGAGCGTTTGGATCATCGCTTGGTAGCCCACTGAATTGCACTGATTGTTGAAGCATCTGAATGAGTGATGGTTTGATCTCAAAGTTGTTTGCTTGAATTGCAGGTCTTCTGATACTTGATGTGGTGCCTTGAACTGTTGGCGCAACATAATCTCTTAAAAGTCTAAGTGGATTTTCATTATCACCGTCTGCCATCTTAGCGTGATTTCTCTGTTCTCTCAGTTGCCTTTTGAATGTACGCTCAATTTATGGATTAAGTTCAATAAGTTCCCCTTGTTGGCTACGTGTCATAAACTGATGTACACCCTGAAAAATAAAACAAAACGAAAGCTAGATTAAACTTAGAATTATCTAGTATCAATATTAATTAGTATTAAACAAACGATCCCCAGCAACAACGCAAAAACTTGTTTGTAAAATTCTAAATGCAAGTGCACGTATCGAACAAGTAATATAATGATGAGAAAAAGTATCGTCCCATGGAGATCGATGATTAATAAAATAATTAAATACTAAAATATATTAATTCTAAAATTTATCTAACAAATCAAAATATAATTTAGAATAGATTAAAAACAAAACTTGAAGACTAAATGCAATAAAATCAATAAGATAAATATGTTAGAGCATCTGATTTCACCATAACCACTAGATATGAATTTCATATTGTTGTGAATACAAGAACGATATCAAACATGTGATAGCAGAATTTCCTAATTTATTTACTATCCTATTTCTAGGTATAGTAAACCTACTCAGCTTATTAATCCACTATATCTCCATGTGAATTAAAATAAACATGAGTGTATTAAAAATTATGAATATTCCCGGTTTACAATGAGTTTTTTGGATCACCTTATTACCGAAAGCTACACAAATAACGTGGCATATTTCTATCCACGTTTAATTCATGGTTATATATTATAATGAGCAATTGCATATTATCACCTCTCGATCTCAAACATGCACATTAGATCATTCAAGTGGTGGCCAGTCACTCAAAAGCATTAAATGCAATAATATATAACTCACATGAATGAAATCAATTGTAAAACATAAAAATCATGAAATTCACATTATCATGGTTAGGCAACATTGTAGCCCTAACAAAAGAAAATTAGAACATAATAGAAGAAAAAATAAAAATATAAATCAAACCCAGCATCTTGATTCAAATAACAAGAATTCTGTCATCACTTTTGTCTTCTCTTCAAAATACTTGAAAAACTCTCAGAACAATGGAAAACGATCTAACCATTCCTCTAAAAAAACCCTAGCTGCTCTCTCTGTCTCTATTTATAGGATATATCCAATATATCTATCTCCCAACGCTTGCAGATAACATTAGGGAACAAAATCAAGAATTTCATGATTTGATATCTGTCTTCCACTACTGCTCTTATTTGAATTCCTGGTAGTTGACATTCTTTTCCTTATCCTCTCATATCTCATTATTTTGCATAAATAAGGAAAATTCAAATAATCAGAAGGAAATCCAAATATTTTCTCACAGATAATGCATTAATTACTGCCTAAAATAGGTAAAATAATTCTATTTTTATAGAGTTATCAGAACCTCTCCCTGATGTGTGTTGAAAGGACGTTGCCCCTATATGGGATGCTCTTGGACAACGGAAACCAGTCACAATAGATTCTTAACTGAAGCTCCTTTGGGAAAGATGTCTCGGATATGTGTCGGTGGATGTTGTCGTGCTCAAAGAAGTGAGACGAAGCCTGGTTACGCCAGAAGACCGATGTTCGTTGGTATATCATGCTTGTGCGAGCAATAATTACATGGAATGCATGATTGATTGAGTTAGATGCATCTGGTTATGAAACAAAATTATGTGACATGGTATGAGACGTGTCATAACGATTTGGCCTTATAATCAGGACTCCTGTGATTGATTAATGAATGGATTGATTGATTGATTGATTGATTGATTGATTGATTGATTGAGATGTGAATTGAGACATTCCAAATGATCGAGTGTTATTATTGCACATATGCGATATATGAATTGTACTGACGTTGAGGAAGGAACTGAGGTGAGGTTAGTCCTTTGTATTATGTGTATAGGCTGCCTTTAGGTAGATTTCCTTCATAATCGGGGTTTAGGGAGTAGACTCGTTGAGACATTGTCACACCTCGTCGTGGGCTTAACTTTTCAAGTCCTTAGATGGAGGACCCGAAGCCCCGAGAGCCTATTAAAGTGGAGGCTGAAGGATGGGCGAATGTGTTCGATGAGTAGGTCATAGGACAGCTTCTTTTTGGGACCAATCTTTTTATAGCTAAACCTAGTTGTTTATAAAAGTGTGGCTTTTGTGAATTATTGCCCTGCTTTTTTATCCCATGCTGTTTGTTATCAAGGGTTATTGTTTCGCTTCCGCACGTGCATTAAAATGATTGGGTGGGTGACGCATCCTAGGAACATCGCAAATTTAGTCGACTATCGAGGGATGTGCACACGCTTGAGGTTCAGGGCGTGACATCCCCACCTGAAGTGGTATCAGAGCTGGTTAGTGTTTGGAGTGACAAGGTGCAATGGGTTATGGGATAATTAGTAGGAAAGACCTTTTAATTATCCTGATGCATGTGATTGATAGTTGATTGGTATATTGTTATGCATGGTTGCTCAATTTCTAATTCTGTGTGGAATTGGAAAGTAGATTCTATAAGGATCGTGCGTCATGAGTGACCAAGGGCAGAGAACGCTTAGAAAGAGGACAATAGGAGCCGTTACTCGGGATAGGACGCCGACCAGGGTTGGTACCCGAGGTGGCCGTGGTAGAGCTCTGGCCTGAGCCAGCACAAGTGTAAGAGTACCGCTGTAGGCTAGTACTGATAGTCTAGCAGCACCGAGCGATCCTAGGTTCGACTGGATCGTTCAGGTGCTTGAGACTTTGGGAGGCATTTTGGGCCAGCAAGCACAGGATCAGGCTGCTGTTGTAGCCTCTACCACTACTGCTGCCAATGCCATAGTGGCCGTTGCTACCACACCTGTTGAGGTCTAACCTGGAAATGTGATTTGGGAGCGAGCCATTGCATCAGGGTCGAGGTTCGGACCCAATAGAGATAACAATCGATTCGAGAAGAGGTAGATGTCAGAAGAAGGGTATCCCTTTCCACCCAACTGGAAGAGTGGGATTGGAAAGCCAGCACCCAACCAGAAAGGCATGTGTCGTGTCTGTAGGAAAAGACATGGATCCATCCCGTGTTTTACTAAGTCGAGGGCTTATTATGGATGTGGCTAGCAGGGCCACTTGATTAGGAACTGTCCATACAAGCCCATGAGAGCACAAGTGTCACCACCCCCGATGGGATCGCAACTGTCGCCACCACCACCGATGGGACATAACAGAGGAAATGTGCTGCAGAACACCTAGCAGAGTATTTTGAATAGGCCTTTGGTGCAAGAAAGGGTGCATGCTGTCACCCAACGGGAGGTAGAGGACTCACCAGATGTGTGTTGAGTTTGTAGAAGGAAGCATGGATTAACCCAGTGTCCTAGTATAATGGGAGGGTGCTATGGGTGTGGTCAACACACCCATTAGGTGAGGAACTATCCGCATAGGTCCAGGAAAGCACCGGCACCGCTACTATAGATAGGGCGCTACTAGGATAACAAAGGGGACTAGAATGAATTGAGCCATACATCGATCAGGAGAAGGATAGTTTTGGAATGATTTTATTAGAGTGGCGCAATGGAATTTTTTGTTAAAGTTTGTAGAACTTAAGTTCGTTGTAATAAAGTCATAGAAAGGAGAATCACTGGCTAGAGTTGTACTTGACTATTTTGCTTATGTATAATTTTGATGTCATATATGAAAGGAGTTGGCTCAAGGAGCATTTTGTTGTGATAGATTGTTATTGTGAAGTACTCCAGTTTAATCCGTTAGCATGTGGAAGTTTTGAGTTTATTGGGAGTTGATGAGGACCCTCTATTACCTTAATCTCGTCGCTTGAGGCAACCCGCTTGTTAGATGGGGGTCACCAAGGTTACCTAGCAACTGTTGTAAATACGACAGTGGAGGAGCAGAAGATTGAGGACATTATAGTGGTTCATGAGTTTCCATACGTGTTTCCAAAGGAATTGTTGGGTTTGCCACCAGAAAGAGAGATAGAGTTCATGATTGAGTTAGCCTTTGGGATAGAGCCAATCTCTAAGGCTCCTTACCGAATGGCGTTGTTGGAGCTGGAAGAATTGAAGGTGAAGATTTTGGAGTTGTTAGATAAGGGATTTATACATCCCAGTGCATCATTGTGGGGAGCATTAGTTTTGTTCATGAAGAAGAAAGATGGTTCATTGCACCTGTGCATTGACTATTATTAACTCAATTAGGTGACGATCAAGAATAAGTACTCACTGCCGAGAATCGATGACTTGTTTGACCAGTTGCAAGGAGCGTCGATATTTTCTAAAATCGACTTGAGGATAGGGCATCATTAGCTAAGGATCGAAAGGAGGACATATGAAGATGGTGTTTCATACTTGATACGGCCACTATGAGGTCACTGTAATGCTGTTTGGCTTAATGAACGCCCCAACTGCTTTCATGGATTTGATGAATCGGGTTTTTAAGGAGTACCTAGATTAGTTTGTGATCATATTTATTGACGATATCCTGGTATACTCAAGAAGTCCTGACGAGCACGAAAGACAGTTACGGATGATGCTTCAGACGCTGTGGAATCATGAATTGTACGCTAAGTTTAGCAAGTGTGAGTTTTGACTAACTCTTGTGGCATTCTTAGGTCATATGATTTCAGGTGAAAAAATCTCCTTGGACACGACCAAGATTGAAGTAGTGAACAACTGGCCAAGATTGACAACATTGATAGAGATGAGAAGTTTCTTAGGTTTGGCAAGGTACTACAGATGGTTCGTGGAAGGGTTTTTAGCAGTAGCGTCGCCTTTGATTCGACTATTGAAGAAGGAAGAGAAGTTCGTGTGGATAGATAAGTGCGAGCGTAATTTCCAAGAGCTTAAGCACAAGTTGACTACCGCACCAGTGCTAACGATTTCATCTGGTCTTGGAGGATACGAGATCTAGAGTGGTGCATTGTTTAGAGGACTGGGTTGCGTGTTAATGCAGTATGTTAGAGTTGTTGCATACGTGTCCCGTCAGTTGAGATCTCATGAGTTGAATTACCTGACGCAAGACTTAGAACTCGTAGTGATTATTTTCACTCTGAAGATTTGGAGACATTACTTGTGTGGAAAGAGATTCCAGATCTTTACAGACCATCGAGTCTCAAGTATTTATTTTCTCAGAATGAGTTGAATATGAGACAGCATCGCTGGATGGAACTTCTGAAGGGCTATGATTGTGATATTCTGTATCACCTTGGAAAGGCTAATAAGGTTGCAGATGCCTTGAGTTGGAAGTCTTCAATTGCGTAGATGATGGTTAAGGAATGGATTTTACTTAATGGAGCTCGAGATTCAATTTTCAAATTTGAGGTAGATCACTTTTCAAATCTTATGGCCAACCTCAGAATTGAGCCGGAAGTGCATATCAGAATCAAGACCCTTCAGTTGACAGACCTAGAGATCCAAAAGATTCTGCAAGAGGATACAGAAAAGAGAAAGGCTAATTTCCAAATTTCTGATGATGGAATACTAAGGTTTCATGGATGATTGTGTGTACCTAACGATGCAGAGCTTAAAGAAGAGATTTTAATAAAAGCTCATCGTAGCCGTTACAGCATTCATCTAGGAAGTACGAAGATGTATCATAATTTATGTCAACATTATTGGTGATTTGGTATGAAGGTAGATATCGCCAAGCATGTCGCCAAGTGTTTGATGTGTCAGCAAGTGAAGGCACAACATGTAAGTCGGGAGGACTTCTGCAACCTCTCGAGATCCCGAGTGGAAATGGGAACACGTCACGATGGAATTTGTGACAGGCTTACCAAGGAGTCAGCGAGGTAATGATTCCATTTGGGTTGTAGTAGATAGATTGACGAAATTGGCTCACTTTATCGCCGTACGAAATAACGTAGCCTTGGACAAATATGCTAAGTTGTACATGCATTAGATAGTTCATCTGCATGGTGTGCTAGTGACGATTACTTCTAATCAAGACCCGAGGTTTACGGCTGCCTTTTAGGAAAGTTTACAGGCTGCTATGGAAACGAAGCTGCAGTACAGTACGACTTATCATCCTTAGACGGATGGCTAGTCTAAGAGGATGATTCAGACTCTGAAAGACGTGTTGAGAGCATGTGTGCTCGACTTCAAAGGAAGCTGTGAGGAACAGTTTCACCTTGTCGAGTTTGCCTACAACAACAGCTACCAACAGAGTATTCCGATGGCACATTTTGAAGCGTTGTATGGCAGAGTGTGTAGAACACCAGTTTAATGGGATGAAGTTAGGGAATGGAAGATCACAAGCCCATAGTTAGTCCAGCAGTTAGTGGATGTAGTTGTAGTTATTAGAGACAGATTAAAGACTGTTTAGAGTTGCTAGAAAAGTTATACAGATAAGCGTCGAAGACCATTGGAATTCTAAATTGGTGAGCACGTCTTTCTGAAGGTGTCACCAATGAGGTGTACTTCGCGCTTCGACAAGAAAGGGAAGTTAAGTCTGAGATATATAGGTCCCTTAGAGATTTTGGAAAGGATAGGGACTCTAGCGTATTGTCTTGCATTGCCGTCGAGACTAGTGCAAGTGCATGACGTCTTCCACGTGTCGATTTTGAGAAAGTATGAGCATGACCCAACCCACGTGCTGAATTTTGAAAAGTTAGACATGGACGATAAAGTGTCATACGTGGAGAGGCTGGTTCAGATTGTAGATTGGAAGGAGCAGATTTTGCGCGAAGACGATTTCGTTAGTTAAAGTGGTCTGACAACACCATAGGACAGAAGGAGCGACATGTGAAAGTGAAGACTCGATGACAACAATACTTCCACCTTTTTGTTTAAGATTTGTAATAGGTTTAAATTTCGATGACGAAATTTTTATAAGAGAGGAAGAGTTGTGATAGCCTGATTTTCAAGTCTTTTTTCGATTGAATGAATTGAGCTTTTCATCAACACACCTATATTTCATTTCTTTAAGTTGGCCACTCATGAGATAACTAATCTATCGGGTGGAGCTATTAAGGAATATAAATGCGACTGACTTGAGAATTTGACCAAAAATCGACTGCTCGACCGTACTAATTTGCAAGGGTCAATACGGCACTGTTAAAATTGATTAGAAACCGAAGATAGGTCAATTTAACATAAACATGTAATTAAGAGTGGGTGATTCCACATATTTGCAAAATTCATAAGCCTTGTGGGGTGCAACATTTGGACCACTTGAGAAGCTTGCTTAGGAAGATTTGGGAGAGAGAAAGTGGTTAAGGATAGGGCTGACATGGTGGGGGCAAGTAATGAGTGAATGGATATAAGTAAGAAGACTTTGGAGGCCATTTGGGTCCCCCCTTCATCAGCTGTCTTCTTCTTTAGCCTTACTTTCTCCATTGGTGTTATTGTTTGAGAGCTTAAAGACTAGCCAAGAACTAGAGAAGACCAGCCAAGAACTAGAGAAGACCAGCCAAGCCTCTTGTAGCCGCCGTGCACTTGTCTGAGCCACCGAAGCCACGCTGTCCTCCGCTCGGTGTCCCGCTCGCCCGTGCGCTAACTCGCTCGTCCATATGTCCCGTGTGCCATCGTCTAGTCGTCGAGCCTGTCTGGAAGTCGCGCCACCGTCGCCGTCCAGCTAGCCGAAGCCATGGCCTAGTTCGCCATTGCCATCCGCCTCCCGCTTGCTTCGACCAGCTGTTGTTTTGCCCTTGGCTCCCTTCGATTCAGGCTTGGACAAAAGCAGAAGTTCCAGCAAGGGCTAAAAGTTCATGGCCCATTTTAGGTCTCTTCCGGACCTCCCTTGGCGTCGCCGTAGGCTTGAGTCTTGCCCACCTTGGCGTTGTTGTTGCCATGAACTCATTGGATCACAAAATCGATGAGTTTACTTGCTAAATCTTGCTTAGGAGGTTAATTATGCTTAGTGGATAGTTAGCTTAGCCTAAGATTGGTTTAGGTGGTTAGATTAGTGTAATTAGTCATTAATTGGTTAATTAGACTAATACGGTTGTTAGATTAGTTTAGTTAGAGGTTAATTAGATTATGTGATTTATTAGTTTAGTCGGTTATTTAATTAAGTCTAATTAGGCAATTAGATTAGTGTAAATAGCTTAATTAGGTATTTATTTATTTAATATTTAATTAATTAATTTTGTAATTAATTTAATTATTTAATATTTTTGGAAATTATACCGGGAGAGCTATTCATTAGAATTTTGTGCCGATTGCAATGGTGTGGTTAGTTTGTACAATTGATTGTTAAATTGTGCAATTGAGTGATGATTGTGAATTTTAAGTATTTATTTCAAATTGTGAAATTTTGGTATTTAATTAGAAAATATCGCGTGTCGGGTTTTGACACTGAAAATGATTTTAAGTACTATATCAAATAGTGAGACTTTAAAATGGAAGGATATCGATTTTTAAGGTTCGATCGATTGTGTACCCACACATGAATTATTTTCTTGGGTATTTTTAATACGAAGAGAATAGACCAAGTTCATTATCTTAATTGAGCCATTTGAGTGCAAAGCACAATGTTTATAGTCGGGATTGATTGATCATATGATGGTTAAGTGAACCCGTCCCTGATGTGCATTGGAATGATGTTGCCCCTATATAGGATGCCCCTAGACAATGGATGCCGGTTGCAGTAGATTCTGGACCGAAGCTCCTTCGGGAAAGCTATCCTCGATTTGCATCAGTGGATGTTGCCGTGATCAAAAAAGTGAGATGAAGCCTAGCTATGCTAGAAGACTGATGTGTGTCGGTATATCATGCTTGTGCAAGCAATAATTAACTTGAACGCATAATTCATTGAGTTAAACGCACCTAATTATGAGACAATTTTGTGTGGAATGATATGGGACATGTCATAATGATTTGGCCTTATAATCGGGACTCTTGTGATTGATTGATGGATGGATGGATTGATTGATTGATTGATTGAGATGTGAATTGAGACGATCCAAATGATCGAGTGTTATTACTGCACATATGTAATATATGAATTGTACTGACGTGTGTTGACATCTATTTTAGGATCAAGCTTATCCTTTAAACTTATCTTTTATAAATAGAAGATAATCTTTGATTAGAGGGAAATTTTTTTTTTTTAAATTTTTTTGAATTCAAAACTCAACTGTGTGATTTTGGAGTCACTTTGTTGTTGAGAAGTTGAGCGAAAATCTTCACCTGCGGAAACAAACTCGAGTTTTCACTTTATAAATAGAGGGTGCGAGACGTGAAAAAGGGGGGGCTTTCTCTGGATCGAGAAAGAAAAAGAGAAAAGGAGAAAAAGTGAAAAGAGAGGAAAGGGAAGAGAGGTTTTGTGTTTTTTGAAAAGGAAAAGTCAGCAGAAGCTTTTTTGGGTTTTTCTGCTGAAGTACAACATCAACAGGGGGTGGCAGAGAAGAAACAACAGAAAAGCGACGTGAGGGAGACGTGAGAGAGAGAGAGAGAGAGAGAGAGAGAGAGAGAGAGAAGAAGCAAAACACAGCAACTGTTCATCTTCTCCTTTGCGACTACCGCTCGTCCGAGCCATTCACCGAGCCGCACCAGCACCCCCTTGCGCTGGCCACCGCACCTCCACATCACACCCCCCGCGCCGCACCTCGCTCTCTCGCTTGCCCATCGCTGCACTCGGCACCTCAGCCCGATGACCGCGCCTCCGCAACTCGCAGCCCAATCGATTCCGAGCCGGCCCGCCATGCCCCGCCGTTGCTTGCGCCTTTGACCACCCGAGCCGGATCCGCAGCCCTCCACCGATACCCCGTTACCCTCATTAGCGTCACCATCTCCTCGTTGCAGCCACCGGTGTCTGACGACGACTACCGCCCAACACCCACAGCAGCCCGTTGACCGATAGCTTGAGGCCACAAGTGACGCACGTGACACCTGCTCACCGTGATACTACCGCGTCTGTTGTTGCCTTTACCGATCTCTGTGCTGCCTCACTGACTCTTGTTGAAGCCACGCTGCTCTTGACCGCAGCAGCTCGAACCAGATCCGCACCGCCTGCGCTCGCCTCTGCGGTGCCCAGACCTCCCACGCTGCTCTGCCCCAACGCTGCATCACCTCTGCTCAACCCGATGCTCGACGCTTCCCCCTTGCCGTCGCGAGCACCATCAAAACCCTACTGGACACTGAACCGACGCCTCCGACGCACCAACCTGCGAGCCCTCCTCGCCGACCCAGCCACCGGATGCCTCGCCACTCCATCCCGACGCCCGTGCCAATAGCACGTGTGTCGGCTATGTTTCGCCGGACCCCGCACCACTTGTGTCGTCCACTACAACGCCCCAAGCTCCACCACCTGCTATCTCGCTTGTTTTCACCGCAGTCCGATTGCTACCCGAGCCTCGCCGAAGTTCCGACGACGCCTTACTCTAGCCACCACGACCCATCACTGAACCACCGTCGCTTCTCCCATTTTCCAAGCCTTAGGTAGTATATTTTTATTTTTTATTTTTTACTTATTTCATGTTATGTTAGCTTATTTTTAAGTTTAATTATTTGAATTGTAGTATTGTATGTCAATATTTGTAGACCTTGTAGACATTAAGGGGTTTTATCCAAAATTATGGTAATTATTAATTTGACCGGTAAGACATTGGGTCATTTTTTTAATTAACTTTATTTTTTAGGGTTTTTGATAGTATTTCAATTGTTAAATCATTATAGAGTTAAAATAATTGTTAATTTAATCCATGAGACAACGGATTATTTTTTAAATTATTTTAATTCTTATCTTCATCCTTTTAAAATAATTACTTGTTTAAAAAGATTAAAAAAATCAAAAAAATCAAAAAATACATAAAAATCTAAATATTGCATTATCGCATTTAGGTTTAGTAAATTAGGACTGTATTTTTAGGGTTAGTAAATTAGAATATCATTCACTTTAGTTAGTCTAATTAGTTTTTAATTCCGAATTTCAATGAAAAGAATCAAAAAATATTAGGTACATATTAATTAATTTGCATAATAGGTTTAATTAGAATTTGTTTATTAGTAAAATATGGTCATATCTAGAACTTAGGTACTTAGGTCCATACACATTTCATATTAAAGCAGCACACCTAGATATTTTTAGATCAAGTCAATTTTCATTTAGTAAAACAAAAAGAGGAACAAAAAATGTCATACATGCATATAGAATTATTATGTCATTCATCCCACATCATATAGCACATGCAAATTAGATCGCACACATATTGTAATGATTTAAATTATGTCACATGAATTGCATCTCATATGTCATTAAAGTAACTCATGCGTATCAAATTTAAATTAAGATTGCATATAATCAACATTTTCAAAAAGAAAAAGAAAAATTAGGTGTCATGTCATTTAGAAATCATGTTTAGGGCATGCATTTTTATTAGCATTTTTTTTTATTGAATGTTATTTTATCGATTGTGCACCCGCATGACCATTTGCATGTTAGTAGCTTAAGTTTAAATTAATCAACATCGCTTGCAAATATTTTTAAAATAAAAATAAAAAGGTACCAAAAGGACGTTAGACTAATCTAGCGTAACCATGTCCCCGGACTTATTGAATCTCTGGTTCACAAAAGGAAAGTATTCTCCCATACTTTACTCGGGTTTCTAACCAACCCTAATTGGTTAGTGGCGGCTCCAAATTGAATATAATTGCATGTTTAAATAGATTAATTTCATAACATCAAGTCACGATTGGTAGGACTTGGGAGGGTCCGTGCCAAGTCTTCGGACTTAGTAATCCATTAGCCTTCTTTAGGTAATTCACCCTCGGGAAGGTCGCAACAACGTGCAAGAGGGAATTGAGGCGAGGTAAGTCCTTTGTATTGTGTTTATAGGCTGCCTCTAGGCATATTTCCTTCCTAATTGGGGTTTAGGGAGTAGACTCACTAAGACATTGTCTAACACCGTCATGCGCTTAACTTTCAAGTCCTTAGATGGAGGACTTGAAGCCCCCAGAGCTTGTTGAAGTGGAGTTCGAAGGATTGACAAATGTGTCTGAAGAGTAGGTTATAGGACAACTTCTTTTGGGACCGATCTTTTTGTACCTAAACCCAGTTGTTTATGAAAGCATGGCTTTTGTGAATTGTTGCCCTGCTTTTCTATGCCATGCTGTTTGCTGTCAGGGGTTATTATTTCGCTTTTGCATATGCATTAAAATGATTGGGTTGGCAACGCGTCCTGGGAACGTCGCAAATATAGTCAACCACCGAGGGATGCACATGCACTTGAGATTCGAGGCATGACAATCCTATGACCATAAGAGCTCATAGCCTCATATCTAAACCTGCACCGATCCTACTAATGGTTGTCACGTGCAAAATGGGATCGCTTAACGCTGAATGCAGCCGAGGCATTCGTCAGTTCAAAAGGCATTACTAGGAACTCATAGTGTCCATAGTGAGTCCTAAATGCAGTCTTAGGAATGTTTTCTTTCTTAATCCCTAATTGATGATATCCTGACCTCAAGTCAATTTTTGAAAAGACCAAACTTCCTTGCAGCTGGTCAAATATGTCATCAATCTAAGCAATGGGTACTTATTCTTAACAGTCACCTGATTCAGTTGCCTGTAGTCAATGCACAAATGCACCGACCGTCATTCTTTTTCACAAACAAGACTGGTGCACCCCAAGGAGACACACTTGGCCTAATAAATCCTTTATCGAGCAACTCTTGTAGTTGCACCTTTAATTCCTTTCGTTCCATCAAGGCCATCCATACGGGGCTTTCGATATTGGTTCTGTTCCAGGCATTAGTTAGATCTCGAACTCAATTTCTCGTTCCGGTGGTAACCTAGCAATTCCTTAGGAAATACATCCTGAAATTCCCTGACCACTCAAATTTCATTGAGTTTGGCCTCTTCCCTCGTATAATCCTTTACTATCACTAAGTATCCTTGACATCCTTTGTCAAGAAGTGCATGAGCCTCCATTACCAAAATAAGAGCTATGGAGGGGTTTATCTGACCTTTGAAAAATTCAAAACTAGAATGGTCAGGTGGAAAAAATTGGATCACCTTTCTATAGCAATCCATCTTAGCATGTTGCCTATGAAGCCAATCCATTCCTACGATGACATCAAAGTCATACATGACCATTACAACTAAGTCTATTTCCATATCTTGTCCCCCTATGGTTATTTTACATTTCTCACATAGCAACGTAGACAGCACCATATTCTTCAACAGCGTAGAAATATAAAGAGGTGTCTTAAGAGATATAGTTTATATTTTACTAAACTGTCTTACCTTTTAGACACCAAAGAATGCATAACACCTGTATCAAATAATGCATACACCTTCTTGCCATTTATAGAAATCGTACCTAAGATAACATTTTTGGAAGCTTCCGCATCCTCTTGGGTGACAACATACACTCGTCGTTGTGCTGGTGGTCTCTGTGGATTTCTTCATGGAGGTGGTCCATTTGCACGTGGTTGCTCTTATTGTGCTGAGTTGACATTCGGCTGCGATCCTTCTTGTGGACAGTTTTCCTGAAGTGTCCTCTTTGTCCACAACCAAAACATCTCAATTGGTTATTACAGGGTCCTGGCCCATGTTGTCTACCACTTCTCTGGCAAATATTATTCTGGTAGGACACTTTCCCTGAAGTCTGGCCACTCCTGGCCTTTCCAAAATTCCCAAAGTTACTCGTTTTCTTAGATTCCCAAGGCTGACCTTGGTCTGGATAGGGTCTCTTGCCTCATCGGGCATCATTAAACATTGTCTATCTCTTAGAGTCCCCTTGCTCCCTTATTAGTTCATGTTCCACTAGCTGTGCCCTTTCATAAATTTCAGTATAATCTTTTATGTTCAGGGGCACAAGTTGTTTCCTAATATCAGTTCTTAATCCCTTCAGGAATCCCTTAGCTTTCTCCTCTCGATCCTCTATCAATCTAGGAGCATACCTCGACAGTTTAGAAAATTTCGCTTCATACTGATCTACTGTCAACTCCTTTTGTTCTAATTGGACGAACTCAATAATTTTCCTATCTCTGGCACAATCGAAGAAATGCTTTCTATTAAAAGCCTTAATAAATTCATCCTAGTTTATGGTAGTACCAGGTGCAAAGATCGTATCTCTTGAAGCTCTCCACCAAAATTTGGTATTTCCTTCCAATTGGTACTTTGCCAAAGTTATCTTTTCAGCATCATTGCAGTTCAACACTCAGAAGATCTGGTCTATTCCATCAATTCATTGTTCCACCTCCTCAGGAATTCCCATTCCGGTAAACTTAGGTGGTTTCAACTTTAGGAATTATTCCATCAGTCCTTGAGGGTGATGTTTTGCTCCGGGTTGTTGCCGGGCTTGTCTTTCCATCAAATTTCTTAAATTGGCTAATGTCTGCAGGATATCTTCCATCCGGGGCTCTACCCTTGAAGTAGAGGCTTCAGCCCTCTAGAGGTGAGAACTCCCAGTTTGTACCATGGTTTCCTGCAGTTCACCAAGCACTTGCCTTAGGAACAATTAGTGACTCAATGTCACTAGTCAAGAAATAAAGTAAAAGCATTACTAGAGTCACATAAGTAACATAAAATGTTACTTGCACACAAAGGTAACTCACAATCATTACTAGTGTTTTACGAGTGAACTCAATCACCCGTTGTTCATAGTTAGTCAACTACTCCTAAAAATGCCTTATCGGGTGCATCATTATATCCTCCCTGTGACGTCCTAGTAGCGTCTCATACTAAGCGCAAGCGGAAATTATATGGATTATCATCTTGATAGGACCAATTGATTTCAATTATCAGACTATAGCATCCATCTAGAATTTGTTAGCATGTATAACATGGATATCTTTAGAATCTCAAGCTTTATATCACAAGTTACCCTATAACCGTCCGTTTATTTGGTATTAGAGGATTCAACTAAGCATATGTAAAAGGATCATGGAAAGCTTCATTTACTTTCCTTTTAAAACCATTCGAGCTTACAAACATCGACTTGGATTACTTACAAATTCATCACCTACGTACAACATACTTACATGTTTAAAACAAAGGTGTAAGTAAACAGCCAGGGAAAAGGGTGAGGGGATTTCTAACTTCACTACCCCACACTAGCCCACGTCCATAAAAAAATAAAAGATGTCTCCTCTAGCTTCATCACAATTTGAGCGCCTAAGCACCTCACACCCCGGCTCTAGGTCCTCCAGCACCGAATTGAAGAGGGCCAAATAGCTCTCCTTCGTGGTTTATAAACCATGCAACGAACCTCATTGGAATCCAATCTACCCTACCATCGTCCATCCAAAGTGTAGCCTCATATCTCGTATAGATCAGCTCGATATTAGGATCATACACATTGTGGAAAGATACATCGATGTATGCTATCACCCCATAATGAGCTATAAGTGGTACATCCATACTAACGATCTGGAAGAAAAAGGAATGAGCAATGCCCAGTAAAGAAATAATAAGACCCTAAACTAGACAATCCACGATTGCCAAAGAAAGCAAGAGAACACAACCAAATAGCTTAACATACTCAGGAAGAATTGTCACAGGTATAACTAAGTGAATACCAAAATGCCACATGAACAATCATTTCATACCAAACATGCTAATTGTACATGTATACCTCATGCTCTTAATCTAAATCAAGATAAAATGCAATAGCAGCAAAAGTGGAATTACTTTATAGTGTGTATATTAAAGTCCACCTTTGATTAGTTTACCCACTGGAATGCAAGTCGGCCCAATCAAGTCACTTTTGGAATCCCACATCTGAACTTCCACAATATTGCTATCATGGGCATCTCACTCCGAGGCATTCTGGTATCACACAACCAAGGCATCCCAAGATCACTTAGCATGGGGCATCTCACTCCGAGGCATCACGGTATCCCACAACTGTGGCATCCCAAAATTTCATGGCAATTTCATATTAATATTACGACCTATGGAAAAGTGAATGGTTGTGTTGTTAAAGTATGTTGTGGCCTATAGACCAAAGAATTGTAATAGATTAAGGCCAAACACTTTAATGGAAATGTATCTTATGTTCTTGGATTATCAAAGTTGGTGTAATAGGATAATTTGATAATGAGAATTTTGTTCTTGGCTATGCACCTTATGGATTTGATTTTTATGGATTAATGTTGCAAGTTTTTGGCCATATTTTTTTTAATAATTAGGTATTTATTTAAGTGGAAAATAATAGCGGATTATTAAAGGAGGGAGTGGGCTGATTTTTGGGCCAAACCAGCCCACAATCCCCTACCCTTCGACTGGTGAAGGCCCGACCCAAGAGGTCCAATGGGCCGTCGACCAAGGCTGGCCCAAGCCCAGCCGGATGAAGCCACCCTCTTGCATGAAGAATGGCAAGTGGCATGAGGGGTCTTCCAAGTGTCACATTGCATGCAAAGCTAATGATGGTTAATCATTGAGGGGAAGAAATTAGTGAGGGGAAGGGGCGGATTAGGCGAGGAGCAACTGAGAGAGGGGGAGGGGTGTCGCACAAGAGAGGAAGAGAGAAAGAGAGGTAGCCAAAGGAAGAGGAGGACCGAGCCCCCTGTGCGTCTGTCTAGCCGCCGCCGTCGAGCCGCCTTGCCCTCCGTTTTGCTTGCTGCGATTTGCTTGGATTAGAGGCAAGTAGAGTCTATCAATCTACCCTTTGCTTGCTGTGATGTGTGTGTAGAAAATGGTAAACGTTGGATGTAGTAGAGGTGAGGAAATTTCGGAGCTTTGGGGAGAAGTGTCATGGTTTAGCATTCTGTTTTTCTAGAATGGTAGTCTGTCTCCTTGCTGTTTCGTGAACTTTAGGTGGGTGTCTAGTTGGAATTTCACTTCAACTTCTTGATGAAAATTATAGAGAACCTTTTGAAGTATAACATATCAAAAATTGAGAGGAAATGAACAAGTATAGGTTGGTGAAAATTTTTTTCTTTGAAGAAGTTAGATCTGGAAATCGTAATACTGACCTAGTGTGATTCTGTAAATTTTATAAAATTATCCGATTGGAATTTGGTCTTGTGTTTTTAATGAAAGTTGAAGATGACATGTTAAGAAGTAATATACTAAAATTTGAGAGGAAATGGACGAGTCTAGGTGGGTGAAACGATTTTATCCGAAATGGTTAGATCAGGAATTTGATGTCGAGGGTTATGGACGGTTATGGTTATTATAGTTTTTAATCTATCGTAAATATGATTTTGAGTTCTACATGAAATTTTTACTTCTGGATTTTTTCTGTAACATATAAAAGTTTCAGAATTTTTGAAGTTGATTTAGGATTTTTACTGAATTGGTGAATGAAATTGTGTGTGGCAATATTCCGAAATTATAAAGATTGTAATGCATGGACTGTACCGAAATGTATGGTGTTCTTTTGAGGTGGTGTCCTTCATGAAATGTTTTCCTCTAGATCTTTTATATAACATGTCGAATTTTTAGAATTTATTAAGGTTGTTTACTAAATTTTCAAGAATTATGACCAAAGGAACGCAATGTTTTTATCCGAAATTTTGCTGTATTTTAAAAAATAAATGAAATTGCTCCATATGATATAATGTCTTGAGTGATTGATCATGCTGCATATGTGGTGACATATGGCATGTTATATAACATCAAAAGTTGGTTGAGACCTTTGATATTGTTGCATCAAATGCCATGTTGAAATTGAGATACATGCGTGAATAGAAATTATGATAATGATGATACCGTTAGAGGTGTGAGCCGATGATGCCTCGGGAGTGTTGGGATGCCCGGAGTGTGGGTGCCGGATACTCGGAGTGTGTGTGCCAGAAGCCTTGGAGGTGTGTCGCGGGGGGATACCTTGTGATGCTAGTTGGGGTACGAGATAGCCGGAGGTGTGTGCCGGAGGCTCCTTGTGATGCTAGGTTGGGTGCGAGCGATAAATGAGGGATGCAAACACTGATCCCCGGGAAGAAAGATGAAAATGAGATCCTCTTATGAAAGTGAAAATTTAAAATTGAATCAAGTGCATAGTGGAATACGCATGGCTGCTTGATGACATATGTACAAGTGTATGGTGGTATATGCACATCGCATGGTGGAATATGCATGGCTGCTTGATGACATATGTAAAAGTGCATGGTGGTATATGCACATTGCATGGTGGAATATGCATGACTGTTGATGATATAAGTACAAGTGCATGGTGGCTTTATGCATATTGTATGGTGATATATGCATGGCTGTAAGGTGAGGTATGCTCGAATGTATGAATGATATGTGTTTTATTCATAATACATTGATTGTTCTGTTTGACACATTGTGTAGTTTGGTGGATTTTTACTGCTAAGTAGCTGTACTCACCCATTTGGGATTAACATTTCAGATTAGAAAGATGCCTCTGTCACTAGTCATGCGTGGTACCTTCTATGGCATACCTACTGACGTTGATGTGGAGTGCACGGAGCATTCCTGTATTAGTGTACCTGGTCCGGTGTTTGTCTGAGTCCGTCTCTTGGTGATGTATGACGTGGGTTTTGCTGATGGCCCTGTTATCCAATAGTTTTTGTTTGTTCACGTTCGATGCAATGGGATGATGCTAGGGATGCTGCCGCTGCCGCCACTCGATGCACCGGGTTGGATGTGATGGCAAGTATGACTGGTGGGAGCTAACACTTTTTGGGATAGCCGATGCTTGTTGATGGAGGGGTGTACATGTCTGATATAGGGTCGAGTTCTCCTTTGAGTTATAGCCAAGTATAGTTAAAAATCTTGGCCTTTTGCTGTACCGACCCGAGATGTCCATCATGAAAATGTAAATAAAAGTGACTCGGCTTTATCTTTTCATTTGCTGTGTAGTTGGTGTGCATTGCATTATTGTTATTGGAGTAAGGGATGGTGAGACTTGTTTATGCTTTCGTTGATGAGCTGCGCTGGGACCTTTACAAAACAAAAAAAAAAAAAAAGGAGAAGAATTTTATTGATCAACCCCTATGAACTATAGTTCCACTTTAATTAAAAAGTTATTAGACTGGTATGTAGTAGGATAAGTGATAAGTACCTGTGGCGACCCTAATGGATCGGGGAGCATGCCGAGGGGGTGCCACAACAACCAAGGCATCCTTAGTCACACACAGGGGCATGTAACTGAAAGGCATCTCGTCGTCTCACTTAACGGAGGCATCCAAGATCACACAGCATGGGCATCCAAGATCACACAGCATGGGCATCCCACTCCCTGGAGCATCACTCGTATCTCGGTACCAATGGAAATCTCTTACTCACACATTCCACACATCACACCTTTGATTAATATCACATCACAGCATGCACAAGACCTCGAGAGTACACAATTACATCAAGCAGGACTTATGCTAATACAACACTTCATTCATGTCGCACTCCTTGCACACACATTCCATAATTGGTAACCACACAATGACCACACTTCAAATGATGGAAGAGGCATGATCATACACAAACTAACCAATATCACAAGACCATTAGACAAGTTATATGTCATGAAAGTAAGGTACAAGAGGCACAGTATCCACCGCACAATCTCGGATCAAAGCAGGATATCAGCAAATATGAGCAGTTTCAAACACAAAAGCGGAAAGTACAACAAATATTACCTAAATGTTACAAAATTTTAGTATGTTATAGAATATACATAGATTAACATTTTTTGTGAAGAAACCTAAGCCTATATCTCAATGTATAAAGAGCAGTAATTTGCTGTCTTCTTTCTTAAAATTCTGCAACAACTGTCCAGATTGAGGACCT
The DNA here is from genome assembly GCA_017140325.1 of Eucalyptus leucophloia subsp. euroa. Taxonomy (NCBI): domain Eukaryota; kingdom Viridiplantae; phylum Streptophyta; class Magnoliopsida; order Myrtales; family Myrtaceae; genus Eucalyptus; species Eucalyptus leucophloia. The sequence continues at coordinate 35,716,184 of CM029478.1, forward strand.
ACAGAAGAAGGCTCATTTCACTACTCGAACCTTGACCGTTTGTTCTCAAATTTTCATATGTTGTTCCTAAAGATGTTTCATACAAATTTTATAAAGGGTTTAAGGTCCAATTCTATCTAGAAAATTACAGAAAATTCGTAGAACTACTTAAGATTTTGCTGTCTTATGCAGATCAGCTTACTGTTCTAAGGGAAAATGATCTCGCCAACACTTTTTTCGCAAGAATCACACTATAACTAGAGGTCAAAACCTAAAATAGTTAGTATACTCTTAAGTAAACTAGTTCTTTCCTTTAACTACATATTTCAAATCCCAAGCGATGCATAATTAAAGGGTTTTCCATCTCTGTCTTTCCAAAACAGAATGTTTCGAATCACTATACCCATCTATAGCTCAACTAAACCATTTAGCTCCTCTAAAAATTCTCTTTTAGTACCCTAACACCTCTCCAACAGCACCTAAGAGTGACCTCAGTAGTTCTTCGCCTACACACAGCCATCCACAGCTCGATTCAAGACAAGTAATCACACCTTGACACTTCAACAACAACTTGTAACCCCCAACTTCACTCGACAGTGGTCTTTCCACCTAGTTGACCAAACTCAGCTCCCTCACACTCAATTCTTAAACCATCCAAAGCCTTATCATGACATGCAAGGACTCATAGCTTCAATCTAGAGTTCATTTAGCCTATTTCAAGACAAAACAGAATCATCACACCAAATCCTCAACCATTCAGCTAGTTCTCTTGACAAAACAATGGATAATTTATATTTTATGAACTCATCATTTCCTTACTGGTTGCTTGGCTTCACTGTTGGCTTGCTGGTTTCCAAGAATCTTCCCCTAAACTCATGCGAGAAGAAGCAAAGTTGCCGGAGTTGTTGTAATAAAGGAGAAAAGAGAGAGAGTTTTGGGTCTGTTTTGGGGTGAAGAGGGAGTGTCGTGAATTATGAGGAAGTTTGAATTGAGTGTAATCCCAAGGAGAAGTAATCATTATGTTTCCTCTACAGCTTCGGTTAGGCAGGAAGAAAACCGAGGGAAGAGAGGGGGTGTTGTGGCCTTCATGCACACTTCGTTCCTCATGGTCGACATCTGGCGTTCGAGAACAATTAACTTCTAATCTATGTCATTAGTCGGTCTATTAGTTCCTAATGTCTTTTACTTAGTTTCGTTCCGAATCCACAAAATTTCAATTCCCTTGTAACTATATGAATCTATGAGTTCGCATAAATCAAAATGACGCATTAACATCTCGGCACTAATCTACGAACAAGAATTTATGGCGAGAAATACTAAAGTTAGTAGTCCACACTAGCATTACAATCGCTTATAAGTCTTTAATAATTTTTTAATTAAATCGTCATAATGGCAATCTATAAACTTAAACGGAAATTAAAGCGCTTGGGCCTAAATAGCCGTCTCTGGCCCACCAGGCTCATTATACGACAATTCATGGCCCACTAGACTTAATTTAGCATTCTAATTATGTGGCATCCTAAAATTTCGTGACAACCTCTAGAGCACCATGAACCATGATAAGGTAGTGGAAGTGCCGTTTGATTTTGTATTAGCCATTGAATCAATGAATTTCAATTAATTTAAGGCCAAGCATTGTAATGGATGATTGTTTGGATGGAGATCGTCTGCAAGTGACCCAAGGATTTTATTTAGGTGCAAATTGGCATAGAAATCTTATTCTTGGTGGTGCACTTTATAAGTAGAATTTTATTGATTTAAATTACAAAGTCTTGTGGATTTATAAGTTGAAATTAGGTGTTTGTTTATAAGGGTTAAGTGGGATAGGAATAGGAGAGGGTGGGTTGACTTCTCGGCCCAAAGACCATTCGACCAGCCCACGCCAGCCCCCTATTCGATCGGCCCATGAAGGCCTAAGGCCGGCCCAACCTTGAAGCCCATCAACCTTGCATGTGAGCTGCCAAGTGGCATGGAGGAGGAGCCAAGTGTGGCTGCCCCCATTGGCTTCCTTGGGCGGCTTCATGCAATCAAATGATTGTAAATGATTATGGGGGAAGAAAAGAAAAGGGAGGGAGGCGGATGATGGAGAGGAATCGACCGAGAGAGAGAGAGAGAGAGAGAGAGAGAGAGAGAGAGTACCGTTCGAGAGAGAAAGGGAACTGAGAGAGAGGAAGAGAGAAAGAGAGGAAGCAGGCGTGCGAGAGGAAGAGGAAGACCGTCCGTTCGCCATTTTGCCGCGGTTCTTGTTGCTGTTTGTGCTTGAGTTTAAGGCAAGTGAAGTCCTAAAACCTACCCCTTGCATTGCTGTGTGTATGTGTAGTAGATGATAAGTCTTGGTTGTGGTAGATGGGATGAGATTTCAGAGCTTTGAAGAGAGATTCGTTGGTCATGCATGCTGTTTCTGGAAAGACCAGTCCGACCGTCTGTGAGTTTGTGTGCTGCATGTGATTTTTTAGTTGATATCTTGTTTTGATTTCTTCATGAAAGTTGTGGAGAACACCTTGAAGAATAACATACTAACATTTCAGGCAAAACGAACAAGTATTGGTTAATGAAACAATTTTTCTTTGGAGAAGTTAGATCTGGAATCCATTGTGCTGATCTTTAGAGATTTCGTCGTCTGTAAAGTAACTTTTATTCAAAATATCACTTTGATAACTTAATGAAAGTTGTAGTATACTTCTTGAGGTAGAACATATCAAAATTTCAGAGGAAATGAACAAAGATAGGTCAGTGAAATCGTCGTCTTTTGAAGAAACTTGATCTGGGAAAAAAGTTACTTCGACCCAGCATGATTTCGTGATTTTTATAAAAAACATATAGTTAATATTTGTTCATGGTTCCTTAACAAAAGTTGTAGGTAATATTTTTAGAAATAACATACTAAAACTTTAGAAGAAATGAACATATGTAAGTTGGTGAAATAAGTTTCTTTTGAAAGATGATAATCTGGAAAAGATGACGCTGAGAACAGGGAGAAATTACCATCTATATCTATTAACCTAGAACTATTTGGGTTTTGATGTCTTCATGAGATATTTACCCATAGGAATTTTCTATAATATGTCAAAATTTCAGAATTTTTAGAGTTCATTTGGGTATTTAATTTAAATTTCTCCCGAAACTGTGCAAGCTGAAATATTGAAGTTTTGAATTCTGTGATGCATGGACCATACTATTTTGTGTGAGATTCTTTTGGCATGGAGTTATTCATGAGATATCTGCCTTTAGGTCTCGTTTATAATGTGTCAAGTTTTCAGAATTTATTAATGTCATTTACTAATTTTTCTGGAGTTTTAATTAGGGGAATGCATTCTGATTTATCCGAAACATTGATGTGTTTTGAAAAATAAATGAATTTATCCTTGTGATGTAATACTTTGAGTGGTTGATTTTGCTGCATATGTGATGACGTATGGCATGTTATTTGGCATGAAAAGTTCGTTGAGACCCTTGATATTATTGCATTAAATGCCATGTTGAAATTGAAATACATGTGTGGATATAACTTGAGAAAATAACGAGACTGTCGGAGGTGTGAGCCAACAATGCCCCAGGAGTCGGGATGCCCAGAGGTTCGAATGAGTTGATGCCTTTTGGATGCCTGGTTGTATTATGAATACATGCCTAGAGATTTTCCCCGGGAGTGTTGGGATGCTCTGTTGTATTATAATACATGCCCAGAGGGTGAGGGGTTGTATTATGATGCATGCCCAGAGGGTAGGGGTAACTATTTTCATGGCGAGCCCTGAAGATTCCTCGTGACGCCAAGTGGGATGCGAGATGCCCAGAGGTGTGTGCCGAATGCCCAGAGGTGTGTGCCGGAGGCTCCTCGCGATGCCAGGTTGGATGCGAGCGATAAATTGTGGGATGCAAACATTGGTCCCTAAAGGAAAAATGATGAAATCCTTGTGAAAGATAAGAACTGAAATTGAATCATGTGCATGGGTGTATGCATATGACATGATGCACAATCTGCTTATGAAAATAAATTGATGCTAATTGATATTGAAAATGCAATCATGGAGGCGTAAATGGATCTCATGGTGATGTATGCTTGATAACATGGATGATATGAGTGCATTGTGGTATATGCACATATGGCATGGTGATATATGCATGATTGCTTGATGATAAGTGCATGGTGGTATATGCATATATGGCATGGTGATATATGCATGGCTACAAGGTAAGGTATGCTTGAATGCATCAATGATATGTGTTTTATTCATGATACTTTGATTGTTCTGTTTGATGTACTGTGTAGTGTGGTGGATCTTTACTGCTGAGTGATTGTACTCATCCGTTTGGGGAATAACATTTCAGACTAGATAAGATACCTCTGCTACCACTACCACCGGTAGATGGGTCAAGTGGTTGGATATGATTGCGAGGAGGAGGATAGCAAAGGAAGGAACTTTTGGACGCCGACACTGATCGATGGACTTTAAGTATACGACTGTTGGAGGAGATGTCGGTCATCTTTTGAAGTATAACCGAGTTTAGAAGACTATGGCATTTTGATGTACTGATGAATGATGTCCATTTGGTTTAAGTAAATAAAAGTGTTCGGCTTTTACCTATAAATGTTTAGTGGGTGTGCATCATTTTCTGAATATAAGGAAGGGGGTTAATGGATGTGCTTCCGTTATATAAATTGCGTAGGGACCGATCTAAAAGATGTAAACCCCCAGGATTGATAGACCTTCAGGTCAAGCAAGAGAATGGAAATCGAATTGTGGTGACCTTAACGGTTTGGGGGCCGTCGAGTGGTGCCACATCTAGTGGTATCAGAGCGATGGTTATAGATTGGAGTGATAAGGAGCCTCATTCAGAAATTGAGAAACGTGATGACAATGCACATCATAGGGTATTAAATGGAATAATTGGTTAACCTTGAATAACGGGTGATTAGTATTCACTCGTAGATCCCTAGTAATTTATTATGAGTTGCTTTTGGGTACTAGTAACATGTATATGTTACTTATGTAGTAGTAGTTGCTTTGAATGGAGACAGTGAGTCTCAGATTATTCCTGAGGCAATGCTTAGAAATTGCAGGAAAGTTATGGTGCGAGCTGGAATTGCTCATCCATTAAGGGCTAAAGCCTCTGCTGCAAGGGCTAAACCCCGAATGGAAGACATCTTGCAGGCATTGGCCAATATTGGAAATCTGATGGATAGGCAAGCGCAACAACAACTTGGAATGAAACGTCAACCTCAAGGATTGGTGGAACAATTTCTGAACTTGAAGCCACTTAAGTTTAGTGTAATAGGAAGTCTTGAGGAGGCGAAACATTGGATTGATGGAATGGAGCAAATTTTTCGATTGTTGGACTACAGTGATGCTGAGAAAATAGTTTTGACAGAGTACCAGCTAGAGGGAAATGCAAAATTTTGGTGGAGAGCTTCGAGAGACACAATTTTTCCACCAGGTACTAATGTGAACTGGGAAGAGTTTGTTAGAAGGAAGCATTTCTCTAACTATGCTAAGGATAAGAAGATCACTGAGTTTGTTCAGTTGGAACAAAGGGAGTTGACAGTGAATTAGTATGAGGCAAAATTTTCTAAATTGTCTAGGTATGCTCCCAGATTGATTGAGGATCGTGAGGAGAAAGCTAAGAGATTTCTGAAAGGATTGAGGACTGATATTAGGAAGCAACTGGTGCCTTTGAGTATAAGGGATTATCATGAGATTTATGAAAGGGCACAGTTAGTGGAGCAAGAGCTGGTGAGAGAGCGATCAGAGTTTAAGAGATAGCCAAACTTTAATGATGTTCGAAGGGGTAAGAGACCCTATCCTGATTAAGGTCAGCCCTGGGAATCTAAGAAGAGGAATAATTTTGGAAATTCTGGAAAAGTCAGGAGTGGCCCGGTTCTAGGGAGAGTACCTTACCAAAATAATATTTGTTAGAGATGTGGTGGACAACATGGACCAGGACCCTGTAATGATCGATTGAAATGTTTTGGCTGTGGGCAGAGAGGTCACTTTAAGAAAGATTGTCCACAAAAGAGGTTGCAGCCGAATGTTAGCTTGGTGCGATAGGTACAATAAAGTACTAGTGGACCAAACCTACCAAGGAATCCACAGAGGCCACTAGCACAAGGACAAATGTATGCGGTCACCCAAGAGGAAGCAAAAGCTTCCGAAAATATTATCTCAGGTACGATTTTGATAGAGGGATAAGAAGGTATATGCGTTATTTGATATGAGTGGCACGCATTCCTTTGTGTTTGAGAAATATAGATGATTGTGAGAAGTAGGAACCAAATCTTTAGATATGCCTCTTCGTATTTCTACGTTAGCATGTGAGATGTGTGAGATAACCCTAGGGGAATGAGATCTGGAAATGGACTTGGTAGTGATAGTTATGTATAACTTTGACCTCATCATAGGAATGGACTAGTTTCGTAAGCAATTGACTAGGATGAATGATATCCTGAGATACTACTTACCCGTGCGCTAAGGATAAAACCGTGAGGCTAAGAATGGGATAGGCTAAAGCGGATAATATCTCTATAAGTTAGTCCCTATCGAAATGGGACCCTCCAATGGATGTGTAGTTTGGGTTCGAACCAGGCGAAAGCTGGTGTACCTGTAATGACCTGGTTCGATGAGGGCGCGGAGTGGACGCCGAGGTCAAAGGACCTGAACAACGAGCGGCTCCTGGCAGGCTTCTAGGATGGCAAAAGGGGGCAGGAATGAACTGAACTATGAACGGAATTGGGAAGGCAGTGTTTATGGGATAATTCTATCAGAGTGGCGCAGCGGGAGCATGGTTAAGCTTGTAGAACTTTTGTTTGTGAAAAAGGACGGGTCGATGTGTTTGTGCATTGATATTAGGCAATTGAGTCATGTAATTGTTAAGAGTAAGTACTCATTACCTAGAATTGATGATCTATTTGACCAACTGCAAGGAGGTTCGGTCTTTCCTAAAAAAAAAAAAAAATTGACTTGAGAATAGGATACCATCGACTAAGGATTAAGAAATAAGACATTCCTAAGATCGCATTTAGGACTCGCTATGGACACTATGAGTTCCTAGTTATGCTATTTATATTGACGAACACCTTAATTGCATTCATGGATTTAATGAATAGGATATTTAAGCCTTATTTCGATCAAATTGTGATTGTCTTCATTTGATGATATCCTGATATATTCTAAAGGACTTGAAGAACATGCGCAGCATCTAAGCGTAATGTTGCAAACAAGGCTTAAGAAGTGAATTATGGAGAGTGAGTTATGAATTTGAGGATTAAGTTATGATCATTTGAGCTAAGTAGTGACTTCCTATTAGAGGATCTCATTGGAAGTCTTGATGCATTACATGGAGGCATTTAGTATGTATAGATTGATCTTGGAAGTCATGAGTTTGAGTGGTCATATGAGATATGAAATTATTTGTGGTTTAGATGTCGGAATAATAGGTTTAATTGATGATGGTCAACTTTTAATTTTGGTGATGATCTCAGTTTGAAAAGGTTTAGTGGAATTAGTGGATATGATCAATTGTGGTTATAGTCTTTCCAAGGTGAAAAGGTGAAAGTTCAAGTTGTGGATTTGATGAATGATTAGTCCAAGTGATGATCCTTTAGGGTGAGACATGAGATATACTCGATGGAAACTGGACAAGTTTCATTTTGGTGGATTGTCGATCTTTGAATTGAATGAGTCTTGGTGGACTATCGATATTTGAACCGAATGAATGGTATTATATTTTAGGCTTGAATCTGTGTTATAGTGAAAGCGTAGTTAATGTCTTTGTTGGACTGAACCAAATGAGTTATTGGTGGTGTTGATTTTGATGGTTCTAGGCTTGAATTGATGGTGACAAAGGTATAGGAATAATTTGGCTAAATGGTGTGTTAGATTGAAACCGTTAGATATACTAGAATGGAAATGGGATCATGTGATGATGGATTTCGTGCGAGGATTACCAAGGACATTAAGTGGTCACGACTCTATCTAGGTGATAATAGATCGCTTGACTAAGTCTACCCATTTCCTAGCAGTTTGCATAGACTACCTGATGAGTAAATTTGCTGAGATATATGTAAGTCAGGTAATACATTTACATGGTGTTCCTGTAACTATCACATTGAATCAAGACTCAAGATTTACTTCCAACCTTTGGCGAAGTCTTCAAACCGCCTTAGGGACAAAGTTCCCATTTAGTATCTCTTTTCATCCACAAATGGACGGACAAACAAAAAGAGTGATCCAAGCATTAGAGGACATGTTAAGAGCTTGCATCCTTGACTTTAAAGGAAGTTGGGATGAAAAGTTATACCTGGTAGAATTTGTGTATAACAATAGTTTTCAGAAAAGTATCGGCATGGCTGAGGAAGTATCAGCCAGACCCTGGTCACATACTCGATCATGAAGCCATCAAAGTAGATGAGAAAGTGAGGTACATCGAAGAGCCTATGCAAGTAGTGGATCGAAAGGAGCAAATTCTTAGGACTAAGAAGATTCCTTTGGGTAAGATATTATGGCGACATCATGATGTGGAGGAAGCCACATGGGAGAATTAAAACGAGATGAGGGAAAGGTACCCTCACTTGTTTGTCACTTGTTTGAGAAGACATAGGTAATGTCTAATTTCGAGGGCGAAATTCTCTAAGGAGGGGAGAATTGTGGCATCCTAAAATCTCGTGACAACCTCTGGAGTACCATGAATCATGATTAGGTAATGGAAGTGCCATTTGATTTTGTATTAGCCATAGAATTAATGAATTTCAATTAATTTAAGGCCGAGCATTGTAATGGATGATTGTTTGGATGGAGATTGTCTACAAGTGACCCAAGGATTTTATTTAGGTGCAAATTGGCATAGAAATCTTATTCTTGGTGGTGCACTTTATAAGTAGAATTTTATTGATTTAAATTACAAAGTCTTGTGGATTTATAAGTTGAAATTAGGTGTTTGTTTAAATAAGGGTTAAGTGGGATAGGAATAGGAGAGGGTGGGCTGATTTCTAGGCCCAAAGATCATTTGACCAGCCCACGCCAACCCCCTATTAGACCGGCCCATGAAGGCCCAAGGCCGGCCCAACCTTGAAGCCCATCAACCTTGCATGTGAGCTGCCAAGTGGCATGGAGGAGGAGCCAAGTGTGGCTGCCCCCATTGGCTTCCTTGGGTGGCTTCATGCAATCAAATGATTGCAAATGATTATGGGGGAAGAAAAGAAAAGAGAGGGAAGCGGATGATGGAGAGGAATCGAGAGAGAGAGAGAGAGAGAGAGAGAGAGAGAGAGAGAGTACCGTCTGAGAGAGAAAGGGGACTGAGAGAGAGGAAGAGAGAAAGAGAGGAAGTGGGCGTGCGAGAGGAAGAGGAAGACCGTCCGTTCGCCGCTTTGCCGCTGTTCTTGTTGCTGTTTGTGCTTGAGTTTAAGGCAAGTGAAGTCCTAAAACCTACCCTTTGCATTGCTGTGTGTACGTGTAGTAGATGGTCAGTCTTGGTTGTGCTAGATGGGATGAGATTTCGGAGCTTTGAAGAGAGATTCATTGGTCATGCATGCTGTTTCTGGAAAGACCAGTCCGACCATCCGTGAGTTTGTGAACTGCATGTGACTTTTGGTTGGAATCTTGTTTCAATTTATTTGTGAAAGTTGTAGAGAACACCTTAAGGAACAACATACTAAAATTTGAGGCAAAACGAATAAGTATTGGTTAGTGAAACGATTTTTCTTTGGAGAAGTTAGATCTGGAATCCGTTGTGCTGACCTTTAGAGATTTCGTGGTCTGTAAAGTAACTTTTTAGTGAAAATATCACTTTTATCTCTTAATGAAAGTTGTATTATACCTCTTGAGGTAGAATATATCAAAATTTCAGAGGAAATGAACAAAGATAGGTCGGTGAATTCGTCGTCTTTTGAAGAAACTGGATCTGGGAAAAACATTACTTCAACCCAGCATGATTTCGTGATTTTTATAAAATCATACAGTTAAAATTTGTTCATGTGTCCTTAACAAAAGTTGTAGGTGATATTATGAGAAATAAAATACTAAAAATTTAGAAGAAACGGACATATGTAAGTCGGTGAAATGAGTTTCTTTTGAAAGATGATAATCTGGAAAAGATGACGCTGAGAACAAGGTGAAATAACCGTCTATATATAGTAACCTAAAACGATTTGGATTTTGATGTCTTCACCAGATATTTACCTCTAGAAATTTTATATTACATGTCAAAATTTCAGAATTTTTGGAGTTCATTTGGGTATTTAATTTAAATTACTCCCGAAACTGTGCAAGCTGAAATATTGAAGTTTTGAATTCTATGATGCATGGACCATACTGTTTTGTGTGAGATTCTTTTGGCATGGAGTTATTCATGAGATATCTGCTTTTACATCTCGTCTATAATGTGTCAAGTTTTCAGAATTTATTAATGTCATTTACTAATTTTTCTGGAGTTTGAATTAGAGGAATGCATTCTGATTTATCCGAAACATTGATGTGTTTTGAAAAATAAATGAATTTATCCTTGTGATGTAATACTTTGAGTGGTTGATTTTGCTGCATATGTGATGACGTATGGCATGTTATATGGCATGAAAAGTTGGTTGAGACCCTTGATATTATTGCATTAAATGCCATGTTGAAATTGAGATACATGTGTGGATATAACTTGAGAAAATAACGAGACTGTCGGAGATGTGAGCCGACGATGTCTCGGGAGTCGGGATGCCTAGAGGTTCGAATGAGTTGATGCTCTTTGGATGCCTGGTTGTATTATGAATACATGCCCAAAGGTTTTCCCCGGGAGTGTCGGGATGTCCTGTTGTATTATAATACATGCCCAGAGGGTAAGGGGTTGTATTATGATGCATGCCCAGAGGGTAGGGGTAACTATTTTCATGGTGAGCCCTGAAGATTCCTCGTGACGCTAGGTGGGATGCAAGATGCCCGGAGGTGTGTGCCGGAGGCTCCTCGCGATGCCAGGTTGGATGCGAGCGATAAATTATGGGATGCAAACATTGGTCCCTAGAGGAAAAATAATGAGATCCTCGTGAAAGATAAGAACTGAAATTGAATCATGTGCATGGGTGTATGCATATGACATGATGCACGATCTACTTAGGAAAATAAATTGATGCTATTTGATATTGAAAATGCAATCATGGAGGCGTAAATGGATCTCATGGTGATGTATGCTTGATAGCATGGATGATATGAGTGCATGGTAGTATATGCACATATGGCATGGTGATATATGCATGGCTGCAAGGTAAGGTATGCTTGAATGCATGAATGATATGTGTTTTATTCATGATACCTTGATTGTTCTATTTGATGCATTATGTAGTGTGGTGGATCTTTACTGCTGAGTGGTTGTACTCACCCCGTATGGGGAATAACATTTCAGACTAGATAAGATACCTCTGCTGCCACTGCCACCGGTAGATGGATCAAGTGGTTGGATATGACCACGAGGAGGAGGATAGAAAAGGAAGGAACTTTTGGACGCCAACACTAATCGATGGACTTTAAGTATATGACTGTTGGAGGAGATGTCGGTCATCTTTTGAAGTATAGCCGAGTATAGAAGAGTATGGCATTTTGATGTACTGATGAATGATGTCCATCTGGTTTAAGTAAATAAAAGTGTTCGGCTTTTACCTATAAATGTTTAGTGGGTGTGCATCATTTTCTAAATATAAGGAAGGGAGTTGATGGATGTGCTTCCGCCATATAAATTGCGCAGGGACCGATCTAAAAGATGTAAACCCCCAAGATTGATAGACCTTCAGGTCAAGCAAGAGAATGAAAATCGAACTGTGACGACTCTAATGGTTCGGGGCCGTCGAGGGGTGCCACAAATGAACCTAACTCTTGGCTCGCTCCAAGCCAAGCCCAATCTATATCCTATCCTTTGGCCGATTGAGCCCACACTTGATAACTCGTGCGGCCCGCTGACTACTTAAGCCCACACATTCCTCACTGCCCATTAGGCTTGTCATCTAGCCCTCTTTAAAAATAGTCCAAGCCCTTAAGATTCCAATTACACTTAAAGGGTCGGTAAAATTCGGGATGTCACAACTCTCCCTTACTTAGAAAATTTCGTCCTCGAAGTTTGAAATCTTACCTCACTCATTTGAAGAGTTGAGGATACTTATGTCTAATTTCTTCTTCACTTTCCCAGGTTGCTTCCTCTGAGTCATGGTATTGCCATAAAACTTTAACCAAAGGTATGGTCTTGTTCCTTAGCACTTGTTCTCTTCGATCCAGAATTTGAACAGGCTCTTCCATAGACCTTATCCTTTCGCCTATTTCGAGCACTTCAAAGTTCAACACATGTGCTAGATCCGGCTCATATTTCCTTAACATAGACACATGCAAGACATCGTGTATATTGGATAGCTTTGGTGGTAAGGCTATTTGATATGCCAATTCCCCAATCCTTTCTAGTACTTCGAAAGGTCCTATAAATATTGGACTCAATTTTTTTTTCTTTCCAAACCTTGACACATTCTTCATAGGTGACACCTTTAGAAACACATGATCACCTACATTGAATTCGAGAGGCCTACGGCGTTTGTTTGCATAGCTCTTTTGCTGACTTTGAGCTATCTTGAGTCCTTCTCGTATTGTCTTCATAGCTTCTAAAGTAACTTGAACTAATTCTAGCCCTATCAACTTTTGTTCTCCAACTTCATTCCAGCAAATAGGAGTTCTGCAATTCCTACCGTATAAAGCTTCAAATGGAGCCATACCAATGCTTTGTTGGAAGCTATTGTTATAAGCAAATTCCACTATAAGCAATTTACCATCCCAATTTCCCTTGAAATCAATCACACAGGCCTGTAGCATATCTTCCAATGTTTGTATAGTCCTCTCTGATTGTCCGTCTGTTTGTGGATGAAAGGCAATACTATATTGGAGCTTGGTCCCTAGGGCAACATGAAAGCTCTTCCAAAAATTCGACGTGAATCGCGGGTCTCGATCTGATGTTATGGTCACAGGGACACCATGTAGCCATACTATTTGCTTAACATACAATGTTGCATACTTCTCTAGCGAATAGTCTATTCTTACAGCCAACAAGTGAGCTAATTTCGTTAACTAGTCTACTATTACCCAAATTGAGTCATGCCCACTTGAAGTCCTTGGCAACCCTTGTACAAAGTCCATAGTCACATGTTTCCATTTCCATTATGGAATCTCTAATGGCTTTAACAATCCTGCGGGTTTTCGATATTCAGTTTTCACCTGTTGACACGTCAAGCATCTTGCAACGTACTTAGCAATATCGGTCTTCATCCCATTCCACCAAAAATATTGACGAAGATTCCTATACATCTTTGTACTTCCTGGGGGGATGCTATAACTACTTTGATGAGCTTCTAATAGAATTTCCCTCTTTATCTCATCGTTATTAGGCACACAAAGACGTCCATGGAATTTAACTATTCCATCATCCGAAACTTGAATGGCCTCTTTCCTTTTAAGGTTTCATCTTGAATTTTCAATACTTCAGGGTCTGACTGTTGTACGGTCTTAATTTGCTGTATAACTTCAGGTTCAATTCTGAGCGTAGCTATTATACTAGCAGACTCACTCACCTCCACTTTGAACTCAAATTGAAACTGCTTCTAGCAAGTTCCATTCCTTGACCATCATATTAGCTATTTTCATTGTCGAATTCCGATTAAAGGCATCCACCACTTTGTTGGCTTTTCCTGGGTGATACAGAATTTCACAATCATAGTCCATAAGCAATTCCATCCATCTCCTTTACCTCATATTCAACTCATTATGAGAGAATATGTACTTTAAACTCTTGTCGTTTGTATAAATTTCAAACTTTTCTCCAAATAGATAATGCCTCCAAATCTTTAAAGAAAAAATAATGGTAGCCAGTTCTAAGTCATGAGTGGGGTAATTCAATTCATATGGTTTCAGTTGTCTCGATACATATGCAATAGCTTTTTCATGTTGCATTAGGACACAACCCCTTATGGGATGCATTGCTATACATTACAAAACCTCCAGATCCTAAGGGCATTGTCAACACTGGTGCCGTCGTCAACCTCCTTTTGAGTTCTTGGAAGCTTTGCTCACATTCCTCTGACCATTTGAAACTTGAATTTTTCTGAGTCAACTGCGTTAACAGTCTCGCAATTCGAGAAAATCCTTCTACAAATCTTCAATAATATCCAGCAAATCCTAGAAAACTTCATACTTCCATCACCATTGAATGTCTAGGCCAGTTTATCACAGCCTCAACTTTGGGTCCATTAATATCCCTTCACCAGTCACCACATGTCCTAGAAAGGTCACTCGATCCAACCAAAATTTGCATTTACTAAATTTGGCATGAAGTTGGTGTTCTCTAAGGGTCTGCAGTGCAATCCTTAAGTGCTCTTCATGATGGCTTCGTCCTTTTGAATACACTAGAATATCATCTATAAAGACTATCACAAACTGGTCCAGAAGAGGCTTAAATACTCTATTCATAAGGTCCATAAAAGTTGCTAGGGCATTTGTTAGTCCAAATGGCATAACCAAGAATTCATAGTGTCCATATCGAGTTCGAAAAGTCATTTTTGGAATATCCTCATTCCTTATCCGTAATTGATGATATCCTAACCTTAGGTCAATTTTCGAGAAAACTGACGCTCCCTGTAACTGATCAAATAGATTATTGATCCTTGGTAATGGAGACTTATTTTTAACTATCACTTGATTCAATTGCCTATAATCAATACAAATGCGTAATGATCCATCTTTCTTTTTAACAAATAACATTGGTGCACCCCATGGTGATACACCTGACCTAATGAATACTTTGTCGAGTAGTTCTTGTAACCGCACCTTTAATTCCTTCAACTCTGATAATGCCATCCTATATGGAGCTTTCGATATGGCTTTCATACTAGGTGTCAATTCAATGGTAACTTCAACTTCTCGCTCTGGGGGTAATTCTGGCAATTCTTTAGGGAATACATCAAAAAATTCTTGAACTATAGAAATATCTTCAAGTCGCACCTCCTTCTTGGCTTGCTCACTCGCACATGCTAAATATCCTTGGCAACCATTTCTAAGAAGTCGATGGGCTTCTAACGTGGTCATAAGGGACACAGAAGGGGTTGTCCTTCCCCCGTAAAATTCAAAACTTGGCTTATCCGATGGATTGAATCGAATCATTTTCCTATTACAATCCACATTGGCTCGTTGTCTATGTAGCCAATCCATTCCCAGTTACATTGAAATCATACATAACTAATACCATCAAATCAGCTAACAAATTTTGTCCACCTATAAGGATTTTACTATCCTTACACATCGAGGTAGATAAAACAACATCCTTTAACGAAGTAGAAATGCTAAGGGCTACCTCTCATGATTTTGGTTCCATCTTACTTAATTGCACAAACTGAGTAGATATAAAGGAATGAGCCACTCCTGTATCAAATAAAGCATAAGCATTTTGATTGGATAGGGAAATGATACCTGTAATGACCATTTGAGACCTTTCAGCCTCGTCCTGAGTAACCGCATAAATTCTTCCTTGAGCTAGTAGTCGCTGGTTATTTCCTGGTGGTAGTGGCCTACCCAAAACCTGTTGTGGTTGTAGTTGTTGCATCCTTTTCTGAGGACATTCTCTAATGTAATGCCCTGGCTGCCCACAACCAAAGCAGGTCTTTGCCCCTTGGCGTGGTCCAAATCCTTGTGACCTACCGCATTGGCGACACTCATTGTTTCCATACTACGGCTGTCCTATTGGTTGATTATTCCATACTTTTCTAGAATTTCCAGCCTTATTCTTCTTGTTTTGCACAAATGGTCGCTTTCCAATTTGGTGAGGCATTTCATCATAGAGAAAATTGGATGGGACCCCTCGAGACTATGGCCTTACATGATATACTGACGTTTGTTACCTTGACATCAAATCCCTTTCCACCAATTGTGCCAGTTCATATAACTCATCATAATCCTTCAAGTTTAAAGGCACCAACCGTCCTCTTATATCAGGCCTTAACCCATTCAAGAATCTCTTAGCCCTATCTTCCGGATACTCGACCAATCTAGGGGCAAATCTAGAGAGTTCAGCAAATTTCACCTCGTATTAGTCCATTGTCAAGTTATTCTGATTTAAATGCATGAATTCCATCACCTTTTTGTCCCTTGCATAGCCTGAAAAATACTTACTATAGAAGGCTCCCACAAATCCAGTCCAAGTCACCTCCACACCTTCAGGGAATATCGTTCTTTTTGTCGCTCTCCACCAATGATTAGTATTTCCTTGAAGCTGATACTCTACTAGAGACACCTTTTCTGCATCAGTGCAATTCAGTAGCGTAAATATCTTTTCCATCTCATCTATCCACAACTCCGCTTCTATGGGATCTCCCAATCCAGCAAATCTAGATGGTTTTAATTTCAGAAATTGCTCTACCAGACCTTGCATTTTGCGTTCACCTCTTACCTGTTGTTGGGCTTGCCTATCCAACAGAGCTCCTACATTAGCAAGTGCTTCCAAAATTCCTTCCACACGAGGATATGCCCTTGAGGAAGACCCACTTCCTATCGTTCGTCATCCATTTCTATTCATCGTGGCAGCTCTTGATTTCGGCACATCGGTCACTATTCATTAGTCGACCGAGCTGTAACAAAACTAATACATAACAATTGCAACAATTATTATCGATACCCTATAAGTAACATAAGTTACTTATTCTCTACAATAATAATAATAATAATAATAATAATAATAATAATAATAAATAATAATAATAATAATAATAATAAATAAATAAATAAATAAATAAATAAAATATCGATATTCTAATGCATACGTCTGTACTATTCGTCCTTATCACTACCGCACCTTATCAATCCAGGTAAACCTATGCTCTGATACCAAAAAGAGGAGAACTGTGATGTCCAAATAGCATCACATACTAAGCGCAAGCAGAAATTATACGGATTATCATCTTGACAAGACCGATTGATTTCAATTATCAGAATATAGCATCCATCTAGAATTTGTTAGCATGGATATCTTTAGAATCTCAAGCTTTATATCACAAATTACCCTATCACCGTCTTGTTATTTTGTAGTAGAGGATTCAACTAAGCATATGTAAAAGGATCATGGGAAACTTCATTTACTTTCCTTTAAAACCACTCGGGCTTACAAACATCGACTTGGATTACTTACAAGTTCATCACCTATGTACAACATACTTACATGTTTAAAACAAGGTGTAAGTAAACAGCCAGGGAAAAGGGTGAGGGGGTTCCTAACTTCACTACCCCATGCTAGCCCACGTCCATTAAAAAAAAGAAAGAAAGAAAGACGTCTCCTCCAGCTTCATCACGATGTGGGTGCCTCAGCACCTCCCGCCCCGGCTCTAGGTCCTCCAGCATCGAATTGAAGAAGGCCAAACAGTTGTGGTTTATAAACCACGCAACAAACCTCATCGGAATTTAGTCTACCCTGCCGTCATCCATCCAAAGTGTAGCCTTATATCTCGTATAGGTCAACTCGATATCGAGATCATACACGTCGTGTAAAGATACATCGATGTACGTTATCACTCCATAACAAGCTATCGGTGGTACATCTATACTAATGATCTGGAAAAAAAAAAAAGGAATGAGTAATTTCCAGTAAAGAAATAATAAGACCCTAAACTAGACAATCCACAGTTGCCAAAGAAAGCAAGAGAACACAGCTAAATAGCTTAACATACTCAAGCAGGATTGTCACAGGTATAACTAAGTGAATATCAAGATGCCACATGAATGATCGTTTCATACCAAACATGCTAAATGCACATGTATACCTCATGTTCTTAATCTAAAGCAAGATGAAATGCAACAGCAATAGGCGAACTCACACGCCAAGTGGAATTACTTTATAGTGTGCATATTAAAGTCCACCCTCGATTGGTTTACCCATTGGAATGCAAGCCGGCCCGATCGAGTCACTTCCGGAATCCCACATCCGGGCTTCCACAATATTGCTATCATGGGCATCTCACTCCGAGGCATCTTAGTATCACCCAACCAAGGCATCCCAATATCACTCAGCATGGGGCATCTCACTCTGAGGCATCCCGGTATCCCACAACCGAGGCATCCTTCATCACACAGAGGGGCATTTCACTCTGAGGCATCCTGGCGTCTCACTCAACCAAGGCATCCAAGATCACACAACATGGGCATCCCACTCCCCGGAGCATCACTGGTATCTCCGTACCGATGGAAATCTCTTACTCATTTGAAGCACACTTTCCACCCATCACACCTTTGATTAATATCACATCACAGCATGCACAAGACCTCGAGAGTACACAATTACATCAAGCAGGACTCATGCTAATACAACACTTCATTTATGTCGTTGTGGTATCCTAGAATTCATTGCCAGTCATTAGGGGTGCTCACATTAATGTCTTGTATTAAGGACTATGGCCGAGTTTTAGTGGATAAATCTTGGAAAAGGGTGACCTATCTTTGGTAATGTGTATTGTGGATTAAAATTTATGGATTTGTGATATCAAGTGTATACTTATTTAATTTTTTACACTATAGTACTTTGGTTCAATAAAGATCTAATTAGTATTAAAAATGGGTTAAAATTTGATTTAATTAGGCTTGGGTCTTAGGCCCATGAATGTGGACCTATGATGGGCCAAAAGGCCGACCCATGAAGCCATGAAAGGCTACCGTCGACCACAAGGAGAGAGGGGAGAGGCCGGCCCACTTCTAAGCCCATCATGCATGGGTTTTGCCAAGTGGCAAAAAGGGGACTTCACTTATTGGCCATTATGGGTGGCTTCTAGTGATGGCTAATGATGGTTTTGAGGGGGAAATAAAAGGAAGAATGGCCAGTTTAGGGGACTGTCATCCAAGCCGAGAGAGAGAGCTGCCAGGAGAGTGAGGAACCGAGAGAGAGGAGGAAGAGCCGTGCGTCTGTCCGTCCGCTCGTCCGTCGCCCGTCGTCATGCGTCTATCGTTCGCCGTGTTGCTTGTGCTTGCTCGGTACAAAGGCAAGTTGGGATCCATATTCTGCTCTTGCATGTTGTATCTTGCATGTGTGTTTGAATGGTGATGAATCTCGAACGTTTAGGGTGTGAGAACCGAAGCTTTGAGTGTGTTGTTTTTGAAATAGCATTCTACTTTCGAGTATACCGCCTGACCCAGAACGTTGTAGAGGCTTGCATGCGGGGTTTGAGTCGAATTTTGGCTTCGACTTCTTCACTAAAGTTGTAGAAAACATCTCAAACTATAACATAATAAAATTTAAGACAAAATGGCTGAGTTTTGAGGGGTAAAACCCTCCCTCTACAAAAACGCTAGATCTGAAACTGTTTTGTTGACCTCTTGGTGGTTTTGTGTGTTGTATGTCACCTTTTACCGAGAATTTCACTTCAAATTCTTCATGAAAGTTGTAGATAACATCTTGAAGACTAACATAATAAAATTTGAGGTAAAACAAACAAGTGTAGCCTAGTGAAACGATTTTCTTTTTAAGACGGCAGATCTGGAAGTATATTACGGGACTCCAGCAACTTCGTGAACTATAAAGTGACTATCCTTTGAGAGTCTCACCTAGATCTCTTAATGAAAGCTTTAGTGGACCTCTTAAGGCAAAACATATAAAAAATTCAGAGGAAATGAAGGAAGATAAGTAGGCAAAACCTCGATTTTTCAGAGACAGCTAAACTGGACTGTTCGATACTAGGAACGGGGGCTTCGACCGTCCATAGGAAATTATCTAGGATGAATATGGTCTCGATGTCTTCATGAAAAATCTACCTTAGTGTCTTGAATATCACCTGGTGAAATTTCATAACTTTTAGAGACCATTCAGGTATTTAAATTGAAATATTTCAAGAACTGCACAATCTGATTGTATCCGAATGTTGCAAGCTGGAATGTGTGAGCTATATCTTTTTGTGTGAAGTTCTTTTGGGCATGTGTTCTTCATGGAGTTGCTACCTTTATGTCTTGCCTATCATATGTTCTGATTTTATAATTTTTGAAGATCATATGGATATTTAATTTATGTGTTTTCCGAAATTGTGCAAGCTGGAATTTGGTAAATTTCAAAAAGACATGATGTATGGATTATTCTAAGTTGTATGGACCCCATGGATTGTGTTGTTATAAGTGATTGGATCTTGCTGCATGTATGATGATGATTGGAAATACATATAAGAATCAAATGCTGAAAATGATCTTGTGTGCCATCATATCATATGCCATGTTGAAATTGAGCCATAAATTGTGAATATAAACTATGATAAATGAGAAGGCCGTCGGAGGTGTGAGCCGACGATGCCCTAGGAGTGTCGGGATGCCTGGCCAGGGAGTGTAAATGCCGGATGCCCAGTGGCCTAGTGGCATAATTTCGGAGGGTCCTTAGGAGTTTCGAGATGCCCAGAGAGTGGGGGTGCTAGAAGCCCGGAGGTGTGAGCCGGGGGATACATCGTGATGCCAGTTGGGGTACGAGATGCCTGGAGTGTGTGTGTGTTGAATGCTCGGAGGTTTGTGCCGAAGGTTCCTCGCGATGCCAGGTGGGGTGTGAGCGATAAATGTGGGATGCAAATACTAGTCCTAGGAAAGAGAAATGTGGCGGCCCAAAATGAAAGGAAAAAATTTGGAAATTGAAATTGAATTATGCATGATATGGTAACATGTATGCATGAATGTATGATGATGAGTGCATGGATGCATGGGCACCTATGGCATGATGGTACATGTATGACACGATGATGGTGAGTGCATGGATGTATGTGCACCTATGGCATGATGGTACATGTATGACATGATGATGGTGAGTGCATGGATGTATGTGCACCTATGGCATGATGGTATATGTGACATGATGATGGTGAGTGCATGAATGTATGTACACCTATGGTATGATGGTACATGTATGACATGATGATGATGAGTGCATGAATATATGTGCACCTATGGCATGATAATAAATGTATGACATGATGGTGAAGGTTATATGAGGATGTATGTACATGTGGTGTGATGACATATGCATGGCTTCAAGGTAAGTTATGCATGGATGCATGAATGACATGTGTTATGCTATGATTATTATGTCTGTATTGTGTGATGCATTGAGTGGTTTATTGGGTCATTTACTTGCTGAGTGGCTGTACTCACCCCTTCGGGGACCAACATTTTAGATTAGAAAGATGCCGCTCCCTGCTGTCACGTGGGGCGTCTTTTACGGCCTTCCTTCGGATGTGGAGGTCAAGTGTGTGGAGATCAACTGTCCCACCATACTTGGTCTAACGTTCATTCGGGTTCGTACATTAGTGATGTATGACGTGGGCCTGGCTGAGAGCCCTATCATTCAGGAGTTCATATCTGTTCACGTTTGTCGAGATGGAGTGATGCGGGGGATGTTGCCACCGCCATCGCCTGACGCACCGGGGTGGGTGTGACGGCCCGTGCGTGAGGAGTAGGAGCTACAACTTTTTGGACAATAGCCGACACTAGTGGATGGAGGATTTTGCATGATCGACATAGTGGGTCGAGTTGTCTCTTTTTGGGGTTATGGCCGAGTGTAGTTAAAAGTCTTGGCCTTTCTTTTGTTGTATCGACCTGAGAAAATCCATCATGAATATATGTAAATAAAAGTGTCTTGGCTTTATCTTTTCTTATGGTGTTTAATGGTTTGCATTGTATCATGATTGTTGGAGGGAGAATTTGTAAGACTTGATTATGCTTCCGTAAATAAGATGTGTTGGGACCGTTTAAAAAAAAAATTGCCTAGGAACTAAGGTTCTTCTTTGGTATCTGTGGTGACCCTAGGTGCTTTAGAGTGCCACAGTCGCACTCCTTGCACACACATTCCACAATTGGTAACCACATAATGACCACACTTCAAATGATGGAAGAGGCGTGCTCTTGCAAAAACTAACCACTGTCGCAAGACCATTAGACAACTTATATGTCATGAAAGTCAGGTACAAGAGGCATAGCATCCACTGCACAATCTCAGATCGAACCAGGATATAGGCTAATATGAGTAGTTTCAAACACAGAAGCAGAAAGTACATCAAATCATATCGAAATGTTATAAATTTTAGTATGTTAAAAAAGAGACATAGATTAAAAAAAATTTATACAGTAAAATAAGCCTATATCTCAATGTATAAAGAGCAGTAATTTGCTGTCTTCTTTCTTAAAATTCTGCAGCAACTTTCTAGATTGAGTACCTACAGAAGAATAATCATTTCACTACTCGAACCTTGACCATTTGTTCTCAAATTTTGATATGTTGTTCCTAAATATGTTTCCTACAACTTTTATGAAGGGTTTAAGGTCCAATTCTATCTAGAAAATTACAGAAAATTCGTAGAACTACCTAAGGTTTTGCTGTCTTTTGCAGATCAGCTTACTGTTCTAAGGGAAAACGATCTCGCCAACACGTTTTCGCAAGAATCATACTATAACTAGAGGTCAAAACCTAAAGTAGTTAGTATACTCTTAAGGAAACTAGTTCTTTCCTTTAACTACATATTTCAAATCCCAAGCGACACATAATTAAAGGGTTTTCCATCTCTATCTTTCCAAAACAGAATGTTTCGAACCACTATACCCATCTACAGCTCAACTAAACCATTTAGCTCCTCTACAACTTCTCTTTTAGTACCCCAACAACTCTCCAACAGCACCTAAGAGTGACCTCAGTAGTTCTTTGCCTACACACAGCCATCCATAGATCGATTCAAGACAAGTAATCACACCTCGACACTTCAACAGCAACTTGTAACGCCTAACTTCACTTGGTAGTGGTCTTTCCACCTACTCGACCAAACTCAGCTCCCTCGCACTCAATTCTTAAACCATCCAAAGCCTTATCATGACATGTAAGGACTCATCGCTTCAATCTAGAGTTCATCTAGCCTATTTCAACACAAAACATAATCATCACACCTAATCCTCCACCATTCAACTAGTTCCGCGAGTTCCCTCGACAAAACAGCAGATAATTTCTATTTGAGGAACACATCATTTCCTTACCGGTTGCTTGGCTTCGCTATTGGCTTGCCGCTCTCCAAGAATCTGCCCTTAAACTCATGCAAGAAGAAGCAAAGTCACCGAAGTTGCTTGGTTTCGCTTCTGCTTGAGCCGTACGAGAAAGGAGAAAAGAGAGAGTTTTCGGTCTGTTTTGGGGGTGAAGAGGGAGTGTTGTGAATTATGAGGAAGTTTGGCTTGAGTGTAATCCTAAGGAGAAGTAATCATTAGCAAACTTAATCATTATGTTTCCTCTGCAGCTTCGGTTAGGGGGGAAGAAAAATGAGGGAAGAGAGGTGGTGTCGTGGCCTTCATGCACACTTAGTTCCTCACGGTCGATGTCTGGCATTCAAGAACAATTAACTTCTAATCTATGTCGTTAGTTGGTTTATTAGTTCCTAATGTCTTGTACTTAGTTTCGTTCCGAATCCAAAAAATTTCGATTCCCTTGTAACTATACGAATCTATGAGTTTGCATAAATCGAAATGATGCGTTAACATCTCAGCACTAATCTATGAACAAGAATTTATCATGAGAAATACTAAAGTTAGCAGTCGACACTAGCATTATAATCACTTATAAGTCTTCAATAAATTTTTTAATTAAATCGTCATAACGGTAATTTATAAACTTAATCAGAAATTAATGCGCTCAGGCCTAAATACTCGTCTCTAGCCCATCGGGCTCATCCAACGACAATTCACGACTCACTAGACTTAATTTACCATTCTAATGAACCTGACTCTTGGCCTGCTCCAAGCCAAGCCCAAGTCTATATCCTATCCTTTGATCGATTGAGCCACGCTCAATAACTCGTGTGTCCCACTGACTACTTAAGCCCACACATTCCTCACGGCCCATCAGGCTTGTTATCTGGCCCTCTTTAAAAATAGTCCAAGCCCTTAACATTCCAATTACACTTAAAGCGTCTATAAAATTCAGGATGTCACACTCTCTCTTTTTCTTTCTACTAATACATCTTATCACTCATGTTAGGATATAATACGTGGAAACGATAGGATCTTGCAATTTATATCAACGCGAAATCGCCAGAGAAATAAACGAGAAAATCAGGACACTAGAAATTTACATGGTTTGGTCCGAGTATCGGTACCTACATCTACGGGGAGAGCTAGTAGCAAATAATCCACTAAAATCAGAGAATCATAGTTTACAATCGCTCAATCGCTCAAGTGTTTCCCACACTTAGATTTAACCACAAACCCTAAGTGTTTATAAATAATAACTCGCTTGGGAATAAACTCACGGGACAAAATTTGTCGC
Source organism: Eucalyptus leucophloia subsp. euroa (assembly GCA_017140325.1). Classification (NCBI taxonomy): domain Eukaryota; kingdom Viridiplantae; phylum Streptophyta; class Magnoliopsida; order Myrtales; family Myrtaceae; genus Eucalyptus; species Eucalyptus leucophloia. The sequence continues at coordinate 35,740,457 of CM029478.1, forward strand.
GACCTTCAAGCTCAAAGGAAGAACACACGTGGCTCCTCTCTCTCGTAAAGTTACAGCAGGTTCTTTGACGTTGGCTTCGGCGCTCGTGTGTGTGGCTTCGTAGGGTTTCTTTTAGTAGTCCAATGCCCTCACAAAAGAATGATTATGTTCTTACATATGTGGGCCCAGGTCAAAGGCCCACCACCACTTTTGAATTCCTAGGCATGGAGGACTTCACGCCGAACGTGTGTGTGTGTGTGTGTGAGTGTGCCCAAGGTCAAACCTTTGACCTTGGGCCCCACCATTAATCATCCACGTCCAGAGGCTTCACGAACTCCTTTTATTTTCTCACACGTGCAGAGGACTCCTTCATACCAAAACCCACGAATTGATTTCCTTAAATTCGGAATCCTCAGGCTTCGTAGCAAAGAACTTTCCTCCTTTATAATTCTAGCAAAACGCATTTTTATAAACACTCAAACTCGAGTCATAATTCAATAATTCTCCACTTTGGTTTGATGTTAGAAGCCAAGTTATAGTGCTTATCATCCATGCTGCTCTCCCAATGCCCCAACGGGCGCTCACTCTCCACAGACGCCAATAGAGCTCAAGCAAAACTTGAGCTTCACCAAAGGAACAGACTTAGTCATCATGTCTGCTAAGTTATCTACTGTAGCAATCTTTTTAACAGTAACAATACCCTTAGCTAAGACATTTCGGATAAAGTGGTACCTGATATTGATATGCTTTGTTCGCTTGTGATAAACTGGATTTTATGCCAAATATATCGCACCTTGGTTATCACAGTGTATATCCACACTTTTATGTTCTAACCCAAGTCCAAGAGCAAACTCTGTAACCATATCACCTCCTTCGCTACAAAGGTTAGTGCCATGTACTCTGCCTCAGTCGAAGACAAGGCAATGTGATCCTGTGAGGACACTTTCCAACTAACTACACCACTTGCTAGCATAAACACATACCTTACTAAAGATCTGTAATTATCCAAGTCACCGGTGCGATCCGAATCCATAAAACTAGTGGTCTCACTGCCATTGCTGTCCCTCCGGTATACTATACACACGTCTGTTGTCCCCTTCAAATATCTGAGGATCCACTTCACAGCTTCCCAATGAGCTTTACTAGGACGCTTCATATAGCAACTAACCATGCTCACAGCTTATGAAATATCAGGTCTAGTGCACACCATAGCATACATAATACTACCCACAACACTAGAATAAGGAACACGGGACATATGCTCCTCCTCCTCCTTAGTCTATAGTGATAACTTATTTGAAAATTTAAAGTGCTTTGCTATAGGTGTACTTACAGATTTTGCTGACTGCATATTAAAACGTGCTATGATCTTCTCAATGTATTTTTTTTGAGATAGACGTAAAACCCCTACAATCCTGTCACGTAAAATCTCCATACCTAATATTTTCTTTGCAGCACCTAAATCTTTCATCTCAAATTCAGCATTCAACTGCCTCTTCAGCACATCAATATCAGACATATTATTAGCTGCTATCAGCATATCGTCAACATATAAAAGTAAATAAATCAAAGAACCATTATCCAATCTCCTATAGTAAACGAAGCTATCCACCTGACTTTTTGAATAGTCTTGACTAGCCATGAAAGCATCAAAACGTTTATACCATTGCCTAGAGACAGTTTCCGCCCATACAAAGATTTCTTTAATAAGCAAATATGATCTTTCTTACCCGGAATAACAAATCCCTCTGGTTATCTCATGTAAATTTGCTCCTCCAACTCACCATGAAGAAATGTAGTTTTCACATCTAGTTGCTCTAACTCGAGATCTTGCAAAGCAACTAAGGCAAGTAAAACACGAATAGAAGTATGTCTTACCACGGGAGAGAACACCTTATTGTAGTTAATGCCCTCACGATGTGTATATCCCTTCGCCACAAGTCTCGCCTTATACCTCATTGCCTCAACATCGGGAATGCCCTCTTTCCGTTTGAAGACCTATTTACTTCCGACAATCTTTTGGCTCTTAGGTACTTTGACCAGCTCCCATGTCTAATTTCGATGGAGAGATTCCATCTCTTCACTCATAGCCCCTAGCCACTACGATAACTTCGAACTAGTCATCGCCTCAAAGTAAGATGAAGGCTCATTTGTCTCCACCTTATCACCTACAGTCAATGCATAAACAATATTTGTATAATCATAATGTATCAGTGATTTAATTTGTCTTCTCTGTCTATTTGCAGCTATAGTCTGCTACAGCTTTACTGGTTGTTCACTATCATCGACTTTAGGAATTGCGGCTTCATTTGCAATCTCAACCTCTATTACCCTCGAGGTCTCCGGAGTCTCCACTTGAAGCTTCACCTCACTTATGACACCATGATCTATCTTCTCTGCTGGTTGTGTCTCAGAACTCCTCTGTTGAAGCATTGCAGTCTCGTTGAAGATCACATCTTTGCTAATTAGAAAACTGGGTGATCTAGGATTAGTGTACCACAGCTGGTAGCCTTTCACCCCATGTGCATAACCCAGAAATATGCACTTCTTCGCCCTCGGCTTAAGCTTACCATCACTCGCATGAGCATACACAAGATATCCGAATATTCGTAATTCGGAATAATCAACAGGTTTCCTTGACCATACTTCCCTAGGAGTCTTCCACTCGATAGCAGATGATGGAGATCGATCAACTAGGTAACATGCCATGTTCTTCGCTTCAGCCCAAAATTCCTTCCCAAGTCCTACATGCAAAAGCATGCATCGAGCTTGCTCAAGCAAATTTCTATTCTTCCGTTCTGCCACGCCATTCTGTTGTGGTGTCCTAGGTACAGTACAGTGTCTTACAATACCTTCTTTCTCGCAAAACTCGGTAAAATCTTTACCACAGAACTCCATGCCATTATAGGTTCTCAGGCACTTGATTTGTTTATCTGATTACTTCTCAATCAATGCCTTAAATTTCTTGAACCGATCAAACACATCATATTTGTGCTTCAGAAAGTAAACCCATACCTTCCTTGAATAGTCGTCGATAAATATTAGCATATATCGGGCATCTCCATTTAAAGGAACTGAAGACAGGCCCGAAACGTTTGAATGAATATATTCAACCGGTCGTTTGGTTGAATGAATAGCTGTAGTAAACTTAACTCGGTGCTGCTTTTCATAGATGCAGTGCTCACATAATTCCAGCTTTCTTGTTTTCTAACCACTCAATAACCTCCTTTCACTAAACATCGTCATACCTGCCTCACTCATGTGCCCTAAGCACATATGCCATAATTGAGTCAAGTTAGAGTCTGACTCACTTGATGAAACTGCAGCAGTTCCGGTCACGGTCTCTCCTAGTAGATGAAGAGAGTATTCACTTTATTCCCCGTCATCACTGTCATGGCACCTCGAGAGATCTTCATTACTCCACCTTCAGTGGTATACCTACACCCGATTTCATCGAGTGTCCCCAAAGAAATAAGGTTCTTCTTGAGCTCTGGTACATGCCTCACATCTGTTAATGTGCGAACCACCCCATTGTGCATTCGAATCCGAATTGTCCCTATCCCTACAGCCTTATAGACTACATTATTCCCCAAAAGAACCCTACCATCATCTGTAGCTTGGTAAGTAGTAAACTAGTTCTTATGAGGCGTCGTATGATAAGAACACCCTAAATCTAGCACCCATTCATCTCCTGACGAAGTAACAATCACACATAAAACAGCTTCTGTATGCCTATTGCTCCTTTCAACAACGTTTGCCACACTACTTGTGGCATTTTGCTTATCAACTTTATTTCTCCGCTTTGGATAATCTCTCTTGATGTGCCCCTCATCGTGACACTCAAAGCACTTCACGTGTCCTTTGGACTTTCTATTGCGTGATTTCGATCTGCTTTTACCTCTGTTACTATTAGGCTCTCGATGTTGTTCTCTACCCCAAATTGTCAGTGCTTGCGCTGCTCCTTTCGCCAGACCATCATATCACAACTTTTTCTGCCATTCCTTAGAGGATAAGGCGGACTTTACCTCTCCTGAGGTAATAGTAGTACACTCCTGCAACAGCAAATCAGTAAAGTGCTCCCATGACTTTGGTAAAGAAGCTAACAACATCATGCCCTGCTCTTCATCATCAAGTATCTTACCGAGGTTCTTCAGATCCAACATGAGTTTATTAAATTCATCTAGGAGGGTTCTAATAGACGTACCTTTAGTATATCTAAATTGAAACATCTTCTTCAGCATATACAAGCGATTGTTCAAACCTTTCTTCACATAGAGTGCTTGGAGTTTTGCCCATAATGTTGTGGCATCCTTCTCCTCAATAACCTCTAGTAAGACCTCATCTGACAAATTTAATAGGATTATGCTCTTTGCTTTTTCCATAAGCTCTACCCTCTCTGAAGCTTTCATTATAATAGGCAATTCATCCTCACCATCCAGTGCCTTGGCCAAACCTTATGTTGTCAATAAAGCTCGCATCTTGATACTCCATAACATAAAGTTATTTCTCCCATCAAACTTCTAGATAATAATCAGACAAGCAAAAGCCCCAATTCACAATCAAGAAATCCAACCCCATGCTTTGCCTTTGCTTGTCTGATTATTATCTGAAAATTTTGTTATTGCAATTATGTCTAAGAGGAAATCTGAGATTGAGAAGTTTGATGAGAGAAATAACTTTGTGTTATGGAGCATCGAGATGCGAGCTTTATTGACAACACAAGGTTTGGCCAAGACATTGGATGGTGAGGATGAGTTGTCGATTATAATGAAAGAACTCCAAACTAGCTTTGATACCATTGGCTGTGGCACCCTCTGACGGCCCCCAATCTATTAGGGTCGCCACCTCACTTACTTGTCTTGGAGTTCTTTTTTTTTTCTTTTCAATCGATGGACTTCAGGGAATTCATGTGGGAGTTTTATCACACACTTCTTTGGTCCCTGCGTAACGTATATGGAGGAAGCGTATCCAACAACTCCCTTTTCTACACACATAAATGATGCACACTAAATACACATATAGATATTAACCGGGCACTTTTTATTTACACATGTACTAGATAGACATTGTGGTCGGTACAACAAAAAGCCGCATTTTCCTATACCCAGCTATACATCAAAACTTAACCGACATCTTTAGCAGCTAATTACATAAAGTCCATCATCTAGTGCCAATGTCCAAAAATTTCCTTGCTGTCCTCACAACAATGGTTACTCCATGCCACTCGATCCATTGTCATCGTCGTCTTCTAGTGGTGGTGGCAACGGCCCCATAGTATGTCCATTCCTAAGGATGTACAGGACAACGTACTCCTGATGCATAAGAACTAAGGGGAGACAGGTGTCGATCATCACCGAAGGTTAGCCCCAGTAAATCAGGATCCTGATGTTCCGATTGCTCCCACTGTAAATCAATAGGGATCCTGTAGAATGTACCGGGAGGTGTGGGCAGTAGAGGCATCATCCTTACTCTGAAATGTGTTAGTCCCACAAGGGGTGAGCATGACTACTCAACAGTTAAAGATCTACTAAACTATAATATGTAAAACTATCGCTACTTGATTTCACACCAAATACACAAAATAAATCATTGGAGAAATAGGTATGCATTAAATCAATAGAGATTTCCAACGAATTGGCATAACACAACAGAACAATTGTGACATCCTGATTTTTTAAGTCTGATTTCAATTGAATAAATCGGGCCTTTCATCGACGCGTCTATAGTGCTATTCTCTGAGTCGATCACTTATGAGATAACTAAACTATCTGGGAAAGTCATTAAGGGATTTTAATGCAAAAAACTTGAGAATTCGATCAGGAATCGACTGCTCAACCATGCTAATTTGCAAGGGTCATTACGGCACAATTAAAGATTGATCAGAGATCAAGAATAGGTCAATTGGATTGAGATGAGTGATCAAAATGTTGGTGATTCCACTTGATTGCTAAATTCTTATCGATCGGCACTAAATTGATTTTCTATTGTTTTGGGTACGTTGTGTCTGTATTTGAAACCTGAAGATTTTCACAACAATCGAAAGTCACCAATGTGTTGAAGATGTACATTGTGACTCGAGATAAATTGATCAGGGTCGATTGCATGAAAAATTCCTAAAAGTTACTTGGTAGACTAGGTCACGCTAAAAGGGCGCTGGATTGAATTTAACCGCAATTTGAACCCGATTTTAGAAATTGAAAGTTCTGCGGTGTCACAAGCTATTTTAGAAACGTCGACTCATCCTCCAAAGATTTTTCAAAGATTTTGAGATTTTTGCGGAAAATCGAATTGGATGCTGCGGAAAATTAATGGAAATTCGGATGGGCCAAATTAAAGGAAATTTGGACTTCCAAGTCGAGCTATATGGTGTTGGGGACTTATAGAAAATTATTTGAGATTTTTCTACTGCGAAATCAGAAATTGAGTGTGGTTAAATTTTGAAATTGAGTGTTAAATTATGCAAATTGAGTGCTGATTGGATTTTTGGTATTTAATTCCAAAAATTGTGAATTTCCAATATTTATTCAGAAAATCCCGGCTGTTAGGTTTATCATTAAAAATAGTTTTTAGTACTATATGAAACAGTGGGATTTCAAAAAGGAAGACTATCAATTTTTTTTTTGGTCAAGTTGACCGTGTACCCACACACGAGTAATTTTATATAAATTTCTATAACGAAGAAAAAGGCCAGGCTCACTATTTTGATTGAAGCATTTGAGTGCAATGCACGGTGTCCTGCGCCATATTTGAGTGTTCGTGTGATGGTTAAGAGAAAATCGTCCTAGGCTGCTAAGCTGGAGGTTATCCCTATTTGGGATACTCCCTGGACAACGGAAAGCCGGTCGCAGTAGATTCTGGACCCTATGCTCCTTCAGGAAAGCCGTCTAAAAGAGATGTGCCGTGCTTAATGGGGTGAGACAAATCCTGGCAATGCCAGATGATTGCTGAACAAAGAGTAGGCCGTGCTATATGCCGAGATCAAATCTAGGAATGCACGTTTAATTGAGTTGAATGCGCCAGATTATGGGACAAAATTGTGTGGTACGGTATGGGACGTGTCATAATGATTTAGCCATATAATTAGGACTCCTGTGCTTATTGAGAATTTCGATATGGCATTCCAGTTGATTGAGCTTAGTTGTTGCTCATGCTTTCATGCTGTTTGAGTTATAAACTGTACTGACTTGTAGGGTGGATCTGAGGCCAAGGTAAGGCTATGTGATTGTATGATTGCATGGTTAGGACACTTATGGGTGTATTTCCCTCCTAATCAGCGTTTAAAGCTTAGACTCGTTGAGATTATATCTCACCTTGTTGAGGAACAACATTTTCAAGGTCATCGAGTGAAGGACTGGGAGTCGAGAGGAGGTGATGTGAAGTGTAGGTCAGCTAGGACTGTCTCTTTTTGGAAAGTTAGTTTTTGTGGCCTTTTGGTCATAGACCTTATACTTGACATTAAAAGCACGTTTATTTTGTGAATTTGTATCTTGCTTTTCTATCCTGAGATGATTACTGTCAGGGGATTTCTTTTTGCTTCCACATGTGTAATAAAACAAGAAAGGGTCGCCGACTCGCTTTGGGAAGTTGCAAATTATTATCGACCAGATAGGGATGGGCACGCACTCGGGGTTCGGGGCGTGACATCCCCTTTTTATGGTATCAGAGCGAAGTCTATATTTGGAGTGATAAAGTGCGATGGGTTCTTGGGATAGTTAGTAGGAATGGCTTTTATATTATGTTAATGCATGTGAGTGATAGCTGTTTGGTAGCTTGTTTGTGGGGTCACTCAAATTCTAATATAGCATTGAAATTGGTAAGCAGGTTTCTTTAAAGAATCTGCGTGATGAGTGACCAAGAGTGGAGAACTCCTTTGAGGTAGAGCGCCGACAAGGACTGGTACCCAAGGTAGAGCATCGGCTCAGGCCAGCGCAAGTGCAAGAGTACCGCCGCAGGCTGGTATTGAGAGTGTAGCAGCACCAAGTGATCTTAGGTTCGATGGGATCGTTCAAGCACTAGAGACTTTGGGAAGAAATGGGGTCAGCAAGCATAGAATCAAGCTACCACTGCTACCACTGTTGCCGCCGTTGCCAATGCTGTAGCCGCCGTTACTGCCGCACTTGCTGAGGTCCAACTTAGGGATGTGTTATTGGAGCAAGTTGTCACATTTGAGTCAAGATTCGATTCCAATGGAGGTGCCAACTGATTCAGGAAGGGACCAATGATAGAAAGAAAGCACTTGCGTTGTCCCACTTGAAGGAGTACAATGGGAAAGCCAGCACCGAGCCAGTTTAGAGTGTGTCATTTCTGCGGAAGGCAACATGGATCAGCCCCATGCCCCTTAAAGATGGGTGCTTGTTTTAAATGTGGCCAGCAGGGTCACTTGGTCAAGAACTATCCTAGAAGGCAAATGGGACCGCAGTTACCGCCGCCGCCACCAGTGGACCAAAACTGAGGAATCACTCAAGCGAATGCATCGCAAGACACACAGTGGGGTAATTGGATTAGACCTCCTGTGCAAGAAAGGGTGTGCATTGTCACCCGACAGGTTGCTGAGGACTCACCAAACAGGTGCTGAGTTTGTAGCAGGAAGCATGGGCAAATCTAGTGTTCAGGTATAATGAGAGTGTGCTATGGATGTGGTCAGCACGGCTATTAGGTGAAGAACTGTTCGTGTAGGTCCAGGAGAGCACTAGTATCGCTACCACAGATAGGACACCACTAGGTTGGCAAAAGGAACAAAAATGGACCAACCATGCATGGATCATAGGAAGAATATTTTTGGGATGATGTTATCAAAGTAGTGTAGTGGAGTTGTGATTAGGCTTGTAGAACTTTATTTGTTGTAATAAAGTTGTAGAAAGAAGAACCTTGGCTAGAGTTGTACTTGACTGGTTTGCGTATGTATAACGTTAACATCATGTATAAAAAGGTTTGGCTCGAGGAGCTTTTTATTGTAATGTGTTGTTGTCGTAATATAATACAGTTTGACCTGCTAACGGATAAAAGTTCGAATTTATTGAAAGTCAAGGAGGACCTTTGATTACCTTAATCTTGTGTTTAAAGGCAACTTGGCTGTTAGATGAGGGTTGTCAAGGTTACTTGGTGACTGTCGTGAATACGACAGTTGAGGAACTGAATATAGAAGATATTGTAGTAGTTCAAGAGTTTTCAGATGTGTTCCCGAAAGAATTGCCAGGTCTGCCACTAGAAAGAGAAATAGAATTCGTGATTGAGTTAGCCCCCGAGACAGAGCCAATCTCTAAAGCTCCTTATCAGATGGCTTTATCAAAATTGAAAGAACTGAAGGTGCAGATGCAAGTATTGTTGGATGAGGGATTTATCCATCCCAGTGCATCACCTTAGGGAGCACCAGTTCTGTTCGTGAAAAAGAAAGATGGTTCGTTGCACTTGTGCATCGACTATCGTCAACTTAATCAGGTGATGATCAAGAACAAATATCATCGCTTGTGCATCACCTCAAGTATTGATGACTTGTTTGATCAAGTGCAAGGAGCATCGATATTTTCAAAAATCGACCTGAGGATGGGATATCACCAGTGGAGGATCGAAAGGAGGACATTCCAAAGTTAGGGTTTCGTACTCGATATGGCCATTATGAGTTCATTGTAAGGCCATTTGGATTGACGAATGCTCCAACTACTTTCATGAATTTGATAAACCGAGTTTTCAAGGAATACCTAGATCAGTTCGTGATTGTGTTCATCGACGATATCTTGGTATACTCGAGAAGTCCAGGGGAACATGAAGGACATTTGAGATTGGTATTGCAAACTCTAAGGACTCATGAGATGTCTGCTAAATGTAGCAAGTGCGAGTTTTGGTTGACTCGTGTTGCTTTCCTAGGTCATGTGATTTTAGGAGAAGGAATCTCTGTGGACCCATCCAAGATAGAAGCAGTGATCAATTGGCCAAGACTTACTATAGTGACAGAAATCCAAAGTTTTCTAGGTTTAGCAGGGTATTACAGACAGTTTGTGGAAGGGTTTTCAGCATTGGCATCACCTTTGACTAGACTACTGAAGAAAGAAGAGAAGTTCATGTGGACAGACAAGTGCAAGTGTAGTTTCCAAGAGCTTAAGGAAAACCTGACTACCGCACCTGTGCTGACCATACCATCTAGTCCCAGAGGATACAAGATCTACAATTTTGCGTCATTCAGAGGACTGGGTTATGTGTTGATGTAACATGGTAGAGTTGTTGCATACGCGTTCCGTCAATTGAGACCTCATGAGTAGAATTACTTGACGCATGACTTAGAACTCGCAGCAATTATTTCGCTCTGAAGATTTGGAGACATTATTTGTGTGGAGAAAAATTCCAGATCTTCACATACCATCAAAGTCTCAAGTATTTGTTCTCACAGGAGGAATTGAATATGAGATAGCGTCGCTGGATGGAACTCCTGAAGGACTATGGTTGAGATATTTTGTATCACCCCAGAAAAGTGAAAATGGACGTAGATGCACTGAGTCGAAAGTCCTTAGTTGCACAGATGGTACTTAAGGAATGGACTTTAATCGAGAAGGCTAGAGGTTCGATTTTCAAATTTGAGGTAGACCACCTTTCAAATCTTATGGCCACCCTCAAAATTGAGCCAGAAGTGCATATTAGAATCAAGACGCTTCAGTCGATAGATCCAGATATTTAGAGGATATTGCAAGAGGATACTAATAAGAGAAAAATTGACTTTTGGATTTCTGAGGACGGATTGAGGTTCCGAGGATGATTGGTTGTACTTGACGATGTAGAGCTTAGAGAGGATATCTTGTCAGAAGCACATCGTAGTAGTTATAGCATTCATCCTGATTTTACCAAGATGTATCATAATCTGCATCAATACTATTGGTGGTCAGGTATGAAGGCGGATATCGCCAAGTATGTTGCCAAGTTTTTGACATGTCAATAGGTAAAAGCTCAGCATTGCAAGCTGGGGGGATTTTTGCAACCTCTCGAGATCCCAGAGTGGAAATGAAAACATATCACGATGGATTTCGTGATTGGACTACCGAGGAGTTAAAGAGAAAATGATTTGATTTGGGTAGTGGTCGATAGATTAACTAAGTCAGCTCACTTCATTGTAGTTCGAAAAGACCTCAGTTTGGATAGACACACAGATCTATACGTGCGTCAGGTAGTTCGATTGCATAGAGTGCCGGTTACGATAACTTTAGATTGAGACCCAAGATTTACAGCAAGGTGCTGTAGATACAAAACTTCAGTATAGTATGGCATATCATCCTCAGACAGATGGTCAGTTTGAGAGGACAATTCAGACTCTTGAGGATATGCTGAGAGCTTGTGTAATAAACTTCAAAGGAAGTTGGGAAGATCAGCTTCATCTAGTAGAATTTGCCTATAACAATAGTTATCAGCATAGCATTCAGATTGCCCCTTTTGAAGCATTGTATGACAGAGCGTGCAAATCACCAGTTTGTTGGGATGAAGTCGGAGAATGGAAAATCATAGGCCCAGAGTTGGTTCAGCAGTCAGTGGATGTAGTTGCCGTCATCAGGGACAAATTAAAGACCGCTTAAAGCCGCCAGAAAAGCTACGCAGATAAGCGTTGAAGGCCATTGGTATTCCAAGTTTGTGATAACGTTTTTCTGAAAGTGTCATCAATGAGGGGTACTTTGCACTTTGGCAAGAAAGGAAAATTGAGTCCAAGGTACGTAAGTCCATTTAAGATTCTTGAAAGAATCGGGATCCTAGCATATCGTCTTGCATTACAGCCAAGACTGGCGCAAGTGCATGATGTTTTTCACGTGTCGATGTTGAGGAAGTATGAGCTCGACCCACGTGCTTAATTTTGAAGAATTGGACGTGAACGACAGAGTGTCGTACGTTGAAAGCCTGGTTTAGATTGTGGACCATAAGGAACATATCCTGTGCACCAAGACCATCCCGTTGGTCAAAGTGGTCTGGCAACACCACGGCACTGAAATAGCAACATGGGAAACTGAAGAATTGATGACAGGACTGTACCCCCACCTTTTTGTTTAAAGATTGTAATAGGTTTAAATTTCGATGACGAAATTTTTATAAGAGGGGAAGAGTTGTGACATCCTAATTTTTCAAGTCTGATTTCAATTGAATAAATTGGGCCTTTCATCGACGCGTTTATAGTGCTATTCTCTGAGCCAATCACTCATGAGATAACTAGACTATCTGAGAAAGTCATTAAGGGATTTTAACACAAAATACTTGAGAATTCGACCAAGAATCGACTGCTCGACCGTGCTAATTTGCAAGGGTCATTACGGCACAATTAAAAACTGATCAAAGATCAGAGTTAGGTCGATTCGATTGAGATGAGTGATCAAAATGTTGGTGATTCCACTTGATTGCATAATTCTCATCGATTGGTACTAAATTGATTTTCTATCGTTTTGGTTACCCTGTGTCCGTATTTGAAACTTGGAGATTTTCACGACAATTGAGAGTCGCCAATGTGTTGAAGATGTACATTGTGACTTAAGATAAATCGATCATGGGTCAATGGTACAAAAAATTCCTAAAAGGTATTGCGTAGACTAGGTCACGCCAAAAGGGCGCCGGATTGAATTTAACCGCAATTTGAACCCAATTTCAGAAATTAAAAGTTCTGTGGTGTCACAAGCTATTTTAGAAACGTCGACTCATCCTCCGAAGATCTTTCAAAGATTCCGAGATTTTTGCGGAAAATCGAATTGGACGACGCATAAAATTAATGGAAATTCGGATGGGCCAAATTAAAGGAAATTTGGACTTCCAAGTCAAGCTATATGGTGTTCGGGACTTATAGAAAATTATTCGAGATTTTTCTACCACGAAATTGGACCTTGATTTGGGTAATCGGAGAGAAAGTTGAAGTTATGTGATGAAATTCGGAGCTTTTGTTGGGGGTGCATTATTTGCATTAAAATTTGGTTTATTTGTGAAGATATTGCAAGAAAATATGGTGAGACCAAGGGATAAGATTGAGCACTATTTGGGAGACAAGCATTTAATTTTGGGATAGGATTATTGACTTTTACCCCTTCTTCTTCAAAGCTTCCTGGGCACGCCTCCATCGGTTCTCTCTCTCTCTCTCTCTCTCTCTCACATTAGACTGCCCCTCCTCAACCGAAGCTGCTCCATCTTCGGCTACTTCCCTAACCGAAGCCCACACTACCTTTCACGCCCATGTCTTCATTCACGGGGTCAACTTCCTTCTCTATTGAAGCCCAATGTTGACCTCACCCCACAAATCCCTCTCCACGTTGAAGCCAGCCACTCCACCGATCTCTGCAGCTCCACTTTCACTTGCCCATCTCACCGAATCTGCCTGCTTTCATTTTCTTCGAAGACCTTCGGGTTTGTTGACTAAAGCAGCATCCAACGAAGCCGAATTTCCCCTGCAGTCTTCCTCCACGCGGCCACGAAGTGCAGCTGCCGCGTCCGAGTCTTCGCCCAACGTCCCATTGAAGCCACGTGATTTCTCCTTTGCGGTTGCCAGCTCGCCCCATCTCCTCGCTCGAAGCATCGCCCGCAGCTCAACGCCGCCGAATCCAACGTCTGTAGCTTCAGCGATTCCTTCGCTGTTTTTGTCTCAATTAGGCCGTGTGAAGTCGATCAAGCAGACCGCCAGCCCACTTCCAAGTTCGGCCAGCATCTCCAGTCCATCTTCTACCGCAAGCCCAAGTTGAAGTCCAAGCAAGCCCGTGAGTGTAGTCAGCCCACGCAAGTAAACAGCCCAATTGAAGCCCACAACTCAGCCAAGCTTTGGCCCAAGATTTCATCTCGTTCAGTCCAGTGCAGCAAGTTTTGGCCTTGCCCAGCTTAGTAACAAATCTCAGTTTGGGCTGAGATTTGTTGGGCTAAGTTTAGGCCTGGGCCGAGTGTCCGCTGACACCGCCAAAAGTTCGGACTTCGGCCGTTGTCACGCCGTCGTTGCGGTGAGCCGGTTTCAGCAATTAACTGGTGAGTTTATACTCTAAACTCTACTTAGTAGGCTAATGATGTTTAAGGGGTGTTTAGATTTATTTTATTAGGAATTGGGTGGTTAGTTAGATTAGATTAGAAATGTAATTATTTAATTGAGCATGTTAGATGGTTAGCATGGTTTAGCTAAGGCCTAAATAAATTATACTGTTTATCTAGAAGGGTTCGGGAATTTTCCGAGTCCGTATTGGTATTTAATATAATAATTTTGGCCTAGGTTAGTATTTTTAGGAATTAAATTGAATTAATTAATTAATTTTTTAAATTAGTTAATTATTAATTATTGCTCCGGAAATTAGGCTAGGATAGTCGGTGACCGGAATTTCGTGCTGATTGCAATGGTGTAGTTAAATGTTGAAATTGACTGTTAAATTATGCAAATTGAGTGCTGATTGGATTTTTGGTATTTAATTCCAAAAATTGTGAATTTCCAATATTTATTCAAAAAATCCTAGGTGTCAGGTTTTCACACCAAAAATAGTTTTTAGTACTATATGAAATAATGGGATTTCAAAAAGGAAGAATATCAATTTTTTTGGGTCAAGTTGATCGTGTACCCACACACGAGTAATTTCATATAAATTTTTAATACGAAGAAAAAGGCCAGGCTCAACATTTTAATTGAAGCATTTGAGTGCAATGCACGGTGCCCTAGGTCATATTTGAGTGTTTGTGTTATGGTTAAGAGAAAAGGTCCGGGCTGTTAAGCTGGACGTTATCCCTATTTGGGATACCCCCTAAACAACGGGAAGCCGGTTGCAGTAGATTCTGGACCCTATGCTCATTCGGGAAAGCCGTCTAACAGAGATGTGTTGTGCTCAATGGGGTGAGACCAAGACCGACAATGCTAGAAGACTGCCGAATAGAGAGTAGGCCGTGCTATATGCCGAGATCAAATCTAGGAACACATGTTTAATTGAGTTTAATGCGCCGAATTATGGGACAAAATTGTGTGGCATGGTATGAGACGTGTCATAACGATTTGGCCCTATAATCAAGACTCTTGTACTTATTGAGAATTTCAATATGGCGTTCTAGTTGATTGAGCTTAGTTGTTGCTCATGCTTTCATGTTGTCTGAGTTATAAACTGTGCTGACTTGTAGGATGGATCTGAGGCCAAGGTAAGGCTCTGTGATTGTATGATTACATGATTAGGACACTTATGGGCGTGTTTCCCTCATAATCGGCGTTTAGAGCTTAGACTTGCTGAGATTATATCTCACCTCGTTGTGGGACAACATTTTCAGGGTCGTCGAGTGGAGGACTGGGAGCCAAGAGGAGGTGATGTGAAGTGTAGGTCAGCTAGGACCGTCTCTTTTTGGAAAGTTTTTGTAGCCTTTTGGTCATAGACCTTGTACTTGACATTATGTGAATATAAAAGCATGTTTATTTTGTGAATTTGTATCCTGCTTTTCTATCCCAAGATGATTACTGTCATGGGATTTCTTTTCGCTTCCACATGTGCAATAAAACAAGAAAGGGTCGGCGACTCATCCTAGGAAGTCGCAAATTATTATCGACCAGATAGAGATGGGCACGCACTCGGGGTTCGGGGCGTGACAACAATCAAGCTTTAGAACTCAATAGACTTTTAACTCACTACCACCATCTTCGGGAGGACTAGTATTTGTGTCTCTCTAGGCATATCGCACCTAACTTGGCATCACGAAGGCCTCCGATTCCATATTTTAGTCCCTAGGCATTGGGAGCATGTTACGTCACATCTCTAGGCATCCTATACCTCACCTAGCATCACGAGGAACCTCTAGGGCTCATCATGTCAATGATGTCTCACAGGCATCCGGTACATGTTATGTCAAACTTCCCAGGCATCCCGACTCTCCTGAGGAACCTCTGAGGCTCATCGGTCCCTAGGCATCCAGAGGCATCACCACTACGATCCTCCAGGCAACCCAACTCCCGGGGCATTGTCGTCCCAAGGGTCCAACGGCAGCAATAACACATCAACCATGGTGTAGTAATTAAATCATTTCAATGCCAAAATGTTTTCGAATTAACAATATGGAGAATCCCTTGGGTTTTTCCTGAAAATCCCACTTTCATAGATACTCTCCCAACATTTTTGAATCCATATATAAAAACTTGAATGGTAATCACCCTTCACGGCTTGGTACAAAACAATTTATCAAGATCTATAAGTAAATTTGAAATTGGCATTTCAACAAATCTAAATCTCAATCCCAACTCCAATGGTTTAGAAGAATTTCTATAAAGAGTTCCGAAATTCGAAAGTACAACACAATTCTTAAGACATTTGGGAATAGTGCCACGGTACATATGAATTTTGATGCAAATCGGGAGATTTCTAAAATGGTTTACGAACAAAATTCTCAAGGTTTCACCACCGCAAAATGTAGTGTATATTCGAAGTCCAAAACCGAAGCACTCATGAAGATTTCTAAATTTTCTAGCCCTAAATCGATTCAGTCATCCTAGAGATCACCATCCAACATCAGAATTCAAACCATTTCAATCTAACAACACTTCCTCAGGCAACAACAGCACTACACTATATAGATTAGCAGACTTCCACTTGCCTTAAGTCCAACGGGGTTGACGGCGAACAAATCCAAGAACTCGTAGGTCACAAGTGTGACTAGGGCGGGCTGGATGACAGTGACCCCGACGAGACATGACTAGCGTGGCAGTGTGGTGCAGGTGGTGCGGTTGTTGATGGAGAGGCGCGATCGATGGCGGCTGTGGTGCACGCGCGAGGAGCCGAACCGACAGTGAGGAAGAATAGCTACTTGTCCTTCCTTCTCTCTTTCTCTTGCTTGCTCGCTCACTCACTCTCTCTCTCTCTCTCTCTGCCTACTGTTCCGTTCTTCTTTGAATGCTTTGCATGTTGACTTCCCTAGTCAACAGACGGAGACACCGGTGGTGTTGATGGCCGAAGACAGCTGGGTGGGAACGTGGCAATTGGCATGGTTTTTAGTTGCCAACTCCACCCCCCGCCCCCCCTTCTGCATGCACGGACGTGTCACTTGGTCAACCTTTCACCCCTTTTGTTGATCCAATTGTCGACCAAATGGAGAGAAGGCTCGGGGCAGCTTTGGCAGAGATGGCCCCCATGCATGCACGTCCTCCATGCAAGGATATATTCCCCCCCTTCTTTGACTCACTTAAAGAAAAGAAAATGACTAATATTAAGGTCCAAATTCCTCTCTTGTTGCATGGATACTTGGGTGGCATGGTCTTCATGCGTAGGAGGGAAATGTGTGGTTCGGGATTGCCAATTTTCCTTCGTAATCGATCACATCCGACGTGTACATGAAGATGTCAGATGCAAGCATGGGAGGTTAACTTAGTAAGGTGCAAATGCGGATGAGGTTGGTCTCACAAGTGGCCTTATGTGAAGAAACTCTCGACGAAGTAATAGGCCATGCGATGATTGGATTATCTTGATGTGGCCAAGGTGCGATTACGAGGGTATGTCCTAAGATCATCGCGTAATGTAATGGCTCAATTCGATGATAGTGATGATGAAATGATGTTTGCAAATGGTACCAATGATGCAGTCCGACGACACTTCCGTCGACCCGTCGCAATTTGTTACATACTCAAGGTCCGACGAAATTCGGATATCACAACCGATCAAGGGAAGAATATGTTTTTTTTGGGATAATTTTATCAGAGTGGCACATCTGAATTTTGGTTAAACTAGTAGAATTTTAGTTTGTTGAAATGAAGTTGTAAAAAGAAAAATCATTGGTTAGAGTGGTACTTGACTATTTTTGCTTATGTATAACTTGGAGGTTGTAAATGAAAAAGATTGGCTAAAGGAGCATCTTGTTGTAATGAATCGGTGTTATGCAGTAATCTAGTTTAACCCGTTAGCGGGAGAAAGTTTCAAGTTTGTTGAAAATCGAGTAGAACCCTCGTTTATTTTAATGTCGTCATTTAAGGCAACTGGTTATTGTATGTGAGTTGCCAATGTTATTAGGCGCCTATAGTGGATACAACAGTTGAGGAGCCGAAAGTGGAGAGGATCGCCATGGTACAAAAGTTTTTTGACGCATTTCCTGAGGAATCATCCGGTTTGACCTAGAAAGGAAGATCGAGTTCGTGATAGTGTTTATCGACGACATTCGGGTGTACTCTATAAGTCTAGAGGAGTATGAAAGACATTTAAGAGCGGTGATTCAGACCTTGCAAGAACATGGATGGGATTTTCATGAACCCAACCAAGATTGAAGCCGTGATCAATTGGCCAAGATCAATGATACTAACAGAGATAATAAGTTTCTTGGGTTGGCAGGTTTTTATAGACGGCTTGTGGGAAGGTTTTCAACTATAGTTATGCCTCTGACTAGATTGTTGAAGAAGGCAGAGAAGTTCATAGGGACAACTAAGTGTGAACTTAGTTTCCAGGAGCTTAAGCAGAAGCTGACTATCGCAGCAGTGCTAACGATTTCATCTGGTTCTAGAAGACTTTTGTAACCTTTGGAGTTTCCCGAGTGGAAGTGGGAACACGTCACGTTAGGCCTTGTAATGGGATTATCGAGAAGTCAATCGACACTGGCAAAGTCATTCGAGAAAGTAAGAACCGGACCCGACTCACGAATAAAACTTGAAGAACTAGAAGTAGGTCGACATCATCAGTTGAGGATTAAGAAAAAATTGAACAAGAGATAGTGTTGTTGGATGGAACTTCTCAAGGACTGTGATTGTGACCTCCTGTATCACCCCGAAAAAGCTAGTAAAGTTACATATGTGTTGAATTGAAAGTCATCAATTGCACAAATGGTGATTTAGGAGTGGATTTTACTCGAAGGAGGTCGAGATTTAGTTTCAAATCTGAGGTAGGCCACCTTTCAAGTCTTATGACCATCCTTAGAATTGAATCGGAAGTACAGCTAAGAATCATGATGTTGCAGTTGACAGATCCTGAGATCTAGAAGATTTTGCAGGAAGATACAGAAAAAAGAAAGGTTGATTTACAAGCTACTAAGGATGGAACACTAAAATATTGTGGACGATTGTGTGTACTCGACGATGCGAAGCTTAATGAAGGGATCTTGTTAGAAGCACACTATAGTAGTTATCATCAGATCGCCCAGATGGCACCATTTGAAGCGTTGTATGGCAAAGAGTGCAGAACTCCAGTTTGTTAAGATGAAGTTAGAGAACGAAAGATTTCTGGCCTAGAGTTAGTTCAACAGTTAGTAGATGCTGATACAATAATCCAATGGAGACTTAAGACTGTTTAGAGTTGCCAGAAAAGTCAAGCATAGAAGCAATGAAGACCGGTTCAGGTAATAGATCAAAAGGAACAAGTGCTACATACCAAGACGATCTCTTTGGTCAAAGTGGTCTAGCAACACCATGGGATAGAAGAAGTTACTTGGGAAAGCGAAGAGTCTATGAGATAACAATACCCCACCTATTTGAAGAAGAATTTTAATGGTTTAAATTTTGATGACAAATTTTTCATAAAAGGGGAAGAGTTGTGACATCCTGAAATTCTAGCCCTTTGAGGGATGAATGAATGTGAATTTCGTCAGTGCATTGTTAATTAATCTCACTCGGAATTGATCAATCCTAAGATACTGACCTTGAGGGGAAAGGCTAATGAGGACATAACTCATACAACTAAAGAACTTGACTTGGGAAAACAACTTGATCGTGAGACTTGAGTGAGGACAATCCTATAGATAGGTTAGCCGATTTCAAGGACGACTAGAAGTTGATTTGCGGACCGAACATAATGGAATGACGGGTGATTCCGTTTACTATTATTGAGCCCGCGAACGACCCTATGTCAATCCTCGGTAAACGTGTACTTTGAAATAAGAATCAAACCTCCACAATTCCATGTAGTCAAGGACGTCCGTGCGTCGAAATGTCTTGAATGTGATTTGGCATGAGTTGGTTACGTGTGAATCCTTGAAGCCACCTGTCAGTCCGAATTGTACCAACATGGCATTCTGGTGAAATTTACATGATATGAGAACCAAATATTAAACTTTGAATGTTCGGGAGTGTCCACAACAGACTTCAGATGATGCTACTTCAATAGTCAACAGTGCCAATCAAGCCAAGTATAGGGAAAAAGGACTTATGGACTAAGGTATCAAGCCTATGAAGATGTGGGTCGAGTGAAGCCAGTGTGGGCCTTAGGCCTAAGGTGGGACAACCACCATGGTAGGCCCAAGGCAAACAAGTGAGCCCATTGGGCCCAACCTACCATTTTATCTTCCAAGCCCATTATCTAGCCTTAAACCATTTTGAGCCCAATCAATTCCCAAGCTTGTTCCTATTCATTTCCTAGCCCATTTCTTAGGCCCACCCTTCATTTTCAGCTCAAGGGCAAATTGGGAAATTGTGCATGGTCGAAATGACCATTTTGCCCCTAGATTATGTGGACAAGGGCAAAAGAAGAGAGAGAAGATGAGGTCACTTGCATGGGGAGTTGAAGCATGCATTGAAGAGCCTTGATGAGGCTTGGCGTTTTGCCCTCACTTCACTCTCTCTCCTCCTCTTCAGCTCCAAAATTCGCAGCCCCTCTTTCTCCCACGTTTTCCTTCCTCCCTCCTTCTCCTGCTGACCTTCCATCATAAACTTGAGTTAATTGTTGCCTTCCCATGAAAATCAGCACCTATGCCACCTACCACCGTGCTTAGGACATCCATTTCGTATGGCCTGATTCGGCTATTCGATAGTTAGAGCCGTCGGCTAACCCGCCGGTTGGCCAGAAGTAGCCACTCACCGAACCACCTAGTAGCCTGCTTGACTATTTTGTTTCGCCATTTCATCCATTTTTCCCTTGTTCTAACCCAGCCTCCACCCAACCCAGCCATTAACAAGTCCCCCTTGACTCCCAGGTGCCGCCGATCGCTAGCCAACCCCTCAACAGAGCTACAGCCAAGGCATTCAACTCATTTCTCGCCTCTGCAGTCTAATTTTCTAGTGTGCAGGGAGAGGCAAAGTTTGTTGCTACTATTTTGAGCTTGGGACCATCTTGGATCGTCATGGTTGAGGTTCCCATGTCTAGCTTTCGTCACCGCCATCGCATTCGTGTCTATGGCCCGCTTAACGGGTGAGTTTAGCTCCTAATCCGTTGATTAATGCCTAAACTTGCTTAGAGTTGGTTTAGTTAGAGTTAATTATAGTTTAAGAGGTTTAATTAAGTTATATTATCTCTAAGATAGGTGGTTAAGATTACTTTAGTTTGATCTTGCTTAATGATGCTTAATTATGGTTTGTGTTATTAAGCATGTTTAGTTTTAATTGATTGATTATTTGCTTTAATTAATGTTTTTAATGATTTTTGGATTTATTTTACTAATTATTTAATTCTGAAAAATTACTGTTCATGTGCACTGTTCATTCGAGAGTGAAAAATTGCCTTGTTTCATGTGTTTTGATTTTATGAGGTGAATTAGATGTGTCATTGCATAGACATCCGCATGAATCGCATGGAGTTCTAAAAAGGGAAAAAATGTTTTGTTTGAGAGACATGGGAATTAATTGATTTTCGGGAGACGAGATTGAGACTGCATTTGTTTAAGGGATTGTTCCTGCAAACATGTATCATGTATGCATTGGCTAAATGCTTAAAGATAAAAAAGGAGTCTCAGTGGTGTGCTTGCGTGATCAAAAGTGGAACTGTCACCCAACAGAAGTTTGGGGGTGATACCTAGCGAGAGTCAAAAGCCGATTACAGTAGATTCTGGACTGATGTTCCTTTTTGGGATATTGTCTAGGCGGAAGTTCTATATGTTGACGTGCCCGATGGAGTGGGACGAAGCCCAATTTTTATCGGTAGCCCAACATGAGTCGGATGATCGCTGATTGGAAAGTTGGCCATGATCGAGAGGTCATCAATAATTGGAACACGCGTGAGTGTTGAGTTCGTTACGCCTTATTATGGGTAAAATTGTGTGGCAGGGTATGAGATGTGTCATAACGATTTTACCTTATAATTAGGACTTGGGTGATCGTTTGATGCATGATATGTGGCGTACTAAAATGCAAGAACGTATGAGAATCATAATGTATTGGTTCCAGTTTTTGCATGAGTTGATCACATTGTTTATGGTATGCACGCATGAATTGATAACGTGCAGGGTGTGGTAATGGTCAGGTGAGATTGCTGTGACGTGACTCGTATGTGATCGATGATCTACATCATCTAATAGCCATGTGCATTGCGTGTATTGTGTTGAGATGTAACGTGCAGGGTATGGCATACCAGGTAAGGTTGCATGCGAACCAACTATGTGGTTAATGGTTGACCCTCGCTATTGTTATTTGTTGGTTAATGGCTGTTAGTCAATGCTTTGTTTGTGGAGTGGTTCTGGAGAGATACCCTGAGTTGAGTTAGTGTTCTAACAAGGGGCTTAGGGGAGGACTCGCTGAGATTTTACCTCACTGGTTATTGTATAACCACTTTCGGGTCCTTAGGATGGCACTTCTGCCAATGAAGTTTGGTATCCCTAAGGATTGGGATACTATTGTGACCCACCACCACTTCTTGGGTCAGGCGCATTTGTGCGAGAAGTATCTCTCCACCATCTGGGTGGATGAGGGACCGAGGTAGTGGATATCCCATAGATTTCTAGCTTGGTTCATCCGAGATGGTGATTTGCTGATTGGTCCCCTGAGAGGTTTTGATGGGTCACCTGATAGGGGCCCCGAGGACGCTGACTAGGATCCCATGGAGCTGGACCCTTCTGATGGTGCAATGGAGAATCCTAGCCCCACTTCACCAGTGATTGATTCGTACGCCTCCAACTATGACTTGACGGGGTCTGAGTTCACTGGATTCGAGTGACAGTAGTGTCGAGCCCGAGGGTTCTTTTTGTGTATAGTTGGGTTAGCCTAGCCTAGTTTCTTTTTGGTCTAGCTTAAGGGATGGATCAGCCCTCTGTTGGGCTTGTAGATTGAAAACGATCCTCCGTAGGTTAATACAATAGAAAAATGTATATACGAGTAGATGTTATTGTTGTTGTTGTTTCACCTGTTCATCTTTCTATCCCTATGTGATTGCTTGATTGTTTGTTTGATTGGGAGAGGATTTGTTTTCCGCTTGTGCATAATGAAAGATTTAAAATGAATGGTCATCGACGACTCTTGGGACGTCACTTTCTATCAACCAAGGAAGGGGTTGTTGTGTGCCCGGGGTTCAAGGCGTGACACCTTGTGCTGGTGGTCTTTGAGATTTCCCTTGTGGAGGTGGTCCGCTTACACGTTTTTGCGCTTGTTGCACCGAGTTGACATTCGGTTGCAATCCTTCTTGTGGGCAATTTCTCCTAAAATGTCTCATTCGTCCACATCCAAAACACCTCGGCTGATCGTTACAAGGTCCTGGCCCATGTGGTCTACCACACCTTTGGCAAGAGTTGTTTTGATATGGCATTCTCCCTGAAGTCTGACCACTCTTGGTCTTTCTGAAATTTCCAAAATTTTGCTTCTTCTTAGAACCCCAAGGCGGTTCTCGGGTTGGATAGGGTTGCTTACCTTGTCAGGCATCATTCAGTGTCAACTGCGTCCCTGATTCCATTCGCTCCCTTAACACTTCCTGCTCCACAAGCTGTGCCCATTCATAAATCTTAGAATAGTCTTGTATATTTAGGGGCACCAACTGTTTCCTGATATCTGTCCTTAGACCCTTCAAAAATCTCTTGGCTTTTTCCTCTCGGTCCTCTATTAATCTAGGAGCATATCTAGATAGCTCAGAAAATTTTTCTTCATACTGGTCTACTGTCAATTTTTTTTGTTCTAACTGAACAAATTCAGTAATTTTCTCATCTCTGGCACAGTTAGAGAAATGCTTTTTATTGAAAACTCGAACAAACTCAGCCCAATTTGCAGCAATACCAGGTGGAAAGATCGTGTTTCTAGAGCTCTCCATCAAAATTTGGCATTTCCTTCCAATTGGTACTCTGCCAAGGTTATCTTTTCGGTGTCGTTGTAATTCAACAACCGGAAGATCCTTTCTATTCCATCAATCCATTGTTTTTCCTCCTTAGCACTTCCCATTCTAGTAAACTTATGCGGTTTCAATTTCAAAAACTATTCCACTAGTCCTTGAGCACGATGTTCTACTTCTGGTTGTTGTTGTAAGGCTTGCCTTTCCATCAAATTTCCCATGTTAGCCAATGCCTACAGGATGTCCTCCATTCGTGGTTCTGCCCTTGAAGCCGTAGCTTCAGTCCTTAATGGAGGAGAACTCCTAGGTCGTACATGGTTTCCTGCAGTTCATCAAGCATTTGCCTCAGGAATAATTAGTGACTCAGTGTCACTAATCAACTAAGAAAAGAATTAATGTAAGAGTGTTACTGGAATCACATAAGTAACATAAAATGTTACTTGTACACACAAGTAACTTATGATCATTACCAGTTATTTACGAGCGAAAATCAATCACTCATTATTCACAGTTACTCAACTACCCCCAGTTAATGCCTTATTGTGTGCATCATTATACCCTCCTTTCTAACTGAGGCACCTTATCACTCTAGATAAACCTAGTGCTCCGATACCAAAAATTGTGGCGACACACGATCTTAAGGCATGTCACACTATTCATTGGTCCCTGTGCGATTTTACTACGGAAGTGGATACATCAACTCCTGTCACAAACTTGAAATGATGCACATAGATAACAACCGGGCACTTTTATGTACTTATATTTTTGTTAGACGATGTTTGTCGGTACACAAAAGCCAAAATTTTCTATATTATGCTATACCAAAATTAGATTGACTTTTCCGTTAACTATTCACAGCATCGTTTGTCTTCATGCGCTGGTATCCCAAAAATTTCTGCCGTCATCCCTTGTCCTCCGCTACTCTACCCCGCTTGAGCCACCATCATCATACTCCGACAGCAGTGGTAGTGGCCCTATGGTGCCCTTGTTCACTCGAGTGTACAGGACCACGAACTGCAAGTGCATTAGACCTAATGGGAGTCTGGTGTCTACAGTCAAAATCACTCGAATCCGAGTGAAGATGAGTCTTGGTAGGTCGGGGCTAGGGTGCTCTGTCTGCTCCCATCGTAGGTCGATGGGGATGGCATAAAAAGTACCAAAGGATGCAGGCAGCAACGACATCTTTAAAACTCCGTAATATGTTGGCCCCACAAGGGGTGAGTTCAACAACTACTCAACATATAGTTGCTTGTCAAGCCATATTATACCAGTCTACCACAACTTTACCTACGACATTCTAGCATGCAATGTGTATGACAAAATAACTCAGAACACTGTAAAAGTACAAGGGTAATTCAAGTGAAGTATTAGGAAAAACAAGCAGTCGTAATATTTCATAAGTCAAGCCAACTGTAGTTCTAACTGTCGTCATCTTCTAGAGAAATCAATGTTTGCATTCCTCCTGGCATATCGCACCCTACATGGCATCATGACGTCCTTTGGTTCCATATTTCAGTCACCGGGCATTCGGAGCAAGTTACGTCACACCTCCAGGCATCCCGCACCCCGCCTGGCATCACGAGGAACCTCCATGGCTCACCATGTCAATGATGTCCCTAGGCATCTAGAAAATGTTATGTTATACTTCCAGGCATCCCGCCTTCCAGGGAACCTCCAAGGCTCACCAGTCCCTAGACTTCCAGAGGCATCGCCATCACAATCCTCTAGGCAACCCAACACCCAGGGCATCGTCGTCCTAGGGGTCCAACAGCATCCATAACATTTCAACCATGACGCAGCTCCTAATAGGTTTTATTAGAATCATCACACACATTTACTCGAGGTTCGTACCCCTTTTTATTCTATCCGTCTTAATTTCGATGAATCGCCTAAGGTCTTCTGGTACTTGACCCTAAACGACATATGTATATCCTGCTTACTATAAGCCTGCACCAAACCACAATAAACAAGACCGATTATTAAGACCGATTCCACTAAAAGCCGGTATAACAATCCTACGACCATAGGAGCTCATAGCCTCATATCCAAACCCGCGCTGATCCTACTAATGGTCGTCACATGCGAAATGGGATCACTTAATGCTAAACTTGGCTCATCTCGTCGAGGACACACCAAGCCATCTAGTCGTTGTACCTTTCAAGCCTCCAACATCAATAATTTCTACCGGACTGCCTACAAGAATGACTAATGCCAATACCGTACCATCCATCCGACAACCAGCACACTACTTAAACTACATGCATGCGACATCATCTACCACACCCCCAACGATGCACGATCGTCCGATCATCCATCCCACTCTCGGTCGTTCAACGCACCAAATTTCCAATCGCTCAACAATCCTACACTTCGATTCTTCTATCGCATTCAGACTACGACGATCATCCATCATAATTTGGACACACGAGTAGGGTATTCTCGCACAATATAGAGCGACAGAACTACCACTTGCGTCCGATCCTTAAGGTGTGAGCTGCGGGTGTGGTTGTGGTGAAGCGGCGGCGATGGCAATGTGCGGTGCGGTGCGAGCTGCTGGTCTCCCAGTCTGGCGGTAGCTGAGGAACAGCGACGAGGCATGAGCTGAGGTATTTTGGGTTCAGCTGCAATGGAGGGGCAATAGCGGGGCTCGAGCTGCGGGGTCGATGGTTGGCGGTAGTGTGAGGATCAGCTGGATGGAGCTGCGGTCGGCTATAAGCGACCTAACATCGATGAGGAAGATCGGGGCGCAGTGAGGAGGTGGTTGGTAGCAACCGTGAGCAGGTCGCAAGGAGTGAGGCCGGTGGTGAAGGGGCTAAGGTACCATGCCGAGGAATTGTAGTCAAGGCGAGGGTGAGAGGATGAGAACTTCTGGACTTCTCCTGCTGGCCGCGCAATTGAAGTGAAGAAGGAGCGAGCTACAGGAGAGAGAAGGTGGAGGGGGCGACTTCGTGAGCTCTGTGACATCTAGATTTTTCAAACCTGTCTTCTACTGAATGAATTGGGCATTTCATCGACGTGCCTATAAGGCTATTCTTAGAACTGATCATTCTTGAGATAACTAGAATATTTGGGGAAATTATTAGGAAATTTTAAGGCAATAGACTTGAGAACTCGATTAGGAATCGGCTTCTCAACCGTGTCCATCTTTAGAGGCCATTACAGCATAGTTAAAAATCAATTTGAAATCAGATATAGATTGGATCGATAGAGATGTGTGGCTAATCGTGGGTGACACCACTAAATTGGAAAATTCTCGTCGACCGACACTAGACTGATTTTCTTATTGTTTAGGTACTCTATATCCGTATTTGGATCCTCGAGATTTTTAAGACAATTGAGAGTCCTCAATGAGTCAAGTGGGTCTATAGTGGCTCGAAGAAAATTGACCACGGATCATTTGCACTTAAAAATATCTTAAAGTTAGCCGGTAGACTAGATCACGCTAAAAACGTACCGAATTGAAATTAACTAAGAATTTAAGTCCGATTTCAAAAATTGAAGTTTCTGTCATGTCACAATAAATTCTAGGAGTATCGACTCAATCTCATAATATTTTTCAGAGGTTCCGAGATTTTTAAGGAAAATCAAATCGGATGTCGCGGAAAATTAGCGGTTGAATGGGTCAAATTAAAGGAAATTTGGACTTCCAAGCTGAACCTTTGAGTGTCGGGGACTAACAGAAAATTATTCGGGATTTTTCTACCGCAAAATCGGACCTCGATTTGGGTAATCGGAGAGGAAATTGAAGTTCAAGTGATGAAATTCGGAGCTTTTGTTGGGGGTGCATTATTTGCATTAAAATTTTATTTATTTGTGAAGATAGTGCAAGAAAAGGTTAGGAGACATTGGGATAAGCTTGAGGGCTATTTGGGGGACCAAACATTTAAGTGTTTGGCTAAGATCTTTGGACGTTTTGGTCTCTCTCTCTTCCAGCTTGCTGGACAAGCTCTGCCGGTCTTCACTCTCTTCGTGCGCTTCATCTTCACGCCGACTCTATCAAAATTCTGCTCATTTCCATTCTCTTTTACTCCTTTGAACGAACTTGCAGCTCCACGCCACTTGTCCGGGTACCAGCCTTCTTCGGTCAACCTTTCTCTCCACGAAGCTTCATTTTTTGACCGCCTGCAGCTTGATTTCTCCACCAAATTTGGTTGCCACTCGCTTACTTTCCACCGAACTCCATCGTCCACCGAAGACCCCAAGCTGCCCCATTTTCATTTCTTCCTCACGTGTCTTCCCACCACCATCAAAATATCCAACACCCATCATCATTTAACACCATCATCATATTTTCCCCCCCTCAGCCTTGCGTAGTCTTGCATCTTCTTCGATCGAGCATCCAGCAGCAAAGACCCTCACCGAAATTCATCTCCACGTCTGTTTTTGTTGGAATTCAAGTCGGCGGAGGACGATTTACCTGATTCCAATGCGCAAACAACAAATAGCCCCGGAACAAATGTTGAATTGCCAATGAAACACGAACAACGCTACCTCACGTTGGTCTAGATGCAATCATGAGGAAAGCACCCGATTTCCACGGCGTAAATGCAAATTGTTCTTGTAAAGAAGAAAATGGAACGCCTTGATGGAAAGGGGACAGAAAGAAAGAAAACTCTCTGAATGTATGTTTGTCCAACTCTTCCAACAGTTATCTTCAGGGGTCTTTTATATGGCCCCATCACACCCCTTCATCGTAGCATATCAAGTTCAAATGGTGCTGTCCAATCGCACCCCATCATGGATGTACCAGCTAAAGTACTACATCTCCCACTTGGACATGATGGGCTTGATAGTGCTTTATCAAGAATATAAGGCATTCAACATTTATCAACTTTATAGAACATTTCATACTAGCAAATAAGCCGTGCGACCAGTGAGTACACCTGCACTTGGGAGCTCAAATTATGCATCTATTAGGGATGACATAATGGCTACAACCCTAAAAGAAATAAACAATTGATGTCTCACAGTGTCCCAGACATATTTTGTTACATCATTCCAAGTATACCTATCTCTTAAAGGCTATACTTGACTATTCTCAAAAACACCGTGTATTTACAATTACATCCACAACCACATAGGGCGATATAATTAGTTGACCAGTAAATACATGTGATAGATGTAAAACAACAATAGTCTTCCTTCGCACTCATGTCTCTCTTAATTTCAGAACAACTACTTTCCTAGACATGTCCCATAGGCCATATCTATTCATGACCACCCGTAACATGCTAAAGTAGCAACATTGATCTCTAACTTTGAGAACATAGTCAGAAGTAACATATGGCACGTAATGAGATAAATTATAAATTACCTCAAAGGCTCATACGATGAGTAAATATGGATAATTTTACTCACCTTTCCTTATCGGTCGAACAATGCACATGTAGTATGAATTACATGCTATAGTGGATTTCTCTTTCTATAAGAGCGTATGTCATTTACTAAATATATCCACTATATGGATCTTAGCCTAAACATAGTCATGTGCCTCTCACGTACTCATGTTTAGCCTGAGTGCTATATCAGCTCGCTTTCTATAGTGTCCAATTAAGTACTCGCATCCGGCATCTTACAGGCATACATGATTGTGGCATTATCATGTTCGGTCTTATTATAAACAAATCACAGACCTCATCTTAACTCTAATCAAGGAGACATATTTTATGCACCAAACTTGCTCTTCAACATTTATTTGTACATAACGTCTCATCTCAACGTACTAACTATAGCACTTGAGGCAATTGCTCGTGTCAGTGAGCCAATTGTTACCTGCTAACAAACTTTTCAATAATATATGTGTGTATGTGCTAGTCTTATAGTGGATTTGTACTTATTGATAAAATATCAAATCACTAATAAACAAACAAGTACAATACATTTGTCCACAAATACATAAACCAATGATCCTTTACAATGACACATATCACATTCTATGTAATCCTAGTGACATCCTATGGGTCAAGAATATGTCTCTAAGAATAGCTTTCGTAAATGGATCAACAACCATTCTATTGGTTGAAATGTATTGCAGGATCACTTCTTTCTACACTATAATATCTCTGATGAAGTTATTCTTTATGTCAATGTGCTTCCTCTTTCTATGATATTTGGGATCTTTCACATAGGCAATGGCTGCTTGACCATCGCAATAAATTGTCGCCGGTCTTGGAACTTCAGTGACAGTGGCTAAATTTTTCAAGAAACGTTTTAGTCATAATGCTTCTTGCACTACGATAGAACATGCAATGAATTTTGCCTCCATCGTAGATAAGACCATGCATGTCTGTTTCTTGCTATTCCAAGAAATCGCATCTCCATTGAGCAAGAACACATATCCAGAAGTCGATTTACGTTCATCCAGGTCTCCACCCCAATCGGCATCTGAATAATCTAATAGGCGTAAATCATTCCCTTGGTAACAAAGCCAATAGTCCATGGTGCCCTTCAAGTATCTCAGGATCCTCTTCACTGCTTTCCAGTGTGCTTGACCGGGATTTGATTGATATCGGCTCACCTATCCCATGACATAACATATGTCGGGTCTAGTACACATTATAGCATACATCAAACTTCCGACCGCACTAGCGTAAGGAACAGTTTCCATCACTTTAATTTCTTTTAGAGTCTTAGGACACATCTTAGTACTTAGGCCTTCACCTTGCATGACTAGGGTATCAATGGGATTACAATGCTGCATATTGAAACGCTCAAGAATCTTCATTATATAAGACTCTAATGATAAAGTAAGGAGTTTCCTTGATCGATCTCTTTCGATTTTAATTAACTCCTAATATATAAGCAGCTTCTCCTATGTCCTTCATCTCAAAATTGGAGGACAACCATTCTTTTTTGTGATAACCATAACCTTGTCATTTCCAACTTATAGAATATCATCCACATAAAGTGATAAAATCACAAATTTATCTTCGGACCACTTGACATATACACAGTGATCTTCCTCGATCATCGTGAAACCAAAAGTGGTTATGGCTCGATGAAAAACAAAGATACCACTGTCTAGATGATTGCTTAAGGTCATATATTGAGCGATGAAGTTTGCAAACTTTATGCTTTTGACTTTTAGCTATGAAACCTATTGGTTGTTTCATATAAATTTTCTCATCTAATTCTCCATTGAGAAATGTCGCCTTTACATCCATTTGATGTAATTCAATGTCCAAATATGCAACGATTGCTAGAATAAGGCGTATTAAGGCAAATCTTACAACTAGTGAAAAAATTTCTTCATAGTCTATACCTTCTTGTTGAGTATAACCTTTTGCCACAAGGTGATCCTTATACTTTTCAATGGATTCAGCCACCCTTCGCTTAATCTTAAAGACCCATTTGTTTCCAATGGCCTTACGATTGGATGGTAGATCAATAAAGTCCCAAACATGATTTGCCCTCATTGACTCCATCTCATCTTCCAAAGCTTTTCTCCATTCTTCCTTATCAGAGGATGAGAGAGCCTCTTGAACAGTCTTAGACTCGGCATCGTCATTTTGAGTAATCATAAATGCTTCCTCTTCAATCTCAAAACGATGATGAGGAATACTTTTACGATTACTTTTACGCAATTGAATTTCTCTTGAATTCAATTCATCAGGCGATGCAACACTCCCACTTGGTCTTGTGTGTTGAGATAAATCTTCATTTCCCTCTGCAACATCAGTGGGTGTGTTATTAGAATCTTCCATCTCATATAATTGGAAGTCCTTATCAATCTCACCTCTACTAGGAAAATCGTTCTCCAAGAACGTGACATCTCGTAACTCCATTTCGGTCACACTTCCATTAGCTTGTTCACCTATGAACATGTACCCTTTAGAGTGCTTAGAATATCTTATAAAGATACATTTATTCCCTCTAGGACCTAATTTGCCATATTTATTGGAAGAATCATGATCATAAGCTGCACATTCCCATGGACGTAAACTACTCAAGTCCAGTTTCCTACCAGTCCATAATTCATAAGGGGTAGAAGTGACCGATTTTGAGGGCACACGGTTAAGTATATAGGCAGCAGTCAATAACACATCTCCCCAATAGGAGATAGGTAAATTTGTTTGCGCCATCATAGACCTAACCATTTTCAATAGGGTTCTATTTCTTCTCTTAGCTATCCTATTTTGTTGTGAAGTACCAGGAATAGTCAATTGTCGTACAATTCCATTTTCATTGCAAAGAGCCTTGAATTGCTCCGATAAATACTCACGTCCACGATCGGTTCTCAATGCCTTTATTGTTTTATTCAACTGATTCTCTACCATCGCTATATATCGTCTAAAGCAGTCTAATGTTTCTAACTTATGGGAGATCAGAAAGACATAACCGAAATGTGTGAAGTCATCTATGAAAGTGATGAAATATGAGGCTCAATGCCTCGCCCTCACATTCAAAGGACCACAAATGTCAGAATGTATGAGATGCAATGGAAATTAAGCTCTAGTCCTTTTACCGAATGTGACACCCCGAACCCTTCACAGGTCGTCACCAGCGCCGATGTTACACTTTATTTCCTTTTGCTATCTTGTACTTAAAACAAGCGTCGTTAATCATAGACATTTTTTTTATTTTTTTATTTTTTTATAAACGATCGGTCCCAACGCGACTCATAGCGGAAGCAAATTAAACATCACCATCTATCCCCTACCAATCCATGATACAAATACACACCAGCTAAATATCAGGATTTTATAAACAACTTCGACACTTTGCTTACATATATATATATATATATATATATATATATATATAGCAAGATGGGATTTCTTTTGGGTCGGTACATCAAAAAGGAAAAGCTAGGACTTAGTCACGCCCAGCCTAAAACCTCAAGAAGAAACTCTCGACCCTCAACATCATACGAGTACGAACCCCCATCGAAAGTGTCGATTATCTACATCAAAAGAGATCTAGCTCCTACTCATCGCGCGCAAGTCTCACACCCAACCCGGTGCATCAGGCGGTGGCGGCGGCAACATCCCTCGCATTGCTCCATCCCGACGAACGTGCACAGAAATGAACTCCTGAATGACAGGACCCCCAGCCAAGCCCACGTCATACATCACTAGACAACGTACTCGGATAAAAGTCAGTTCGGGAACAGAGGGACAGTCTATCTCAACACACTCGACCTCTACATCGGATGGAATCCCGTAAAATGTGCCTCTCGTGACAGCAGGTAGCGGCATACTTGTTAATCTGAAATGTTATCCCCAAAAGGGGTGAGTACAACCACTCAGCAGATAGGAAAATCCAATAACAACTCAATGCATCATGCAATTTCACATGCATTGCAGGCATTACTTACCTTGAAGCTAGGCACACACTATCATACATCATCATATCACATCATAGGTGATCATCATATCATGTCACATATCATTACCATCGTCATGCATATCATCATGCATATCATCATGCATATCATATATCATATCATAGGTGATCATCATATCATGTCACATCACATCATCATCATCATCATGCATATCATCATGCATATCATATATCATCGGTTCATTTTTCATCTTTTATCTTTAAGTTTGATCACCACATCACCTACTTCTCATATCATCAATATCATCATCCCTTCGGGCAAAAACCTCCGACAGGGTTCCCAGCATTCCAGCCATCCCATGGCCATCGGGCTTCCGGCCCCCCACATTCCGGACATCTCGCATCTCAACTAGCATCACGAGGCATTCCTTTCGGGCAGAAACCTCCGACAGGGCTTTCGGCCCCCCACATTCCGGGCATACTGAATCTCCCAAGGAACCTCTGGAATTACGCCACTAGGCCACCAGACATCATCATCCACCACAACCACTTCCTCACTTATCATTTTCCACATTCACCATCCTTTTAATCTTATTATTACATAGCATATGATTCACACATGCATCACAATTTATGATCATACATACACTAATGTCATACAACAATGCATAATAAATTCAATGGAATTCATGGCCAATAAAATAATCCCTCTTTTTAGTATTATTATTATTATTATTATTATTATTATTATTATTATTATTATTAGTTTCTTATTTTCTTATTAGATTTATTTATTTTCATAAATATTAAATTTAATATCTATGATTTTCCCAAAATCATAATATTCAAACAATCACTAAACAAATCAATAGGATCACAATTTCATACAAAATTCATGGCCAAATTGAATTTCTCATAATTTAACAATTTCCACAAAATAGCACATGATATTCGGATAATGACCAGAATTGCACAGTTTCCAAATAAATTCGATTAAAATACTCATATGGCCTTCAAAAATTACGAAATTTTATAGGGTGATAGCCAACACATTTTCGTGCACTTTTCATGAAGAACTCTAAGCAAAATTATTTTTATATTAATTTATACAACCCCACGAAACTTCTGGAACCACTACCGCGTCGTCCAGAACACACATCTCCGAAATTTTTATATTTCACCCATCTATTCTCTTTCATTTCCTCTGAAATTTTAGTATGTTATGTACCAAGGTGTCCTTTACAAGTTTCATGAAGAGATCTAGGTCAAATAACCAAAGTATCGTCACCATTTAAGTCCATGAAGTCTTGGGTGTCTCGAAATATTTCACCAGAACCATTGTTTCCAAGATCTAGCCGATTCACCAAGCTATACTTGTTCTTTTTGCTTCAAATTTGAGTATGTTGTAGCTTAAGGTGTTACCCTACAACTTTCATGAAGACATCGAAGTTAAATATTCAACAGAAATTAACATGCAAACAAGAATCTAGCAAGAGGTCAGCGAAAACTTCACAGATCTAGGGTCTCCGTATAATGGAACTTTAACCCCTCATATCTCCATCATTTTCCACGAAATTTCAGTATGTTATAGTATAAGACGTTAGATACAACTTTCATGAAGACCTCGAACCCAAAATCGGACTCTAAACACACATGCAAGCTCAAACAAGCTACTGACTCCAACAAACCGAACAAGAACAGTCACACGGTTTGTAAATAACCAACTCTTACCTCGGTTTTTTGCACAAATCACACCTAAAATCGAACATGCAACCAACAAAACAAACATGCAAGAGAAGTTAAGGACTCCACTTGCCTCTAAGATGGACAAACGACGACGAACGGCGATGGGACACGGCGATCGGACGGCGAACGAACGGCGGCACCCCTCGGCTCCGCCTCCTTCCCCTCTCGGTTTCTCCCTTTCTCTCGAACTCTCTCTCTCTCTCTCACCCTCTCGGCCGAATGAACAAAGAACCGGCCACTCTCTCTTTTCTCATCCCTTTTATACTCCCCTAATCCCATGATTAACAATCATTGCTTTGCCTAAAAACTAACCAATGCATGCTCTTGCCATTTGCCACTTGTCTCATTGGGTTTTCTTTTAAATTTGAATTGGGCTTGGGCTTAGGCCCATCCGGCCACTCCCCTTGTGCTGGTCGAATCCTCTTCGTGGGCTCTAATGGGCCGACTAGCTTGGCCCACCAAGCTTTAGGCCAATGGGTCCAAGGCCCATTCCAAAAATAACCCTCTTTTTCTTTTTTTTTTGAAATTCCTTCTATAAATATTTCTAAATTTCAATTTTTAATCTTGGCCAAAGTCTTAGGATATTTTTGCTCATTGAAATTTAAATCATATGGCCAAGCATAGATTATTAATCTTATTAAATTGAAATTTCCACAATCACAAGCACAAATCATCAATTTAAAAGAATAATGGCTA
Source organism: Eucalyptus leucophloia subsp. euroa (assembly GCA_017140325.1). Taxonomy (NCBI): domain Eukaryota; kingdom Viridiplantae; phylum Streptophyta; class Magnoliopsida; order Myrtales; family Myrtaceae; genus Eucalyptus; species Eucalyptus leucophloia. The sequence goes on from CM029478.1 coordinate 35,776,039, forward strand.
AAACATAAGCCATGGAAATTCTATCACCTAATTAAAGACTTTAACACACCTTATGGCTTGGCTTTGAATTTCTGGGATACCACACCGAATGGTTTTCTAGTTGTTTTTCCCGTCAAACAATGTTCACATACGAATAGATTAACATTAGTGAGTGACCCTAAAAGGCCTTCTCTAGCTAATCTTTGCATTCATTGCAATCCAACGTGACCTAATCTAGCATGCCAAGTACTTGTATCAATCTCAACGTTATTAGAAGATGCAATTAAAGAAAAACAACCATCAACATTAACATTGTATTGATCATAGTCAATGTCTAACACTATGAAACCATTCGATACATGACCTGAACCATAAAAAATTGTTCCATACAAAATGTCAACACAATCACTACGGAAATTCAATACATAACCTAAGTTAAGAAGAACAACTGCAGAGACCAAGTTTTGTCGAATATCTGGAGTATAAAGGATATTATGCAGGAATATGTTTTGACCACCACGTAAGATTAATTTACATGTGCCGATTCCCTTCATTTCAACTCTTGAATTATTCCCAACAAATATCCATCTTCTTCCAGGCGGTATCCGACGATACACCACAAATGCTTCTCGGTCTCTAGTTACATGGTCTGTTGCTCCCGAGTCTCCAGTCCACATTGGATGAGATTCAGCAAGCATTACAGTACTAGAAATAAAAGTATTATTCAAAGTAATGGAGTAATAGAGTATCTTTTTCGGCTCAGTGCATTCACGAGCAAAATGACCCATCTTGCCATAATTGTGACACTCCATCTTGGCCTTATCCTTCTTCTCACCACTCTTCTTGCGTCGGAAGGTTTTAGCCCTCTTGGGTGCCTAATCAGTCCTTTTCCCTTTGTTGTTGAACTGAATATTCCTCTTGCACTTGAAGCCCGAAGCTTTGCGTGAACTCGATTCAGCAATATAAGCATGGGTAGAGGATCTCGCAACCTCTAGGTGCTCATCTTCTAATTCCAAATGATGCGTAATATCATCAAAAGTGACAATATTTTCATTATGCGTCATATTGATTTTCATATGCGCCCAATTGTTAGGAAGAGACCTTATAACAACCTAAACTTGCTGTTCATCAGTAAGGGAGTGACCTGCCGTCCTCAGCTCACGAATTATATTTGACATTTCTCGAAGATGCTGCCTCATCGTTACATTTGGGCGCTTTTGGAATGTGTCAAACTTGATGGTGAGTCTCCTCAGCTTAGTGGCAGACGTACCCCCAAACTTATCCTTCAAAGCAACCCACATAACTTGAGCTTTATCATAACTTTCAAACTTACACATGAGATTATCTTGTATACAGCTCAGCAACGTGATGCGAGCAATGCTATTTTTCTTTTTCCAAGCTTTATAAGCTTCTAGATCTCTCCTATGTTGAGATGAAGTTCCATGCTCAGGTTTATCCATGGTATGGTTAAGGGTTTCCAAAACTTCTTGCTCCTCAAGGATGTACTGAACCTTTCGATGCCAAATATCATAGTTGTCACCATTTAGCTTCTCATCCTTATTGAGGTCAGCCACAATGGTCTTAGATGCTGAAGGCATAATCAATTGCTATAACACATTGATATAATAAACACAAAATCAATACTAGCACACTTTATAGAGTAACACTCATATTTAATTTGTAGCAAAGATTGTGGCACCCCTCGACGGCCCCTGATCCGTTAGGGTCGCCACATGGTCGCTTACCTTTCACTTTCCTTATTAACATATCACTCTGATACCATTTCATCTGTAGCAGGTCCATACAACCATGGGGGTTTACATTTTTTTTTTTTGGATAGGTCCCTTGCGCAATTCATATGCGGAAGCACATCCAACAAACTCCCTTGCCTATATTCAGAAAACGATGCACACCTACTAAACATTTATAGGTAAAAGCCATACACTTTTATTTACTTAAACCAGATAGACATCATTCATTGGTACATCAAAATGCCGTAGTCTTCTATACTCGGCTACACTCCAAAAGATGACCGACATCTCCTCTAACAGTCATATACTTAAAGTCCATCGATCAGTGTCGGCATCCAAAAGCTCCTTCCTTTGCTATCCTCCTCCTCACGATCATATCCAATCACTCGATCTGTCTACTGGTAGCAGTAGCAGCAGAGGTATCTTATCTAGTCTGAAATGTTAGTCCTCGAAAGGGTGAGTACAACCACTCAGCAGGTAAAGGACCAATAAACCACTCAATACATCATACCATGCAATCATCACAATCATAGCATCACATGTCAATACAAGCATCCATGCACAACTTACCTTGGCATCATGCACATGTCATCATCATCTTTACCATGCATCCATGCATATAACATCATCATCATATCACATGTACCATCATCATTGCCATGCATCCATGCATATAACATCATCATCATCATCTCACATGTACCATCATCATTACCATGCATTCGTGCATGTAACATCATCATCATATCACTTGTAACATTATCATTACCATGCATTCATGCATGTAACATCATCATCATTTCACATGTACCATCATCATTACCATGCATCCATGCATGGAACATCATCATCATATCACATGTACCATCATCATTACCATGCATCCATGCATGTAACATCATCATCATTTCACATGTACCATCATCATTGCCATGCATCCATGCATATAACGTCGTCATCATGTCATGCACATATCATCATGCATAATTCAATTTCAATTTCATTTTGGACCACCACATTTCTCTTTCCTGGGACCAATGTTTGCATCCCGCATTCATCACTTCTGCCCAATCCTGGCATCGCAAGAACCCTCCAGCATAATACCTGCCGAGCATTTGGCACCCCCACACTTCGGGCATCTCATACCCCAATTGGCATCACGAGGACCCTCCGGCACAATACCTGCCGAGCATCTGGCCGTACCCTTCTAGTCAAGCATCTCGCATCCCAACTAGCATCGCGAGGCATCCCTCGACACAATACCTACCGAGCTTCCGAAATTATGTATCAACGTACCACCAAGCATCCCCCCTGGAATTACGTACCGTATACTACTGAGCATCTCGAAACTCCCGAGGAAATCTCCAGGGCTCACCATGAAAATGGTTTCCCTACCCTCCGGAATTACGTACCGACATACCACTAGGCCTCCCTTGGAATTACGTACTGTATACCACCGGGCATCCAGACACTCCGGGGCATCGTCGGCCCACACCTCCGACGGCCTTCTTACTTATCTCAATTCAAATCTCCAATTATAGTTCAATTTTTTAATATGGCATGTGATGTGATGGTAATCAAGATCATTTTCATCCTTTGATTCATGCATGCATCTCTGATCATCATCACACATGCAGCAAGACACAATCATTCGTAACATTACATTTCATGGAGTCCATACAATTTAGAATAGTCCATTTATCATGCCTTTTTGAAGTTTACTAAATTCCATCTTGTACCATTTTAGAAAACATTTAAATTAAATATCCATATGATTATCAAAAATCATGAAATTAAGACATGTGATAGACAAGTCAATAAGATAACAATTTCATGCAAAACACATGCCCAAAAGAGTTTCACACAAGAAGATATAATTCACACAAGTACAGCATGCAATTTCGGATAGAAACAGAATGCACAGTTTTTGAAATAATTCAATTAAAACATCCGAATGTCCTCCGAAAATTATGAAATTTTACCAGGTCATATTTAAGACACTAAAGGAGATTTTTCATGATGACATCTAGTCCAGATTCGTTCTAGAAAATTTTCTATAGTCATCCGAAGCTTCTGGTTCTAGCATCGAAATGTCCAGTGTAGTTATCTCCGAAATATCGAGTTTTCACCCACTTATTCTTCTTCATTTCCTCTTAAATTTGGATATTTTTTACTCCAAGAGATCCCCTACAACTTTCATGAAGGGATCTAAGTCAACTTTCCAAAGAATAGTCACCATATGGGTCCATGAAGTCTCGGGTGTCCTGTACCGTGTCTCCAGATTTACCGTCTTCAAAAGTAAGTCAATTCACTAGGCTACACTTGCTAATTTTACTTCAAATTTGAGTATGTTAATATTTATGATGTTATCTACAAGTTTCATGAAGAAGTCAGAGAGAGATTCTTGGTAAAAATTGACATGCAACCCACAAAACTACCAAAAGGTCAACAAAACTGTTCCAGATCTAGTGTCTTCGTAGGATGAGGGTTTGACCCCTTAAATATCCACCATTTTGTCCCAAATTTTAGTATGTTATATTTTAAGATGTTGGCTACAACTTTCATGAATGAATCAAAGTCAAAATCCAACTCGAAACATGCATGCAAGCCTCCACAAGATTCTGGGTCGAACGGTTTACACGAAATCAGCAGGCATATTCAAGAACAAATCACATTCTAGCTTCAGTTTTGCCTACCCTAACATCCGAAATCTACCACCAACAAATCACACATGAAAGACACACATGCAAGAGTGGAAATCGATCCCAACTTGCCTTAATTCAAAGGAAAACACAGCAAGAACGACGGCGGAACTCTCGACGGCGGGGCATGGCAGTGACGAACCTCCTCCTTCCTTTCTCTCTTCCTCTATTCCTCTCTTTCTCTCTTTCTCTCCTCTCTCTCGGCACCTAGACCGACCACTCCCTCTCTCTCTTTCTTTTTGGTTGCTTATATAAATTGCATGCACCCTCATTTTGCATGGGGAACACTTGTCCCTAAGAAGGAGACAAGTGTCTCCTTCGTTGAAGACACTTGGAGGCCATGCGGCTCCTCCTCCACCCCTCCATGCGTCAACAATGGGCTAGGCTTATGGCCCACTTTAGGCCCATCTCACTTGGGCCTAAAGTCCAAACTTAAATGGCCCAAGTTTATTTTTAATAATACATTTTAATCCTCATTTAAATAAATACCTAATTGCATAATAAAATGGCCAAAAGACTTTGTGACATTAATTCATAAAATCAAATCTATCAAGTGCATAGTCAAGAACAAAGTCTTCTTTATCAAATTGTCCTATGTCCAATTTAAATAGCCCATAGAAAAATATCAATAATAAGCCCATAATTTCTACACCACTTTAGGGCATTTGCTTTTTTTTTTTTTTTTTTTTATAGAAATCAATTAACATTCTCATAGTCAATTAAGATTTTCATAAGGGTTTGGTCCAAGAGATAAAATATTGTGGCCGATGATGTAATTGTCCCTATGGCCATTCAAAGACAAATATCATTTCCCTCAAAACCAATATTTTGGGTTGAAGTTCCTGGATGCCACAAAGACAAACTAAATTAATGATAATTCAACAAAAGACACAAAAGCGAAAGTTCACTATATTCCCAATCAACTTCTATGTTAAGTTGTTCTGTTATAATTAATTAGTTTAATTTGCACAAATCTTAAGTTCTACATGAGAACTATTTCAAATTCTATCAACCTACGACCTACCAGTAGGAAAAATAATTACATGACCTTATGTAATTTCTATATTTTTCCTTAACACAAAAACATAGCATGATAATAACCAATGTATATACAACAATCACGCTTCAACTATAATCAAAATTGCAATTCAACATGTAATGGATTTTCTACTATTGCTCTAATTTTCTAGCAACTAGAAAATTGCCAGTATAGTAAAATATATAAATCATATCATTGAACCAAGCTCTACATAGCATATATAACATCATTTGCACATAAGCTAGCTACTGTATTTCCTAAATCATAAGAAAACACAAGCTACAAATGAATAAACTATGCATTAAACCCCAAAAAATATGCGTACATAGGGTTTCCTACGCATTTTCATACATTTATAAAATTCAAAAGTATAAAATAATTATACCATTGTGTAGAGAACATTCATACGAACCGAACGTCGCTGACCATGCTCCAATCGAAGCCCGCACGCGCCCCCACGCTTCACATGAGTGCGCGGCACATGTGGCGCATGCGCCAACAAGCCAAAAAAGGCTCCTGGTCGGTCCGACTGTTGACCGATCAATGGTTAGGTCGGGTCGGATCAATCGGGTCGGATCTCGAGTTGATTCAAGTCATGGGTTGGGTCGGGTCAGGTCGCCGGCCGGCCAATTGCCGCCGGCACTGACGTCATTGATGATGTCATCCCAGTGGTTACCGACCATTGGTTAATGTCATCGATGATGTCATCTATGACGTCATCGAGCATTGCATCGCTCTGCGTGACGCGCGCGTGATGCGCGCACATCGGTTCGCCAGCCGGCACGTGTTGCGCATGCGCTAGCATCCCAGTGCGTCAGGTGCGTGAGGCCTACACGTAGCAGTTTCTAGCCGTGCGTATGGGTACATCCGGCCTCCTCCGATCGCACTCGAACCACCGTCGGACTCATCTCGATGAGTACTTTCATCCTGTATATTTAAAAGTTGATTTTGGCCAAAAAAAATAATTCAAAAAATGGCAAAAACCTCACGGATGCACGTGACCTTGAACCCGTTCTTTGCTTCGATTCGAATTCGAGTTTTCAGATTGCAATTCCGACCAATAAACATCAAAAACAGTGTAGAATACAATCTCTTGATCTCAATATCAAATGGTAAATGAGAAAACTGTGGCACCCCGAAGTGTCTGAGGTCACCACATATTACCAAAGAAGTACCTTAATTCCTAGGCATTTTTTTTTTAAAATGGTCCCAACGCATCTTATTTGCGGAAGCATAATCAAGTCCTATCAATTCTCCCTCCAACAACCATGATACAATGCACACCACTAAACACCATAAGAAAAGATAAAACCAAGACACTTTTATTTACATATTTTCATGATGGATTTTTCTCGGGTCGGTACAACAAAAGAAAGGCCAAGACTTTCAACTACACTCGGCCATAACCCCAAAAAGAGACAACTCGACCCACTATGTCGATCATGCAAAATCCTCCATCCACTAGTGTCGGCTATTGCGCAAAATGTTGTAGCTCCTACTCCTCACGAACGGGCCATCACACCCATCCCGGTGCATCAGGCGGTGGCGGCGACAACATCCCCTGTATCACTCCGTCTCGACGAACATGAATGGATATAAACTCCTGAATAACAGGCCCTCAGCTAGGCCCACGTCATACATCACTAACGCACAAACTCGAATGAACGTTAGACCAGGAATGGTGGGACAGTCGATCTCCACACACTCGACCTCCTCGTCTGAAGGAAGGCCGTAAAAGACGCCCCACGTGACAGTAGAGAGCGGCATCTTTCTAATCTGAAATGTTGGTCCCCGAAGGAGTGAGTACAGCCACTCAGCGGAGGTAGAGAACCCAATAAACCACTCAATGTATCACACAATACAATCATAACTATCATAGCATAACACATGTCATTCACGCATCCATGCATAACTTACCTTGAAGCCATGAATATGTCATCATACCACATGTACATACATCCTCATGTAATCATCACCATCATAATGTCACACAAGTACCATCATGCCATAAGTGCACATACATCCATGCACTCATCATCATTATGTCATACATATACTATCATGCCATAGGTGCACATACATCCATGCACTCACCATCATCATGTCATACATGTACCATCATGCCATAGGTGCACATACATCCATGCACTCGTCATCATGCATTCATGCATACATGTTACCATATCATGCATAATTCAATTTCATTTTCTTAATTTTATTCTTTCATTTTGAGCCGTCACATTTCTCTTTCCCGAGACCAGTATTTGCATCCCACATTTATCGCTTGCACCCAACCTGGCATCGCAAGGAAACTCCGGCACAAACCTCCGGGCATCCGGCACACACCTCTGGGCATCTCGTACCCCAACTAGCATCACGAGGCATCTCCCGGCACAAACCTCCGGGCTTCCGGCTCCCCCACTCTCCAGGCATCTCGAAACTCCCGAGGACCCTCCGACATTCAGCCATTTAAGGCCATCGGGCATCCGGCATTTACACTCCCTGGCTAGGCATCTCAACACTCCCGAGGCATCGTCGACTCACACCTCCAACGGCCTTCTCATTTATCATAGTTTATATTCACAATTATGGTTCAATTTCAACATGGCATATGATATGATTGCACACAAGATCATTTTCAACATTTGATTCTTATATGCATTTCCAATCATCATCATATATGCAGCAAGGTCCAACACTTATGACAATACAATCTATGAGGTCCATACAACATAGAATAATCTATACATCATGACTTTCTGAAATTTACCAAATTCCAGCTTGCACAATTTTGGAAAACACATAAATTAAATATCCATATGATCTTCAAAAATCATAAAATCAGAACATGTGATAGGCAAGACATAAAGATAGCAACTTCATGAAGAACACATGCCCAAACGAACTTCACACAAAAAGATATAGTTCACACATTCCAGCTTGCAACATTCGGATACAATCAGATTGCACAGTTCTTGAAATATTTCAATTTAAATAACTGAATTGTCTCAAAAAATTATGAAATTTTACCAGGTGATAGTCGAGACCCTAAGGTAGATTTTTCATGCATACATAAAGACCAGATTCATCCTAGATAATTTTCTATGGACGGTCGAAGCTCCTGTTCCTAGTATCGAACAGTCCAGTTTAGCTGTCTCCGAAAAATTGAGGTTTCGCCTACTTATCTTCATTCATTTCCTCTGAATTTTTGATATGTTTTGTCTTAAGAGGTCCACTACAACTTTCATTAAGGGATCTAGATGAGACTCTCAAAGGATAGTCACTATATAGTTCACGAAGTCGCTGGAGTCCCATACAATACTTCCAGATCTTCCGTCTTCAAAAGAAAATCGTTTCACTAGGCTAAGCTTGTTATTTTTACCTCAAATTTTAGTATGTTAGTCTTCAGGATGTTCTCTACAACTTTTGTGAAGAAGTCGAAGTGAAATTCTCGGTAAAAAGTGACATGCAACATACAAAACCACCAAGAGGTCAACAAAACAGTTTCAGATCTAGCGTTTTCGTAGAGGGAGCGTTTTACCCCTCAAAACTTAGCCATTTTATCTCAAATTTTAGTATGTTATACTTTGAGATGTTATATACAACTTTTGTGAAGAAGTCAAAGCCAAAATCAGACTCAAACCCCGCATGCAAGCCTCTACAACGTTCTGGGTCAGGCGGTATACTCGAAAACAGAATGCTATTTCAAAAACAACACATTCAAAGCTTTGGTTCTCACACCCTAAACGTCCGAGATTCATCACCATTCAAACACACATGCAAGAGCAGAATATGGATCCCAACTTGCCTTTGTACCGAGCAAGCACATGCAACATGGTGGACGATGGACGCACGGCGATGGGCGACGGACAAGCAGACGGACGGACGCACGGCTCTTCCTCCTCTCTCTCGGTTCCTCACTCTTTCGGCAACTCTCTCTCTCTCTCTTGGCTTGGACAACAGCCCCCTAAACCAGCCATTCTTCCTTTTATTTCCCCTTCAAAACCATCATTAGCCATCATTAGAAGCCACCCACAATGGCCAATAAGTGAAGTCCCCTTTTTGCCACTTGGCAAAACCCATGCATGATGGGCTTAGAAGTGGGCCAGCCTCTCCCCTCTCTCCTTGTGGTCGACGGCAGCCTTTCATGGCTTAATGGGCCAACCTTTTGGCCCATCATAGGTCTGCATTCTTGGGCCTAAGACCCAAGCCTAATTAAATCAAATTTTAACCCCTTTTTAATACTAATTAGATCTTTATTGAACCAAAGTACTATAGTGTAAAAAAATTAAATAACTATACACTCGATATCACAAATCCATAAATTCTAATCCACAATACACATGGCCAAAGGTAGGTCACCCTTTTCCAAGATTTATCCACTAAAACTCGGCCATAGTCCTTAATACAAGACATTAATTTGAGCACCCCTAATGGCTGGCAAGGAATTCTAGGATGCCACATAGTCCTGATATATTGCATTTTAAAATTGACCAAGTATAAGGATGGGTGCGTCCCCAAGGATCGGGCCTTGACATCCCCTTTTTGTGGTATCAGAGCGAAGTTCGAGATTGGAGTGATAAGGAGCGTTGACCATGGGATAGTCATTAAGAAAGGCCTTTAAATTCACAACCGGTGCATGTCTGTGTTAGCTGAGTGCTAAAATTGCTTGTTGTTTAGATCTCTCTGTTTCTAATTCGGTGTTGGATTTGAAGTAGGTGTTAGTTGAGTAAAGCTACACCATGAGCGATCAGGAGCCGAGAACTCCAATAAAGAGGACCAGTAGGGCCGTTAGTCGGGGTAGAGCTCCGACTCGTGTTGGGACTCAAGGCGGACGTGGTCGAGCGCCAGCACAGGCTGGTGCGAGTGGAATAATTCCACCTGTTGTAGATGTCGGGGTAGTGGCCCCTAATGATCCCAGGTTGGATGGGATCTTGCGTGTTCTGGAAGCAATGGGTACATGGATGGATCAGCAAATTGCTATAGTTGAAGTAGTCGCTCAGGCCATCGCCACTGCCGTAGCTGCTACCATTGCTTAAGTCACCCCTGCAGCTGCGACAGCTGTCACACCTGCCGCCGCCAATGTTGAAGGTCCACCAAGGATTGTGGTCACTGCAAGACCAATCCATAAGCTGGTGCAGCAATTTAGTGATTGAACCCACCATCGTTCTCTGGGACATGAGATCCCAAAGCTGCTTCTTTGTGGGTCTAGAAGCTTAAGAAAGCGTTTACACTGCTAATGTGTAACGAGACTGAGAAAGTAGTCTTGGCAACTTACTAGCTAGAGGCAATTGCGAGCACTTGGTGGATGACTACACCAGAAACAATCTTCCCAGAAGACACTGTTTAGGAATTGAACGCTTTCCTTAAAGCCTTCAATGATAAATATTTCTCTAAGACCGCAAGGGAGGTGAAGATGGCCGAATTTCAACGTCTTTGCCAGGGTTCCTTGTCTGTTGATGAATATGAGGCAAATTTCACTGAGCTTTCACGATATACCCTAGAGCTAATAGAAAACCCAGTAAACCAAGTGAGAAGGTTTAGAGATGGGTTCAAACCAGACTTGAGGAGCATATTGGTCTCCCTAAATCTGAGGACTTACAACGAAATATATCGGAGAGCTCAGAAAATTGAGAAGAATCAAAATGACAGAGCTGCTTCTTCTGGATCAAGGTTCAGTTCTCATAGAGACAACATCCGCCAAGGAAAGAGGCCGATAATTAGAAGCAGATTCCAAGGCCCGCCCAGCAAGAAGGGTGGATTCAATAGGTCAGGGCCTTATAGAAACGAACCATGCCGCTTCTATGGGAGAAGACATGGATTAGCACCGTGCCCATCTAGGACGGGTGCATGGTTTGAATGTGACCAACAGAGTCACATCGCAAGGTATTGTCCGAGGAAGCCAAGAGAGCAACCTCAGTTACCGCCGCCACCACTAAGGGGACAGATAAGGGGATATGCCCCATAAAATGTGCTACAGGGAGGACAGCTGAGACCTCCAGTTCAGGGCATCGTGTATGCAATTATACAAGGTCAAGCAGAAGCTGTGCTTGACGTATTCACAAGTATGATTTCACTCAACGACCAACATGCTTATGTTTTGTTTGATCCGGGAGCGACCCACTCATTTATTGCCGAACAGTATGTTGAGTTGATTGAAGTTAGTCCTATATTATTGGAGTCAGCAATTTGCATATCTACACCCCTGAAAGATAAGGTCATTACTGCTTTGGGTTGTTCAGGGTGCAAGTTAGTGATTGGTGAGCGAGTGGGGAAAATAGATTTGTTAGTCCTAGCCATGTATGACTTTGATTTGATAATTGGCATGAACCGGCTCATCAAACAAAGAGCTAAAATGGACTACTATCGCAACCGATTCAATTTGACTCGTTAGAGGGTGAGAGCTTCGAGTTTGTAGGAAGTCAAGGAGGACCCTCGATTGTCCTAATCTCGTCGCTAGAGACATCTCGTTTGTTAGATGAGGGTTGTCAAGGGTACTTGGCAATTGTCGTTGATACGAAAGTTGAGGAACTGAAAATGGAAGACATTTCAGTTGTATAAGATTTTTCAGATGTCTTTCTAAAAGAATTGCTAGGATTACCGCCAGAAAGAGAAATCGAGTTGGTGATCGAATTAGCTCCAGGGATAGAGCCAATCTCAGAGGCACCTTACAGGATTGCATTATCTGAGTTAAAAGAATTGAAGGTGCAGATGCAGGAATTATTTGACAAATGGTTTATTCGTCCTAGTGCATCACCTTGGAGAGCACCAATTTTATTTGTAAAGAAGAAAGATGGTTTGTTGCATTTGTGCACCGACTACCGACAACTCAACCAGGTAACCGTTAAGAATAAGTATCCCCTTCCGAGGATCGATGATCTGTTCGATCAGTTGCAAGGAGCGTCAATATTCTCGAAGATTGATTTGAGGACGGGATATCATAAATTGAGAATTAAGAAAGAGGATATTCCTAAGTCAGCATTTCATACTAGTTATGGTCACTATGAGTTCACAGTGATGCCATTCGAGTTGATGAATGCTCCAGCTGCCTTCATGGATATGATGAACAGAATATTTAAGGAATATCTGGATCAGTTTGTGATTGTGTTCATAGATGATATCTTGGTCTATTCGAGAAGTTATGAGGAGCACGAGAATCATTTGAGATTAGTGCTCCAGACTTTAAGGAGGCATCAGTTGTATGTTAAGTTTAGCAAATGCGAGTTCTGGTTGACCTGTGTTGCGTTCTTAGGTCATGTGATTTCCGAAGAAGGAATCTCCGTCGAGCCAAGCAGCATAGAAGCCGTGATTAAGTGGCCAAGACCGACTACAGTGATAGAGATCAGAAGTTTTCTGGGATTGGCAAGTTATTACAAATGGTTTGTGGAAGGTTTATTGTCGTTAGCATCACCTCTAACAAAACTCTTGAAGAAAGAAGAGAAATTTGTGTGGACAAACGAGTGCGAGCGTAGTTTTCAAGAGTTGAAGGAAAAGCTGACTACCGCATCTGTGCTGACAATTCCATCTGGTCCAGGAGGATTCAAGATCTATAGTGATGTGTCATTCAAGGGATTGGGTTGCGTGTTGATGCAACATGGTAGGGTTATTGCCTACGCTTCTCGCCAATTGAGACCTCATGAACAAAACTACCCGATGCATGACTTAGAACTTGTAGCTATTATATTTGCTTTAAAGATTTTGAGGCATTACTTGTGCGGGGAAAGATTTCAGATCTTCACAGACCATCAAAGTCTCAAGTATCTGTTCTCTCAGAAGGAGTTGAACATGAGACAATGAAGATGGATGGAATTACTAAAAGACTACGATTGTGATATTTTATATCACCCAAAAAAGGCAAACAAGGTTGCCGATGCTTTAAGTCGAAAGTCTTCAGTAGCTCATATTTTGATCAAGGAGTGGAACTTAATTAAGAAAGCTCGAGATTTGGTCTTCAAGTTTGAGGTTGGCCACATTTCAAGTTTTATAGCCACTCTGAAAATTGAACCAGATGTCCAGGTCAAAATCAAACAACTCCAATTGATAGATCTAGATGTACAGAGAATTCTTCAGGAGGACGTAGAGAAAAGAAAGGCTGATTTTCAGATTGCTGATGACGGGACACAAGGTTTCAAGGACGTTTGGTTGTACCTGACAATGTAGAGCTTAGAGAAGAAATTTTATTTGAAGCACATTGTAGCAGTTACAACATTCATCCTGGAAGCACTAAAATGTACAAAAACCTGCGTCAAAACTACTGGTGGTTGGGTATGAAGGCGCACATCGCCAAGTGTTTGACGTGTCAACAAGTAAAAGCTCAGCATTGCAAGCCGGGAGGACTTCTGCAACCTCTCGCAATCCCATAATGGAAATGAGAGCACATCACGATGGACTTCGTGACTGGACTACCAAGGAGTCAGAGAGGCGATGATTCAATTTGGGTAGTAGTCGACAGATTGACAAAGTTGGCTCACTTCATTGCAGTTCGAAAAGACCTGAGTCTGGATAGACATGCAGATTTGTACGTGCGTCAGGTAGTTCGAATGCATGGAAAGCCGGTGACGATAACCTCAAATAGAGACCCGAGGTTTACTGCAACTTTTTGGAAGAGCTTGCAGAGTGCTCTTGGTACAAAGCTTTAGTACAGTACGGCATATCATCCTTAGATAGATAGCCAATCTGAGAGGACCATTCAGACCCTCAAAGACATGCTGAGAGCTTGTGTAATAGACTTTAAAGGAAGTTGGGAAGATCACTTCACCTGGTAGAGTTTGCCTACAACAACAGTTATTAGCAGAGAATCAAGATGGCTCATTTTGAAGCGTTATATGGCAGAGCATGCAGAACACCAGTTTGTTTGGATGAAGTTGGGGAAAGGAAGATAACATGCTTAAAGTTGGTTTAACAGTCAGTAGATGCTGTGGCAGTGATCAGAGGTAGATTAAAGACCGCGCAGAGTAGGTAGAAAAGTTATGCAGATGAGCGCGGAGATCTTTGGAATTCCAAGTTGGTGATCACGTTTTTTCTGAAAGTATCACCAATGAGAGGAACTTCGTGCTTTGGAAAGAAAGGAAAACTAAGTTTGAGGTACATAGGTTCATTTGAGATTCTTGAGAGAATCAAGACTTTAGCGTATCGTCTTGCATTGCCACCAAGGTTGGCGCAAGTACATGACATTTTCCACATGTCGATGTTGAGGAAGTACGAGCTTGACCCGACTCACATTCTCAATTTTGAAGAATTGGACGTGGATGACCGTTTGTCATACGTGGAAAGCCCTGTCCAGGTTGTGGACAGAAAGGAGCAAGTGTTGCGTACAAAGACCATCCCGTTGGTCAAAATGGTTTGGTAACACCACGGTACAGAAGGAGAGACATGAGAGACTGAAGAGTCGATGAAAGAATTGTACCCTCACCTTTTTGCTTAAGTTTTGTAAGATTTAAATTTCGAGGATGAAATTTTTATAAGAGGGGAAGAGTTGTAACATCCAAATTTTTCAAACCTGTCTTCTGTTGAATGAATCGGGCATTTCATCTACATGTTTATAAGACTATTCTCAAAACTGATCATTCTTGAAATAACTAGAATATTTGGGGAAATTATTACGAAATTTTAAGGCAATAAACTTGAGAACTTGATCACGAATCGACTTTTCAACCATGTCCATCTTTAGAGACCGTTATGGCATAGTTAAAATCAATTTGAAATCAGAGATAGATTAGATCGACAGAGATGTGTGGCTAATCATGGGTGACACCACCAAATTGAAAAATTCTTGTCGACCAGCACTAGACTAATTTTCTTATTGTTTTGGTACCCTATGTTCATATTCGGATCCTTGGGATTTTCACAACAACCGAGAGTCGTCAATGAGTCAAGTGGGTTCATAGTGGCTTGAAGAAAATCGACCACGGGTCATTTGCACTTAAAAATATCTGAAAGTTACTCGGTAGCCTAGATCACGCTAAAAACACTCCGAATTGAAATTAACTGAGAATTTAAGTCTGATTTCAGAAATTGAAGTTTCTGTCATGTCACAATAATTTCTAGGAGTATCAACTCAGTCTTAGAATATTTTTCAGAGATTCCGAGATTTTTACGGAAAATCGAATCGGATGTCGCAGAAAATTAGTGGAAATTTGGATGGGTCAAATTAAAGGAAATTTAGACTTCCAAGCTGAACCTTTGAGTGTTGGGGACTAACAGAAAATTATTCGGGATTTTGCTACCACGAAATCGGACCTCGATTTGGGTAATCGGAGAGGAAATTGAAGTTCATGTGATGAAATTCGGAGCTTTTGTTGGGGTGCATTATTTGCATTAAAATTTTATTTATTTGTGAAGATAATGCAAGAAAAGGTTAGGAGACATTGGGATAAGCTTGAGGGCTATTTGGGGGACCAAACATTTTAAGTGTTTGGCTAAGATCTTTGGACTTTTTGGTCTCTCTCTTCCAGCTTGTTGGACAAGCTCTGCCGGTCTTCACTCTCTTCGTGCGCTTCATCTTCACGCCGATTCCATCAAAATTCTGCTCATTTCCATTCTCTTTTACTCCTTTGAACGAACCTGCAGCTCCACGCCACTTGTCCGGGTACCAGCCTTCTTAGGTCAACCTTCCTCTCCACGAAGCTTCATTTTTTGACCGCCTGCGGGTTGATTTCTCCACCAAATTTGGTTGCCACTCGCTTACTTTCCACCGAACTCCATCGTCCACCGAAGACCCCAAGCTGCCCCATTTTCATTTCTTCCTCACGTGTCTTCCCACCACCATCATCATCATCCAACACCCATCATCCTCCAACACCATCATCATATTCCCCCCCTCAGCCTTGCGTCTTCTTTGATCGAGCATCCAGCAGCAAAGACCCTCACCGAAATTCATCTCCACGTCCGTTTTCCCTCAGCCCGGCCACGACTCCGAGTCTGCTCCTTCGGGTCAAACAGTCCAGCAAAACTTCCCCTGGTGTTGACTC
Source organism: Eucalyptus leucophloia subsp. euroa (assembly GCA_017140325.1). Lineage (NCBI taxonomy): Eukaryota > Viridiplantae > Streptophyta > Magnoliopsida > Myrtales > Myrtaceae > Eucalyptus > Eucalyptus leucophloia. The sequence goes on from CM029478.1 coordinate 35,792,480, forward strand.
CTTTGCATGTTTCAGCTCGGTAATTCCAGGCCACGCCGCCTTCAGCCCACACGTCAGTCTCTCGTTCTTCTTCGGTCAAGTTAAGCTCCATCTTTGACCGGAGCACTTCGCCAGCACAACCGCATTTTTTTGATCCTGCAACGTCCACCGAGTGCAGCTGCTCTTCGACCCCTTCGCTGCTTTCTCGAGCCCAGCAGCAACGCTCGATCAACAGCAGCAAGCCCAGTTCGGTTTTCAGCGGCCCAAGTCTGCAAGCTTCGGTCCAGCTTTGAAGCCCACCTCCAGCAATGTGCGTCTTTGGCCTAATCCAGCAATCTCGGCCCAAAGTGTAGTCTTCAGCTGCAGTCCAGTTCAGCCCATCTTCAGCAGTCTTCAGTCCACAATTTCAGCCCAGCGAAGAGGACAAGCCAGCCCAAGTAAATGTCATCTTCAAGCCCAGTTTTGAAGCCAGCAAATTCAGCCCATAATCTAGTGAAGTCCAGCAAGTTCTTTGAGGCCCAAGCCCGCGAGGCAAGGTCTTTGGGCCCGGCCGAGGGTCGATCGACGCCACCGAAATTTGGGAATTCAGCCACCGTCGCGGTGCCCTGGTCCCCGTTTTTAATCAAGTGAGTTTTACTCACTAATGCTTTCTTAGTTTGCTAATTATTCTTAGGGGTTTATTAAATTTAATAAAGTGCAATTAGATAGTTAGATTAGTTTAAATTAATTAAATTAGTGACTTATTGACGCATGTTAGGTGGTTAGATTTAGTCATTAATGAATAGAAAGGTTCTATTATTTATTGAAGGAGTCTCGGTAATCTTTTGTAAACCCTGTACATATGTGAATAGAGTGTGACTAGAAAGTTGTGAATAGCTTTGTGAAGCACTTTGAGTTATGCTCTGTATAAAAATATGGTTGTAGATTTCAATATGAAAAATATGGCACTGCTTTTCTATCCCATTATTTTATTGTTTAGGGATTTATAACTACTTCCGCATGCATATTAAAATGAAAGGGTGAACGATACATAGTCTTGAGATATCACATTTTAAAATCAACCAAGTAGAAAGATGGGTGCATCCCTGAGGATCGGGGTGTAACAAGCTCTGCCGGACTAAGTTCCCCCCTTCTTCCTTCGATGGCTGCACGAGCAAGTGACAGGTGGGAGAGGGCGTGGCTGTAGCTGACAGCCTCCCTCGCCACTTGTGAGAAGGACGGCCACTATGTGGCTGTCCAACCCGGGGTCAACGGGTCCTCATCAGTTGACCGTCGAGGATGGGACGGACGTGGGCGTGCCGATGGCGGGGTTCCAGTCTTCCATTGTTCGGTCGCAAGGAAAAGAAAGCGTAGCCGGACACATTGATGATCGGGGGTCCACGATCCAATTGGTTAGCAGAAAAACTCAAGTCGGCATTTCTCATTTTCATCAACTACGATGGCATGTACACGGACTGAACCCTGCGTGGAGTTTAATTTGACGATATACAAATGAGGGATAACTTTGATCTCACATGTAGCAATTCATGAAGAAATTCCGAGATGAGACGTTTTCATAAAATTGTGACGATATGTGACGTCTCAGTTCAACGAGAGTGATGATGAAACTGTGGCCACAAGTGATGCCAACGACGTAGTCCAACGACATACTCATCGACCCATCATGAACCGTTACATACTCGAGGTTCTGTGAAATTTGGATATCACACGCTAATAGAAATATTAGCGTAACTTAAGTCTCTGAATCTATAATCTTTAGTTACGTAGAAATCAAGGACTACTCTTGACCCTCGATTAGGTTTTCTAGCCGACCCCCAAAAATGAGGCTATTAGTGACTTCTGTCTTTATTAGGTTGTTCTAAATAACTAGATAATAAAATTAACCCATCATGAGGGGTATGAGTCTCGATGAGACTTATTGTAGTTTAGCATACCCATTGTGGAAAGTTCCTAATGGATGAAGTGATGCTAGCCATGAGGAGTGAGTACTATTAGGAGAGCTACCATGGTAAAGGTACCCCCAAATTCGATATCTACACCTGACCTTGTCCTTCAAGGTGTGTCAACAGTGTTGATACAAATCACTACACTTCCACTGTTATGCAAGGTATGAGTTTGAGAGAGTTCGAGACCATGAATGAGGGAGGAAACTCACAATGGTTTGTCCCAAAAGACGAGGTGATGATGTCTTTTAAAATGCAAACTATGAGGGAACTCTCATAATTAGGTACCCCTAAACTTGACCTCTTTCCCGATGGGAGGCCGGGTCGTGGCACTTGGTTTATTCACTCTAACTCTAAATATGATCAACTAGATTAAATCTCCAATTCCATTCAATACCTTATGGAGATCATAATTACATTTATTGTAAAACTAAATGATTATTCTTCTCACATATGTGGGATAGTTTTATCATTATTAAAAAGGGGTAATTATTAGAGAAACATCTCTAAGGGATTTTGATGATATCTAAATTGTCCTTAGTATAATATTTACTATGATATGTGCAAATGTTTGTCACACAGGACCAAGCAAGATCCATGGTATGATCTAATGGACCAAAGTTTGCATTATGTCCTCATACGAATTGTCCATAATCGACACCAACAAACCTTAAAGATCAACTAATATCAATGTCCATGTGAAATCATTGATCCAACCCTAATTTTCATAATAGAATTACATCGACGGTCAATCTTTGGACGAGATTGCAATGAGGATCGGTAGACCACGAAATTGTTGAAAATGCCACTTTGGGGGTGAAAACTCAGTTTTTCCTCAGTGGGATGTAAAAATTCGAAAAAGCGAACATGGGCCACGAACGAGGACCCACAAGTGGGTCCAACGGGCCCTTGGACCCATGAAGGATGAATGGACCCAAGCCCAAGTTAGGAGGCCCAATGGGCCTCACACACAAGTGGGCAGCCTAAAGGAGCCCATGGGCCACCCAAGCCCTTTTTGAACATTTCAAGTCCCTCATTAATGATCCATGTGCATAAATAGTGCATGAACAGTACCCTCACTTAGTGAAATTACCATTTTACCCTCCTAACTTAATAAAACAAAAACCCACGTGCATAAATGAAGAGATGAACGCCCAATGAAGAGAGGAGAAAGAAGATGATGTCATGCTTAGCTTACCCAACCTAGCTAAGCCTACCTAGAGGAGTTTTCAAGAACTTAAGTACAAGTTGATGACTACCCCAGTGCTAACAATATTGTCTGGTCCTGAAGTGTACGAAATTTGTAGTGACACTCCGTTTAAAGGATTGGGCTGCGTCTTGGTGCAACAAGGACGAGAAGTAGCCTATGTGTTAGAAAAAACTCCTTTACTGTTTTGAAATTGACAAAACCTTTCCATAGTCCAGTCTGAAGACTTCAAGACCGAACTGTCAAAGTCTAAAAACGCGAAACTCTAGACTCAAAGTCTACTCACACTGACAGTTTCTAGATTGAAGTATGAAGACTTATCCAGATGAGAGATTATCTTTATTTCTTCAAGGATTTGATTCTTACGATTTATCGATGGTTTTGCTAGTTGGATATATCACCTACATGATTGATTATTCTTAATGGAATCAATTTTGACAATCAAATCTTTTGGAAGGCAAGCAAACTTGGAAAGTTCTACTTATGGAAACCAAGATTCTGATTGTATGGACGAACATGATTGATGGGCTTTCATCTCAAGCATCAAATGGCTCGAGATCTCCTTGATTGATCATGTCTAACGGGTTGATTGGAAGAATTCATTTGCTAAGTGCCAACGGTCGTGATGACATAAAGGAGTATTTAAGGTGGACTCTTCAGTTGTTTGAGTGTGTGCGTGAAAGAGAAATTTCAAAGTCTAAAGCTTCCTAGTTCATTGCTATTTCATTTACTGAGCTCAAAGTTGTTTACAAAAAGAGAGCAACAAATAGTGAGACTTCGTGAGAGACCAGTAGAGACTCTTCACTGTGAAGTCTTATTCACACTGCTATAAAATCTCTTTTTATTCTTAGTGAAATCTAGCCAGTGGGCTGTCAGCATGAGAGAGTGGACGTAGGCTTGATCTAAGCCAAACCACTATAAAATTTGCATTTTTATTCTCTTCCCTTAACTCCTTATTTAATTTATAGCTTTGTTTATTTGTTTAAGTTTTAAATTCATTCATAGTATGTTATCTTCTAAAGGCAAACTACTTCTAGTAAGATTTGCGAAAAATTGTCTTCACACTTATTCACCCTCCTCTAGGTGTTCTTCCTAGCCCTTTCAATTGGTATCAGAACTTGTGTGCTTACTTTATAGAAGTGTTTTACTTCTTAAGTTAAAGATCTATGGCTCCATGATTGGTTGAAAGCCAAAGCAACACCAGACCTCCTTACTTTGATGGGAAAGAGTATAATGTGTGGAAAAACAAGATGAAAGTATTCCTGAGATCAAAAGATCTCCTGGAATGGTATGTGGTAGAAAAATGGATCAATCTCAAAGCTACATCAACCATAGAAAGAGGAAAGGAAACTACAAATGCTAGCGAATTAACACAAGCAGAAATAACCAAGAAACATGTTCTTGATGCTAAAGCCATCTACTCTTTATTTTGTGCTTTATCTCCCACTGAGTATAAATGAATTTCTTATTGTGAAACATCTAAAGAACTTTAGGACAGGTTGCACGTTACCTATAAAGTAACTGATCGAGTTAAGGAAACAAAAATCAATATTTTACTCGGATAGTATGAAGCCTTCAAGATGAAGCATGGAGAATCCATCATTGATATTTTTAGTCACTTCACAAAGATTGTAAATGGCTTGACATACCAAGGACAGGCAATCTCAGGACCAATGAAAGTCAATAAACTACTGTGTGAACTCTCAAAAGAATGGAATCATGTGAAGACATCAATTAGAGAAACCCAAAGGATCATGCCTCTTTCAGTAGATGAACTTGTTGGCACACTTCAATCATACGGAGTGGAGCAGATCAATAAGGAAGAAGATCCTAAATGTAAGAAGTCAATTGCTTTAAATCTAACGATGATTCTGATGGTACAGACTCAGAAGATGACATGGATGATGAAGAACTAGCACTCATGATAAGGAAGTTCAGAAAGTTGATTAGGAAGGGAAAAAGATTCAACTGGAAAGCAGAGCATGCCAAATTTCCAAAAGAAATCAACTGAGGACAATGAGATCAGCAAAGATGTAACATGCTTCAAATGCAAGAAAAATGGGGCATATTAGACCCAACTGTCCTTTGTTGAAGAAAAAGAAAGAAAGAACTAAGAAATATAAGAAGGCTCTTAATGTTGAAACATAGAGTGACAATGAATGCGAGGAAAGTAATGAAGAATATGCCAACATATGTTTGATGGCCAATTCAAAATCAGATTTAGACCTTGAAATAGATTCAGATTCAGACTCAGACAAAGAAGTTGAGGTTAGTAATTTAAAATTTCCTGTTAAAGTCTCGAACATCTCTTAAAAGGATTTCCAAGCTAAAAATGGAAAATTCTAAACTAAGGCAACATGAAATTTCTTGGAAAGAAAAGTTTGAAAATTTGGATAAAAGTTTTACTGATTTGAAAGAAAATTCATATTCTCTTTCGAAAGAAAATTGTGGCATCCCAAAAATAACTCATGGCCATGTGTTTTATAAGTAGGAGTATTGATTTATGATTTTAAGATTTATGGCCAAGTGAATAAGAATGATCTGGTATTTATATAAATGGATAATTATGTTGTTGGAAACGCGTCCTATGTCCATGTGAGACTAAGGATTTTATTTGATGAGGAAATTATGTTTTTGGCCATGAATTTTATAAGTTGGATTTTATTAAACTATGTTACAAAGTATTATGGCCATTTAAATTTGTAATATGGTACCTTGTATAAGTGGGATTAAGATGGATTATCAAAAATAAATATGGGCCATTTAAGTTTGGACCTTAAGCCCAAGTGTATTGGGCCTAAAGTGGGCCAAGAGGCCCGGCCCAAGGAGCCCATGAAGTGGTCGACCAAGCTGGCCCAAGCCTGGCCCATTGAAGGCCCATCATGTGCATGGCAAAAATGCCAAGTGGCAAGAAAAACTTGCCAAGTGTTGCCCCTTTGTAACCAAGTGTCCCTCCATGCAAAAATGGGAGCATGCAAGGGTTTTAATTTGATTAAAAGGAAAAGGGGGAGGGGGATTTCAACCAGAAGAGAGAGAAGAGAGAGAGAGAGTACCGTCCAAAGAGAGAAAGAGAGAAAGAGAGAAAGAGAGGAAGAGAGGAAGAGGAGATGCCGTCGAGCCCGCCTAGTCCCGCTGTCATTCTTGCTGTGTTTTCCTTTGATTTGAGGCAAGTGAAGTCCTAAAACCTACTCTTTGCATTGCTGTGTGTATGTGCAGTAGATGGTAAGTCTTGGTTGTGGTAGATGGGATGAGATTTCGGAGCTTTGAAGAGAGATTCGTTGGTCATGCATGCTGATTTCGGAAAGACCAGTCCGACCGTCCACGAGTTTGTGTGTTGCATGTGACTTTTTAGTTGGAATATTGTTTTTACCTCTTCATGAAAGTTGTAGAGAACATCTTGAAGTATAACATACTAAAATTTGAGACAAAATTTACAAGTATTTGGGGGGTGAAACCCTTTTTCTATGAAAACATTATATCTGGAAACTGTTTTGTTGACCTCTTGGTGATTTCGTGTGTTGCATGTGACATTTTAGTTGGAATTTCACTTCGACCTCTTCTTGAAAGTTGTAGAGAACATCTTGAAGAATAACATACTGAAATTTGAGATAAAACGAACAAGTATTTCTTGATGAAACGATTTTCCTTTGGAGAGACTAGATCTGGAATTCGTCGTGATGACCTTCAGTGGTTTCATGGTCCGTAAAGTAACCTTCTTGTTGAAATTTCACTTCGATTTCTTAACAAAAGTTGTAAAGGACATCCTGAGATTTAACATATCAAAAAATTAGAGAAAACCAACAAGAATAGGCAGGTGAAATCGTAGTTTTTCAGAGGTAGTTAGATCTGGAAATTTCAGTACTAAGAACAAAAGTTTTAACCGCCTATATTTAATTACCTAGGACGAATCTGACTTTTATTCCTTCATGAAAAATATACCTTAGGGTCTTGACTACCACATAGTCGAGTTTTATAATTTTTGAAGGCCATTAGGGTATTTAACCGGAAATTCTTCTAAAACCGTGTAATCTGATGTGTTCAGACTTAGTCAGTTTCAATGCGTGGGCTATATCGTTTTGTATGAGGTTCTTTCGGCAATGTGTTCTTCATGAAATATTTCTCTTCATGTCTTCCCTACAACATATTCAAATATCGTAATTTTTGAAGTTCATTTACCTATTTAACCAAAAATATTTCAAAAACTGTGCAAGTTGAACTGTTAGAATAGTAGTGCTGTGATGCATGGTCTGTACCTTAAAATATAGGGATCTTTTGGTGTAGTGTTCTTCAGAAAATATTTTCCTTTATGTCTTTTCTATCACATGTTCGAATTTCATAATTTTTGAAGGTCACTTGGATATTCAATTAAAATTTTCTCTAAAACTGTGCAAGCTGGATTGTGCGAATTTCAAAAGCTGTAATGCATGGACTATTCTGTTTTATATGAAATGCTGGTGGTTTTGTGTTCTGCATGAGATAAATGCCTCTAGATCTCGTCTTTGATGTATCAAATTTTCAGAATTTATTAATGCCATTTACTAATTTTTCTGGAATTTTAATTGGAGGAATGCATTCTGATTTATTCGAAAAATTGATGTGTTTTGAAAAATAAATGAATTTATCCATGTGATGGAATACCCTGAGTAGTTGATTTTGCTGCATATGTGATGGCATATGGCATGTTATATGGCATGAAAAGTTGGTTGAGACTCTTGATATTGATGCATCAAATGCCATGTTGAAATTGAGATACATGTATAAATGTAAATGGAGATAGTAACAAGACCATCGAAGGTGTGAGCCGACGATGCCCCGAGAGTGTCGGGATGCCCGGAATGTGGGGGTGCCGGATGCCCAGTGGCCAAGTGGCGTAATTCCGGAGGGTCTTCGGGAGTTTCGAGATGCCCAGTGGTATATGGTACGTAATTCCAGATGGGGGATTCTTGGTGGTATGTCGGTATGTAATTCCAGAAGGCCCGAAGGTGTGTGCCCGGGGGGATTCCTCATGATGCTAGTTGGGATGCGAGATGCCCGATTTGTGAGGGGGCGGATGCCCGATTGTATTTTGAATACATGCCCGGAGGTTCCTCACGATGCCTGGTTGAATGCGAGCGATAAATTGTGGGATGCAAACATTGGTCCCTGGAAAGAAAAACTAATGAGATCCTCGTGAAAGATGAGAATTGAAAATGAATCATGTGCATGGGTGTATGCATATGGCATGATGCATGATCTGCTTATGAAAGTAGATTAATGCTATTTGATATTGAAAATTTAATCATGAGGCATGAATAGATCTCATGGTGATGTATGCTTGATCGCATGGATGATATGAATCATGCTGGTATATGTACAATGGCATGGTGAGATATGCATGACTGCATGGTGGTATATGCACATATGGCATTGTGATATATGCATGAATGCTTGATGATGAGTGCATGGTGGTATATGCACATATGGCATGGTGGTATATGCACTTATGGCATGGTGATATATGCATGAATGCTTGATTATGAGTGCATGATGGTATATGCACATATGGTATGATGACATATGTATGGTTACAAGGTAAGTTATGCTTGAATGCATGAATGATATGTGCTTGCTATGATGCCTTGATTGTTCTGTTTAACGCAATAAGTAGTTTGGTGGATCTTTACTGCTGAGTGGTTGTACTCACCCCTTTTGGGGAATAACATTTCAGATTAGATAAGATACATTTGCTGCCACTGCCACCAATAGATGGATCAAGTGGTTGGATATGACCGCAAGGAGGAGAATAGCAAAGGAAGGAACTTTTAGACGCCGACACCGATTGATGGACTTTAAGTATATGACTGTTGGAAGAGATGTCGGTCATCTTTTGAAGTATAGCCAAGTATAGAAAACATTGGCATTTTGATGTACTGATGAATGATGTCCATCTGGTTTATGTAAATAAAAGTGTACGGCTTTTACCTATAAATATTTAGTTGGTGTGTATCGTTTTCTGAATATAAGGAAGGGAGTTGATGGATGTGCTTCCGCCATATGAACGACGCAAAGGACCGATAATAAAAGATGTAAACCCCCATGGTTGTATGGACTCGCTGGAATTGAAATGGTATCAGAGCGACATGTTATCAGGGAAAGTAAAAGGTAAGCAAACTGTGGCGATCCTAACGAATCGGGGGCCGTCGAGGGGTGCCACAAAAAATGCTTTTTTGAAAGAAGATATTTCAAATATCAAAAAAAAAAATCAAAAGGATCTGAGAAGTTAGAGAAAATTCTTTCCATACAAAGACCTTATTTTAACAAAGCTAGTTTAGAAATGACTTCATAAATTATTCATTTAATTGATTTTCTCAAAGTTAAAGAAAGAATTAAACAAATACCTACAAAGGCATTTTACAAAAATCATTTTCAAAAGGTTTTTGTAAAACCTGTTGGCTGAAGTGCTCTGAAATGTTCAAAGTGTAACAGCTTAGAACATTTCGAGAAGGAATGTCCCAAGATTTGGAAACTTATTAAGAGGGATTTGGCAAAGACTGTTTTTAATACTAATTCTCCTGCACCCAAGAAAATATGGGTACCAAAGAAAGCTTGAGTTCTTCTTTTGATCCCAGGTCACTATCAAAAAGAAAATCAAATGATATTTGGATAGTGGATGTTCAAGACACATGACTGAAGATTCAAGTTGTTTTACAAAGCTTGTTCAAATAAATTGTGGAAAGGTCTCTTTTGGTGGAAACAACAAAGGAAGAATTGTTGGATGTGGAACCGTGAAGATTGGAAGCCTGACTATCAAAAATGTCTCCTTGGTGGAATGTTTGAATTATAATCTACTAAGTATAAGTCAACTATCTGATACAGGATTCAAGATTAATTTCTAAGAAGGCATCTGTTCGGGAACAAGTAAAGATTTCTCTCAATCTTTTACTGGGCGAAGACATGGGAACATTTATCTTCTAGATATAAAACCAGAAATTTCTCAGTGTCTTATATCCATTCAAGAAGAAGCAAACCTTTTGCATCGAAAGTTTGGTTATGTCAACATGAAGTAGATTGCCAAGATTTAATCCAAGAAGCTTGTTCGAGGACTTCCCAACCTAGCTTATCAAAAATCTGAGTTATGCACTCCATGTATTTTGGGAAAACATGTTAGAAGTTTGTTTAAATCTATAGATCAAGTTTCTACTAATCGAGTTTTGCAGCTTTTTCATATGGACCTTTTTGGACCAACCAGAACTCAAAGTATTTATGTAAATAAGTACTGCCTAGTAATTGTGGAGGATATGCTATTTAAGCATACGAACATACCATGGAAGTGAATTAAAAAATCAAGAATTTGCAAAATTTTGTGATGAATCTGGTTTCCAGTATGTTTTCTCTTCTCCATACACTCTAGAGTAAAATGGGATTGTGGAAAGGAATAATATATCCTTGCAGGAGATGGCAAGAACCCTTTTAATTGAGAGTAAAATTTCCTCTCGATTTTGGGCTAAAGTAGTTTCTACAGCTTGCTACATCATCAATAGAGTGTTTTTGAGGCATATTCTAGAGAAAACTCCTTATGAAGTATACAAAAGGAAGAAACCAAATGTTTCTCACTTTCATGTGTTCAGTTGTAAATGTTATAAATTGAAAAATGCAAATGATCGAACTGGGAAGTTTAAAGAAATATCAAATGAATGAATTTTTCTTGGCTACTCTACTTTAAGCAAAGCTTTTAGAGTATTCAACAAGAAGACTCAATCTGTAGAAGAATCTATGAACGTCAAGTTTCAAGATTCTATGCAGAATTAACTGGATTAGACTCAACTTGAAGAATTTGAACCTGCTCTAGACTTTACGAAGTCTACCTCCCTTGAAGTTGTTCAGACTTCTAAAGTTTAGCAACAAACAGAACTAGAAGATTCAATTGAAGCAGAGGATCAATAGACTCTCAAACCAACCAGCAACTAGAAGCATAAGTCAAGTCATCCCAAAGAACTCATTATTGGCAACATTGATAAATAAGTTCATACCAGATCCAAAAGGCGAGAAGAGTCTAATGCTTTAACACTTGTTTCTAAGATAGAACCCAAAAGTGTAGAAGAAACCCCGTCTTATGAAAGCTAGATCGAAGCTATGCAAGAAGAGCTCAGATAGTTCAACATCAATGATGTTTTGGAGCTAATTCCTAAACCTAAAAGTAAGTCTATTATTGGGACTGAATGGGTTTTCAGGAACAAGATGGACAAGAAAGGAAAAGTGACTAGGAACAAAGCAAGACTAGTGGCCAAAGGATATACGCAAGAAGAAGGGATAGACTATGATGAGACTTATGCACCGGTAGCGAGGTTAGAAGCAATTAGATTACTACTTGCTTTTGTTTGCTATAAAAATTTTAGGTTATTCTAGATGGATGTGAAGAGTGCATTCCTCAATGGATTTATCCAAGAAGAAGTCTATGTGGAACAACCACCTGGTTTTAAAGATCGAAGAAAGCTAGACTCATTCTATAGACTGAAAAAAGCCCTATATGGACTGAAGCAATCATTCCGAGCCTAGTATGAAAGGTTAAGTAAATTATAACCCAAAATGATTTTGTCAAAGGAAAGGTAGATACTACCTTATTCATAAAAAGAGAAGATAAAAACTTTTTATTGTATCAAATTTATGTTGATGATATTATTTTTGGATCAACTAATGAAAATCTTTGCAAGAAATTCTCTAGAAGTATGTAGGATGAATTCGAGTTAAGTATGATGGGTGAGTTAACAATCTTTCTGGGATTGCAAATTAGATAATCTGAGAAATGTATCTTTATTTACCAAGAGAAGTATGCAAAAGATCTCATCAAGAAATTCAAACTGGAGAACTGCAAAAAGACAAAGACACCAATGTCAAGTTCTTCAAAGATGGATAAAGATGAGGAGGAAAGAATGTAGACCAGAAGCTTTACATGAGCATTATTGGTTCACTTTTTTTATCTTACTGCATCTATGCCTGATATTTTGTTTAGTATTTGGATATGTGCTAGATTCCAATCAAATCCCAAAGAATCTCATTTAAGTGTTGTAAAATGCATCATCAAATATGTTGCAACAACTCCAAAGCCAGGTCTATGGAATCCTAAAGAAGGAGAGTTCACTCTTCTTGGATATTCAGATGTATAAATAGCAAGTTGTAAAGTCAATAGAAAGAATACTTCAAGTACTTATCAACTGCTAGACAATATGTTGGTATTTTGGTTCTCAAGGAAGCAGAGTACTGTGGCTCTATCAACTGCAGAAGCAGAGTATATGGCTCTTGGGAGTTGTTGTTCTCAAATATTGTGGATACGACAACAGTTAAGAGACTTTGGAATTGAAGAATCGTGTATTGAGATCAATTGCGACAATACTAGTGCTATTAATCTCATGAAGAACCCAATTCTTCATTCAAGGGCAAAAGATATAGAGATTTGACACCATTTCATAAGAGATCATGTTCAAACTGGGGAGATTATGATTTAGTTCATTGACTCGAAGAATCAATTGGCAGATATATTAACAAACCTCTGGAGAAAAATCTATTCAATATTTATTCACACCAAACTATACATCTTATTTCTTACCGGTTAAAGTCTTGAGTTGGTCAGACTCAGACTTTCCAGACTCTCTTTTAATAGAAGAAAGCCTCAAATCCAGGTATTTTATTTTTGGAATGAAAAGGTACATTTATTCAAATCATTATTTACCTAGTTTATTTTTTGAAGTTATTTTTGAATTTTGAATCTTTGACAATTTTTATTTTTGAAAATGGTAGTTTTTATTCAGTTATTTTAAAAAAGGTAAGTTCCTTTATGATGGTTCATTTCATTTTATTCATGACCGTTCATTTTCTTTATATATCTTCGTATTTCCTTTGAGCATTTTTACCAAACCCTAGAATAGAGTCTCTCTACTCTTTCACTTCTACTCTCTTATTTTCATTCTCAAGCCTACTCTACAAGTTTTTATCTTTTTCTTTTGAACGTGTTTGTGGAATCCTCCTCAACTGTGAAAATGTCTTTCCAAAGAAAGTCGTCTCAGATCGCAAGTTGGGGACCACGAAACATGCCATAGGATCCTACTCATTTTGACTTGACCAAGGAAGAAGTTTCTCCTCAACAACAACAACAACAACAACATTCTCCATAGCATGCCACTCAAAATCCTTTGCGCCAACCAATGGAAGAAGAGATTATGGAAGATGTTGAACCCGTAAGAGCATCAAAACCTAAGTTTGTTTTTAAACTGTACAATCAGTTGAAGCAAGGTGGTTCTGTGATGATATTTATTGACGAATTTCTGTGAGAAAAAGGATACCAGAATGAGACTCTATTTTTTAGAACAATGGAAAGATTAGGCATCGCACTTGAAGGAACGATAGACAGAACGTTTGCTAACTTTCCCGCTGATCACTGGTTTAGTGCTTTTAATCAACCTAAGGTGAAAAATGATGATGAGAGACTTTATGCGAATTTTCAGCCTAGGATGGGTGTTGCTTCTAATGTGCATGTTGAAGGAACGAGTGTTTTTTTGTTCTAACTAACACAAAAAGGCTTACTCGAAACTGTTGAAAATAGGGATGAAGAAACCTCGATCTGTGGATTTTGATTTCTTGGATTCTTTGAAGGTGAACCTGAGGGAAAAGTTTGTTCTCCTTCAATTTGAAAGATTTTGCTCTAAGACCTCTGATGCATACCCTGAATTAACAGCTTATTTCTATTCGAATTCGTCATTTCTTGACGGGAATAGATTTTGTTTTACTGTGAGGGATAAAGATTTGTGGTGGATGTGGACACATTGGCGGATGTTATTGGTGTGGAAAAAGGGAGTTTCCAGCCAATAAATGTGTTTGTTGGTCATGCAACAATGTCACTTGTTCAGGACAGACTTTCCTATTCCTAAATGATTGCCTCCAATATTTTGTTGCACGAGGTTGTGATCAATTGCATTCGACCCAAGTCGACCTCTAAGATAGACGTCTCTCATTCTGAAGCAAAACTGATGTTCGCCATCAGTAATGGGATGAAGTTCTCATTGCCACACACAATCCTAATGCACATGCACAAGACTGTTGTAAAAGAGAATGGACAACTTCCTTATTTTGCACTAGTCACTCAGTTGTTTCGACACTTTCACATTCAGTTTCCAGCATCTCTCTATGTTAGAACCATTGCTCTTATGGTGATAAGATTGAAAATGGTGTCAAAGATGAGACTGAAAGGACTAAACAAAACTTTAGAGCGCTTCAAGGAGAAGTCCCCCAGCAAAGCAAAACAAGACTCTACCGCACAAAAAAGAAAAGGCAAGGAGCCTATGAGTGCACTTATCAATAAGAGAATAACCCTTATCCTGTAGGACTGAGAGGATGAGGATGATCTCACTATTTCTGCATTTTCCTTGAAAAATCTATAGAATTTTGTTAGTTTTGAGTAGCTAGAGGACAGAGAAGGAAGAGAAGAAACAGAGGAAAGAAGAGAAGAAAGAGAAGAAAGAGAAGAAGAAGGGAGAGAAACAGAAGTAGAAGAGGGTCAAGATGACTCTTTTGAACCAACATTTGTAGTATCATTGTTAGAGGATTCTGAGAAAACTAGAAGTGGAATTGCAGGAGATACAAGAGAAAAAGAACATCATGTAAGAGCTGAAGCTGAGAAAGAACATGAAGAAGAATTTTCTTCTCCACCTGAAGCCATAGAGACAGGGGGAGCTGCTGAGGAATTAGGTACTTCTTCTTCACCTGTTTTTGCTAGTGATGATGTTAGTCGTTCTCCTGCCGATCTAGAGGATATCTATGACTCTCAATTTCCTGAAGCTGATGTTGAGGCATCCTCTCCAAGTCTTGGAGATTGAACTACTGATGTTCCCTCTCATCTCAACTATCCTGGAATTAATTTGGCTAGACCTAGTGCATCAATAGACACTACTGTAAACTTTCAAAGACTGCTAGAGCTCCTTATGGAGTTAAAGGGTCAGCAATATGGAATGGAGTTTGAGATCAAGAATCTCCACAAAGCCTTGAAGTCTACTTTTATATTCCCTACATGAGCAGATACAAACCCTTAAGCTTCAAGTTCAAGAGATTGCAAAGGGTGAAGATATTGAGAAGCTGAAAGAGACCGTGAGAAAGCTGGATGAGACAGTTCAGTCTATGGGGGATTTCTAGCGCGTTTGCATCTTTAAACAGCCTTGATTTTATCTAACATTTTATAGTTCTCCACTTTTTGTTGTTGACAAAAAGGGGGGAGAATGTGCAGATTTTACTCTTTTTTATTGGAGTGTTGAACTTTTATTTGACTTAATTTTTGGTCTTTTGGTATTGTTGGACCTCTCCCGGACTTTTTCGTTTTGATTGTTGACTGTTGAACTTCTTTGAACTTTATGACGCTTGCAATGACTTATTTTGTTAATACTATTTATGGTTGGATAGTTACTTATCGTATCTTTTCAAGATTAACATGTTTCTTTGGTTGCGAAATCGATGCTATCCAAGTCCTAATCTTTTTATAAATATCTTGTACTTAAGAATTGTTTTGTAGGCTAAAAGTTCTTAAATCTGCAGGAAAGTTTTGTCACCATAAAAAATGGGGAGATTGTTAAAGAAAACTCCTTTATTGTTTTGAAGTTGACAAAACATTTACATAGTCTAGTCTGAATAGGGGTGTCGATGGGTCGGGTCGGGTCGGGTTTTGTTGTTACTCGACCCGACCCGAACACAATCGGTCACATATGTGACCCGACCGAACCGACCCGAAACACATTAAATGGTCTAATGTGTTTCGGGTCGGGTCGGGTAATTGGGTTTCTTGCTTCTTCTTTTTTTTTTTTTTTCTTTGGGGTTTGGGTTAAAACTCTGCAGCAATCATCCCATCCTGATCCCATTCTTATGCAAACGGGTTATTACATGAACCTGATTTTAACATCCATTGTTGCGAGTGATCAATCTAAGTCTTTTTAACTGATAAAAACTCAATAGCAGAGCACCAAGTAGAAGAACAGAGAGCAGCGAAGAAAAAATCCCAAGAAACCTAAAGCTTTGGCACTTCAACCTGTTGGGCAAGTTCCATATCCAAAATAAAACTGAGTTTTTTTTTTTATCAAACTCACCCATAAGACCACTGCAAATTCCTTTTCGATTCTCATGATTTATGAAGAGACAATTACATTTTGCAATAGTAAGGATCATTCCAGTAACACCTACGCAACTGGCCACATTAATGAAGTGCTGAATTGCAGAATTCAACTTAAGTTCATGAAAGACTAGCTACATAGGACTAGCGAGCCACTACTCGTGCTCCACTCTAGATACTCCAAAGAAACATACCAACCTAATACTGCAGTGACGAAGCTGCTTCATGCTAATCCACATTGTTCAATTGCTTTTTCTTTCTCAAAGGTCTCAAAGTACTGATAAATAATGGTGACGGTGAGAAGAATCCCGGTCCAAAGGCAGACTTGACAGACATTTTTCAACTTGCAATAATTCCGGCAAATTTTAGTTTTCTTGCATCTAGCATATGCACCTGTTCTGTATACAAAGTAACAAGCGATTGAATCAAAATTGGTAAAACAGAGCACGCCAGTGACAATTACCCATGCCCTTATCGCCAACAATGACAAGCTTGAAGCCCGGGTGATTGAACATCTGCTGATTCGGCAAAGCCTGAAAGAGACGCAAGGGAAACAACAACAATTAAAACAAAAAACCAAATGAGATAAAAAAAAAAAAAAAATCCAAACTTTGCGATCACGTAACCAGATCGCTCAGCTCCAGAACCCCAAAAGAAAGAGCATCTGACCAGGACCCAAAAGCTCGAGAAGAATCACAAAAAGAATAGAGATTCAAGAAGACCTAGCAACAACAGAACACGAGCTATTGATATAAGAATGGACGCGCAGAAAATGGAATGATGAAAAGGAAAGAATGGACCGTCAACGAGCGAAACTTACTGAGAATGGACCGATTCTAATACCAAAACCAATGAACCCGAAGAAAATTCAATCACTCAAGATAAACAGAGACCCAAGCAGCATCACCGACACCGTTGGTCCAACCGAAGTCTTCCACAGGAATACAAGGCAAGAAGCCAATTTCCACTTAAAAACCCACCACATTATCCGCAAAAAATGAAAGCCACATTCCAATTTAAACGAACAACAAGTGCCCAAAACACCCATCCTTTGCCACAAGAGAAAAAAAGGAGGGGGGCAAAAAACGCATTTACCACGTCGTGTCGGTGGGGGACTTCCGGACGGCGAGGCGGGTCCAGGCAACGACCTTCCCGGAGGGCAAGTCCCTGGCCTCGACGAGCGTCGAGACGATCCTGATGAGCTAGACAGAGTTAGTGAGCTCCTTCCTCCACTAGATCTCCTGGGGCCTCGGGTACGCGGCTGCCTGGAGGGAGCACCTCTGCCGGGCATTGCGGGTCGGCGCGAACGAGAGGAGGAGCGAGTTCGGAGAAGACCCAGAAGGGATTTGGGAAGGGGAAGGGGAGGGGTTTTCGGCGACAGACGACGACTATCGACTGATTCGACGGCGGCTAGGGTTCCGGCGTTGAGACGAGGGGTGGCGACGACGACGGAGAGGCGGAGGTGCGTCGATCGGAGGGTAGCAGCGAAATCCACGAGAAGGCGCAGTAGTCGGAGAAGCAGCCGAAGGGGAGGGTTTTCACTTTTCAGCGACGTGTTTGAGTGTTTGTGTTTGGTTGGCTTGTTTGGAACAGGTGTTAACGTGTTTCGAGTCTAAACAATGTTCCAACCCTGACCCGACCCGAAACATATTTCGTTACTTGTTTTATGCCTGTTACCCGAAAAATTTTAAGACCCGAAACACGTACTCAACTTGTTTCGTGTTCTGTTCATGTTTGGGTCAAGTCGGGTTGTGTCGGGTTAGGTTTTTTTGACACCCCTAAGTCTGAAGACTTCAAAACGAAGTGTCAAAGTCTGAAGACCGCGGACTTTAGACTCAAAGTCTGCTCACACTAACGTTTCCAGGCTGAAGTATGAAGACTTATCTAGATGAGAGATTATCTTTATTTCTTCAAGGATTCGATTCTTACGGTTTATCTATGGTTTTCTGGTTGGATATATCACCTACATGATTGATTATTCCTAATGGAATCAATTCTGACAATCAAATCTTTTGGAAAGCAAGCAAACTTGGAAAGTTCTACTTATTGAAACCAAGATCCTGATTGTATGGGTGAATAGAATTGACGGGCTTTCATCTCAATCATCAAAATGCTCGAGATTTCTTTGATTTATTATGTCCAATGGGTTAATTGGAATAATTCATTTGGTAACTGCCAACGGTCGTGATGGCATAAATAAGTATTTATGGTGGACCCTTCAGCTATTTGAGTGTGTGCGTGAAAGAGAAATTTCAAAGTCTAAAACTTCTTAGTTCCTTGTTATTTCATTTATTGAGCTCAAATTTGTATACAAAAGAGAGAAACAAATAGTGAGACTTGGTGAGAGACCAATAGAGACTCTTCACTGTGAAGTCTTATTCACACTGCTATAAAATCTCTTTTGATTCTTAGTGAAATCTAGCCAGTGGGTTGTTAACATGGGAGAGTGGACGTAGGCTTGATCTAAGCCAAACCACTATAAACTTTGCATTCTTATTCTCTTCCCTTAACTCCTTATTTAATTTATAGATTTGTTTATCTGTTTAAGTTTTAAATTCATTCATAGTCTGTTATCTTCTAAAGGCAAACTACTTCTACTAAGATTTGCGAAAAATTATCTTCACATATATTCACCCCCCTCTAGGTGTTCTTACTAGCCCTTTCACTATGCGTCTAGGCAATTAAAGTAGCACAAGCATAATTATCTTATGCATGACTTGGAATTAGTAGCAATTATCTTTGCCTTGAAGATTTGGATGCACTACTTATGTAGGGAGAAGTTCACGATCTACACCAACCATCAAGTCTAAAGCACCTATTTTCGTAAAAGAAATTGAACATAAGACCACAACACTAGATGGAACTTCTCAAAGACTACGACTATGATATCTTATACCATCCTGGGAAGGCCAACAAGGTAGCAGATGCACTTAGTCGAAGATCAACCGCAAAAATGATTGTTCAAGAATGGATTCTTCTTGATGGTGGACAAGATTCGGATTTCAAATTTGAGGCAAGCCATCTTTCTAGTCTTATGGCTACTTTTTTTTAATTGAACTAGAAGTACAAACCAATTAAAGCCTTGTAATCAATGGATCCAACTATCCAAAAGATCTTGCAAGAGAACTTTGAAAAAAAGGAAACCAGACTTCAGGTAATGGATGATGGGATCTTGAAATTTCAAGGGCAATTGTGTGTACCCGTTGATGCAAAACTTGGAAGAGATTCTAGCCAATGCTCATCAAAGCAACTATAGCATCCATCTAGGAAGTATGAAGATGTATAGGAACTTTTGGTAGTATTGTTGGATGAATGGTATGAAAACTAATGTTCAAAGCACATGATAAAATGCTTGACATGCTAGCAAGTTAAGGCTCAGCATTGCAAGCATGGTGGGCTGCTACGACTGTTATAGATTCTAGAGTAGAATGGGAGCATATCATGATGGACTTTAATTGTTAAGGAGCCACAGAGGAAATGATTCCATTTGGGTTGTAGTTGATCCGATTAACCAAGTTAGCTCACTTCATTGCAATATGAAAGGATTATTCCTTGGGTAGGTATGCCGAGCTGTACGTTAGGTAAATATTCAGTTGCATGGAGCTCCCATGATGATCACTTTAGATCAGAATCCCAAGTCTATAGCCGCATTTTGGAAAAACTTGCAGATGGCCAAGGGAATGAAGCTACAATTTAGCACGGCTTATCATAAGCAAATAGATGGACAATCTAAAAGAACCCAAATTCTTGAGGATACATTGAGAGCTTGCACCATGGATTTCAAAAAAGGATGGAAAGGTCAACTACACCTCGTTGAGTTTGCGTATAACAATAGTTATCAATAGAGTATTGGAATGGCACATTTGAGGCCTATAGAGTATCGTCTATTGAGCAACCATGGTGAGTCATGGATATAAAAGATGGAGTGCTACGCAACAAAGTCATTCCCTTGGTCAAAATCGTTTGGCAACATCATGACACCGAGGGAGCAACCTAGGAAAGTGTAGACATAATGAGAGGCTAATATCCTCATTTGTTGAAGAAGAAAAAGATTCTACAAAATTTGAGGATGAAATTTCTTTAAAGAGGGAAGAGTTGTGACATCCTCAATCCGACTCTGATTTTCATAACAGAATTACATTAGCAGCCAATTGTCGGATGAGATTACAATGAGGATTGGTAGACCACGAAAACGCCGAAAAGACCATTTTGGGGGCAAAAACTAGAAATGGGCCACGGAAGAGGATCCACTTGGACCCAAGTCCAAAAGTGGGCCTAATAGGCCTTTAGACCTGTGAAAGATAGCCCAATGGACCCAAGCCCAAGTTGGGCGGCCCAATGAGCCTCATGCCTAAGATGGGCAACCGAAAGTAGCCCATGGGCCACCCACACCCTTTTGATCACTTCAAGTTCCTCATTAATGGTTAATGTACATGAATAGTACGTGAACATGATGGGTTCATTAAATGGCATTAAATGGTCCTTCGGCAAGAAGTAAAGTAAGAAGCAATCCAAGCCCTTGATCTTGGATGGCATATGGCAAGATGCAATCTTGGCCATCTAATGGCCCAAGCATGGACTGCTTTCTCTCGCTCTCTCCCCACTTAGCCATGTTCGCCCCCCCTCTCTCTCTCATTCTCTCATTTTCTCACTTGGCTTCCATTCTCACTTTGACTCTCCCTTTAGTGCTAGCTGAACCTCCCTCCTCCATTTCCATCTCCATTTTAAGCAATTTTCCTCTCATTTTCTTCTCTAGATCCATAGGCCACCACCACTACCACATCTGCCACCTTGCCGTCACTGTGCATCCACTATGCCGCTAACCAAGCTACCGTCTAGCCCTTCCACTTGAGTTGAGGAGGCATGACCAGTAGCCATAGCCATTGTCCAACCTTGTTGCTCCTCCCCCGTTGCTTGCCGAGCTTGGATTTGGGTGTGAGTGGCTTTCTAGCCCTTGAATGGGATTGTTGTTGCACTTAGGACTTAGCTTAGGATGATGTGATAAATGGGTTTTGATCGATAAGTTATCATACGGTTCCCATAGGTTGTCACGATAGGTTATCAGGTTTTGCTAATAGGCTATCATATTTTATTGATAGGTTATCAAGTTTTGCCAATAGGTTATCGTGTTTGATTAGATAGGTTATCATGATAGATTATCATATTTTGCCGAGAGGTTATCACGATAAGCATTTTTAATGTTCGATGAGATATTGACATATGATAAGTAGTTATGTGATAAGCTATCTTGTTGTGATATGTGATAAGTGCTAAGTTATTTTGACTATATTAATGTGAGATAGGTTATGGGATAAGTTATGATAGCATGTGATAGATTCTTCTAATGACTTATGCTCAATTGCAATGACTTATCTTACTTTAAGGAGTGCTCTATATGCCATGAGTTTTAAATTTATTGATGCATGGTTAGCTGTTAAAGTTGAATATAGTGCATGCTCATGTAAACCTTAGAATGGAAGATGATGAATGTTCATGGTATTCATTGATTGTAACCAATTAATAACCATGTAAGGATTTGTGAAAGATAGCAGGTTGAAGTGTTTAAATGATGCATAGGTGTGAGATACAAGTATGAAATGATGGCATGTGGCAATTGTTATTGTATATTGTATGGGCATTATACACTCTTGCATCAATTAATGAGAAAGAAATGAAATGAGCTTGAGTGATGGTATGCCCGTGTGATCACCTAAATACTATTATGCGTATGATTATGTGAGGTGATGGAACCGTCTTGAAGCATATGATTATGCGAGACACTGCTCGATTAAGCTCATATGCCCCCATGTTAATGAGATGTCATTTGTAGATAGATTTAGAAACGAAGCTCATTATTGGAAAGATGCCGTCTTGAGGCGCATGCATAGGCGGGATGATGTCGTGCTCGATGGGGCGGGACGGTGCTTAATTATGTTGGAAGACTGCTGATCTACGTGTTGGTCGTGGCCTAGAGCGGTCATAATAATTTGGACATATATGTGTGGAATGTGCATGAGAACGATATCTGATTATGTCCGAATTGTTATATTGCTTTGGTGCATGATTATGAGATATTGCATGTTCTGATGGTATCTAATTATTTCTGGATTGTTATATGGCATTTGTGCATGATTATGTGATATTGCATGTTCGTATTCTTGTCTTGTAAGTATGCGATTTGTGGTGAGAATTGCCTTTGTGCTAATGTTGTGATGCATTGAGGAAGTGAATGTCGCGACCAATTTTTCGGGGGTGAACCACCTAGGGTTTGGCTAATGGATTGTTAAGCCTAAACTTAACGCGGGCTCTCCCAAGCCCATACTAATTCGCAACTTAGGTTCAAGTTCTTAACATGCAATTGATTTTTAACTAGGAGTCGCCACTAATTTATTTTTGGTGGGTCGATTAGAAACCAAGTAAAGTAATGAGAGATTTACTTTACTCCTACGAACCAGAGATTTGGGTATGGGGACTTGGTTACGCTAGATTTCTCTAACGCCCTTTCGATACCATTTCTTTTATTTTCAAAAATGCTTTGGCAAGCATCTTAAATTGATTTTAAATCTATTTCCCTAACATGCGAGGCGATCATGCGGGTGCGCAAATCACCAATTTAACACCCAAGAAAAGAAATGAATAAATTGTAGGACTTACCTCATAGCAACGAAAGCATATGCATTGTTAGATCAGAATTCACATTAACAATCCTAGATATGATTTCTAATTAACACGCAATTTTTGTTTTGTTTTCATTTATTTAATGAGAGTCATGCAATGCATATGCAATATAACTAAATGACCTAGTTCTAATGACAAGCAATTTCTAATGGTCCTAGCAACATTCACTAAATGATATGCACTTCATGAATCTAATTCTATATGACATGCACATGACACATTTTTTTATTTTTCCTAAAAAAAAAATGCAATCTATTCTAGAGATTGAAACTAATTTATCCTTTGTATCTTTTTCATGAAATTCGAAATTAGAAAAATGTAAAGATTATCTAGCTAGATTAAGATCATCTATCCAACTTATATTAAGGATTAGGTCAGGGTAAACCCTAATTAAACCAGGATATTATCTTAACCTAGCAATCTCTGACCTAAGATGCAGTCTATCTAAATCAGTCTAAATTTAAAATGAAACATGCAATTTTATCCTAATATGCAACGACATGCAAATAATGCCCTAATTCCACATGACATATGCATGATGACCCTTTTTTTTTGTTTTATTAATTTCGAAATTAAGAATTGTCAACTTATTAAACATGCAACCTAAGTAAAAAAACTAGCAACCTAAATTGATTGATTTTTTTGATTTTTGAAATTCGAAATAAATAAATCTCTTATTCTAGACATGCAAAATAACCCTAAAACAAGTAATATCATAAGATGCATCTAATCTAACTCAAATGTTTTTTTTTCTTTTATGGGAGCAAACAAATAAAGGCATCAAGAAAAACACGGCAATAAATCCAGCAAAATATCATCCATGTCCATTTAATTTTGGAAATAAATTGACGAATCATATCTCGCACATGAGATCGGATTGGCCAATTTTAGACAAAATCACGAATCGTATCTCGAACGTGAGATCGGATTGGTGATTTTTCCGTGCGATTACGGGTCATATTTCGAGCATGAAATCGGACCGTCAATCATATGCACGTTGCGAAATTAGGAAGATTTCCTAATTTAGAAGGCTACTCAAGATTTCACATATCTTAGCATATCGGAAATTTCCATCATGGGCATCAACGAATATATCAAATAAGGAAACGGAATTTTCGGAAATTAAAATAGACAATTTTTTTACCTAATCCGAATATTGGCTTCCAAATTTGGACTTTGTGCAACCGGACTGGGATCGCAATCGGGAATGGCGGTGGGTGATCGGCTCACAGCAACGACTGTGTTGGTCTTAACACCTCATAGGAGATGCTTACGTCAGGGCTCCACGGGCAACATGGCAACGTCGGACTTCGTGGCTCTGGACAACGGGGACGCCATGGGATAGCGACTCAGTCACGGAGGAGTAACAACAATGATTGTCAACAATCCACGGTGCAAAGATGGTGTTCATGGATCTTGGCTCTAGATCAAATCGTGGTGATGGATCCAGCACGGATGACAGCATCTTAGTTGCGACAACGACCTGATTAGAACCTGCAAGGTTGCTGCAAAGATGCCCTGACGGTGGAAAATCTCCGATGGTAATTCGTCGTTGAAGCAATAGCAGCAGAATCGTTGCAACCGAGGACTTATTCGTGAATTTCCTCAAGAGAAAAAAACAGATAAGAGTGGGATGGAGTATGGGCGTGAACTCCACAATTTGACTTTGAAGACTTCTTATGCGATGGGACGTTCGGACTCTCCAAGTGCAAGTCTCCTCCTTCAAGATTTCTCCTTCATGTGCAGAACATCCGCTCTCTCTCCTTCCCTCTCAAAAAGTGTCGTCTCCTTTTTTTTCAAAATTGTGGCCGTATGTATCGATTGTGTGGCCCTCACTCACGTTTTTCTCTCTGAATTTGTTCCCTTTCGATATGACCGAATGTCTCAATTGCCTGGCCTCCTCTTAAACCCTACGTATGTTTACTTATTTATAGGGCACGGATTAGGGTTTTTAAATTTTCCAAATCCATATCCATGATGATTTCTTTTCGAAAAGCAATATTTGTTTTTTTTTCAAACGTAATATTTGCTTTTGAATTGAAATATCACAAAGATAAATCCTTAAAATATCTTCAAGAATACGGGCTTGGACCGATTTGCTTTCTTCGTGGGCTTAGCCTTACTCATCAACTTAAAGTTTCCGAACCATCAATTCGAATCCATCCGTCACTAGCCCAATGTAAATGCAAATAAAAAATAAATGCACCTAAAACTATATGCTATGCGATTAATTATTTTTTTTAGGAATAAAATTAACCCCTAATTTTTTAATGCAATAAATGACTAAGCGGGTCACCAAAATTTAGGTGTCAACAGTGAAATAATCATTTCTATTAATAGTTAAGGCAATTCAATAGTTATTTTGCTATTGATCTATCATCAATACATAACTTGCATGATTAGGCTGATCCAAGATGAATTACTCCCCTATGCGAGGATTAGGGAGTTCACTCACTGAGTTTTATCTTATTGTTGTTGTTTACATGTTTTTATGACCTCAACCCTAAGCCTCGATATTTGGAGCCGATAGGATATTAGGAGCGAGTGGGGTACATCACTTTTTCAAGTCACCCTCATAGTATTAGAGGTGCTAGACTTACCCCAAGACTCTTTTGGAGATGGCTGTAGCCATGCTTTTGGCTTATCTATGAAGTGGCATCATGAGTGATGTTGAAGTTTGAACGTAAATAGCTTGTATATTGCGATGATGTTATGGACGTAGATAATATATAAGTGTATCTGAAACTATCTCTGTTAGAATGGTTGGGAGATTTGTTTATACTTTCGCTTATGAATATAAATGATAATACAAATAGTTCGGCGATGCCTCTTGGAACGTCGCAATTGAATGTCCATAAGGATGTTGATAAGCGTGGGATGTCATATGCCTAGAGTTGATCAAGGCGTGATAGTCCATGTCAATGCTATAAATATCCTGCCACTGGTGCTATGGTAAAATGTTCATTGATTTAATTAATATAGTCATTGTGGCTATGAATTCGCACAATAGTAAGATTCAGCAGGAAATAGTAATCGAGTAGCTAGGTAGTCCATTAGTGACTACAGCAAAGGGATAATAGCTGATGCTATTTTTGGATAGCCTATAAATGTTTAGGAAAAGGATCATATGGGTAGTCTTATCTTTGGACAGTATTTTAACAGTAAATATGATGGCTCTTTGCTTCTCCAATCCACCTCCAATAAAAGGGGATTTCGTAGATACCAAATGTTAGAGAGAGAGAGAGAGAGAGAGAGAGAGAGAGAGAGAGAGAGAGAGAGAGAGAGTGACATATATCAAGATCTAAAAATTTACTTCAAGCTATTCTTAGCGGTAAGCTCTCTTTTGATTGTTTCACTGAGTATATATTCATGTTGTCTGAGTGATTGTGCTTTAAATTAAGTGTACAAGAGTAAGAGTAGTAGTTGAGTCTTGATAGTGTGATACATCTTGTAATAGAAGTGCTTGGCAATTGTAACTTTTTGAACAGATTACAAATGGAATCCAGTCCAACTTGTGGTTCTTAATCTTATAGGTTTGGGAATAAAGCCGAACCATTATATATGGTTGTGTATTACTATTTTACCCTCTTTATTTCCATAAGCACACATTACGATCACAAACTTTGAAATATCATCTTGACCTGATTTTTACTTAGCATCAATTAATTTTCTGCAAATGGTAACTTTTTGAACAGATTACTAATGGAGTCCAGTCCAACTTGTGTTTGTTAATCTGAAGAGTGGATATAGGTTTAGGGATAAAGCCGAACCATTATATATGGTTGTGTATTACTATTTTACCCTCTTTATTTCCATAAGCACACATTATGATCACGAGCTTTGAAATATCATCTTGACCTGATTTTTACTTAGCATCAACTATTTTCTGCGAAAGATTGTCAAGTTTTCTAAAACAATCTATTTATTCTTCCTCTAGGTTGTATTGTTAGCCCCAATATTTTGTTCTCTCCAGCTAACTCTTTTTTTTTTTTTTCACCCCAACTAGTCAATGACCCCTCCTGAAAATAGAATCATATTCTATTATGTCCCTAACAATTCAACAAACTCATGTTGGTAAAATATGATGAACAATTAGGAAGAGCAATGAAGTGGGGCTTCAAGGCATGATATCACTTTCTTTGAGAAATTATTTGCCTCACAAAGTTACGAATGATCACTAGTAAATTTCCTTCAAGATACAACAAAGTCTCAATTGAGAATATTATATAGCAATTATAATATTTCTTTAGTGTCTTTCTAAGAAACAATTGAAATTGATGACTGTAGTTTTTGAAAGAAAACTTGAAAGAATTTAATTCCCATTCATTCCAAAACTAACGTATTTATGTACTTCTTAATATAGAGGCAATCTTTTAGGAAATGTTGCAAAATAAGCAGGTGTGTTTTCAAAGGTTATTTTCAAAAGATATAAAAAAATTCAGAATAAAGTAAATAAACATAAAAAATAACCATAACTCTTTTGTGAATTTTCATGTAAATATAAATCCGAAGTTTTCAATAAAGAAAAAATAATGATAATTGGTTAGTAGCAAACCTTGTCCATTCACATTTTGTTTTTATGCAGGATAAATCACTTCTTTATTTGTTTTATTACAAACAAAATATCAATAGCTCTTCCCTTTACCAAAAAAAAAAAAAAACCATCAATAGCTCTTCCTTACCAAAAAAAGAAAAGAAAAACTACCAATAGCTCACCAGTCTTCTAGAAGGACCTTTTGGACTTGCTCTTGTCACTTGTCGTTCCCTCACAGGCGCGTCTACGGACACTCCTTGCGTCGCAGCCCCTCTTCTCATCCACGTGAGCATGTGCGAAGGAGAAGAACATAACAGAAGGGGCCGGGCCATTAGAAAACAAAAATGGGCTGATAATAGGAGAGAATAAATGAAAGAAAAGGGCTGAAGGAAAAGAAAGCAATTTTGACCCAAATGAAGTAATAAGAATGAAGCTAGATGGAGGGCTAGACGAATGGGCTTGGCAGGCCCAAAACCTGTTAAAGACAATGGGCTGGCTCCGAATTTTATTACTATTTTTATCATTCTTTAATACTATTTATTGTTGTTGCTTATCCTTTTTTCTTGTCTTTATTTTTGCAAAATAGACAAATGCCTATAAAATCGACAAAAATTCAGATCTCAACAGTAAAAGTTAATATAAGTCCAAGAAGAAGTGTTTTTTGTGCCATAAGTAATAAGGAAAAGAAAATATGAGTCTTTTGTAAAACTTAAGAAGTGCGGCATGTTCAGCGAAGCTGGATAGTGAAAGGAGACAACATTGAAACTTCCTATTGACTTGTCCTCGCTCTTCATAAGCAGGGATCTTCACTTGTATTTCGTACAACAACCATCCCGTCTATTTAGGGCCGATGTTGATGTGAATGATCGATTTTCAACACAGTTATGTGATGTAGTTGAAACAATTTATGAATCTTCACTTCTATTTCGCACAACAACCATCCCTTTTGTTTAGGGTTGATGTTGATGTGAATGATCGATTTTCAACATAGTTATGTGATGTAGCTGAAATAACTTATGAATCTTCACTTGCATTTCGCACAACAACCATCCCTTCTATTTAGGGTTGATGTTGATGTGAATGATTGATTTTCAACACAGTTATGTGATGTAGCTAAAACAACCTATGAATCTTCACTTGTATTTCGCACAACCACCATCCCGTCTATTTAGGGCCGATGTTGATGTGAATGATCGATTTTCAACACAGTTATGTGATGTAGCTGAAACAACTTATGTATTTTCACTTGTATTTCGCACAACAACTATCCCTTCTATTTAGAGCAGATGTTGATGTGAATGATCGATTTTCAACACAGTTATGTGATGTAGCTAAAACAACCTATGAATCTTCACTTGTATTTCGCACAACAACCATCCCGTCTATTTAGGGCCGATGTTGATGTGAATGATCGATTTTCAACACAGTTATGTGATGTAGCTAAAACAGCCTATGAATCTTCACTTGTATTTTGCACAACAACCATCCCGTCTATTTAGGGCCGATGTTGATGTGAATGATCGATTTTCAACACAGTTATGTGATGTAGCTGAAACAACCTATGAATCTTCACTTGTATTTCGCACAACAACCATCCCTTCTATTTAGGGCTGATGTTGATGTGAATGATCGATTTTCAACACAGTTATGTGATGTAGCTGAAACGACGCATGTATTTTCACTTGTATTTCGCACAACAACCATCCCTTCAATTTAGGGCTGATGTTGATGTGAATGATTGATTTTCAACACAGTTATGTGATGTAGCTAAAACAACTTATGAATCTTCACTTGTATTTCACACAACAACCATCCCTTCTATTTAGGGCTGATGTTGATATGAATGATCAGTTTTCAACATGATTATATGATGCAGCTGAAATGAATTTCCTAAAGGTTGCCTCGTTGGTGGATTCCATTAGCATTCCAGCTGTACATTGAAGAAATTATTCAGTAAAGACGCAAAGTAAAGTTGCAGTCAAAGTCATTGTGGAAAAATATGATCAGATATAAAATGATATACCTTTGACTCCGCAGTAACTTTTGTTCTTTTGCAATTCACACAGGTCAAAACTCGGCCAAAAAGAAAGTATGATCAGTTTTCCTAATAATTCTATATTCTACAAAGGTTCTTTTAATGGACGTACTAATGATTCACACTTACCAATTTCTTCGACAATTGCAATGCCGTTTTCATGGACGTACTCTTGATTCATGTAGAATGCTATGTTGACATGCCTTCAAAAAAATACCAATACATATTAAATCATTCTTATACTTGCTTTTGAATATATAAGAAATGCTTCTAATCCTTAATTCACTATCTCAAGTATCAACACCTAAATTTTTGCTTGAAGGCTTTTCATTCATAAGAAAACTAGGAATTGAATTTGTCGATATCATTGGACCCCTAAATAAAAACATCAGTTATGTGTTTACATTTCTTCCTGTATTTCTCTATTTTTAGATTTTACAGACGTTTAAGTATAAGTATAACATTTTGCATCAAATGAATTAGGGGCTTGGCTAGGAATATTATCAACCTGATATAAGGCCTGGCATGCTAAACAAACTATAATTCAGCGGTGAGGTGCCTAAAGATTACCTCGTTGGTGTGGAAAAAAAAAGGATCAGAAAATCATATACCTTTGACTCTGGCAGTCAAAGTCTTTGTGGAAAAGTATGAGCAGATTTGAGTAAGACCTTAAACTGTTGGACATTAGATCCAGAGAATACACACTATTTGTTGTAGTCAGAACATCAATATAAAGAAGATGGTAACAACTTTATAATATTCTTCTTTTTATGTAAACTTACAACTCTTGGAGAAGAATAAAATAAGATATCATTGAAAAATAACATAAAATTGGAGGTGAGGTACGGATAACCGAATCTCCTTAAGGCGATTAGTTCCTGCCAATGGTGCTCTGCAGATTCACGAACTATGCCTCCCAAGATACAACACCTCGAACCTGTTTGGATTAGCACTATGCAAATAGGACTCAGTCAAACCGTTCAATTGAACCAGCATACTCAGAAAAATCAGAAGAGTAAAGCCTTTTGGAATCGAGTCAGAAAAACCAAAACTCAACACCCACATGAAGCTCTATGCTCATATCTATTTATAGAGAATTTTAGTTCATGTACTAAAGAGATACGTGAATTAAATAGACGCGTGTATCCACGAGATTCATGTTAAAAGAGATACGTGAATCCAAGAGATTCATGTATCCAAAGACACATGAATTCAAGAGATTCATGAACTCAATAAATACATGAACTAAAAAATACATGAATCTAGGAAATTCATGAATTCAATAGATACGTAAACATAAAACTATAGGAAATTCATGAATCCAAAAAGAGATACGTGAATAGAAAAAAATGTATCTTAATTTATTGGCTTTCGTTGATCCATTAACCATAATTATAACCATAATTGCAACATAAACTACTCCGTCTACACTTTGGAACATAAGATTGAGGGTATTCCTTTGGGAAGGGGGAACAAAAAAAAAAAAAAACTCCCCAATTGAAGGTAGAGATGTGCGGACACCGCGATGTTAAAATAAGAAACGTAACCTTGTCAACCCATCAGAGTTACTTAGCAAGGGTGGCCCTAAAATGATATACCTTAGACTGTCTTTTGTTCTTTTGCAATTCATACAGGTGAAAACTCGGCCAAAAAGAAAGTATGGTCAGTTCGCATGATAATTTTATATTTTATAAAAGGTTTCTTCTAAGGGACGTATTCATGTCGTGATTCACAACAATCAATTATGTCTGTAATTCTTCACATATCCATTGCTATGGTAACAATATCTGCAAAAAGTACCATTACGTATATAATCATTCTTATACGTGTTTTTGAAAAATAAAAAAATAATTTAATATATGCGAGAGAAGCTTCTAATACTTAATTTATTGCTCCAATTATCAACACCTAAATTTTTGCTCGAAGGCTTTTCATTCGTAAGGAAACAAGGGATTGAATCTATCGATATTAAAATAATAGGACCCCTAAATGAAAACATCGTTTCTGCGTAGTTTTGCGTTCACATTTCTTGCTATATTTCTCTACATTTAGATATTACGGACATTTAGGTATAGGAGTAGCATTTAGCATTAAAAGAAACAGGGGCTTAGCTACAAATATTATCAGCCTAATACAAGGCCCGACATGCGAGATGAACTACAATTCTGAGTTAGGTGCCTAAACTCAATTGAATTTTTAGGACCGAACCCACAGAAGTCCTGCCTCAATAGGAGTTTTGGCCGTTCTTTCCCTTCCTCAAGAAAATAATCAATTAGTCCTATTTGGAGCAGGTCAACATGTTCGAGAGTCGATTTGAAATATCCTAAAGATTGCTCATCAATATTATATAATAGGAAGGGAGTCTTATTATGCTAGAACGTCAAAAAGGAGCTTAAAAGGAAAAAATAAAAATAAGAATTAGTCTTATTTAGGAAGAATACCAGGATATAATTCTAGTGATTGCCTAAATTAGAGGAATTCAATAAATTAGGGAAGTTTCTAATTGGGAGATGATTACCATTTAGGCAAGATTCCTAATTTGGGTGGAGGTCTACCACTATAAATAGAAGGATTATATAGAGATTTAAAGAGCACAAAATAAAAACTTCAGAGAGATCACAAGAGTTTTCGACAATGTGAGTTAACATGAGAGTTCTTGAGAGTTTTTCTAGAGAGGATGTGTTTTGTGATAGTCCTGAGGATTTATTGTAAGGGAAACACCATTAGAGTGTTAATTGTAATCCCCTGATTACAATGGAGAGTTCCTGGATTAGCATCCCATGGTTTTTCCCATATTGGGTTTTTG
Source organism: Eucalyptus leucophloia subsp. euroa (assembly GCA_017140325.1). Classification (NCBI taxonomy): domain Eukaryota; kingdom Viridiplantae; phylum Streptophyta; class Magnoliopsida; order Myrtales; family Myrtaceae; genus Eucalyptus; species Eucalyptus leucophloia. The sequence continues at coordinate 35,824,785 of CM029478.1, forward strand.
TCACGACCCTAACTCCATCCCAAGGGTCATGAGTAGCAAGGGTTATTTTTCGGGATGTCCCAAGCTTGTCGCTGTCCCATTTCATTTTATCTTGTTATCATGCACATGCAGAAACATGAATAAACAACTCCCTAGACAAATAACAACTGAAAGACTAGGACATACATCATACTGAACACACTAACTTGTAATATAACAATACTTTTACAAGCCCTTTTTCTACAGGCTCTCTTTTCTTTTTACATCACAGTACAAGTTTTTCACATAGGCTAAGGGAAATCTTATCTCCTTTAGCATGACTGCAGCTTCTAAAATTGACATGAAACTTCCACGCCTACAAGACTGAAAGGATGAGGGGTGAGTTTTGGGGAAACTCAGTAAGTGAAACCCCTAATTCTCTACTAGGAAGACATCTCATCATCAAAAGTAGATGCAACACTCACAATGCAATGACGATGGCAGATCAATAGCAAACTTATTACTATCCTCGACTACATGCAAATGTCCATTGCAACACACTTCAATGCATGCTTACCTTCATCTTGTCAATGAACACATCAACATATCATACTTATGCATATACTGGCACTCATGCGAATTCATTTATCGTTGTCCTGGCTCAACCAAGCCCTCCCAGCTCAATCGAGTCATCCAACTTCAAGCTAGGCATCCTAGCTTAATGAGGGCATTCCAACTCAATCGAGGCATTCTAGTGCTAGCTCACCAAGGCATCTGGGCTCAACTTAGGCATCCTTGCTCAACCAGGGCATCCCGAGGCTAGCTTACTCGAGACATCCGAGCTCAACCTAGGCATCCTAGCTTAACCAGGGCATCCCGTTCAATGAATGAGGCATCACCACCAATACTATATGGCGATGGGCACTTTTTCCCCTTTAAGTGCACACACAAATGCATTACACAAGCCAATTTTTCATCTCTTATCTTAGCCAATGCATGCAAGGCCTGAGGGCGTGCTCATTCATGTAATGTGCCATGATGCTCAACATCATATCATAAAATATGCCGGGAACGATTCTTGGTTTGTGGCTTGGGTCGCATGCTTAGGCCATCATGACTTGATGTCGATATCAAGCCTAGCGAACCTTGATCTCCTCCCGGGGCGTGAACACACTCAAACATGCAAACATGAGGAAACACACAAAAGAACATTACAACATACACATGGCTTACACAAGTGAGCACACAACTAAACTCTACGCTGTAGGCTATCGCCCTAGCCAAGAGTTAGAGATTCTACTTACCACTTTTGAGCCTAACTCCAAGATGCTCCTTTAGTGATCAAACGGCTCCCAAGATGGTTAGGAGGAGAAGGATGTGAAAGAGAGGAGAGAAAGGGAGAGGAAATGAGAGAATGACTAAGCCTCCAAAATGTGAGGATGCATTCTCCTCTTTATGGGCCTTTGCCTATGTATAGGCCTCACCCTCTTCAATTATTGGTGTCAATCTCATGATTAAGCCTAAGGAACAAGTTGGCCTATCTAGTCTCCTTAGTTGGCACCTATGCTTATTCATGTTTGATTGTGATTGGTCCATTTATTTACTTATCCTCCAAGGCTCACTTTAGGTTTATGGTGTGCCTACGGTTCTAGAGGACACATGAGCCCCTTTGATGCCTAATGTCTTCTCTTGATTGGTTGGCCTTTGGCTTGTTCACCAAGGCTATCTTTTAGGCTCATCATAACCTAAGATTCTAGAGGACACCTAAGCATGAATTACTAACTTCTTCTCCAAGGAAAATCTCAAGCCATCATTACCAAGCCAAACAGTCCACTCTAATGTTTCCAAGTGTCAAGCCTACTTTCCTTAGGTGGCAAGCCTATTAGTCCAATAATTGAGGCCTAAGGAATGAGTCTGAAGGCTAAAAGGCCTTACTTGGCAAATCTAGTTCCTAGGCGTCATTGATGATGGCCTGTTTTTCTCTCTTTTTTCATTGGCCCACACCTACCCCACATTTAATGAAGTCCAATGGTGATGCTATTCTAGATTGCCAACTAAGCCATTCTAGAATATTCGGTTATTAATGATGGCTCGTGTAACGCTCTCTAATTGGTCCACTTGTGTGCTTCCTTTCTCTAGAATCTTCAAGGATTTTGACTTTTCAATGGACAACTCACCCCTTCATTTAATGAAGGGTTTCTAGAGAATTCCATGCTTTTTCCTTTTTCTTCATTAATAAGGCGGTCTAGAAAGTTCTATCATCCAAGTTGGTTCTAGGGCTGGGAAAAGGATCATTAGGTACACCTCAAAAAATTGATCACGTACACCCGAGGTTCAGTCCTTATGTTCCATATTCGCCCAAACCATTCCTTTGGACGGTCGGTCGACCAATAGGGTCGATTGTCCTCTAATTGGTTTGAGACCTATTCTAAGGCTACCCATAGCCTAGCATAAAGCCAAGGTACCTATGGACCTTAGAATAATTGACGGAATAGCTGGATCTATCCCTGAGCTCATTCTGGTCGGCACTTGCTCCGCCGGTAGGATTCATGGTCGATGCATTACCAATCCATAATCGGACATCACCAATTCAATATTCCATTCCGATCACTAAGAATTAAATAGGAAATGATACATTTTTGGTTGGAAGGATTTTGCATTTCATCAATTTGGATTGTTCATGTATTGGCGCATAACCAGGCGAAAAAACCTGCGACCAGAAACTACGACCGGCTATATCAACCCATGACCATCCACCAATCCAAAATCATCCTGTGATTAATTCTCATGGTCAAAAAGTCATCTTATGAGCTGGTGATCCTATCCCATTGGTATGGTTGGTATAAAATCACAGCTGACACCTCGACCAATTCATGATCGGTGGGTCAGTCGGTCGGTCGGTCAGTCATGACCAATCTGTGATTCCTTGCCGATCAAACCGATCGATCCATGGCCAATGGCCCATGATCAATCCTTTTAAGTCCTTATGGCCAATCCTTACGGGGTCGGAATTGAGGATGTTATAGTTTTTCACATAAAAAATTTCTAGTGTGTTGTTCTTCTTTCTAATTATATGCTGTATTATTTACGTTTTGCATATTGTGCAATTCTAACAATTAGAAATCCATTGTGATTGATGTGATCAAACTTAATTTACAACAAGTAGTATCAGAGCGAGGTTGTAAAAGATGTTAGAAGACAAGGTCAACATGATTATGCTCACGGCTACAATTACACAATATGGAGGTGCAAGATGGAGGATCATATCTCCATCGATGGCTTGCAAAGGCCAATCAAGACAAAAATGGCCCCAAAGAGAATGGTGAAGTGTGAGGCATTAACTTTTAAATCAGTATAAGTTAGAGAGGAAAAGGATGGCTCCTCAAAATTCCTGATAATAGCATTAGAAGAGGAGGAGGAGGAGGAGGAGGAGGAGGATGAATGGACTATCCTCAACAAAAGATGTGTTGGCACCGTTCAAAGGGGGCTCGATCAAAACATCTTCGAAAACTTCACACAAGAAGATAATACTTATGACTTGTGGAGAAATCTAGAGCAGACATATGCAAGAAATACATCTCAAAACATAGCAAGCCTAATAAAGAAGGTGTCGCATATGGAGTACAAAGATGGGAACGAGTGTCTCTGAACACATAGGCACCATGGGAGGTCTAGCGAATCAAATCAATGCAATGGAGAGGATCATCACTCCAAAATTGCATGTGCACTTCCTGATGAGTTCTATGCCAAAAAGCTTGGACACCTAGTTGTGTCTATCCACAATTCCACACCCAATGGAGTATTGACTGTGGAGTTAATGATGGACATATTGCTAAGTGAAGAGCAAAGGCACAAGGGTGAGCACTACTATAACCATGGTGAAAGAACTCTTGTTATCAATGAAGAGAGAAGAAAGTAAATTGTAGGAGGAGTAAAAGCCGTGGACTTAAAGGTCGGTCAACCTCAAGGCCAAGGGTTGAGAAGATAACTTGTTTTCACTGTGGAAAAACTAGACATCTCATTCGAGATTGTTGATTGAAAGTAGCCAAAAAGAAAGTTGAAGCATCAACTGCAAGAAGGTGTTCAAAAGCTGAGATGTCATGTTCATTAAGGATCAAACTATCAAAGGCCTCAATAAGCATGAAGAACCTCAAAGTGTGAAAGAAGGATTAGTAGGCTTAGAGCCTTTAGGCTCATTAGAAAATTCTATTGGTGGGGAAGCATAAGAAGATGCCAAGAATGATTTAGGTGAGCAAGCAAAAACTGGGACTGTAGCTAATGATGAGGCTATCAGAGGAGTTGAGGTTGAGACTGGTAATGAAGATGGTGGAGATGCAGTCGTTGATGATGAGGTTAATGAGGAAACAATTGATGTTGATGATCTTCCTCATGAGCAGCCAAGGAGATCAACAAGAAAGATTATGTGCTTCTCACTAACAAGTGAGGATCCAAAAATTTCCAAGAAGTGAAAATTGATACCCATAAGAAAGAATGGATGAAAGCAATGCAAGAAGAGATGTAATCACACCTATGATTTGGTGAAGCTACCAAAGGGCCGAAAAGCACTCAAGAATGAATGGGTTTTTTGATTGAATAATGAAGAAGATAGCCCCAAACTACATTACAAAGCAAGATTGGTTGTGAAGGGTTTTCGTTAGCAATATGGAATTAATTATGAGGAGATTTTCTCTTTTGTTGTAAACATATCATCCAAAATGGCATTCTTACATGGTGATCTTGATGATGAGATATATATATAAGCTCAATGGTTTTATGACCAGATGTAAGGAAACTCTTATATGCAGGTTGAAGAAGAGTTTCTACGGGCTCAAACGACCTCCAAGGCAATGGTACAAAAAGTTTGATGAAGAAAGATGGTTTATTGCGTCTGTGTATCGACTATCGTCAACTCAGTTAGGAGATGATCAAAAACAAGTATCCACTCCCGAGGATCGACGACTTGTTTGACCAGTTACAAGGAGCGTCGATATTTTCAAAAATCGACTTGAGGACAGGATATCATCAGTTGAGGATCAGGAAGGAGGACACTCTAAAGTCATCATTTTGTACTCGATACAGCCATTATGAGTTCACTGTAATGCCGTTTGGTTTAACAAATGCTCCAGCTGCTTTTATGGATATGATGAACCGAGTGTTCAAACAATACTTGGATCGGTTTGTGATCGTGTTCATCGATGATAATCTAGTGTATTTGAGAAGTGCTAAGGAGCATCAGATTCATCTAAGAATGGTACTGCAGACTTTGAGGATTCATTCACGTGATTTCAAGTGAAGGAATCTCCGTGGACCCAACCAAAATTGAAGCAATGATTAACTGGCCATGATCGATTACAGTGACGGAAATCAGAAGTTTTCTGAGTTTGGCAAGTTACTACATAAGATTCGTGGAAGGATTTTTGGTTTTGGCATTGCTGTTGACTCGACTTTTGAAGAAAGACGAGAATTTTGTATGGACAGACAAGTGCGAGCGTAGTTTTCAAGAGCTTAAACAGAAGCTGACTACCGCTCCTGTGCTGACCATTCCCTCTGGTCCTAGAGGATACGAGATATATAGTGATGCATTGTTCAGAGGATTGGGTTGCGTGCTAATGCAACATGGTAGAGTTGTTACATACATATGCCTCCTGCCAGTTGAAACCTCATGAATTGAATTACCCAACACATGACTTAGAACTTGCAGTAATTATTTTTGCTTTGAAGACTTGGAGACATTATTTATGTGGGGAAAGATTCTAGATCTTCACTGATCATCAAAGTCCAAATATCTATTCTCTAAGAAGGAGTTGAATATGAGACAGCATTGATTGATGGAATTGCTAAAAGACTGTGATTGCGATATTTTGTATCACCTAGGGAAGGCGAATAAGATCGCCGACGCTTTGAGTCGGAAGTCTTCAGCCACTCATATGCTGGTTAAGGAGTGGAATTTACTCAAGAGAGCATGAGATTTAGTTTTCAAGTTTGAGGTAGGCCACCTTTTGAATCTTATGGATGCCCTCAGAATTGAGCCGGAGGTTTAGATCAAGATTAAATTACTTAAGCCGATAGGCCCAGATGTTCAGAAGATTTTGCAAGAGGATACAAATAAGAGAAAGGCTGATTTTCAGATTTCTGAGGATGGAACACTGAGGTTCCAAGGACGATTGTGTATACCTAACGATGCGGAGCTTAGAGAGGAGATCTTATTAGAAGCTCATTGTAGCAGTTACAACATTCATCCTGGCAGTACAAAGATATATTAGAATCTACATCAACATTATTGGTGGTTTGGTATGAAAGCGGACACCGCCAAACATGTCACCAAGTGTCTGACGTGTCAACAAGTGAAGGCACAACATTGTAAGCTAAGAGGACTTCTGTAACCTCTCGAGATCCCAAATGGAAACGGGAGCACATCACAATGGACTTTGTGACCGGCTTTCCAAGGAATCAGAGAGGTAACGATTCCATTTAGGTAGTGGTTGATAGACTAACAAAGTCGGCTCACTTCATTGCAGTACGAAAGGACCTTGATTTGGATAGGCACACATAGTTGTACATGCGTCAGGTTGTTCATTTGCATGGAGTGCTAGTGACGATAACTTCAGACTGAGTCCCGAGATTCACAACTGCTTTTTGGAAGAGTTTGCGGGCTGCTTTAGGGACGAAGCTGCAGTACAGTACGACATATCATCCTCAAACAGATGGCTAGTCTGAGAGGACAATTCAAATCCTCGATGACATATTGTGAACTTGCGTGCTAGACTACAAGAGATGTTGGGAAGAACAGCTTCATCTTGTCGAGTTTTCCTACAATAATAGCTACCAGCAGAGCATCTAATGGCTCCCTTCGAAGCGTTGTACGGTAGAGCGTCCAAAACGCCAGTGTGTTGGGATGAAGTTAGGAAAAGAAAGATCATAGGTCCAGAGTTGGTTCAGCAGTTAGTGGATGCAGTTGTAGTCATCAGGGATAGGTTAAAGACCACCCAAAGCTGTCAAAAAAGCTACACAGATAAGCACTGGAGAACATGAATTCCAAGTTGATGATCACGTTTTTCTGAAAGTGTCATCAATGAGGGGTACTTCGCGCTTTGGCAAGAAGGGAAAACTGAATCCAAGGTACATAGGTCCCTCTGAGATTGTAAAGAGCATCGGGATCCAAACATATCGTCTTGCATTACCGCCAAGGTTAGCACAAGTACATGACGTCTTTCACATGTTAATGTTGAGGAAGTATGAGCCTAACCTGACCCACGTGCTTAATTTTGAAGAATTGGACATGGACAATAAAGTGTCATACGTTGAAAGTCCAATTTGGATTGTGGATCGAAAAGAACAGGTTCTATGCACCAAGACGATCTTATTGGTTAAAGTGGTTTGGTAATATCATGGCACTGAAAGAACAACTTGGGAAAGCAAGGAGTTGATGAGGCGACTATACCCCCACCTTTTTGCTTAAAGTATAGTAAGGGTTTAGATTTCGATGACGAAATTTTTATAAGAAGGGAAGAGTTTTGACATCCTAGAATTTCAATTATGTTTTCAATTAGATAAATCGAGCCTTTCGTCAACGCGTCTATAGTGCTATTCTCAGAGCCGATCACACTTGAGATAACTAGACAATCTAAGAAAGCCATTAAGGAATTTTAAGCCAATAGACTTGAGAATTCAACCAAGAATCGACTACTCGACCGTGCTGTGGCACCCCGAACCACCTTAGGTCACCATAGGCACCTAATGCTACACCTAATGGAACATTAGTTACATCTCTTATGTTCAAGCGTTGTAAATCATAGACATTTTTTTTTTTGTGAAAACGGTCCCAGTGCGACTCATTAGCGGAAGCAAATTATAATATCGCCATCTCTCCCTCCATCAACCATGATACAATTGCACACCACTAAATATCATAATAAAAGACAAAGCCACGACACTTTATTTACATATTTTTCAAGATGGGTTTCCTTGGGTCGGTACATCAAAAGAAAGGCCAGGACATGTAGCCACACTCGGCCATAAACCCAAAAAGAAACACTCGACCCACTACGACTAACGTGCAAGATTCCCCATCACTAGTGTCGGCTAATTATCCCAAAAATTTTCAGCTCCTACTTCTCACGCAAGGGCCCTCACACCCATCCTGGTGCATCAGGCGGTGGCGGCGGCAACATCCCACGTATCACTCCGTCTCGATGAACGTGGACGGATATGAACTCCTGAATGACAAGGCCCCCAGCCAGGCCCACGTCGTACATCACTTAGGCGCACACTCGATTATACGTAAGACCAGGGACGGTGGGACAGTCAATCTCCACGCACTCGACCTCTACATCTGAAGAAAGGCTGTAAAATATGCCCTGCGTGACAGCAGGGAGTGGCATTTTGCTAATCTGAAATGTTGGTCCCCGAAGAGGTGAGTACAACCACTCAGCAGGTAAAGGACCAATAAACCACTCAATACATCATGCCATGCAATCATTACAATCATAGCATCACATGTCATACAAGCATCCATGCACATGTCATCATACCTCATGTACATACATTATTACCATCATATCATACACTTACCATCATCATGTCGTACATATCATCATCATTACCATGCATCCATGCATGTGACATCATCATCATATCACATGTATCATCATCATTGCCATGCATCCATGCATGTAACATCATCATCATTTCACATGTACCATCATCATTGCAATGCATCCATGCATATAACATCATGCATCATGTCATGCATATATCATCATGCATCATTTAATTTCAATTTCATCTTGGACCGCCACATTTCTCTTTCTCGGGACCAATGTTTGCATCCCACATGTATCCAAGATACAATCAGACCATCCGGCTCCTCCACTCTCCGAGCATCTCATACCCCAACTGGCATCACGAGGACCCTCCGGCATTCAGCCATATAAGGCCACCAGGCAACCGATTGTACCCTTCTAGCTAGGCATCTCGCACCCAAACTGGCATCATGAGGTATCCCTCGGCACAAAACCTGCCGAGCTTCCGGCTCCTCCACTCTCCGGGCATCTCGACACCTCTCGGTACTCCCGAGGCCCTTCGGTATCCAGCCATTCATGACCACCGAGCAACCGGCCATACCCTTCTAGCCAGGCATCCCAACACTCCCGGGGCATCGTCGACTCATACCTCCGACGGCCTTCTCATTTATCTCAATTCTTAACTTCAATTATAGTTCAATTTTAACATGGCATACGATGTCATGGCAATCAAGATCATATTCATCCTTGAATTCATACATGCACTTCAAATCATTATCATACATGTAGCAAGACACCATTGTCCATAACAATACAATTCATAGAGTCCATGCAATTTAAAATGGTCCATATTTCATGCCTTTTGCAAAATTCCAGCATGTACCATTTTTAGAAAATATTTAAATTAAATATCAATATGCTTCTCAAAAATCATGAAATCAAGGCATGTGATAGGCAAGACAATAAGATAATAATTTCATGAAAAGCACATGCCAAATAGAGTTCCACACAAAAGATATAATTCACAAAAATACAGCATGCAATTTCGGATAGAAACAGAATGTGCAGTTTTTGAAATAATTCGATTAAAATACCCGAACGACCTCCGAAAATTATAAAATTTTACCAGGTTCTAGTCAAGGCACTAAAGTAGATTTTTCATGCAGACATCTAGGACACATTCGTTTTTTATAATTTTATATAGTCATCCGAATCTTCTGGTTCTAGCACCGAAATGTCCAGTGTAGTCATCTCCGAAATATCGAGTTTTCACCCCCTTATTCTTCTTCGTTTCCTCTGAAATTTGGATATGTTTTACTTCAAGACGTCTCCTACAACTTTAATCAAGGAATCTAAGTCAAATTTCCAAAGAATAGTCACCATATGGGTCCATGAAGTCTCGGGTGTCCTGTACCGTGTCTCCAGATTTACCGTCTTCAAGAGTGAGTCGATTCACTAGGTTACACTTGCTCATTTTACTTCAAATTTGAGTATTTTAGTCTTTAGTATGTTTTCTACAAGTTTCCTGAAGAAGTCGAAGAGAGATTCTTGGTAAAAATCGACATGCAACCACAAATCCACCAAAAGGTCAGCAAAACTGTTCCAGATCTAGTGTCTTCGTAGGATGCGGGTTTGACCCCTTATATCTCCACCAATTTGTCCTAAATTTTATTATGTTGTATTTTAAGATGTTGGCTACAACTTTTATGAAGGAATAAAAGTCAAAATCCAACTTGAAACATGCATGCAAGCCTTCACAAAATTCTGGGTCAGGCGGTTCATACGAAAACAGCAAGCATACTCAAGAACAAGTCACATTCTAGCTTCGGTTTTGCCTACTCTAACATCCGAAACCTACCACCAACGAATAACACATGCAAGGCACACATGCAAGAGTGGAAATCAGTCCCAACTTGCCTCAAAGACCAAGAGAACGACAGCAAAAGGGACGGCACACCGGCGACGGACGGACGGCGTGCGGGCGGCGACTCCTCCTCCTCCTTGGTTCCTCTTCTCTCTCGCCACTCCCTCTCTCTTGCGATTCTCTCTCTCTCTTTGGCCGAATTCCAACCGGCCACTCTCTCTCTCTTTCCCTTTTATTCCCCCAAATCTTCATCATTGGCAATGATTACTTGCCACCCTTGATAGCCAATGCATGAAGACCTCCTCTTGCCACTTGGCATGACACATGCATGATGGGCTTTGGGCTTTGGGCTTGGGCTTGGATTGGAAGAAGTGGGCCGGCCACTCCTCTCCCCCCTTCATGGTCGACGGCCACTCTCCCTTGGGCTTCAATTGGGCCGGCCATTCGGCCTACCAAGAGCTCAAGCCATTGGGCCTAAGGCCTAACCTAATTAAACCCACAATTTCACTTTCAATTATTCATCCTTAATTATTTCTTTTATAGATTTCAAATTTTAAATTTTACATGGCCAAGAATAAATTTATCCTATATTACTAATTTAAAAACTCATGAACACAAGTACATATCACTTAGTCTTAAGAGGAGACTAATGGCTAAAGCATAAACCATAGGTAATTTCATTACCTAATTATGGGCTTTAATACACCTTAGAGCTTGTCTTGAATTTTTGGGATGCCACACGTGCTCATTTGTAAAGATCATTACGGCATAGTAAAGATCGATTAGAGATTAGAGATAGGTCGGTTCGACTAAGATGTGTGGCTAAACGTGAGTGATTTCACCAAATTGCAAAATTCTCATCAATCAACACTAAACTAATTTGCTGTCATTTTGGTATCCTGTGTCCGTATTTGAAACCTTGAGATTTTTACAACAAATCAATCACGGGTTAATTATACTAAAAATTTTTGAAAGCTATCCAGTAAACTAGGTTACACTAAAATCGCGCCAGATAGAAATTAACTGCGAATTTGAATTCAATTTTTGAAATTGAATTTTTTGTCATATCACGAGTCATTTTAGAAACGTCAACTCATCCTCCAAAGATTTTTTCTGAAAATTGAGATTTTTTGCAAAAAGTCGATATAGGGCCATTTTTGTCTGGAAAATTCAGGGGACCATTTTTTATCGCATTTTTGGGATGCAAGTTGGTTCTATTGGTGTGGAAAAATGTCAATTTGATCAAGGACACGTCGGTAGATTTTAAGGGGCCGAAATTGAGTTCGATCGAAGAAGAATCAATCCAATTTAAGGGAAAAAAGTTGCAAATTCGTATGCCCCTTGGTCCATGACTTTTTGGACCACTTCAATAGCTTGTTATGGAAGTCTTGAAGGTTGCAAGAGGCCATGGATGCCAGCCGGCCATGGTGGACCTCACCAAGGAAACAAGTGGATAGAGAGAGAGATCAAGGTAGCTCCTTCAAGCTTGTTGTTCCCCCTTCCCCTCCATTTCCGTCGACCCCCTCCATTCCAGCAAGCTTGAAGTTCCAAAAATTGCAGAGAATCGGCAAGGCAAACCCCCTTCCATCGCAATTACCCGCCAAGTCACTTGAAGCCACCATGTCGTCGTCGCTCCCACTATGAGCCCCCCACGTCCCCGTGCACGCCGCCCATTCGCCCTACCCATTTCGAGCCCAGTAGATGTTCCTCGTGCCCATCGAGCCTAGCCAGAGCCCAATCGTCACCGCTCCATCACCATCCGGCCGCCGTTCGCCTTCGCCAAGCTCGTCCGCCATCCCTTCCCATTTCAACCACAACCGGCCGTTGGATCCAGCTGGTTCGACAAAGACCAGGACCGAAACCCAGCAAGGGGTTTTTAGCTTCGAGCCCCGTTTCGAGCCTTTCCGGCCTCGCAAGGTGCCCCGCTTTGGAGTTTGTGGCTCATCTCCACCTTGCCGTCGAAGTGAACTCATCGAATTGCTAATCCAGTGATTTTACTCACTAATTTCTACTTTAAGGAGTTAATTATGCTTAAGGGTTGATTAGTTTAAGTTAAGCATGGATTATGTGGTTAGTTAGAATGGATTAGCAATTTAGTGATTCGATATTGCATGTTAAATGGTTAGAATAGTGCAATTAGCAAGTAGATAGATTGTATTATTTATTTAGATAGGTTCGGAAATTTTCGGGCCCGTTTTAGTATTTAATTAGGCTTTTCCTGCCTAAGTTGCATTTTTGGTATTTATTTAATTAATTTACGTAATTATTTAACTAATTATTATTTTCTGAAAATTAGATCGAAATAGTCGGTGATTGGAATTTTATGTTGATTGCAATGGTGTGATTGATTTATTTAATTGAATGCTATTTTGTGCAATTTGAGTGATATTTGTAATTTTGGGGTATTTATCCCAAAATTTAATATTTTCGGTATTTAATAAGAAAATACCAGGCGTCGTTTTACAATGCCAAAAATGTGTTTGTGGACTTTTGAAATTAGTTGGATTTTCAAAGGAGGAAAATATTGTATTTTAGCTAAGGCCGACCGTGTACCCACACACAATTATTTTTATCGGGTATCATAAAAATAGTGAAATTGTCGATTGGTCAGGATGAGCAGTATACCAGATACAATATCAGCCTACGGGCTTTCCTATATTAGCTTAGCGCGATCAATATACCTTAGCAGCTTTTGGTGAGCATTGTCAGTATGTTATATTAGCCTGAGGGCTCTAATATATCAGCTTAGCACGAGCAGTTTACTATTTATCAACTTAGAGTGAGCTATACTATCTATCTTCAGCTTAGTGTGAGCAGTCCTTGATGTGATCGGACTTTAGAGATAGTATTGATTTGGTTGACCGAGGGATAGTCTTGATGACATGGAATCGATTGAGTCAATTGATCGATGGTTCAATCCGATTGGATGAATTGATTTGTGGAATAATTGATTGAGTGGTTGAATCGTACGAATTTGTAGGAAGGGACTGAGACAAAGGTAAGTCCTCTAACTCGTGCTTATGCTTAGGCAGCCCTTGGGGCATATTATTTTCCTAGTCAGGACTTAGGGGGTAAACTTCCTGAGACATCGTCTCACCCTGTTATGGGATAACATTTTCATGTTCTTAGATGGCAGCTCCTCCAGAGCATTTTGGACAACCGAAGGTCACCGAGCATAAGTGTTTCATTCCTTTTCATGGAAACCCAAGGGGATGGGTATATGAGCTTATGAGGTCTGTGGTTTGGGTTGATGTGGGTCTACCTCATAAGGTACCCCATCAATATCGATCATGGTATCATCAGGAGTGGAATGGACAGAGGGAGGGTCCCATATCGGAGTCTGAGGTCCCTATGTATGTGTTGGAAGTAGCTTTTGGGAAAGGCATAGCCGATCCACCAAGTGGTTCAATGGTGGACCCATGTCTATTAAAGCCGAGGACCCCGAAGTACTCAATCGAAGACTCAACTGATTAGAGGATCTGTAGCCTCTAACCCTCCCCCTTTTTGCAAACCTTGTATATCTATCAGCTAGTAATGTAAATGACTTGTTATGATATGTATAAAGGTGTGTCGTGGTTTGAAAATTTTGTGGCCCTACTTTTCTATCCCATCTTGTTGTTGTCCGGGGATTAATTATTATCTTCTGCATGTGCATTTAAAATGAATGGGTCAGTGATAAGTCCTGGGATGTCGCTATTAGATTGACCATAAAAGAATGGGCACGCGCTCGAAAGATCGGGATGTGACAACAATTCTTACATAAATTAAATAATTTTTTATTTTTCAAAAACACATATAAGTATGATTTAATATGTATCGGTATTTTCTATAGATATTATTACCATAGCTTGGATCTATTGTCATGTAAAGAAATTCAAACTTAAGACAGTAGGGTTGAGCAACTAGACTAGACCGCCTTGAAAATTGGTTTGGTTTCTAGTTCCTAGTTCTTCAGTGGGAACAGGTTTGACTCCCGGTTCCAAGAGAAGAGCCACCTAGGAATTGGTTTCGAAATTGATTTTATAAAGCCTAGAAACCCTAGTTTCTCTTGGTATCTTTTTCTCCATCTCTCTCTTTCTCTATTCTCTCCAAGACTCTTGCCTCATTCTCACTTAGACACTTCACGACCCTCTCTTTCACTTGCGACTTACCTTCCTCTCCACTCTCTTGTGGTTCATTGTCACTCGTTTGAGCCTCACAACACTTGCTCATTTTGACTTGCCCTCACCATGTTGTTTGCTTTATTTTCACGTGGTTAGAATTTGGAGCAATATTTTAATGGATGAATGAAGAAGGAATTTTGCAAATGATATTTTGTATTACGTGTTTTGAAATTTTTATTGTTTATATGACTACATGTTCATCTTATTGATTGTTGCTTTTGGCAGATAAGGGGATTATGTTATTCAACTTTTACTTTGAACCTTATTATTCATATTATTATGTTGCAAAAAGTGAAAAAAAGAAAAAGAAAAATAGGTTCTCGAGTAGGCTTTGGAGCCAGATTGGGAAAACGTGGTAGGTTCTAGAACAAACATGGTAGGTTCTAAGTTCCAAAAACTGGTAATTGATTATAACAGAGTAGGTTTCAGATTTTAGATGTAGAACCTAGCTACTCCGGAACTGTCCACTCCTTTAAAATGGCAAAGTAATTGTCGAAGAAATTGATAGTTGTGAATCATGAGTACGTCAACATACAGCTTGAATGCAGAAGAAAAAAAGCTATTGCAAAGTCAAAGTTATATCACTTTATATCTGATCATATTTTTCCACAAGGACTTTGACTGCAAATTTATATGGCATCTTCACTGAGCATTTCTTCAACGTATAGCTTGAATGCTAATCGAATCCAACAACGAGGTAATCTTGAGGAAATCATTTCAACGACATCACATATTCGAGTTGAAATCTGATTAATCATATCAGTATCTACCCTAAATTTGCAATCAAAGTCCTCCTCCCTCATTGTGGTTCATCGTCACTTGTCGCAACCCTTGCTCATTTCGACTTGCCCTCACTATGTTGTTTGCTTTATTTCTAGGTGGTTAGAACTTGGAGCAATATTTTTATGGATGAATGAGGAAGGAAGTTTTGTAATTGATGTCTTGTATTACATGTTTTGAACTTTTTATCGTTTATATGAGTATGTGTTTGTCTTAATGATTGTTGCTTTTGGCGAATAAGGGATTTCTATTGTTTATCTTTTACTTTGAATCATTTTGCTATTCATATTATTTTGTTGCAAAGGTGAAATTAAAAAAAAAAAAGGTTCTCGAGTAGACTTTGGAACCAAACTAGAAAAAATACAGTAGGTTCCAGAACAAAATGATAAGTTCTAGGTTCCAAAAACTGGTAACTCGGTTATAACAAGGTAGAGGAACAGCCCAAGTGCTATAACTTGGCACGGGAGGACACTTAAGTGCCATAACTTAAAAACGGTACACTTAAGTGCCACTTTCTTTTTCTAGTGGGACACTTAAGTGCCACGTTTGGTAACCCTTGCCGGAAATCCTACATGGCCATATTTTATCATTTTTTATTGCCTACATGTCTCGCCGGAGAGTTGAGTCGGCTCTAACTCACTAGAAATGACGTCATCTACATAATAAAAGCCCTAAATCTTCCAAAAACGACGTTGTCTCGCCAATGCCCCAAATCTAAAACCCTAAATCGGCTAAAATCCCTATTGAAGTGCTCATATCCAAGTCTCGAACCCTAATTATTATTTGCCCAAAATTCGTTCGTCGAATCTTGGAAATAGAGAGCAGAACTCGTAGCAGCGCCTCAATTTCCTCTCATTGAAGCGAAAGAGAAGGCTAGCATTTCTTGTTTTAATGTGTTACTGAGTCCAAGAAGAACATCGTGGACTCAAATCAATCCTAGGAGAAGATTTTATGGATGTGCTTGATATAAAGAAGCGTCGAAGTGCAAATACTTCAAATAGGTCGATGCGAAGTTCTCTGACCGAGCCACAGAGATGATATTGGATCTACTTCATAAAAGATAGTAATATCCATCTGTGTTCGTGGACGACTTGGACGATGTTGACTTAATGCAAGCTTAAGCGTCTTTAGTTAAACTTTTCAAGAATGAAGTCTCAATGCACGTTCAAGCATCTTCAACTAAACCTTTTAAGAATGAAGTTTCAATGATGAAAATTGAACGAAAGTGTTACCAAGCATTTATTATGGTGTTGTTTTGTTGTCTATTGTACTTTATGATGAAATGTAAAATACTTGAAAATGAGAAAAAGTTTCTCCGACTACCATAGTTAGAAATGGTGTTGTTCTGGATTAAACGTAGGCTTTTTTCTTTTTGAAAGATGCGAAGAAATTTGTGTTGTTCCACAAGATCATTCTGGCTTTGTTGTTATTTGTGTTGTCATATGGAGTTGCCATAAGTTAAATTACCATCATCTTCTCTGTTTTAATACAGACCAACATATAAACAAGACAAACATGAGTGATTACCCGAGTGCCATAAGTTGTATTTAGTATTCACTTAAGTGCTAATCGCGATGAAAAAATGATCACTTAAGTGTCAAGTTATTATTAAAGTGATTAGTTAAGTGTCACTTGTAGTTAAAAGTGAACAATTAAGTACCAAGTTTTTAGAATATGACTAGTTAAGTGCCAATTTTTTGTGGATTTTCTCTAAAAATTGCGCCAGCCACCACCACTGGCTACACCACCAACCATCACCACTAGCCACATTATACACTAGGCGCTCCAGCCACCACCATGCTGGTGGTGTTGCTACACAAGGTACTAGTGCAAGCTGAGCCTTGCACTAGCTTACACCAGTACACATGATGTAAGATGTGCAAACTGCACGCTTGTACCAAGTGTAGGTGCAGCATAAGCCTATAACCTCCACCACAAACCCATAATCACCGGGTATCACCACCATCCACACCAGCATCTCAGCCACCACATTAGCACCCTAACAACAAACTCACTACCACTAAACATTACCATCCACCACCACTAACCACATCAGCACTCCAGCTACCACCACATAACACCAACAGCAGCAGTAGCAAGTAAAAGCAGAATCCATGACAAACAACAAAAATTGACAAGCAGTGCAAGATCATTTCGTTGATGTTGAAATTAAGTCTCACAACATCAATGAATGACAAACTAAAGAAAACGAAAAAAAAAAAAAAAGATAATCGTCCATAGCAAGTGTTCTTATAACGTTAACGTTTATATAACTGTTTTGACTCTTAAGCTCCACAAACCCTATCACGTCTCGTCTCATCAGTCAATATGCACGATACCCCCTATTCATGCTCCTTTCGATGGGCCTTTCACTTGATTCATAATTCTTGCACTCTTTCTAACTGGACATGCAACTTCTTCTTCAACCTTCTCAGTATCCACTGACTCAGATAGAGTTGCAAATGTCCCAGGCTAAATTAATTCAAAAGGAGCTGGAGCTGCAACTGGGTTCTTTCTCTTCTTTCTTGTTGGCACATTGATGTTTTCTTTTTTGTTGGTGCAGCCGTTGATTCTTGAGTTGGGCTTGAGATAAGAACCTCTTAACTTCTCCCAGGTTACAAAAAAACAATAAATTGTCAGCAAAAGTTTACAGCATAAATTAAATTAAATGCAGCCAATAAAACTTACATTGAGAATAACTGTTTCAATACGCTCATATGTATAAAAGCCATACCCATATTGTCTTAACCTCTTCCCAAGTGCCCCTCTTGTTTAAATAGGGGTGTCACTTTCAAGAACTTGTGATTTGTTGGCTCTTTTTCTTACTTTCTTGGGCCCTTCAGCTATAGCCGAGGCTTCTTCGACCAATTCTTCAGCTGTGTGTCTTCTAGATGGCCTTTGTGTAGCTGCCCCTTAACCTAGCCTTCTTCTAGTTGTCCTTCTGAGTAGCCCTTCAACTTCAATGACACCTCATTCCGTTGGGCCTTCTGGTAGTACTGGTGGTGGTACTTGTGGTGCCCCTTGTAGTGATTCTTCTGGTGGCCCGTATGATGACCCTTGATGTGGCTCTTATGATAGCCCTTCAGTTGGTAGTTGAGTTTCAACTTGCTTTCTTCAAACCTGAGAAAGAGGCAAAAGACACCATAAATATAATATCGAGACATATAATAATGTAAAAAAAAATGAAAAACTGAATACGAATGGTTGAATTTACCACTGGGTATTTCTTTCGCTGCTGAAGAACAATCGAATGAAATGGCCGTGATGCTGCTTAGGCTAATCCTTTAGCTGCCCGTGATGCTAGTTGGGTCAATCCTTCAGTTGGTCGTGATGCTGCTTAGGCCAACCTTTAGCTGGCCGTGATGTTGCTTAGGCCAATCCTTCAGCTGGCCATGATGTTGCTTGGATCAATCCTTCAGCTAGTCGTCTTTTACCTTGCCTTCTTCAAACAGGGTGTTCAGTTTCATGACTTACTCAGGTTCTTCTTATGACCTAACAAACACATTACATACAAGGCTAAATAGGATATTATGTACATTTTTTATGATAAACGACAAAGCAATATAAACATAAAATAAATTTCATGACTTACCAGGGTTCTAGTTGTTGACTGAAGAACAGTCGACTCACTTGGCCTTGCTATTTTCATTTCTCCAACTATCTCTTCACTAGGCCATTCACCTTGCCTCAACGGTTGTTGTTGCTTCCTCAATTCACAACCTTTATCTTTGCACCCTACCTGCTCATTCTTTGCTGACTCGAGACCTCTCCCTTCGCCATTCTTTGTCTTCGTTTTGTCCTTCCAATTTTCTTCTTCAATGGCAAAGGTTGAGATGCTTCATGATCCATGGGCTCCCAAAACTTGCTAATTCTAATTGGCTGCATCATGAACTGATAGGAAGCAAGGTATTTTGATTTATAGTACTAATCATTGATATAATCATCTGTATTACCGCCCTTCAACTGGATGGCACATATGGCATGTGCACATGGAATTCCACTTACTTGCCAAGCTCTACATGAACACTTCCTACTTCCTAGATTGACAACATACTTATCAACACCCTTCATTATCTCATATCCATCATCTCCATTCCAAATAGGATGACATTGCCTACTTGCAATCAAGTTCTCATCTAATTTATGGGCAATCCTAGGACTATATTGTCTTGTCCACTTTGCAGCATCATCTTTTTGTTTCTGCAGCCGAGTCATAACCGCAACTCGTATATCTTCAAGTATTGAGATGATTGGTTTGCATCTGGCATCTATTATCTTCGAATTAAATACTTCACAAATGTTGTTGTCGACATTATCGCACTTGAACTCCTCACCGAAGAATGCCCTGCACCAATGCTTCGATTCTAGTTGAAATAGGGTAGCATAACCTTCCTTTGTCAACTGAAGCAGTCATTCTTTGGCTATCCTAAAGTCAGCCATGTTTGCACTCTTTGCTAATTGCCAAAATTGCAATTGCAGCTTATCCCCTTTGTAGGTATTTGCCTAATTTCTGTATATGTGCCACGCACACATTTCGATGTTTAGCATGGGGCAACAACTCGGCTATTGCCAGAACCAATCCCTACAATGTTCATATTACAAAGCAAACTATTGACTAAATTTTTTAAAAAGCAAGCATTACTTTTTGTTGGTCGCTCATGAATGTCCACTATTCCCGTTTGTTATCTCCAAGTCAACCATCAGATTTTTCAAGAACTAGGACCAATTGTCCTTATTCTCAATCTTTACAATAGCCCAAGATAGTGGGAACATTTGGTTATTCGCATCTCTTCCAATCGCCGCCAACAATTCTCCCTTGCACAAGCCCTTCAAGAAACAGTCGTCAAATCCTATAATCCGTCTATAACTAGCTAAAAATCCTCGTCTACATCCATCAAAGCACACATAGAACTTATCGAACTTGATCCCATGATCAGAAGCGGTCTCTCAACCACCTCTACATACACTCTACTTGTAGGGTTTTGCAGCCTACACTCCCAAGCATACTCTCACACCTACCCATATTCCTTAGCATACTGACCAATAAGTATCTTTATCACCTTTTGCTTTACTCTTTTGCACTGATTCCTAGATACATTGATGCCTACACGCTCCTTCACCAGCATCCTAAAGTTAGTAATTTTCATCTTGGGCATCAACTTGATCAAATAGAAGAAGTGCTTGGACAACCATGCACTTGTTACCCTTTTTTTTTTTTGAAAATTAATGGAACAAGTGTGTTCCTCTTGGTATGCTCTAATCTGGAAAGACCCACTCTTCTTAACAAACTTGCCATAAATCTTCCATGGACTGTTTTGCTGCGAACACCTAGCTCTTACAAATTTATTGGTATTTCTAATGAAATCAATATTTCTTTGTGCAGCAATGGAGTTCTTCAGTATAGCTTCCCTAAATTGTATCACATCATGGAATTTCATACCTACTGACAAAGTAGGAGAGGCAACGGATGAATCATAGGAAGGAAACTTACTTTTCCTTTTACGCACAGCTTGTTAATCTTCTTCAAGTTCGTCCTAGGAAGTAGCGATGTCGATGCTTTCTTCGTAATTTGTCTCCTGGCCAACAACACCAACATCTGTAAGGCCTTTGTCTCTGTTTGGAATTTCATCAACTACCTGCAAAGTTGCAAATCTATCTGACTAAAAGTCCCTTTGTTTTTTCCTTGACTGTGTAAGCTCCTCATAGTCGTCATCACTTAAGATTAATAAATTTTCAGCTTCAGCAGCCAACCCTTCATCGTCATCACC
Source organism: Eucalyptus leucophloia subsp. euroa (assembly GCA_017140325.1). NCBI lineage: Eukaryota > Viridiplantae > Streptophyta > Magnoliopsida > Myrtales > Myrtaceae > Eucalyptus > Eucalyptus leucophloia. The sequence goes on from CM029478.1 coordinate 35,845,840, forward strand.
ATCAATGGATTTAGCTACTTCCCAATCTAATTTAGTGATGGTGACATCACCTATGTCACAATCGCTTTGGTGCTATCTTTGTCATCATCTTCGTCCTCACTATCACTATTGTTTTCAACAAATACTTTTGCCTCTTCGCCACGAAGATAATGATATAAAACATCCCTAAAACTATTATCATCTTCCAAAACTCTCAAACCATCTTTCAAGCCTTTCCCAGGAACACGGTACAGTAACTTTTGTACTCTACAAGGCAAAAATGTCACTATATCCCTAATGTGACATCCTGATTTTCAAGCTCTGATTTTGATTGGTTAAATTGGGCATTTCATCGACGCGACTACAATGTTTTTCTCTGAGTTGGCCACTCATGAGATAACTAGACTAGCTGGGTAGGCTATTAAGGATTTTAAGGCAAATAGACTTGAGAATTCAACCAAGAATCGACTTCTTGACCGTGCTCATATTTAGAGATCATTGTGGCACAGTATAAAATCAATTTGAAATCAAAGATAGGCTGGTTTGATAGAGATATCTGGCTAATCGTGGGTGACACCACTAAATTGGAAAATTCTCGTCGACCGGCACTAAACTGATTTTCTTATTATTTTGGTACTCTGTGTCCATATTTGAATCCTCAAGATTTTCAAGATAACTGAGAATCGCAAATGGGTCGAGTGGATTCATAGTGGCTCGAAGAATATCGACCACTTGTCATTTGTTCTAAAAAGTTCTGAAAACTACCTGGTAGCCTAGGTCATGCTCAAAACGCGTTCGAGTGAAATTAACCGCCAATCTAAGTCCTATTTCATAAATTGAAGAGTCTGTCATGTCATAAGAAATTTTAGGAACGTCGACTCAGTTTCAGAAGATTTTTCTGATAACCAAAACTTTTTGGGAAAAAGTTGAGTTATGGCCGTTTTTAATCAGAATTTGCAGAGGATCATTTTTACTGTGAAATTGAGATGCAAGTTGGATTATATAACGGGAAAAGTCATGAAATGGACAAAGATATCTTGATGGATTTATTTAGGCTTCAATTGAAATTGTTTGTTGAGAAGTGAACAAATTTGAGTAAGATTGAAGAGGGAAAAAAAGCAAAATCGTATGCCACATTTACCCAACACCTTAACCTACCTAAATGCTTCTATAATGGGCATTTTTGTCCACAAAATGAAGAGTAGATGATAGCTAGTGGTGGCCCACATGTGGATGACCTAAGAGAGAGAGAGAGAAAGAGTGAGAGAAGAAAGGAGAAATCGGTTTTCTCTTCTTCCCCTCTCCCTCCCATCGTGGTCCCTTCCTCCTCTTTGGTTTTGCTTGACGCCATAGAAGCCGAAGATTGAGTTGCGTCGCCAAAAGTCGCCATCGCCATCGCACGCCACCATTAGAGCCAAGGCCTTTGTCGCCACCTCATGCCGCACACCGTCGCCGCCGCTGCCGCCGCTCCGCGCCCTCCATCCCCTCTTTCCTCCCCATCCCGGTTTGAATATAATCGACCGCAAGTAGAAGAACAAAAGAAGTAGCTTGCGCTTGAAGGAGAGTTCGAAGTCGCGCGGAGCGATGTCACCATCATTGAGCACCGTCGCCTCATGCCACGCGCCGTGTGCCGTCGACCTTGTTCGATCGAGTTGTCGTCCAGCTCTTGTTCCGCCTCGGTTCGATCTCCATTTGGCCATCTCAGGCCACCACCTAACCATCCGCGACCACCGTCGACCTCGCGAAGCTCCACCTTGCCCTCCGCGCCCTTGGCCTGCTCCAACCGACCCGGAATCTGCCCCAAATAGCAGTGAATAGAGAGAAGGCAAAAAATGGGTATGACAATGGGGTTTTGGTCCATTTTGGTCGTCTTCTCGAGCACGAATGCTTAGCCCGCTTTGAGGAAAGTTGATCCTCGCGTCAACCTCGTCATTTTGAGTGAATTTTACTCACTAATGCCTTCTTAGTTTGCTAATTATACTTAAAGGTTGATTAGTGTTAGCTAAGTGTAATTAGGTGGTTATATTATAATTGATTAGCGATTATTAGTTAATTACAATGCATATTAGTTCTTTGGTTAGTATACTTAGATACAAAATTGCCTATAGTATTTATTGGATGCTTCGTGGGATTCTTCCCGATCCTTATCGGGTGTTAATTAGGCAATCGAGCTTAAATTTTTAGGAATGAAATAATAATTTTTGAAATTAATTATTTAATAATTTTTTCTGGAAATTCAACTGGGATGGTCAGTGACCAAGATTTTTTGCTTATGATTGTGGCGCAGTCCGTTTATTTAATTGAGTTTCATATTGTGCTAAATTGGAATTATTGTGTTTATTTATTTAATTTTCGAAATTAATTAATTTTCGGAAATTTAACTTGGATGGCCAGTGACCGGGATTTTATGCCGATGATTGTAGTGTAGTCCGTTTATTTAATTGAGCTTCATATTTTGCTAAATTGGAATTATTGTGTTTATTTATTTATTTTTTGAAATCAATTATTAATTATTTACTTTCCGGAAATTCAACCGGGATGGTCGGTGACCGGAATTTTGTGTTGATTGTCGTGGAGTAGTCCATTTATTTATTTGAGCTTTAATTGGTGTTGAATTGATTTAATGATGCATTTTTGAGTTATATCTTAAATAAGGCAATTTTGGCTATGTGATTGAAATTGGTGTAATTGTCGTATTGAAAGTGAGTTGGTAAATCACCTGGAGAAAGCCCGGTGAATTGGAATGTCACCCGGGAAAGATATGTGGCCGGTGATTGAATATTTAAAGTGCCTTAGAGAATGCAGTGGCACCATAAAGCTATAGAATCATATAAAGAGTCGAGTGGAACCGTAAAGCCATTGAATATTGAAAATGCCGAGTGCGGCCGTAAAGCCACTAAATCTAAGAAAGTTGCTTGGCGAGGCTGTGATTACCATCTATAATTAAGTTGTGTCCTAAGGACCATGATTCATAATTGGGAATTGAGTTGGAATAGTTGAAATGACCGGAAGTGGTTTTGATGATATGTAATCGACTAAGTCTATTGGTTATTGCTTTGATCTAATGTTGTGAATTGATTGATTGAAATGGAATGACCATGAATGGTCTTGTTGGCATGTAATCGACTAGGTCGATTTGATCGATGCTTCGATATGTGATGTGATTGCTTGGGTGCCTATTTGATCTGGGCTAATATGCATGTGGAATCTGAGGCCAAGGTAAGTCCTCTGACTCATGTTGTGCATAGGCAACCCTAAGGTGTATTAGTTCACTAATCGGGTCTTAGGGGGTAGAACTTGCTGAGACGTTGTCTCCGTGGTTATTGAATAACCATTTCAGGACCTGAATGAGGAGCCTAAGGAGGAGAAATCTAACGAGAAGATCCCTGTTGAGGAACCCGAAGAGGAGTACGTGGAGGACCCCGAGGATGAGCCCGAGTACGACCCGGATGAGGACTGAGATCCTGTCCTGTCTTGTCAGACCTTGTATGCGTGTGAATAGATGTTAGATCAGACTTACGTATATATAGTAATGTTGAATACTATAAAATGCATGTAAAAAGGTGTGGTTGTCAATTTTCAGTATGAAAAATAGGGCCTGCTTTTCTATCCCATTGTTTTATTGTCTGGAGATTTATAACTACTTCTGCATGTGCATATATAAATGAAAGGGTCGGTGATACATAGTCCTGAGATATCACATTTTAAAATCGACCAAAGGTAAGGGATGTACGCATGCTTGAGGATCGGGGCATGACATCCCCTTTTTGTGGTATCAGAGCAATGGTTAAGTATTAAAGTGATAAGAGACGATGACCTATGGGATAGTAGTAGGAAATGCCTTTAAATTCATGACGGGTGCATGTCTTTGATAGTTGATTGGTAGAATTGTTTGTCGTGTGTGAATCGCTTGCTTTTAATTATTGTGGATTCAGAAGGCAGAGTGTTGACTCTAGCCAACTCGAGCGTAAAAATGCCGCTGTAGGTTGGTACTAGTATAGTAGCATTGAATGATCCTAAGTTTGATAAGATCTTTTGATGCAAGTGTTCCTTGGGATCTTGGATGAGCTAGTAAGATTAGGATCAAGTTGTTGTTGTTGCTACCTTTGCTGAGGTCCAACCTAGAAGAATAATCAGGGAATAGATTTCAATACTTGAATCAAGATTCAGTGCAAGCAGATTTGAAATTCGGTTAAGGTAAAGACTGATGTTGAGGGAAGAGTATTCATTCCACACAATAGGAATGGTGAAATAGTCAAGTCAGCATTTAGAAAAATGGAACATGTTGTTCCATGGAAGATGGTATGGATCAATCTCGTGTATTTTGAGGACAAGAATTTGTGATAAGTGTCGTCAGCACAGACAGTGATTTATGGAGTATCCGCATAAGTAGATGAAATCTCGACAACGGTTACTACTGTTACCATTGATAGGACAGGTTAGAAGAAGTGTGCCATAGAACGCTCAGTGGAATTTTTGGGATAGATCTCCAATACAAGAAATAGTGCATGCTAGCACTTGACAAGCACTTGACGGAGGTAGAAGACTCATTAGGTAAGTGCCAAAAGTAAGGAAGTAATGCATGGATTAATCTTGTGTCTGAGAATGGCTAAAACGTGCTATGATGGTAGTCAGCATGGCTGTCAGGTGAAAAACTATCTATGTGAGTCCAAGGGAGCATTGATACCAATATTGCAAATAAGACACCATTAGGATGGCAAAAGGAATAGGAACAGAATTGACTATGCCTTATTCAATGGAAGAATGTTTTGAGGTGATTTCATCAGAATGGTGCCAGAGAGTGTTGGGAATACAAGTGTGGAATTTCAGTTGTTTGTTAAGGATGTAGGAAAAGATTCACTGACTAGAGTTGTACTAGATTGGCTGTTGGTGTACAACTTATTCATCAAGTGTGGAAAGAATTAGTTCGGGAGCATCTTGTGGTAATGAATCATGGTCATGGAGCAATTCAACTTAGTCCAGGAGCACATGAAAGTGTTGAGTTTATTGGGAGTCGAAATGAACCTTCAATTTCTTTAATCCCGTCGATTGAAGACAACCCACTTGTTCGATGGAGATTGCTGAGGTTACTTGGTGATGGTTATAGTTAAGACAGATTGGATAATTGGAGATAAAAGACATCTCAGTGGTCTGAGAATTTCTAGATGTGTTGTCATAAGAACTGTTAGACCGTTGCTAGAGAAAGAGATAGAAATTACAATCGAGCTAGCACTAGCACAGAGCCACTCTCGAAGGCTTCTTACCATTTACTGTTATTTGAATTGATATAACCAATGGTGCATATGCGAGGATTGATGAATGAGGAATTCATGCATGTCGGTGCATTACCTAGGGGAAACATCGGCCTCATAGTGAGAAAGAAAGAAAGATGGTTCGTTGCAATTATGCACCAACCATGGTCAACTCAATTAGGTGATAATCAATGATAAGTGTTCATTGTCAAAGATCAATGAGTGGTGTGACTTGTTATAAAGAGTGTTGATGTCTTCAAGGATTGACTTGAGGGCAGGTTATGGTCAGTTGAGAACCAGGAAGGAGGTTATACTGAAGACAACATTTTACACTTGATTTAGCCCTTGTGAGAATAATGTAAAGCCATTTGATTTGACGAACGCTCCAGCTACTGTCATAGATTTGACAAAATGAGTGTTCAAAGAATATCTAGATCAATGGTGATCAAGTGGTGTAACGACATTCTAGGGTATTCATTAAGTGCTAAGGATCACAAGAGCCCCTAAGAATAGTCATGTGATTATAGGTAAATGAATCTTCATGGACCTAGCCAAGATCAAAACAATTGCTTATGGACCGAGGTCGACAACAATGTCAGAGATCAAAAGCCATGAGAATTGGATAGATTACTACAGAAGGTTCATGAAAGAAATTTCAGCATCAATATCATCGCGGGCTTGACCTCTTACGAAAGAGGAGAAATTCATAGGCATAGACAAGTGCAAAGATACTTGTCAAAGCTTAAGTAAGAACTGGCTATTGCACTTGTGCTAAATTTTTCATTTGGCTCTGGAAAGCACGAAATCGTTAGTGATTTGTCTCACAGAAGACTGGGTACTTATTTATACAACATGAGAAGATTGTTGCATACACATTGCACCAGTTGAGACCCATTAAGTCAAATATGAAACAGTGTTGTAAATCAGAATTTTGGCAGGACTATAATAGTGATATCGGGTATCACCTTGGAGGAACGAAATGAGTCATTAATGTGTTGAGCCGAGAGTCTTCAATTGTGCATAGCCTGGCTAAAGTATAGATTTTACTTGAAAAGGATTCGAAAATTTGGTGTTTTCAAATTTGAGGTAGGCTACCTCTTGAATTCTATAGCCACCCTCAAACTTGAACTAGATGTTCAAGTCAGAATCGGCACCTAATTGACAAACAAAGATGTTCAGAAGATCTTATGAGAGGATACTAGTAAGAAAGAATTTGATTTTAAGACTTCTGAGGATGGAACGTCCAGATTCCATTAGTGATTGAGTGCACTTGATAGTGTAGCACTCCGGGAAAAGATGTTGTCAAAAATTCATTGTAAAAGTTACGGTTTTTTATCAAACAATTCAAGATAGATCGGAATCGGCGTCAACTAGATTGGTAAACTAATATGAAGACGAATACCACCGAGCAGGTTGCAAGTGCCAGAGGTGTCAATAAGTGGAAGTTCGGTAATGCGAACCAGGAGGACTTTTACCATCACTCGAGAGTCCCAAATGGGAATGAAAATATATCACAATGGAACATTGTGAAAGGCTTACTAAGGAGTCAGGGGAGTATTGATTCCATTTAAGGATAGTGGTTGACCGATATATGAAGCCAGTTCATTTCAGTATAGTATGAATAAATCTTGTTTTGAATGGGTATGCTGAAACATGTGAGTATTGGATAATTCACCAGCATGGAGTGCCGAGGGTGAATTATATTGCGAATCTAGATAAGAGATTACAAGTTTGGCAGAGTTTTCAAAGAGTTCTTTCTTAAGTAGTGCATAGCAAAATGTATAGAATTTTAGTGGTGAAAAGAAAGTGAAGGGAAGAAAGATCACAGGCCAAAGTTAGCTCAGTAATAAGTGATTGTAGTTGTCAGATCAGTGTCATAGTAAAGACCGTGTAGAACCGTTAGAAAATTTGAATCATTCCACTTCGAAGGTTCATTAGGGATTCGAGAAAAAAGAGATAAGGTGTGGATGACAGAGTGTCATATGTGAGAAGCTCAGTTCAGTTGTTGGTTCAGAAAGAGCAAGATTTTGTGTACCAAGATGGTCTCCTTAATCAAAGTGGTCGAACAACGCCACGAGACCGAAGGATTAGCATGGGAAAAAGTGAGACTCATTAAGACAACAATACCCCCACCTTTTGTATAAGGATTGGTAAATGTTTAAATTTCGAGGATGAAATTTTTATAAGAGGGGAAGAGTTGTGACATCCTGATTTTTAGGCTCTGATTTCGATTGGTTAAATTGGGCATTTCATCGACGTGACTACACTATTTTTCTATGAGTTGGCCACTCATGAGATAACTAGGCTAGCTGGGTAGGCTATTAAGGACTTTAAGATAGATAGACTAGAAAATTCGACCAGGAATCAACTTCTCAACCGTGCTCATCTTTAGAGATCATTGCAGCATAGTATAAAATCGAATTAAGATCAGAGATGGGTCGGTTCGACTGAGATAAGTGACCGATCGTGGGTGACTGCACTAAATTGGAAAACTCTCATCGACTAGCACTAATTTGATTTTACTGTCGTTTTCGTACCCTGTGTTCGTATTTGAATCCTAAAGATTTTCACGATAACCGAGAGTCATCAATGTGTTGTGACACCTCAAAACGCCTAAGGTCACCACAGATACCAATGAAGAACCTTAGTTCTTAGGCAGATTTTTTTGTTTTTTATAATAGTCCCAGTGCATCTTATTTGCAGAAGCATATTCAAGTCTTACTAATTCTCCCTCCAACAACCATGATACAATTGCACACCACTAAACATCATACGAAAATATAAAGCCATGACACTTTTATTTACATATTTTCATGATGGATTTTCTCGGGTCAATACAACAAAATAAAAGCCAAGACTTTTCACTACACTCGGCCATAACCCCAAAAGAGACAACTCGACCCTCTAAGACGATCATGCAAAATCCTCCATCAACTAGTGTCGGCTATTGTCCAAAAAGTTGCAGGTCCTACTTCTCACGCACGGGCTGTCACACCCATCCTGGTGCGTCAGGCGGTGGCGGCGGCAACATCCCCCGCATCACTCTGTCTTGACGAACGTGAACAGATATGAACTCCTGTATGATAGGGCCCCCATCCAAGCCCACATCATACATCACTATCGCACGAACCCGAATGAACGTTAGACTAGGAATGGTGGGACTGTCGATCTCCACACACTCAACCTCCACATCCGATGGAAGGCCGCAAAAGACGCCCCGCGTGATAGCAGGGAGTGACATCTTTCTAATCTGAAATGTTAGTCCCCGAAGAGGTGAGTACAGCCACTCAGCAGGTAAAGGACCCAATAAACCACTCAATGCATCACACAATACAATCATATCAATCATAGCATAATACATGTCATTCATGCATCCATGCATAACTTACCTTGAAGCCATGCAAATGTCATCACACCACATGTACATACAGCCTTATGTAATCGTTACCATCATGTCATACATGTACCATCATGCCATAGGTGCACATAAATCCATGCATTCACCATCATCATGTTACATATACCGTCATGCCATAGGTGCACATACATCCATGCACTCACCATCATCATGTCACATATACCATCATGCCATAGGTGCACATACATCCATGCACTCATCATCATCATGTCATACATGTACCATCATGCCATAGGTGCACATACATCCATGCACTCATCATCATGCATTCATGCGTACATGTTACCACATCATGCATAATTCAATTTCAATTTCTCAATTTTATTCTTTCATTTTGGGCTGCCATATTTCTCTTTCCCGAGACCAGTTTTTGCATCTCACATTTATCACTTGCACCCCAACTAGCATCGCGAGGAACCTCCGACACAAACCTCCGAGCATCCAGCACAATACCTACCAGGCATCTCGTACCCCAACTAGCATCATGAGGCATCCCTCGGCACAAACCTTCGGGTTTCCGGCTCCCCATGCCCCGGGCATCTCGAAACTCCCGAGGACCCTCCGGCATTCCGCCATTTAAGGCCATCGGGCATCCGGCACTACCTAGCCAGGCATCCTGACACTCCCGGGGCATCGTCGGCTCATACCTCCGACGGCCTTCTCATTTATCATAGTTCACATTTACAATTATGGCTCAATTTCAACATGGCATATGTTGTGATGGCAAACAAGATCATTTGATTCTTATATGCTTTTCCAATCATCATCATACATGCAGCAAGTTACAATCACTTATGACGATACAATTCATGGGGTCCATACAACTTAGAATAATCCATAAATCATGTCTTTTTGAAATTTACCAAATTCCAGCTTGCATAGTTTTGGAAAACATATAAATTGAATATCCATATGATCTTCAAAAATCATAAAATCAGAACATGTGATAGACAAGACATAAAGGTAACAACTCCATGAAGAACACATGCCCAAAAGAACTTCACACAAAAAGATATAGCTCACACAATAAAGTATGCAAATTTCAGATAAAATCATATTGTGCAGTTATAGTCGATTAAAATACATGAATGACCCCCAAAAATTATGAAATTTTACCAAGTTATAGTCAAGACCCTAAGGTAGATTTTTCATGAAGACATCAAGGTAGATTCGTCCTAGATAATTTCCTATAGATCGTCGAAGCTCCTGTTCCTAGTACCGAAAAGTCCAGTTTAGCTGTCTCCAAAAAATTGAGGTTTCGCCTACTTACCTTCCTTCATTTCCTCTGAATTTTTTATATGTTTTACCTCAAGAGGTCAAATAAAACTTTCATTAAGGGATCTAGGTGAGATTCTCAAAGGATAGTCACCATTTAGTCCACAAAATCTCGGGAGTCCAGTACAATATTTCGAGATCTACCGTCTTCAAATGAAAATCGTTTCACTGGGATAAACTTGTTCATTTTAGCTCAAATTTGAGTATGTTAATCATCAGGATATTCTCTACAACTTTTGTGAAGAAGTCGAAGTGAAATTCTTAGTAAAAAGTGACATGCAACACGCAAAACCTCCAAGAGGTTGACGAAACAGTTTCAGATCTAGCATTTTCGTAGAGGGAGGGTTTCTGTGGCATCGCAAAATTCAAGACAACCTCTAGATGTATTAAAACCCATGATTAGGTAATAAAATTACCTATGCTTTATGCTTTAGCCATTGGTTTTCTTTTAAAACCAAGTGTTATATATTTGTGTTCATGAGTTATTAAAATTAGTATTATAGGATAAATTAATGAGAAGAATTTATTCTTGACTATGCACCTCATAGATTTAATCCCTATAGATTAAATGTTACAAGATTATGGCCATATGAAATTGAAAATTTGAAATCTATAAAAGAAAGAACTAAAAGTGAATTATTAAAAGTAAAATTGGGGTTTATTAGGGTTGAACTTTAGGCCCAAGAGTATGGACCTAAAGTGGGCCAAATTGGCTTGGCCCATGAAGCCCATGGAGAGGGCTGCCATCGACCAAGGAGAGAGGGGAGTGGCCGGCCCACTTCCAAGCCCATTATGCATGGGTCTTGCCAAGGGGCAAAAAGGAGACTTCATTCATTGGTCACTTTGGGTGGCTCTTAATCATTGCAAATGATTGAGATTTAGGGGAAACAAAAGGGAGAGAGTGGCCGGTTGAGGGGGCGGGCTGTCGCCCAAGCCAAGAGAGAGAGAGAGAGAGAGAGGGTTGCGAGAGAGAGAGAAACCGAGAGAGAAAGGGAGAAGCCGCGCAAGGAGGAAGGTCCGCTCGTTCGTCGCTGTCCATGTGCCGTTGTTTGCTCGATTTTGGAGGCAAGTTGGGATCTATATTATGCTCTTGCATGTTGTATCTTGTGTGTGTGTTTGAATGGTGGTGAATCTCCGTCGTTTAGGGTGTGAGAAACCGAAACTTGAGCGTATTGTTTTTAAATAACATCCTGTTTTCAACTATACCGCCTGACCCCGAACGTTGTAGAGGCTTGCATGTGGGTTTTGAGTTGGATTTTGGCTTCGACTTCTTCACGAAAGTTGTAGAAAACATCTCAAAGTACAACATACTAAAATTTAAGATAAAATGGTTTAGTTTTGTGGGGTGAAACTGTGGCACCCCGAAACACCTAAGGTCACCATAGATACCAAAGAAGAACCTTAGTTCCTAAGCAGATTTTTTTTTTTTTTTATAACAACGGTCCCAGCGCATCTTAATTGTAGAAGCATATTCATGTCTTACTAATTCTTCCTCCAACAACCATGATACAATTGCACACCACTAAACATCATAAGAAAAGATAAAGCCACGATACTTCTATTTACATATTTTCATGATGGATTTTCTCGGGTCGGTACAGCAAAAGAAAGGCCAAGAATTTTCACTACACTCGGCCATAACCCCAAGAAGAGAGAACTCGACCCTCTAAGACGATCATGCAAACTGGACTGTTCGGTACTAGGAACAGCAGCTTCGACCGTCTATAGTAAATTATCTAGGACGAATCTAGCCTTGATGTCTACATGAAAAATCTACCTTAGAGTCTCGACTATAAGCTGGTAAAATTTCATAACTTTTGGAGGTCATTATGGTATTTTAATCGAAATATTTCAAGAATTGCGCAATCTGATTTTATCCGAAATTTGCATGCTTTATTGTGTGAGCTATATCTTTTTGTGTGAAGTTCTTTTGGGCATGTGTTCTTCATGGAGTTGTTACCTTTATGTTTTGTCTATCACATGTTCTGATTTTATGATTTTTTAAGATCATATGGATATTCAATTTATATGTTTTCCGAAATTGTGCAAGCTGGAAATTGGTAAATCTCAAAAGTCATGATGTATGGATTATTCCAAGTTGTATGGACCTCATGAATTGTATTGTCATAAGTGATTGTATCTTACTGCGTGTATGATGATGATTGGAAATGCATTTAAGAATCAAATGATGAAAATGAACTTGTTTGTCATCACATCAAATGCCATGTTGAAATTGAGCCATAATTGTAAATGTGAACTATGATAAGTGAGAAGGCCATTGGAGGTGTGAGCCAACGATGCCCTGAGAGTGTCGGGATGCCTGATTAGGGAGTGCCGGATGTCTGGTGGCCTTAAATGGTTGAATGTCGGAGGGTCCTCGGGAGTTTCGAGATGCTCGGAGCGTGGGGAGCTGGAAGCCCAGAGGTTTGTGCCGGGGGATGCCTCGTCATGCCAGTTGGGGTACGAGATGCCTGGCAGGTATTGTGCCAAATGCTCGGAGGTTTGTGCCGGAGGTTCCTCGCGATGCCAATTGGGGTGCGAGCGATAAATGTGGGATGCAAATACTAGTCCCGGGAAAGAGAAATGTGGCGGCTCAAAATGAAAGAATAAAATTGAGAAATTGAAATTGAATTATGCATGATATGGTAACATGTATGCATGAATGCATGATGATGAGTGCATGGATGCATGTGCACCTATGGCATGATAGTACATGTATGACATGATGATGATGAGTGCATGGATGTATGTGCACCTATGGCATGATGGTATATGTGACATGATGATGATGAGTGCATGGATGTATGTGCACCTATGGCATGATGGTACATGTATGACATGATGATGGTGAGTGCATGGATGTATGTGCACCTATGGCATGATGGTACATGTATGACTTGATGATGATGAGTGCATGGATGTATGTGCACCTATGGCATGATGGTATATCTGACATGATAATGGTGAGTGCATGGATGTATGTGCACCAATGGCATGATGGTACATGTGTGACATGATGATGGTGATGATTACATGAGTATGTATGTACATGCGGTATGATGACATATGCACGGCTTCAAGGTAAGTTATGTATGGATGCATGAATGACATGTGTTATGCTATGATTATTATGATTATATTGTGTGATGCATTGAGTGGTTTATTGGGTCCTTTACTTGTTGAGTGGCTGTACTCACCCCTTCGGGGACCAACATTTCAGATTAGAAAGATGCTGCTCCATGTTGTCACGCAGTGTGACACCCCGGACCACTTAGGGTTGCCACAGGCACCTGGCGTTACACCTAATGGAACACTAGCCACATCTCTTAGAAGAAGCGTCGTAAATCATAGACACATATTTTTTTTTTAAACGGTCCCAGCGCGACTCGTTTGCGGAAGCAAAATATAATATCGACATCTCTCCCTCCAACAACCATGATACAATTGCACACCACTAAATACCATAAAAAAGATAAAGCCATGCCACTTTTATTTACATATTTTCATGATGGATTTTTTTCGCGGGTCAATACAACAAAAGAAAACCAAGATTCCTAGCTACGCTTGGCCACATCCCAAAAAGATACTACCACCCCTCAAGTAATCACATGACGTCCTCCATCTAACAGCGGCGGCTACTCCCAAAAAGAAACTCCAGCTCTCTACCTCTCACGCAACCATCACACCCATCTTGGCACGTCGGGTGGTGGTGGCGGCAACATCCCCCTAATCACTCCGTCTTGGCAAACATGGACTGACAGAAACTCCTGGATGACTGGGCCCCCAGCCAGACCCACATCGTACATGACCAGCACTCGCACTCGCACATATGTCAGTCCAAGGATAGTGACGCAGTTGATCTCCGTACATTCTACTTCTACATCTGAGGGGAGGCCATAGAAGGTACCTCGCATGACGGTAAGGAGCGGCATATTTCTAATCTGAAATGTTGGTCCCCAAAGGGGTGAGTACAACCACTCAGCGGGTAAAGTAATCCGATAATCACTCAATACATCATACAATACAATCACAACATCATACATGTCACTCATGCATCCAAGCATACTTACCTCAAAGCCATGCATATACCATCATACATCTTCATCACACATACATGTCATCATGCCATAGGTGATCTTCCTCATATCATATATGCAAGCCATCATGCCATAGGCGATCATCATCATATCATATCATATATGCATATCATCATGCCATAGGTGATCATCATCATATCATATCATATATGCATGATTCAATTTCCACTTTTAACTTTCAAATTGATCACCACATTACTCTTTCTCGGGATCATCAATTTCATCTCATACTTTACGCTCGCACCCCATCCTAGCATCGCGAGAAAAACCTCCGGCATTCAGCCTTTTAAGGCCACCGGGCATCCGGCACCTCACATTCCAGGCATCTCACATCCCAATTGGCATCACGAGGCATCTCCTTGGGCAAAGACCTCCGAGGCTTCTGGCACCCAACCATTTCGGGCATGTCGAAACTCCTAAGGCCATCTGGCCATGTATCTCTATACATTCCGAGCATCCAGCACCCCCCATCCCGGGCATCCTGATACTCTCAGGGCATTATCATCCGCCACAAACAGTTTCCTCATTTATCATTGTTCATGTTTACCAATTTAGGTCTCAACTCAGCATGGCACACGATGTAATGGCAAACAAAATCACTTTCATCCTTCGATCTATACATGCATCATCAGTCATCATCATACATGCAGCAATACGCAATCATTCATAAAAATAAAATTTATGGAATTCGTACAATTTAGAATAATCCATTTATCATGCCTTTTTGAAATTTATTTAAATTCCAGCTTGTACCATTTTTGAAAATATTTAAATTAAATATCCATATGATTCTCAAAAATCATGAATTCAAGGCATGTGATAGACAAGACAATAGGATAATGATTTCATGAAAAACACATGGCCAATAGAATTCCACACAAAAAGTATAATTCACACAAATACAGCATGCAATTCGGATAGAAACAGAATGTGCATTTTTTGAAATAATTCGATTAAAATACACGAATGACCTCCAAAAATTGTGAAATGTTACCAGGTTATAGCTAAGATACTAAGGTATATTCTAGGCCAGATTAGTTTTAGATAATTTCCTATATTCATCCGAAACTTCTGGTTCTCATACCGAAACGTCCAGTGTAGTCATCTCTGAAATACCGAGTTTTTACCCACTTATTCTTCTTCGTTTCCTCTGAAATTTGGATATGTTTTACTTCAAGAGGTCCCCTACAACTTTCATTAAGGGATCTAAGTCAAATGTCCAAAGAACAGTCATCATATGGGTCCATGAAGTCTCGGGTGTCCAGTACCGCGTCTCCGGATTTACCATCTTCAAGAGTAAGTCGATTCACTAGGCTACACTTGTTCATTTCACTTAAAATTTAAGTATGTTAGTATTTAAGATATTATATACAATTTTCATGGAGAAGTTGAAGAGAGATTCTTGATAAAAATCGACATACAACCACAAATCTTCCAAAAGGTCAGCAAAACAGTTCCAGATCTAGTGTCTCTGTAGGATGAGAGTTTGACCCATTAAATCTCCACCATTTTGCACCAAATATTAGTATGTTTTAGTTTAAGATGTTGGCTACAACTTTCATGAATAAATCAAAGTCAAAATCGAACTCAAAACATGTATTCAAGCTCTCACAAGATTCTGGCTCAGGCGGTTCATGCGAAAACAGCAACATCACTCAAGAACAAGTCATTCTAGCTTCTGTTTCTCCCTCCTAACCACCCAAAATTCGACACTACTCCAAACATACATGCAACACACGCATGCAAGAGTAGTGAGAGGATCCTAACTTGCCTCTAAACCGAGCTAGCGACGAGCACACGGCAGCGAACGGGTAGCAAACGGGTGGCGACGGGCGACTCCTCCTCCTTGGTTCCTCTCCTCTCGGCGCCCTTCTCTCTCTCGCAACCCTCTCTCTCTCTCTCTCTCTCTCTCTCTCTTTGGCTTGGACGGAACCAACCGGCCACTCTCTCTCCTCCTCTTCCTTTTATTCCCCAAAATCTCCATCATTGGCAATGATTACTTGCCACTTCCAATGGCCAATGCATGCAAGTCCTCCTTGCCACTTGGCAAGGCCCATACAATGGGCCGGCCACTCCCCTTGGGCCTCACTTGGGCCGACGACAGCCCCTCTGTGGGCTTCTCTTGGGCCGACCACTCGGCCCACCAAAAATCCCCCCTTTGGGCCTAAGGCCCAAACCTAAATAAAAATCAAAATTTTTCCCTTTTATTCTTTCTTCTATAAATTTTAAATATTAAATTCCACATGGCCAAAAAAAAAAAAACTGCCTAGGAACTAATGTTCTTCTTTGGTATCTGTGGTAACCTTAGGTGTTTCGAGGTGCCATAGTTTCACCCCTCAAAACTTAACCATTTTATCTCAAATTTTAGTATGTTATACATTGAGATGTTTTCTACAACTTTCGTGAAGAAGTCGAAGCCAAAATCCGACTCAAAACCCACATGCAAGCCTCTACAACGTTCGGGGTCAGGCGGTATAGTCGAAAACAGGATATTATTTCAAAACAATACACTCAAGTTCGGTTTCTCACACCCTAAACGACCGGGATTAACCACCATTCAAACACACACAAGATACAACATGCAAGAGCATAATATAGATCCCAACTTGCCTCCAAAATCGGGCAAACAACGGCACACGGAGAACGACGGACGAGCAGACGGACGAGCGGACCTGCCTCCTCGCGTGGCTTCTCCCTTTCTCTCTCGGTTTCTCCCTCTCTTACAACCTCTCTCTCTCTCTCTCTCTCTCTCTCTTGGCTTGGGCGACAGCCCCCCCCTCAAACGACCAATCTCTCCCTTTTATTCCCCCTAAATCACAATCATCTGCAATGATTAAGAGCCACCCAAAGTGGCCAATGAATGAAGTCTCCTTTTTGCCACTTGGCAAGACCATGCATAATAGGCTTGGAAGTGGGCCGGCCACTCCCCCTCTCTCCTTGGTCGACGCCAGCCGTCTCCATGGGCTTCATGGGCCAAGCCAATTTGGCCCACTTTAGGTCCATACTCTTAGGCCTAAAGTTCAACCCTAATAAACCCCAATTTTACTTTTAATAATTCACTTTTAATTCTTTCTTTTATAGATTTCAAATTTTCAATTTCATATGGCCATAATCTTGTAACATTTAATCTATAGGGATTAAATCTATGAGGTGCATAGCCAAGAATAAATTCTTCTCATTAATTTATCCTATAATACTAATTTTAATAACTCATGAACACAAATATATAACACTTGGTCTTAAAAGAAAACCAATGGCTAAAGCATAAACCATAGGTAATTTCATTACCTAATCATGGGCTTTAATACATCTAGAGGTTGTCTTGAATTTTGGCATGCCACAATTCTCCTCTCCTTAGAGAATTTCCTCCTCGAAATTAAACATCACTCGTGTCCTTTTGAAACAAGTAATGATACTTTTCCTTCATCTGGTCTTCACTTTTCCATGTGGCTTCCTGCATATCATGATGTCACCATAATATCTTAACCAGAGGAATCTTCTTAATCCTAAGAATTTGTTCCTTTCGATCCAATATTTGCACAAGCTCTTCGATGTACCTCACTTTCTCATCCATTTTGATGGCTTCATGATCGAGTATGTGACTAGGATCCGGCTGGTACTTCCTCAACATCAATACATGAAACACATCATGCAAATTTCCCAACTTAGGAGGCAGCGTTAAACGATAAGCTACATCCCCTATCCTTTCAAGTATCTCAAAATGTCCGACAAATCTAGGGCTTAACTTACCCTTCATTTCAAATCGAGATATTCCTTTCATTAGAGATACCTTAAGGAATACATAATCTCTTACGCTAAACTCCAAAGGCCTTCTACACCTATCTGTGTAGTCTTTTTGCCTACTCTGAGCTGCTAATTCTAATCATGCGTTGGGTAATTTAGTTCATGAGGTTTCAATTGTCTAGATGCATAGGCTATGACCTTGCCATGCTGCATCAAAACACATCCCAGTCCTTTGTGAGATGCATCACTATACACTGTAAAACCATCAGGTCCAGTTGGTATATTTAGGATTGAAGCCGAGGTCAATTTTCTTTTAAGCTCTTGGAAACTCCTTTCACATTCCCCATTCCATTCAAATTTCGTGTTCTTTCGAGTCAATTTAGTTAAAGGACCTGCCAATCGTGAAAATCCTTCAATAAACCTCCTATAATAACCAGCCAGTCCTAAGAAACTCCGTATTTCAGTAGGTGTTGTCGGTCTCGGCCAATTTATTACCATCTCAACTTTCGTCGGGTCTACTGCAATTCATCCTCCTGATACTACATGCCCTAAAAATATTATCTGTCTAGCCAGAATTCACACTTACTAAATTTAGCATATAGCTTATGCTCTCTCAGAGTTTGCAAAACTATCCTCAAGTGTTGTTCATGCTCTTTAGGTCCTCTCAAGTATATCAGGATGTCATCAATAAAAACAATCACAAACTGGTCTAAATAAGGTTTAAATACCCTATTCATTAGATCCATGAATGCGGCCGGTCCATTTGTCAATCCAAATGGCATAACAAGGAACTCGTAGTGTCCATAACGAGTCCTAAATGCAGTCTTAGGGATGTCTTCTTTCTTAATTCTTAGCTGATGGTATCCTAACCTTAAGTCAATTTTAGAGAAGACCGAACTTCCCTGGAGTTGGTCAAAAAGATCATCAATTCTAGGCAAAGGATATTTATTTTTAATGGTTACTTGATTCAGCTACCTATAATCAATGCACAAGCGCATCGATCCATCTTTCTTTTTCACAAACAAGACCGGTGCACCCCAAGGTGAAGCACTCGGTCTAAGGAATCCTTTGTCAAGCAACTCTTGTAGTTGCACTTTCAATTCCTTTAATTCGACTAAGGCCATCCTATATGAGGCTTTTGATATAGGTCCTGTTCCAAGCATTAATTCAATTTCTAACTCAATTTCTCATTTCGGCAGTAATCCAGGCAATTCCTCAGGAAATACATCTTGAAATTCATTAACTACCCAAATTTCATCAATCTTAGGCTCTTCCTTAATATAATCTCTAACCATGGCCAGGTACCCTTGACATCCTTTGTCAAGTAACGCATAGGCTTCTATTGCTGAAATAAGTGCTACAGGTAGGTGGGTTTGACCTCCCAAAAATTCACAGCTAGACTGATCAGGTAAGGTAAATTGGATCGCTTTCCTATAACAATCCATCTTGGCCAGATACTTATGAAGCCAATCCATTCCTATGATAACATCAAAATCATACATGGCCATTACGACTAAGTCTATTTCCATATCCTTTCCTCCCATTGTTATCTTACAATTTTCATACACCAGCGTAGACAATAACATATCCTTTAGAGGCGTCTCAAGAGGCGTAGTTTCTATCTTATTCAACTGTTTATATCTTTTAGACACCAATGAATGCGTAACACCTGTATCAAACAATGTATATGCCTTTTTATCATTTATAAGGATCATACTTGAGATAACATTTTTGGAAGCTTCCGCTTCCTCTTGGATGATCGCATACACCCTTCCTTGTGCTGGTGGCCTCTGAGGATTCCTTGGCAAGTTTGGCCTAATAGCATTTCGCTATGGCTATTGCACCGAGCCAATGCTCATGTGCGACTTTTCCTATGGGCAGTTTCTCTTAAGATGACCTATTCATCCACATCTATAACATTTCTGTTGCCCATTGCAAGGTCCTGGGCCATGTCGCCCATTACACCTTCGACACTCCTCATTTTGATAAGATGTCCTTTCCAAATTCAGACTACCCTTGCCCTTTCGAAAGTTCCCGAAATTTCCCTTCTTCTTAGACTCCCAGGTCTGACCTTGACCTGTATAGGGTCTCTTACCCCGTCTCACATCACCAAAAGACAATGGTCCCTTATTCTCCAAATGTTCCCTTACCAACTCATGCTCCACCAACTGTGCCCTTTCATAGATCTCATTATAATCTCTTATGTTCAAAGGCACCAATTGTTTCCTGATATCAGTCCTCAACCCTTTCAGAAACCTCTTAGCTTTCTTTTCATGATCCTCAATTAGCCTAGGAGCATATCTAGACAGTTCAGAAAATCTTGCCTCATACTGGTCTACTGTCAACTCCTTTTGTTCTAATTGAACAAATTCTGTAATTTTCTTGTTCTTAGCACAGTCAGAAAAATGCTTTATGTTGAAAGCTCTCACAAACTCTTCCCGGTTAACCTCAATACCTGGTGGGAAGATTGTGTCCCTCAAAGCTCTCCACCAAAACTTTAATTTCCCTCCAGCTGGTACTCTACCAAAGTTATTTTCTCAGCATCATTGTAGTCCAACAACCTGAAAATTTGTTCCATTCCATCAATCCAATGTTCCGCCTCCTCAGGACTTCCCATTCCACTGAACTTAGGTGGCTTCAACTTCAAAAACTGCTCCACCAGTCCTTGAGTAAGGCGTTCTGCTCCAGGTTTTTGCTGCGCCTGTCTTTCCATCAGATTTCCAATTTTGGCCAATGCCTGCAAGATGTCTTCCATTCGGGGTTCAACCCTTGCAACAGAGGCTTCAGCCCTCGATGTATGAGCACTTCCAGCTCGCACCATGACTTTCCTGCAATTTCCAAGCATTGCCTCAGGAATAACCTGAGACTCACCGTCTCTATTCAAAGCAACCACTACTACTACATAAGTAAGATATACATGTTACTGGTACCTAAAGACAACTCAAAATAAACTACTAGGGATCTACGAGTGAATACTCATCACCCGTTATTCAAAGTTAATCAATTATTCCGTTTTATATCCTATGGTGCGTATTATCATCATGTTCCTCAATTTCCAAATGAGGCTCCTTATCACTCCACCTATAACCATTGCTCTGATGCCAAAAAGGGCAGCCGTGGCACCCCGAAACACCTAAGGTCACCACAAATACCAATGAAGAACCTTAGTTCCTAGGCAGATTTTTTTTTTTTTATATAACAACGGTCCCAACGCATCTTATATGCATTTCCAATCATCATCATACATGCAGCAAGATACAATCACTTATGACGATACAATTCATGGGGTTCATACAACTTAGAATAATTCATAAATCATGTCTTTTTGAAATTTACCAAATTCCAGCTTGCACAATTTTGGAAAACATATAAATTGAATATCCATATGATCTTCAAAAATCATAAAATCAGAACATGTGATAGACAAGACATGAAGGTAACAACTCCATGAAGAACACATGCCCAAAAGAACTTCACACAAAAAGATATAGCCCACACAATAAAGCATGCAAATTTCGGATAAAATCAGATTGCGCAGTTCTTGAAATATTTGGATTAAAATACCCGAATGACCTCCAAAAATTATGAAATTTTACCAGGTTATAGTCGAGACCCTATGGTAGATTTTTCATGAAGACATCAAGGCCATATTCATCCTAGACAGTCGAAGCTCCCGTTCCTAGTACCAAACAGTCCAGTTTAGCTGTCTCCGAAAAATTGATGTTTCGCCTACTTATCTTCCTTCATTTCCTATTAATTTTTGATATGTTTTACCTCAAGAGGTCCACTACAACTTCATTAAGGGATCTAGGTTAGATTCTCAAAGGATAGTCACCATTTAGTCCACGAAGTCTCGGGAGTCCAGTACAATACTTCCAGATCTACCGTTTTCAAATGAAAATCGTTCCACAGGGCTAAAATTGTTCATTTTACCTAAAATTTGAGTATGTTAATCATCAAGATGTTATCTACAACTTTTTTGAAGAAGTCGAAGTGGAATTCGTAGTAAAAAGTGACATGCAACACACAAAACCACCATGAGGTCGACGAAACAATTTCAGATCTAGCCTTTTCGTAGAGGGAGGGTTTCACCCCACAAAACTAAACCATTTTATCTTAAATTTTAGTATGTTATACTTTGAGATGTTTTCTACAACTTTCGTGAAGAAGTCAAAGCAAAAATCCGACTCAAAACCCACATGCAAGCCTCTACAACGTTCGGGGTCAAGCGGTATAGTCGAAAACAGGATGTTATTTCAAAACAATACACTCAAGTTTCGGTTTCTCACACCCTAAACGACCGAGATTCACCACCATTCAAACACACACACAAGATACAACATGCAAGAGCATAATATAGATCCCAACTTGCCTCCAAAATCGAGCAAACAACGCACACGGACGGCGACGGACGAGCGGACGGACGAGCGGACCTTCCTCCTTGCGCGGCTTCTCCCTTTCTCTCTCGGTTTCTCTCTCTCTCGCAACTCTCTCTCTCTCTCTCTCTCTCTCTCTCTCTCTCTCTCTCTCTCTCTCGGCTTGGGCGATAGCCCGCCCCCTCAACCGGCCACTCTCTCCATTTTATTCCCCCTAAATCACAATCATTTGCAATGATTAAGAGCCACCCAAAGTGGCCAATGAATGAAGTCTC
The DNA here is from genome assembly GCA_017140325.1 of Eucalyptus leucophloia subsp. euroa. Taxonomy (NCBI): domain Eukaryota; kingdom Viridiplantae; phylum Streptophyta; class Magnoliopsida; order Myrtales; family Myrtaceae; genus Eucalyptus; species Eucalyptus leucophloia. The sequence continues at coordinate 35,868,256 of CM029478.1, forward strand.
CTTTTTGCCACTTGGCAAACTCATGCATAATGGGCTTGGAAGTGGGCCGGCCACTCCCCCTCTCTCCTTGGTCGACGGCAGCCCTCTCCATGGGCTTCATGGGCCAAGCCAATTTGGCCCACTTTAGGTCCATACTCTTGGGCCTAAAGTTCAACACTAATAAACCCCAATTTTACTTTTAATAATTCACTTTTAATTCTTTCTTTTATAGATTTCAAATTTTCGATTTCATATGGCCATAATCTTGTAACATTTAATCTATAGGGATTAAATCTATGAGGTGCATAGCCAAGAATAAATTCTTCTCATTAATTTATCCTATAATACTAATTTTAATAACTCATGAACACGAATATATAACACTTGGTCTTAAAAGAAAACCAATGGCTAAAGCATAAACCATAGGTAATTTCATTACCTAATCATGGGCTTTAACACATCTAGAGGTTGTCTTGAATTTTGGGATGCCACATGTGTTAAGTGGGTTCATCATGGCTCAAAGAAAATCGACCGCGGGTCATTTGTCCTAAAAATTTCTGAAAACTACCCAGTAGCTTAGGTCATGCTCAAAATACGTCCGAGTGAAATTAACCGCCAATGAAGTCCAATTTCAGAAGTTAAAGAGTCTGTCATGTCACAATAAATTTTAGGAACATCGACTCAGTCTTAGAAGATTTTTCAGACAATCGAGACCTTTTGGGAAAAAGTTGAGTTAGGTCGTATTTGATCAGAATTTGTAGAGGATAGTTTTTATTGTGAAATTGGGATGCAAGTTGGATTATATGACGGGAAAAGTCATGAAATGGACAATGATACCTTGATGGATTTATTTAGGCTTCAATTGAAATTGTTTATTGAGAAGTGAACAAATTTGAGTAAGATTGAAGAGGGAAAAACTTAGCAAAATTCGTATGTCCATAGACCCAACATTTTGAATTATCTAAAGACTTCTAGAAGGGGCATTTTGGGGCTTGAAAAGGTGAGTGGATGACAGCCCATTTTGGGGCTTGAAAAAGGGGAAACCAGTTTTCTTCTTCCCCTCTCTCTCCTATTGTTGTCTCTTCCCCATCTTCATCTTCGGTTTGTTGGACACCATGGAAGCCGAAGACCAGCGAAGCAGAAGTAGCTCACCGTTGCAGCCACCACCAGAGCCAAGGCCATCGTCGCCACCTCACGCCGCACGTCGTCGCAGTTCCGTGGCCGCCCACGCGCCCTTCGCCCCTCTTTCTTCCCCATCCCCTTTCTACTATTCGAAACCTACAAGTTAAAGAACAGAAATGGAACCAGCTCGCCTGGGTTCGGAGCAACAGCCGACGTCGCTAGGAGCCATCGCACGCCGCCTCACCGCGTTCGCCTCATGCCCACCCGCCGTGCGCCATCCGCCCCTCGTCCGATTGAGCTGCATCCAGCTCCTATTCCGCCTCTATTCGGTTCCATTCGGCCACCTTAGGTCGCCGCCAGACCACCTCTGACCACCTCGACCTCGCCAAAGCTCTGCCCCCCCTCAGCCGCCCTTGGCCACCTCAATTGACCTTGAATCCGCCCTAAACAGCAGTGAACAAAGAGGGCAGCAAATGGGTATGACAACAACTGTTTGGCCCTTTTCGGTCATCTTCCCGAGCCCGGATGCTCACCTCGCTTTGAAGAAAGTCGATCATCGTGTTGACCTCATCATTATGAGTAAGTTTTGCTCACTAATTCCTTCTTAGTTTGCTAATTATACTTAAAAGTTGATTAGTGTTAGTTAAGTGTAATTAGGTGGTTAGATTAGAATTGATTAGCGATTATTAGTTAATTGCATTGCATTTAGTTGTTTGGTTAGTGTACTTAGATAGAGAATTGCCTATAGTATTTATTGGATGCTTCGTGGGATTTTTCTCAACCCTTATTGGGTGTTAATTAGGCAATTCGGGCCTAATAGGAATTTTTAGGAATTAAATATTAATTTTTGAAATTAATTATTTAATTATTTATTTTTCAAAAATTCAAGTGGGATGGCCAATGACCGGGATTTTATGCTGATGATCGTGGTATTATAGTCTGTTTATTTAATTGAGCTTCATATTGTGCTAAATTGAATTTAATGTATTTATTTATATAATTTTTAAAATTAATTATTTAATTATTTATTTTCCAAAAATTCATCCGAGATGGCGGTGATCGAATTTCATGCTGATTGTCGTGGTGCAATCTATTTATTTATTTGAACTCCACATTATGTTTAATTGAATAGATTGTGCAATTTGAGGAATCATTCCTTAATTGATTGAAATTGAGTGTAATTGAATCTTGAAAGGGTCGAGTGGGACCGTAAAGTCATTGAATATTTAAAGTGGTTGAGTGGGACCGTAAAGCCGTTGAATCTTGAAAGGTTCGAGTGGGACCGTAAAGCCATTGAATCTTAAAAAGATCGAGTGGGACCGAAAAGCCATTGAATATTGAAAATGCCGAGTGGGGCCGTAAAGCCACTAAATCTAAGAAAGTTGCTTGGTGGAGCCGTGATTACCACCTATAGATAAGTTGTGTCCTAAGGACCGTAATTCATAATTGGGAATTGAGTTGGAATAGTTGAAATGATCGGAAGTGGTTTTGATGATATGTAATCGACTAAGTCGATTGGTTATTACTTTGATCTGATGTTGTGGATTGATTAATTGAATAGGAATGACCGTGAGTGGTCTTGTTGGCATGTAATCGACTAGGTCGATTTGATCGATGCTTCAATCTGTGATGTGATTACTTGGGTGCCTATTTGATCTGTGCTAATATACAGGTGCAATTCGAGACCAAGGTAAGTCCTCTGACTCATGTTGTGCATAGGTAGCCCTAAGGTGTATTAGTTTACTAATCGAGTCTTAGGGAGTAGAATTTATTGAGAAGTTGTCTTAGTGGTTAGTGAATAACCATTTTAGGATCTGGATGAGGAGTCTAAGGAGGAGGAATCTGATGAGGAGATCCCTGTTGAGGAACCCGAAGAGGAGTACGTGGAGGAGGACCCCGAGGATGACCCCGAGTATGACCCGGATGAGGACTGAGACTTGTCAGACCTGGTTTGCACGTGAATAGATGTTAGATCAAACTTAAGTATATATAGTATTGTTGAATACTACGAGATACGTGTAAAAAGGTGTGGTTGTAAATTTTTAGTATAAAAAATATGGTATGCTTTTCTATCCCATTATTTTATTGTTTGGGTATTTATAACTGCTTTCACATGTGCATGTATAAATGAAAAGGTCGGCGATACATAGTCATGAGATATCGCATTTTAAAATAGACCAAAAGTAAGGGATGTGCGTATGCCTGAGGATCGAGGCGTGATACCTAACAAATCCAATATAAGATGCCTTCTTTATATCTACAAAGATAATACCCTCATTCGTCCCCTCATACTCCCACTCATCCTCTCCAATCACAAAATCCCCACTGTAGTAAACGATAACAGTAACATAGTCTTTATCATGAGTCATTTCTGCAACAAAAGAGGACAAATATACAATTGATTTTTGGGACCATATTCACAAATGACAAGTAATTGCAAGTGGAGGTCCCTACACTTTTTATTAAAGAAAAGAAGAAAGAAAGAGGAAAGATGCATAGGTCAGACGACAGCTACAACTTGAAAATAGGCCTCAGGACAAGGACAAATAGAGATGGGACCCGACAACTACTTTGATTGTGTCGTCACATTCCTTTAAAATATGAAGAGATCCCTCAGCATGGGTCCTCAACAATGCAATTTATTAAAAAAAAAACCCAGAAGTCCCCATCCCCACGACAACAAGAGATTTGATTCGAACATGTCTAAGGTCCATTTCTCTGAACCCTAACAATCACCAATCACCATCACACATTTTACATCCAACCACTACAAATTACTTTCGCACATCACAATTCAACATCAGAGCCCTAAATCACACATCACAATGGACGAGGTGATGTCGAGCCCTACACCAAGCCCTAATTTTGCCCCCACCGAGCCCTACACCGAGCCTACATTTCGAGGCCGAACCTAAACTGTCAATTCGAACCCTCCAATAGGATTGTAGCACCACATATGAGCCATAAATCTCACATCAATACCATCCAAGTCTAAGATTTCCTAGCCGACCCCCAAATTTCAAGTCTGAGCCCTAATAAACGAGTCGGAGCCCTAATTTCACCACAGGGGAGAGGAAGAAGAGAAAAAATGTGAGCAAATCGACAACGGCGAGTGATGATGGCAAGCGACAATGGCAACCGATGACGGTGAGTGATGACCTGCGAACGGCGAGCTGCGAACGGCGAGCTATGAACGGCAATGGAGAGGACGTTAGATCTGGTGTGAACCGATGGACGAACGGTTAAAATCCAAATAAGCAAAACGACGTCATTTAGCACTATGGAAAAACGACATCGTTTAGTTTGGCCAAATGCACAATGGATGGGGCGGCGTCATTTTCCTCCTCCGCGTGTGCTTTTTTTTTTTTTAATAAATCGCCACGTTGGTTAAGCATGTCGCCGGAAAATGCAACATCTGCATTTTGGCTGGTTTTTAGCTGGATTGGCATTTAAGTATTTCATTTTACTCCGATATTGGCACCTAAGTGTACCATTTCAAATTTATATTATTTAAGTGTCCCTCCGTGCCAAGTTATGGCACTCCAGGTGTCTCAACCTCTTATAACAACATAGGTTTTAAGTTTTAAGTGTGAAACCTATCTACATTGAAACCGATCATCCCTTTAAGACGGCAATGCAATTGTCGAAGAACTTGAAAAGTTATGAATCATGACTACGTTCATTAAAAAAGTACTCTTTCTGGAATATAAAATTATTAGACGAACTGACCGTACTCTCTCTTTGGCCGAGTTTTCACCTGTGCGAATTGAAGAAGAACAAAAGTTACTGCCGACTCAAATTTATATCATTTTACATCTGATCATATTTTTCGACATGGCCTTTGACTTCAATTTTATATGGCATCTTTGCTGAGCGATTTCTTCAATTTACGGCTTGAATGCTAAAGGAATCCAACAACGAGGTAATCTTTAGGAAAATCAGTTCAGCTACGTCACATGTTCGAGTTGAAATCCGATTATTCATATCAGTATCTACCCTAAATTTGTTGTCAAAGTCTTCCTCACTTGCGGTTCATTCTCACTCGTTTGAGCCTCACAACCCTTGCTCATTTCGACTTGCCCTCACTATGTTGTTTGCTTTATTTTCACGTGGTTAGAACTTGGAGCAACATTTTTATGGATGAATGAGGAAGGAAGTTTTGTAATTGATGTTTTTTTTTGGTAAGGTAAGATTAGTATCAACTTTTAACCAGAACTTTACAAGAAAGAGATCTCGACACCAAAAAGCTTACACTCTTGGAGACAAACAAGTCAAAAAGAGTGAAAGTATGCCGAGAGTAAAAAGGGAAGGGGGGAACCAAAAAAGACGCCACCCTTAGTCAAACTTTACAAGGAAAGTTCTGACACCTTGAAAGAGAAAAAAGAGGGATTGAGCCCCCAATTTCTTTGAATCCTCCTGTTCCTAGGCGTGTCCGCAACGAGGCTGAACGACATAGCCTTGTCCTTCACGGCTTTAATTGATGTTTGTTATCATATGTTTTAATCTTTTTATTGTTTATATGACTGTGTTCATCTTATTAATTGTTTCTTTTGACAGATAAGGGATTTCTGTTGTTTTTTTTTTATCTGAACCATTTTGTTATTAATATTATTTTTCTGTAAAAATTGAAGTAGTAAAAGAAAAAAAAAAATAGGCTCTCGAGTATACTTTGGAACCAAACCGGAAAAAAACATGGTTGTTTCTAGGATCTGAAAATTGGTAACAAGTTGTAATAGGATTGGTTTTAGGTGTGGAACTTATCTACTTTGGAACCGATCACCCCCTTTAAGACGGCAGTGCAATTGTTCAAGAAATTGATTGTTTTGAACATGAGTTCGTCCAGTAAAAGGAAGTCTTTATAGAATATAAAATTATTTGGCGAGCTGACCATACTTTCTTTTTGGCTGAGTTTTCATATGTGTGAATTGCGGAAGAACAAAAGTTACTGCCGAGACAAACTTATATCGTTTTATATCTGTTCATATTTTTCCACAAGGACTTTGACTGCAAATTTATATGGCGTCTTTGCCGGGCAATTTCTTCCATGTACAGCTTGAATGCTAATGGAATCCAACAATGAGGTAATCTTGAGGAAAACCATTTCACCTACATCACATATTCGAGTTGAAATTCGACTATTCATATCAATGTCTACCCTAAATAGGAAGGCATGGTCGACGCACAAGATACAAGTGAAGATTCGTGCTTATGAAGCGCGAGGACAAACCAACAGGAAGTCTAATTTTGTCTCCTTTCCTTATCCAGAAAAAAGCTAAATGGTAAGTGGTAATTATGGGCATGGACACTCCCATTCGAGGTTATTTATTATTTAATTCCGAAAATTAGTACCGCAACTGCTATGAAATTATGGTTCCTCCTTCCTTCATCATTGTGGGAAATTGCTCTTGAAGCTTCAAGTAATTATGAACTTGTGCTGGTTATTCTCCAATATTTCCATCTTTCTTTCCAGTTGGTTATAATAAAAAAAGAAAGAAATTTCTAGCATTTTGAAAGAAAGCAAAGAAGAGAAGGAAAAATAGGAGATAATTTATGGGAATGTATTCTGTATTTATTTTCCGTATTAATTTAGTTTACAATTCTCTACAATTATAGTACTAGGTATGTACAAGAAAAGGAAATAATGTATCCTATGAATCAATTCCAATGTTAGATTGATCTTGATTGATCTAGTATATCAATCTCAATCTCAACGGATATTGAACAACTTGTGCATATCTTCCAACACTTTTGACCTATCATATAAGACGCGTATGTTTAATATTAAATGTTGAATTGCCAAAATTTTTAGTTTAGATTGATTAAGAAGTAGACTTGTCAAATGAGTGAGTTGGGATGGCTTTATGTCAAGTAAAAAATGGTCTGGCTTAAATTGATCCATTTAATTTGTTTTGACCCATTTCCCCAATCTATGTTGTCAAAACACTTCAATATTTAACACAATCTCGGAAAACTCATACCCAATCTGAGGTGAGAGCGCATAGTAATCAAGTGCAAGATCAAGTGAGGGTGAGAAAGAGCATAAAGGTGGGTTAGGTCAAAATAAGTTGTTAACCCATTTAACACTCACATTGTTTAGAGCATTATCATTCTCAACCCATTTATGACCATGTATTCAATACAATTACTCATATAACAACTCAGCCCATCAAATACGAGTCAAGAAATTGGTTTATGACCTATTTTGATGGGTCTTGAGTAGTCATGTCACCTACTACATTGTTGTCAATTGTGAACCCATAAATGACATCTCTTATCATTCAGAGTATTTTCCATATGAGATATAGATCATATAAACTAAGTCCATTTAGATCATTTCACCTCATCGTGAGACCAACATAATCAATGAATCAAATATCTAGATGATCTACATATGACATGCAATGTTCTTGCATATTACCATGTATCTTTGTCTTTCTTTATAATTTGTCATGGTGTATACATGCTCAATTTGCTGCAATGGCTTATCATCAGATTCACCAACACAAGCGCATTAGAGAACAATAAGAAATTGTTATCCCGTCCCTTGGAACAGAGAACTCTAATATTTGAAACATATGCAATGCTTATTATGTTGAAACATATGTGTGTTTATCATGTTGGATTTTGACTGATTTAATAACGAGCAATATAGTCAAATGCAAATCTTTAAAAAGAAGAAAAAAGAAATATTTTTTTTTTTTCGCAAAGGAAATAGACCCCAAATCAGTTCCTTGCTGGTCTGAACTGTAAGCTTTGTCAAAAACCAACAAACATCACATAGGCCTCGATCAATTACGACAGCTTTGATCCTTGGACTTTAGAAATTTTCGCTGAAAAGGATAAGAAGATGGCTTTGGCGTCGTCCAATGTTTATTTTCATGGCTCATTGTCAACATATGACATTTTCTAGCCCAAGCTCCACATCAAAGAGAAACGGCTTAAAAGCAGTCATAGACTCATCTCAAATGGTGTCTACTTGGAGAGCCTTCTTAAGACAAATACCCTCTACTAACTTACCCGGATTTGATCCTGAGAGCAAGGAGGAAAAGGAAAAAAGGGAATACACCAAAATCTGAAACTGTTGCCTCCATATCATGGCTCACGCATTTGAGGGTCCCACAATACCGAAAGGGATTGCTTCTTCTCATGCCAAAAAGTATAATTTTGAATATATGATATAATTTTGAATATATGATGCCTTGATCATTTGGCAGGTCTTGCAAGGCATGACTTAGAAAATTCAAGTCATTTTTAGGTGGCTAGCGACAAGAGAAAAGGACTTTAAAAATATGTTAAGACCTCCTTTCTTTTTTGTGAATAAAGGAAATAATATTTTCCTTAAAGGAAAATTTTTTTGGCCATTATAAATGGAAGTTCTCGGGTACATGTTTAAACAACAATGGCATCCTACTTCTACATGAGCTTTGTACCTACGCTTTTGTGTGCATTTTTTGTCATTCAAGCCTTGAAATTCAGTCATTCCAAAGCCTTAACAAATGTAAGCTGCATTGGCATCGAGAGGGAAGCTCTTTTGAAGTTCAAGCAGGATCTCACTGATCCTTCAAGACGTTTGAAGTCATGGACTGGTGAGAGTTATTGCGAGTGGGAAGGGGTCAAATGCAACGAGAAGACTGGCCATGTCTCAAGGCTCAATCTTCGTAATCCTTGTAATGGCTCAGTAAACTGCAACTTGGGAGGTAAAATTCATCCTGCTTTAAACAAGCTGAAGTATTTGAAGTATCTAGACCTCAGTTTCAATGATTTCGCAACCCAGAAAACTCGAGAGGCCTTCACTTCTCTTCAAAAGCTGGAGTATCTCAACCTCTCATCTGCAGGCTATGGACATATTTCCAATCAACTTAGTAACCTTTCCAGCTTAAGGTACTTGGATCTTAGTGGGTGGATTTGGCAAGAGCCCTCTTTAACAATAGAGAACCTTCGATGGCTATCAACGTTTTCTTACCTAAAGTACTTGGACATATCTTATGCCCCCTTTCTCAACCCCAACCAAGGATTGTTAAGTCCTATAAACATGCTTTCCTCCTTGGAGTTCTTAATATTGAGGGGATGTGATTTGGAAGATGCTTCTACTTCTCTAGCTGTCAATTTGACTTCTCTTAGATTCCTTGATTTAAGTCAAAACTCCTTGAGTTCATCTATTCCTCCTTGGTTCCAAAACCTTAGCAAACTTGAACATCTTGATTTAAGTTATAATGATCTCCAAGGCAGATTCCCCACTGTCATCCTTGAAAATAATCAATGGCTCAGAGTCCTTGATGTCTCTTTAAATAGGATGGAAGGTGAACTTTTGACAAATTTGAGCATTTTCTGCAACCTGCAAATGCTAAACTTAAATTCTAACAAATTTAGTGGGAGGATTTTCAACATCAAGGATGGTGCTTTGAATTGTGGACGAAGTAACCTAAAGATTGTTGATGTTTATAGCAACAATTTCAGCGGTCACCTGCCCGATCAATTTGGGAATTTCAAATATCTTGAATTCCTTGATCTTTCACAAAACTTGATTTCTGGTCCTATTCCCAATACTGTGGGCCAACTATTATCTTTGAGAATATTGAACCTCTCTTTTAACAAATTGAGCGGGAACATTCCAGAAAATATTGGGTTATTATCCAATCTTGAGGTGATGGATATTGGAAATAATCAATTGGATGGAATTGTCAACCAAATTCACTTTGCAAATCTCACTAGTTTGATCACATTGAACATTTATTCGAATGGGCTTGTCATAAATGTTAGTGCATCTTGGGTTCCTCCTTTTCAAGTTCAAAAGATTCTCATGTCAAGTTGCAAAGTAGGACCAAAATTCCCAAGCTGGCTTCGAACGCAGAAAAAGGTTTCAATATTAGACATGTCAAATGCTAGCATCTCAGATGAAGTTCCTCATTGGTTATCTAACGTTCTATCTAGCATTGTACAGTTGGATCTCTCAAGCAATATGCTTAGAGGCAATATTTCCCAAATTCTAGGGAAAAAGATGCCACTATTAGAACAAGTGTCACTTTCTAGAAATAACCTCAGTGGTAAAATTCCAAATTCGTTATGCATGTCAAATAAATTGTCTTTTCTAGATCTGTCAAGGAACCAACTGTTTGGGAGACTTCTACGATGTTGGAGCAAGTCACAAGCTTTTTTAGAATGGATTTCATTTGGAGATAACAAGTTAAATGGTCAGATTTCAAGCTCACTATGTCATTTGGAGAAATTGAAAGTTCTAGGCCTACATGAAAATGGCTTGAGCGGAGTGCTTCCAAAATGTTTACTAAAGCTTGATTTGGTAATCCTTGATCTTAGTGATAATCAATTCACTGGTAGAATACCTTTGTTTGGTAACCCTAGATCATTCGAGATAATTGATCTTGGGAGAAATTACTTCAATGGTGACATTCCTTTGCAGCTGTGTCATCTTGCTAATGTCCAGTACTTAAGCCTAAAGCATAACAACTTTTCCGGAGGCATTCCTCATTGTTTCAACAACTTCTCGAGAATGTGGGAAAAATCCACTTTGAATTTCAGATCCATGTGGAGGTTTCCTGTTATGGTTGATATAAAAGGATCAAGCAGAGAATTCACCAGCGCACTCACATATTTATTTTCCATTGACCTCTCAAGCAACACATTAGGCGGACAAATACCGAAAGGGCTGATGAGGCTTGTTGGACTTCAGAATTTGAACCTCTCTCAAAATAGGTTGGTCGGAAAAATCCCTTTAAATATTGGCAACTTGAAAGATCTAGAATCACTAGACTTATCCAATAACAAGTTATCGGGTGAAATTCCTTCTAGCATATCCAATTTAAATTTTTTAAGCCATTTGAATCTTTCCTACAATAATTTATCTGGTCCTATTCCATTGGGCAATCAGCTAAGCACTCTGGATGATCAATCTATTTATTGTGGCAACAATGGACTTTGCGGACCTCCTCTTTTGAAAGCTTGTCCTAGAGATGCTCCTGATGAAATGGGCAGACGAGACAAAAACAATTCAAATGAAGATGAGTTTAATGAAGGTGACTCCATTATTGGTTGGTTTTTCTTCGGACTGGGACAAGGTTTCGCAGTGGCGTTTGTGGGATTTTGTGGCATATTACATTTCAAACGATCTTGGAGGATCTCCTATTTTCGAGTGGTGGACAGAATTATCAAAAAATTGTCAATTGAGAGGATGTTTGCCATGCTTTAGTTCAAGAGAGCTTGTGAATTCCAACTATGCAAATAAGCGGTTATTTAGTAAGTAAAATCTCTCTCTCTCTCTCTCTCTCTCTCTCTCTCTCTCTCTCTCTCTAGAACATTATCTTATCCATCGTTATTAATTTTGTTGATAGATATTTGCTAAATAATTCCAGCATTTGTTCTCACATTTGTGAGTCACAGGTGACACTTCCTTTTGATTCCAGACACATGCATCACTGCAGCTGCAATGAAGCTAATAGTTCCTTTCTTCATGATGGAAGATCACTATTGAAGCTTCAAGTAATAAAGAAGTGGTGCTCATCATTCTCCGACGTTTCTCGATGGCTTTCGATTTGGATATTAAAAAATCTCTTGCTTTTGTCCTATAAAATCAGATGTACATGTTTAACGTCAGAGGAGTTGACTATATGAGCCAAAATGGATGAGTTTACTGTTCCCTGGTGTGAATTTACATTGTTTCATGCTAATAACATGTGTAAAAGGCCGATAACTATCAAAGTCCTTGGCAACAAAATTTTGGCCTATAATTTGTTTAGTCGATAACACATTGTAAAGTTAACAGCACTTTTATGAAAGAAGAAACAATTACTAGATTGTCTAAAATTACCAATTATTTCAAAAATTTATTAACCTTTACTAACTATTATAGAAACTTACTGACTCTTATTTGCATAAATTATCAACAGCACAATAAAGGGGGTCATCATCCACAATGCACAAATGATTGCCCAATGAAATGGGGTTGGATGAACTATCCAATAGGGGATTCAAATGACTTAGAAAGTCTAAAATAGATATGCTAGGATGATTTCACTTGGAAGCGATGTTGATGTTGTTTGGTTCAGCTTGAATAGGGTCTGAGTTTCGAGGTAGGATTATTGGGAGACTGTAGTATTTTACGTTTCGAAAGGTCTGGGGGGGTGTTTTACTTTCAGGCGGTAAATAGATGCATCGAAAAGTTGTCAGATCTCAATAATAATTACCGTGATTTTGTTTAGGCAAACTTTTGATATCGACTATGCAAGTAGGAGCTTATTTAGTAAGTAAAAATTTCTTACACAAAAATAGTGTTGATGAAAAAATTACTGATTGCTTGATTGTTGAGTAACTTGTTGGTAAATCTACCAAAACTTTGTATGAAGTTACCAACTTTTTCGACAACTTGCATATTACCAGCTTTTATAAGACTTTCTCGCCAATGTCGGGAATTTACCAACTCTTAGATTAATTTACTTAATTTTATTTGTGTAAATTAAAAACTTTTCTTGATTAAATAATCAATTTGTTGGTCAGCCAACTCTTATTAGAGTTAATTATTATTCACATCTAAATTTTAGCAACCTTATTTATTCATTTATTGTATGGAAAATTTGGGGTTGATCTGACCCCTAAACAAAAATATCATTAGCATAATTCTCATTTATGTTTCCATTTAAGCCATTACAACGGACCATCACACGTGTGATTGAATGTGTTGTTGCAATCCACCCTCCCGCGAGGACTAGCTCGTGTTTCGGGGAGGGATGGCAATTAGGGGTATTTGCTTGCGAGTTTGTACTTGGGGTCTTGTCCACTAAGGACATCATCACCTCACCCTCGGTTTCAGCTCATTGAGTTTGAACTCTACATGAGTACAGGTTCTCTCAAACCCGTTCCGCACGCAATAGCAAAAAGGTGTTGTGATTTGCTTCCACACAAAAGTCACATGTTTCTTAAGGTGTTCGTGCATATCTTTTTACTTTTTCGTACGAATGAGAAATTTGATAAAGTGAACATGCGTGGATGGTCGATTTCATATCATTCTATTTCTATTAAAAGAGAAGATCAAAGAAATCAATCAATTGAAGTTTAAAAGATAGTACAGTAAGGAAACACTCAAAACAGTTTAAAGAAAATGGCAAAGCTAGCATACTATCCTAAAATGGGAAGAAAGCAAAGAAGAAAAGGGACTTGCAACTTGTCAGGCATTTATACAATGCATAAATGAACTGGAGATATATGTCGGCCAACGAATGATACAAAATAAGATCGGATTGGACATCGACCATTCATTGTCTTCACGCCTTTGGGATTGCCACCTCCATGGGCCTATTCTAATTCTATCCTAAGACTAAGCTAGGATATGAATTAAAATTGATCTCAAAACCATTCATATTAGCCAAATAGGTAATTCATGGCAATCAATCAACATGTCACCTTCCATCAAACATCCCAGAACGGATATTCAAAAAAATCAAGAGCAACCTTGAGATTGGCCTTTGATTATTCATGCAACGAGCCATACTAAGACTTGTTGACATCTGATTTTCAGTTGACGCATTATTAAAAGGTAAAATCAAGGTTCGGGTTTCCGATCACAATAAAACCCTCATCTCTCGGCCAAAAAATGTCATTTTTCATCTATTCATTTTGCATTGTTGTTTTTAAATAATTTCTAGTCCATTTTCAAGCAAAACCCAAAAACTTAAACGGTTGACTTTGGGGTTGATTTTTGGGTCAACCCTTTGACCAAAAGTCATTCCCAGGTCAAAAATTGACTTTTTGCCGAAAAAATGTCATTTAGCTTTAATTTCATTTTTGTCAAATCAACTTCTTGAAAATTCAAAGATTCAACCAAAAAATCAACATTTTAGGAAAAGTCAATTAAGTGATTGACTTTTGATCAAATCTTTGACAACAAAAATGAAAATGTTAAAAAATGCACAAAAACATTTCTTTTAATGTCAATTTGACTTTTATTCTAGTCATAATTAAGTGCAGTTCCTTCTTTGACATTTGGTTTATGGACTATTTTAAATCTGCTTGCACATTTAATTTCGCAATTTCCGAATCAAAATGCAAATTGCCGTTTTTAGTCCTAATTAAGGGATGAAAATTGATCATTCATAACTTGCAAACGAACGATTGTCACTTACTCATTTCCTTAAGATAAGTCCAAATCCAAAATCAATTTTGGAAAATTCACATCAAAACTCATCAATTTGAAGAATTTTATCCTCTCAAGCATAAAAAAGTCGAGAAATTAAGCTTCAATCGACAAAATTTGAATCAACCCATTTATGGCTATGATTTAATTTTGTGAATCTAGGTCCAATTTTAATATTAGGCTTAGATCCATTTTTTACCTAAGAGCGCTTCAATTCAAGGTCAATTTGAATATGATAAGTGATCTTACATATGGGTAGTAATTTTTTTTTTTTGGTCAGAATAAATGATATATTAAGGCGTTGTAAAATTACAACCAATTGCAACAGCGTCTGCATACACAAGATCTAGAAGTAGAAAAGGGGGAAATATATTCCAATTACGGGCCTGATCAATGCAGCCATGGGCCTTCGCGGCCCAATCCGCCACTGAGTCGGCCTCCCTCCTGCAGTAATTGAGTCGCAAATTAGGGTACGAGAGAAGTAGCTGCTTGACCTCTTCGAAGAGCACTCTATCCTCCCATGGCAGCTGTTTGTTCTGGTTCAAGGTGTCAAGCATGATCCAGCAGTCCGATTCAATCACTAGGTGAGCGGTATGGAGTCCCAGCTGCAGCAGATGGCGAAGGGTAAAAGTGAGCGCTTGCACCTTAGATTGAAGCACCGAGGTTGCTGGAAAATCTGCAGTATAAACAGCAACAAGTCTTCCACGGTAGTCCCTACTAATGCACACCATAGATCCGTTTTGACTTCCCTGCTTGTAAGCCCCATCGATATTGCATTTTAGGGTGCCACGATCAGGGGGTTGCCATAGAAATTCATCGTGTAGGGCAGTGGATTGCTGTTGCTTCCGCCTGGGGTTGGATCAGTCGTAGCTGCAAGTCTGTGCTAGAGCGTCGGTAACAGCAATATGGGGCCGCGGCTTCTAGTGCCTGAATACAAAATTATTCCGTCCTCGCCAGATCTGCCATAATACATGTGCGATAAGCTCTATCTTAGGTACTGAACTCTGACTCTTGACCTGATCCGTGATCCAAGCTACTATGCTATTAACTGTTGTGGAAATATTTAGTTCGTTTAGATCAGCATGTTGCCATACCTCCTTTGTCCAAGAACAATAGAAAAACATGTGCTCGATGGTTTCCTGGGTTTGTTGATCGCATAGGCCACAGATAGGATTAGAAATAATATGGCGTCTAAACAGATTGGATTTGGTTGTGAGTGAGTTATGAAAAACTGACCATAAAAACATTCTGATTTTAGGCTCTGTTCACATCATCCATAGTCTCGTCCACATTTTCTTGTCATGTCTAAAGGTTGTTGAGGCTGCTTGGTCTGTTGTGTGTAGTGCTGTACTGATGAGGGATTGATAATTGCTCTTCACTGAATGAAGACCATCCTTTGTTGCTGCCCATATTAATTGGTCAGAAGCAAATACTGGTCTAATAGGTATTTTAATAACCTCATTGACAATACATTCATCATAATGCTGCTGGATAAGTGGCATATTCCAGGATTGGTGGTTAGGGTCAATAAGATTAGCCACCAATTCCGATTCTTCTCTGACTAGGGGTTCTGGTATTGGCCCAATAGGTAACCATTGATCCCTTCGGATTCTGATACTTTTACCATCACCCACAGACCATCGCAAATTCGGTAGAATGGCCTCTCTTCCAATAAGTAGGCTTCTCTAGCCCCAAGAGGGGCGATACCCAGTTTCCGCATGTAAAAAGGTTTGAGTTGGGAAATAAAGGCCCCTAAATATTTGACTCCATAAGGATAGTGGACTGTGAAGTAATTTCCAGGCTTGCTTACCCAGCAATGCTTTATTGAAAGCCATCAAGTCGGGAAAACCCAGACCTCCACTATGCTTGCTTATCTTTAATGCATCCCATTTCTGCCAATGCACCCCTCTTCTACTAACATCGTTCTTCTACCAAAAACTGGATATTCGCTATTCTAGTCCCTTGCAAATAGATTGAGGAAGCTTGAAGACAGACATTGCATACTAGGGAATAGCCTACACTACCAACTTAAGAAGGATTTATTTACCCCCTTTAGATAAAAGGCGTTCTTTCCACCCTTCCAATTTTACAGATACCCTCGCTGAGATCCAAGAGAACATTTCTTGTTTCGATCATCCCCAGTCCGAGGGTATACCCAAGTACTTACCGTATCGATGTAGGACGGGAACCCAGAATTCACTTGCCAAGTTTTCCTGCAAACTCATCGAACAATATTTGCTGCAAAACATGCCGGATTTGTTTCTATTGATAATTTGTCCTATAGCTAGACAATATTGATTCAGAATATTGGACATGTTCTGACATTCAGTGATTGTACCATCTAGAAAAAAGACTGAGTCACCGGCGAAAAATAAGTGTGATAGAGTTGGACAAGACCGAGCAATCTTTATCCCTTTAAGATGGCCACTATGAACTGCTTGGGTAATTAAAGTAGAAAGAACATTGACAACTAGCACAAAAATGTAAGGAGATAGGGGGTCACCTTGACGAAGTCCTTGTGAAGGCTGGATGTAAGGTACTTGCTCGCCATTAAAGCATACACTGAAAAATGGTGTGGCTATACATCGCATGACCCATACAACCCATTTGTGATGAAAACCCAACTTAATCAAATAGTCTCTCTGAAAGTCCCACTCCACTCGATCATACGCCTTATGCATGTCTGTCTTGATTAAGACCTTATGCCTGCGCTTCCATTTTCTTGCTTTGAACTGATGCATTATTTCCTGGACTATTAAAACATTGTCTTGAATTTGTCATCCACTAACAAAAGTAGCATGTTCCTTAGCAATGAGATTCGGTAGCCATGGTTTCAGTCTATTTGCAAGAACTTTTGTAATTATTTTATATGCGTAGTTGCATAAACTGATTGGCCTATACTGATATAGACTTTGAGGGTGACTGGTCTTAGGAATCAAAGCAATAATGGTTTGATTAAGGTTATTGGGTAGCGTACCAGAATTAATAAAATCTTCAACTAACCTTAGAAGATCATACTTTACTATTTCCCAGTGAGTCTGGTAGAAAAGTCCGCTCAAACCATCTGGGCCTGGAGCTTTAGAAATCCCCAACTGGAAAGTCATCTTGTGCACCTCTTCCATATTGACCGAAGCAGTTAAATGGGTATTCATATCTGAAGTGACAACTGTAGGGCATTGGTCCAAAACAGGGCCATAGTCACGAGCCCTCTCTGAAGTATATAACTGTGAGAAAAAAGAAGTCGTCATCTCCCTTAAATTTTTAGGATCCCGAACCCATTCTTGATTTGCATCTTGTAGAGTTGTTATCCTGTTTCTTTGGCGTCGTTGGATGGTTGAGGTGTGGAAAAATTTCGAATTCTTATCCCCCCAACGCAACCAAGTGATTCTAGATCGCATGGCCCAAAATTGCTCCTCTTGTTGCCATAAATGTCTAATTTCATCCCGAATATTAGATGCAGCCTCTATCTCATTGGTGTTGATAGATGGATTGTTGATGAGGTCTGCTAGATGATGGTGTAGTGAATTGATCTGTAGATGGCCATTCTTAAATTTCGCGCGACTCCATGCCTGTAAAGCCCTCGATACAACCTGTAGCTTGTGAACTAAGATGGAATGTTGATGGTGGATGGAATTCCAGGTCCTATATATAATCTCCTGACATTCAGGATCCTGGTTCCAACATGCTTCATAAACAAATTGTCTGCTTCTTTTTCCAGTCTGTGCCATTATGTTTAGAAATAAGGGACTATGATCAGAGCCCACAACCGGCAAAGCCAATACTTCAGCCTCAGGATATAAAACACGCCAGTCGAAAGTGCACATAACCAGGTCTATTCACTCTTTTATAAGCTCATCACCTACTCTTCTATTTGTCCAGCTAAACTGACAACCTTTACTTTCCACTTCCATTAGGGAACAGTCATTAATAAAAGACCGAAAGGAAGAGAGTCGAAAAGGAGCAGCTGGCCTCATGCCCACCTTTTCCCATGGGTAGAGTATGTCATTAAAATCTCCTGCATAAACCCAAGGCCAGGTATTTGAGATGCTGATCAGCCGTAACTCTTGCCATAATAACTGCCACTTGTGATAGGAATAGGGTGCATGGACACAGGTAATGCGCATAGTCCTGTAGGCAATCAAGTCACTGCATGTCATATCGAGATAATCATCTGAAGAATGGATGATATCTAAAGATAAGTTATCCTGCCATAGAAGCGCTAGACCCCTTTTCAGACCAACAGGTTTGCGAACAAAAACATGCTGAAATCTTAAACGTCGTTGCAAGCTTGTGAGAACCGGTTCAAAATTCTTGGTTTTCATTAGAAAAACCAAGTCGGGCTTGTCCTTGGACACTAAGACCTTAAGAGCTTGAACTGTCAGGGGATTGCCCAGACCCTGACAGTTCCAACAGAGTAGTTTCATTTGTGTGTGGTGGCTGTTGAGGGCTAGCCACCATCGCCCATTGGGCCATTTCTTCTGCCACATAAACTGGAGTTTCCATCAGTTGATTGTCATCAAAATCCAAAAGGGGTGAATGTTGCGTCTCATAGGGTGAAAACCTCCGCTACTTCTTAGAAGTACCCCCTGTGGTATTAGTCCGTAGAGAGTTTCGTTGTATATGCTTTGTCTTGTCCATAGATTGAGTTTGAACTGCTTTTAATTTTGTTGATGCAAGTACCAGGTCAGTAGTATGCTGAGCTTCCTGTGCTACTACTGATATGTGAGTTCGCTGTTGAGGCATAACTTCTTTTGCCCTAGGTGGATTTTCAGGTGTAGGTAGTAAAGGAAATTGTTGCTACAGATCGGGGGGAGTCTTAGGTACCGTCTCTTCCATCTGTTGAGTTGTTTCTAGTGGGTTATAAAATGCTTTCCAGTAGGGACTATGTTCCTTCACGTCAGCACGTAGCCAATGGCCGTAAGCCATCTTGTTTTTACCCTCTAGTTGTGCTTCATTATAAGGAAATTCTTGGCAATACATCGCATAATGGCCAATTTTGCCACATCAATAACAAAAGTGAGGCAATCTTTCATATTTAAAATCAAGCCACAAAGTTTTCCCAGCTATTCTAATTAGCTTTCCAATCTTCAAGGAGTTGGCCAGATCGATGTATATCCTAACTCTACCATTTCTGATGGCCGATCCCTCTGATGTAGGTGGATCGACAGCAACCACTGGACCAATTTGTCGCACTGCCCGGCAAAGGAGCTGTTCAGTGCTCCATTCCAAAGGTAAGCCATAAACATGTACCCAAAAAGCACAACAGGTAAAATCATAACAGTGCAAAGGCGTATTAGGCATCCATTGTTTAAAGATAACTAGGTGTCCTGAAAACAACCAAGGACCACCATCTGCTATTCTCTATTTCTCTTTTTCTAACTGAAATTTTACAATGTACAAGCCATTATCCCGCTGGGATATATGGACACGCTCTATCCTCCATGCCCTTGTCATTGTGCTTTGAAAAGCTGGCAGATTAACAGAGGGATTGGAAAATATGTTTCCAATTAAGGTGAGTCAACATTCTTGCAATCTTTTCGGGGGAGGTGCTTCATCCCAAATTTCTACTTCCTTTTCAGAACATAATTGACCAAGTTGTTGACACAGGACAGCTAGTCGCACCGATTCATCTGTTGCAATCAAGTCCATTGGGACTATCCGACAACAAAGACCTTAAATTAATGGGACACGAAGCTTTGGCTAGTCCCCCCAATCCAACAATCCATCAACGAAGCTAAATAGGAGCAAAAGGAGTACGAAGAATAGTAAGACCTTACCGTCATAATTGCTGAAAGGAGCTGACCCAACCTTGTACTCGGAGAATCAGAGACATGCAAGACCTTAGATGAACATAAATTGAAGGGTGATGTCGTGCAGAGGAAGAAGCTTCAGAATCGAAGAAAAATAAGTCGAGGATAGGGAACCCTCCAAAGAAGAGCGATTGAATTATTCATTCCGTACAGAGGAACGAGAATTCCAGTAGAAAGGATGTGTGAAAAGGGTACTGAGAAATGGGATAGATTAAAGAGGGCTGCAAAAGCTAGGAACTACCATGGCAGTTAAAGATTTCTCTGCATATCGAGAGAGGAACTACCATGGCGGTAGAGCGTCGGCATGCAAATCTCTTATCTTTGTATTTTCGGTCCTATGGGTAGTTAGTTAGATAGGGCAATTGTGACACTAATTGAGTTCAATTTTAATTAATTTGCAATTCCATTGAATTGCAAATTGAAGCATTTTAGCCCTTTAAGTCCAATTCAAAGCACCCATAGTTTTGACTCATTGCTTTGCATGATAATCCTTCGATTAAGTCAATAAAAGACCCCTAGATTACGTTCATAAGGTTTGATTAGCTTAATTGTATTTTAATTGGTCAATTTCTTCTTAACAATGATAAAATTCCTTTTTACCTGTCTAATCGGCCGCCAGTGATGTGACATCCTAATTTTCGGGTTTTGTTTTCAATTGAATAAGTTGGTCTTTTTATCGGCCCACCGATAGTTCTTTTCTCTGAGTTGGCCACTCACGAGATAACTAGCCTATCAGGTGAAGCCATTAAAGAATCTAAATACAATAGATTTGAGAATTCGACCAAAAATTGACTGTTCAACCATGTTATCTGCAAGGGTCGATACAGCATGGTCAAAATCGATCAGAGATTGGAGATAGGTCAGTTCGACTGAGCTATGTGATTAGAGTATGGGTGATTCTACCTAATTGCAAAATTCTCGTCGAACGGCACTAGACCGATTTTTTTGTCATTTCTGTACCATGTGCCCGTATTTGAAATCTCGAGATTTTCACAACTAATAGAGAGTCACCAATGTGTCGAAGATGTACAATGTGGCTCGAAAATAATCGACCACGGGTCAATTACACCAAAAATTCCTAAAAGCTACTTGGTAGGCTAGGTCACACTAAAATCGTGTCAAATTAAAATTAATGGCAAATTTAAATCCAATCAGAAATTGAAAATTCTTTCATGTCACAATTTATTTTAAGAACGTCAACTCATCCTCTGAAGATTTTTTTGCAAACCCGAGATTTCGGCGAAATTTCAAAGTGAGGCCGTTTTGGACTAGGAAAATTGGACCGTTTTTAGCGCACCGTTTATCGTCAAGTTGGTTCAATTGATGAAGAAAACTCATGAGATGGCTGATGGCATCTTGGTTAAAATTATTGGCATCAAATTAGGTTCATTTGAGGGAGAATTGAAGGGGAATTTGGACCAAAATTGGATGGAAGAGGTGCAAATTCGTAGGCCAAGGGTCCCTCAACCTTTTGGACCCTTTGGGAAGCTTGTTGGGGAAGCCGAGGGGCCACAATTTGGCTGAGGATGCCAGCCAAGGTGGTGGGGGCCTTGCAATGAGTGTTTCGGGATAGAATGAAGACTTTTGAGGCAATGGTGGCCCCCCTCCAATCTTCAGCAGCCCTTCTTCTTCATTTCCAGCCACATTTCTCCATTGTTGAAGCCTTTTATGAGCTCAAAGAACCAGAGGACAGCCAACTCTCCCATCTCTCTCTCCCCTCTTCTGCCCTAAGCAAGTTTGTAGCATTTTCTCTCCTATTTTCCTTCTCTGCCTATTTCTGCTCCAGCTGACATTTCTATGAAAAACTGAGTTAAAATTTATCTTCCAATGAGCATTAGCCTTCATGCCACCCACCATCACGCTCAAAAGGCCCAAACCATTTAGGAGGACCCGCCTCCTTGCTGAACGGAGCCACCGGTCGACCTGTACGCCGACCAGAAGAAACCGATCTACAATTCGTCGGTCCGCCTGGCAACCTGCACTGCTTCGCCTATTTCGCTCGTTTCAACCGTTTTTCTTCCATTTTTATCCTATGTCCACCCATACCAACCACCAGCAAGTTCCCTTCGACCCCTAGGTGCTGCCAATCGCTGGCCAACCCCTTGTCGGAGCTCTGGCCAAGCCTATTCAGCTCTAATCCTTCTCTGGCACTCCAGTTTTTGGTGTTTCAATGGGAGTCTGAGTTTATGGTTGTCGTTCCAGCCCGGGGGCCACCTTGGATTAGTGTGGTTGAGGTTCCCGAGCATCGCCTTCGTCATTGCCACTGTGTCCGTGTCTCCGGCCTATTTAACAGGTGAGTTTAACTTATAATCCTTTTATTAGTGCCTCAACTTCCTTAGGATTTTTAATAAATGCTTAAGGGTTGTTTAGATTAGCTTAAGATGGATTAGTGTTAATCTATAATGGTTATATTAGCCTTAGAATGGATTAGTGTTAATCTAATTAGTGATATTAGCACCATTGAGAATGGATTAGTCCAATTCGGTGGACTTTCTGCAATTCGGATCTATGGCTCCTTCTCATTTCCCATTTTTGTCAATCGAAATGGGTTGCGAATTTGAAGTCAATTCCTTCTTGTGAAATGTTTTAGACATCTTTATCTACAACATATATTTTATTCTAGATTTTTAGAGATTTAGAAGTATAATAGTTCAGCTCCGTCATTTGCAAATAGAATCTCGAACTGTGTTGGAATTTGTGACCTTTCTGGATTTTAGGGGTTTCTATCAACTCTTAGATTTTGTTTGAATTTTAAAATGATTTTTTCACAAAAGATGTTTGTAACATACTCTAGTTTAACATAGTCAAATTTCATATCAAATGGATAAGTTTTCCGTCTCAAACCAAACTAATTTTGGAAAAGAGACTTTCCGGAAACAAATCCAGTTTTTGTATTGAATTGACTAATTTATTGAGCCAAATCTAGAAAGATCTGGGTTAAGATGTCTGCATAAAAAATATACGTTTGTATTTCTTTTACAATATATTCAAATTTGGGAATTTTCCAAACTCGGTTGATTAGATTTCTAGATTTAAACTTAGAGACGCACGAGTGGTCCGGTTTTTGCCAATTATGACCGATTTTAGTTTAGTGATGGTTCTTGATGCTTTTCTTGTTTTAATTAGTGTTTTTAATGACTTATGAATTTAATTTATTAGTTAATTAATTTTGGAAATTCACTATTCACGAAACACTATTCACGCGCATTGTTCATCTGAGAATGAAAAGTGCCTAATTTTATATATTTTGATCTTATGAGGTGATTTGAGTGCATAGATATATGGACATCCTGCCACAGCCCGATCCTTGAGTGCGCGCTCATTCCTCACTAGGACGTATCACCAACCCTTCCATTTTAATATGCATGCGGAAGCAAATATAAAATCCCAAGACAATAAAATAATTGGATAGAAAAGTAAGGCCATATTTTTCAAACCTGAAAAACCATAACCACACTTTTATACAATGCAAACCATATAGTATATATTACAATACTATTAGCAAAATTTAGTTTTATCAAACATTAGTTCACAACTCAGGGTTTGCAAAATAGGGTGGGGTTCAATCCTCTCCTAGGTCCTCCTTGATATTGCTAGTACGAGTACCTAGAGGGGGGTGAATAGGTATACAAAGATTTTTCTTTATAATTAATGTATACTTGTGCAATACTTAGACTGTTGAAGGATTTGCGGAAAATAATAATCAATGTATGACTAAGTAAGGAAAGAGAGAATTAAAAACGCGGTTTATAGTGTTTTGGCTTGATTCAAGCCTACGTCCACTCTTCTGCACTGACAGCTAATTTGGCTGGATTCCACTATGAACAAAGAGATGTTACAATGTTGATCTTCCTTGATTTCTCGGTGTAAATGATCTACCACACTCGCTCAAGGTATCACCAAGTATAAACACTCTCTGTGTATACAATTTCGCTCAGACTGTATCGACTAATAATCAAGGTACTTCAGACTCTGGAATTTTTCTATCAATCACATACTCAAACAACTAGAATGTCTTCCTTTTTATACTCCTTTATGCCATCATACCGTTGGCACTTACCAAAGGAATTCCTCCAACCTACCCGTTGGACGGAATCAATCAAGAAGATCATTCAAGCTATAAAAGGAACCCGACGATAGCCCATCAATCTTGTTCGTCCATACAATCAGGATCTTGGTTTTCAAGAATAGAACGAATACTTCGTCCACCATCGGATCTTCAATTGATCTAGATACGAACAAAAGAATCCGTTATATTCATCCAACCAAAAGATCTTCTCCAGACGATAGGATTAAATCCTCAACCATATACTTCGGCTCTGGATTTCCTTCGTCACTGGATCAGAAAGACTGTCAATGAGAATAGTCTTGAGTCTTGAGTCTTGAGTCTTGAGTCTCGAATCTTGAGTCTTGAATCTTGAGTACGGTGGTCGAAAGTCTTCGGACTTTAAACTAGACGATCCGAAGATACCCGAGACTAGATCGAAGGAAATGTTTTGTCAGCTTCAAAATATTCTGGAACGATTTCTCCAACAATCTCCCCCTTTTTGATGGTGACAAAACTTTCTTGTAGATTTGAACCATTTTGACCTGCAAAAACATTTTTCAAGCAATATGGCAATCTCATAAAGATTAACAAAGCAACCAGACTCTGCATCCACAGAAAATTGGTTAGTCTTTCATGAGTAATACCATATAACAACACTTGATATGAATGCAAACAGTCAAGCATTAAAATCCACAGCTAATTCAGTCAAGTTCAAGTTCACACCCAAGATTGCTCAAGTCATAAACAAACATAAAAAAACTTAAAGTCAAAGAAAGTTGAAGAAAGTTGGTTGGTTGGTTGGTTCAAATTGCTTTTCTCCCCCTTTTGTCAACATTAAAAAGGTGAGAATGAAGTTATGTCTGCTTGGGAATGCGCACAATCTGGAAATCTCCCATGGACTAGACTACTCCTTCTAGCCTCTTCAAGTCTTCCCTTAGTTGAGCTACCTCTTCTCCCTTGGCATTGGTTTGAAGTTGAAGAGCGAGGTCTTTCAATTTGTCCTCCAGGGTAACTGAAGATGCTTGTCCAGCATTTTTCATGGCTTGAATTTCACAATCCAGAGCATAGATTTGGCCACGCATTTCCAGAAGAACATCCATAATACGACGAAAATCTGCAGAATTGTCCGTCTGAGTACTTGCATTTGCTCTTTCCGATGGAGTGAATGTAGACGATGGCGCTTCTGTATAGTCTTGCAGATTTGGTGATGACGTATCGTGTCCTTCTTCAGCCTGAATTTCTTCTGGTTCTGCTGGAGATTGTCTTGGACCTTCACTATTGGCAGCATGAGGTGTGGACCTTTCTTGCTCGCCAACTCCCCCTGTCTCTAGGACATCAAGAGGGGAAGAGTGATGATCATGCTCTTCTGTATCTTGATTCTCCTTCTCTCCAGATTCAGCTGCAGACTTTTCTTGCTCTTCTTCTCCTTCTTCTTCAGCTTCTTTCTCCTTCTCTTGCTGCTCTTCTTATTCTCTGTTCTTGGCTTTCTCTTCTTCTTCTCTCTGTTTCTTCTGCTGTTCTGTTGATTGGGGAACAGAACGTCTTGTCCTTATCAAGGCAAAGATTGTGAGATCTTCCTCCTCATCTTCATCTTCATCCTCCAAGATGAGAGTTCTCTTCTTTTTAGATGAGGCATCAATGGCTTCCTTTCCCTTTCTCTTTGAAGCAGACGGAACTGGAGTCTTCACTCTGAATTTCTCCATTGCCTTAGAAAGTTCTTTCAGACGCATCTTGGTCAACATCTTTAAACCTACCACCATCTTATCGCACGGTCGAACACAAAGTGTGTGTGGCGGTTCAATATTCATGTGTCTGAAGATCTTGGTCACCAGACCTGGATAAGGCAATTGTCCCTTGTCTTTCAACATTGCTCTGTACATGTGAAAGAGAATAGTGTGAGGGAGAGAGAACTTCTTCCCTGAGTTGATTGCGTACATCAATTTTGTTTCGGAATTAGACACATCAGTCTTTGATGTAGACTTTGGCCTAATGCAATTGATCACAATTTTGTGCAGCACAATATTGATGGCACGCATCCTTGAATAGATGATTTTTCCCTCAATGTCTCTGTCTTCAACAAGGTCCATTGTGGCACGAGCAACTGAGACTTTTATTGGTTGATAACGTCCTCGTTCAACTCCAATTATGTCCGCCAACATATCCACATCCAACACATAATCCTGATCTCGAACACTAAAAGATATTCTATTCGCATCGATAAAGCTAAGATTTGAATAGAAATATGCAGTCAGTTGTGCATATCCGTCCGTGGTGTTAGTGCAAAAACGTTCCAGTTGAAACAGACTGAACTTCTCTCTCAAGTTCACATTCACAGCATCCAAGAAATCGAAGTCGACACTCCTAAGGTTTATCACCCCTCGTTTCAAACAATCTGAAAAACAAATTTTCCTGTTCTTTTGATTTGAACAACTCCATCCTCTTTCCCTTTACCTTCGCAGCAACACCCATTCTCGGTTGAAAATCAGTGAACATTTTGTCATCGTCGTTCCCACAGTCAAATTTGGGCCCGACATCCGAGGATCACTGGGAATATTCGCAAGTGCTTCCTCTGCTTTACCTTTGGGAGCAATTCCCAAATCCTTCATTTTCTTCAGAAAGATATACTCATTCCCATAGTTCTTTTCTTTAAGAAAATTATCCACTTATTTCATCGGAGTCGCAGTACTTTTCAACGCACGCTAAAGTTTGTAAATAAACGAGGGTTTTTGGACTCTTACTGGGTTTGCATCCTCGATTATCTCTTCTTCTGGATGTTGACCCGCACCTTGTGGGGTAGAAGGCGTTGAGTGACGTGGTGGAGAACGAGTCGGGTTCTGATGCTAACTCGATAATTCTTCCTCTTCTGTGAGATCGAAGTGGGTAGGTCCCTCCTTCATCCTCTGTGGTCCCCTTGTCACGATTCTTGAGGACTTCCTCGAAGACGACATCCTTCTTGTCGCTAAAAGATTTCTTTGCTTGCTTTCCCAAGAAAAGATGACAACTTTCTCGAGGATGAACTCGAAGTAGAAACCAGTTTGAGAGGAGAATGCTTTTAGGGTTTTGAAGATTGAAGGTGAAAACTGTATATATATAACTCAGTTTTGAAAAGGGGAAGTTCAAACGGTAGAAGGAAAGTGTACGAATACCTCTTTTCGAAATCGATAATTGCCAAAATTAATCCTTTTGAAAAGACAAGTTTTTCAATTTTCACGACTACAAAATAACTGAACGAAAGATCATACCTTTTCGAGTTTAGATAACAACTTACAGTCTATAGTCATCAACGTCTGAGTCTGAGATATTTGAGTCTGAGAGATTTGAGTCTGACGGTCATCAACTTTCAGAGTCTGAAGGTTGGAGAGTCTCTAGACTTTAACTTCTTCGAGCTTCAAAATGTTGAGTCTGGAACAGATAAAATCAAATTGATTTTTCTCCAAAGGCTTTGTGAATATATCCGCTAGTTGACTTTTTGAATCAACAAATTGAATCGAGATTTCTCCACTTTGAATATGATCTCTAATAAAGTGATGTCGAATTTCTATATGCTTTGCTCTTGAGTGAAGAATTGGATTTTTGGTGAGATTGATTGCGCTGGTGCTGTCACATCTGATTTCTGTGCATGAGTCTTCAATCCCAAAGTCTTGTAGCTGTTGTTTTATCCATAGAATTTGCGAACAGCAGCTTCCAAGGGCTACATACTCTGCTTCTATTGTTGAGAGAGCTACAGTGCTTTGTTTCCTTGAAAACCAAGACACATCCCCTTCCAAGCAACCGGCAAGTTCTGAAGTACTCTTTCTATCGACTCTGCAGCCGGCCAGATCTGCGTCTGAATATCCCAGAAGATTAAAGTCTCCCTTCTTAGGATACCAAAGACCAATGCTTGAAGATGAAGCAACGTATTTAATAATACGTTTTGCAGCATTGAGATGGGATTCTCTAGGATCTGATTGAAACCTAGTACAGATGCAAACACTCAACAAAATGTCAGGTCTAGAAGCAGTAAGATAAAGAAGTGAACCAATGATGCTCCTGTACAGCTTTTGATCAACTTTCTTCCCTTCCTCATCTTTGTCTATCTTCAAAGAACTTGACATTGGTATATCAGTCTTCTTGCAATTTTCCAATCCAAATCTTTTGACAAGATCATTAGCATATTTTTCTTGGTAAATGAAAATTCCTTCCTTCAATTGCTTTATTTGAAGGCCAAGAAAGAATGTTAACTCTCCCATCATACTCATTTCATACTCATCCTGCATAGACTTAGAAAATTTCTTGCATAGATTTTCATTAGGAGATCCCAAAATAATATCATCCATATATATTTGAACGAGTAAAAAGCTTTTGTTTTCCTTTTTGATAAATAGAGTAGTATCTACTTTACCTTTAACAAAACCATTCTGTAATAAAAACTTACTTAGTCTGTCGTACCAAGCTCGAGGTGCTTGTTTTAGACCATACAAGGCCTTTTTTCGGTCGAAGATCGAGTCGGCTTCTTTGGATCTTCAAATCCAGGCGGTTGTTCCACATAAACTTCCTCTTGGATAAATCCATTTAGGAAAGCACTTTTGACGTCCATTTGGAATAACCTGAAATTTTTGTAACAAGCAAACGCAAGTAATAGACGAATAGCTTCTAACCTTGCTACAGGAGTGTAAGTCTCCTCATAGTCTATTCCTTCTTCTTGCGTGTATCTTTTAGCCACGAGTCTTGCTTTATTCCGTATGACTTTTCCCTTTTCGTTCATCTTGTTTCTGAACACCCATTTGGCTCCAATAACAGTTTTACCTTTTGGTTTAGATGTCAATTCCCAGACATTGTTAATGTTGAACTGTCTGAGCTCCTCTTGCATAGCTTCAATCCAGCTTTCATCAGATAAAGCTTCTTCTATGCTTTTTGGTTCAATTTCAGAGATGAGAGCAACAGCACTAGACTCTTCACGTCTTTTGGATCTGGTGTGAATTCCTTCATTAATTTCACCGATAATGAGATCTTTAAGATGACTGGACTTGTGCTTCCAGTTACTGGTTGATTTTTCTGGATGATGATCTCTTTCTTTATTTGAATCTTTATGAGCATCTTGATGCTAGTTTTCCAGAGTCTGAGATACTTTTTGAGTTGTAAGCTTTGGAAGGTGCGGAGCAAGTTCAGACTCTTCATATTGAGTCTCGATTTGGATTTATCTTGCGTAGAGTCTTGAAATTTGACATTCATTGACTCCTCCCGTACTGGCTCTTCTTATTGTAGACTCGTAGGCTTTGCTTGATGTAGAATATCCAAGGAAGATGCCTTCATCTGATCTTTCTTCAAACTTACCAACTCGATCTTTTGCATTTTTCAATATAAAGCATTTGCAACCGAACACATGAAAGTATGAAACAATAGGCTTCTTACCTTTGAATAATTCATAAGGGGTTTTCTCAAGAATAGGTCTTAGGAAGACTCTATTGATGATATAGCATGCTGTTGAAACAGCTTCAGCCCAAAATCGTGAAGAAATTTTGCTTTCAATTAAAAGAGTTCTAGCCATTTCTTGAAGAGATCTATTCTTTCTTTCCACAACTCCATTTTGCTGAGGAGTGTATGGAGAGGAGAATACATGTTTAAAACCAGATTCATCACACAATTTTGTGAAATCTTGATTTTCGAATTCACCTCCATGATCTGTTTTTATACATGAGATAACACATCCTTTTTCATTTTGAACCTTTTTAGCAAATTTTTCAAAATACAAAAAGGTTTCTGACTTACTTGCAAGGAAATATACCCAAGTAAAGCGAGAGAAATCATCCACGATTACTAGGCAGTATTTCTTACCTCCAATACTCTGAGTTCTGGTTGGTCCGAAGAGATCCATATGTAGCAATTTGTAGTACATGATTAGTAGAGACATGATTTATTTGCTTAAATGAATTTCTTACCTGTTTTCCCAGAATACAGGGTGTGCATGGATCGGACTTTTGATATGGTAATTTGGGTAGACGTCGAACAAGCTGCTTTGATGAGATTTTGGCTAATTGCTTCATATTGACATGGCCAAGCTTTCTGTGCCATAAGCTCGCTTCATCTTGAATTGAGATTAGACATTGTGATTCATTTAATTTCATGTCTAAGAGATAGATGTTTCCATGTCTTCGACCCATGAAAGACTGAGTAGAGTCTTTACTAATTCCATAGCAAATTCCTTCTTGAAAGGAGATCTTGAAACCAGTATCACATAGTTGGCTAATCTTTGAGGAGGTTATAGTTGAGTCCTTCCACTAGAGAAACATTGCTTATTGTGAGATTTCCAATTTTCACAGTTTCAAATCCCACAATGCTACCTTTGCCGTTTCCTCCAAATGAAACATTTCCACTATTTACTTGAACAAGCTTTATGAAGCACTTTGAGTCTCCTGTCATGTGTCTTGAACATCCGCTGTCAAGATACCATTTTATCTTTTTCTTGATGGAGACCTGCATTTAAAAGAGAGTCTCAAGTTTTCTTTGGTACCCAAATTTTCTTGGGTCCTTTGGTGTTAGTAGGATAAGCATTATTAGGCTATACTTTCTTAACAGGCTTCCAAACCATAGGACACTCTTTTTCAAAGTGATCCTTACTGTTACACTTTGAACACCTTAGAGCATTTTGACCTACAGACTTTACAAAAACTTTCTTGAAATGATTTTTGTAAGCCTCTCTTGACGGTCTTTTCTTTATTCTTTCTTTAACTTTAGGAAAATCAATCAAGGGAATTGTTTCCGCTGTCATGCCTAGACCAGACTTATTGAAGTAAGGTCTTTGAACTGAAAGAACTTTTTCAAGCTTTTCGGATCCTATCGAAAATTTCTTTGAAATATTTGATAAGTCCGTTTTTAAGAAAACATTTTCTTTCAAAAGATCATCTACTTTTTCTTTAAGAGCAGAAACTTTTTGGTCTAGACTTTTAACTCTTTCTTCTAGAATGACTTCCTTTTGTTTTTGAGCTGAGTTTTCCTTTTTAAGTTCGGAAATCCTTTTGAGAGAAGTCTTAAGACTGAAACACAGTTCATCAATGTATTTAGAGATTTTGACAGGAATTTTAAAATCACTTACCTCAAATTCACTGTCTGAGTCTGATCTAGAATCTGAATCTGAGTCTGAATGTGCCATCAAACATATGTTGGCATATTCATTATCACTTTCTTCACATTCTGTATCACTCCAGGTTTCGACTTTGAGAGCTTTTCGAAACTTCTCAGCTTTTCCTCTTTTCTTCTTTAGAAGAGGACAGTTGGGTCTGATGTGTCCCTTCTTCTTACATTCGAAGCAGACTACATCTTTGTTTGGTTCCTCATCATCAACAGACTTGGTCTGCTGTCTCTGGAAACTTTGTTTCTTTGAGTTGAACCTTCTGCCTTTTCTATTCAGTTTTCTGAATCTTCTTATCATGAGGGCGAGCTTCTCATCATCCATATCATCTTCAGAATCTGCATCATCAGAATCATCGTTTGATTTTAATGCAATAGATTTCTTACCTCTTGGATCTTCGTCTTCATTAATTCATTCCACTTCATATGATTGAAGAGTTCCAATCAGCTCGTCGACAGATAGTGGCATAATTCTTTGCGTCTCTCTTATTGAAGTCTTTATATGATTCCACTCCTTGGAGAGTCCACGCAGTAGCTTGTTCACCTTCATGGGATCAGAAATTTTTTTTCCTTGGTTCTCAAGACCATTAACAATATCTGTAAAATGAATAAACATGTCAGTTATAGATTCTCCTGGTTTCATTTTGAAGGCTTCATATTGACTGAGGAGAATGTTGATTCTGGTCTCCTTCACTCGATCTGTTCCTTCATAGGTGATGTGTAATCTATCACATACTTCTTTTGCTGTAACACAAGAAGATATTCTGTTATATTCAGTTGGAGATAAGGCACAATATAAAGAGTAAATTGCTTTTGCATCGAGTGCTTGTCTCTTGTTTATCTCTTCCTGAGTCATTCCGCTGACATCAACAGTTTATTTTCCTCTTTCAGAGATTGATGCAGCAGTAGGAGTGATTCCTCTTTCCACAACGTCCCATTCCAGAGGATCCTTGGATCGTAGGAAAGCTTTCATCTTGTTCTTCCAGATGTTGTAATCCTTTCCATCAAAGTAGGGTGGTCTGGTATTGCTTTGCCCTTCCATCAACCCTGGTGCTAGCATACTAGCCATGGATCTTTTACTCTGAAGTAAAACACTTCAAACAAAGTAAGAACACAGGCTCTGATACCAATTGATATTGCTAGTACGAGTACCTAGAGGGGGGGTGAATAGGTATACAAAGATTTTTCTTTATAATTAATGTATACTTGCGCAATACTTAGACAGTTGAAGGATTTGCGGAAAATAATAATCAATGTATGACTAAGTAAGGAAAGAGAGAATTAAATACGCGGTTTATAGTGGTTCGGCTTGATTCAAGCCTACGTCCACTCTTCTGCACTGACAGCCAATTTGGTTGGATTCCACTATGAACAAAGAGATGTTAAAGTGTTGATCTTCCTTGATTTCTCGGTGTAGATGATCTACCATACTCGCTCAAGGTATCACCAAGTATAAACACTCTCTGTGTATACAATTTTTCATTTGTATCGACTAATAATCAAGGTGCTTCAGACTCTGGAATTTTTCTATCAATCACGTACTCAAACAACTAGAATGTCTTCCTTTTTATACTCCTTTATGCCATCATACTGTTGGCACTTACCAAAGGAATTCCTCCAATCTACCCGTTGGACGGAATCAATCAAGAAGATCATTCAAGCTATAAAAGGAACCCGACAATAGCCCATCAATCCTGTTCACCCATACAATCGGGATCTTGGTTTCCAATAATAGAACATTCCAAGAATACTTCATCGACCATCGGATCTTCAATTGATCTAGATACGAACAAAAGAATCCGTTATATTTATTCAACCAAAAGATCTTCTCCAGACGATAGGATTAAA
The DNA here is from genome assembly GCA_017140325.1 of Eucalyptus leucophloia subsp. euroa. NCBI lineage: Eukaryota > Viridiplantae > Streptophyta > Magnoliopsida > Myrtales > Myrtaceae > Eucalyptus > Eucalyptus leucophloia. Next base: position 35,901,311 of record CM029478.1, read on the forward strand.
TCCTCAACCATATACTTCAGCTCTGGATTTCCTTCGTCACTGGATCAGAAAGACTGTCAATGAGAATAGTCTTGAGTCATGAGTCTTGAGTCTTAAGTCTCGAATCTTGAGTCTTGAATCTTGAGTCTGGTGGTCAGAAAGTCTTCAGACTTTAAACTAGACGATCTGCAGATACCCGAGACTAGAGGCGAAGGAAATGTTTTGTCAGCTTCAAAATATTCTGGAACAATTTCTCCAACACTCCTCCGGGTCCTCCTCTTCTTCGACAATCTCTCCTTCCTCCTCGCTCCAACTGGAGCCCACGGCTGAATATACCGAAGAGTCCGAGTCGCCCTCGAGCTTAGAATCCTTCGCATCAACCACCGATCCACCCTTGGGATATGTTGTGCCTTTCCCGAACGCTACCTCCAAAACGTACAAAGGTACATCACATTCCGGTATAGGACCTTCCCTTCGTCCACCATTGTAATGGCGATACCACGACCAGTATTTTTGGGGCACCTTTTGGGGTTTACCCACATCAACCCAGACGATAGACTTCACCATTACATATTCTAGTCCTTCAGGGTAATGGTGTATCGGGATGTGATAACCTATCCTAGTGATTTCCTCAGATATGCTAAAATGCATGGGAGGGGGTGGAGGTGCTGTCATCTATGGACCTGAAATGTTATCTCACAACGGGGTAAGACGACGTTTCAGTAAGTTCTACCCCCTAAGACTTGATTAGGAAGCCAATACGCCCTAAGGGCTACCTAAGCACAATCACAAGTTAGAGGACTTACCTTGGCCTCAGTTCCTCCCTGCAAATCAATTCAATTCAAATAGACATCCAATCAATCACCACAGATCGAGTCATCGGTCAATCGACCTAGTTGATTACATGTCACTCAGACCATTCCCCAGTCATCTCAGTCAATACTATCTATGTGTCCAATAAAAATCCAAGACTATTCACCCTAGGTCATATATAGATAACAGCTTACCCTAAAGGCTAATAATAGTATATCGTTCTTTCTCTAAGGTGACCTATCGAGTCACCGAGCCGATATAAAATATTGTTCCTTCTCCAAGATGACATGTCGAGTCACCGAGCATATTATTGTATAACGTTCTTTCTCCGAGACAACATATAAAGCTATTGAGGCATTATATCATACCTTATTTCCAAGACAACATATAGAGCCATCGAGCCGGTATTGCATACCGTCTTATCTCCAAGACGACATAGAGTCATTAAGCCGGTATTGTATATTGTTCCAATCATACAATCAATTTACCATTTTTATCATACCCTATAAAAATACACGTGTGTTGGTACACGGCCGGCCTTAGCCAAAGTATGAGGTTTTCACTTTTAAACCTTCCAACTATTTTCAATAGTCCCAAAATAGATTTTTGGCGCTATAAACCGACGCCCAGTAATTTTTCAATTAATTACCGAAATTAACTAACTTAGGAATAAATCCTAAAATCACCATTAAATCAATTCAACACAAATTAACGTTCGAATAAATAAACAGATTGCACCACAATAATCAGCATAAAATTCCGGTCACCAACTATCCTAGTCTAATTTCCAAAAAATAAATATGGAAAATATTAAATAAATGCCAATAAATCCAACTTAGGTTCGTAATGCCTAATTGGATGCCGAAATAGACTCGGAAAAATTCCGAGACTCGTTGAATAAATACTAAAGTTTATTTACTCATTAATTGCCTTAACTAACCACCTAACATGCATCAGCGGATAATTAAATTAACTAATCTTATCTAATCTATCCACCTAACCATGCTTAATTTAATCAAATCAACCCCTATGTGTAATTAATCTACTAAGCGAGGATTAGTGAGTTAAACTCACTTGTTTGACGATCCGGTCGGTTCAAATTGACGGGCACGCAATGGGACTTAATTCTTCCCAAGGTGGGCCTAACTTTTGGGGCCAGGAAAGTCCTCAAAACGAGCTAACACTGTGCTAGAAACCCATTGTCTTAGCTCCTTGTTTTGGGCTGCAAAAGAAAAGAAACAAGGCTAGTTCGGCAAGGCTGGAGTGGAGGAGGCAGTAGGGGTCGGTCGCAAGTTAGGGCGGAACTTGGCGGGCCTTCAGTCACGGCACATGGCGACGTGGATGAGCTAGACAGCTCTAGCATGGGCTGAAGTAGCGAGGCTGGATGGTAGAGGCGCAGCTTGAGGCGTCGGGGTTGTGCGGCACGCAGCAAGCAACAACGGTCACTCGATGATAGCATGCGGTCCGGAGGGCTTCGGTTGGTTTCCTCGGCGGTTCCTCCGCTTTTTGGCATCAAGAAGCAAATTGAAGGAGGGGAAAGAAGGGTTGGTCGACGGTCACAAGGGGGAAGGAGAAGATGAGGGAGCAAGGGGGACCACTTGGCCTTTTCTTCTCTCAAAATGTCCCATTGAGGGCTCCACCAACTTAGCTGGCTTACACAGCAATCCTCTCAGCCCTTTGGCTTCCTCTAGAAGCCTTGAAGAGGTCCAAAATGTCATGGATCATGGGGCATACAAATTGTACAAGTTTTCTCTCCAATTGGACCTCAAATACTTTTTGAATCCTTCTAATTTGGCTTCTAAAAATTCCATTATCGAATCAATAATCAAATTAGTATTTTTTTTCTCACCAATACAACTCACTTGCTTCCCAATTGCACGACAAAAAAATGATCACGGACTTTTTCTGGACAAAAATGGCCCTAGGACGACTTTTTTCCCAAAATGTCTTGGGTTTCGGAAAAATCTTCTGAGACTGAATCGACGCTCCTAGAATTAATTGTGACATTATAGAACTTTCAATTTCTAAAATCAGACTCAAATTTGTGGTTAATTTCAATTCGGCACAATTTTAGCGTGACTTAGGCTACTAGGTAGGTTTCATAAATTTTTAGTGCAAATGACCCATAGTCGTTTTTCTTCAAGCCACAATGAACCAACTCGATGTATTGGCAACTCTCAGTTGTCGTGAAAATCTCGATGATTCAAATATAGACACAGGGTACCAAAACGATAGAAAAATCGGTCTAGTACCGATCGACGAGAATTTTTCAATTTTGTGGAGTCACCCACGATCAACCACACATCACAGTCAAGCCGACCAATCTCTGATCCCTAATCAATTTTTTTTTTGTGCCATAATGGCCTTTAAAGATAAGCACGGTCGAATAGCCGATTCCTGATCGAATTCTCAAGTCTATTGCCTTAAAATTCCTTAATGGCTTCCCCTGATAGTCTAGTTATCTCGAGAGTAATCAACTCTGAAAACAGCCCTATAGGCGGGTCGATCAAATGCCCGATTTATTCAATAAAAAATAGGATTGAAAAGCTGGAATGTCACACATCCTCATGAATTGAGTGATTTTCACAAAAAGGGAAATATGCTTTGTTTGAGGGACACTGAAATGGACCGCCTTTAGGGGAAAAATGATTTGAAATTTTATAGGCAAGCATGGTGCATTGGTTAAATGCTCAAAGATAAGAAAGGAATCTTAATGGTGTGCTTGCGTGATCAAAAGTTGGACCACCACCCAATGGGAGTTTAGGGGCGAGACCCAGCGAGAGTCAAAAGCCAATCGCAACAGATTCTAGACCAATGTCCCTCTTTAGGAAACCGTCTAAACGGGAGTTCTAGACGTAGCCGTGTCTGACAGGGCAGGACGATGCCTAATATTTATCGATAGCCTGGTGGGAGTCGGATGAGCGCTGACTAGGAAGTTAGCCATGGTCAGAAGGTCATTAATAACTAGAGCACGCATGAGTTTAGAGCTCGATGGTCGCTGACTGGAAAGTTAGCCATGGCTGGGAAGTCATAAATTAACTGAATTGTCAACTAGGAGTTGATCGTGGCCGATGAGCTGTAAGAATTGGAAACACACATGAAGGTTGAGATGGTTGGGCCTTATTATGAGGTAAAATTGTGTAGCACGGTATAAAAAGTGTCAAAACGATTTTACCTTATAATTGGGACCTGTGTGATCGAGTGATGCATGATAGGTGGCGCACTAAAGTGCAAAAGCATAGGTGAATCATGGCATCTTTGGTTTTGACTGTGCATGAGTTGAGCACATTGTTTATGGTACACATGCATGAATTGATATCGTGCAGGGTGTGGTAATGGCTTGGTGAGATCGCTTATGACACGACTGGCATGTGATTGATGAACTGCATCATCTAATGGCCATGTGCATTGCATGTATCATGCTGTATTATAATGTGCAGGGTATGGCATACTAGTAAGGTTGCATGTGAACTAATTATTGAGTGTTGGTTGTTGATTTTTGGTTTGTTTGTGGGGTGGTTCTAAAGAGATACCCTGAGTTGAGTTGGCGTTCTAATTGAGGGACTAGAGGGAGGACTCGCTAAGATTTATTTCTCACTGGTTATTGTATAACCATTTTCATGTCCCTAGTGTGAAGAACCTAGAACTTGAAGCGGAAGGGTCAAAAGCGTAGGTGGCTCAGTAGTTCTTTTTAAGATAAACGTTTTGTATAACCCTTAGGTGTTTATGAAGGTGTATTTGATTTGAAACCGATTGTCCTGCTTTTCTATCCCATGTATGTTGTTGTTAGGGGATTAGTTAGTTCACTTCCGTATGTGCAATAAAATAAAAAGGTTAGTGACGAGTCTTGGGAACGTCACAAAATTTTATCAACCACTGAGGAATGTGCACGTGTTTGAGGTTCGGGGCGTGACAAGCGGGGTTGGCTAGTTCAGCCCCTTTCCGGTCAGTTCTTGACCTCCGCGACGAGTTCCGAGATTCTCCCAATGTCAATTTAACTTTTGCACCTTTAATTTCCAAAATTCTATAAATTGACTCTTGAATTTCATTAAATTGCAAATTAACCCCAAATTGGACATTTTAATGCAATTCCCAATTTTGGCTTGGTTTTTTGTAAATTAAACCCACTAGATCAATTACTTGACGCCTCAAGATTATGATGGAGCTTTTGAAATTGATTTTTGACTATTGGATCGAAATTTCGACTATCGAATCAAACCAATGCCAAAATCACTTAATTTAGGGGTATATAAAAGAAAATTTCCTCCATTCTCAAGGGCGCTTCTATCACACCCCGAACTTCGAGTGTGCACACATCCTTTGGTGGTCGACTAAAATTTGTGACGTTCCTAAGATGTGTCACCGACCCTTTTTATTTTATGCACATGCTGAAGTAAATTATACAAACCTCGGACAACAACAAACATGTGATAAAAAAAAAAAGCAGAACAACCCAATTTCATTAAAACACACTTTAAATACAATCCAAGTCAGTCCTACAAGTCTGCACATTAAGGTCTACCCCAAAAGAATTACTGGACAACCTCTACTCCGAATCCCTTCGACTCTAGCTCGGGATCCTCCACGACACCCTCCAATATCTCCAGACTAAGGACCTGAAAATTGTAAACCACGATGGGGTGAGAATAAATCTCAGCGAGCCAACGCCTTAAACCATGACTAGGACGAGAATTCACTTAAAGGCGTCTTGTGACATCCTGAATTTCAGGTTTTGTTTTCGATTGGATAAGTTGAGCTTTTCATTGACACGCCTATAGTTCTTTTCTCTTAGTTGGCCTCTCATGAGATAACTAGCCTATCAGTGGAGCCGTTAAGGGATTTTAACGCAATAGTCTTGAGAATTCGATCAAGAATCAACTGTTCGACCGTGCTAGTCTATAAGGGCCACTACGGCACAGTTAAAAATCGATCAAAGACAAGAAATAGGTCGATTCAACTAAGATACATGATTAGTGTGTGAGTGATTCTATTAATTGCAAAATTTCTGTCGAACGGTACTAGACCGATTTTTCTGTCATTTTCATACATTGTGTCCATATTTGAAATCTCAAGATTTCCACGACAACTAAGAGTCGCCAATGTGTCAAAAATATATAACGTGGCTCGAAACTAATCGACCACAAGTCAATTGCACTAAAAATTCCTAAAAACTACCGTGTAGGTTAGGTCACGCTAAAATCGCGCCAGATTGAAATTAACCGTGAATTTGAACCCGATTTCAAAAATTGAAAGTTCTGTCATGTCACGATTCATTTTGGGAATGTTGAATCATCCTCCGAAAATTTTTTGGCGAGTTCAAGATTTTATGGAAAATCATTTCAGATTATTCAAAAATGAAAGGAAATTCGGATGGGCCAAATTGAAGGGATTTTTGGCCTCCTTAGTGAGCTATTTGGTGAAGGGGACTTGCAGAAATTGTGTGGGCTTCCTCCTCAACGAAATTTGGACGTCAATTGGAGAGATTTGTTAAGAAATTGGATTTCGGATAAATCGGAAAAAGAGTGAAATTCGGATGGGTGAAGGAAAGAGCAATTTTTGCTATCCAAAGTTGATTATTTGATGGACTTATCTTGCTAGAAAGTATTCGAGGACTAAGGGATATGCATGAAGACTAGGGGGACCAAGCTTTAATTGAATTGGATAAATTTTGTTGACTTTTGCTCCTTAGCTCTTCCTATCTCGCACATCTCTCTCTCTTAGCCGTTCCCCCTCACTCCTTCGCTCACTGACTCCCCCTCATTTCCCTCAAGTGACCATCCCCTCTACCATTTTTCCTTGCAGCTTTATCTTCTTTCTCTTTTCCTTCGCTTATCCCATCTCCATTCTCCTCTCCACCGCTTGACCACTCCCACACCAGCACACCACCGCCTATTCCCTTCAACCGCAACACCTCAGCCTCACCATTCACTCCCTCTACATGCATCTCCATTGATTCTTCTTTGCCACCGAAGTCAACTCTGCATGTCTTCATTCCACTGGAGCAATCCATCCACCATCTCTACCTCAAGACCGAAGCTGCTACTCCTCTTTCACGCTGCCACGAAGACACCAGCAGCGCCCCTCCCCTTCGGCTTCCCTCCCGCACACCCATCTGTCCACCGAGTCAACGTTCAACACTAGCCCCCTCCATCAAAGTCACCCCAGCAACTCCCACTGATTCTTTTCTCTAGTCGAAGCCACGTGCTCATCCCCACCGATCCTCCTTCATTTGCCACAAAGACCACCCACCACCGAAGTCAACACCAGTAGTCGGTTGATCGCATGCCTCAACGCCACACACCCCACCATCTTCTGTCTCCCTTCCACCGTCAACCGAGCATCCCCATGAAGCTGACTTCTCCACTTCAGTTCTGCCAACCCCTTCTCCACTGAAGTCCATCTCCACAAAGCCAGCCCATGCCAGCGAATTTCATGAGCCCAGCAGCCCACGTGAGTTTCAGTCTAGTCCCAACTCACCAACCAGCCCGTCTTCAGCCTAGCCCGCGCATCTCGGCCCACTTGAAGTCAGCCCAAGCAACCGCAGAACTTCCAGTAGTAACCGTGGGCTTTGTAGCCATTTTTTGCCTGGTTCAAGCCTCAGTTGGTGCCACCGAAAGTTTGAGTATTGGCTGCCATCGCACCGCCATCGTGGTGAACCGACTTTCACACTAAACCAATGAGTTTATGCACTGAACTCTACTCAGGATATTAATAACGTTTAAGGGGTGTTTAGTTTAAGTTAATAAGGGATTAGGTGGTTAGTCAGATTGGATTAGTGGCATAATTAGTTAATTATGCATGTTAGGTGGTTAAAGTAGCATAATTAGAGACTAGATAAATTGTATTATTTATCTAGATTGGTTCAAGAATTTTCTAAGCCCATTTCGATATTTAATTAGGCATTTTTGGCCTAAGTTAGCATTTTTTGGCATTTAAATGGATTTATTTAATTAATTTTGGTAATTATTTCATTATTAAATATTTTCCGAAAATTAGACCGGGATAGCTAGTGATCGGAATTTCGTGCTGATTGCAACAGTGTGGTTAATTTCTATAATTGAGTGTTAATTTGTGAAAACTAAGTACTTATTGGAATTTTGGTCATTTATTCCAAAATTTGTGAATTTTGGTATTTATTCAGAAAATCCTTGGTGTCGGATTTTAACACAGAAAATGATTTTATATACTATATAAAACAGTGGGATTTTAAAAAGGAGGATATCAATTTTTCAGGTTAGATTTGACCGTGTACCCACACATGACTATTTTCACTAGGTGTTTTTAATACGAAGAAAATAGGCCAAGTGCATTATCTTAATTGAGACATTTAAGTGCAATGCATGGTGTCCTTGGCCGTAATTGAGTGGTTGTATGTTGATTAAGATAACCCGTCCCATGCTGTTAAGCTGGGCCTTAACCCTTATATGGGACACCCCTGGACAACGGAAGCCATTCGCAGTAGATTATGGACCTTTGCTCCTTCGTGAAAGCCGTCTAAGAAAGACGTAGTTGTGCTCAATGGGGTGAGACGACACCTGACTATGCCAGAAGACTGCCGAATAGAGAGTAGGTCGTGCTATATGCCGAGATCAAAACTAAGAACGCATGATTAATTGAGTTGAACGCGCTGGAATATAGGACAAAATTATGTGGCATGGTATAGGACGTGTCATAATTATTTGGCCCTATAATCAGGACCCCTATACTTGGTTTCAATTGAGTATGGCGTTCCAGTTGATGAGCTTAATTACTACTCATGTTTTTGTGGCTATCTGTCATATGAATTGTACTGACTTGCAGGGTGGATCTGAGATCAGGTAAGTCTCTATGGTTATGTAGTTAAGACGCCTCTAGGCATATTACCCTCCTAATCGGGGTTTAGAGTGTGAACTCACTGAGATTTATATCTCACCCCGTCGTGGGCTCCTTTCTTTTCAAGGACGTAGAGTGGTGGATCTAGAGACGAGCTGAGGGGACTTGAGGAGTAAGTCAGTTAGGACAGTTTCTTTTTGAAAAACCGTTCTTTGTAGACTTTTGTACATGACTTAGCGTGTTTATAAAAGTATGTTTTGTTTGTGAATCTATTGTCCTACTTTTTTTTTTATCCTAAGATGGTTACTGTCAAGGGATTTGTTATTCGCTTCCACATGTGCAATAAAATAAAAAATGGTCGACGGCTCGTCCTAAGAAGTCGCATTTTTAATCAACCACCGAGGGATGGGCACGCGCTCAAGGACGGGGCATGACTCGTCTTAAACATACATGCATCAGTAAATGCATTCAAGTACTGGAACACATCCTATCACTCATCAAACAATTCACAAGAGTCCCGATTATAAGGCCAAATCATTACGACACGTCCCATTTCATACCACACAATTTCGTCCCATAATCAGGCGCGAGTAACTTATATCGGTTGTTCAATCCACACCCAATATTCACTCTCTATATTCAAATTCAATACTCAATACTCAATCTTAATCTCAATCTCAATACTCAATACTCAATCTCAATACTTAAGGTTCTAGAGTTGTCCCCTGACACGAAGTTCCGATATCGTGTGGCACTTAGTCCTTGACCACAATAAGTAATAGCTCAAATTACTAGAGGTGGCTCCCACGAAGTCAAGCTATCGTGTAGCACTTAGTTCTCGACTATCATAAACAATAGCTCAAGTTATTAGAAGTGGCTCCCACGAAGTCAAGCTGCCATGTAGCACTTAATTCTCGACTATCATAAACAATAGCTCAAGTTACTAGAGGTGACTTCCACGAAGTCACACTGTCATGTAGCACTTTGTTCTTAATTATAATAAATAATAACTCCAGTTACTAGAGGTGGCTTCCATGAAGTCATGCTGTCGTGTAGCACTTAGTTATTGATTATAATAAATAATAGCTCAAGTTACTAGAGGTGGCTCTCACGAAGTCAAGTTGTCGTGTAGCACTTAGTTCTTGATTATAATAAACAATAGCTCAAGTTACTAGAGGTGGTTCTCACGAAGTCACGCTGTCGTGTACCACTTAGTTCTCAACTATCATAAACAATGGTACAAGGTTCTAGAGGTGGCTCATACAATGCTTTTGTGACATCTTGAAATTCGGACCCGTTTCGATAAAGTGAAATAGGCATTTCATCGACGTGCTTATGGTCCTTTTTCTCTTAGCTGATCACTCACGAGTTAACTAACCTATTGGATGAAACCGTTAAGGGATGTATCCGTGGTAAAATCCCTAAAAGCTACCTAATTGATTGGATTGGACTAAAATCGCGTTTGATTGATTCTAACCATGAAATTTAATTTGGTTTTGGGAATTGAATATTTGAGCGTGTCACAATTCATTTTTAGGATCCTATCTTATCGTCCATCAAATTATTGACGAGTCCGAAATTTCAGGAAAGAAATTATCGGAGGAAAAATTGAAGACCAAAAGAAAATAGAAAGGGAAAGAGAAAAGAAATAAAATAAGAATAATGGTATTATTTTATTTCTCTCTCTCCTTCTCTCTTCTTTTCTCTCTCTCTCTCTCTCCTCTTCCCTTACCCTCATGTGTTTTCCCTCCCCACCAACCGCCTACCCTTGCCAATTCCAAATTGGCTTCTCTCTCTTTCTTCTTTTTTTCTTTCGACTAGTCAACCCCCTATCTCTTCTTCTCTCTCTCTCTCCTTTCGTTCGAACGAATAGAACCGGAAGCGGAAGAAGCCGAGACAGCAGCAAGCCGCCATCGCCGCCCACGCACCGCCGCAGCTCGCCACCAGGCCATCGTCCCATCGTTCACGCACGCCCCCACGTCCGTCGCTCACTGCCGTCCCTCCCCCGCACAATCCGACCTCTCTCGCTCGGCCACCGTTCCGCTCTGTCCGGCTATCTCCAGCCACCGTTTGAAGCCGCCAGACCTCCATTGGCCCTCCCCGGAGCTCCGCCTGCTCTCTCGACCCCTTGCTGCCCCCAACCATCTCATTTTCCCATTGTTTTGCAACTAGGTCAGTAAACCCGCGAGTGGGTTTCCAACTGGTTCGTGGTCGGTTTTGGGCCGTTTCCGGGCTCCAAACCCGAGCCATGCTTTGGGAGGAATTGATCCTCGCACTGTCCCCATCGGATTGATGCGAGTTGCGCACGATTCTGATGAGTAATCTCACTAATCCTTGCTTAGTGAGATAATGACATTTATTGGTTGTTTACTTTTATTTAATTAGGTTTAGGTGGTTAGATTAGTGTTTATTAGCCAATTGTGATGCAAATTAGACAAATTGAATGTGTATTTAGCAAGTAAATATGGTCTACTATTTATTGAGGATAACTCGGGATTTTTCCGACCCTTTATCGGGCTTCATTATGACAATTCGGGCCTAAGTGGAATTTTTGGTATTTAAATATTATTTTTCAGAATTAAATAAATTAATTAATTATTTTCCGAAAATTCAACTTTGGGATGGTCAGTGATTGGAATATTATGCTGATGACCGTGGTGAAGTCTATTTATTTAATCGGGCTTTATTTTGAGCTAAATTGAATTTTTAATATTAATTATTTAATTTTCGAAATTATTTATTTATTTATTTATTTTTCGGAAATTAAGGTTGAGATGGCTGATGACCGAAATCTCATGCCGATTGTCGTGACACAGTTCGTTTATTTATTTGATCTCTACATTGCATGGAATTAAATAAATTCTGATATTTTAGGGATTTACCCTAAATTGATTGGAATTGATTGAGATTTAATTATTGATTGGTAAATGGCCAAGTATGTTTATTTAGCATTTATAATGCTTTGATGAGTTATAAAGTGAGTAGAATTGTGAGAGTGAATCGAAAATACTCTGGGCTTGAACCGATCAAACACGGTGTATGGGCCTACGTGGTTCGGTGATTGGGATATCACTGGCAAAAACGGCACTTTAAATAATGCACGTATCGGTCTAGTACTCATATTGTTATAGGCATGTATGGTTTGGTGATTAAGGACATTACTGGCGAAAACAACGCCTTAAAGAATGCATGTAATTGTCTATTGAACACATTGTCATAGGCATGTGTGGTTTGGTGATTAAAGACATCACTAGCGAAAACGGCACCTTAAAGAACACACACAATTGTTTATTGAACACATCGTTGCAGGCATGTGTGGTTCGGTGATTTGGGATATCATTGGTAAAAACGGTGCCTTAAAGAACACACGCAATTGTCCAGTGGATATGTCACCTTGGCGAACTTGACGCCCGAGAGCGTTGATGTGGGTCTGTGACCGAGTGCCTGATGGGAGGTTATATGGTGTGGAATCAATGACCTAGAATGGTCCATCTGACATGTAATCGACTAGTTCAATTAATCAATGATTTGATCAGATTGTCATGATTTGATTGATTGTTCGTTATGATTTATGAAGCGTTCATATATAACCTTGAATTGCAAGTTGAGATTGAGGCCAAGGTAAGTCCTCTGACTCGTATTATGTTTAGGCAACCAAGTAGTGTATTGGTTCCCTAATTGAGTCTTAGTGGGGTAGAACTCGCTGAGACATAGTCTCATCCCGGTTGTGAGACAACATTTCTAGATCTTGATGACGAGCTAAGGAGGAGGAATCTGAGAAGGAGAACTCGTAGATGAAACCTAAGGATAAGGATTTTTGGAAGAAGAAGATAATACCGAAAGGGATCTTGAGTACGACCTGGATGGACTGAGATTCCATCTTCTTTTGAGAACTCCATTTTGATGTGAATAGAGTTAGAGTAAAAAAGTTGTGAATAGTTGTGAAGTACTCTGGTTTGTGTTTTGTATAAAAGTTTGGTTATAAATTTCAATATGAAAAATATGACCTTGCTTTTCTATCCCATCATTTTACTGTCTAGGAATTTGTAACTGCTTCCACATGTGTTTAATCAATGAAAGGGTTGGCGATACATAGTCCTAGGATATCGCATTATCAAATCGACCAAGTGAGAAGGATGTGTGCGTGCCCGAGGATCAGGGCATGACATCCCCTTTTTGTGGTATTAGAGCGAAGTTCAAGATTGGAGTGATAAGAAGTGTTGACCATGGGATAGTTAGTAGGAAAGGCCTTTAAATTCATGCTGGTGCATGTCTGTGTTAGCTGAATGCTAAAATTGCTTGTTGTTTGGATCGCTCTGTTTCTAATTCGATGTTGAATTGGAAACAGGTGTTAGTTGAGTAAAGCTACACTATGAGCGATCAGGAGCCAAGAACTCCTACAAAGAGGACCAGCAGGGCCGTTATTTGGGGTAAAGCTCCGACTCGTGTCGGGACCCAAGGAGGACGTGATCGAGCGCCAGCACGGGCTAGTGCGAGTGGAGTGATTCCACCTATCATAGATGTCAGGGTTGCAGCCCCTAATGATCCTAGGGTGAATGGGAACTTGCGTGTTTTGGAAGCGACGGGTACTAGAATGGATCAGCAAGCCGCTACCATTGAAGCCGCTGCTCAAGCTGTTGCAACTGCCGCTACTACCGCAACCACTGGAGCTGCCCCTGCTGCCGCACCTACAGCCGCACCTGTTGTTGCTCCAGCCGCCATGAATGTTGAAGGTCCACTGGAGATAGTGGTCACTGCAAGACCAATCCATAAGCTAGTGGAGCATTTCCTAAGGTTAAATCCACCGTTGTTCACTGGGTTTGGAGATCCTGAAGCTGCTTCTTCATAGGTTCAGAAGCTCGAGAAGGCATTTGCACTGCTGATGTGCAATGAGGCTGAGAAGGTAATGTTAGCAACTTACCAGCTGGAGGGAGTTGCGGACACTTGATGGATGACTACTCGTGAAACGATCTTTCCAGAAGGCGCTGTTCAGGACTATAACACTTTCCATGAAGCCTTCAATGATAAGTTTTTCTCTAAGACTACCAGAGAGGTGAAGATAGCAGAATTTCAACGTCTTCGCCAGGGTTCCCTATCTGTTGATGAGTATGAGGCAAAGTTTGCTGAACTTTTGCAATATGTCCCTAAGTTAGTTGAGAATCCTATGAACCGAGCAAGGAGTTTCAAAGATGGATTCAGACAGGATTTGAGAAGCGCCTTAGTCATCCTAGATTTAAAGACTTATAACGACATATATCGGAGAGCTCAGAAAATTGAGAAAGATCATAACGATAAAGCTACCTCATCTGGATCGAGGTTTAGCTCTCATAGAGACAACATCCGCCCAGGAAAGAGACTGATGTTGGGAAACAGATTCCAAGGCCCGCCCAGAAAGAAAAGTGGATTTAATAGGCCGGTACCCAATAATGTTGGTGCGTGTCGCTTTTGTGGGAGAAGACATGGGACAGCACCGTGCCCATCTAGGATAGGTGCATGTTTCGAATGTGGCCAACAGGGCCACATAGCCAAATATTGTCCACAGAAGCAAAGAGGACAATCTTAGTTGTCGCCGCCGCCACCAATGAGACAGATAGGAGGGTATGCCCCTCAGAATGCACCGCAAGGAGGACAGCAAAGACCTCTAGTTCAGGGCACCATGTACGCGATTACCCAAGGTCAGGTAGAAGCTACGCCTGACATGATTACAGTACGGTCTCACTCAACGACCAACCTACTTATGCTTTGTTTGATTTGGGAGCAACCCATTCCTTCATTGCCGAGCAATATGTTAGGATGCTAGGGTTGAGTTCTGTATTGTTGGAGTCGGCAATTTGCATATCTACACCCTTGAAAGATAAAGTTACTGCTACTTTGGGATGTTCGGGGTACAAGTTAGAGATTGGTGAGTGAGTGGGGAAAATTGACTTGTTAGTTCTAGCCGTGTATGATTTTGATTTGATAATTGGCATGGACTGGCTTACCAATCAACGAACTAAAATGGGCTGCCATCGTAAGGTGATTTAGTTTGACCCGTTAGGGGGTAAGAGCTTTGAATTTGTCGGGAATCGAGGAGGACCTTTGATTTCCTTAATCTCGTCGTCGGAAGCAGCTCTTTTGTTAAACGAGGGTTACCGAGGGTACTTTGCAACCGTCGTGGATATGATAGTTGAGGAGCTGAAAATTGAAGATATTTCAGTGGTACAGGAGTTTCCAGATGTCTTTCCAAAAGAATTGCCAGGGTTACTGCCAGAAAGAGAGATTGAATTTGTAATTGAGTTAGCACCAAGGACAGAACCAATCTCAAAGGCACCTTATCGAATGGCATTATCTGAGTTGAAGGAACTAAAGATGTAGATGCAAGAATTGCTGGATAAGAGATTTATTCGTCCTAGTGCATCACCTTAGGGAGCACTAGTTATGTTTGTTAAGAAGAAAGATGGTTCGTTGCGTTTGTGCTTCGACTATCGGCAACTCAATTAGGTAACGATCAAGAACAAGTATCCATTGCCGAGGATAGATGACTTGTTTGATCAACTGTAAGGAGCGTCAATATTCTCGAAGATCAGCTTGAGGACAGGATATCATCAGCTGAGGATTAGGAAAGAGGATATTCCTAAGTCAGCATTTCATACCTAGTATGGTCATTACGAGTTTACAGTGATGCCGTTCGGGTTGACAAATGCTCCAGCTGCCTTTATGGATTTGATGAACAGAGTGTTCAAGGAATATTTGGATCAGTTTGTGATCGTGTTCATTGATGATATTTTGGTCTATTCAAGAAGTGATGAAGAGCATGAGAATCATCTGAGAGTAGTACTCCAAACCTTAAGAACTCACAAGCTGTATCCTAAGTTTAGAAAATGCAAGTTTTGGTTGACTCTGTTGCGTTCTTAAGTCATGTGATTTTCGGAGAAGGAATCTCCGTAGACCCGAGTAAGATAGAAGTCGTAATCAAGTGGCCAAGACTAACAACAGTGACAGAAATTAGAAGTTTTATGGGGTTAGCAGGTTATTACAGACGGTTTGTAGAAGGGTTCTCATCGATAGCCTCGCCTTTGACAAAGCTCATGAAAAAAAAAATGAGAAGTTCATATGGACAGATAAGTGCGAGCATAGTTTTCAAAAGCTGAAGGAAAAGCTGACTACCGCACCGGTGCTGACGATTCCATCTGGTCCGGGAGGATTCGAGATCTATAGTGATGTGTCATTCAAAGGATTGTGTTGCATTCTAATGCAACATGGCAAAGTCATTGCATGCGCTTCCCGGCAGTTGAGACCTCATGAATTGAATTATCTGACGCATGACTTAGAACTCGTAGCTATCATATTTGTGTTGAAGATTTGGAGGCACTACTTGTGCAGGGAAAAATTTCAGATTTTCACAGACCATCAGAGTCTCAAATATTTGTTCTCTCAGAAGGAGTTGAACATGAGACAGCGCCGATGGATGGAATTACTGAGAGACTACGACTGTGACATTCTACATCACCTGGGAAAGGCGAACAAGGTCGCTGATGCATTGAGTTGAAAGTCTTCAATAGCACAAATCTTGGTTAAGGAGTGGAATTTAATCGAGAGAGCTCGAGATTCAGAATTCAAATTTGAGGTAGGCCACCTTTCAAGTTTTATAGCCACCCTCAGAGTTGAGCTAGATGTCCAGGTCAGAATTAAACAACTCCAACCAACAGATCCAGATGTACAGAGAATTCTTCAAGAGGATACTGATAAAAGAAGTGTTGATTTTCAGGTTTTTGATGATAGGGTACTGAGGCTCCGTGGACGTTTGGTTGTAATTGATGATGTAGAGCTTAGAGAAGAAATTTTATCTGAAGCACATCGTAGCAGTTATAGCATTCATCCCAGAAGCACTAAGATGTATCAGAATCTGCGTCAACACTATTGGTGGTCAGGTATGAAGGCGGACATTGCCAAGCATGTCGTCAAGTGTTTAACTTGTCAACAAGTAAAAGCCCAGCATTGCAAGCCGGGAGGGCTTCTGCAACCTCTCGCGATCCCAGAATGGAAATGGGAGCATATCACGATGGATTTCGTGACTGGACTACCAAGGACTCAAAGAGGAAATGATTCAATTTGGGTAGTGGTCGACAGGCTGACAAAGTCGGCTCACTTCATTACAGCTCGAAAGGACCTGAGTCTGGATAGACACGCAGACCTGTATGTGCGTCAGGTGGTTCGAATGCATGGAGTGTCGGTTATGATAACTTCTGATAGAGACCCTAAGTTTACGGCTGCTTTTTGGAAGAGCTTGTAGAGTGCTTTAGGTACAAAGCTTTAGTACAGTACGGCATATCATCCTCAAATGGATGGCCAATCCGAGAGGACGATTCAAACCCTCAAAGATATGCTGAGAGCTTGTGTAATAGACTTCAAAGGAAGTTGGAAAGATCAGCTTCATTTGGTGGAATTCACCTACAACAACAGTTATCAGCAGAGCATCAAGATGGCTCCTTTTGAAGCGTTGTATAGCAAAGCGTGCAGAACTCTAGTATGTTGGGATGAAGTCAGGGAAAGGAAAATCCTAGGCCCAAAGTTGGTTCAGCAATCAGTAGATGTCGTGGCAGTGATCAGAGGCAGATTAAAGACAACATAGAGCAGGCAAAAAAGTTATGTAGATAAGCGTCGAAGGTCTTTGGAATTCCAAGTTGGTAATCACGTTTTTCTAAAAGTGTCACCAATTAGGGGAATTTCGTGCTTTGGTAAGAAAGGCAAGCTGAGTCCGAGGTACATAGGTCCGTTTGAGATTCTTGAAAGAATCAGAAACCTAGCGTATCGTCTTGCGTTGCCGCCAAGATTGGCGCAAGTGCATGACGTCTTTCACGTGTCGATGTTAAAGAAGTATGAGCTTGACCCGACCCACGTGCTAAATTTCGAGGAATTGGACGTGGATGACCGTGTGTCATACGTCGAAAGCCCAGTTCAAATTGTTGATCGCAAAGAACAAATTCTGCGTACCAAGACCATTCCGTTGGTCAAAGTGGTTTGACAACACCACGACACTGAAGGAGCAACTTGGGAGACTAAAGAATCGATGAAATAGTCGTACCCCCACCTTTTTTTATCAAAGTGTGTAATGGTTTAAATTTCGAGGACGAAATTTTTATAAAGGGGGAAGAGTTGTGACATCATGAAATTCGACTCCGTTTTGATAAAATAAAATGGGTATTTCGTCAACGTGCTTATGATCCTTTTAATCTGAGCTAATCACTTACGAGTTAAACAACCTATTGGGTAAAGCCGTTAGGGGATGTATCCGTGGTAAAATCCCTAAAAGCTACCTAATTGATTGGATTGGACTAAAATTGCATTTGATTAATTCTAACCATGAAATTTAATTTGGTTTCAGGAATCAAATATTCGAGCATGTCACAATTCATTTTTAAGATCCTGTCTTATCGTCCATCAAATTATTGACGAGTCTGAAATTTCAGGAAAGAAATTATCAGAGGAAAAATTGAAGACCGAAAAGAAAAATGAAAGGAAAGAGAAAAGAAATAAAATAAGATTAATGGTATTATTTTATTTCTCTCTCTCCCTCTCTCTTCTTTTTTTTTTCTCTCTCTCCTCTTCCCTCCCCCTCGTGCGTTTTCCCTCCCCAACGACCGCCTACCCTTGCCAATTCCAAATTGGCTTCTCTCTCTTTCTTCTTTTTTCTTTTTGACTAGTCAATCCCCCTTATCTCTTCTTCTTCTTCTCTCTCTCATCTCTCTCATCTCTCTCTCTCTCTCTCTCTCTCTCGACACTCTATCTCTCTCCTTTCGTTTGAACGAATAGAACCAAAAGCAAAAGAAGCCGAGACAACAGCCAGCCATTGTCACTGCCCACACATCGCCGCAGCTCGCCACCAGGCCATTGTCCCGCCGTCCGCGCACGCCCCCACGTCCGTCGCTCACTACCGTCCCTCCCCCGCGCGATCGGGCCTCTGCTCAGCCCCTGTTCCACCCTATCCGGCTATCTCCGGCCATCTTTTGAAGCCGCCAGACCTCCACCAGTCCTCCCCAGAGCTCCACCCGCTCTCCCGACCCCTTGCTGCCCCAAACCATCTCATTTTCCCCTTGTTTTGCAGCTAGGTCAGTAAACCCGCAAGTGGGTTTCTAGCCGGTTCGTGGTTAGTTTTGGGCCATTTCCAGGCCTCGAACCCGAGCCATGCTTTGGGAGGAATCGATCCTCGTGCCGTCCCCATCGGATTGATCCGAGTTGCGCACGATTCCGGTGAGTAATCTCACTAATCCTTGCTTAGTGAGCTAATGACACCTATTGGTTGTTTAGTTTTATTTAATTAGGTTTAGGTGGTTAGATTAGTGTTTATTAGTCAATTGTGATGCAAATTAGACAAATTGAATGTGTATTTAGCAAGTAGACATGGTCTACTATTTATTGAGGGTAGCTCGGGATTTTTCCGACCCTCTATCGAGCTTCTATTTGACAATTTGGGCCTAAGTGGAATTTTTTGTATTTAAATATTACTTTTCGGAATTAAATTAATTAATTATTTATTCTTTGAAAATTCAACTGGGATGGCCAAAGGACTGGAATATTATGCTGATGACCGTGGTGAAGTCCGTTTTATTTAATCAGGCTTTATTTTGAGCTAAATTGCATTTTTGACATTAATTATTTAATTTTCGAAATTATTTATTTATTTATTTATTTTTCAGAAATTAAGGTTGAGATGGCCGACGACCGAAATCTAGTGCTAATTGTTGTGATGCAATCCGTTTATTTATTTGAGCTCTACGTTGCATGGATTAAATAAATTGTGATATTTTAGGGATTTACCCTAAATTGATTGGAATTGATTGAGATTGAATTATTGATTGGTAAATGGCCGAGTATGTTTATTTAGCATTTATAATGCTTTGAAGAGTTATAAAGTGAGTAGAATCATGAGAGTGAATCAAAAATACTCTGGGCTTGAACTGATTAGACACGATGTATGGGCCTACGTGGTTCGGTGATTTGGATATCATTGGCAAAAACGGCGCCTTAAAGAATGTACGTATCGGTCTAGTACTCATATTGTTATAGGCATGTATGATTTGGTGATTAAGGACATCACTGGCGAAAACGACGCCTTAAAGAACGCATGCAATTGTCTATTAAACACATTGTCATAGGCATGTGTGGTTCGGTGATTAAGGACATCACTGGCGAAAACGGCGCCTTAAAGAACACACGCAATTGTTTATTGAATACATCGTTGTAGGCATGTGTGGTTCGGTGATTTGGGATATCACTGGCGAAAACGGCGGCTTAAAGAACGCACGCAATTGTCTAGTGGATACGTCACCTTGGCAAACTTGACGCCCGAGAGCATTGATGTAGCTCTGTAACCGAGTGCCCGATGGGAGGTTATATGGTGTGGAATCAATGACCTAGAATGGTCCGTCTAACATGTAATCAACTAGTTCGATTGATCAATGATTTGATCAAATTGTCGTGATTTGATTGATTGTCGTTATAATTTATGAAGCGTTCGTATATACCCTTGAATTGCAGATTAAGACTGAGGCCAATGTAAGTCATTTGACTCGTGCTATCCTTAGGCAACCAAGTAGTGTATTAGTTCCCTAATTGAGTCTTAATGGGGTAGAACTCGCTGAGACGTAGTCTCATCCCGGTTGTGGGACAACATTTCAGGATCCCGATGAAGAGCTAAGGAGGAGGAATCTGAGAAGGAGAACTTTGAGGTAAAACCTGAGGAGAAGGATTTTTTGAAGAAGAAGATAATACCGAGAGAGATCTTGAGTATGACCTGGATGGACTGAGATTCCATCTTCTTTTGAGAACCCCATTTTGATGTGAATAGAGTTAGAGTAAAAAGTTGTGAATAGTTGTGAAGTACTTTGGTTTGTATTTTGTAGAAAAGTTTGGTTATAAATTTCAATATGAAAAATATGACCTTACTTTTCTATCACATCGTTTTATTGTCTGGAGATTTATAACTGCTTCCACATGTGCTTAATCAATGAAAGGGTCGGCGATACATAGTCTTAGGATATCGCATTATAAAATTGACCAAGTAAGAAAGATGTGTGCGTGCCCTAGGATCAGGAAGTGACGGCTTTGCTATCGTGCACACTTAGTCCTCTACCTGCTAACAACTAATCGATTTTCTCAACACATCTCGCCCTCTTTCAATAGTTGCTATGTAAAGCAATAACAATAAATCACAATCATGGCACAACCATTCGCACCTCATCATGCATAACTTCTACACATATCACAAAGCCACTACATCACCAAATATGCACAAATTAACCATCAATTGCACAAACTAATTACGCCACGACAATCAGCACAAAATTTTAACAACCAGGTATCCCGATATAATTTTCGAAAAATAATAAATAATTAAATAAAGTACAAAATAATTAAATAAATTGTGATTAATTAAACTGAACTACTTAATTAACCTAACCATGCAGACACCTGATCAATCCAATCAACCTTAGCCTCCTTCATATTGCCAAAACACCAAAACCCCCTTTTGAAAATAAACTTGGCACCCATTTTTTTTGTTCAAACTCTCCAAATTAAATTTGTATGAGGTCTCGTATTTGAAATTAACCTGCCAAACTTTGCATGCACCTCCTACAAAACCTCCTCGTTTTATTGAGCACATAAAACTTGGCGTCAAAACCAAACACCTCATTTATTTTCTATTTTCTTTTCCAAACACCCCATCTTGGAACTAAACTTTAGTAACCCCTCTTTTCTTTTCTTTTTTTGTTCAAGCCTTTATAAATAAATTCGTAGGTGCTTACGTACTGAAAATTAATTCGTCAAAATTTGCACGCACCAAGTTTGAAACCTCATTGTTTTATTGAGCAAATAAGTTTTGATGTCCGGACCCAACACCTCATTTATTTTCTAATTAATAGTCCAAGAGGTCACTTTTTGCAATAACAATAAACAATCGACAATGAGCAATCCACCTCATGATCTCTCACATCAGTTCTCAGCACACCAAAAATCACCCAAGTCACCATATAAACATTTCCAGCAAGGAAAACACCAAGAACAACAATAAAATCACAACCGGTCCTAATTGGCGAAACCGGGCCACTCGCGCATCTCCAAGTTTAAATCCAGAAACCTAAACGAACGAGTTTGGAAAATTCTAAAATTTTAATATGTTGTAAATAACACATAAAAAAACATTTTTCACGGAGACACCTTGACCTAGATCCTTCTGGAGTAAGCCCAGTAAATCGCTCAATCCAGTAGAAAAACTGGGTCTGTTTCCAGAAAGTTTGTTTTCCAATATCAGTTTGGTTCAAGGTCTAACACTTGTCCATTTGGTCTGAAAATTGACTAAGTTAAACTAAATGATGCTAAAAAAAACTTTCATGAAGAAATAATTTTGAAATTCAAACTCTAAGAGTTGATAAAAATCTCTTGAATCCTAAAAGGACACAGATTCCAGCATAGTCCAAGATTCTGTTTGTAAATGACGAGGCTAAAATCTCATTCTTTTAAATCTCTAAATATATTGAGTAAAATATATGTCATAGCTGAAGATGTCTAAAAAATTTCTCAAGAAGGAATCAACCTCAAATTTGCAACCAATTTCGATCTATAAAAATGGCAAACTACAAGAGTTCAGTGAACTGATTCAGGAGAAATTCACCAAACTGCAAATTGGGTTAAACTACCTTCATTAGTTCTAATCTCACCAATTAAATTAACACTAATCTATATTAAGGCTAAATAACCATCTTTTTTTAAGGCTAATCTCACTTAGTACTAATCTAACTAAGCTAATTAATGGCTAATCTAACCCCATAAGCGTAATTAACAACCTAATCAGGGATTAGGGAGTTAACTCACCGAAATTCGACGGCAACGGCCTCACGGCAATGGCAACGCAAAGGCGGTGAAGACCCATAACTACAGCGTCACCAATGGGGAACCAACTAGGGCTGAAAACGGTCCAACAAGTCTCAGCCAAAGGCTAAGATTTGGTCCCGAGGTTGCTAGATCGAGGGCTAATCGTGGGGCTGCGGCGGCAAGCTGGACGCAGCTGGAAGGTGGTGGACATGTGAAGGAACTGCGGTGGTTGGTTCAATGGCTGCTCGATGAAGCGTTGCTGGGCTTCGATGGCTGTGGTGGAATGAAGAAATCGCTAGCGTGAGGTACAAAGTTGGTGAGGTGCGGCTAACGTGAGGGGGAAGGATCGTGGGGGAGCTAGATAGTGGATGATGATATGGTGGGTGAGGGATGGTGTTGGTGGGGCATGGATGGTGAAAATGAAGGAAACAAAACCAAATGGAAGAAGGGCAAACGTGGGGGAAGAAAGTGGGGCTGCGGCAGAACAAAAGAAGAAAAGCATGAGGGATGGGATGAACGTGAGAGGAAAGAAAGAGGAAGGGGAAACGTGAGGAAGAAGGGAGGAAAATTGGGGCTGGTCAGCTGCTGCAGGGGTCTTCACACATGAGAATAGAGAGGGGGAGAGAGAGGGGGGGAACCAAAAGTCCAAGCATCAACCACTAAGAAGTCTTGGAGAAATATCAATTTCAGCATTGATGTCCACAAAGTCTTCATGCTTGAAGTCAAATGGCTCTCCAATAAGAGAATTAGCTCTATTTTCACCCCATTTAAACCGTTATGGGCAGCCAAAATAGCTCCTCCTTCTCCCATCCGAATTTCCACTTTTATTTTCCAAATTGTCCGAATCGATTTTTCTGTAAAATTCCGAACTCGATGGAATTTAACCGAAAGATGAGATGACGTCCTAAAAATAAATCGTGACACTCGAACGCATGAATCCTGAAATTGAATTCAATTTTGCGGTTAAAATTGACCGGACGCGATTTTAGTACAACCTAACCTATTGGGTAGCTTTTAAGGATTTTATCGTGTTTGACCCGTGGTCGATAATTTTTTTATCCGCATTTGTGCATCTTCAACTCGTTGACAACTCTCAGCTGTAGTAAAAATTGCAAGGTTTCAATTATGTGTACCGAATATAAAATCAACAGAAAACCGGGTTATTGCCGTTTGACGCGAATTTCGCAATCATGCGAAATCACCCGCCATTCAATTAAGTCATTCTATCAAATCGACTTATATCCAATCACTAATCAATTATAACAGTGTTGTATTGACTCCTGCTGATTATTACGGTTGAGTGATCGATTTCCGATCGAATTCTCAAGTCTGTTGCGTTTATATCCCCTAACGGCTTCACCTAATAGGTTAGTTAATTCATGAGTGGCCAACTCAAAGAAATAGGACCATAGGAGCGTCGAGGAAATGTCAATTTCATATTATCGGGACGGGGTCGAATTTCAGGATGTCACAGCTTCGTTATGCACAGAAATCTCTCTCATCGGCGTCTCTCTCTTTTTTGTTATTTTCCTCCATTTCTTGCTCTCTCTCTCTCTCTCTCTCTCTCTCTCTCTCTCTCTCTCTCTCTCTCTCTCTCTCTCTCTCTCTCTCTCTCAAAATTGCCGCCAATTTTGCCCCTCACCGATGGCCACTTGATTGAAGCCACCAGCTAGGAGGTCCCTCGGCTCCTCTTGTCCTCGATTGCCAGCATTGGTTATTGGAGAGGTGGCCATAGCTCCGTCCGGTGGCTTCTTGATTGTTGCACCAAAGATCGACAATCAAGCCAGTCTATTCTCGGATTGGCCGATTCAATTGATACGGCGCCGATCATTGATCTTCCTCCTGAACAAGATCTAGTCCTAGGAGGTTCATGAAGATTCTATCAAAGTTTTGGCGAAATTTCTATTCGATCGCGACCGAAATTGGGAATAACCGGATCAAAAGATAATTTCTCGGTCTCGAACCTCATTAAGCGAGGCTGGAATAGTTGGCTGGGGCTAGGGTTCAATATTAGGGATATATGCTGATCATTGATGAGTTAGAGTTGCTGAAGTTTGAACTTGAATGATTGTGCTTGATTTTGCTTAAACTATAATTTCCTAGCCTTAGGATTGATTTATTGTTTTGACCAAAACGAGGCCCGAATGACCTCATTTCAACTTGAGTCCTCTTAGGATTAGATAATAGACATCCCAAGCTTTAAAATAGTAGGTCGTACGCCCCAATTGAGCATTGTTTGACCCTCGAAAATCATCTCTGAAAATGAGAAATTCTGGTGTAGTTCAGTTGGATTTTCCATTATGTTCTTGTTTCAAAATGAGACTTTACTATTTTTGTGTAGCCTTCTGTCATGATTTTTGGACAATTTTTCCCCCATGAGTTTTGTTTCAAAACATTTTGTACACTTCTTGTAATTTTTTCATGATATTTGGATGTGCTTAACTAGGTCAAATATTCTCAAATTCAAGCCTACGTCAATCTATTCTAGATTGATCTCTGATTTTGTCATTTTTATACCGATTCCTATGTAGAGTTTTGGAAGACCTTTCCTTATAAAAGTTGCTTGTAATTGTATGGAGCACATCCTGTAATTTTTATTATATTTTGATGTGCTTAACTAGGTCAGATTTTCTCAAATCCAAGCCTAGGTCAATATGTTCTATATTGATATTTGATTTTGTCATTTTTGTACTGATTTTTGTGTTGACTCCTGGAAGAACTTTCCTTCATAAAAGTTGCTCATAGTTGTGTAGAGAACATCTTGTAATTGTTTCATGATTTTTGGATGAGCTTAATTAGGTCAAAATCACTTAGATCTAAACATAGGACAGTCTGTTTTGCATTGGTCCGAATTCTATTTTGATGATATTGAGTCCACAACTGCACTTATTTGATCTCAAATCCTCCATGAAGGTTGAAGTATATGTTCAATTGATGCATGCTTTGCAAATTCTTGATGTTGGCAAGTGAGTCAATTGCATGAGTGAAAGTTAAAACATGCTGCATCGATACATAATCTAAATGCGCATCTCTGCTTTGTCAAGTATATATTTTAATTGAAGAATTGGTGTGCAAAGCACAAGGTCCTTGGCCAGGATTAATTTATTATAGTTCAGCTTGTGTGAGCATTATGATACGTCAGCTTGTGAGAACAGTATACTATATCAGCTTATGAGAGCTTGATATGTCAACTTGTGAGAGCAAGTATACCTTATCAGCTTGTGTGAGCAATGATCGTTTATCAGCTTGTGAGAGCAACGATTCGTTTATCAGCTTGTGCGAGCTACTATCTATCCATTTCAGCTTATGTGAGCATTGACCGTGTTGAATGTATCGGATTGATAATATTGAATTGATAGATAATATTGATTGGATCGAATGATTGATGGTATTGAATGATTGATTGGATGGAATTGATTGGTTGAGATTATAAAGCGTGGCGGCGTGTGCGGAGGAGGGCGAGGCAAGGGAATTCTTTTGACTTGTGTGTATAGCTGCCTCTAGGCGTATTTCCTTCATAGTCAGAGTTTAGGGAGTGAACTTGTTGAAACATGTCTCATCTCATCGTGGGCTCAACCTTTCCAGGTCCTTAGATGGTTGTACCTCCTAAGCATTTTGGCCAGCCCAAGAGGATCACCGCACAGGTTAGTCAGATTCCTTTTCCCGAGGGCCAAGGAGCCTGGGTCTATGAACTCGTAAGGACCATCGTCTAGGTTGATGCAGGTCTGCCTCAAAGGGTATCCCATCAATTTAGAGTGTGCTAATATTGCGGGCAAAATGGACTTAGAGAAGGTCCCCTGCAAGATTCTGAGGTCCCTGTGTCGATGTTGGAAATTGCTTTAGTGAGGGTACAGGTGACCCTCCTGGTGGTATAGTGGTGGAGCCAAGGCCCTAGGAAAATTCGGGGTTTTCAATTGGGAGTTCGAACATCTAGAGAACCTGTAGACTTTCTACTTTTGTAGCCTCTTGTTTATAGACTAGTATTGTAAATAAACTAGTTGGTTGTGTATAAAGGTGTGTCGTGGTCCTGCTTTTATATCCCATCTTTGTGCTATCTAGGGATTTATTTATATGCTTCCGCATGCACATTAAAATGATTGAGTAGGCAATGCATTCTGGGACATTGCAAAATTATCGACTACCGAGGGATGGGCACACACTCGAAGATCAGGGCATCATATCGAAATCTCATAATTTCATGCAACATGTGATTTGTGCTTGCCATGTGTTTGGTGGGTAGGATATTGTTCCTTTCTTGTTGTTCTTATCTTTTACTTTCCATATTTCAATTGTGTGCTTTATATATCAACGACGATACATTTTAATCACAGATGCCCCTTTAAGTTTAGGTTTAGATGGGTAAACTCAAATTGGACGTTGTCCCCATACTGAGGAATCTGAAGACTCTATGGGAGAATCTCGAATCAAGACATCAAGATTACATGGAAAAGTGCATAAGTTTCCTCCCGACTTTATTAAAAGTCGAACCATGTATCAAGATAGTGAAAGCATTGGCTCATTTTTGGAATCCCATGACTTCACTTTTGTGTTTAATCGATATAAATTGACACCTGCAATTGAGGAGTTCCGGAAAGTCATTGGGTTATATAAGCTTCTTTAGGTTTTGTCATTCTTCCTATTGGTCAAGATCCAATATCTCTTCTAAGTCAATTCCTCAATATTCCTACCGACAAAATTAGGTTCTTAAAGGAAACTCGAATTCCATGCCTTATACTTTTCTTGAACAATGTTTCCTTAGCCTTAAGCCTAAATTTGGGAATCAAATTCCTCATGTCTTTCTACTCATGTTCTTTGGCTTTGTGGTTTTCCCACATACCCAAAAAGACAATGGATCCTTTAGCCACTAACATTGTCAATCAAATGTGCGCCTTTAATTGTTTTACATAGATGATAATTGTCAAAACTTTCATGTCTCTTATTCGTTTCAAAGAAAATGGCTGAGGAACTCTTAGAGCTCCATTAGGACTTCTCCAAATTTGGTTATTTGTGCATATCAAAGAATTTTCCCCTCACATGAAGATTGTTGATGTCACAAAATATCATCATCCCATTCTTAGATTTTGCTAAAGAAATGAATTCTTTCCGTCGTGGTCTTTCTCTATATGGTTTCATTTCCTCAAAAATCTCAACCCCAGCTTAATCCAATGGCATGTTTGGTGGCTTGGGAATCCCAAGGTGCACCTTGTTATTGGAGTTGACGACCCATTCCCCCTCATTGGATTGACAGGTTTAACATCGTATTACCCTTTAAGGGTGCTCCACCAATACGTGCTTCAAACGATCTCGTCAATCCTCAAGCTAGGGTTATATCATATGGATTATCATGATGAAGTCATCAAGGAAAATCAAATTGACCATATCAAGGCCATGATTCAAGCCCTATCGGAATTTGGTACTCCCGTTCCTCGCATTATGTGGTCGCCATGGATGAAGCCCACTTGGAGGGAGAGATGAGGACTCATCATGCTACCATCGGTTACATCTACCGTCAAGGCTTGAGGTTTTGTGGCCTGATATTCCCGAGCCTCAAAGTTTTTGGCGAGCTCATATCAAGGAGCAAGAAGACGATGCCTTGATTGATGAGGAACACTTGGCCACTTTGTAAGCTTCAAGAATGCAAGGTTCTATTTCCCTTGTAATTGTTCGATGAAATCAATAAAATTCATTAACATTTTCATGTAATTTTTAGAAAATGGGCATTATGATTAAATATTTGTCATTGTTCCTTTTCAATTGTATAATTTCTTTTGAAGAAATTCTGATGACAAGATGTTTGATGATACTAGGATTATGTAGGCTTCTTATCATTATTTCATCTCAAGAAAATATAAAATTGACTAGGTTTTGTATTTTCTTGATTTCTTTTGACTTGTACAAATTCGAGTCATCTTCATTTAAAAGATACTAAAAGACGGCTGAAAAACGATCTATCATACGTACTCACCACCAAACAAGAATGGAGAACGAAGATACCCTTGCTCGTGTTATTAGCATGGAGAACCAATGGCACAGATAATAGCACTATTAGCTAATCTTTCCAACCAAGTCAAAAACTTAACTCCTATAGCTCCTGCTGCTCCTACCATGAATCCTCCTACCACACCATCTGATGTGCTAATAGTAGAACCTGTGGGAAAAGTTCAAGATGTCTCGCAAAGATGGAGGAACGCCTTTGCATGTTGCAAGGTTATCAATTGCAGGGGTTCAATAAGTTGTCACCCTTCGCCAAGGTTAAGGTTCCTAGACTTTACAAGGAGCCCAAGTTTACAAGGAAGTGTGACGGCACTGGTTTCCCCAAGACCCACTTAAAGTACTATTTGGGCAAGATGGCAGGTTACTTAGACAATCCGCTGCTCTTGATTAACTCCTTTCATGATAGCTTGGTTGGTCTTGCATTGATGTGGTTTATAGAGTTGGACTTTGAGAAGATCCATACTTAGGAGGATCTCACTGACGAATTCTTCCAATAATATAAGTTCAACACCGAGATCGCCCTAACTCGAGAAGAATTGGTTCATGTTGAGAAAAGGAGAATTGAAACGTTCAAAGCTTATGCTCAAATGTGGAGAGCCACTGTATCTCAAGTAAAGCCATCCCTGTCTAAGAAGGAGGCTATGATATTGCTGCTTTGAGCCATGCCTCAGGATTTCTTTTAGAAAATGCACAACGACACGCATTGAGGGAATCATGCGTGAAGAAAGGTTGACCAAGACCATGAACCGTCAATATGCCCCGAAGAGAGATAAGGAATCAACTTTGGAGATTGCTTATATACAAAACTCCTCTTCTCAAAAAACATGCAATCCTCAGGCTCATAAACCTGCCATGGTGATAAGGAGCTCTTCCCAAAACTTTGAGCACAAAGGAAAAGCTCCGCAAAGGCAATTTACTCCATTGCCTAAACCTATGTCTCAACTACTTCTGACGTTGATTGAAAGTCAGCTCGTGGCGAGAGAGATCCTGAGGGATAATCCACCAAAGTTCCTGGGTTCAACCTTAATAAGATGTGTGAGTATCACATGGGAGAGAAGGTTCACCATGTGGATAACTGCCTTGTGCTCCATTCTAAAATCCGGAACTTGTTGTATAAGAAACTAATCACCTTTAAGGATTCAATGCCGAATGTCTGACAAAATCCCCTTCTTAAACACTCTAAAGATGTCAAAATGATTTTTAGGATGATGATAAGCATATACTTTTCATGGATATACAAAAGTTGGAATAGATCACACCCTTCAATGATCCCCAATTGGACAGTGACACCACTCATGATGAGAAGATAGTTTGCTTAGCAAAGCTAGCTAAGCTAGGAATTATCCAATATGAAGATGGTGAACCTGCTCTGAGACAGATGTCTTTGGTTGAAGTTGATTTGTCTAGCGAGGAGATAATCTCAAAAGCCATAAAGAAGGCTGGGAATCCAAGTCAAGATGATACTCGAAAGGTGGATCATCAAGTCTCAAAAAGCAAAACCCCCATATGCCAAGACTCGACACTTTGGAACTGAAGATGAATATAAAGCTTCCCACAAGGACCATAAGTTTGCCTGAAAAGCTTGCAAAAATGGTGTAGTTGTTGGTATCATTGGCCAACCAAGTGGCAAATAGAACTTTAAGATGAAGTTCACACCACCACCAAGTTTCTTCGTTGACGTGAATGATATTGTCCCGAGTGGATAGAATGATGAAGAAGACCTTACTTTTACTTTGCCAAAAGATAAAAAGGTCCACTCCGATGATAAGGATGAGGATGAATACAAAACTTCTTGTTGGGATCATGAGTTCGTAAGAAGAGCCCATGAGAGAGGTGAAGTGGTGGACACCTTGGGACAATCAAGTGGGAAGTATGACTTTATGTTCAAATATACTTCTTCTCCAAGTTATTTCCAAAACCCCAAAGACATCGTCCCTAGTGGATAAGGAGATGGATGAATTTGGGGATGACTTCGTGGCTATAATTGAGCCTGTTGTGATTGATTTGACTAAGGAGAAAATCCCTCATGGGGCTAATACATCTAACAAGAGCGTCATCGGAGTCGACTCATTGAATGAGAATTTTGAAGTCATGACGATCTCAAGCATGGGTTTTGGACCCGTCGTCATTGAATTGCCGCTAGAAGTTGATGAATGTCCTAATACCAAGGTGACTCCTACTTATGACACCAAAGTGGCCCCTTAGAACTATAATACAAATGAAACCGACACTGTCACCCAATCAGATCGAATCTACCCACCACGTGAAGGTGTGGAAAGGAAGGCTGTAACTAATGAGGAAGCTGAAGAACTCACAACACTCAAGACAAGTGAGACAAAATTGATAGACCAATTGCATAAGATTCCCGTGGAAATTTCCCTATTGGAGCTTTTCAAGACCTTTGAAAAGCATAGAAATACCCTCCTCAAAATCTTGAATGAAGTTCATGTGCCCGAGACCATTAAAGAGGTATAGTTGGAGGAGGTTGTGAGCACTATACTTCTTAGAGATTAGATAACCTTCTTTGAGAAAGACCTCCCTCCTAAGAGCCAACATTTTGGGACTATGATTTTGAGAGTCCTAGTTGATAATGGTTCTGCCTTGAACATTTTCCCTTTATCCACCCTCTGTCAATTGGGGATAGGAATGGAAAATGTCTGCCCTCCAAAGATTCCCGTCCGAGCCTTCGATGGGATGAGAAAAGAATCAATAGGGGAAATCAACTTGCCACTAACGATTGGCCTTGTTACCATTACTAAAATTTCAAGTACTAGATATTCCAAACAACTTTAGCTTGCTGTTGGGATGGCCTTGGATCCACACTGCAAGGATCATTCCTTCCATTCTTCATTAGATAATGAAACTTCCCATTGATGGAAAGATCATGACTATCTAATGTGAAAGAGATGTGGAGACTTTCCATAACACCGCTACACCTTTCATCGAGCATGAGGTCAAGGAAGAGTCGAGCTATCACTCGTTTGAGTTGATGTCTATCACTTATATGCCTATTAGGTTGATCATTAAGAAGCCTCAATTCTCAAAGGCATCATTAATGTCAAGTAAAGAACTACTCAAGAATGGCTTTGCTATTGGGAAAGGTTTGGGTAAGCTTGCCCAAGGCATGCCAAATCCCATTAAGGTGGTCAAAATCAACAAGCGCGAGGGCCTGGTCATCAGGGCAACTATAAGGGTCAAGGTAATCATAAAAGCCTAAACATTTAAGGTAAGAGCTACCATTGCCTCTTGCCTCCACCATTAAAGGATTTATTTCCTAACCCACCAAAGTTCTTGTAAGAAGAAGAGGCCAATGTCTACCACTTTGCTGATTTGTTCGAAGATGGATTGGTTGGCATCGTTGATGAAGATGAAGGGCCTGTAGTTCCCGTTGTGTAAGGGATGTTTCTAGTTCTTGCATTTCATTTTTAGTCGTATTCCATTCATTTCTCCCCTACAAGGGAATTCTTTTCATTCGTTTACACTTGTAGTTATCTAGATCACAAACTCTATGAATCCAAGATGATATACGTTATAATGCAGTTTTTGCATATCAATAAAATTCACATTTTGTTAATAGATGCGTGAGATTTCCCAAACCAGTCCTATGATGATCTTTGAGGCCTAGGCCTCTGCATGTTCTATAGTTTTGAAATGTTTTAATGGAATAAGGACGTCCAATGATATAAAGGCTAGTTCCTAATTTTTTTTTTTTTTAAACTCGAACTTGAAAAAAGAAAATTCATGACATTTGCATACATTGCATTCATTTATATTTATATATACTAACCATTTTTTTATTACATCTCAAGCATGACATTTCACATCATGATAGTCATTTGCATGGCTCGAATCGCATTCAAGAGATTTTGTCAAACTTGATTATTTAGACTTAGAGAATGAGGATGATCCTTGGGTTATTGAAAATGAATAGCTTAGACATGAAGAATCCAACCCTCCCACCACTAAGCAACCAATCATCCTGGATTAGGAGATTTAGATAACCCTAAAGAAACCAAGATTGGGGTAGGTCTCTCTCAACCGAATGTTGATAGATTAATTGGACTTTTGAAAGAGTGCCAAGATGTTTTTGCTTGGTCATATGATGATATGCCGGGTTTAGACCTCGAGATCGTGGAACATGCATTACCACTTGATCCTAGTGCTCCACCCAAGAAACAGAAGTTCAGATGGACGAAACCTAAGTTATCGAAAAAGATTGAAGAATAAATCATGAAGCTCTTTAAAGTTGGTTTCATTGAAGTCACCCAGTTATGAAGAAGGATGGACAAGTCCAAGTCTGCGTTGATTATCATGACCTAAATAAGGCAAGTCCTAATGATGATTTTCCTTTGCCATACATTGATGTCTTAGTTGACAGTATTGCTGGCTTCAAACTGTTCTCCTTCATGGATAGATTTTCCAATTATAACTAAATTCAAAAGGAGGAAGACAAGACTAAAACTTCTTTCATCACCCTATGGGGGACATTTTGCTATAAAGTTATGCCCTCCAGCTTGAAGAACGCAGGGGCAATATATCAAAGAGCCATGGTGTTTCTCGATTCCAACCCCGTAAGGATTGGCCATAAGGTCCTAAAAAGGATCGATCATGGGCCATTGGCCATGGATCGATTCTTCAATCGGCAAGGAATCATGGATCGGTCACGACCGATTGACCGACCGACTAATTGGTCACGAATTGGTCGAGGTGTCAGCCGTGAATTTCTACCAACCATATCGATGGGATAGGATCACCAGCTCATAAGATGACTTTTTGATCACAAGAATTGGTCACGGGATGATTTTGGATCGGTGGATAGTCGCGAGTGATTCTACCCGGTTATTCACCGATGATACACAGATGATCTGAATTGACCAAATGCAATTTCCTTCTAACCAAAAATGCATCATTCCCTATTTAATTCTTAGTGATCAAAATGAAATCTTAAATTGGTAATGTTCGATCATGGATTGGTAACAAACTGACCATGAACCCTACCGGTGGATCAGGTGCCAACCGAAATGAGCCCAGGGATAGACCCGGTTTTCCATCACTTATTCTAAGGTCCATAGGTGCCTTGGCTTTGTGCTAGGCTATGGTAGCCTTAGAATAGGCCTCGAACCAATCAAATGACAATTGACCCTATTAGCAGATCAATCGTCCAAATGAACAGTTTAGGCGAACATGGGACATAAGGGCTGAACCTCGAGTGTACATGATTCGATTTTTCGAGGTGTGCCCAATGATCCCTTCTCCAGCCCCAAAACCAACTTGGATGATAAGATTCTCATTGGTGGACCAATGAGAGAAGGAAAAGCGGGCCATAACCGATGACGCCTAGAAATCTAGATTGCCAAGTAATGCATTTAGCTTGGCCAACTCACTTTCTAGGCATAATCATAAAACAAGTTGGCTTGCCACCCAAGAAAAGTAGGCTGAACACTTGGAAACATTGGAGAGGACCGTTTGGCTTGGTAATGATGGCTCCAAGGGCTATAAATAGGAGGAGCACTTCCCATTTTCCTCACTTGCCTTCCATTTTCTCCACCCTTCTTCTCCTAGAATGCTGTCCTCTCTCTCACCCACTTTCTCTCGTTTGGCTTCCAAGTAAAGCCGTCCATCTTGTGTAGTTCAAACTTTAGTTCGAGGTTCATCCAGGTAAATGTAGTTTCTCCCTTCTTTTAGTAACATTCGAGACGTCTTCAACTCTAGGAAATCCTCTTGCAAACATGTCGAGGGTAGGTCGATTGATTCTTTAATGTTTGATGTATTCTATGATTTGTTCATGTTCTTGAATTTTTTGTATGACTAGGACGAAGTGACGGTTCATAGCTTTCAAGCAATACAAATTGAGGTTTGCCCATAGCCATAAGATGTGATTCAGTATTGAGGCATACCGAGTTCATGTCTTTGATTGGTGCGGGGTTCCTCCATACTTGGCACTCGAGTGGAGCTTTGGGCTTAGACTCGTTCGTGACGTTATTGATGATGGAATTTATGATTTTATGGCACGTGCATCATGTTTGAGCATAAAGTGCATATTTCATGGCATGTGCATAAGACTTGAGTACACCCTCAAAGAAGGGATTTGTGATTGAGCAAACATAAGAAAATATAAGAATGGGGTTCAATTCCTCGAATTCCTAGCAAGAACTCGATTCGAGTCCCAAAGGCTGGCATAAGACTTGGGTTCGAGTCCCGAGCATATTAACTAGGTTTAAGTCCCAAAAGCCGGCAAAAAGCCAAAAGCCCAGTTAAAAAGCCTGAATTGAATTGGGTTCAAGTCCCAAGATGGCTTGGCGAAAACTTGGGTTCGAGTGCTGAGCACAAGAGAAAAGCTAAACAAGTATGGCATGAATGAGCAAGAAAGAAATGCTAGAATGCATAAGCTCAGGGCATGCATCATGTGCACGAATGATCACGAGAATTATCATTCATTTGTGCTTGAAGCTTGGTTGCATCTTGCAATTGACTGGTGTTGATGATGAATCGATGTTCTATGCAAAGACCAGAGGCTATACTTACTGAGTATTCCAAGTACTCACCCCTATTTCTTTTACTAGTACTTAGAGCTATTACTACTATGCATTTTGGTTGCCCTATAAAGATATATACCACTACGACGGATGTGGTAGATGTAGAAACCAGTAATACTTATTGTAAAGTAACATTCACTGTAAGGATAAAAAAGGGCCTAGGTGAGCCTGTTCCAATGCACTTTGAAGCTTAGTATCGGAGATACAAAGATGTATGGATAGGGCCTCTCTACGGGTTTGACAATCCGAACCTAAGCGATATGGATCAACCATCCGAGGAGTCAGACTAAGGTAGATACACTGCCCCTATGTAGTAAGAAAAGGGTTCCCAATTTTTTGTTAGTACCCGCCGTAGCGAAGACAAGGATACCCCAAGCCATTTTTGTGTATGTAAAATAGGCTTGCAATCATCACTGTTTATGTAATATATGAAGTATGTTAGTGGTGTTAGTATCTCATGTTCCCATGATTATTTGTGTCAGGGATTGTATGTTTATGCTTTTTGCATGTGCATAAACAAGAAGCAAATGAAATTGGGATGGCGACAAAGCTTGGGATGTGGCAAAATAACCCATAACTCAACCTCTGAGAAAGGGGGTGGTGACAACGAAAACTATCACGACCCCAGCTCCATCCCCAAGGTCATGAGTAGCAAGGGTTATTTTCGGGACTTCCTAGGCTCGTTGTTGTCCCGATTCTTTTTATCTTGTTATCATGCACATGTGGAAATGTAAACAAACAACTCCCCGGAAAAACAACAATTGGAAGACTGGGACATACATATACATTGACTTATAACAGTACTTTTACAAGCCCCTATATCTACGAACCCTCTTTCCTTTTTACATCACAGTACAAGTTTTCCACATCGGCCAAGGGAAATCCTATCACCTCTAATGTGACTGTAGTTTTCAAAACTAACGTGAGACTTCCATGCCTACAAGATTGAAAGATGAGGGGTGAGTTTTGGGGAAACTTAGTAAGTAAAATTCCTAGTTCTCTACTAGAAAAGCATTTCATCATCAAAGTCTAGCAAGCATAGCACTTGTAAACAATGTCAATGGCAAATTAATTGCAAATCATATGTCATGATTTATCTAAATGCATGCCATCCATACCAAAACTACCATCGGCTTATCAATTATCATATCAACATTTCGTGCTCATACATAACCGGCATTCATGCAAATTCATTTATCATCGTCCTGGCTCGATCAAGCCCTCCAGGCTCAATTGGGGCTTCCAGCTTCTTGCTGGGCTTCCTGGCTCAACCAAGGCATCTCAGCTTGACCAAGACTTATCGAGGCTAGCTTCCCGAGGCTTATGGGTTTAAGACTCGGGCATCCTGTCTCAACCAAGGCATCTCAGATCAACCGAGGCTTCCCATTCAACGAACGAGGCATCACCGCCAACGCTGTGTAGTGACGGGCGCTTTTTCCTCTTTAAATGCATGCATAAATGCATCATACAAGACGGTTCTTATCTCTTCTCTTAGCCAACGCATGCATGGCTCGAAGGTGTGCTCATTCATTCATGTGTGTCATGAATTTCTTATCCTTGACTAGCAAATATGTCAAGAACAACCTTTGATCCTTAACTTGAATCAATCACTTAGCACCGATCCCCGTATCAAACAAAGCTTGGAAATGGTACGCCTCAATACTGATCCAAGACCTCGAGGCATGGGTACACCTCGCTTAAGTGATGATCCCAAGCTTGACAAACCTCTGCTTCGACCCGATGTGGATGCAAATGTACCAAGAATGACTCTCGGCTGGCGAGTTCATTCAATGCCAAGCACAAAGTCTCCGCGTCCACTTGAACTATGGTAATCGGCATGCCTTGGTGCCTTCCCAAGAGCTCACGGATTTTGGTGATCCCCGTACCAAATAAGGCATAGAATTGACATGCCTTGATGTCAATTTAAGACCTTATGGCCTTGGGCGATTCCCGCTCCAAGCGAGACTTGGACCCGGCATCCTATTTATGCCAAAACCAAGGCTATCTAGCTTGGGTGACTTTGTCTTGTGATGAACTCAATCCAAACGAACCTTGGCCTCATTCCAGGCATGAACAACTCAAGCACACATTCAAGCACAAACATAAGCAAAACCATACAAAAGATCCAATATCCTACCCATGGCTTGACAAGTGAGCATCTAACTAGCCTCAACAATAGATATTACTACCCTAGAGGAGAAATAGGATCTTACTTACCTGGATGAACCTTGAACTAGCGTGCAACCTACAAGGATGGGTGGCTTACTTGAGGCCGAGAGAGAGAGAGAGAGAGAGAGAGAGAGAGAGAGAGAGAGGAAGGAGGAGGGGCATTCTAGGAGAAGGAGGGTGGAGAAGATGGAAGGCAAGTCAGGAAAATGGGAAGTGCTCCTCTTATTTATAGCCCTTGGAGCCATCATTACCAAGCTAAGCGGTCCTCTCCCATGTTTCCAAGTGTCCTGCCTACTTTCATTGGGTGGCAAGCCTAATTTGCCTCATGATTATACCTAAAGGATGAGTTGGCCAAGCTAAAGGCCTTACTTGGCAATCCAGGCTCATAGGCGTCATCGATTATGGCCCACTTGTCGTTCTCTCATTGGTCCATCAATACTCCACGTTTAATGGACATTTAATGAAGTCTAATGATGATGCTATTCTAGGTTGCCAACTAAGCCATTCTAGTATATTCGATTATTAATGAGGGCTTGTGTAGCACTCTCTAATTGGTCCACTTGTGTACCGCCTTTCTCTAGAATCTCCAAAGGATATTTTGGCCACCATCATGAGTTTTGACCATTCCAAGGACAACTCACCCCCTTCATTTAATAAAGGGTTTCTAGAATATTCCATGCATTTGTGTTTTTCTTCATTAATGAGGCGGTCTAGAAAATTCTATCATCCAAGTTGGTTTTCGGGCCGGGAAAGGGATCATTAGGTACACCTCAAAAAATCATATCACGTACACCCGAGGTTTGGCCCTTATGTCCCATATTCGCCCAAACCATTCCTTTAGATGGTCGGTCGACCAATAGGGTCAATTGTCCTTTGATTGGTTCGAGACCTATTCTAAGGCTACCCTTGGACCTTAGAATAAGTGATGGAATAACTAGGTCTATCCTTGGGTTCATTCCAGTTGACACCCGATCCATTGGTAGGGTTCATGGTCGACGTGTTACCAATCCATGATCGGGCATCACCAATTCAAGATTATGTTCCGATCACTAAGACTTAAATAGGGAATGATGCATTTTTGGTAAGAAGGAAATCATATTTGGTCAATTCAGATCATCCATGTATCGGTGCATATCCGGCGGAATCACCCGCGACTAGAAACTGCGACTAGTCGGATTGTGACCATCCATTGATCCAAAATCATCATGTGGCCAATTCTCATGATCAAAAGGTCATCTTATGAGCTGGTGATCATATCCCATTGGTATGGTCGGTATAAATTCACAACCGACACCTCAACTAATCCATGACCGGTCGGTCAGTCAATCGTGACCGATCCGTGATTTCTTTTCGATCGTACTGATCGATCCATGGTCATTGGCCCATGATCAATCCTTTTAAGACCTTATGGCTGTCCTCACAGGGTCAGAATCGAGGATGTTACACATGGTAACACTATTCCATGACAAGATGCATAAGGAGATTGAAGTTTTATGTCGATGACATGATTGCAAAGTCAAGACAAGGTGAAGACCATGTTGAAGTCCTAAGAAAACTATTTGACCTATCACGACCCTGACTCCATCCCAAGGGTCATGAGTAGCAAGGGTTATTTTCGTGACGTCCCAAGCACGTCGCTGTCCCATTTCTTTTTATCTTTTCATTAAACACATGCAGAAGCATATATACAACACCCGGACAACAAGTAGCTAGGAAAAAAACCATTTACAAACACATAATTACGTCAGCTATATTTACAATCCCTTCTATCACGAGCCATTATATTTGTAACTCCCAAAATTGACGTGAG
Organism: Eucalyptus leucophloia subsp. euroa; assembly: GCA_017140325.1. Lineage (NCBI taxonomy): Eukaryota > Viridiplantae > Streptophyta > Magnoliopsida > Myrtales > Myrtaceae > Eucalyptus > Eucalyptus leucophloia. The sequence goes on from CM029478.1 coordinate 35,940,275, forward strand.
ACTTCCACACCTACAAGACTGAAAGGATAAGGGGTGAGTTTTGGAGAAACTCAGTAAGTAAAACCCCTAATTCTCTACTAAGAAGACATCTCATCATCAAAATATAGTAGGTACAATACTCGCAATGCAATAACGATGGCATATCATTAGCAAACTTATTGCTACACCTCAACTACATCCAGATGTCCATTGCAACATACTTCATTGCTTGCTTACCTTCAGCTTGCCAATGAACATATCAACATATCATACTTATGCATATACCGGCACTCGTATAAATTCATTTATTGTCATCCTAGCTCAACCAGGCCCTCCCTGCTCAACCGAGGCATCTAGCTTCAAGCTAGGCATCCTGGCGCTAGCTCACCAAGACATCTGGGCTCAACCCAAGCATCCTAGCTCAACCAGGGCATCCCGTTCAATGAACAAGGCGTCGTCGTCAATGCTATGTGGCGATTGGCGCTTTTTCCTCTTTAAGTGCACACACAATTGCATCACACAAGCCAATTTTTTCATCTCTTATCTTAGCCAATGTATGCAATGCCCAAGGGTGTGCTCATTCATGTAAGTGTGCCATGATCCTCAACATCATATCATAAAATATGCCGGGAATGATTCTTAGTTCGTGGCTTGGGTCGCATGCTTAGGCCATCGCGACTTGACGTCGATTCCAAGCTAAGCGAACCTTAACCTCATCCCGGGGCGTGAATACACTCAAACATGCAAACATGAGTAAACACACAAAAGATCATTACAACATACACACAGCTTACACGGGTGAGCACACCGCTAAACTCAATGATGTAGGCTATTGCCCTAGCCAAGAGTTAGAGATTCTACTTACAACTTTTGAGCCTAACTCCAAGAGTTAGTGACTAAATGGCTCCTAAGATGGCTTGGAGGAGAATGATTTGAAAGAGAGGAGAGAAAGGGAGAGGAAATAAGAGAATGACTAAGCCTCCAAAATGTGAGGATGCATTCTCCTATTTATAGGCCTTAACCTCTTCAATTATTGGTGTTAATCTCATGATTAAGCCTAAGGAACAAGTTGGCCTATCTAGTCTCCTTAGTTGGCGCCTATGCTTATTCATGTTTGATTGTGATTGGTCCATTTATTTACTTATCCTCCAAAGCTCACTTTAGGCTTATGATGTGCCTATGGTCCTAGAGGACACATAAGCCCCTTTGATGCCTAATGTCTTCTTTTGATTGGTTGGCCTTTGGTTTGTTCACCAAGGCTATCTTTTAGGCTCATCATAACCTAAGATTCTAGAGAATACCTAAGCATGAATTACTAACTTCTTCTCCAAGGAAAATCTCAAGCCATCATTACCAAACCAAATGGTCCACTCTAATGTTTCCAAGTGTCCGGCCTACTTTTCTTGGGTGGCAAGCCTATTAGTCCAATAATTGATGCCTAAGGAATGAGTTGGAAGGCTAAAAGGCCTTGCTTGGCAAATCTAGTTCCTAGGTGTCATTGATGATGGCCCGCTTTTGGCTTTTTCATTGGCCCACATCTACCCCACATTTGATGAAGTCCAATGATGATGCTATTCCAGGTTGCCAACTAAGCCATTCTAGAATATTAGGTTATTAATAAGGGCTCGCGTAGCACTCTCTAATTGGTCCACTTTTGTGCTACCTTTCTCTAAAATCTTCAAGAATATTTTGGCTGCCATCATGACTTTGGACTTTTCAATGGACAACTAACCCCTTCATTTAATGAAAGGTTTCTAGAGAATTCCATGCTTTTGTCTTTTTCTTCATTAATAAGGTGGTCTAGAGAGTTCTATCATCCAAGTTGGTTCCGTGGCCAGGAAAGGGATCATTAGTTACACCTTGAAAATCAAATCACGTACACCCGAGGTTCGGCCCTTACGTCCCATATTCACCCAAATCGTTCCTTTCGACAGACAGTCAATCAATAGGGTAAATTGTCCTTTAATTGGTTCGAGACTTATTCTAAGGCTACCCATGGCCTAGCATAACCAAGGCACATATAAACCTTAGAATAAGAGACGAAATAGCCGGGTCTATCCCTAGGCTCATTCTGGTCGACACCCGATCCATCGGTAGGGTTCATGGTCAATGCATTACCAATCCATGATCGGACATCACCAATTCGAGATTCCTTTTTGATCACTAAGAATTAAATAGGGAATTATGCTTTTTTTGGTCTGAAGGATTTGCCTTTGGTCAATTTGAATCATCCATGTATCGACGCATAACCCGAGCGGAATCACCCGCAACCAAAAACTGCGACCGGCTATATTGACCCATGAGCATCCACTGATCTAAAATCATCCTGTGATCAATTCTCATAATCAAAAAGTCGTCTTATGATCTGGTGATCCTATCCCATCGGTATGGTTTGTAGAAATTCACAGCCGACACCTCAACCAATTCGTGATCGGCTGGTCAGTTAGTCGGTCGGTTAGTCGTGACCGATCCGTGATTCCTTATCGATCGAACCGATTAATCCATGGCCAATGGCCCATAATCGATCCTTTTAGGTCCTTATGGCCGATCAATACGGGGTCGAAATCAAGGATGTTACATGACCGATTGAGGAAATTCAACCTGAGGCTTAACCCCGCAAAATGCATATTTGGGGCAAAGCCTAAGAAACTTCTTGGATTTATAGTTAGTAACAAGGGTATCAAGATAGATCCCTCTAAGGTGAAAACCATATGTGATCTAAAACCTCCTTCTACTGTTAAAGAAGTCCGAAGCCTACTAGGAAGATTGAATTATGTTGCGAGCTTGTTAGAAACCGATAAGTTGTTCTTCAAGCTGTTAAAGAAGAACGCTAAGGTAAACTGGGATGAAGAATGTTAGAAATCATTTGAAGAGCTTAAGTGATATCTTTCACAATATCCTATACTTGTATCGCCTATCCAAGGCGTGCCTCTAATCTTGTATCTCACCATCTACCTCACCATTCACGCAGAGTCTTGAGGAGCCATTTTGGCACAAAAAGGACCAAAGGATGGAATAGAATGTGCCATATACTACCTTAGTAAGAAGTTTACTACCTTCAAGATCCGATATCATGAAATGGAAAAGACATATGGAGCCTTGATTTGGGTTTTACACTAAGGCAATATACTCTTCACTACCGCATCATTCTAGTGACTGAGAATAACCCGATTAAATACCTTTTGGAAAAGCCTGCATTGGTTGGAAGGCTTGCTAAATGGCAAATATTACTCTATGAGTTTAATATCCAAAGCATGGCACAGAAGTCTATCAAAGGGCGAGCCATAGCTGATATGTTAGCTGAAAATCCCAGGAAGTCTAATAATTGGGATGAAATTGATGAATGAATTTATTTGTTCTCACCTGACAAGTGGACCATGTATTTTGATGGTGCAGTTAACCTTTATGGTTCTGGCACTAGGGCAATTTTAATATCCCTAGAATGTCAACATTATCCAGTAGCTACAAGTTGGTATTCCCGTGTACTAACAATATTTCTAAATATGAAGCTTGCATCATTGGTCTATAATTAGCCATTGATATGAAAGTCAAAAAGCTTCAGGTTTTGGTGATTCTGCATTCATCATCCTCCAGACATGAGGTGAATGGCAAACGTGGGATGTAAAGTTGATTCCTTACCATAAATATCTCAAAGACTTGGTTAAGGAATTTAATGAAATCTCTTTTGATTATCTACCGAGATCACAAAATCAATTTGTTGATAACCTAGCAACTTCATCTCCGAAGTTACAAGTAACTGATGGTTTGACCGTTGATCCTTTGCAAATCAACGTCTTGAAGAAGCCTACTTATTGCCTAATGATCGAAGAGGAACCTAATAGACAACCCCGGTATTATGACATCATGAATTACCTTCAAAAAAGTAAATTTCCCCAAGGGAGTCAGGTCGATGATCGAAAATACCTGATGAAGTTAGCATCCAAATAGTTCCTTAGTGGAGGAGTCCTTTATAAAACGTCTTTTGATTTAGTTCTACCAAAGTACATAGATGCACAAGAAACTAAACTCCTGATGAAAGAGATACATAAAGGAGAGTGTAGCCCTCATATGAATGGTCATCTTCTAGCAAGAAAAATCATGAGGCTCGGTTATTACTAGTTGACCATGGAAGCTGATTGTATTCAACATGTGAAGTGTTGTCACCAGTGCCAAGTCTATAGAGACAAAATCAACACTCCTCCTAATGAACTACATCAAATGTCCGAGTCCTGGCTGTCACGCCTTGATCCTCGGGAATGCACCCATCCTTCTACTTAATCGATTTTAGAATGCGATATCCCAGGACTATGTATCGCCGATCATTTCATTTTATGTTGCACATGCGGAAGCAGTTATAAATCCGAGACAATAAAACAATGGGATAGAAAAGTAAGCCATATTTTTCATATTGAAATTCACAACCACACTTTTATTCTTAGCACAACTTCTATTATAATTTACAATACTATTCACAACTTTCTAGTCTCACCCTTATCTACACAAAGACAGGGTTCTCAAAAGAGATGGGATCTCAATCCTCATCCAGGTCATACTCGGGATTGTCCTGATCCTCCTTAGACTCTTCTTCACTAGGCTCGTTTTCTTCAAGCTCTTCATCTTTTTCTTCAGGCTCATCCTCGGCTTCAGATGCCGGCTCATCCTCAGGTGCCTCCTCCATGGGTTCATCCCCCTGCCACTCCTCCTCCTGCTCCATGATCTCACCGTCATCTCCATTCCGATTATCATCATCAATTGAGTACACAGGAGTGTGAGCTTTAGCCTCAAGTGTCGGATCCTAAACATCCACAACTGACCCATCCTGATGGTCTACTGTACCCTCCCCAAATGCCTCTTCCAAAATGTACACATGCACGTCACTTTCTGGAATGGGGCCCTCCTTGGCCCATTAAAATATTCGCGGTGCCACGATCGATATTCATGGGCCCTCAGGTCAGTCTGTCCCACGTCCACCCAGACGGTCAACGTAACTAAAATGTACTCTAAACCTTCTGGATGAGGGTGTATGTGGAAGTGGATCTCTAACTGGGTCATCTCCTGGGGAATAACGAAATGCATCGCAGGACGAGGAGGTGGAGGTGCTGCCATCTAGGTGCCTAAAATATTATCTCACAATCAGGATGAGACTATGTCTCAGCAAGTTCTACCCCCTAAGACCCGATTAGTAAAGTAATACGCCATATGGTTGCCTAAGCATAACACGAGTTAGAGGACTTACTTTTGCCTCAGTCCCAACCTACAATTCAAGATTATTCACAAATGCCTCATATATCACATAAATTATTCAATCAAATCACGACATCGGATCAAGCATTAATCAATTGACTTGGTCGATTACATGTCAGTCGGACCCCCTCTAGGTCATTTCATTCCTCACTACATAACCTCCAATAGTGCACTTAGTCATAGAACCACATTTATGCTCTCGGGCGTTATTTTCACCAAGGTGACGTATGCAAGAGACAACACTCGTGCATTCTTTAAGGCGACGTTTTTGCCAATGATATCCTTAATCACCGAATCATGTATGTCCATAAGTTAAAGCAATGTACACAATAGATAGCACTTGTGCGTTCTTTAAGGCGCCATTTTCACCAGTGATATCCTTAATCATCGAACCACGCATGTATATACTGATGTATGTACTAGACAGTAACATGCGGTCTTTAAGACGTCGTTTTCACCAGTGATGTTCCAATCACCGAACCACGTTTATACCATCGTACCTGATTGGTCTCGGCCAAGAGTATCCCCATTTCACCCTTGCCATTCTCTCTACTTTAGCCCATCAAAGTATTATTGGCGCTAAATAATTATACTCAGCCATCTACCAATCAATCACTCAATTTAAATCAATTTAAGAAAATTGCTAAAATTCCACAATTAATTCAATTCAACACAACATAGAGCTCAAATAAATAAACGGACTGCACCACGACAATCAAGTACAAAATTCCGGTTATTAGCCATCTTGATTGAATTTTCGGAAAAATAAATAATTGATTAATCAATTTCGAAAATTAATTATTAATTAGCAATAAATCCAATTTAGGCCCATAATGCCTAATTAGAAGCCGAGACGAGCCCGGAAAATTACCGAGACTCGTTCAATAAATAACCGAACATTTCTACTTGCTAATGACTAAGTCTAATGACCTAACATGCATCATTAAGTCACTAATCTAATTGTTCTAAACTAATCTAACCACCTAATTGCACTTAATTAAATCTAATCAACCCTTAGGCGTAATTAGCAAACTAAAAAAGCATTAGTGAGCAAAACTCACTTGGTTGAAAGCGGAGACCGGATCACCATGACAGCGACGTGATGGCGGCTGAACTCGGGCTCGTGACGACACCCACATGCTTGGACCAGGCCTTAAAATTGGCCCAACAAATCTCAGCCCAACTGAGATTTGTTCTTAATTTTGGGCTGGACCCAAGTTGAGTTGGGCCTGCTGAAGATGGGCTTCAAATTGATTTGCTGGAATAGGGCCTCAAAAACTCAGTTGATGGGCTGCTTCTTAGGCTGGGCTTAAGCTGAGATGGGCTAACTTCAAGTGAGCTTTTTTGAACTGAAAAATGGGCTGCTGCTAGTGTAATTTTGACTGGGCTTGAAGACTGCAATTTGGGCCGAGATTGCTGGCTTCGCTAGGCTTGAGATGGCCCCCAACCGGACCGAAGAAGCACCGGAAGCTGCTGAAGAAGCCCACACGGAAATGAAGATACAACGAAGACGTTGGATGCGTGCGGCTTCACTGGACACACGAAGGAGCTACAGGTCAACCAAAGATTTCGATGGCTTGCTGTTGTTAACCGAAGGAGTGCAGACGATGGACGTGAGCTGGCGTGCACTGGCCGCGTGGAAGCTTGGGGTCAACACCGGCTGCTTTGTGCTGCTGAGTGTTGACCGGTTTGCTGCAAAGAAAACGCACGCTGGTGGATCGGTGGAGACACGTGGCTGAAGCAAGGTTGTTCAATGGTGTTGGCAGCTGGCTTGCGCTACTTCAGTCGACAAAACAGTAGTCAACTTCGGTGAGGAGGTGACACGGGGATGTTGGCTTGCTTGGTGGATCGTGGCTTCGGTGGAGGAGTTCCGCTGGCGCAAAAACATGAAGCGGTGAGGAACTTCGGTCAACAAATAGCCAGAAAGAAGCAGCTTGGTCTTGCGGTTTTGACTAGACGCGTGGAGATGAAGCACAGCCGTGAGGGAGAGATCACGACGCTGTTGATGGAAGGAGAAGACGCGTGGACAGTCAATCTCCGTGAAGTTGAAGTGAAGCATCGTCGGGGGTTTCTTTCCTAGTTGCTAGTTATGGCCAAACAAGTTCGTGCGGAGGGAGAGAAGTCAAGCGAAATGGTAGGAATGGAGGGGAAGACCGGTTTCTCTTTTGGGGGACCAATTCCCTTCAATCTTATCCCTTTGTTCCTCACATGGCCCACCAAACCTCAGCTGGCTTGCTTAGCACTCTTCCAAACTCAAATCCCTTCTGGAAACTCTTTGAGTTGGTCCATAAGTCACTACTCATGAGGCATACGAATTTCCTAGCAATAAGGCTTCAATTGCACATCAATTCTCCCTCAATTCATTATCAATTGGCTCTCATAAAATCAATCGATGCCTCAATGCCTCAATTGTTATTTTTCCTCACCCAATAACCCATTTTGCATCTAATTTTGCGATCGAAAATCACCTTTGGCATTTTCTCGCACAAAAATGGCCATGCGACGTCTTTTTCCCTAAAAGTGTCGAGTGTCAGAAAAAATCTTCTAAGACCAAGTCGATTCTCCTAAAATTTATTGTGACATGATAGAAAATTCAATTTCTAAAATCAGACTTGAATTTACAATTAATTTCATTTGGCGCGTTTTTAGCGTGACCTAGGCTACCAGGTAACTTTCAGAAATTTTTAAGAGCAAATGACCCATGGTCGATTTTCTTCAAGTCATTATGAACCCGCTCGACTCATTGGCAACTCTCGATTGTCATGAAAATCTCGATGATCCAAATACGGACATAGAGTACCAAAACAATAAGAAAATCAGTCTAGTGCCGGTCGATGAGAATTTTCTAATTTAGTGGTGTCACCCATGATTAGCCACACATCTCTGTCGATCCAGTCTATCTCTAATTTCAAATCAATTTTTAACTATGCCGTAATGACCTCTAAAGATGGACACGGTTGAAAAGCCGATTCTGGTCGAGTTCTTAAGTCTATTGCCTTAAAATTCCTTAATAATCTCCCCCAAATAGTCTAGTTATTTCAAGAATGATTAGTTTTGAGAATAGCCCTATAGGCATGTTAATGAAATGTCAAATTCATTCAGTAGAATATAAGATTGAAAAATCTGAATGTCACACTGGCCTTTTTCAATGTGGGGCATCGACATCATCAAACCAATTAATCCTAAAGCGTCGAATGGACACTGTTTTCTTATAGTGACCATTGATTACTTTACCAAGTGAATTGAAGCCAATTCTTATACCCATGTTACTGCAAAGAGCATGGCAAAGTTCATCCATCATGATATCATCGCTCGATCTAGAGTTCTTGAAGCGATCATCAAACAATAGATCAAACCTAAACAATAAGTTGGTGGATGAATTACTTTGAGAATTCTACATTTGCCATTTGAATTCTTCTCCTTACCGCCCACAAGTGAATGGAGCTGTGGAAGCGGCAAATAAGAACATCAAAAAGATTTTAGCCAAAACGGCACATAATTATTGTGATTGGCATGATTGGTTACCATATGCTTTTTCTTGCTTACCGAACTTCAATTTGCACTTCAACTAGGGCAACACCATTATCATTAGTCTATGGAGAAGAGGATGTGCTACCCATGGAAGTGGAAATCCCTTCACTGAGGGAACTTTCTTAAGTTAAACTCTCTGACGTTGAATGGGTTCAACAAAAATTTGAATAACTCAATATGATTCATGAAAAGAGGGTAAAAGCCCTATGCCATAGACAAAGCTATCAAAAGAAAGTAGTTAGGTCATTCAATCGTAAGGTTAGGACAAGACATTTTGAGATCAACGATCTCATCTTGAGAAAAGTCTTGTCTATCATTCTAGATCCTCGTGGGAAGTTTACTCCGAACTACGAAGGTCTATATATTGTAAGGAAAGTACTACCTAGTGGGGCACTAATCATTGTAGAAATGGATGGCCAAGAATTGTCAAGACCTGTAAATGCTGATGCTGTCAAGAAGTATTATCTATGAATAAAGTGAAAGGCCATTGAGCTGCTTTTGGATTGAATTTGAGCCATTTTAGGATATTTGGATCATGCATCTCATGCATACATGTTACATCTGCATGTTTGTTCATTTTGTAGGATCTCTGAAGAAGATTCTACCTGTCTATAAGAGGTTGATCTCATAAATGCAAAACTTTTGAAAAATGACCATCTTCTTTAGAACTAAGAAGTGACCCTATCCCTCATAATGCTGAAAGAGTCAGTTAGAACTCTAGAAATGAACCCATGTTCTGAGCAGAGCTTGTTCTGTCCACGAATCTTATTCAACCTTATTTTCCCCAGTAAGGGGCAAGGGAACATGTCTTTTAAAAAATTCTCAATACATTTTCATTCCTTAGGGAGTTGAATTTAACCAAAATGTGTTTTGGAAAACCCAAAAGGATTATTAAATATGCCAAGTGGTAGTGCCTAAAATGATGAGAGGCAACCTCTTCTTTAAATATGCCTTATACACTCTCTAATAAAATTGAGAAGAACCATGTCTTGTGACATAAGGTTCATTCATAGTGAATACATGGTTTGAGATAATAAATGCATTTTCTTTCTCAATTCTAAACACTACCGATATCCCTTGCAAGCCACTTTGAGCCAAATAGGGAGCATTTCTAAAATAACCCTATTAAGAACAACCCCACATTAGGGGCAAAATAGGGGGTCTTGGTTGAACATTATGGAGTAGAAGATTAAGAAAGATTTTATTGCTTTCACTTGTATCAATCTTCTTGTGCTAGCAATAAGGTGATTTCTTGTCAAAGCTCGAAGCACCCCAAAGTGACGAAGAGCATTCCGTTCACTACCCTAAACACAATTGCCATTTGCTTAACCAATTTGAGCTTTTTGCAATTCCTTCAAAACCTCAAGTGTTGATTATCTCCCCACACTAGAGCAAGGCATGTGATTTGCCAACAAAATTGAGAATGTTGGTCATGTTTGTAAATACCACTCTAGAGTCCAAGATACTCAAAAGAAAATGAAATTATGGGACATGAAAAAGTAGTGTGCCTAGTAAAAGTAAGGTCAATGCCCATTAAAAAATACAAAGAAAAGAAAAAAAAATGCAAAGCAGAGCAAAATCAATGGTCATGCAAGAGACCATCCATTGAAAAACAAAAGAAAGACCTTGCAAAAGAAAATACGTATTGCAAGCGATGTCATTAGAAAAGAGAGCGAAGCTCATATGTCTCAAGACAAATAGTCAAAAGGACTCTCGAAATAGGTTAAATTTTAAAAGTCAAATTTCTGAAAAGTTATGTGATGGTAATAATGCCAAGATAATCACTCACTTTTAACCCCTCAATAGCTGAAAATTTTTCAAACCTTGTTAAGTTTCACCTGAACCAACATTACAACTCCTATCTAAAGTCTCTTTGATTTGGATGGTTCGAGCTAAAATAAGAATCTCACACAGGAGCTACCACTAGAAGGAGTGGAAGCAATCCTATCTTATCTTATCTTCAAGGTTCTTGAATTATAAACCTAATGAAGATATTAATTGAATATTCATTTCTTAGCCTCAAAGCGCATACCCTTTTCGTAAGCCCATAACCAAGCCATCATTATTGTCCTTTCAAAAGACCTTTTGATCAAGGAATTGTATTCACTGTAAACATTTCCAAAAACCTTAGACATAGGTTGAGTGAGATCTCCAATGAGATTTAAGTTGTTTTCATACATCAATGGTTGGGAATAAAAGCCCTTTTTGAGAGCTAGTGTAAAATACCTCTTTTGATTAGGATATTTCCACTTGGCATATTTGATTTAACCCTTAGGTGGTTAATCAAATCTCATTTTGTTAAAATCTTCTCTGAATGGATTTGACAATAGGCATCATTTTGCAAGATTAGCTCTCAAGCAATCTGGAAACCCTTTTTTTTTAAATATGTGTTCCCTAATTTTCCAATTTTTGGTAATCCTAAACCATGCCATTGTTTTTTTTATTTTTAGTCATCCTAAACCATAACCCTTGCTTTTGGCTTTTGGTTACTGTAAACCATGTCCCTTGTTTTAGGTTCCTGTTCAACCTTAAACCTGTTGGACAAATCTTTCTAGAATATTTTGAAGCTGACAAAACGTTTCTATCAGTCTAGTCTGGATATTCGTAGACCTTCTGTTTAGAGTCTGAAGACTTTCTGATAACCAGACTCAAGACTCAAGACTCAAGACTATCCTCATTGACAGTCTTTCTAATCCAGTGACGAAGGAAATCCAGAGCCGAAGTATATGGTTGAGGATTTAATCCTATCCTCTGGAGAAGATCTCTTAGTTGGATAAATATAACGGATTCTTTTATTCGTATCTAGATCGATTGAAGATCCGATAGTCGACGAAATATTCTTGGAAGGTTCTATTCTTGGAAACCAAGATCCTGATTGTATGGGCGAAGAGGATTGATGGGCTATCATCAGGTTCCTTTAATAGCTCGAATGATCTTCTTAATTGATTCCGTCCAACGGGTAGATTGGAGGAATTCCTTTGGTAAGTGCCAACGGGTATGATGGCATAAAGGAGTATAAAAGGAAGACGTTCTAGTTGTTTTAGTGTGTGATCGATAGAGAAATTCCAAAGTCTGAAGCACCTTAATTATTAGTCGATACATTTTGAGCGAAATTGTATACACAGAGAGTGTCTATACTTGGTGATACCTTGAGCGAGTGTGGTAGATCATCTACACCTAGAAATCAAGAAAGATCAACGCTGTAACATCTCTTTGTTCATAGTGGAATCCAGCCAATTGGCTGTCAGTGCAGAAGAGTGGACGTAGGCTTGAATCAAGCCGAACCACTATAAACCGCGTGTTCAATTCTCTCTTTCCTTTACTCAGTCTTACATTGATTATTATTTGTCGCAAATCCTTCAAATGTCTAGTATTGTGCAATTATCAAGAAAAATCTTTTATATACCTATTCACCCCCTCTAGGTACTCGTACTAGCTATATCAATTGGTATCAGAGCTCGTGTTCTTACTTTATTTGAAGTGTTTTACTTCGTAGTAAAAGATCCATGGCTAGTATGCTAGCACCAAGGCTAGTGGAAGGGCAAAGCAATACCAGACCACCCTACTCTGATGGAAAGGATTACAACATCGGGAAGAACAAGATGAAAGCTTTCCTACGATCAAAGGATCCTCTAGAATGGGACGTCGTGGAAAGAGGAATCACTCCTACAGCTGCATCAGTCTCTGAAAGAGGGAAAGAAACTATTGAGACAAGCGGAATGACTCAAGAAGAGATAATCAAGAGACAAGCACTCAATGCAAAAGCAATTTACTCTTTATATTGTGCTTTGTCACCAACTGAATATAACAGAATATCTTCTTGTGTTACAGCAAAAGAAGTATGGGACAGATTACATATCACCTATGAAGGAACAGATCAAGTGAAGGAGACCAGAATTAACATTCTCCTCGGTCAATATGAAGCCTTCAAAATGAAACCAGGAGAATCTATAACTGACATGTTTAGTCGTTTTACAGTTATTGTCAATGGTCTTGAGAACCAAGGACAAAAAATTTCTGATCCCATGAAGGTAAACAAGTTACTGCGTGGGCTCTCCAAGGATTGGAATCATATAAAGACTTCAATAAGAGAGACGCAAAGAATTATGCCACTATCTGTCGACGAGCTGATTGGAACTCTTCAGTTTTATGAAGTGAAACGAGTTAATGAAGACGAAGATCCAAAAGGTAAGAAATCCATTGCATTAAAATCAAATGATGATTCTGATGATACAGATTCTGGAGATAATCTGGACGATGAGGAGCTTGCTCTTATGATAAGAAGACTCAGAAAGCTGAATAGAAAAGGAAGAAGGTTCAACTCAAAGAAACAAAGTTTCCAAAGACAGCAGACCAAGTCTATAGATGATGAGGAACCAAACAAGGATGTAGTTTGCTTCAAATATAAGAAAAAGGGACACATCAGACCCAACTGTCCTCTTCTAAAGAAGAAGAAAGGAAAAGCTGAAAAGTTTCGTAAAGCTCTCAAAGCTGAAACATGGAGTGATATAGAGTGTGAAGAAAGTGATGAAGAATATGCCAACCTATGTCTGATGGCACAATCAGACTTAGACTCAGACTCTGGATCAGACTCAGACAGTGAATTTGAGGCAAGTAATTTTAAAATTCCTGTCAAAGTTTCTAAATACATTGATGAACTGTGTTTTAGTCTTAAGACTTCTCTCAAAAGAATTTCCGAACTTAAAAAGGAAAACTCAGCTCTAAAACAAAATGAAAAAGTCTTAGAAGAAAGAATTAAAAATTTAGATTTGAATGTTTCCACTCTTAAAGAAAATGAAGATAATCTTTTGAAAGAAAATGCTCTTTTAAAAACTGACTTATCAAATATTTCAAAGAAATTTTCAATAGGATCCAAAAAACTTGAAAAGATTCTTTCAGCTCAAAGACCTTATTTCAATAAGTCCGGTCTAGGTATGACAACAGAAATAATTCTCTTGATTGATTTTTCTAAAGTAAAAGAAAGAATTAAGAAAGGACCGTCGAGAGAGGCTTACAAAAATCATTTCAAGAAAGTTTTTGTAAAGTCTGTAGGTCGAAATGCTCTCAGGTGTTCAATGTGTAACAGTCAGGATCACTTTGAAAAAGAGTGTCCTATGGTTTGGAAACATGTTAAGAAAGTATGGCCTAATAATGTTTATCCTACTAACACCAAAGGACCCAAGAAAATTTGGGTACCAAAGAAAGCTTGAGACTCTCCTTTAAAAGCAGGTCTCTGTCAAGAAAAATGTAAAGTGGTATCTTGATAGCGGATCTTCAAGACACATGACAGGAGACTCAAATTGCTTCATAAAGCTTATTCAAGTAAATGGTGGAAAAGTTTCATTTGGAGGAAACGGCAAAGGAAGTATTGTAGGATTTGGAACTGTGAAAATTGGAAATCTCACAATAAGCAATGTTCTCTAGTGGAATGACTCAACTATAACCTTCTCAGCATTAGCCAATTGTGTGATACTGGTTTCAAGATCTCCTTTCAAGAAGGAATATGCTCTAGAATTAGTAAAGACTCTACTCAGTCCTTCATGGGTCGAAGACATGGAAATATCTACCTCTTAGACATGAAACCAAATGAATCGCAATGCCTAATCTCAATTCAAGATGAAGCAAGCTTATGGCACAGAAAGCTTGGTCATGTCAACATGAAGCAATTAGCCAAAATCTCATCAAAGCAGCTTGTTCGAGGTCTACCCAAATTACCATACCAAAAGTCCGATCCATGCACACCATGTATTCTCGGGAAAGCAGGTAAGAAATTCATTCAAGTCAATAAATCATATCTCTACTAATCATGTACTACAGTTGCTGCATATGGATCTCTTCGGACCAACCAGAACTCAGAGCATTGGAGGTAAGAAATATTGTCTAGTAATTGTGGACAATTACTCCCGCTTTACTTGGGTATATTTCCTTGCAAGTAAGTCTGAAACATTCTCGTATTTTGAAAAATTTGCTAAAAATGTTCAAAATGAAAAAGGTTGTGTTATCTCAAGTATAAGAACAGATCATGGAGATGAATTTGAAAATCAAGATTTTACAAAATTTTGTGATGAATCTAGCTTTAAGCATATGTTTTCTTCTCCATATACTCCAAAGCAAAATGGAGTTGTAGAAAGAAAGAATAGATCTCTTCAAGAAATGGCTAAAACTCTTTTAATTGAAAGTAAGATTTCTTCACGATTTTGGGCTAAAGCTGTTTCAACAGCGTGCTATATCATTAATAGAGTCTTCTTAAGACCTATTCTAGAGAAAACCCCTTATGAGTTATTCAAAGGTAAGAAGCCCATTGTTTCATACTTTCATGTGTTCGGTTGCAAATGCTTTATTTTGAAAAATACAAAAGATCGAGTTGGTAAGTTTGAAGAAAGATCAGATGAAGGCATCTTCCTTGGATATTCTACATCAAGCAAAGCCTACAGAGTCTATAACAAGAAGAGTCAGTCTGTGGAGGAGTCAATGAATGTCAAATTTCAAGACTCTACGCAAGATGAATCTAGTCTGACTCATCATGAAGAGTCTGAACCTACTTTAGACCCTCCAAAGCTTACAACTCAAGAAGCATCTCAGACTCTGGAAGACCAGCATCAAGTTGTTCATGAAGATTCAAATAAAGAAAGAGATCATCAACCAGACAAATCAACCAATAACTAGAAGCATAAATTCAGTCATCCCAAAGATCTCATTATCGGCGAAATTAATGAAGGAATCCACACCAGATCTAAAAGGCGTGAAGAGTCTAATGTTGTAGCTCTTATTTCCGAAATTGAGCCAAAGAGCATAGAAGAAGCTTTATCTGATGAAAGCTGGATTGAAACTATGCAAGAAGAGCTCAGACAGTTCAACATTAATGATGTCTGGGAATTGACATCTAAACCAAAAGGTAAAACTGTTATTGGAGCTAAATGGGTGTTCAGAAACAAGATGAATGAAAAAGGAAAAGTCATACGAAATAAAGCAAGACTCGTGGCCAAAGGATACACACAAGAAGAAGGAATAGACTATGATGAGACTTACGCTCCAGTAGCAATGTTAGAAGCTATTCGACTATTACTCGCGTTTGATTGTTATAAAAATTTCAGGTTATTCCAAATGAACGTCAAAAGTGCTTTCCTAAATGGATTTATCCATGAGGAAGTTTATGTGGAACAACCACCTGGGTTTGAAGACCCAAAGAAGCCGACTCGATCTTCGGATTGAAAAAGGCCTTGTATGGTTTAAAGCAAGCACCTCGAGCTTGGTACGACGACTAAGTAAGTTCTTATTACGAATGGTTTTGTCAAAGGTAAAGTAGATACTACTTTATTTATCAAAAAGGAAAACAAAAACTTTTTACTTGTTCAAATATATGTGGATGATATTATTTTTGGATCCTCTAATGAAAGTCTGTGCAAGAAGTTTTCTAAGTCTATGCAGGATGAGTTTGAAATGAGTATGATGGGAGAGTTAACATTCTTTCTTGGTCTTCAAGTAAAGCAATTGAAGGAAGGAACTTTTATTTATTAAGAAAAATATGCTAATGATCTTGTCAAAAGGTTTGGATTGGAAAATTGCAAAAAGATCGATATACCGATGTCAAGTTCTTTGAAGATAGACAAAGATGAAGAAGGGAAGAAGTTGATCAAAACCTGTACAGGAGCATCATTGGTTCACTTCTTTATCTTACTGCTTCTAAACCTGACATTTTGTTGAGTGTTTGTATCTGTGCTAAGTTTCAATCAGATCCTAGAGAATCCCATCTCAGTGCTGCGAAACGCATTATTAAATACGTTGCTTCATCTTCAAGCATCGGTCTGTGGTATCCTAAGAAGGAGACTTTAATCTTCTAGGATATTCGTACGCAGATCTGGCCGGTTGCGAGTCGATAGAAAGAGTACTTCAGGAACTTGCCAATTGCTTGGAAGCAGGACAATGTCTTGGTTTTCAAGAAAACAAAACACTGTGGCTCTCTCAACAACAGAAGCAGAGTATGTAGCTCTTGGAAGCTGCTGTTCGCAAATTCTATGGATAAAACAACAGCTACAAAACTTTGGGATTAAAGACTCATGCACAGAGATCAGATGTGACAACACCAGCGCAATCAATCTTACCAAAAATCCAATCCTTCATTCAAGAGCAAAGTATATAGAGATTCGACATCACTTCATTAGAGATCATATTCAAAATGAAGAATCTCGATTCAATTTATTGATTCAAAAAGTCAACTAGCGGATATATTCACAAAGCCTTTGTAGAAAAATCAATTCGATTTTATCCGTTCCAGACTCAACATTTTGAAGCTTGAAGAAGTTAAAGTCTAGAGACTCTCCAACCCTCAGACTCAGATATTCATGGCTATAGACTATAAGTTGTCATTATATTTAATCTCGAAAAAAGGTACGATCTTTCGTTCAGTTAATTTATAATTTCCGTGAAAAACGGAATCTTGTCTTTTCAAAATGATTAACTTCTATATAGCAGTTAATGATTTTAAAAAGAGGTGTTTGTTCACTTTCTTTGTGCCGATTGATCTTTCCTTTTTAAAACTGAGTTATATACAGTTTTCTTTTTCGCCCAATCTTCAAAACCCTAAAAGGCATTCTCCTCCCAATCCTGTTTCTACTTCGTGTTCATCTTCGAGAAAGTTGTCATCTTTTCTTGAGAAAGCAAGTAAAGGAATCTTTCAACGACAAGGAAGGATGTCTTCTTTGAGGAAGTCTTCAAGAATCGCGAACAGGGGACCACAGAGAATGAAGGAGGGACCTACCCATTTCGATCTCACTCGAAGAGGAAGAATTATCGAGTCGCAACGAGCCCGATTCACTCTCCACCACGTCACTCAACGCCATCTACCCCACAAGGTGCGGGTCATCAACCGGAGAAAGAAATAATCGAGGACGTTGAGACTCTGTAAGAGTCCAAAAATCCTCTTTTATTTACAAACTCTATTGTGCGATGAAGAGCATTGGGACTCCGTTGAACTACGTGGATGATTTTCTTAAATATAAGAATTATGGGAATGAGTATATCTTTCTGAGACGAATGGAGGATTTGGGAATTGCTCCCAAAGGAAAGGCTGAGGAAGCACTTGCGAACATTCCAAGTGACCCTCGTATATCGAGACCGAATCCGACTGACGGGAACGATGATGATAAAATGTTCAGTGATTTTCAACCTAGAATGGGTGTTGCTGCAAGGGTGAAGGGAAAAAGAATAGAGTTGTTTAAATCAAAGGAACAGGAGAATCTGTTCTTCAAACTGCTAAAACGAAGGGTGATAAACCCTAGGAGTGTTGATTTCGATTTCTTGGATGCCATTAATGTGAACTTAAGGGAGAAGTTCAATCTGCTTCAACTTGAACAATTTTGCACCGATACCACAGATGGTTATGCACAATTGACAGCATACTTCTATTTGAATCTTAGCTTTTTAGATGCGAATAGAATATCATTCAGTGTTAGAGACCAAGACCATGTGGTAGACGTGAACATATTGGCGGACATAATTGGAGTTGAACGAGGACGCTATCAACCAATCAAAGTCTCAATTGCTCGTGCCTCATTGGAGCTTGTCAAAGATAGAGATACAGAGGGAAGAATAATCTATTCAAGGATGCACGCCATCAATATAGTGCCTCACAAAATTGTGATCAATTGCATCAGGCTCAAGTCTACATCCAAGACTGACGTGTCCAATTCCGAGGCAAAATTGATGTATGCAATTAACTCAGGGACGAAGTTCTCTCTCCCTCACATCATTCTCTTTCACATGTACGAGCAATAGCGAAGGACAAAGGCCAATTGCCTTACCCCGGTCTTGTGACCAAGATCTTCGAACACTTAAATATTGAACCTCCACATACTCTCTGTGTTCGACCATGCGATAAAATGGTGGTAGGTTTGAAGATGCTGACGAAGATGCGTCTAAAAGAGCTTTCCAAGGCAACGGAGAAGTTCAGAGTGAAGACTCCAGTACCTTCTGCTTCAAAGAGAAAAGGGAAGGAACCCATTGGTGCCCCATCTACGAAGAAAAGAACTCTCATCTTGGAGGATGAAGATGAAGAGGAAGATCTCACAATCTCTGCCTTGATAAGGACCAGACGTTCGTACCGAATCGACGTAACATCGAAAAAGGGAAAGAAGCAGGAAGAACGAGAGAGAAGAAGAGGAGCAAGCCAAGAACAGAGAAGAAGAAAAGCAGCGAGAGAAGGAGAAAGAAGCTGAAGAAGAAGGAGAAGAAGAGAAAGAAAAGTCTACAGCTGGAGAGAAGGGGAATCAAGATGCAAAAGAGCATGATTATCACTCTTCCCCATTTGAGGTCTTAGAGACAGGGGGAGATGGCAAGCAAGGAAGGTCCACACCTCATGCTGCCATCAGTGAAAGTCTAAGACGATCGCCAGCGGGTCCAGAAGATTTTCAGGCTTCTCAAATGCCTGAAGAAGGACATGATACGTCAACACCAAATCTGCAAGATTATACAAAAGCTCCATCATCTGCATTCACTCCATCCGAGAAAGCACATGCAAGTACACAGACGAACAATTCTGCAGATTTCCGTCGTATTCTTGATGTTCTTCTGGAAATGCGGGGTCAAATTTATGCTCTGGACTGTGAAATTCAAGCCATGAAGAATGCTGGACAAGCATCTTCGGTTACCCTGGAGGATAAAATGAAAGACCTTGCTCTACAAATTCAAGCCAATGCCAAAGGAGAGGAGATAGCTCATCTAAGGGAAGACTTGAAGAGGCTAGAAGGCATAGTCCAGTCGATGGGAGATTTCCAGATCGTGCGCATTCCCTGCATTCGACTCTTTTCTCACCTTTTTAATGATGACAAAAAGGGGGAGAAGCAATTTGAACCAATTTAAACTTTGACTTTGACTTTAAATTTGTTTTTGTGGTTGAATATGTTTGCTTTTTAGTATGACTTGAGTGAACTTGGGTGTGAACTTGAATTTGACTAAATTGGCTGTAGATTTTGATGCTTGACTATTTGCATTTATATCAATATGGTATTACTCATGAAAGACTAACTAATTTTCTATGGATGCAGAGTCTGGTTGTTTTATTAATCTTTATGAGATAGCCATATTACTTGAGAAATGTTCTTGCAGGTCAAAATTGTTCAAATCTACAGGAAAGTTTTGTCACCATCAAAAAGGGGAGATTGTTGGAGAAATCTTTCGAGAATATTTTGAAGCCGACAAAACGTTTCTATCGTCTAGTCTACGGATATTCGCAGACCTTCATTTAGAGTCCGAAGACTTTCGATCACCGAGACTCAAGACTCAAGACTATTCTCATTGACGAGTCTTTCTAATCCAAAGTGACGAAGGAAATCCAGAGCCGAAGCATATGGTTGAGGATTTAATCCTATCCTCTGGAGAAAATCTCTTGGCTGGATAAATATAACGGATTCTTTTGTCACGCCCCGAACCCCGAGTGCGAGCACATCCCACTGCGGTTGATCAAACGCGACATTCCCAAGTAGTGTCGCCGACCCCATTCATTTATTATTGCGCAAGCGGAACATATTATAAAACCCCTGACAATAAAATACGGGATAGAAAAGCAGGAAACAATTTCACAACCAATTACTTACATAAACTAACGGAGTTACAGACGAAGGCCTACAGCCAAAAGTCTATAAAAGATCGACTCTTAAAAATGAACTGTCCTACGACCTACAAGTCGGACACGCTCTCCAATTCTTATGACTTCACTTCTGCAACTCCTCAAGGCCAACCAAAGCTATCTGGCCGCTTCGTCCACCGGGGACCTGAAATGGTTATTCAATAACCACTGAGACAACGTCTCAGCAAGTTCAACCCCCTAAACCCCTATTAGAAAGAAAATACGCCCAAGGGTGGCCTAGCCACATCACACGGAGAACTTACCTCGCCTCAATTCCTCCCTGCAGGTTAGCATAATTTGTATCACATAATCTCAGGTAGTAATAATAATTCAAACAATTGGAATGCCATCACTTTCATATAAATCACGATCGCACTTAGCACGCATTCCAATTATTATTCACTGTCACACAAGGGCATAGCCTACTCACAGGTCGACTATCTATTAACATCACGGCATTTTTAGAAGAATAAAGGTCTAGTCGGTCTCGCCACTACTGTGACCAAGCCACGTCGTTCTATCGACGGCATTTCTAGAAGAATAAAGGTCCAGTCGGTCTCGCCACTACTACGACCAAGCCACGTCATTCTATCGACGGCATTTCTAGAAGAATGAAGGTCCAGTCGGTCCTGCCACTACTGCGACCAAGCCACGTCATTCTATCGACGGCATTTCTAGAAAAATAAGGGTCCAGTCGGTCCCGCCACTACTGTGACCAAGCCACGTCGTTCTATCGATGGCATTTCTAGAAGAATAAAGGTCCAGTCGATCCCGCCACTACTGTGACCAAGCCACGTCGTTCTATCGACGGCATTTCTAGAAAAATAAGGGTCCAGTCGGCTTAGCCACTACTGCAACCCGAGCCTTTCAACTAGCACACGACAATTCAATACCGATCCTTGGATACTTTACATTTCACTCACATAATCCAATTACGATATTATCCATTAACAATCCAATTTCAATGCCGAACTCGACACTTGGGATTTTATGAATAAAATCCATATTTATCACAATCAACACTCAATTTACCACAATCAATCATCAAATTCAAATTCTAAATATACAGCAGCGATCGGCACGAAATTCTGAGAGTTTAGGGTCTCGATGAAATTTTCCAATTTTAATAAATAATAAATTTTATTCCAAAAATTAATTAAATAATAATATCCATATTTTTCTAATCCACACTCAATTTATAATATCCAACCATCAATTTTAAAATCCGAATACATAGCAGCGATCGGCACAAAATTCTAAGCAACCGGGGTCAAAAATAATTTTTTCTTTTTTTTAAATAATAATATTTTAATAATTTCGGATTATAAAATAATATTATATTTTCCAGAATTTCGAAGCATTTAAATAATTCAAAACTAAAATCCTTTTATGTCACATCAAGGCTTAACTTTAAATAAGTTCTTTTAACCTTTAATTTAAACACACTTAACATAAACCAACATCTTAATCCAATTTATAATTAAATACACTAATCCACCCACATAAACTTACTTAATTTAAACTAAGCACACTTAGGGCATCATTAACACTCTAATCAAGATTTAGTGAGTTAAACTCACCGGATTAGCGAGCCGAGCGAACCAAAACGACAAGGACGACGAGGGGATCGACTTTCTCCGAAGCGGGCCAAGCATCCGGGGTCGGGAAGCCGACCAAAACGGCCCAACACTTGCTGCCATACCCATTTTCTGCAGCTGCTGTCCACTGCTCGTTGAGGCCGAGAATGGGCGGATCCGGGGCTTGGATGAGATGGAAAAGGACCAAGGAAGGTTGAGGGGTTGAACCGGACCAAGGCGGGACCCGAACGGTGGCCGGAGGTGGCCGAATGGCTCCAGCATGAGCTAATGCAGCAGCTGCGACGCGAGCTGAGGCGGAGCGAAGAGGCGAAGACGGCGCGACGGCGGGCGGACGAGCACGCGCGGGCGGCACGGGGTAGACGCACGGTGGCGGCGGCGACGGCGACGACGACGTGAGAGCGGGAGCGGACGGCCATGGCTGCTCCAACTTGTTCTCTGCATTTTTCTCCTCTTCGCACAACAAAGATGGAGGAAAAACCAACGGAAGGGAGAGAGAAAGGAGAGAGAAGGAGAGGGACCACTTCCTTTTCTTTTTCTTTTTTCTTTAATCCAACAAAAATGGCCCACCATGACATCATCCCATGTCATATTCCACTCACTCAAATCCTCCACAACTTCTCCAATGGTTGCACTTTCATTTTCCGCCGGGGTCCAATTCTTGTACATCCAATTTCTTCAATTTTTTTCATTCAATTCTCTTCTAATTGAGTCCAATTAAAGTCCATAAAATTAATCTAATGTCACCATGCTTCAATTCACATAATCACGTGACCATAGAACCCTCTGAGATCTCAAGAGTATAACCAAAAGCGGGCCTACCAATTTTTCCGAACCAAATTAACCATACCTTGATTATTTTGCCGAAAAACTCGGTTTGCATGCAAAGTCTTCCAAAGATGAGTCAATATTCCTAAAATGATTTGTGACACACCCAGACTTCTAATTTCTGAATTCAATCTCAATTTTCACGGTTAATTTCAATCTGGTGCGATTCCAGCGCGTCCTAACCTACCGGGTAGCTTTTAGGGAAATTTTCTTGCATCCGACCTAAGGGTGATCAGTCCTTAAGTCTGACGCATTGAAATCCCTTAATTGCTTCGTCCAATAGGCTAGTCCTCTCATGAGTGGCCAACTCAGAGAGACGAACTATATGCACAGATGAAATGCCTGACTTAATTAGCTGAAAATGGAATTAGAAAAATCGGGATGTCACATCTTTTATTCGTATCTAGATCAATTGAAGATCCGATGGTCAACGAAATATTCTTGGAAGGTTCTATTCTTGAAAACCAAGATCCCGATTGTATGGGCGAACAGGATTGATGGGCTATCGTCAGGTTCCTTTAATAGCTCGAATGATCTTCTTAATTGATTCCGTTCAACGGGTAGATTGGAGGAATTCCTTTGGTAAGTGCCAACGGGTATGATGGCATAAATGAGTTAAAAGGAAGACGTTCTAGTTGTTTTAGTGTGTGATCGATAGAGAAATTCCAGAGTCTGAAGCACCTTGATTATTAGTCGATACATTTTGAGCGAAATTGTATATACAAAGAGTGTCTATACTTGGTGATACCTTGAGCGAGTGTGGTAGATCATCTACACCTAGAAATCAAGGAAGATCAACGCTGTAACATCTCTTTGTTCATAGTGGAATACAGCCAATTGGCTGTCAGTGCAGAAGAGTGGACATAGGCTTGAATCAAGCCGAACCACTATAAACCACGTGTTCAATTCTCTCTTTCCTTTACTCAGTCTTACGTTGATTATTATTTGTCGCAAATCCTTCAACTGTCTAGTATTGTGCAATTATCAAGAAAAATCTTTTATATACCTATTCACCCCCTCTAGGTACTCGTACTAGTTATATCAAAACCTTGTCTCTTAAGTTCATGGTCAACCTTAAATCTTGTCCCTTAGGTTCTTGGTCAACCTTAAATCTCGTCTATTAGGTTCTGGTCAACCTTAAACCTCATCCCTTAGGTTCTAGGTCATCCTTAAACATTGTCCCTTAGGTTCTAGGTTATCCTTAAACCTTGTCCTTTGAGTTCTAGGTAATTAATAAACGCTATCTTTTAGGTTCTAGATTATCCTGAAACCTTGTCTTTAGGTTCTAGGTTACCATAAACATTGTCTTTAGGTTCTAGGTTATCCTTAAATCTTGTCTTTTAGATTCTAGGTTATATTTAAACCTTGACTTAGGGTTCTAGATTATACTTAAACATTGTCTTTAGGTGCTAGGTTATCCATAAACCTTATCTTTTAGGTTCTAATCTTATCCTTAAATATTGTCTTTAGGTTCTAAGTTATCCTTAAATCGTGTCTTTAGATTCTAGGTTATCCATAAACCTTGTCTCTTAGGGTTCTAGGTGATCCTTAAACTTTGTCTTTACGTTAATGTTTATCCTTAAACCATTACTTTTTCATTTAATGATTTCATTTCCTTCATTTCATTCCACGACAGAGAGACAGAGTGAATAAACCCCAGTAAGAGTTCAGACACCCTAATGAGCAAAGGTAAGTGTCAGGTACATCCCTAACCAAATATCATTTCTTTTGTCTTTTTCTATTTCCAAAGTGAAGTCAACTAAAAATTACAAGCATCAACTTTGTCTTTGAGTGGAATCTCTTCGAACTCCCACTCAAAGAGAGGTTGCTGTTAACACCTGATTTTCAGTCTACGCATTATTAAAAAGTAAAAATTGAGGTTTGGGTTTTTGATCGCGACAGAACCCCATCTCTCAGCCAAAATGTGTCATTTTTCATTTCTTTCTTTTGCATTTTCATTTTTAAATAATTTCTAGTTCATTTTTTAGAAAAAAAAAAACTCGAAAAGTCAAATGGTTAACTTTTGAGTTGACTTTTCGTTCAACGACTTTTCATTCAACCCTTTGATCAAAAGTCAACTCCAAGTCAAAAATTGACTTTTTGCCCAAAAAATGACATTTAGCGTAAATTTCATTTTTGTCAAATCAATTTCTTGAAAATTCAAATATTCGACCAAAATCTCAACATTTTAGAAAAAGACAACTAAATAGGTGACTTTTGGTCAAACCTTTAACAAAAAAATAAAAAATGCACAAAAAAATTTCTTTTAATGTCAATTTGACTTTTCCATCGAAAATTTCACGAAATTTGCTTAAACACCTTGATTTCTGAATTTTTCAGTTTTAGGTTCTAAATCGACAAAAGAATAAAATTACTTTGATTTTAGTCATATTTAGGTATAGTTCATTATTTGATATTTGGTTTAGGGACTATTTTAAATCCGCTTGCGCATTCAATTTCACAATTTATCGAGCAAAATGTCAATTGTTGTTTTTAGCCCTAATTATGGGATGAAAATCGATCATTCCTAACTTACAAACAGACAATTATCTCTCACTCATTTCCTTGAGATAAATCCAAATTCAAAATCAATTTTGGAAAATTCACATCAAAACTCATCAATTTGAAGAATTTTATCCTCTCAAGCATTAGAAGGTCAAGTAACTAAGCTTCAATTTACAAAATTCAAATTGATCCATTCATGGCTATGGTTTAATTTCGTGAATCTAGGTCTAATTTAATATTAGGCTTAGATCCATTTTTGACCTAAGCATGAGCACTTCAATTCAAGGTCAATTTGAATACGATAAGTGATCTTACATATGGGTAGTTAATTAGATAGGGCAATTATGACACTAATTGAGTTCAATTTTAGTTAATTTACAATTTTGCCAATTGTATTTGCAAATTTAACCATTTTAGCCCTTTAGGCCCAATTCAAAGCACCCATGGTTTTGACTTATTTGTTTGCACAATAATCCTTTGATTAGGTCAATAAAAAATCCCTAGATCATGTTCATAAGGTTTGATTAGCTTAATTGGCCAATTTCTGCTTAAAAATGATAAAATTCCTTTTTAATTTGGTCCATTAAGGACCAAATTGCATAATTTCTAAACCCACAAGGGTCACAAGTGGACAAAACAGCCAAAACCGAACCAAACCAGTTAAGAGCTGGTCAAAATCCAGCCGGATCAAACTAAACTAGTCTTATCGTTCTTTGCGTCGGCGCGGCTAGTCGGTTCAGCCCCTTTCTAGCCGGTTCCTAACCTCGGCAACTAGTTCCAAGATCCTCTCAATGTCAATTTCACTTCCGCATCCTAAATTTCCCAAAATTCTATATATTGACCCTCGAATTTCATCAAATTGCAAATTAACCCCTAATTGGACATTTTGACGTAATTCTTGATTTTGGCTTGGTTTTTGAAAAGATCAAACCAGCTAGATCAATTATCTGACAACTTGAGAAGTTCTTATGTAAATTTCCCAAAATCGAATTCGAACTTGGACTTATTTTAAGAAAGTGAGTGAAGAACAACCGTTCATTCGCAATTCATGAAGAGTTGATTTTAACATTAAAAGAAATGTTTTTGAGAATTTTTATATTTTTAATTAATTTTTTGTCAAATATTTTTATATTTTGGTTGACTTTTGATTTCTTAGTCAAATCTTTGAATTTTTGAGAAAATGATTTTAAAAAGTAAAATTAAAGCTAAATGGCATCTTTTTGGATGAAAAGCCAATTATTGACCTAAAGTTGACTTTTGATCAAATAATTAATAGAAACGTCAACTTAAAAGTCAACCGTTTGACTTTTTTGGGATTTTTCTTGAAAATGACTCGAAAATCACTTAATAGTGACAATACAATAGAAAGAAATGAAAAAAAAAAACTTTTTTTGTTAAGAAACGGGTTCTGTCGCAGTTACAAACCCAAATCTCAATTTTCTTTTTTTTTTCAACTTGTCGATTAAAAATCAGGTGTCAACAACCAAAATGATGGGTGTTTAGAGGCGAGCTTAAAGGACTAAAATGATCCAATTTGCAATTAATGGGTAAAATTGCAAATTGATTGAAATTTAGTTCAATTAGTATTATAATTGTCCTATCTAATTAATCACTAATGTGTAACGTCACTTAATACATTCAAATTGGCCTTAAATTAAAGTGCTTGAGCTTATGTCAAAAATGAATCTAGGCCTAATGTTGAAATTTGACCTAGATTTATGAAATTAAACTAAAGCCTTGAATGGGTCAACTTGAATTTTGTCTTTTCAAGCTTAATTGCTTGACTTACTTATTATTAAAGAAATAAAATTCCTCAAATCGAGAAGTTCTAATGTGAATTTCTCAAAATCGTTTTCGGATTTTCGCTTATATTAAGAAAAGGAGTGAAGAACAATTACCCGTTTGCAAGTCATGAAGAATCGATTTTGGTCTCCCAATTAGGATTTAAAACGGCAAGTCCAAAAAGGTAAAAAAAAAAAAAATAGAGATTTAGGTTTCCATTCGCAACAGAACTTGTATCATAACCAAAAAGTTTCGTTTTTTCTTTTCTTTCTTTTACATTGTCAAATTTAGGTGATTTCCAATTCATTTTCAAGAAAAACTCAAAACTCAAATAGTTGACATCCGCGTTGCCTTTTTGGTCAACCCTTTGACCAAAAGTCAACCCATTTGAGAAATTGGCTTTTTATCCCAAAAATGCCAAATGTCTTTAATTTCACTTTTGTTAGATCAATTTCTCAAAAATTTAAAGATTTGACCAAAAAATCAACCTTTTAAAAAACCTTCAATAAAAAAATGAAAAAATAAAAAAATCCACAAAACATTTCTTTTTGGTGTAAATTTGACTTTTGTGTTGAAAATTTCAGAAAATTTGATTAAGAGCATTGTTTTTGAGTTTTAGATTTTAAATCATCCAAAAATAAAATTACTTTTGTTTTAGCCATAGTTAGGTGTAGTTCCTTGTACGATATTTGGTCTATGGACTGTTTTAAATTCATTCATTCATTTGATTTTTTTTAATTATCACATTAAAAGGCAAATTGCCATTTTGAGACCTAATCAGGGGGCTTGAATCGATTTTTCATGATTTATGAATGGACAATTGTTTTGCACTCATTTTCTTAAGGTAAGTCTGAATCCGGGGTCAATTTTGAGAAATTCACATTAGGGCTCCCCGATTTGAGGATTTCACTCTCTTGAGCATATGAAAATCAAGCAATTGAGCTTTAATTGAAAAAATTCAAATTGACCCATTCAAGACTATGGTTTTTTTTTGGTCAAATTCAAGACTATGGTTCAATTTCATTGATTTAGGTCCAATTTTAATAGTAGATCTACGTTCATTTTTTACCTAAGCTTGGGCACTTCAATTCAATGCCAATTCAAATACATTAGATGATCCTACACATGGGTAATTAGTTAAATAGGTTTATTGCAACATCAATTGAATTCAATTTCAATCAATTTGCATTTTCAACCATTAAATTGAAAAATTGCTTATTTTAGCCCTTAATGCTCAATCTAATAAACCCATGGTTTTGGTGTGACGACCTGTGACGTCCCAGTAGCATCACGTACTAAGCGCAAGTGGAAATTATTAATATTATCATCTTACAAGACTTATAAATTCCAATTGTTAGTCTATAGTGTTCACCCTTGAAGGTTAGCATGTATAACATGGATTATTTAAAATTTAAACTTTATATTGTAAGGTTATCCGACAATAGTCCTATCAATTCATAATAGACAATCCTATTAAGATCATATATAAAGATCACGAGAAGCTTCATTACTAAACCTGTTAGGATCGTTTGGGCTTACAAAAATTGACCTGGACTTCTTACAAGTACTTCGCCTATATACATCATATTTACACGTTCAAAAGTAAAGGCGCATGTTAACAGCTAGGGATAAGGGTGAGGGGTGTCTAACTCCACTAATCCCACACAAGCCCACATTCAACAAAAAGAAACAAAAGACATTCTTCCAGCTTCTACATGATCAAAGGCGTCTAGGCGCCATCCATCCCAGTTCTAGCTCCATCGGTGCTAAAAGGAAAAGGGCCAAACATTTCTCCTTCATGGATGACAAACCACGCAACAAACTTCATTGGGATAATCTCGGCTCTACCATTATCCATCCAATGTACAACCTCATACTTGGAGAAAGTCATGTCAACGTCGGGATCATACACATCACTAGAGGTAACCTCAATGCTCGATATCACTCTATAATGAACTATCGGCGGCACGTCCATACTATCAATCTAAAATATATAAGGAATGAGCAAAAACTATGCCCAGTAAAGAAATGATAAGATTCTAACCTAGACAATCCATAGCTATCAAGTATACAAGAGAATCATAACTAAACAGCTTAAGATACTATGGCAGGATTGTCACAAGTATAATCAAAGGAATTTTAATGCATCATATATATTACCACTTGATATGAGACATACTAAATGCATCCATATACACATATATACCTATCACATTCTCAATCTATATCAAGATGAATTGCAATAGTAGTATGCAACTCACATGCCAAGTAGAATTATAATTTAGTGTGAATATCAAGTCCACCCTCGATCAGTTTACCCACCAAAACTCTGCCAGCCCGATCGAGTCACTTCCGGAATTCCCTCTCCAGACTTCCACAATATTTCTATTAAGGGCATCTCACTCCGAGGCATCCTGATATCACACAACCGAGGCATCCTTGATCACACACAAGGGCATCTCACTCCAATGCATCTCAGTAACACGGGACCAAATCATCCAAGATCACACAGCATGGGCATCCCAACTTCCAAGGGAAATCACCAGCATCTCAATGCCAATGGATTCTTTCACTCATTCAAGCACACATTTCACACCTCACACATTTGATTAATGCATTTACTGTATGCAAAAGAAAAGACTTCAAAATGCACAAGTATCTCAAGTATAATCTATACACTTAACTCTTATGTATGAAACACACGTGCGTGTCCAAATTATAAGATAAAACCCATTTCGACATGTCCCATACCATGCTAAACAGACATTTACCCCATAATCAAGCACTATGCATCACACTCACTGCACACGCTTGCCACTATTGCTACCTATACTTCAAATAATAGATAAGGCTTACTCATGTATAGACTAACAACTATCATAAGGTTACTAGACTCCATGTATGTCATGCAAGTCGAATATAAGAGGCATAACATCTATTTCTTATTTCGGGTCAAAACAGTTTATGAACTAAAATGAGCAGTTTTGATCACAGACACAGAAAGTATATCAAATCTCATCAGATTGATACAAGATTTTAGTATGTTATATTAGAGACATAGATTAACATTTTCTGTGAAGAAACCTAAGTCTATATCTCACTTTATTAAGAGCAGTAATTGCTATATTCTTTCCTAACATTCTGTAATAGCTTCCAGATTTAACATCTACAGAGAAAATCATTTTACTAACCAAACCTTGTCAATTTATTCTCAAATTTTGATATGTTATTCCTAAAGATGTTTCCTACAACTTTCATTAGAGATTCAAAGTCCAATTATATATAGAGAATTACCGAAAATTCATAGAGTCATTGAAGGTCTTACTGTTTTCTACAAGACAGCTTACTGTTTCAAAGAGAATTACTTCCACTTACATTTTTTTGCATTCATCTAACTATAACTAGAAGTCGAACTCAATCTAATGGATTTTCTCTCAAGTAAAATTGTTCTTTTCCTTATCTTCATCTTTAGAAATCAAGGCGACATAAAACAAAAGGCTTTCCATCTATATTTCTCTAAAACAGAAACATTTTACACCGTTTTCTTCATTTCTAGCTCAACCAAACTGTTAGTTTCTCTACCAACCTCTTTTGTAGAATATTAAGGCTCTTCCACAGCATCTAAGGATAATCACAGTAGGTCTTTACTTACATAGAAACCTTCCATAGCTCGGTACAAAGCAAATATTCACACTTTGGCTCACTTACCGCAACATACTTCACATCTCTTCACCATTCAACACAAAACAGCAACTTCACATCTAATCCTCCACCATTCAGCTAGATCCACAAGTTCCTTAACAAAAACGATGGATAACTTCTATTTTAGAGGCTTATCTTTCCTTACCTTGGTTCAACTACTAGATAACTCAAAGATTCTTCAAAAATCAACACCAAAACTTGTATGCAAGAAGGAGAAAATCGCTGGTTTTGGCTACTGGTTTCCTTTGATGTTTGACCGAGAGACAAGAGAAGAAGAAGATGGAAGTTCTCGGTGGCTTTGGAGAGAGAGAGATTACGAGAGTTAAGAGAGGAAATGGGGCTATGGTCTCATCCCTAGGCTAGGCTAATCATTGGCAAATCTAATGATTATGTCTCTTGTTGCTTGGTTTTGGTTTTGGAGAGAAAAACTGTGGGAGAAGAGAGAGCACAAAGAGAAATGAGAGAGAAGTCGTGGCCTCCATGCAAGACACTTTCACCACCTGTCGTTTTCCATTCATTAACCTTTAATCCATGTCGTTAGTCAGTTCATTTGTATCTAATTTTTTTCACTTAATTCCCTTTCGATTCCATTAGATTTCAATTCTCTTATAATCATATAAAGTTATGAAATTATATGACATATTAACTATTTAGTGTTAGTCTTAAAGAATTTATCACAAGAAATGCTAAAGTTAGAAATTGACATTAGCATTACAATCACTAATCTAATTTACGATCTAGCAAATCCGAGCCTTGGCCTGCTCCAAGCCAAGCCCATAATTTCTCATTTGGCTTTTCAAGCCCAATTCGTGTGGCCTGCTTACTTGTCAAGCCCACACATTACTCACGGTCCATCGGGTTCACTTTCTGGTGTAATCTAAAATAATCAATGTCCTTAATGATCTAATTACACTAATAAAGGTCGGTGAAATTTGGGATGTCACAACTCTCCCCTACTTAGAAAATTTTCTTCCTCGAAATTGAACTCTTACCTCACTCATTGAAAAGTTAAGGATACTTATATCTTATCTCTTCCTCACTTTCCCAAGTTGCTTCCTTAACACTTGTTCTCTTTGATCCAAAATTTGTACAGGCTCTTCTATATATCTAATCTTTTCATCTATTTCAAGTACCTCAAAGTCTATCACATGAGTTGGATCTGGCTCATATTTCCTTAGCATAGACACATGAAAAACATCATGTATACTAGATAACTTTGGTGGTAATGCTATTCTATTTGCCAACTCCCCGATCCTTTCGAATACTTCAAAAGGTCCTATAAGTCTTGGGCTCAATTTTCCTTTCTTTCCAAACCTTGACACATTCTTCATAGGTGACACCTTTAGAAATACATGATCACCTACATTGAATTCCAAAGGTCTACGACATTTGTCTACATAGCTCTTTTGTCTACTTTGAGCTGTCCTAAGTCGTTCTCGTATTGTCTTTACAGTTTCTAAAGTAATTTGAACTAATTCCGGTCCTGTCATCTTTTGTTCTCCAACTTCATTCCAGCAAATAAGAGTTCTACAGTTCCTACCATATAAAGCTTCAAATGGAGCCATACCAATGCTTTGTTGGAAACTATTGTTGTAAGCAAATTCCACAATATGCAATTTCTCATCCCCAATTTCCTTTAAAATAAATGACACGAGCTCATAGCATATCTTCTGATGTTTGTATAGTCCTTTCTGATTGTCTGTCTGTTTATGGATGAAAGGCAGTACTAAATTGGAGTTTGGTTCCTAAGGCAAGTTGAAGACTCTTCCAAAAATTCGACGTGAACCGCGAATCTCGATCTGATGTTATGGTCACAGGGACACCATGTAGTCGCACTATTTGCTTAACATACAATGTGGCATACTTCTCTAGCAAATAATCTATCCTTACAACTAAAAAGTGAGCTGATTCCGTTAACCGGTCTACTATTACCCAGATTGAGTCATGTCTACTTGAAGTCCTTGGTAACCCTTGTACAAAATCCACGGTTATATGTTCCCGTTTCCATTCTAGAATCTCTAATGGCTGTAACAATCCTGCAGGTTTTCAATGTTCAACTTTCACCTATTGACATGTCAAGCATCTTGTGACATACTTAGCAATATCAGTCTTCATCCCATTCCACCAATAATATTGACGAAGATTTCTGTACATCTTTGTACTTCCTGGATGGATGCTATAACTACTACAATGAGCTCTAGTTAGAATTTCCCTCTTTAACTCATAATCACTAGGCACACAAAAACACCCATGGAATTTAACTATTCCATCATCCGAGACTTGAAAATCTGACTTCTTTCCTTTCATAGCTTTATCTCGAATTTTCAATATTTCAGGGTCTAACTGTTGTAAGGTCTTAATTCATTGTATAACTTTAGGTTCAACCGTAAGAGTAGCTATTATACCAACAAACTCACTCACCTCCGCTTTGAATTCAGAATTTGAAATTGCTTCCAGCAAGTTCCATTCCTTAACCATCAAATTGGCTATTCTCATTGCCGAATTCCGACTAAGTGCATCCGCCACTTTGTTGGTTTTTCCTGAGTGATACAGAATTTCACAATCATAGTCCTTAAGTAATTATATCCATCTCCTTTGTCTCATATTCAGTTCCTTTTGAGAGAATATGTACTTTAAACTCTTGTGGTCTATATAATTCTCAAATCTTTCTCCATAAAGATAATGCCTCCAAATCTTTAGAGCAAAAATAATGGCAGCCAATTCTAAATCATGAGTAGGGTAATTCAATTCATGTGGTTTTAGTTGTCTCGATGCATATGCAATAACTTTCCCATGTTGCATAAGAACACAACCTAATCCCTTATGAGAAGCATCGCTATACACTACAAAACCTCCAAATCCTATGGGTATTGTTAACACTGGTGCCGTCGTCAATCTCCTTTTGAATTCTTGGAAACTTTGCTCACATTCCTTTGAACAATCGAATTTTGAATCCTTCCGAGTCAACTGCGTTAATGGTCCTGCAATTTAAGAAAATCCTTCTACAAATCTTCGATAATATCCAATCAAACCTAGAAAACTTCGTACTTCTGTCACTATCGAAGGTCTAGGCCAATTAATCACAGCCTCAACTTTAACTGGGTCTACCGATATCCCTTCACCGGTCACCACATGCCGTAGAAATGTCACTTGGTCCAACCAAAATTCACATTTACTAAATTTGGCATACAGTTTGTGTTCTCTAAGAATCTGCAGTACAATCCTTAAGTGCTCTTCATGTTCATCTTGTCCTTTTGAATACACCAAAATATCATCTATAAAGATTATCACAAGCTGGTCCAGAAAAGGCTTAAATACTCTGTTCATAAGGTCCATAAAAGCTGCTGGGGCATTCATTAGTCCAAAAGGCATAACCAAAAATTCATAATGTCCATATCTAGTTCGAAAAGCTGTTTTAGGAATATCCTCCTTCCTTATCAGGTTTCGACTCTTCAAATTCTCGAAATCCCTAGACCTTTGCCATTTTCTAATTTTACAAAGCTCTTTTTACTTCGAATTTGGATAAACTTCCTTCATAAAAGTTGTTCTAGACATCTTGGTCTAAAACATACTTAAACTTCATATTTTTATAAGGTTAAATGGTAGGGACGAAGGCCCAATCATTCACCGTCTGGAACATGTCCCGTGTAGTGAAAACAATAACCAAATTTCCTTCTCAAATTTCTATAAATTATTTCTTTTCGAATTTTGAATATGCTTCTATCACAAAAATTTTAAAGGACATCCATATCTACAGCATATTAAAATTTCAAAGGGTTTTGTGAATATTTTGATTTAAAAATGAGTCTCTCTCTTTGACCGTTGAATCTACTCAACAGACGAATTTTGAGTTGTGTTCAGTGAATTTTTGCTCTTTCCACAGCAAGAATTTGGTTACGTTTCCTTCATGAAAAAATTTTCTTAAGATCTTCTCGACAACATATTATAAAAGTTTTCAATTCTGTTTGATAAGGTAATGGTACTAACTTCGAAAGTTGCTCAAAACTGTGTTTGCCTTAGAATGTGAGGGCTGTATGCCCAACTTGAGGAGTAAGCTAATCTAGAAACTTCTGGGCTTAAAGATAAAAATGCATTAAATGCTTTTGGACCTTAGTCTATTAAAGAGAAGAAACTTGGAGAGCAAGTTGACTAGTATGAACACATCTAAGCCTAATGATTGCATGAAATCTTGGCAATTAATAAGTGAGGTGAGTCACCTACTTAGGTGTCCCCTAGAATCTTAGGTGAATCTTAGGTTCTAATGGCCCTAGATTATAGCCTTGGTGAACAAGGTAAGCACCAGCTAATTAGAAGAAAACGTTGGGCATTAAAGGGGCTTATGTGTCCCTTAGGCGCCATAGGCAATAATGAGCCTAGAGTGAGCCTTGGAGGATAAGCAAATAGGTGGACCAATGGAAAAGTGAAAAGTGGGTCTATCATCAATGACGCCTATGAGCTTAGGTTGCCAAGTAAGGCCTTTTAGCCTTCCAACTCATCCTTTAGACTTCAATTATTGGACCTATAGCCTTGTCACCCAAGGAATTTTGGCAGGACACTAGGAAACATTGGAATGGACCGCTTGGCATGGTAATGATGGCTCCAAGGGCTATAAATATGAGGAGCTCTCTTCATTTTCCTCACTCTGCTCCATTTTCTCCACCCTCCATCTCCTTGAATGCCCTCCACCTCACGTCTCTCTCTCTAGGCCTCCAAAGTAAGCCGCCCTTCCTTTGTAGTTTGTGTCTTAGCTCGAGGTTCATCGAAGGTAAGTAGATTTTCCTAACTCTTCGATAGGGCGATGTGCTACGGTTATCAATTTTAGGATCATGTCATCGTTTGCTTGCATTGGCTTTGTATCGTTATGCTTGTTGTGTTTCTATTGCTTATTGTTGCATGGGATATGTTCAGCAGAAGTCCTAAAACTTGTCTAGAAAGTGCAATTGAGTCCTAAAACTTACAAGAAGTTCAATCAAGTCCTAAAACTTATCAAGTTAGTTCAATTGAGTCCTAAAGTTAACGCCGTTAGCCTTTTCCGTTAAAAATGCTAACGTGTCATTTTAAATTAATTTTTATTTTCCACGTGGATTTTTTAATGATTTTTTATTCATTTTAAAAAAAAATAGATTTAAAAACTAAAAAATTAGATTTATTCATTTTATCTTATTTTCACCAAAAATTAAAAAGAAAAGTTATAAAAGTTATTTTTAAAATTATTTTAAAAGAAATCAGCCCTTTACTCCCCCACCGCGGCCACCGCTGCCACCGCCGCCCATCGCCGGAGGGGCCGAGCGACGGTCGTCGGCCCTAGGCGGGGGTGGCCGGCCCTCGCCTGCCCCAGGCAAGGGCCGGCGACCGTCACCCGCCCTAGGCGAGGCTCGCCCAGATCCGGCGAGCCTTGCTGGCCCCGAGCGAGGGCCAACGAGACCTCGCCCGGGGGGGGCGACGGTCGCTCGCCCGTGCGAGGGACAGCGACCGTCGCCCGCCCGGGCGAGGCCTTGTCGGCCCTCGCTCGGGGCCGGTGAGGCTCGCCCGGATTTGGGCGAGCCTCGCCGAGATCCGCAAGCCTCACCGGCCCGAGCGAGGGCCGACGAGGCCTCGCCCAGGGCGGGCGACGGTCGCTCGGCCCCAGGCGAGGGATGGCAACCGTCGCCTCGCCCAGGGCGGGCGACGATCGCCGGCCCCCCGTGAGGGCCGGCCACCCCTTCTAGGGCCGGCGACCATCGCCGGCCCCTCCGGCGATGGGCGGCAATGGAAGTCCACCGGTGCCCTTTTTTTTTTTTAACAGTTTTGTTTTTTTAAATAAATTTAGATTTTCCTTTTTTAAATGAATTTAGATTTTCCTTTTTAGTTTTTAATCTAATTTTTAAAGATTTTGAATAAAAATAATTTTAAAAAGCCATTTGAAAAATAAAAAAAAAAATCATTTAAAATATGATGTCAGCGCCACATCAGCAATTTCCATTAATTTTTTTGACGGTGTTAATTTTAGGTCTCAATTGAACCAACTTGACAAGTTTTAGGACTTGATTGAACTTTTTGTAAGTTTTAGGACTCAATTGCACTTTCTAAACAAGTTTTAGGACTTTTGCTGAATATATCCCTTGTTGCATTAAGTAAGTTCATGATCCCGCATGAGTATCGAGCACACCCGGAAGTTGAGGAGAGGTCTCAATGACTATGGACAATGCTAAAGCCTAAGCGAATGATTCCAAGTCAAGGTCACGAGCTCGAATCACATCCGGCATGAGTTTGAGTTAATAAAACACAAGAGCCGTTCATTAGTTCACTTTACATGGCACGCCTTTGGGCCTTTCATTCAGCTAAAAGTTTAAACATGACATGAATTGGTTGATGCTTGAAATGCATGGACACACGATGGACCTATATGCCAACGCTGGGGATGCCGGGTCGTTGCCTGGGATAAAGCCCCGGACACCGTCCCAATATTGAGATCATGGACGATGTCGGGCCGAGTGAGGTCAATGCCTAGGAGTTGCCCTGGATGCCGTCCCAATAATGAGATCGGGACGATATCAATTGCCAAGGGGGGACCGATGCTCAGTTGTTACCGGAAGAGTCGATTAAGTTCGACTAATATGATACAGAAAAGAAAAATAATGAAAGTCCACATGTGGTTCATGATTGATACATGTGTGGTGCTTGCAAAAGCTGGGTTTGTTTGAAATGTATTGTTAAATCATTGCATCAATTTGAGCATATATTCGAATCTTATTGCTTGAATGAGTTTCATGAGATGTGAGCATCTCCTTTTATGACTGAAATGATCATAAGCCACGGTTCCTTGGAAAGCTTGTTCATAGGCACTAACTCCTTGTCTTTGATTTTTTTGAAAGCACATAAACGATTGAGAGTCTCTCATATGCATAAGCAAGGCAAGACTCAAACCTTCCTATTGATTTGCCATCGACAAGTGGGTGGTGACCTTGCATCCGACGATCAACAACAAGATGTCCTCCCATAGGAGAATCCCTTACTAAGTCTTCAACTCACTCTTGTTGTTCCACCATTTCAAGTGTGTGATGGGCAAATCAGGGTCCAAGAAAGGAATACACATAGTATGGGGGCCGTTTTTAGGAGCAACTCGATAAAGGAGTTAGGCTACCCCAGCCTTTTGATTGACTATATATATGTATGGAAACGAAAAATAAGTAGTCCAAGACTAGGATGAGCATGTAATCAAAACAGCTTTTGATATCTGAATATGTGTATGAATATGTTGCTTTTATTTGCTTGACTTGCATATGTCTTGCACGGCTTCCATGTTTGTTTGTATGTGGATTGTTGATGATCATTTCCGCATGTGCTTAACTAAAGATAAAAGACTTTTGGGACATTCGACGTTGCCTAGGGAGTCGATGCTAACCCGCTGGGTCATACCTTCGTGCTAGATGTGGGGCGAGGTGTGGCATGAAGACCCCCTTTTTGGCCAACAATCCTCTCTCCTCCCTCTCTTCTTGCACACATTAAAGCCAAGCCCCCCTCCTCTCTCTCACGTTCATGCTTTTCTTTCATTGACTTTTAGTCAATCATTGTCCATCCCTCTCTCTTTCTCTCGCATATCCCTTCTGGCCTACACTCGTTTTTCCCTTGCCCCCTTCTTTTGACTTTTGAGGTCTTCTTTACCTCTCTCCTCCCTCTCTGCTCGAATAAACCTGCCAACTGCCCCCACAATCTCCCCCTTCTCGAGCAAAATGGCCAGCTACCTCCCATATTCGCAGCTTCTGCTCCTCTTTCATTTTCATTCTTTTCCTTTCCTTGTTCTTGTTGCTTCGGTCGTCCATCTCTCTCACGCCAGCACATGATCGTCCACAACCCTTGGCCAACGTTTCCTTCTTTCCCTGCAACAATGGCACCACCCAACGTCTCTGCAACAGCTCACCGAACGGCCACCGTCCCTCCGTTTCGTTCCCTCCAGTTGCAAAGTCCACCGAGTAGCTTGTGCGTCAACCACGTCTCTGCCAAGCTCCCGCCGTTCAGCCACGTGACAGCCCATCCCCTCTAAAGCAGCAAGGCCAGCAGCGTTGGAGTTGTAAGACCAGCCCATCTATGGGCTTTGCGAGACCGTTTTCGGCCTGTTCCGGGCCCCCGTCGGCGCCACCACTTTGGAGTTTATTGGCCGCTATCAGCATCCCCATCGTTTGATCCGAACGGATCGTTAATCAAGTGAGTTTAAATCACTAATCCTCGCTTAGTAGGTTAATGAATTTTAAGTGTTGTTTAGTTTAGACTAAGCTTGGTTTAGTGGATAGTTAGAATGGTTTAGTGAATTAATTAATTATCGATCCATGTTAGGTGGTTAGTTTAGTGTAATTAGGGCCTAGACAAGCTCTAGTATTTAACTAGAGTGGTTCAAAATTTTCTAGGCGCATCTCGTCTTTTAATTAGACTTTACGGGCCTAAGTTCTATTTATTGGGATTTAATAATTAATTTTCGTAATTATTTATTTATTTATTTATTTTCCAAAAATTAGACCGGAATAGCCGGTGACCAGAATTTTATGCTAATTGTAGGAGTGTGATCTATTTATTTAATTGAGTTCTAATTTGTACTGATTGTGTGTGATCTGTATTTTAGGAATTTATTCCTAAATTTATTTAATTTCAGTAATTAATTAGAAAATAACCGAGCGTCGGTCTACAATGCCAAAAATATTTTGGTGGATCATATAAAATGATGGGCTTTATAAAGAGGAAAATATTGTATTTAGGCTAAAGCCGACTGTGTACCCACATGAGATTATCTTTATCGGGTATGATAAAAATGGAAAAATTGTCAGATAATCAGATTAATGGATCTGGCAGCTTCTAGTGAGCATAATTAGTAAAGCAGATCAGTGGATCTAGCAGCTTCTAGTGAGCATAATTAGTAAAGTAGATCAGTGGATCTGGCAGCTTCTGGTGAGCACAATTAGTATAGCAGATCATTGGATCTAGCAGCTTATGGTGAGCATATTTAATATATCAAATCAGTAGATCTGGCAGCTTCTAGTAAGCATATTTAATATATCATATCAGTGGTCTAGTAACTTCTGGTAAACTATACTATCTATTATCAGCTTAGAGTGAGCAGTCTTGGATTATGATCAAACTTATAGATAGTATTAATTGACATAACCTAGGAATGCTCTCGATGACATGGAATCGACTAAGTCGATTGATCGATGATTCGATCTGATTGGATGATTTGATTTGTTGATATGACTCGATGGAATTGTGAATTATATTGACTTGCAGGAAGGAACCGAGGCCGAGGTAAGTCCTCCGACTTGTGTTTGTGCTTAGGCAACCCTCAGGGAGTATATTCTTCCTAGTTAGGTCTTAGGGGGTTGAATTTGCAGAGACGTCGTCTCACCCCATTGTGGGATAACATTTTTAGGTCCTTAGATGGCAATTAAGGAGGACCCAAAGCTCCGTAGTTTGATGAGGAAGAGATCGAAGAATCAACGAACGTGTTTGACTAATGAACCATAGGACAGTTCCCATTTTGTTGAGCCAATCTTTTGTAAACACCTAGCAATGTGTATAAATCTGAAGTGTTTATAAAAGGCTTGTTTGTTTATAAACTGTTGTCCTACTTTTCTATCCCATCTTGTTACTGTCTAGGGATTAATTATTTTCTTTCACATGCGCATTAAAATGAATGGGTTAGTGACGTGTCCTAAGACGTCACAATTTAATCGAAGAAGGTGGGATGGGTATGTGCTCGGAGGATCGAGGCGTGACATCCCCGTTTGGTGGTATTAGAGCAAGTCGATAGTTGGATTGATAAGGTGCAATGAGTCATGGGATAGTTAGTAGGAAAGGCCTTTATTTCATGCTGGTGCATGTCTGTGATAGCCAATTGGTAGCTTGTTTGTGTGGGTCACTCAAATTCTAATATGGTATTGGAATTAGAAAACAAGTTTCTATAAAGATCCTGTAGCATGAGTGATCAGGAGCTGAGGACTCCTAGTAGAGGGTAGTAGCCTCTATGACTCAGGGTAGAACATCAACAAGGGTTAGTACCTGAGGTGGTCAAGGCAGAGCACAGGCTTAGGCCAACGTGAGTGTAAGAGTACCACGGCAGGTCGGTACTAGTGTAGCAACACCGAGCGATCCTAAGTTCGACGGGATCGTTCGGGCACTAGTGTTCTTTGGGAATTTGTTGGGTTAACAAGCTTAGGACCAAGCTGCTACTGTTGTCGCTATCACTACCGCCATCGGTGCCGTAACCGTTGTTGTTGCAGCATCTGCTAAGGTCCAACCTAGAATTGTGATTAGGGAATAGGCTATAATATCTGAGTCAAGATTCAGTTAAGGCAGAAATGGAAATCGATCAGGGAAAAGACGAATGTCAATAGAAAAGTATTCTATTCCTCCCAACAGGAAAGGTGGGATAGTCAAGTCAATGCCGAGTCAGAGTGTCATGGGTCACTTCTGCGAAAGACGACATGGTTACGTCCTATACCCTTTTAGGACAGCTGCTTGTTTTAAGCACGACCAATAAGGTCACCTAGTTCGAAAATGTACCAGAAGGCCAATAGGAAAAATCAAAGAGAATGCGCAGCAGAACGTGCAATAAGGGTATTTGGAACAGGCCCCAGGTGCAAGTAAAGGTGCATGTTGTTATCCGATGGGAGACAGAGGACTCCCCAGATGTGTGCTAAGTTTGTAGAAGGAAGCATGGGTCAGCCCAGTGTCCGAGTATATCAGGAGCGTGCCTTGAATGTGGCCAACACAACCATCAAGCGAGGAACTGCCCGCGTAGATCCAAGAGAACATAAGCACAGCTAACGTAGATATGGTGTCACTAGGAGGACGAGAGGAACATGAATGGACCGACCATGCATCGATCGATGGAAGAATGTTTTGAGGTGTTTTTACCAGAGTAGCACAGCAAGATTTTGACTGAAGGTTATAGAACTCTCGTGATTGTAATAAAGCTGTAAAAGGAGAATCGCGGACTATAGTTTTACT
This sequence comes from Eucalyptus leucophloia subsp. euroa, assembly GCA_017140325.1. Taxonomy (NCBI): domain Eukaryota; kingdom Viridiplantae; phylum Streptophyta; class Magnoliopsida; order Myrtales; family Myrtaceae; genus Eucalyptus; species Eucalyptus leucophloia. Next base: position 35,982,041 of record CM029478.1, read on the forward strand.
TGACTAGTTACTTACGTATGATCTTAATGTTATGTATAAAAGGATGGCTCGAGGAGCTTTTGTTGTAATGAATTATGGTAGTATTATATTACCATATGATATGTTAGTAAATGTTTCGAATTTATCAAAAGTCAAGGAGGATCTTCGATCCCTATTATTCCGTCACTAAAGGCAATCGGTTTATGGATGTAGGTTGCTAAGATTTATTTAGCAACTGTAGTGGATGCGACAGTTGAAAGAACTGATGGTTCATTGTAATTATGCATCGACTATCGTCAACTCAATCAAGTGACGATCAAGAACAAATGTTCATGTCATGGAGGATCTTCGAACCCTATTATTTCGTCACTAAAGGCAACCGATTTATGGATGTAGGTTGCTAAGATTTATTTGGCAACTATAGTGGATGTGACAGTTGAAAGAACTGATGGTTCATTGTAGTTATGCATCAACTATTGTCAACTCAATCAAGTGACGATCAAGAACGAGTGTTCATGGCTGAAGATCAACGAATTGTGTGACCAGTTACAAGGAGTGTTGATGCTTTTAAAGGTCGACCTGAGGATAGGTTATCATCAATTGAGAATCAAAAAGGAAGTTATACAGAAGACAGTGTTTCGCAATCGATACGGCATTTATAAGAGTATTGTAATGCAATTGGTCTAACAAACGCTCCAGCTGCTATCATGGATTGACAAACCGAGTGTTCAAGAAATATCTAGATCAGTTCGTGATTGTGTCCATCAGTGATATTCTAATGTATTCGAAGAGTGCTAAGGAGCAAGAGAGTCATCTAAGAATAGTACTTCATATCCCGAGAATGCATGGATTGTATGCTAAGCTTAGCAAATGCGAGTTTTGGCTAATCGTATTACTTTCCTAGGCCACTTGATTTCAGGTGAAAGAATCTCCGTGAACCCGATCAAGATCGAAACAGTTATCAGTGGACCATGACCGATAACAATATAAAAAATCATAAGTGGTTTGAGTTGGACAGATTACTACAGAGGGTTCATGGAAGGATTTTCAGCATCGGTGTCACCGTTAACTTGACTCTTGAAGAAAGAAGAATAGTTTGTGTGGACAGACAAGTGCGAGCATAGTTTCCAAGAGCTTAATTAGAAGCTGACTACCACACCTTTGCTAATAATTCCATCTAGTCCTGGAGGACACGAGATTTATAGTAATGCGTCGTTTAAGGGACTGGATTGCATATTGATGCAACACGATAGGATTGTTGCATACGCATTCCGTCAGTTGTGATCTCGTGAGTGGAGCTACCTAACGCATGACTTGGAACTCGTAGCATTAATTTTCGCACTGAAGATTTAGAGATGTTAATTGTGTGGAGAAAGATTCTGGATCTTCATTGACCAACAAAGTCTCTAGTGTTTATTCTCTCATAAGGAATTGAATATGAGATAGCACTATGAATCATAACTTTTGAAGGACTAGGATGGTGATATCTAGTATCACCCTGGAAGAACAAAAGAAGTCATTAATGTGTTGAGTCGAGAGTCTTCAATTGTGCATATGCTAGTTAAAGTATGGACCTTATTTGAGAAAGTTCAAAATTCGGTTTTCAAATTTGAGGTAGGTCGCCTTTAAAATTTTATGGCCACCATCAGAATTGAACCGGATATTTAGGTTAGAATCAAATGCTTCAATTGATAGAGGATACTGATAAGAGGATACTGATAAGAGAGAGGTTGACTTTCAAATTTCTGAGGATGGAACACTCAAATTCCGAGAGTGATTGGGTGTACCTGACAATGTAGCACCTCAGGGAAGAGATATTGTCAGGAATTCATTATAGCAGTTGTAGTATTCGACCAGATAGTACAAAGTAGGTCGGAATCGGCGTTAGCTTGATGGATAGACCGATATAAAGGTAGATATCGTCGGACAGGTTACAAGTGTCAGATGTGCTAATAAGTGGAAGTTTAGTAATGCAAGTTGAGAGGACTTTTACAATCACTCGAGACCCCAGAATGGAACTGAGTGCACATCACAATAGACCTTGTGACGAGCTTGTCAAGGAATTAGAGAGGTAATGATTCCATTTGGGTAATGGTCGACAAACTAACAAAGTCGGTTCACTTTAGTACAATATGAAAGGAACTTGATTTGGACAGACGCATAGAAATGTATGTGAGTCAGATAGTTCGTCTACATGGAGTGCCAGTGGCAGATATATATCAGATCTAGATCAGAGGTTCCCAATTTTAGCAGAGCTTTCATATGGTTCATTTGGAAGCATTGCATAACAGATTGTGCAGAGCGCCAATGTGTTAAGATGAAGTTAGGGAAAGAAAAATCACAGGCCCAGAGTCAGTTTGGCAGTCGGTGATTACAGTTGCCGTGATGAGAAACAGATTATAGACCGCTCAGAGCCGCCAGAAAAGTTGTATCATTGAACATCGAAGGCCCTTAGAGTTTTAAATTAGTGAATACATCTTTCTAAAGGTGTCACCAATAAGGGATACCTTGTGCTTCAACAAGGAGGGAAACCCGAAACCGAGGTATGTAGGTTCCTTTGAGATTCTAGGGAGAGAATCGGGATCCTAGCGTATCGTCTTGCACTACCGCCAAAGCATGCATGAGTGCATGATGTCTTTCACGTGTCAAGGTTGAGGACATATGAACCTAACCCAACCCATGTGCTAAATCTTGAAGAATTAGACGTGGACGACAGAGTGTCGTACGTGGAAAGCTTGCTTCATATTATAGATCAGAAATGACATATTCAGTGTACCAAGATGGCCCCCTTGGTCAAAGTGGTCTGACAATACCACAGGACTAAAGAAGCAACCGGGGAAAGTGAGACTTGATGAGACGACAATACCCCCACCTTTCTGTTTAAGGATTGACAAGGGTTTAAATTTTGATGACGAAATTTTTATAAAAGGAGAAGAGTTGTGACATCCTGAAAATTCAATTCTTATTTTGATTGGATAAGTTGGGCCTTTCATTGATGCGACTATAGTACTTTAATCTGAGATGGCCACTCATGAGATAACTAGCCTATCAGGTGAAGACGTTAAGGGATTTTAAATGTAATAGACTTGAGAATTCGACGAGAAATCGACTGCTCGACCATGCTAGTATGTAAGAGTCATTACGACACATTTGAAAACCTATCAGAGATCAGAGATAGGTCGGTACGATTAAGATGTGTGCCTAAACATGGGTGTTCCACTAATTTGTAAAATTTTCGTCAATCGACACTAGACCGATTTTCTGTCGTTTCGGTGCCATGTGTCCTATTTGAAACCTTCAAATTTTCACAACAACCAAGAGTTGCCAATATGTCAAAGAGGTGCGTGTGGTTCGAAGAAAATCGACCACGGGTCAATTGCACCCAAAATTCCTAAAAGCTACCTGGTAGATTATATCACACTAAAATCATGTCAGATTGAAATTAACCACGAATTTGAACCCAATATCAAAATTGAAAGTTCTATCATTTCACAAGTCATATTAGGAATGTCGACTCACCTTTTGAGGAATTTTCGGCAAGTTCAGGATTTTTATAGAAAATAGATTCTGACGATTTAGAAAATGAATGGAAATTCGGATTGGCCGATTTTAAGGAATTTTTGGCCTCCTATGTGAACTACTTGGTGAAAGGAAGTTGTGTGAATATTTTCTTCGATAAAATTGGACCTTAATCAAAGAGGTTTGTTCAAAAATCGGATTCCGAGAAAAATGAAATAGAATTTGTAATTGAGGGAAAACGGTCGTTTTTGTTGCCCAAGACTTGTTATTTGGGGGAATTATGGTGCAAGAAAGCTATTAAGGATCAAATATTTTAACATAGGGATTTTTGGGGATCAAATTGGATTGAATGGAAGTTGCGGGACCAAGTATGGTTAATTATATGATGTTTTTATTTAATTCCCCCCCTTTCCGCACATCCCTCTCTCTCTCTCTCTCTCTCTCTCTCTCTCTCTCGTCTCTCATAGCTCACGCATGAAGACCCCCTTTTTGGCCGACAATTCTCTCTCCTCCCTCTCTTCTTGCAAACGTTAAAGCCGAGCCCCCCTCCTCTCTCTCACGTTCATGCTTTTCTTTCATTGACTTTTAGTCAATCATTATCTATCCCTCTCTCTTTCTCTCGCATATCCCCCCTGGCCGACACTCCTTTTTCCCTTGCCCCCTTCTATTGACTTTTGAGGTCTTCTTTACCTCTCTCCTCCCTCTCTGCTCGAATAAACTTGCCATCTGCCCCCACGATCTCCCCCTTCTCGAGCATAATGGCCAGTTGCTTCCCATCTTCACGGCTTCTGCTCCTCTTTCATTTTCATTCTTTTCTTTTCCTTGTTCTTGTTGCTTCGGTCGTCCATCTCTCTCGCGCCAGCACACGATCGTCCACCGCCCTTGGCCAACGTTTCCTCCTTTCCCCGCAGCCATGACACCACCCAAGTTCTCTGCAGCAGCTCAACGAACGGCCACCGTCCCTCCGTTTCATTCCCTCCAGCTGCGAAGTCCACCGAGCAGCTTGCACATCAGTCGTGTCTTCACCGAGCTCCCGCCAGCCGCGTGACAGCACATCCCCTCCGAATCAGCAAGGCCAACAACGTTGGAGCCACAAGACCAGCCCATCCGTGGGCTTTGCGGGACCGTTTACAGCCTGTTCCAGGCCCCCATCAGCATCGCCGCTTTGGAGTTTATCGACCGCCGTCACGTCCCCGTCGTTTGATCCGAGCGGATCGTTAATCAAGTGAGTTTAACTCACTAATCCTTGCTCAGTAGGTTAATGATGCATAAGGGTTGTTTAGTTTAGACTAAGCTTGGTTTAGTGGATAGTTAGAACGGTTTAGTGAATTAATTAATTATTGATGCATGTTAGATCGTTAGTTTAGTGCAATTAGGGCCTAGATTTTGCCATTTTGAAATTCTTCATGCAAAATGTTTGTCGTCATTTATTCTACACGTTGAATATTTGGTTGGATTTGTGCACATCTTTAAATGACTGAAATTAAGCATGCTTCCAGATCTTGATATAAGATTAAAGGCTTATCGTGTGCAAGCCTTCTCATGCTTGTTTGGGTCCCTTAGAAGCCAAATTTCATGTTAGTGTCTTCTTGGTTTATGTATTGCATATCACAGGCTTCGTATGTATATGTGGTTTACCAATTGAATGTCATTTCCTATGTGAAAATCATGTTACAATTGTGCTAGTTACACTTTGACATTTTCAAATATGTCATTATAAGTCTTAGATCATCTTGTATTGACATTAAATCATATGACTTTTTTACATGCTGACCTAGAGTTGGATGACTACACTAATCACTTGTCACATCCAATTCTAGGTCATGTGTGATTTTTATGCTATTTGTACATTACATGAATGATTTTAAAACTTAATGATACACGTTTATGTTGTAATTTTTAATGGCTAACATGCACACTTTTATGAACCTCAACTTTAGAGTACCAAGTGGATCTCAATTGAACCCGGACCTTTCCAGGAAGTTGTAATTTTTAATGTCTTCAAATCTATTTGACCTTTGATTTTGACATTGTGATAGTCATGGTATGGGTCATATTTAGAATGCCTGGGATGTTTGTGAGTGCAAACATATGCGCACCAAACTAGCCTTCGTGGTTAAATACGCTCCATAACCAAGACATCTCTTCATCTCAAAAATCTCACTTTCCATTATCAAATGAGGTCCATCTTTGGATCGGTTTCTATCGAAAACTCAAGTCAATGGTTCAATTGGCCTAAGGATCCGAGGCATTCTATTGTGTCCATTGGAGGTTAGATCAAAGCCTAATCTAGTTCCAACGACCATTCTTTGGTCCAATCACGGATTAAAATCGACGGAACTGTAAAAAGTAATCTTCTCGAACTCGAGTCCCGTGAAGCAACACTAAATTAATTGGTCGGGGCTAGGGTTCAACTTAGGGCTATGCTATGTTTAGATACTTGATTGATGGATTGATAGTTGATATGCTGTGATTGATTGTTCTTCGATGATGATCTTGAGATGATTGGGTGATTTTGGCTTCAAATCTGCATTTTCGTGTTCATGTAATAGGCGCGCTATTTTGGCCAAAATGAGGTCTGAAATGACCTTATCTTAGTTCGAGTCCTTCTAGACTTTGAAAATAAACATCACAAGCTCTGAATCAATAGGTTGTATGTCTCAATCGGACAACGTTTGACTCTCGAAAAACACATCTAAAGTTGCTCAATTCAGCAGCGTTTCGGGTCTGGTTTAGGTTCTAATTCGGTTCCAACTTTAGCTTTTGCTATTTTTGTGCAACTTTCTATGATGATTTTTGGTTGTTCGTCATTGTATGGACAATTTCCTGCAATTTTTTTGGAACTTTTGGATGTGTTTAGCCAGGTCAAAATAGCCTAGATCTAAGCTAAGGTCAATCTACCCCGTTTTGGTCTGAGATGAATCTAGATAGATTTGAACATGGAAATGACCTTGTTCAATCTTAAGTCCTTCATGATGATTGGACTTCATGTCATATGTGTTCAATTGATGTAATATTTGTAAAGTTCCAATGTTGTCTAGTGCATCAATTGCATGTGTCAAAGTAAAAGGGCGTTGCTACAAAATATATTTGATGATGCGTGTCTGTCTTACCATTTTTGCCATGAAGCAATGTGGTTTTAATTGGACTTCGATTCTTAAAGAAAATATTCATGGTCGCATGTTCTGTATGTGAAATTTTTCGTTAGATTTTTACATGTCCTTAAGTGGCCAAAATCATGTTCGTTCTATTGTGCTAAGGGTAGGATGAGACCTTATCACATATGCGCTTTACCATGCCCATTTAAATCCATTAGAGATTAAATCTTGTATTGATGTTTTCTTGTCTTTTAAAATACACGTAACAAAGTTTGTGTGCATATGTGATTTGTCATGATTAAGCATCCTTTATGATATGAACACTATGCCTCAATTAGGCTAGTCGCATTCCGAAACCATCAAGTATGTCATTTCAGTCTTAAGTCATTTGGCATTGACATCAACTTACATGATCCTTTTGCATATCAACTTAGGGTTAGATGTTTACTCAAATCTTTTATTGCATCAAATCATTTTTTCATTTGTGAACACTATGCCTCAATTAGGCTAGACTTTATAATGCATGCTTAGGTTCTGGTTTTTATTGACTAATGCGCACATTTTTAGAAACCTTGGTCTTAGAGCACCAAGTTAACCTCATTTAGACTCAAGCCCTTCTAGGAAGTTGTTAAGTAGTCCTAGAGCTTTCCAATGCCATTGGTTTCATGTCAATTGCCCATCGTTCATTCCATTCTCCATTTTTCCTAAGATAGAGTAGAATCGAGACCTAAGGTCAAAATTCTGACTCCTGTTTGAACAGAACTTTGTCATTTTTGTACTATTCTTTTTGTAGAGATTCTTAACTTGGTCCCATAACAAAGTTTGTTTGTCATCATGTTGACTATGTCGTGTGAAAATTTCATGAATTTTAGACTTCATTTGGTAGGCTAAATCTTAGTAATAATGACTGAGTGTCTTGCTATTTTGCCAATTTCCTGATGCATTATTGCTTGTTGTCTATTTTTTTATAAAATCACGCTTGGCTCATTTTGGAAAAATTTATTGAAAAAATTGTTCATCATCATCTTATGCATTTTAGGAAATTTTATCATAGATAAATCATCAATGGGTACTATCCAATTTTGTTGGTTTGACATGCTTGGTTTGGCATTTACTAATATGAATCTTTGGTTGTGATTGTTTGACTGAACCTTCTAGATTAGTTCGTGCATGAATTTAGGCCATGTCATCTTCATGAAAATTGCTTAAAGTGCTTTAATCTTCATTGTTAAATGACTTTCAATGAATGAATGGTCCAAATTGCACCTTGAAATTGCCTTGGTACATGTGATGTTTCCAAATGCAATCCTTTAGAAATCCTTTTTCAATACTCGATTTGATTTAGGAATCATAATAGCTTGGACTGTATTTAAAATACATGTGCCGCTTGTGAGTGTATTTATGTGAGCCCCTAGCTAGCCTTGGCAATTAAATGTGTTCCATAGCTTAGATATCCGTTGGTCTAAAATATTTTCAAATGGTTTTGAATTTCGATTTGATATTATGAAAGTCATGGTTTGGACCATATTTGAAATGCCTGTGATGCTTGTGAGTGCATTTATGTGAGCCCCAAGCTAACATTGTCGATTAAATATGTTCCATAGCTAAGATATCACTTTGTCTTAAAAGCTTCTACTCCTTGATATCAATCATTTCAAAAATGTCTTTGAAATATCATATGTACCCTCATGCATATAATCACATCATTCATTAGAAATGTCTGTGCTTGAGATTGGCGTGTGCCCTTGGCAATAAGTGACCAGCCAACGGTTTACTTTCTTGTTTGATTGACTGAGAAACAAGGTCCAAAAGACCTGAATGCATGTTTAATCCTCACAATATATGTGGTTTCTAGGTGTATGTCAGGGTCGATGCATGATATCGTTGGTAGATCTTGAAAATCACATAGAACACTTTGTTAGGGACTTATGAGTGTCATTGGTCATGCGAGAACATAATTAGTCAATAACAGCTATAAATCATAAAATGAACTAGGTAGGCATCTTAGAGGGACCTACACATGAATTACAAAAGCTGAGCCCGAGGCCAAATCCGATTTGTGAATTAAATTTCCTTTGAGTGATTGACTTTGGTATGATGTCGTGTTTTTGGTTATTTTGACGTGTATAATTGTTTCTTTCTATTACGTGCACCTAGTTACAATTCTTAGACTAGGTTTAGATTAGAACCGCCAAGATGGAGACGACGCAAAGATGGTGAAAGGTCGATGTCCATTCTGACCATTATTTTGTACCACTCATCCCTAATATATGTCTCAAGTTCCTTATTATTTGTATAAAAGCCCGATGAGTTATGGGTTCTTTTCTTTTCTTTCTCTTTTAGTTGTGTTTCGCTTTTATCTTTCCTATGATTGCATGATAAATTTATTGCTTTCTGTGGTTGTTTAATTACTGTCCCGCATTTTCAATTCAATTGAATGCTTTATTTCTTCTTTCATAGAAATAGAATAATACAAAAAGATCAACCACACATGCCCGCTTAATTTAAGCTAAACGACCTCGAAAAAATAAAAAGATGTGCATGATCACCTTAGTTAAACACAACACACTATTGGGTACCGAAATGGCACTAATAGAACTATTAGCATAACCCAAGTCCCCGAACATAAATATTTGATTGCGTAGAAATCAAGGGTCATCGAGGGACAACTCCCGACTCTCAATTGGGTTTTCTAGCCGAACCCCAAAAACGAGGCTAGTGGCAACTCTCGTCTTATTCTAGATTGTCTTAAAAACAACTAGATCAATTAAATGAACCCATCGTGAGGGGTATGGACATTATGAAAAGGTTCACGAACATAATTTAGCATACTTGATATGGTAGTACCCTACAAGATGATTTCCTTTCGACCTTAAAACTGTCAATCAAGATGTGTCATGACGTCAAAGTAGGGTCATGACACATTCCACTGTCACGTGAGGTACAAGCTTAGGAGTGCTTGCGACCATATGCGAGAGAACTCACAAGATGTTCATCCCGAAAGGTGAAGTGATGATGCCTTTGTGGATGCAAACCGTGAGGAAACTTCCGTGGTCAAGTACCGCTAAACCCGACCTTCCTGCAAGAGGATGGGTTACAACACCGCTGTTATGATTAACTGGGCAATTATTATATGCTTCCGCTTGTATTTAATCGAAAAATAAAAAGAATGTGTCGGCAACGCATCCTAGGACGTTACATTTTAATGACCAAAGAGAAATAGGAGTTGTCACGTGCTCGAGGGTCGAGGTGTGACATCCCCGTCGATCTTAGTATCAAAGGCTGGTCAATGTCTGTGGTGATAAAGTGCGATGGTTTTGTGATAGTTGGTTAGGAAAAACATCTTATGCTTATGCTTGTGATTGATTCTCTTACTTTGCACGGGGTGTTCAGATTTCTAATTCCTTGTTGGAATTAGAAAGCAGGTTTCTATGAAAACCTTGCAAGATGAGCAATCCTAATCAAAGGGCCCCTAGGAGAAGGGCAATACCAAGTCAAGTTGGTACCAAAGGAAGAGCACCAAGTGATCCTAGGTTGGACGAGATCCTACAAGCATTGCAAGCTCTAGGGAATATGATCGAGTAACAAGCTCAGAACCAAGCTACTACTACTGCTGCCACTGCTATTGCTGTTGCCGCACCTGTTAAAGTCCCATTGACTAGCAATGGTAATGGTGATTAACCAATGCATAAGTTGGTAAACAGTTCCTGAAGTTGAAGCCGCTGAAGTTTACTAAGGCGGGTGATCTTGAGGCTGCAGCCCTTTCGATTAAGGAACAACATAAAACGTTCGCACCACTAAGGTGCTTAGAGGAAGATTAGGTAACGTTGGCTGTTTACCAACTTCAGGGTAACGCTAGCACCTGGTGGGAAGCCACCAAAGGAAGGGTTTCTCCTGAAGGTATAGTCCTGGTGTGAGATGCCTTCATTGAATCTTTTAACGGGAAGTATTTCTAGGATTGCGCATGGGAACAGAGATAACTGAGTTCCAACGACTTTGCCAAAACTACTTGTTGATAGATTAGTATGAGGCAAAGTTTGTCGAGCTATCTAAGTATGCAACAAGGCAGATTGAGGACCCAATGGATAAGGTGAGGAGATTCTAAGATGATTTGAAACTGGAGATCAAGGATTGGCTGATGCCGCTGAATCTTAAAGACAACAAAGAATTATACAAGAGGGCCCAGCTAATCCAAAGAAATAAGCAAAACAGGCAGTTACATCTGTCACGCCCCGATCTTCGAACGCGTGCCTATCCCTCACCTGGTCAATTAATAGCGACGTCCCAAAACGCATCGCCGACCCTTTCATTTTCATATGCGCATGCGAAAGCAATTATAAATCCCCAGACAATAAAACATTGGGATAAATTAGTAGGACTAAATTTCAAACCCTTAAAAACATTCACCCTTATATACATTGCAAACTAGTGCACATATATATACAAGGTGAACTATTAAGTCCAATTCAACTTAAGCCAGTTTAAAAACAAGTTCTCCAAGCAGAAGTGGGGTTCTACAAGCTACAGGTCCCTGTCCTCCTCTTCATCATCCTCCACACTCCAACTGGAGCTTCAGCAGACTACAATGAACTTTCGAGATCTTCAAGATCCAAGTCTACTGCATCTAAAGACCTGAAATGGTTATTCAATAACCAATGAGACAACATCTCAGCAAGTTCTACCCCTTAAGACCCGATTAGTAAATCAATACACCTCAGGGCTACCTATGCACAACACGAGTTAGAAGACTTACCTTGGCCTCAGATTCCACCTACATGTTTAGCATAGACTAAATAAGCATCCAAGCAATCACATCACAGATCGATATTTCAATCAATCGACCTAATCAATTACATGTCATCACGACCATTTCTTGGTCGGCCCCATCCATACTATCTATACGTCTTATAAACATATAAGACTACTCGCCCTAAGTGATATATAGATTGTATATTATCCTATCTCCATATGACATATAGTCATCGAGCTGTCCAATCATACCATACTATCTCTAGACGACAAAGAGAGTCATCGAGCCGATGTATCAATATCATACCGTACTATCTCAAGATGACCTGTAGAATTATCGAGCCAGTATATCATACCGTACTATCTCAAGATAATCTGTAGAATCACCGAGTTGGTAGATCATACCGTCCTATCTCAAGATGCTCCGTAGAGTCCTCGAGTCGGTATACACACAATTTATCATACCGTACTATCTCAAGATGATATGTAGAATTATCGAGCCAATATATCATACCATATTGTCTCAAGATAATCTTTAGAGTCACCGAGCCAGTAAATCATACTGTCCTGTCTCAAGATGCTCCGTAGAGTCATCGAACCGGTATACATGCTATTACAAGCAAACAATCAAATAACTATTTATATCATTTCCAATAAAATGTCGTGTGTAGGTACAAGATCGGCTTTAGCCAAAATATGATAATTTCCTTTTCTATAATTCCCACCGTTTTCTATAGTCCACAAAACATTTTTGGCATAGTCAACCAATGCCTAGTTATTTTTCAATTGATTTTACAAAATTATTTAATTTAGGGAATAAATCCTAAATTCACAAGTAAATCATTTCAGCACAAAATAAAGCTCAGTTAAACAGCACAAAATAAAGCTTAGTTAAATAAACGAACTGCATCATGACAATCAGCATAAAATTCCGATCACCGACCATCCCGGTTGAATTTTTGGAAAATATATAAATTATTAATTAATTTCGAAAATTAAACAAATAAATACTAAAAATTCAATTTAGGCCCGTAATGCCTAATTGGAGGCCAAGACAGACTCGGAAAAATCCCGAGACCCGTTCAATAAATATTAGAAGCTCTCTACTTGCTAATGACTAAGTCTAACCACCTAACATGCATCGTTAAGTCATTAATTTAATTGTTCTAATCTAATCTAACTATCTAATTACACTTAATTAAACCTAATCAATCCCTAAGTATCATTAGCAAACTAAGAAAACATTAGTGAGCAAAACTCACTTGAGTAAAGCGAAGACCGGAACACCGCAACAACAACGCGACGGCGGCCGAAATCCAAATTTTCAGCGACGTTGGCGGATACTCGGGCCGAGCCTACAAACCTTGTAGGCCAATAGAAAAAACTAGGCTTGGGCCAAACTTGGGCCAACTTGCTTCGCAGACATGGGCTCGGAACTGGGCTTGCTAAACTTGTGGGCTGAACTTTGAAGATGGGCTAAAACTTAGGTTTCAAATAGGCCCGATCCAAAACTGAATTTGGGCTGAACAATTGCGAGATGGGCTTGCCTGAAGATGGGCTTGGGCTACTTCGCAGGCCTTAAGACTAAGCTGACTTTGGCTGAATTCTTGGGCCAAAGTTGGGCCGAATCATAATGGGCTAAACCACGGGCTTGGCTTGCGGGCTACAGAGAGGAAACCAGTAACTTCAACGGCGAAAACGGGCCAACTAGAGCTCCAACAAGTAGGTGGTCAGCAACCAATGGCTCCTAGGGGTCAAAGGGGTCTTGTAGGTGGATAGAATGGCCAAAGGAATGGTTGGAATGGAAGAAAAACAAAGAAAATTGCGAAATAGTGCAAGCGGCCAGGGGATCGACAGACCGATGACTGGCGTCTTGTGGCTGCTGCACAGGACAGCCGGCAGCTCTGTTCGAGACGAGATCGGGCTTGATGGAACAGTCTGGATGTCCTCTTCATGACGATGGGTGGCTCGTTCACTGATTCATCCAGGAAGTTAGCTTTTTACTCTAATCTTTGGCAAAAAGGTCAGTTGGAGCAGAAACCAATAGAAGTGAAAATAGAGGAGGAAAACGGTCCGGCAGTGGTTGGGCTGCTCCTGCGACTTCCTTGGCTAGTGGTGGTCCTCAAACAGCAAGGATGGAGGGAGAGAGAGGGTCTTGGATGGTGGAAATAAGAGAGATTGAGAGGATAGAGATAAGGGAGAGAGAGAGAGAGAGAGATGAGATAGAGTTGAGGGAGACAAAAGCCCCATTGGCCTTCTTTTCCAAAGCTTTGTCCCCCACAAATTGTCCAAGAAGCCAGCCATCTATGGCTGTCATCCACCAGCCATTTCTAGCACATCTTTCCTTCTAGAAGACCCTTGAATTGGCCCAAATATTGAGGGTTAAGGGGTATTACGAATTTGGCCAAGAACTCCCTCAATTGGACACCATTCCTCACTTGATTCAATCTTAATTGGCTTTGATAAATTCAATTGGTCATTCATCAATCCTCTTAGCATTTTTCCTCACCCATAAACCCATCTTGCTTTCAAATTTTGTCATCAAAAACAACCGTTGGCTTTTTCTGCACAAAAACGACTCGGCAACGACTTTTTCCCAAAAAGCGTCGAGTTGTAGAAAAATCTTCCGTGACTGATTCCTGAGTTGTAGAATTTATTATAACGTGACAGAATCTTCAATTTCTAAAATCGGATTTAAATTTACAGTTAATTTCACTTGGCGTGTTTTTAGCGTGACCTAAGCTACCGGGTAACTTTCAGAAAATTTTAGTGCAAATGACCCATGATCGATTTTCTTCGAGCCACTATGAACCCACTCGACTCATTGGCGACTATTGGTTGTTGCGAAAATCTCGAGGATTCAAATACGAATATAAGGTACCAAAACAATAAGAAAATTAGTCTAGTGCCAGTCAACGAGAATTTTCCAATTTAATGGTGTCACCCATGATTAGCCACACATCTCTGTCGAACCAGCCTATCTGTGATTTCAAATTGATTTTATACTATGCCGCAATGGCCTCTAAAGATAGACATGGTCGAGAAGCCGATTCTTAGTCGAATTCTTAAGTCTATTTGCTTTAAAATCCTTATTGGTTTTCCCAGATAATCTAGTTATCTCGAGAGTGATCAGCTCTGAAAACAGTCCTATAGACGCATCAATGAAATGCCCAATTTATTCAATAGAAAACAGAGTTGAAAATCTGGGATGTCACAACTCTTCCCCTCTTATAAAAATTTCGTCCTCGAAATTTAAATATTTACCAATCCTTATGAAAGGTGGGGGTATCGTCGTCTCATTGAGTTTTACTTTTCCCCATTGCTTCTTTAGTCCCATGGTGTTGTCTAACCACTTTAACTAAGGGAGCTTTCTTGGTTCACAAAATCCAATCTTTCTTATGGCTCTAAACGGTCTATAATCTGATTGTGATCACAGCAACTGCAATTACTGATTGTTGAACTTCCTATGGACCTGTGATCTTTCTTCGCGTATTTTCCTTCCCACAACTGATGTTCTGTACACTCTACTAAGTAGTAGTTCTAAAGGATCCATCCGACTATCCTGCTGAAACTAGAAATCCTTGGCTCTAAATCTGATATAGATCTGCCGCTAGTACTCCACGAAGACGAACTCTTTGACTCCTGTACACTTCTTCATGTTTGATCAAATCAAGATCCCTTCACACAGCAATGAAGTGAGTCGGCTTCATCCATTTGCTGACCATTATCCCAACTGGAATCATTACTCTCTTAACTCCTTGGGTAAGTCTGTTACATACTGCAATACTACAGTGAATTTCCTAACATGGTCTTTTCCTCAAGTTCCTTAGTGTCTAACATCTATCATCATTTACGATACCTCAATGTTCCATCTTCCGAAATCTAAACGTCAACTTTTCCCTTACCGGTATCCTCTTGCAAGATTTTCTAAACATTTTGGTTTGTTAATTGAAGTGTCTAATTCTTGCTTGTATATCTGGTTCAATTTTGAGGGCAGCTGTAAAAATTCAAAAGATAGCCAACCTGTGGACAATTGAAGACTCTCGACTCAACGCATCAGTGACTTCTTTCTTTCCTCCAGGGTGATACCAGGTAGCACCATTCTAGTCCTACCAAGGACACAACACCATCTCATGTTCAACTTGCGAGATCACAGTTGACGAAACGTGTGTGCAACAATCCTACTATGTTGCATCAATACGTAATCCAGTTCTCTAAACGACTCGTCACTATAAATTCTGCATCCTCCGGAACCCTAAGGAATGGTCAACACAAGTGTAGTACCCAACTTCTACTTAAGCTCTTGGAATTTATCCTCACACTCGTCTGTCCATATGAATTTATCTCCTTTCTTCAGGAGTCAAGTCAATGACAACACTGATGTTAAGGTTCTTTACACAAACTTTTTGAAGTGACTTGTCCAACCCATACGACTTCTGATCTCTAATACTATTATCAGTCTTGGTCCACTGATAATTGACTCGGTCTTGATCGGGTCCATGGAAGTTCTTTTGTGGCACCTCAAAACACCTTAGGTCGCCACACCTATTGCTACACCTAATGGACACTAGTTACATTTCTTAGTAAAAGCATCGTAGTTCATAGGCATTTTTTTTCTTTTTTTTTTTCTTTTTTGAAAACGGTCCCAACGCGACTCATTAGCGGAAGCATAAGTTAATATCACCATCTCTCCCTCCAACAACCATGATACAATGCACACCACTAATTACCATAGGAAAAGAAAAAGCCAAGCCACTTTTATTTACATATTTTCATGATGGATTTTCTCGGGTCGATACAACAAAAGAAAGCCAAGATTTTTAGCTACACTTGGCCACATCCCAAAAAGATACTTCAACCCTTAAAGTGATCACGTGACATCCTCCATCTAACAATGGTGGCTACTCCCAAGAAGAAACATCAACTCTCTACCCCTCACGCGACCATCACACCCATCCTGGTGCGTTGGGCGGTGGTGGCAGCAACATTCCCCTAAACACTCTATCTCGGCATACATGAACTAACAGAAACTCCTGGATGACAAGCCCCTCAGCTGAGCCCACATCGTACATAACCAGCACTCGCACTTGCACAAATGTCAGTCCAGGGACGGTGACGCAATCGAACTCTGTACACTTTACCTCTACATCTGATGGGAGGCCATAGAAGGTGCCTAGCGTGACGATATGGAGCAGCATCTTTCTAATCTAAAATATTGGTCCTCGAAAGGGTAGTACAGCCACTCAGCAGATAAAAGATTCAATAACCACTCAATGCATCACACAATACAATCATAACATAGAACATGCCACTCATGCATCCAAGCATAACTTATCTTGCAGCCATGCATGTGCAAACACACTATATGTTTGTACATCCTCATATACTCTTCACAATCATATCACATACATATCATCATGCCATAGGTGATCATCATCATGTCTCACACATATCATCATGCCATAGGTGGTCATCATCATATCATATATGCATGTCGTCATGCCATAGGTGATCATCTTCTTGTCATACATGCATGATTCAATTTCCACTTTTATCTTTCAATTCGATCACCACATCTCCCTTTCTCGGGATCAGTAATTACATCCCACACTTTATCACTCGCACCCCATCCTAGCATCACGAGAAAAACCTCCGGCACACACCACCAGGCATCCGGCACCCCCACATTCCGGGCATCTCACATCCCAACTGGCATCACGAGGCATCCCTCGGGACTCAAACCTCCGAGGCTTCCTGCACCCAACCATTTCGGGCATCTCAAAACTCCCGAGGACATCCGACCATGTATCTCAATACAATCCGGGCATCCGGCACCCCCCATCCCGAGCATCCTGACACTCCCAGGGCATTATCATCCGCCTCCAACAATTTCATCATTTATCGTAATTTATGTTCACCCATTTATGTCTCAACTCAGCATGGCATATGATGTAATGGCAAACAAGATCACTTTCATCCTTTTAATTTTATATGCATTTTCAATCATCATCATACATGCAGCAAGATACAATTACTAGAGACAATATGATCCATGGAATCCATACAACTTAGAATAGTCCATAATACATGCCTTTTTGAAATTTACTAAATTCCAGCTCGCACAATTTTGGAAAACATTTAAATTAAATATCCATATGATCCTCAAAAATCACACAATCAGAGCATGTACTAGATAAGACATAAAGGTAACAATTTCATGAAAGACACATGCCCAAAAGAGCTTCACACGAAAAGATATAGCTCACATATTGCAACATGCAAAATTAGGACAAAGTCAGATTGCACAGTGTTTGAAATATTTCGATTAAAATACCCGAATGACCTCCAAAAATTCTGAAATTTTACCAGGTTATAGTAAAGACACTAAAGTAGATTTTTCATGGAGACATCTAGGCCATATTCATTCTAGATAATTTTATATAGACGTTCGAAGCTCTTGTTTCTAGCACCGAAACGTCCAGTTTAGCTATCTCCGAAATATCAAGGTTTAGCCTACTTATTCTTCTTCGTTTAATCTGAAATTTTGATATGTTTTGCCTCAAGAAGTCCCCTACAACTTTCATTAAGGGATCTAAGTGAAATTTTCAAAGAATAGTCACCATATAGGTCTAAGAAATCTCGGGTATCCAGTACCGTGTTTCCAGATTTACCGTCTTCAAAGGAAAATTGTCTCACTAGGCTACACCTGCTCATTTTACCTAAAATTCGAGTATGTTAGTCTTTAGGATGTTCTCTACAACTTTCATGAAGAAGTCAAAGTGAGATTCTCAGTAAAAAGCAACATGCAACCCACAAAACTACCAAAAGGTCAGCAAAGCAGTTCCAGATCTAGTGTCTTCGTAGGAGAAGGGTTTTGTCTCAAATTTTAGTATGTTATACTTTGAGATGTTGTCTACAACTTTCATGAAGGAGTCAAAATCAAAATCCAACTCGAAACATGCATGCAAGCCTCTACAATATTCTGGGTCGGGCGGTATACACGCAAACAGCAAGCCATTTCAAAAACAAAGCACTCTAGGTTCGGTTTCTCACTTCTAATCACCCAAAATTCAACACCATTCCAAACACACATGCAAGACACACGTGCAAGAGTAGAAAATGGATCCTAACTTCCCTCTAAGATCAAGTGAACGACTGCACACGGACGGCACACGAACAGCGAACGGACGGCAACAGGCGGCGAGCGGCTCCTTCTTCCTCCTCTCTTGGCTTCCCTCTCTCTCACACAACTCTCTCTCTCTCTCTCTTGGCTTGGTCGAAAACCCTCAACCGGCCACTCTCTCTCTCCCTTTTGATTCCCCACAAAGCTATCATTGGCAATCATGAGAAGCCTCCCCAATAGCCAATGCATGGAGTCTTCTTTTTGCCACTTGGCAAGGCATGCAAGATGGGCTTGGGAGTGGGCTTGGAAGAAGTGGGCCGGCCCCTCCCTTTGTGGCCGACGACAGCCCCTCCTGGGGCTCCAATGGGCCGGCCATTTGGCCCACCGAAAGTCCATGCTATTGGGCCTAAGGCCCAAACCTAATTAAACCCCAACTTTACCTTTAAACACTTTTAATTCTTTATTTCATATATTTCAAGTTTTAAATTTCGCATGGCCAAAATCTTGTAACATTTTATCTATAGGAATTTAGTCTATGAGGTGCATGGCGAAGAATAAATCATTCTCATTAATTTATCCTATGATACTAATTTTTAACAACTTATGAACACAATTAAATAACACTTGGTATTAAGAGAAAATCAATGGCTAAAGCATAGACCATAGGTAATTTCCTAATTATAGGCTTTAATACATCTTAGGTTGTCTTGAATTTTTGGGATGCCACATCTTTCGCCATTCTGCGTTGTTTCTTGTGCTCCTTAGCATTTCTCTATTACACAGAATATCATGGAAAGACACGATCACAATTGATCTAGATATTCTTCGCACACTCGGTTTGTCAAATCCATGACAGTAGTTGGAGCATTCACCAGGCCCAACGGCATTACATTATACTCACCAAGGCCATATCAAGTACGAAACACTGTCTTCGGTATAACCTCTTTCTTGGTCCTCAGCTAATGATTTCATAATCTCAAGTCGATCTTTGAAAACATGAAAACTCTCTTTCCAACTAGTCCCACAATCCGTTGATCTTCAGCAATGAACACCTGTCATCGATCTTCACCTAATTGAGTTGACGATGGTTGATGCATGATTGCAACGAACCATCTTTCTTTCTCTCTCCACAAAGCTGATGTTCCCTAAGGTAATGTACTAATGTGCATTAATTCCTCATTCATCAATCTTCACATCTGCATCTTTGGTTCTATCAATTCAGACAACGTAACTGGTAAGAAGCCTTCGAGAGTGGCTCTGTCCTGGTGCTAGCTCAATCGCAGTTTCTATCTCTTTCTCGGGCAACGGTTTGACAATTCTTACTACAATGCATCTAGAAATTCTTAGACCACTAAGATGTCTGCCATCTCCAATTCTCCAATCTGTCTTAACTATGACCATCACCAAGTAACCTCAGCAATCTCCATCTAGCAAGTGGGTTATCTTCAATTGACAAGATTAAAGAAATCAAAGATTCATTTCGACCCCCAATAAACTCGACACTTTCATGTGCTACTGGACTAAGTTGAATTGCTCCGTGACCATGATTCATTACCACAATATGCTCCATGAGCCCACCCTACTCATGTAACGTCAAAGTTACACCTTAGCAACTAGTCAAGCATAACTATTACTAGTGATTCCACTTTCTTTCACTTATTTCAATAAACTGAAGTTCCCCAAACTTCACCAAAGCTCTTCTATGATACTCTGATATAATTTTCCCCAAAACATTCTTCCTCTAACTAATGCCCGGTCAGTTCCATTCCCATTCCTCTCACCATACCAGGGCACTGAATTCATCCTAGTTTCCTTCCACAATTTCGACACCTATCTGGTGAGTCTTCTACCTCCTGTCAAGTGCCAGCATGCACTACTTCTTGTATCGAAGACCTATCCCAAAATTTTCACAGTATGTTCTATGATGCACTTCTTCTGATCTATCCTATTGACGGTGACAGCAGTAACCATAGTCGAGGTTCCATCTACTTATGCGGACAACCCATAAATCAATGTTTGTGCTGGCGACACTTACCACAAATTCTTGTCCTTATAATACACAAGACTAATCTATACCATCTTCCATGGAACAACATGTTCCATTTGCCTCAATGTTGACCTAACTGTTCCACCGCCATTGGGTGGAATAGAATACTCTTCCCTCAACATCGTCTTTTCCCTAATCGAATTCCAAGTCTGCCTGCGCTAAATCTTGACTCAGACAACGAAATCAATTCCCTGATCATCCTTCCGAGGTGGACCTCGGCAAAGGTGACAACAACAACAACTTGATCTTGATCTTGCTGGCTCAACCGGTTCCCAAGGAACACTTGCATCAGAACGATCTTATCGAACTTAGGATCATTCGACACTGTTACACTAGTACCAACCTGTGGTGGCATTCTTACGCACGAGCTAGCGAGAGTCAACACTCTGCCACAACCACCTCGGGTACCGACCTTTGTTGATGCTTTACCCCAAGTCATAGAGGGCACTGTCCTCTTACTAGGAGTTCTCAGCTCCTGCTCGCTCATGGTTCAATCTTTTACTAACACCTGCCTTTTGAATCCACACTGGATTAGAAGATGAGCGATTCACACACTACAAACAATTCTACCAATCAACTATCATAGACATGCACCAGCATGAATTTAAAAGTCATCATACTTCTATGATGCACTTCTTCTGATCTGTCCTATTGACGGTGACAGCAGTAACCATAGTCGAGGTTCCATCTACTTATGCAGACAACCCATAAATCAATGTTTGTGCTGGCGACACTTACCACAAATTCTTGTCCTCATAATACACAAGACTAATCTATACCATCTTCCATGGAACAACATGTTCCATTTGCCTCAATGTTGACCTAACTATTCCACCCTACCTATTGGGTGGAATAGAATACTCTTCCCTCAACATCAGTCTTTTCCCTCATCGAATTCCAAGTCTGCCTGCGCTGAATCTTGACTAAGACAACGAAATCAATTCCCTGATCATCCTTCCGAGTTGGACCTCGGCAAAGGTGACAACAACAACAACTTGATCTTGATCTTGCTGGCTCAACCGGTTCCCAAGGAACACTTGCATCGTAACGATCTTATCGAACTTAGGATCATTCGACACCGTTACACTAGTACCAACTTTGTGGTGGCATTCTTACGCACGAGCTAGCGAGAGTCAACACTCGCCACAACCACCTCGGGTACCGACCTTTGTTGATGCTTTACCCCAAGTCATAGAGGGCAGCCTTGTCCTCTTACTAGGAGTTCTCAACTCCCTTTCGCTCATGGTTCGTCTTTTACTAACACCTGCCTTCTGAATCCACACTGGATTAGAAGATGAGCGATTCACACACTACAAACAATTCTACCAATCAACTATCATAGACATGCACCAGCATGAATTTAAAAGTCATCATACTACTATCCCATAGGTAATCGCACCTTATCACTCAAATTCCTTAACTTTGCTCTAATACCACTAAAACGCGATGTCACGCCCCGATCCTCAAACAAGTGCCCATCCCTCACATGGTCAATTAATGGCAACGTCCCATGATGCATCGCCAACCTTTTCATTTTCATATGCGCATGCAGAAGCAATTATAAATCTCCAAACAATAAAACATTGGAATAGAATAGTAGGACTAAGTTTCAAACCCTTAAAAACATTCACCCTTATATACATTGCAAACCAATGCACATATATATACAAGGTGAACTATTAAATCCAATTCAACTTAAGCCAGTTTAAAAACAAGGTCTATAAGCAGAAGTGGGGTTCTACAAGCTACAGGTCCCTGTCCTCCTCTTCATCATCCTCCACACTCCAATTGGAGCCTTCAGCAGATTGCACCAGACTTTCGAGATCTTCAAGATCCAAGTCTACTGTATCTAGGGACCTGAAATGGTTATTCAATAACCAATGAGATAATGTTTCAGCAAGTTATACCCCTTAAGACCCGATTAGTAAACCAATACACCTCAGGGCTACCTATGCACAACACGAGCCAGAGAACTTACATTGGCCTCAGATTCCACCTGCATATTAACATAAACTAAATAGGCATTCAAGAAATCACATCACAAATCGATATTTCAATCAATCGACCTAGTCGATTACATGTCATCACGA
Organism: Eucalyptus leucophloia subsp. euroa; assembly: GCA_017140325.1. Taxonomy (NCBI): domain Eukaryota; kingdom Viridiplantae; phylum Streptophyta; class Magnoliopsida; order Myrtales; family Myrtaceae; genus Eucalyptus; species Eucalyptus leucophloia. The sequence continues at coordinate 36,004,646 of CM029478.1, forward strand.
CCATTTCTTGGTCGGCCCCATCCATACTATATGTACGTCTGATCAACATCCAAGACTACTCACCTTAGGCAATATATAGATAGTATATTATCCTATCTACATATGACATATAGAGTCATCGAGCTATCCAATCACGCCGTCCTATCTCAAGACAACAAAGAGAGTCATCGAGCCGGTGTATCAATATCATACCATACTATCTCAAGATGACCCGTAGAATTATCAAGCCAGTATATCATACCGTATTATCTCAAGATAATCTATAGAATCACCGAGCCGGTAGATCATACCGTCCTATCTCAAGATGCTCCGTAAAGTCATCGAGCCAGTATACACACAATTTATCATACCATACTGTCTCAAAATGATCTCTAGAATTATCGAGCCGGTATATCATACCGTACTATCTCAAGATAATCTGTAGAGTCACCGAGTCGGTAGATCATACCGTCCTGTCTCAAGATGCTCCCTTGAGTCATCGAGCCGATATACATGCCATTCCAAGCAAACAATCAAATAACTATTTTTATCATTTCCGATAAAATGTCGTGTATGGATATACGATCGGCTTTAGCCAAAATATGATAATTTTCTTTTCTATAATTCCCACCATTTTCTATAATCCACAAAACATTTTTGGCATAGTCAACCGATGCCCAGTTATTTTTTAATTGATTTTTCAAAATTATTTAATTTAGGGAATAAATCCTAAATTCACAAGTAAATCATTTCAGCACAAAATAAAGCTCAGTTAAATAAACAGACTGCACCACGACAATCAGCATAAAATTCCGATCACCGGCCATCCGGTTAAATTCCAGAAAATATATAAATAATTAATTAATTTCGAAAATTAAATAAATAAATACTAAAAATTCAATTTATGCCCATATTGCCTAATTGGAGGCCGAGATGGACCCGAAAAAATCTCAAGACCCGTTCAATAAATATTAGAAGCTCTCTACTTCCTAATAACTAAGTCTAACCACCTAACATGCATCATTAAGTCACCAATTTAATTGTTCTAATCTAATCTAACCATCTAATTGCACTTAATTAAATCTAATCAACCCCTAAGCATCATTAGCAAACTAAGAAAGCATTAGTGAGCAAAACTCACTTGAGCAAAGCAAAGACCAGAACACCGCAACGACGACGCGACGGCGGCCAAAATCCAAATTTTCGGTGGCGTTAGCAGGCACTTGGGCCGGGCCTAGAAGCCTTGCAGGCCCACAGAAAAAGGTGGGCTTTGACCAAACTTGGGCCAACTTGCTTCGTGGGCATAGACTCGGAACTGGGCGTGTTAAGCTTGTGGGCTGAACTTTGAAGATGGGCTAAAACTTGGGCTTCGAATAGGCCCGATCAAAAACTAAAGTTGGGCTGAACAATTGTGAGCTAGGCTTGCCTAAAGATGGGCTTGGGCTGCTTTGCGGGCATCAAGACTAGGCTGACTTCGGCTGATTTCTTGGGCCGAAGTTGGGTCAAATCCCAATGGGCTGAACTGCGGGCTTGGCTTGTGGGCTGTAGAGAGGAAACCAGAGGCTTCAATGGTGAAAACGGGCCAATCGGAACTCCAGCAAGTGGGTGGTCAGCAACCAATGGCTCCCAGGGGTCAAGGGGATCTTGTAGGTGGATGGAATGGCCAAAAGAATGGTCGGAATGGATGAAAAACAAAGAAAATTGCAAAACAGTGCAGGCAGGCAGGGGACCGACGGACCGGCGACCTGCATCTTGTGGCGGCCGCACGGGACGGCCGGCGGCTCCATTTGGGACGAGGTCAAGCTTGATGGAACAGTGTAGATGTCCTCTTCACGGCGATGGGTGGCTCGTTCGCTAATTCATCCAGAAAGTTGGCTTTTTACTCGAATCTTTGGCAAAAATGTCAGTTGGAGCATAAACCGGCAGAAGTGAAAATAGAGGAGGAAAACGGTCCGACGGTGGTTTGGCTGCTCCAACGACTTTCTTGGCTGGTGGTGGTCCTCAAACAGGAAGGATGGAGGGAGAGAGAGGGTCTTGGACGGTGGAAATAATAAAGAGATGGAGAGGATAAAGATGAGGGAGAGAGAGAGAGAGATGAGATAGAGTTGAGGGAGACAAGGGCCCCATTAGCCTTCTTTTCCAAAGCTTTGTCCCCCACAACTTGTCCAAGAAGCCAGCCATCTATGGCTGTCATCCACCAGCCATTTCCAGCTCATCTTCCCTTCTAGAAGACCCTTGAATTGGTCCAAATATTGAGGGTTAAGGGGTATTACGAATTTGGCCGAGAACTCCCTCAATTGGACACCATTTCTCACTTGATTCAATCTCAATTGGCTTTGATAAATTCAATTGGTCATTCATCGATCCTCTTAGCATTTTTTCTCACCCATAAACCCATCTTGCTTTCAAATTTTGCCATCAAAAACAACCGTCAGCTTTTTCTGCACAAAAACGACTTAGCGACGACTTTTTTCCAAAACGCGTTGGAGTTTGACTTTTTTGCACGTGAAAACAAGTGCAATCAGTTCTATTAGAGACCACCAAGAAACAGATTGGATCAGTCAATCCAGAGCACAACCACTCTTTAGTGAAAAAAAAAAAAAGTAGCCGATTCTGTTGGACTAGACCGAAATCAACGGTCCAATCCGATTCCCGGTCCTAAGACCAAACGATCTAGTCTCCGGTTTTGGGAACCAGATTGTTGGAGAAATCGTTCCAGAATATTTTGAAGCTGACAAAACGTTTCCTTCAGTCTAGTCTGGGTATCTGCGGATCGTCTAGTTTAAAGTCTGAAGACTCTGACTACCAGACTCAAGATTCAAGACTCAAGGTTCGAGACTCAAGACTCAAGACTATTCTCATTGACAGTCTTTCTGATCCAGTGATGAAGGAAATCCAGAGCCGAAGTATATGGTTGAGGATTTAATCCTATCGTCTGGAGAAGATCTTATGGTTGGATAAATATAACGGATTCTTTTGTTCTTATCTAGATCAATTGAAGATCCGTTGGTCGACGAAGTATTCTTGGAATGTTCTATTCTTGGAAACCAAGATCCTGATTGTATGGGCGAACAGGATTGATGGGCTATCGTCAGGTTCCTTTTATAGCTCGAATGATCTTCTTGATTGATTCCGTCCAACGGGTAGATTGGAGGAATTCCTTTGGTAAGTGCCAACGGTATGATGGCATAAAGGAGTATAAAAAGGAAGACGTTCTAGTTGTTTGAGTACGTGATTGATAGAAAAATTCCAAAGTCGAAGCACCTTGATTATTAGTCGATACGGTCGAGCGAAATTGTATACACAGAGAGTGTTATACTTGGTGATACCTTGAGCGAGTGTGGTAGATCATCTACACCGAGAAATCAAGGAAGATCAACACTGTAACATCTCTTTGTTCATAGTGGAATCCAGCCAAATTGGCTGTCAGTGCAGAAGAGTGGACGTAGGCTTGAATCAAGCCGAACCACTATAAACCGCGTGTTTAATTCTCTCTTTCCTTACTTAGTCATACATTGATTATTATTTTCCGTAAATCCTTCAACTGTCTAAGCATTGCACAAGTATACATAAATTATCAAGAAAAATCTTTGTATATCTATTCACCCCCCTCTAGGTACTCGTACTAGCAATATCAATTGGTATCAGAGCATGTGTTCTTACTTTGTTTGAAGTGTTTTACTTCAGAGTAAAAGATCCATGGCTAGTATGCTAGCACCAGGGCTGATGGAAGGGCAAAGCAATACCAGACCACCCTACTTTGACGGAAAGGATTACAACATCTGGAAGAACAAGATGAAAGCTTTCCTACGATCCAAGGATCCTCTGGAATGGGACTTTGTGGAAAGAGGAATCACTCCTACTGCTGCATCAATCTCTGAAAGAGGAAAAGAAACTGTTGATGTCAGCGGAATGACTCAGGAAGAGATAAACAAGAGACAAGCACTCGATGCAAAAGCAATTTACTCTTTATATTGTGCCTTATCTCCAACTGAATATAACAGAATATCTTCTTGTGTTACAGCAAAAAAGTATGGGATAGATTACACATCACCTATGAAGGAACAGATCGAGTGAAGGAGACTAGAATCAACATTCTCCTCGGTCAATATGAAGCCTTCAAAATGAAACCAGGAGAATCTATAAGCGACATGTTTAGTCATTTTACAGATATTGTCAATGGTCTTGAGAACCAAGGACAAAAAATTTCTGATCCCATGAAGGTGAACAAGCTCTGCGTGGACTCTCCAAGGAGTGGAATCATATAAAGACTTCAATAAGAGAGACGCAAAGAATTATGCCTCTATCTGTCGACGAGCTGATTGGAACTCTTTAATCATATGAAGTGGAACGAATTAATGAAGACGAAGATCCAAGAGGTAAGAAATCTATTGCATTAAAATCAAACGATGATGCTGATGATGCAGATTCTGAAGATGATATGGACGATGAGGAGCTCGCCCTCATGATAAGAAGATTGAAAACTGAATAGAAAAGGTAGAAGGTTCAACTCAAAGAAACAAAGTTTCCGAGACAGCCAGACCAAGTCGGTTGATGATGAGGAACCAAACAAAGATGTAGTACGCCGAATGTAAGAAGAAGGGACACATCGACCCAACTGTCCTCTTCTAAAGAAGAAAAGAGGAAAAGCTGAGAAGTTTCGAAAAGCTCTCAAAGCCGAAACATGGAGTGATACAGAATGTGAAGAAAGTGATAATGAATATGCCAACATATGTTTGATGGCACATTCAGACTCAGATTCAGATTCTGGATCAGACTCAGACAGTGAATTTGAGGTAAGTGATTTTAAAATTCCTGTCAAAGTCTCTAAATACATTGATGAATTGTGTTTCAGTCTTAAGACTTCTCTTAAAAGGATTTCCGAACTTAAAAAGGAAAACTCAGCTCTAAAACAAAAGGAAGTCATTCTAGAAGAAAGAGTTAAAAGTCTAGATCTAAATGTTTCTTCTCTTAAAGAAAAAGAAGATGATCTTTTGAAAGAAAATGTTTTCTTAAAAACAGACTTATCAAATATTTCAACGAAATTTTCGATAGGATCCGAAAAGCTTGAAAAAGTTCTTTCAGTTCAAAGACCTTACTTCAATAAGTCTGGTCTAGGCATGACAGCGGAAACAATTCCCTTGATTGATTTTCCTAAAGTTAAAGAAAGAATTAAGAAAAGACCGTCGAGAGAGACTTACAAAAATCATTTCAAGAAAGTTTTTATAAAGTCTGTAGGTCGAAATGCTCTAAGGTGTTCAAAGTGTCACAGTAAGGATCACTTTGAAAAAGAATGTCCCATGGTTTGGAAGCCTGTTAAGAAAGTATGGCCTAATAATGCTTATCCTACTAACACCAAAGGACCCAAGAAAATTTGGGTACCAAAGAAAACTTGAGACTCTCTTTTAAATGCAGGTCTCCGTCAAGAAAAAGATAAAATGGTATCTTGACAGCGGATGTTCAAGACACATGACATGAGACTCAAAGTGCTTCGTAAAGCTTGTTCAAGTAAATGGTGGAAATGTTTCATTTGGAGGAAACGGCAAAGGAAGCATTGTGGGATTTGGAACTGTGAAAATTGGAAATCTCACAATAAGCAATGTTTCTCTAGTGGAAGGACTCAACTATAACCTTCTCAAAGCATTAGCCAAGCGTGTGATACTGGTTTCAAGATCTCCTTTCAAGAAGGAATTTGCTATGGAATTAGTAAAGACTCTACTCAGTCTTTCATGGGTCGAAGACATGGAAACATCTACCTCTTAGACATGAAATTAAATGAATCACAATGTCTAATCTCAATTCAAGATGAAGCGAGCTTATGGCACAGAAAGCTTGGCCATGTCAATATGAAGCAATTAGCCAAAATCTCATCAAAGCAGCTTGTTCGAGGTCTACCCAAATTACCATATCAAAAGTCCGATCCATGCACACCCTGTATTCTGGGAAAACAGGTAAGAAATTCATTTAAGCAAATAAATCATGTCTCTACTAATCATGTACTACAGTTGCTGCATATGGATCTCTTCGGACCAACCAGAACTCAGAGTATTGGAGGTAAGAAATACTGCCTAGTAATTGTGGATGATTTCTCTCGCTTTACTTGGGTATATTTCCTTGCAAGTAAGTCAGAAACCTTTTTGTATTTTGAAAAATTTGCTAAAAAGGTTCAAAATGAAAAAGGATGTGTTATCTCAAGTATAAAAACAGATCATGGAAGTGAATTCAAAAATCAAGATTTCACAAAATTATGTGATGAATCTGGTTTTAAACATGAATTCTCCTCTCCATACACTCCTCAGCAAAAATGGAGTTATGGAAAGAAAGAATAGATCTCTTCAAGAAATGGCTAGAACTCTTTTAATTGAAAGCAAAATTTCTTCACGATTTTGGACTGAAGTTGTTTCAACAGCATGCTATATCATCAATAGAGTCTTCCTAAGACCTATTCTTGAGAAAACCCCTTATGAATTATTCAAAGGTAAGAAGCCTATTGTTTCATACTTTCATGTGTTCGGTTGCAAATGCTTTATATTGAAAAATGCAAAAGATCGAGTTGGTAAGTTTGAAGAAAGATCAGATGAAGGCATCTTCCTTGGATATTCTACATCAAGCAAAGCCTACAGAGTCTACAATAAGAAGAGCCAGTCTGTGGAGGAGTCAATGAATGTCAAATTTCAAGACTCTACGCAAGATGAATCCAGTCAGACTCAATATGAAGAGTCTGAACCTGCTCCAGACCTTCCAAAGCTTACAACTCAAAAAGTATCTCAGACTCTAGAAGACCAGCGTCAAGATGTTCATGAAGATTCAAATAAAGAAAGAGATCATCCAGAGAAATCAACCAGTAACTGGAAACACAAGTCTAGTCATCCTAAAGATCTCATTATCGGCGAAATTAATGAAGGAATTCGCACCAGATCCAAAAGACGTGAAGAGTCTAGTCTTGTGGCTCTCATCTCGAAATTGAACCAAAAAGCATAGAAGAAGCTTTATCGATGAAAGCTGGATCGAAGCTATGCAAGAAGAGCTCAGACAGTTCAACATTAACGATGTCTGGGAATTGACGTCTAAACCAAAAGGTAAAACTGTTATTGGAGCCAAATGGGTGTTCAGAAATAAGATGAACAAAAAGGGAAAAGTCGTACGGAATAAAGCAAGACTCGTGGCCAAGGGATACACGCAAGAAGAAGGAATAGACTATGATGAGACTTACGCTCCTGTAGCAAGGTTAGAAGCTATTCGTCTATTACTTGCGTTTGCTTGTTACAAAAATTTCAGGTTATTCCAAATGGATGTCAAAAGTGCTTTCCTAAATGGATTTATCCAAGAGGAAGTTTATGTGGAACAACCGCCTGGATTTGAAGACCCAAAGAAGCCAGACTCAGTCTTCAGACTGAAAAAGGCCCTGTATGGTCTAAAGCAAGCACCTCGAGCTTGGTATGACAGACTAAGTAAGTTCTTATTACAAAATGGTTTTGTTAAAGGTAAAGTAGATACTACTCTATTTATCAAAAAGGAAAACAAAAGCTTTTTACTCGTTCAAATATATGTGGATGATATTATTTTTGGATCTCCTAATGAAAGTCTATGCAAGAAATTTTCTAAGTCTATGCAGGATGAGTTTGAAATGAGTATGATGGGAGAATTAACATTCTTTCTTGGCCTTCAAATAAAGCAATTGAAGGAAGGAACTTTCATTTACCAAGGAAAATATGCTAATGATCTTGTCAAAAGATTTAGATTGGAAAATTGCAAAAATATTGATATACCAATGTCAAGTTCTTTGAAGATAGACAAAGATGAGGAAGGGAAGAAAGTTGATCAAAAGCTATACAGGAGCATCATCGGTTCACTTCTTTATCTTACTGCTTCTAGACCTGACATTTTGTTGAGTGTTTGTATCTGTGCTAGGTTTCAATCAGATCCTAGAGAATCCCATCTCAGTACTGCAAAATGTATTATTAAATACGTTGCTTCATCTTCAAGCATTGGTCTTTGGTATCCTAAGAAGGGAGACTTTAATCTTCTGGGATATTCAGACGTAGATCTGGCCGGCTGTAGAGTAGATAGAAAGAGTACTTAGGAACTTGCCAGTTGCTTGGAAGCAGGACAGTGTCTTGGTTTTCAAGGAAACAAAACACTGTAGCTCTCTCAACAACAGAAGAAGAGTATGTAGCCCTTGGAAGCTGCTGTTCGCAAATTCTATGGATAAAATAACAGTTACAAGACTTTGGGATTGAAGACTCATGCATAGAAATCAGATGTGACAATACCAGCGCAATCAATCTCACCAAAAATACAATTCTTCATTCAAGAGCAAAGCATATAGAAATTCGACATCATTTTATTAGAAATCATATTCAAAGTAGAGAAATCTCGATTCAATTTGTTGATTCAAAAAGTCAACTAGCGGATATATTCACAAAGCCTTTGGAGAAAAATCAATTTGATTTTATCCGCTCCGAGACTCAACATTTTGAAGCTCGAAGAAGTTAAAGTCTAGAGACTCTCCAACCTTCGAGACTCGAAAGTTGATGATGACTCAAATCTCTTAGACTCAAATATCTCGGACTTAGACGTTGATGACTATAGGCGTAAGTTGTTATCTAAACTCGAAAAGGTATGATCTTTCGTTCAGTTATTTTGTAGTCGTGAAAATTGAAAAACTTGTCTTTTCAAAAGGATTAATTTTGGCAATTATCGATTTCGAAAAGAGGTATTCGTACACTTTCCTTGTACCGATTGAACTTCCCCTTTTCAAAACTGAGTTATATATATACAGTTTTCACCTTCAATCTTCAAAACCCTAAAAGCATTCTCCTCTCAAACTGGTTTCTACTTCGAGTTCATCCTCGAGAAAGTTGTCATCTTTTCTTGGGAAAGCAAGCAAAGAAATCTTTTAGCGACAAGAAGGATGTCGTCTTCAAGAAAGTCCTCAAGAATCGCGACAAGGGGACCACAGAGGATGAAGGAGGGACCTACCCACTTCGATCTCACAGAAGAGGAAGAATTATCGAGTCAGCATCAGAACCCGACTCATTCTCCACCACGTCACTCAACGCCTTCTACCCCACAAGGTGCGGGTCAACATCCAGAAGAAGAGATAATCGAGGACGCAGATCCAGTAAGAGTCCAAAAACCCTCTTATATTTACAAACTTTACCGTGCTTTGAAAAGTACTGGGACTCCGTTGAAATACGTGGATGATTTTCTTAAAGAAAAAGATTATGGGAATGAGTATATCTTTCTGAAGAAAATGGAGGATTTGGGAATTGCTCCGAAGGGTAAAGCAAAGGAAGTGCTTGCAAATATTCCAAGTGACCCTCGCATGTTGGGCCCAAATTTGACTGATGGGAACGACGATGACAAAATGTTCATTGATTTTCAACCGAGAATGGGTGTTGCTGCGAAGGTGAAGGGAAAGAGGATGGAGTTGTTCAAATCAAAAGAACAGGAAAATTTGTTTTTCAGACTGTTGAAACGAGGGGTGATAAACCCTAGGAGTGTCGACTTCGATTTCTTGGATGCTGTGAATGTGAACTTGAGAGAGAAGTTCAGTCTGCTTCAACTGGAACGTTTTTGCACTGACACCACGGACGGATATGCACAATCGACGCATATTTCTATTCAAATCTTAGCTTTATCGATGCGAATAGAATATCTTTCGGTGTTCGAGATCAGGATTATGTGTTAGACGCGGACATGTTGGCGGACATAATTGGAGTTGAACGAGGACGTTATCAACCAATAAAAGTCTCAGTTGCTCGTGCCACAATGGACCTTGTTGAAGACAAAGATATTGAGGGAAAAATCATCTATTCAAGGATGCATGCCATCAATATTGTGCTGCACAAAATTGTGATCAATTGCATTAGGCCCAAGTCTACATCAAAGGCGATGTGTCTAACTCGAAGCAAAATTGATGTACGCAATCAACTCGGGAAAGAAATTCTCTCTTCCTCACACTATTCTCTTTCACATGTACGAGCAATATTGAAAGACAAGGGACAATTGCCTTATCCAGGTCTGGTGACCAAGATCTTTAGACACATGAATATTGAACCGCCACACACACTTTGTGTTCGACCGTGTGATAAGATGGTGGTAGGTTTAAAGATGTTGACAAAGATGCGTCTGAAAGAACTTTCTAAGGCAATGGAGAAATTCAGAGTGAAGACTCCAGTTCCGTCTACTTCAAAGAGAAAGGGAAAGGAAGCCATTGATGCCCCATCCAAAAAGAAGAGAACTCTCATCTTGGAGGATGAAGATGAAGATGAGGAGGAAGATCTCACAATCTCTGCCTTGATAAGGACAAGACGTTTTGTTCCCCAATCAACAGAACATCAGAAGAAACAGAGAGAAGAAGAAGAGAAAGACAAGAACAGAGAAGAAGAAGAGCAGCGAGAGAAGGAGAAAGAAGCTGAAGAAGAAGGAGAAAAAGAGCAAGAAAAGTCTGCAGCTGAATCTGGAGAGAAGGAGAATCAAGATACAGAAGAGCATGATCATCACTCTTCCCCTCTTGATGTCCTAGAGACAGGGGGAGTTGGCGAGCAAGAAAGGTCCACACCTCATGCTGCCAATAATGAAGGTCCAAGACAATCTCCAGCAGAACCAGAAGAAATTCAGGCTGAAGAAGGACACGATACGTCAACACCAAATCTGCAAGACTATACAAAAGCGCCATCGTCTGCATTCACTCCATCGGAAAGAGCAAATGCAAGTACTCAGACGGACAATTCTGCAGATTTTCGTCGTATTATGGATGTTCTTCTGGAAATGCGTGGCCAAATCTATGCTCTGGACTGTGAAATTCAAGCCTTGAAGAATGCTGGACAAGCATCTTCAGTTACCCTAGAGGATAAAATGAAAGACCTCGCTCTGCAACTTCAAACCAATGCCAAGGGAGAAGAGGTAGCTCAACTAAGGGAAGACTTGAAGAAGCTAGAACGAGTAGTCCAGTCCATGGGAGATTTCTAGATTGTGCGCATTCCCAAGCAGACATGACTTCTTTCTTACCTTTTTAATGTTGACAAAAAGGGGGAGAAGCAATTTGAACCAACCAACTTTCAACTTTCTTTGACTTTAAGTTTTTTTTTTTATGACTTGAGCAATCTTGGTGTGAACTTGAACTTGACTGAATTGGCTGTGGATTTTAATGCTTGACTGTTTGCATTTATATCAAGTATTGTTATATGGTATTACTCATGAAAAACTAACCAATTTTCCGTGGATGCAGAGTCTAGTTGCTTTGTTAATCTTTATGAGATTGCCATATTGCTTGAGAAATGTTTTTGCAGGTCAAAGTGGTTCAAATCTACAGGAAAGTTTTGTCACCATCAAAAAGGGGGAGATTGTTGGAGAAATCGTTCCAGAATATTTTGAAGCTGACAAAACATTTCCTCCAGTCTAGTCTGGGTATCTGCAGTTTAAAGTCTGAAGACTTTCTGACTACCAGACTCAAGATTCAAGACTCAAGATTCGAGACTCAAGACTCAAGACTATTCTCATTGACAGTCTTTCTGATCCAATGACGAAGGAAATCCAAAGCCGAAGTATATGGTTGAGGATTTAATCCTATCGTCTGGAGAAGATCTTTTGGTTGGATAAATATAACGGATTCTTTTATTCTTATCTAGATCAATTGAAGATCCGTTGGTCGACGAAGTATTCTTGGAATGTTCTATTCTTGGAAACCAAGATCCTGATTGTATAGGCGAACAGGATTGATAGGCTATCGTCAGGTTCCTTTTATAGCTCGAATGATCTTCTTGATTGATTCCGTCCAACAGGTAGATTGGAGGAATTCCTTTGATAAGTGCCAACGGTATGATGGCATAAAGGAGTATAAAAAGGAAGACGTTCTAGTTGTTTGAGTACGTGATTGATAGAAAAATTCAGACGGAAGCATCTTGATTATTAGTCGATATGGTCGAGCGAAATTGTATACACGGAGAGTGTTTATACTTGGTGATATCTTGAGCGAGTGTGGTAGATCATCTACACCGAGAAATCAAGGAAGATCAACACTGTAACATCTCTTTGTTCATAGTAGAATCCAGCCAAATTGGCTGTCGGTGCAGAAGAGTGGACGTAGGCTTGAATCAAGCCGAACCACTATAAACCGCGTGTTTAATTCTCTCTTTCCTTACTTAGTCATACATTGATTATTATTTTCCGCAAATCCTTCAACTGTCTAAGTATTGCGCAAGTATACATAAATTATCAAGAAAAATCTTTGTATACCTATTCACCCCCCCTCTAGGTACTCGTACTAGCAATATCACATATCGAACTTAAAATAAGAAATAACCCACATTAAATCCTAATTTAAATTGGAATATAATTCTAATCTTCAAGAATCCACCTAGGTATGCAATTTATCCGAACTATCCTAACTTAACAAGAAAATTCTATCTGGCATGATTCTAACCCAAGATTATCTCTAAAAGTCTATCTAAATATGCAAGGTTATCGAAAGATTCTAATCCGAGTCTACCATTATATTTTTTGTATTTTCTCTTATGGAAACAATCAAATAAAATAAAAATAAGGACCCATCACAAATAATATTCATGCAATCCGCAAAAGATAATTGCCGAATATTCCACCCATTCAAATTTTGAAATGAAATAAACTGATATTCGAAGGGTGTGTTTGGTTTAGGTTTCTCATTGAGTTTTTAGGCTTCAAGACCCTTTGGGAAAATGCTGGGGTATTAGGCAAGCATTTTGAGGTAGCGTTTGGCTAAATGCCACCCTTGGGAATGCTAAAATCCAAAAGCTACTCTCGCCGAGCCTTCCAAAGTAGCACTTGCGAAACGTTGAAACTATGATTAAAATATGTTTCCTCTTCCAAAACTATCATCACCAATTCTTTAGTTTTCTAATTTTGCCCCTACTTGTTACTATCTTGTTTGCGTGAGGACAGCCGTCAACGAAGGGCCAGCAAGGGGCCGATGAGGCTAGATCTACCCGGTAACGGGCTAATGAGGATCGTGCAACCTAAATGACCGCTGCTAGAGGTCACATGACCTCAACTATCCACCCCCTGGGTCTCACTACCTCCAACGACCCTCGCCCTAGGTCACTGGAGGAAGTGAGACCTCGAGTGGCCCTCACCTGGGTCACGTAACCCCTGCTAGTGGTCACCTAAAGCCAGGCAACCTTAGCTGATAGTGGATGGTATATAATGCAACCAAAACCCTTGCAAAAAAAGTTTTCACCAAACGTTATTTGCATTTCCCAAAAGACTTAACCTTGGGTGCTTTGAGAGTTTACATTACACCCAAAACCCATTTCCAAAGTTAAACCAAACCCTAGCTAGTTTCCATGTGATTAGAAATCATATCTGGGATTGAGATCAAAATGTGTGATTAGGAATGTTTCCTAATTTAGAGGATTCTCAATCGATATGCACATCAATCAAAGGATTCGAAGTAGGTAATAATGATTCAAATTAGGCAATAATATCGGAAATTTGAATGGGATAATAACAATTACCTAATTTGAAGATTTGCTTCTAAATTCGAATTCAAGGACAGCCGATCACGTGTGGCAACGGCACGGCGACTCAGGGTGGTGCTCTGCCAAGAGGGCTGCTCACAGTGAGGTGGTTTGGTGGTGATCAGCAGGGACCGCTAGCAGTGGTCTTGGCGGTGGTGCCTAGCGGGAGCTCACGGTGTGGCTCGCCAATGGAAGCCTCGGCTAGGGACTAGAAGCTCAGCGAAGATGTTGGATCGTTCTCCGACATTGCAGGAACTTGTCTGGAATCGCCGATGCTCGCCTGGAATTGTTGGAACGAGTCGGGCAGAAACAAAAGATCGAGCAAAGGGCATCGGGATGTGCAGAGCCGAAACTGAGCCGCGTTAGACGCCATAAAAACTAGCAGGAGAAAAGAAATAATTTACTTGGTTTTGCCAAGGAGCCTGCAGGTGTGGCGCTAGTCTTGGCCATTTTTGCTCCGGTACTAGCTTGGTCTCACGTCAATGACGGCATCGGTGCGACTGGTCTCTCCTTCGGTGGAGCGCCCTGGGAAGGCTCGATGTTGCCTCGATCATGCTCAGAGACGCGTGTCGATGTGCTTTTGATGATGCTTGACTGAATCTCCCTCTTTCTCAAACTTTGACCACGTGGGAAATAGCAAATGCCGCGGCTTGCCCTTCACAATTCTTTTAAAATTTCCCCTGCACCCAAACCCAGACTTCAACTCAATCTTCTTCCTTTTTCATTTTTTTTTTTTTCACAGAATTGCTCGCCACCAGATTTTTCTTCACCAAACATTCCTCAAAGCTTCATTAGGTACATGTGATATGTTGGTGTATAGAGAATAGAGGCGTAAAAAAATCTGCTTTGCCTGGGCATTCCCCTCTCTCTCCGTCTCTCTCTTCTTTTATTCTGGTCGTGCTTTTCAATGGTCACCAACCAACCCATTGTGAACCCTAAAGCACCTATTTTTAAGGTTAGCCGGGGTTTCTCGTTCTCTAATCCTAAGCATGGGCTAGACCCTTCAATTTTTGTGGGCTTATAGGCTTGACTCGTTATGGGCTTATTATAATTAAGTTTAAAGCCATTTAACTTTAATGGCACTAAACCCAATTAATTAAAGCCCAAAACCCCATTTAAGTCCATCCACCACTAATCCGACCAATTAACTACTAATGCAAATGTACCTAATATCTTTATGTAAAGTAGTATATTTATTTAGAGATACCTAATTTTTCTATGCAAGGTATACCTAATTGGGTCGCTAAAACTTAGTTATTGATATTAAGTCTCTAGTATGTGACTAGAAAATAACACTTTGTGTATATTATTATTCTTGATAATTAGTGGAATTTTTTAACAATCCGCGGTTTTTCCCTTACTTGGGTTTTCCATCTAAAATATGTGTTATTATTACCTTTTGTCTCCTTGTCCTTTCCATATCATATTTACATGTTGTAAGGTTATATTATTGGAATATATCATTAGTTGTTGCTAGAGTCTAATTCATTTTAGTCGGTTTAGTTTTGCTGGAGTTAAATTCATTTTAGTTGGTTTAGTTTCACGAAAGATATTGATCCTAAGGGTGTGTCTGCTTCACATAATATATTTTCAAGGAAAATATTTTCCTCATTTTTCTAAGTGAAATTGGTTCACTCAGAAAAATGAGTTAACAGAAAACATCACTCTTGAGATAAAAAATTAATGTTCCAGAGAATCCACTTCCATATACTCGAATCCTCATGCATAGCTCTAGCCTAAAAAGTCCAAACACCTAAGGTTATGTTTGGTCATCCGGATTTCTAATCAGAATAAGACTGGATAGGATATAATATGAAATTTTGAGATTTTTCTATATTATATCCATTATTTGATAAATCACAGTATTAAAATCAGATATACTCACATTATTTCATATACATTTTTTTAATATAAGCAAAGATATCATTATAAATGAACTTAAAAGCTTATAAACAAGGATGGTGAAAATCTCTATGATACAATTCCTTAATTTGTTTTTATTTTTTATTTTTTCCTCTCTTTTAAATTATTTCTTTATTATTTCTTTTTTCCCCTTTCATCATTATTTAATAAAATTTTATCAAATAGTAAATTGTACTAACATACCTAAAATAGAAAAATAACTAAAATATATAATAAATATAAATATATAATTTATAGATTGAATGTTTATTATAATATAGAATTAAAATTAAATATATAAATTAAATTAAGATTAAATTAAAAAAAATATTTGTAATTTTTAATTTCTTAAATTAAAATTCAAATATTATTTACATTAAAATATAATTTTAATTTGTTAATTTAATAAATTTATTATCTAAGAAAAATAACTTTCCTATTTTAGACATTAAAAATCCTATCCACTTTTATCTCACTTCTCTCATGGGATAATTTTATCCGACCTATATCCCATTTATATCTAACTTCATCCTATCATAAACAAGCACCAAACGTAAGATAGAATAAATCATATCCTATCTCAAATTTTATCCTGACTATCAAATGTAGCCTAAGTATCTATTGTCCAACACCAAAATACTTTATACCCTAATAATACATGACATCATTTTGAAAGTTTTCACTTAACGGCAGAGATTCATAGAATTTTTCTTATTGGACCTAAAACAAAAGGTTCAAAGAAAATCAATCGTGTCGAGCTGTCGAAACCCTTCGAGAGGAATTAGACGCAACCCGACAAGACTCTTGGGATAAAAAATAAGCGTTCTAGATAATCCAATTCAATATACTGGGACCCTCATCCACAACCCTGGCCTAGAAAGTCCCAAAACCAGGTATCTGCAGAAAACCTAACTAAATATTACCCCATGCTCGTTCAACAAGTTAAACATTTCTACCAACTAAAAACTCGAAGCCAGCGTCCCTACTGCCAGCCGGTTCTCCTCTGTGCCGCTAATTTGGCTGCAACTTGATCCTCGGATAATGGCAAGTAGTATATTCGGGGAAAGGCTTTGGTCTTCTCGAAAAGAACATCTAGAGCGACGATGGTAGGGTCGACTTTCTCAGAAAGTGGAGGCAGCCGCAGCAGGAGGGGAAGCCGATCCCTTTCTTGCGAAGCCTTTGCTTGTGGGTGCAGAAGAGGTGGTGGTGGAGGCAGCAGAGGGCAGTTGGCTGGGACAAGACTGGGCCTGCACCGTCAGTGGAGCAACAGCAGTCGGACCAATATTAAAAAATGCGGTTGGAGCTGAATCCTGTGGAGGTGCTGGTTTAGGTGTAGGAGGAGCCTCCAGCGGTGCTTTTACTTCTTGGGGGTCCACAAAATCAGCCACAAGTTGACGTCCACCATTCGGGGGGCCATTGAAGGTTACACACAGCATTTCGCATCTCAATGGCTTCTTTGACAGAGGAATACTGATTGGCAAAAAAGAAATTTAAGACAACAAATCCGTAAGGTTCACTCTTCTCTGCCACACAAAGTACA
The DNA here is from genome assembly GCA_017140325.1 of Eucalyptus leucophloia subsp. euroa. Taxonomy (NCBI): domain Eukaryota; kingdom Viridiplantae; phylum Streptophyta; class Magnoliopsida; order Myrtales; family Myrtaceae; genus Eucalyptus; species Eucalyptus leucophloia. The sequence goes on from CM029478.1 coordinate 36,021,569, forward strand.
TAAACGCAAATCCTTAACCACACAGAAAGAATGCGCGAGATCCTACCATGACGTAGCACTGGGTCTTAATCCGGTCCATCCAGAAGCTGGTAACTGAACCAGTTTTTCCCAAAAGCTCTTGGACAGCTTTCAGGGTAAAGGTGACCCCAGCCTAGAAAGTCCCAACACCTAGGTATCTGCAGAAAACCTAACTAAATAATATCCCATGCTCGTTCAACAATTTTAACATTTCTACCAACTGAAAACTTGAAGCCAGCAGAGTCCCTACTGCCTGCCGGTTCTCCTCTGTGCTGTTAATTTGGCTGCAACTTGTTCCTCGGACAATGGCAAGTAGTATATCCGGGGAGAGGCTTTGGTCTTCTTGAAGAGAACATCTAGAGTGACAATGTAGGGTTGACTTTCTCAGAAAGTGGAGGCGGCGGCAGCGGTGGAAGGGGTAGCCAATCCCTTTCTTGTGAAGCCTTGGCTTGTGGGTGTGGATGAGGTGGTGGTGGAGGCAAGTGCTGCTGCCTAAGAGGCAGTTGGCAGGGAGGAGGCTGGGGCTGCACTGTAGGTGGAGCAACAGCAGTCAGACCAATATTAAGAGGTGCGGTCGGAGCCGAATCCTGTGGAGGTGCCGGTTTAGGTGTTGGAGGAGCCTCCAGCCGTGCTTTTACTTCTTGGGGGTCAACAAACTCAGCCACAAGTTGACATCCACCATTTGGGGGCCATTGAAGGTTATACACAGCATTTTGCATCTCAATGGCTTCTTCAACAGAGGAATACTGATCAACAAAAAAGAAAATAACACAAGAAATTTATAAGTTTCACTCTACTCTACCACTCAAAGTGCATAAACATGAATCCTCAACCACATAGAGACAATAAGAGAGATCTTACCGTAACGTAGCAGTGGGTCTTAATCTGATCCGTCCAGAAGCTGGTAACTGAACCATTTTTTCCCAAAAGCTCTTGGACAGCTTTCAGGGTAAAGGGATGCAAAAACCAATCGCTTCAAGTAGTTGGAGGTTTTTGTGGTAGTGGAACTGTCCCCAAAAATTAAAAAACAAAAACAAAAAGAAACAACTTTAAGCATGATAAACTAACTTAAACAGTGTCAAACATACTCAATATAGTGAAAGAACAGATATTTACCAGTACGTTCCTTAGGCATGTCATCAGTAACCGCAGAGTTAGATCTATAGAAGGTAGGCCTAAAAGAATGGGCCTGGGCTCTGTCCCTAGGTGTTGTTACAGGTGTAAAATTTGAACACTGTGGTTCAACATCTTTGAGGCTCTCAGATTTCCACCTATGTTTGCCTCTTTGCAGGATCAGTACTTCCGTTGCCGCCTTGATCTGAAAAAAGCAGGTTATCAAATCAAAATGATCTAAAAAGCTTGATCTTTATCAAGCATATTGTTTTATCATATGGCTTTAACAGTACTCATGTGACAAGACAGCTTCCAAGCTTTTGGATGATATCTTTATCAAGCAAGTTCATGCACGCACGTACACGTGCAAAAAGGGAAAAAAACAAAAAACTTTGCAGCCAAAGGCTAACCAAGCAAACATAAACAGCAGAAAAAGAGAAATTAAAATTGATACTCAGGAACTAAATCAAACAAGATCTGCATTGTTATACAAGTTGAAACACATCAAGACAATAGACAAGTTACTCACGAGCGAGTGTCCACCAAGCATCAAGAATTTATTAAGTACTTTCCGATACAGTCTACACCTTAGTGTAACGATTACAAAAACTGATTCTCATAAAGCAGTATCACAATGGTATGTGAACTCTCACTTCGTAGAAACTCCAAAAAAACATCTCCATCAGCAATCGACTATCCACTCTAAACCCTATATTGATTAGAATATTCTTGATTGCTCCAGAAACAGCCCTTTTCCTGATTAGTTACATTACCCATTTGCATCTCCTTTATCTTCATCAGTAGTCAAGTCCCTAATATTTTCCTCTACAAGTTGGTCCCTTCTTTTCTCTCTTGATCAATTATATCTTACTCGATATTGTTAGATGAGCAAGTGTCTGGACACTAAATTTTGCAAAAAAGTAGCAGAATCCAATTAAGCAACTACTGATCAATTTATTGCAAAGCTCATCAGCAAGCTGACTTGCACAGAAGCCTAAAACTGGGAAGTCTCGATAACAGAAAAAAGAATAACGCAAACTGAAACTGCCCAGAGATAAATCTCTCTAATAAACAAAAGCCTTGTTCAGATTCAGAAATCTGAAGACGCTAGATATACTGTCCAACAAAAATCTGTCAGTTTGGTTCAAGAATGTGAGGCAAGTGACATGGTTAATCAAGGAATGCACAGACATGCATGAGAGAAATTGCTTCATCAAAGCACGTTGAAAACTTTTTCTTCAAAAAAGGCATACCAAGAATCTTTCTTTTCTCTGCAGGCAGAGGCTGGCCATTTCTCTCCACACTGACATCCTTCATGTCAGCATCACCCATGATATCAACAGGGCTTTCCTCCTTAACAGGTGTGACTTCCTTTTTCTCACCTCCACCTCCAACTTCATCAGAGGCAGGCTTCGAATCAATGTGCTTACTATCCAACACGTCTTCATCCAGTGAATCATCACCTGAACTTCGACCTAAATTTAACTTTTCCAAGTCCCCCACATCCGTAATCTCATTGATTTTGTTCATGTCTGCATTTGCAGCATCATTGTCTTCTTTAAGCTCAACAGCTATCTTGTTCTCAGGTGTCTCTTCAACATCCATAAGATGTGATTCGCCACCACCTGGGACGACATTGCTAGATGATGGTTTCACTTCCACCATCTCCAACTTAACATTTAGCTCTAATTTTACATGATCAGCAATTATATTATCCTTAAATTCATTCTTCTCATTTATTGACACAGAATCAGCAGAAATAGAATCAGATCTTACTTGAAACCCTAAAGGAGGGCTGACCTCAGATACCTGGTTAGTTGGGGCAGGTGAATCAAGGACGATATCCTCTTGCGGAGCAAGCCTTCAAATGCTCACTCTCTAGCTCGATCTCTGAATTTCTGTTCTCCTCCTTCGTCTCAAGATTTTGCAGATCTTGGTCACTTGATGTCACATCGGGCATACTGGTCACGGTGATTGGAATGCTGGCTTCAACAATGGTAGGAACAACCGGCTCCTCCGCTTTCCCCAAAACCGTTTCCTCCTCCCCTTTACCCAAATTACCAACATTTATACTTTCCCCTTCTGGAGCAGGTGTATCTAGGACTGAGAAACTGTCATTGATGTCAATGTGAACTTTAGGATCAACCTCTCTCTGATTTCCATCATCACCAGCATTAGAAACCAACTCATCATTATTTTTATCACCATCATCCGCACTTTTTGCACTTTGAAATGCAACAGGATCTGTTCCATCTTCAGCAATAATTCCAGGCTGTGGATCTGACCTAAATCCCGTTTCCACTTGCTTCTCTTTTTCAGCAATTTCCCTTTCAATATTAACTGCTTCAGCCAAGCACTTTACCAAGTCATCCTTCAGACCTCTTGTAGTCAACTTCCGTCTCTTAAGCTCTTCCTTAAACTCTGTAACCTTCCACTGGTCAATAGGCCGGTTGCCAAGAATCGGATATGATGACATCTTCTAGAATTGCAATTTTTCTTTTCTAGATATGACTGACCATTCACGACCTCTCAAATTACCAACAAGCAAAATTAGTCACTATATCATCAGATTCCAGAAGTAAGATGACATAATATAACATTTGTCCTTACTCAACATCCTCTCATGCAACATGAAAAAAGGCAAACAAAACATGCAACTGAAGCCGTTCTCCAGTTAAGTACGACATTCTAGTTTATGCAGTAGAGTAATAAAAGAGGCCATTTCTTCAAATCAATTCTATCTACTCAATATGTCAGCTCCTCCTCATGATTAGTGCCACTAACCTTAGTAAGATTGCCAAATAATCCATATTGGAATATCTAAGGGCAATAGATAAATAGGTATTCCACAGACCAAACTCCAAAGAAGATGAACCCATACAAGATCATTCTTACGCTACTTTACACAAGTCAATATTCACACTAGCTAATCCAAATTAGAAATAAGAGTATTATCAGCACATCTACACCGCCAACAATGAAACAGATTCTCCATACATGCCAAAATCAAGTTAAATACAAATGTCCCAAAATGCAGTAGCTTTGATGCAACGAAATAGTTAAGGCATCTGGTAAAAAGCACATACTAGCCCCTACAGACAGACAGAGAGAGAGAATAGTAAAAATAACAATACACGCTAACTAATATTACGAAAGAAAGCAAGTAATAACAACTAGGCTAAATTAATTCATTTCCAAAGCAAAAACTGCAGATTTGTGAGTAATAAATCATGACTAAAATTTTCCTATAAAAAAATTTTACAGTGGCGCATCCCAAAATACACCTGATACGTCCAAATATAATAGACAGAGTAGAAATACAAGCACAGAGAAAAGAAATGCAAAAATTTCCATATTGATTGCCTATGTAAGCATCAAAATATGTGTATCATTACATTTCAGATTACATTTTCTGTACCAAGTTACTCAAAATAAAGTACATATTAGCACCCGGAGTAAAACCCCAAAACTTTCATGGCTCAAACATCAAAACCACCGAAAACAATGAATTATAAGCCTGTCTACACTGATAACCAGACATGGTGGGTAAAAATTAAGCCCAGAACTTGCTTTCGCGAGAATTTCTTAAGATGGCACTCAACCATCACAAAATTCCCATCTAAATTTTCCCAGAATCCTTAAACCGAAGCAAACAAACAAACAATGATCCAATACCCTCTTCACAGGAAAAAAGAAAATAGCGAAACCACGAAAAGACACGGCACAACAAAGACATTCGCACATTAACACAAGAGAATAAAAATGTCAAAAAGAATAACGACCCGTAAACAATGAAGGAACCAACCATCTCCACGTAAACACTGACCCACAACTTACCGGAAAGTCCGCCCCGGAGTCGACAGATTCGACGACGCGAAACCCTAATCGAGCAGCAGGAAACCCGCCTATTACCAAAATCCAACGGAGAAATTGCAAAACCCAGGCAACAGCGCCACCCAATCGGAGCCCAGGCGAGAGAGTATCGAGCCTCCGAGTTCAAACCCCGAGCTCCCCCAACTCCCCACCACACCCTTCCGCTGGCCTGTAAACAGACACAACACTCTAAAACCAGGCAGGGGGGAAAAACGCAGCAGAGAAAAACGCAGAGCACGAGAGGCGAGGGGGCGGAATCGGAATCTGCCACGGGAAGCGGCGGCGGATCAACGGCGGTGAGCGGCGGAGGAAATGGTGGATTTTTTTTACGGCGACTGCGGACGCTTTTTTTTTGGGGGGGGACGATTTCTAGGCTTTCTTCTGTTGTTGTCTTTTGCGAGTTTCGCTTATGGAAGAGCGAGAAGAGAGGGCAATCCGAAGGCAGACGGTAATCTTTTGGACCCGGAATGCCCAGATTGCCCTTTTTGTATTGGGTAAGTGCTGCCTCTTTCTGTACTCTTGCTCTGGGCATAATGGTAACTTGATCATTTCCATTTTTTTTTTCCTGGCCGTGAATGGTAAAGAAGCCTTTTTTTTGGGTAGCGAGAAAAGGAAATGGAAATAAGTATTTTCGTGTCATAAAAAATCATCTTAAACCTACTCACTTTGAAATTGATTAGCCTTGCACTTAGGATAAGGATCATACATCGATATCCATGATGGTGAGATGTGCGTCCCAAACTAATTTTGTGTTATTTGATATCTCTGTAACACACTTATCTTAAATCAATTTTTGGTTTCACGGTAAACAAATTCCATATTAGAAACTTAGAAATCTACCTAATCAGAGTTGGTTCTTGATTTTTGGGATTGGGAATTGAACCTACCGATTTTAAGGTTGATCTAAGAACCAAGCTTGGCGTAAAGTAATATAACTATTATTTTATGAAAACACAGGTTAAGAGATTGATGGAATTTCTACTCTTCTCAAGTTCAAAACATTTTTCCAGCATATCCATCATTTCTAACAAAAATAAGAAAAATCCAAAAACCAATTCTCAAATAAAAATGGTGTATTTATTTTTTTGAAAAATTTATGACAAAGAAAAATATTTTTCATGAAAATCATTTCCAAGAAAAGTTGTTAGTTTTCATTTGTGTGATATCCGATTTTTACTGCTTTTTCGATTGAATAAGCTAGGGTTTTTATTGACGCGCAGATAGTTTTACTTTCTGAGCTTATCACTCACGTGATAACTAGTCTATCAGGTAAAGTTGTTACGGAATCTAAACACAATAAACTTGAAAATTCGATCAAGAATTGACTACTCGACTATGCTAATCTACAAGACTGTCAAAATCAATCAAAGACCAGAGATAAGTCGTTTCGACTAAGGCGTGTGATTAGTTTGTGGGTGATTCCACTAAAATCCTCGTCGAACGTCACTAGATTAATTTTTCTGTCAAATCTATACCATGTGCCCGTATTTGATATCTTGAGATTTTCACGACAACTAAGAGTCACCAATGAATCGAAGATGTACAATGTAGCTCGAAAATAATCGACTATGAGTCAATTGTACCTAAAGTTCCTAAAAACTACTCGGTAGGCTAAGTCACGCTAAAATTGCGCCAAATTGAAATTAACCGCGAATTTAAACCCGATTTCAAAAATGGAAAGTTCTATCATGTCACGATTCATTTTAAAAACGTCGACTCATCTTTCGAAAATTTTTCTAAAAAGAAAATTCAAAGTAGGGCCATTTTTATCAAGAAAACCATAGGACCGCTTTTTACCACATTTTTTGGATTCAAGTTGGACAAATCGACGAAGAAAAATCCTAATAGGGACGATGGCATCTTAGTTGAATTTATAGGGACCGAATTGAGTCCAATTGAGGGAGAATTAAGGAAGAATTGAATTGAATTGATAGCCAAGCGTACGAAATTCGTAGCCCCATGGTGTGCTACCTTTGGACCACTTCAATGGCTTGCTTGGGAAGTTTGTGGGTTGCCAAAGGCCATAGATGACAACCAAGGGCTAGTGGGGCATGCCATGAGTGTTTAGAGGATAGAATGTGGACTTTTGAGGCAATGATGGTCCCCTTTCAGTTGAGCAGTCCTCTTCTTTCTCCTTGCTCATCACTTTATCCATTGTTGAGGCATTTGAGAGCTTGAGAGAACCAGAGAAACCAACCCTCACATCTCTCTCTCTTCCCTCTTCAACCCCAAGCAAATTTGTAGCCTTTTTTGCCATGTTTTCCTTCTCTCCCTATTTCTACTCCAACTGACCTTTCTCCGAAAAACTGAGTTAATAGTTGTCTTCCCGTGTGAATTAGCCTTCGTGCTACCCATCATCGTGCTCAGAAGATCCAAACCATTTAGGAGGATCCAACCGCTCACCGAACGAAGCCGCCGACCAGAAGAAACTGCTTGCCGGTCCGTCAGTCCTCCTGGCAGCTTCGCTACTTCGCCTGTTTCGCCCGTTTCAACCGTTTTTCTTCCATTTCAACCCTACCTTGGCCCATATCAACCACCAGCAGGTCCCCCTTGACCCCCAGGTGCTGCCGATCGCCGGCCAACCCCTCGCCGAAGCTCCAGCCAACCCCGTTCAACTCGTTCCTTCTCTAGCAGTCCAATTTTTGGTGTTTCAGTGGGAATTCAAGTTTGTGGTTACTGTTCTAGCTTCGGGACAGCCTTGGATCACTATCGTCGAGGTTCCTGAGCGTCACCTTCGTCGTTGCCGCCGCATCCATGTCTCCGGCCCATTTAACGGGTGAATTTAGCTCTTAATCCTTTGATTAATGCCTAAATTTGCTTAAGAGATTATTTATGCTTAAGGGTTGATTAGATTATCTTAAGTATGGATTAGTGATAATCTAGAATGGTTAGATTAGGCTTAGAATGGATTATTGTTAATCTGATTAGTGAGATTAACACCTTTGTGGATGGATTAGTCTAATTTAGTGGACTTTCTGCAGTTTGAATTTCTGGACTCTCGCCATTTGCCATTTTTGTAGATCAATATGGGTTACGAATTTGAAGTCAATTCCTTCTTGAGAAATGTTATAGACATCTTGATCTACAACATATATTTTAGTAAAGATTTTTAGATATTTAAAAGTATGAGATTTCAGCTCCATTATTTGCAAACAAAATCTCGGACTGTGCTGGAATTTATGACCTTTTGGGATTCTAGGGGTTTTAATCAACTCTTAGGATTCGAATTTCAAAATAGTTCCTTCACAAAATTTATTTTTAACCTCTTACAGTTTAACATAATCAAATTTCAGATCAAATGGATAAGTTTTGGACCTCGAACAAAATTGATTTCGGAAAGGAAACGGACACAGTTTATGTGCTGGATTGAACGATTTACTGGGCTTAATCTAGAAGGATCTAGGTTAAAATGTCTTCATAAAAAATGTTTGTTTATGTGTTCTTTACAACATATTCAAATTTGGGAATTTTCCGAACTCTTTTGGTTAATTTTCTGGATTTAAACTTGAAGATGCACAAGTGGCCCGGTTTCTGCTAATTAGGACCAATTTTAGTTTGGTGATGGTTATTGATGCTTTGCTTGCTTTAATTAGTATTTTTAATGACTTGTGGATTTAATTTATTAGTTATTTAACTCTAGAAATTCACTGTTCACGAAATATTGTTCGCATGCACTGTTCATGTGCACTGTTCACCTGATAATGAAAAGTGCCTAATTTCATATTTTTTTGATCTTATGAGGTGATTTGAGTGAATAAATATATGGGCATCCACATGAATTGAGTGAATTTCACAAAAAGGGAAACATGGTTTGTTAAAAGGGACACCAAAATGGACCGCCTTTAGGAGAAAATGATTTGTACATATATATGCAAGCTTGTGCGCATTGGCTAAGTGCCCAAAGATAAAAAGGGAGTTATAGTAGTGTGCTTGTGTGATCATTGAGTTGAATCCGTCCCCTGCTGTGTGTCGAGTGGGCAAGACTCCTATGTGGAATGTCGTCACCAATGTGTGGCGGTAATAGATCGTGCCTGTATGGCAGTAATATAGATCGTGCTTGTGTGGTGGTAATCAGATCTTGCCTGTGTGGCGGTAATCAGATCTTGCCTATGTGATAGTAATCATGCATGTGTGGCGGTAATCAGATTGTGCCTGTGTGGCGGTAATCAATTGGAATGTATGATAGGTAGTGCCAGTGTGGCCGTATAGCTGTGTGTCCAGTAGGTCGTGCCTGTATGACCGTAATTAATTGGATCATATTGTTTGTGGCACGCACGCATGAATCAATAACGTGCAGGGTGTAGCAATGGCCAAGTGAGATCGCTTGTGACGTGACTCGCATGTGTTTGATGAACTGCATCATCTAATGGCCATGTGTATTACATGTATTGTGTTAAGATTCAACGTGCAGGGTATGGCATACCAGGTAAAATTGTATGCAAACCAACTATTGTTTTGTTGGTCGTGGACTTGTTTGTGGGGTAGTTCTGAAGAGATATCCCGAGTTGAGTTGGTGTCCTAACCGAAACTTAGGGGAGGACTCACTGAGATCTATATCCCACTAGTTATTGTATAACCATTTCAGGTCCCTAATGTGAAGAAACTAAAGCTTGAGGCAAAAGGGTCAAGAGCATAGATGACTCAATAGTTCTTTTCGGAGATAGATCTCTTGGACATAGACCTTAGAGTTGGCCTCTATGTATAAACATTGTGTGTTTATGAAAGCATATTTGGTTGTGAAATTGTTTCCTACTTTTCTATTCCGTATTAGTTACTGTCAAGGATTTTCGTATATGTTTCTGCATGTGCATTAAAAAGAATGGGTCAGCGACGCGTCCTAGGAACGTCACAATATTATCGACCACCTAGGAATGTGCGCATGCTTGAGATTCGGGGCGTGACAATTTGTTCATAATTTAAGGGAAGTGATATCCTTCTTGTTTGGAGAGGATGTCATTTTCCCTAATCTAAACCATGTTGTTCTTAATGCATGAAAAATGTTTTCTATAAGGCAATTACTTTTCTGTCGTCCAAATATTGGAAAATCAAAAAATCATTTCTCAAAAGGACCCTTAAAATGTATGGTTTAAAATTAGGAATGAAACTTGTCAAAGCTGCCCAATTATTTGCCTAGGAACATATGTGGCCCTCTTGTGAGCCAACCTAAAATCGGTTAGGTATGATTGCAACTAACTTGCTTGCTTGTCCCTATTAGATGTATTTGTTTCACATAAAAATACAGTAGATCATTTCTAAGAAAAATGACTAATTTTTATACGATAGTTGCAACTTAACAATTTGTTGTGTTAGCTTAGTGTGCGTTTGGTAACGTTTTTATTTAAAAATTGTTTTAAGGAACTATTTCTGTTCTAGGGAAATTTTTTTACAAAAGAACGCATTTGGTAATCGCACAAAATTTCTATTCATGGAATAGAAAAAAAAAAAAAAGAAACATGTTTTGTAAACTTGTATAATTTTTTTTTGTTTCTTTTAATTTTTTAATTTTTTATTTAATTTTTCCTTTTTTTTATTTTTTTCTTCCTTTTGGCCGGTTGCCGGCCTCGCCATGGCTAGCAACCGATCGACGAGGGCCGGGCGACTCCGCCCAGCCACGGCGAGGCCGAGCTCACCCACTTTTTTTTTTTATTTTTCTTCCTTTTGGCCGGGTTGCCGACCTCGGCCATGGCCAAGGATCGATGACAAAGGCCGGCGGCCTCACCTAGCCACGGCCAGATGAGCCTCGCCGGGGGGCCCGATACTCCGACAAGGTCGCCAACCCTCGACGGCCGGTTGCCGGCCATGGCTGAGGCTAGCGACCAGCCAAAGAAAAAAGAAGAAGAAAAGAAAAAAAAGAAAAAAATTTGTTTTTCGGAAATGTTCCCAAGAACAAGAAACAAGTTTTTTTTTTTCTATTCCAAATTTGTTCCCAAGAGCAAAAAAACAAGTTTTTCTTGTTTCGTTCCAAATTTGTTCCGGGAAACAAAAGTGTAAACAAACGCGTTTCGTTTCTTTTTTGTTTCTCGGAACAAAAGAACAAAAATTGTGTTTCGGGAATGTAAAAACAAAACCCAAACAAATAGACCCTTACTTGCGAAGATAATTTTTAAATTGCGTAGAGTTACTAAAAAGCTAATTTATATTGCCCATCTCATACTTAAAACAACGACAAGCACAATTTTTATGTTTTACTAAAAAAGCGTAATCTGAAAAAGTGAAATGTCATGAGCACACTTAGCTCGGCATTTTCAAAGACACCTCTCAGGCATTTCATTTTAACGACACGAAACGCACGACTGAGACATCAAATCACGAAACCAATGAGATTGTCTACTTCTTAATTAAGGTCCGTTTATTTCGAGATAAATAAATAATTTAAATTATGATTTCTCTTATATTATTTATAAAAATGAGGGAATGAAAACTTTTTCTTCATTCATAAAATTTTTTTGACATAGATTTAATTAATAATGGAAACGCTTATCGTTAATTTATTATTTTAAGCAATGCAAATATATTTTAAATTATTTATTTTTTGTGAATAAGACGCATGACATGAAATTTTCCCAGCAAAGAGAGAATGTTGCATGGACCTGTGGGCTCAAGCATTTATATCGAGATTCCGCGCAAACAAAATTAAAAGAAAAAACGCCACGGAAAAATGCTCGACCGAAACAGAGATATGCTTAGAGCAATAACAAAATAAATAAATAAACAAATAAACTTTATATATCTAGTCGCATTCGATTTACCAGAAAATGTAGCAAATCCTTCATAGTCCCACAGCTCGTGCTTTCGAAATGGGTCTTTTGGGTTTTTATTTAATAGTTGCAAGCTGGTCTGAGTGGAGTCGCGAAATTCAAGCAACTCAATTCGTCTCAAGTCCAGGTGGCTCGATGAATCGACTCGGATCCGAAGTTCAGAGATACCTAGATCAGTAGCTTCCAAGCCTCGTCCAACAGGAGAAGGTTGCATCTTGATTATCTATTTGCCGATGGAACAAATTAGCAACTTGTTGGCCCAGTACCCCCAATTGAAAGACACCGTGTGAACAATACTATGGTTCATCCAATGTACTTTTGGAATATGGGTTCGCTGTGAAGACTTTGAGCTTATAGTAAATTCACTTGCAAATTGAGTAATTGAGATAATTGAAGGTCGAGTGAGTTGAATCAATTCGATATGGCTTAAGAGGTGTGCCAATGCCTAGCATAATCGAGCTAAGTCGAATCAACTCAAATTAATTACTTGAGCTCAAGCCCAAGTGCATGCAGATGATGTAGTTTCCAAGCACTGCGTCATAACACAATACTCATTGGCTAGGATTATTGTCCAAATATTCTTGACCTATTATACAACAGTCAATTCAGTTATAAACATTTTAATTGCGCCTATTTAACCTCAATTTTTTTTAATGATTTGGCAACTTATTTTTTAACCTTATTATTTGCTAATTATTTGCTATATTAGCAAATCATCAAAAGATTTACAATGAAATTGATATAATTAAAAATTTTAAAGCTCCATTCTTTTTGTGGAAAATGTGACTTTTTGGAGAAGTCATTTTCTAGGAAAAAACAATATTTTCTTTAATGTTTGGCTAAAACCGAATATATTGAGGTGGAAAATTTTTTCCATTGTTTGGTATCTAATTTGATTTTCCTTCTTACACTCCTTTTGATTATTTTTATTTTTATTTTTCTTTTCTTTTCTTTTTTAAGAAAATCAAATTTTAATTTTTTAATTTTTCTTCTTTTTTTTTTTCTTTCCTCTTGTTTTCTCAATTGCTCACCAACTATAGGGATGGTTGGTGAGATTCACCATAGGGCAAGGCTTGGGCTTCGCCACTCTTTGGTGACGCTTGAGATTTGGGAGGCCAGAGCCTTGTGCTCACTGGCAAAGCTTGAGCATCTCTAATCTAGGAAGCCCAAGCGATGCTTGAGCATCACCAATCTACAAGGCTCGAGCCTTACCACCCAATGGTGATTCTTGAGCATTGCTGATCTGCAAGGCCTGAACCTCACCATCCTCTAGCAAGCTCGAGCTTGCCAATGGCTAGTTGTCCACGACCAGCTGAAGAAGAACAAAAAATAAAAAGGAAAAAAAATAAAAATTCGTATTTAAAAAGTAAAATAAAAATAAAAATAATTACAATGAGTGATGTATGTTTTTTTCAAAAAGTGGAAACTATTTTCCTAAATTTTGATGGTATTTTTTCCATCGGTAGAAAATGTTTTTCTTGACTAACTTATTTTTGTAAAGCGATCGCCAGAAAATCCAAAAAATGTTTTCTTGAAATTTATTTGAAACGAATGGAGCCTACCAATCATCAATACATTTAAGACAATCAACATTGAAAGTTTTAGAACTAAATTGATCTCCATATAATAGATTTAGGACTTTATGTATAATTCCACCTTATTGGCCTGAACCTTTTCCGATCCTCCGAATGAATCAGCCTGAGACCGCAGCCCCCACAAGGTCAAAGCATTTTAGTATGGATAGCTTCTCTGTATATGCGTGTGAAAAAGGTCGAGATCCATTCAATCTTCTCTCTACTCTCAATAGCAAAGTGCCTTGCATGGGTGCATAAGAGACGGAAAAGGAGAATTCACAATGCGTTTTGGACGAGAAACTTTTGCAAGATTTCTTCACCTGAGCAGAACTCCTACTCACTCCCATGCCTTTTCTTTTCTCTAGCGCACTCGCCGGCAGACGCACAAAGGTTTCGAACAACCTACGCAAATAACTGCTGCGTAGCAGGGAGCAGCTCAACATGGTCCACGAGTAGAATACTAGATGGCTGCCTTCACTCCATCTGCAAGCTTCATACCAGTAAATACAGAACCGTAATGAAAGCTACAATACTCAAACCAATTCAAGCACAGAAACGTCCCGCTGTGACATGAAAGCTGATCCTATCGAACCCGCAAATTAGAACTTCTTCATATACAGAGCAGAAGCCGCCCAAAAAGATGAAAAGAAAGACGGAAGACTGTTGCAGTGAAAGCACGGATGGACCATAGTCAACAACAGCTACTCGCTCTTGTCTTCACTGTCCTGGAGGACTAAATGATTCATATTCCTCTCAAGAGGTGGAAGCCCGTCTTCAGAATTGCACGAGTCCTTGTCCTCGTCCTCATCGTGGGATTCCATGGCTGTCCCTGTGGAGGCAGAGTGAACACGGTTAGATTATGAGATCACATTCAAATGATTGACAGTTTTTAGGGTAGTTCTTCGCAGCTAGCAAAGAAAGAAGCACTGAATCATTGTTAACCCCTTGACTCCCCTCTATCAACGGACCATGTGAAACAAATCAAGAAAAACTAATGAATCTCTCCTCTTCCTCTTGTTTCGGTGTGCAACATCTCCTTGTCATACAATTCCCAAAAGCATCCCCATGATATAAAAGGGATGCAAAAGCCATTTGCTGCCACAAACAAGTGAGAGATGTGGACTAGAGTATCCATCTATATATAAATGGAAAGTAACCAACCTTATTAATCTCAAGCTCATCTTTATGTATAACTCTATTATAATCAAGTCAAGCTCGAGTATTTGGAATTTTTATTCAAGTCGAGCTAAAGCCTAATTTTTTATACTTGACCGAACTCGAGCTTGGCACTACATCGACTTGCCTTGATTACACCCTTAATCTCCACTGACAGTCCACTGGCGATCCAGAGGACTGAGCTGTTTGCTTCATGATGCTGTGAATCTAGTGCTAAAACGTATGAACTCAAATTGTCATCATCTAGAAGTCAACAGCGAAATAAATTTTCAGAAAGCAGCACATACTGATAAGCATTACGACTGACTTGTACTCTAGAAGGCTGTGTGATAGAAAAAAAAATGATACACAAATCAAAGTTGCAGCATATGGTGAACGATCTTAAAAGTCATCCCACAAGGTCAGATAGAACTCTTCAATAGTTGCTGAACTTGTCAGGTCCATGCAAAGTAACCTTTCACATAATCAACTCCTTTTTCGTGAGCAAACATAGCAGTACTAGCTCGGCCAGAATATTCAGGGTTCAAAGTTTCTCATATATTCTTCATGATTCCTCATTAGTAATGCCATAAAATTTGTACCATAACATGGCAATAATTTGCTCGCATGACTCCTCTAATATGGCTCTCAAGTGACAAGTAGAAGGCAGAGTTTTAAATCAACAAAGGAGAATACCCTCTATGTCGGCTGGGACCTTCGGAATTTCATTCTGTTGGGAAAGCCATGAATTTTGGACTGAAATACTATCAGCACCACTTTCACATTGAGAGTATGCTTCGAGAAGTTCTCTGCATTAAAATAAACCCCCAAGCTGGTTATAAAATTGGATCTGAAGGCAACATGCAATTAATGCACCATATCAGCAGGATCTCCCCTCAAAAAGTTATTAATGCACCATTCTTTTTCGATAATCTAACAACTAACCCTTTCTTCCTCAGAATTTCTGACAGGCCAAGCTGGCTTTCTGTCAGTGTCTCAACAATCTCAATGATTCCACTGTGATTGTGTAAATGATGGAAGAGACGTAATCCTATTATTATGCTTAAAAGAATCCCCACACATTTAGCCCAACCGACAACAGCACAACCTAATACCCAGCATCTATGTTTTCCAAATCAGACTGGAGTAAGACCATGTGAGGATTCATGAGTCCACTGATGGAGCCATCGGCCCGATAATATTTTTTTTTAGGGGCTAAAGATACCAAAAGGCTCCTGACCAAACTGGCATCTGCTCCAGGTGACATAATCTCACTCATTGGCTTCTTAAGGGTATAAGTTCAATTCCCTTCTCCTTTCATTTTCAAATTTGTGTAGAGTGTATACACATAGAATAAGTAAATATGCCTCGTTACTAAGAGAATGCTCTGGACTGAAGCCTTGATAGTTCGTAGACTATTTCTTAACTGTTGAAAAAAGCAGGGGTTCAGGTGTTTTTCTTCACAAGCTCTCGTAAGTTTTACCAAAGCCTTGTCTGGCTGATCAGCCAACTACCTCAACAGGGTCCAGTGCTCTCTTAAGTTTTAGCAAATCCTTGTCTAGCTGATCAGCCAACCATGTCAACAGGGTCTGGTGGTCCACTTGATTCGCTAGGATCCTGAAGAAGCAAATTCGTCTGGACTCAAATGTGGGTTCGAAGCCCAACTGATTGGAATGGCTGGACCCATCCAGCACTAGAAGAAGACCCAAGAATATAGATCCACAATAAGATTGCCACAGGGAATAATGCCTCCACAGAAATCATCACCTCTTTTAAAGATCCCTTCCACCCACCCCACATGCATAGAAAAAAAGAAGAAGACCAGAGTAAACAGATGAAAATAGAGGAACAAAAATAAACCTCAATGCAATCACCCATGAGAGAGAGACAGAGAGTCCAGTACCTACTTAGAGAAAGAAAAGCATGACCCCACTTCAACTTTCCCAGCAACAAATTTGCGGTTTCCTCTTCTCCACTGTGAATGAACATGAAAGGATGAAACAAGCACCTATCCTTGTGAAATTGATCACTTCTACAGATTGAGAGAAAAACTGAACTGTGAAATACTGCTGAAACTTAAATTTTCACAGCCAAATGTAGTATGGCAACCTCCCACTAGGAAAAAACACAGATTAAAGAACTCGAAAATGATATGCCACTGGCCAAAGGTAAAAGTCTATTTGAAAAGGGAATGAATCGTTCTCTTCTTAAAGTCTAAACTAGTGGGCAACCAAATTTAAACCCAACAACTTGGAAACTGTTTAGCTTGATTGATAGGAATCTGCACAGACCTATTCCATCATAAAAAGGGTTCAAGTATTACTCATAAGTCTCTGATCTAATGAAGGTAAACTCCTAGTCCACCTTTGAGCATCCCACATACTCAAGCACAAGCTAGAGTTAGTCGTTTCACCAAGCCAACAAGTTCGACTAGTCTACTAGTTCCTATAGAAAAGAATCTGTATTTTTTCATATCATCATCAAGTGATTACATGGTATATATATACAGGAATAGAAGATCTAAATTAGTTGAGAAAATCAAGAATAGATAACCTAATCTCTGTCAGTAGCTAATTTACAGCCAACAGAATCAGATCACATAATCAAATCAAATAATATCACATAATATCCTAACTGATTTGGGAGAGATTATAGGAGGTTTTGCAACACTCCCCCTTAAGTTGGTGAGTGAATGTCTTCCATGCCCAACTTGCTGATAATCTCCTGAAATCTCGACACTGGTAGACCTTTGATCAGTACATCTGCTAGCTGATCTTTGCTAGGAATATAGGGAGTACTGATCAAACCAGATTCAAGCTTCTCCTTTATAAAATGCATGTCTATCTCAATATGCTTGGTTCGATCATCCTGAACTGGATTATGAGCAATGTTGATTGCTGATTTATTATCACAATAAAGTCTCATAGTTCCTTCATGTTCCATTTTGAGGTCTTCAATGACAATCCTGAGCCACAAAAGTTTGCATATCACATTCGCCATTGCCCTGAATTCAGCTTCAGCACTCGATTTAGCAACCGCATTTTGTTTTTTACTCCAAGTGACAAGATTTCCCCCTAGAAAAGTGCAATAGCCAGATGTGGACCTTCTATCTATTGGTGACCCAGCATAATCTGCATCAATATAGACTTCAAGATTCAACTTGTCACCTATTCTAAATAGAATACCTTTTCCTGGAGTAACTTTGAGGTAGTGAAGAATTCGGTAGACAGCTTGCATATGTTCTTCTTTAGGATCATGCATGAACTGACTTGCAACTCCAACAACATAGGCTATACCTGGCCTAGTATGAGATATATAAATAAGTCTTCCTACTAACCTTTGATATCTCCCTCTATCAACAATGCCACTCTCTCAATGTCCATCCATTTTATGGTTTACATCAGTAGGAGTGCTCACCGCCTTGCTATTGAGACATCCTGTTTCCTTGAGAAGATCAACTACATATTTCCTTTGGGATATAAAAATACCTTTATTAGAGTAGGCCACCTCAATACCAAGGAAGTATCTCAACTTTCTAAGGTCCTTGATCTCAAACTATTGAGCAAGATTGCTCTTAAGAGAATTTTGTTCAGCTTTATCATTACCAGTCACAACTATAGCATCTACATATACAAGTAGAGCTGTGACCATATCTTCATTTGAATGTTTGATGAAGGTGTGATCCCCTCTACTCTGCTTGTAACCCATCTCAAGCATTGCCTTTGTGAACCTTCCAAACCAAGCTCTTGGGGACTGTTTGAGACCATATAGAGCCTTTTTAAGTATACACACCTAATTGTTTCCAAAATCCTTATCAAAACCTGGTGGAGACTCCATAAAGACTCCTCCTCCAAATCTCCATGTATAAATGCATTATTCACATCAAATTGCTGCAAAGACCAACCAAAATTAGCTGCAAGAGAAAGTAGTATCCGTATTGTGTTCATCTTTGCTACTATTGCGAAAATCTCCTGATAATCCACCCCATAGGTTTGGGTATATCCCTTTGCAACCAACTTTGCTTTATACCTCTCCAAGGTGCCATCAGCTTTGTACTTAAGGGTATAAACCCATTTACATCCCACTGGTTGCTTACCTTTGGATAAAGTCACAACTTCCCATGTATCATTCTTCTTCAATGTATTCATTTCCTCCGTCATAGCTTGTATCCAATTCTTATCCTCAAAAGCTTTATGTACCAAGTTAGGAACAGTAATTGAATCAAGAGCAATAATAAAAGTTTTGTGTTGAGTAAATAGTCTATGGTATGACACAAATTAGGAAATAGGGTATTGGGTACATTTTCTGGTAGCTTTTCTCAAAGCAATAAGTAAATCCAAATCACTCGACTTAGGTTCATTAGAAGAAGGGTAAGGGTGAGTGATTTCATTACCCGATAACGGTTCAGATAACGGGACTTGATTCAGTTTCGGATTGAGCTTCATCCTTCTTGAGTAAACTTACAGTTTGGTTGGTTCATTCTTAGGAGGACTAGATAAAGGTGATGATGAACTAGGTAGAGGACTTGCCAGGGAACTAGGACCGGTCAAAGGACTCTTGATGAAGGACTAGGTGAACTAAGAGGGCTAGGACTTGATATAAATGGTGAAGGAGACGAAATTAGATTGGTCTAAGTAGGATTCGAAGTAGGATTAAGCGACGCACTAGGTAGTGAAGGCAGTGGTTCAAACCTACTGTCTTCATCAAATCCACTATCTTCATTAGAAGTCTCCCCCTACAAATAGTGGTGGGAAGCAAAAAAATGATTGGTTTTCATTAAAAGTGACATCCATAGAGATAAAAACTCGACGTGTCAAAGGGTCATAACATTTATAGCTTTTTTGAGTATTAGAATACCTAATAAAGACACTTTAGAGCACGAGGGTCAAGTTTGTGTTGGTTGTGATTATGAATATACACAAATGCAACACAGCCAAAGACTCGAGGAGAAATGTGATATTTATGGGAGATATTAGGATAAAAAGTAGACAGAAGCTGTAAGGGACTTTTATTTTCTAGGGTTTTGGAAGGAACCCGACTAATAAGATATGCTGAAGTTAAAACAGCTTCCGCCCAAATATGTTTTGGAACGGACATTTGAAAAAGAAGAGCCCAAGTTAACATTTAGGGGGTGTTTATTTTCCTTTCGGCAACTCCATTTTGTTAAGGGGTATCAACACAAAAAGACTCATGGATAATACCTTGAGTTTGGAAAAAATGATCAAGATACTGATTGAAATATTATTTCGCATTATCAGACCTAAGTCTCCTAATTGACACCCCAAATTGATTGACTATCATCTTATGAAAGTTCTAAAAAATAGATTGAACATTAGATTTGTCTTTCATAAGATATACCCATGTAGTCCAAGTACAATCATCAATAAAAGAGACAAACCACTTAGCTCCTGTAAAATTAGCAGTTCTAGATGAATCCCATACATCAATATGGATAAGAGAAAATGGCGTTGAAACTCTAGTATTATTATTCAAAGGAAATGAAATACAATGTTTTGCGAGTTCACAAACTTCACGATGAAGATTTTCAACAGCAACATCTTTGAAAATGGAAGGAAACATAGTCTTAAGAAGAGTAAACGGTGGATGTCCTAATCAAAAATGGTGAAGCCAAATCTAAGATAAGTTGATAGAATTACAAGAGTTATAAGAGGTCTCCCACAAGAGACCAACCACATTTGCTCGAATCCTCAAGGTAGTAGAGCCAATTCCGTTCCTTAGCAAATCCAATCATCCTCCCTCTTTTTAAGTCCTGCAGGATACAATGATCAACAGAGAAAAGCACCTTACAATTCAAATTTTTGGTAAGTTCATGAATGGAAATGAGATTGGTGGACAGCTTAAGAACATAAAGGACATTGTTAAGTTTAAGTGAGAGATTTAGAATTATGGTTCCCTAGCCAACTACATTAACAAGAGATCCATCGGCTATGGTAATACTCCTATTTCCTGGTAATGGTTTATAAGTTTCAAATTTAGTGGGATCATGTGTCATATGATTAGTTGCTCCTAAATCAAGAATCCATGAATTAGGGTATTGAGAAGCGGTTGAGTTTTCGGAAATTAAACACGCACCTGATTGAACCAATGAACACATATCAGAAGAATTAGATAGGGAGTCAAGAAGAGCCCGATTCTACCAACTTCTTCTCCGTTAAATATCTCCTCATTGACAGGTTTGTATTGGACCATCGTAGCAGCTTCACCTTCACTGGTCAAGTGCGTTTGCGGCCATCTTTTAGCTCTGCTGAGCACCTGTGTTCTTCCAAGAAGCTTGAAACAATTTTCTCTTGTATGGTGCGGTTTTTTGTAGAAACTACACCATAAACCTTCACTGCCTGTTGTCTTAATCGAATCCGGTCTCTTGTTTTTTGTAAGGATTTATTTCCTCCTTAATTACTTTCATGGCGGATCCATCGATGTGCTGGTCTTCAAGCATTACAATTCTTCAGCTTTCTTCTCCTCTTACAGTAGAAAAAACTTCATTCAAGGATGGCAACCACTTGTTTTCGAGAATCTGAACTCGAATCTGGTCAAAGTTTGCATTCATACTTGCCAAAAACTCAAAGATCCTGTCTCTCTCCATATGATTTTGGAGAGTATTACTGTCTTCAGAACACCTCATCTGGATATTTAGATTGTGATCTATTTCAAGCCAAAGACCTCTCATCAGATTGTAGTATTTTGTAACGGAACGATTACCTTGTTTTGTTGTTGAAGCCTTTGTCTTGAGTTCATATATTATTGCTGCATCTTGAACTTTTGAATAAGATTGACGAACAGCCTCCCATATCTCCTTGGCAGTAGGGAGAAACATGTAGTTTTTGCTAATTTTAAGTTGCATTGAGCTCCATAACCATGACATAATTGAGGAATCTTCTTCACAGGACTTCACAAGGTATTAAGCATCATCATTGAATCATAAGTAATTGTGCAAATAGCATCTTACCAATAATAATGTCCAACTAAATCATATACCATTAATGTGGATTTGTAGGGAAAAAAACACCTATTCGGCATATTGCCTCTATGTCAGGCAATTTTAGTTATTTCTTTTTGCTAGTTTTATATCAGTGACTCTGAAAATCAATAGGTGATTGTTCTATAAAATTCCTAGCTAGCTCGATCAAAACAAGACGGATAAAATCATAACTCAAGAGACGAATTCCACCTAAGCACTTATAAAGCAGCGAAAATATATTCCACCTCAAGCAATATTGGACCTCAAAAGAGAAGCTTAAATACATCAATAGATTGCAATCTCAAGGTTCTAGCAACTACAGCTAAATTAATTCATTTCCAAAGCTAAAACTGCAGATTTGTGAGTAATAAATCATGACTAAAATTTTCCTATAAAAAACTTTTCCAGTGGCGCATCCCAAAATACACCCAATATGTCCAAATATAATAGACAGAGTAGAAATACAAGCACAAAGAAAAGAAATGCAAATATTTCCATATTGCCTTTGTAAGCATCAAAATATGTGTATCATTACATTTCAGATTACATTTTTTGTACCAAGTTACTCAAAATAAAGTACAAATTAGCAGCCGGAGAAAAGCCCCAAAACTTTCAAGGCTCAAACATAAAACCACGGAAAACGATGAATGACAAGCCCGTCTACACTGATAACCAGACATGGTGGGTAAAAATTCAGCCCAGAACTTGCTTTCGCAAGAATTTTCTTAAGATGGCACTCAATCATCACAAAATTCCCATCTGAAATGCTCCCAAAATGCTTGCACCGAAACAAGCAAACGAACAATGATCCAATACCATCTTCACAGGAAAAGAAAATAGCGAAACCACGAAAACACGCTAAGCACAACAAAGACATTCACACATTCACACTAGAGAGTGAAAAATGTCAAAGAATAACGAACCGTAAACAGTGATCCACAACTTACAGGAAAGTCCGCCCCGGAGTCGACAGATTCGACGATGCGAAACCCTAATTGAGCAGCAGCAAACCCGTCTCTCACCAAAATCCAACGGAGAAATCGCCAAACCCAGGCAACAGCGCCCCTCAATCGGAGCCCAGGCGAAAGAGGATCGAGCCTCCGAGCTCAAACCCCGAGTTTCCCCAGTCCCCCAACCCTTCCGCTGGCTTGGATGCTCCGCTCCATGGGGCCCAATCGGTGGTTCCTTCTGCTGCTCATCGCAATTCTACGGATCCACCATGCGAATGCTCCGAATCCGTCTATTACGGCCTCTTCCAGCAAAGGTGAGTTTTTTCTCGACTCAGCAACTTCGTTCCTTTCCAAGTGTTCTTGCGTGCTTCTTCTGAGCTTGGAGCTGGTTTTTTCGAGGAGAAGAAGTGCGAGGATAGCTCCCAAGTATCATTTCTTTCAATGACATTAATTTCATCATTCATTACTTTACACCATATTTGTGTAAAGTGTATACACATACAGAATAAGTAAATGCCTCGTTACTGAGACAATGCTCTGGACTGAAGCCTTGATAGTTCGTAGACTATTTCTTGACTGTTGAAAAAAGCAGGGGTTCAGGTGTTTTTCTTAACAAGCTCTCTTAAGTTTTACCAAAGCCTTGTCTGGCTGATCAGCCAACTACCTCAACAGGGTCCAGTGCTCTCTTAAGTTTTAGCAAATCCTTGTCTAGCTGATCAGCCAACCATGTAAACTGGGACTGGTGGTCCACTTGATTCACTAGGATCCTGAAGAAGCAAATTCGTCTGGACTCAAATGTGGGTAAGAAGCCCAACTAATTGGAATGGCTGGACCCATCCAGTACTAGAAGAAGACCCAAGAATATAGATCCACAATAAGATTAAGGGGATCAGTTCAATTCCCTTCTCCTTTCATTTGCAAATTTGTGTAAAGTGTATACACATACAGAATAGGTAAATATGCCTCGTTACTGAGACAATGCTCTGGACTGAAGCCTTGATAGTTCATAGACTATTTCTTAACTGTTGAAAAAAGCAGGGGTTCAGGTGCTTTTCTTAACAAGCTCTCTTAAGTTTTACCAAAGCCTTGTCTGGCTGATCAGCCAACTACCTCAACAGGGTCCAGTGCTCTCTTAAGTTTTAGCAAATCCTTGTCTAGCTGATCAGCCAACCATGTAACAGGGTCTGGTGGTCCACTTGATTCCCTAGGATCCTGAAGAAGCAAATTCGTCTCGACTCAAATGTGGGTTAGAAGCCCAACTGGTTGGAATGGCTGGACCCATCCAGTACTAGAAGAAGACCCAAGAATATAGATCCACAATAAGATTAAGGGGATCAGTTCAATTCCCTTCTCCTTTCATTTGCAAATTTGTGTAAAGTGTATACACATACAGAATAGGTAAATATGCCTCGTTACTTAGACAATGCTCTGGACTGAAGCCTTGATAGTTCGTAGACTATTTCTTAACTGTTGAAAAAAGCAGGGGTTCAGGTGTTTTTCTTAACAAGCTCTCTTAAGTTTTACCAAAGCCTTGTCTGGCTGATCAGCCAACTACCTCAACAGGGTCCAGTGCTCTCTTAAGTTTTAGCAAATCCTTGTCTAGCTGATCAGCCAACCATGTAACAGGGTCTGGTGGTCCACTTGATTCCCTAGGATCCTGAACAAGCAAATTCGTCTCGACTCAAATGTGGGTTAGAAGCCCAACTGGTTGGAATGGCTGGACCCATCCAGTACTAGAAGAAGACCCAAGAATATAGATCCACAATAAGATTAAGGGGATAAGTTCAATTCCCTTCTCCTTTCATTTGCAAATTTGTGTAAAGTGTATACACATACAGAATAGGTAAATATGCCTCGTTACTGAGACAATGCTCTGGACTGAAGCCTTGATAGTTCGTAGACTATTTCTTAACTGTTGAAAAAAGCAGGGGTTCAGGTGTTTTTCTTAACAAGCTCTCTTAAGTTTTACCAAAGCCTTTTCTGGCTGATCAGCCAACTACCTCAACAGGGTCCAGTGCTCTCTTAAGTTTTAGCAAATCCTTGTCTAGCTGATCAACCAACCATGTAACAGTGTCTGGTGGTCCACTTGATTCCCTAGGATCCTGAACAAGCAAATTCGTCTCGACTCAAATGTGGGTTAGAAGCCCAACTGGTTGGAATGGCTGGACCCATCCGGTACTAGAAGAAGACCCAAGAATATAGATCCACAATAAGATTAAGGGGATAAGTTCAATTCCCTTCTCCTTTCATTTGCAAATTTGTGTCAAGTGTATACACATACAGAATAAGTAAATATGCCTCGTTACTGAGACAATGCTCTGGACTGAAGCCTTGATAGTTCGTAAACTATTTCTTAACTGTTGAAAAAAGCAGGGTTCAGGTGTTTTTCTTAACAAGCTCTCTTAAGTTTTACCAAAGCCTTGTCTGGCTGATCAGCCAACTACCCCAACAGGGTCCAATGCTCTGTTAAGTTTTAGCAAATCCTTGTCTAGCTGATCAGCCAACCATGTCGACAGCGTCTGGTGGTCCACTTGATTTGCTAGGATCCTGAACAAGCAAATTCGTCTGGACTCAAATGTGGGTTAGAAGCCCAACTGGTTGGAATGGCTGGACCCATCCAGTACTAGAAGAAGACCCAAGAATATAGATCCACAATAAGATTAAGGGGGATAAGTTCAATTCCCTTCTCCTTTCATTTGCAAATTTGTGTCAAGTGTATACACATACAGAATAAGTAAATATGCCTCGTTACTGAGACAATGCTATGGACTGAAGCCTTGATAGTCCGTAAACTATTTCTTAACTGTTGAAAAAAGCAGGGGTTCAGGTGTTTTTCTTAACAAGCTCTCTTAAGTTTTACCAAAGCCTCGTCTGGCTGATCAGCCAACTACCTCAACAGGGTCCAATGCTCTCTTAAGTTTCAGCAAATCCTTGTCTAGCTGATCAGCCAACCATGTCAACAGGGTCTGGTGGTCCACTTGATTTGCTAGGATCCTGAAGAAGCAAATTGGTCTGGACTCAAATGTGGGTTAGAAGCCCAACTGGTTGGAATGGCTGGACCCATCCAGTACTAGAATAAGACCCAAGAATATAGATCCACAATAAGATTACCACAGGGAATAAGAAATCATCACCTCTTTTAAAGATCCCTTCCACCCACCCCACATGCATACAAAAAACGAAGAAGACAAGAGTAGACAGATGAAAATAGAGGAATAAAAATAAACCTCCATGCAATCACCCATGAGAGAGAGACAGAGAGTCCAGTACCTATTTAGAGAAAGAAAAGCATGACCCCAAACTGTCCCAGCAACAAATTTGCAGTTTCCTCTTCTCCACTGTGAATGAACATGAAAGGATGAAACAAGCACCTATCCTTGTGAAATTTATCACGTCTACAGATTGAGAGAAAAAACTGAACTGTGAAATACTGCTGAAACTTAAATTTCCACAGCCAAATATAGTATGGCAACCTCCCACTAGGAAAAAACACAGATTAAAGAACTCTAAAATGATATGCCACTGGCCAAAGGTAAAGTGTGAACAATACTTTTGATGTTATAACTACAGCAGATAGTTGCATCTATTTTAGCAGTTTCACAACATTTAACAAGTTAACTTGATTCACAGCTAGAAAGCAGATTACCTCACTAACTGCCTTTCTAAAACATTCACACGTTAATTATAGACTGCAGATCCTTGAGAAACAAACATCTGTGAATACTTTGCTAATTGCTGCTTCACGTGGTTCCAGCCTTTATACAAGTCGACTTAAACTTTACCCATTAAATAAACTCATACAGTCTCGATTCAAACAGCACTTGACTAAGCATAAATTTGAAGAAGATGTTAATGTCTAGTATATTCAACAATTCCTTTCCTTGTCAACTATTGTTGATCTTCAATGGTGAAGATTGACAAGGGCTTACCATGAAAAGCAACAAATTCATGGGGAAGAAGTCAACACATTACTAAAAGAGATGAAAACAAATACATGAGATGCCCAAACATTCAGATAAATCCATGGAGAATATGTACTCCAACACCAAAATCCACGAGTCTGTATAGACTGCATCTACTGTGTGACATGTGACTAATCAGAAAATAAAATTGACGAGCGAAGGAGCATACAAAGGCGTGCAGAAGAACACTGCAGTTTTATGAATGGTACATCACTCAAGCGTGCCCACGAACAGTCAACAACAGCCAATCCTTTCCTCTTGATTAAGTTGTAGTCTTCTTTCGAGACACACTGCTTCCCAACAGGACTGTGCGAAACATGGTAAAAGGGTTAGTGAATCTGTCTAGGATAAGATACAGTTTTTATGAATGCAAGCATAGGATGGTTCCAAATTATACATTCCAAGAAGTGCTTTTGCTTGTTAGTGGCTCTAAGACTTGAACGAAGCATGCTACAAGCTTCGATTTTTTAGACATGCCAGCTACAAAAGATCAAAGATATTGATCTAGCCAAATTATCTAAACATTTGATTTAAACATTAAATTAGCTACATTTGGTTAGAACATATTAAACAGCAGCTCCATAAGCATATGTGACACCTACAAGACAAAAGGCATGATAAAGCACACGTGAACTGTTAATGAGTGTATGAGGTTAAAAGGAATTCTTGTCTTTCTGTACTACTGTTATAGGTTCTATATAGAGTAGGATGCCACAATGGATGAAAGATTTTTCACTCTCTTCTCTCTACTCTTCACTTTTCTCTCGTTCTTTTCTCGTGGAAGCTCTCACCCCTAGTTTTTCTGCTTAGTTTGGTGAATATGGTTGTGAGAAAGTGTGTTTTGTGTGTTTATGCAGAGATTGTTAGTGGATCCTTCAACAGGGCTTATCCGATGAAGGGGCTGTCGTCTGTTAGAGACATGACCAAGACAGGTAGCAAATCTTGATCTTTGTTTGTGTGGTAATTTTTGTTTTTCCTTTCTTTTCTTTTTTTGAGATTTTGCTAAAAGAGAAAACTCAGATCAAGCCCCAGTTAGTTAGGTGAATATGGTTGTGAGAAAGTGTGTTTTGTGTGTTTATGCAGAGATTGTTAGTGGATCCTTCAACAGGGCTTATCCGATGAAGGGGCTGTCGTCTGTTAGAGACATGACCAAGACAGGTAGCAAATCTTGATCTTTGTTTGTGTGGTAACTTTTGTTTTTCCTTTCTTTTCTTTTTTTGAGATTTTGCTAAAAGAGAAAACTCAGATCAAGCCCCAGTTAGTTTGGTGAATATGGTTGTGAGAAAGTGTGTTTTGTGTGTTCATGCAGAGATTGTTAGTGGATCCTTCAACAGGGCTTATCCGATGAAGGGGCTGTCGTCTGTTAGAGACATGACCAAGACAGGTAGCAAATCTTGATCTTTGTTTGTGTGGTAATTTTTGTTTTTCCTTTCTTTTCTTGTTTTGAGATATTGCTAAAAGAGAAAACTCAGATCAAGCCCCACTTGGTTTGAGTGTTGCTCTGCTGGGTCTAGGATAAGGTGGACTGGTTCCACTTTCACAAATTTGTAACCAACCCATCCCAAAATCAGTCACTCCTGTTAATAACAATGCTTATCTGCCTATTCGTGCCAGTGGCAATAGCATCTGTAGGCACTTCATTTCGGCTCATCCGCTGGAAGGTGATGCGCCAACCGAACGAACACAAGTTGCTGGTCATAACCATCAACGGGAACTCACCAGGCCCACTCATCCAAGTGCGTAAGGGAGAAAACATTCGCTTGTTTGTCACCAACAGCTTGGGGCACCCCCAGGACAGCATCGCAATCACTTGGGCAGGACTCCAACTGGTACATAACCAACACCTTGGAACAACGTTTTGAAGTTCTTGGGTCAATTGTTTGACGAAGATTATCATAAGGAGTTATGAGACGATGATTTTTTGAATTAAATTGCAGGTTGAAACTCCAGGGTGTGATGGTACCATTTTGCCGGGACATACATGCATCTATCATTTTGTAGCTGGTCCGGTAAGCTGCCATATACACTACAAAAGTATTCACATGTCCATTGAAAGGCAGCTCTACTAATATTATATTTTGTACCTTATGTAGCCCGGGAATTACCTCTACCAATCGAAGTACCCGACACAGAAAATGGATGGATTGTGGGGGAAGATTCACATTTGGCCATAGGGGTCGTTGTGAAAATGCAATCTCAAGATCGCCAGAAGAAGAATATATATCAGTAAATAAAAAGATTAATGCACCTGTTTTGCAATTCATCATTCTTGATATGATGATCCAAGCACAAGTACTTCTTCTCTATTGTATTGAGTTATGGCTCATCACCAGATCATTATGTGTATTAGGGTTAGACAAAAGATTTGAGCATTATTTATAAAATTTCCAACCAGATTTTATTATAGATCAAGTTTAACATTCTCCATACTAACCAACCTCACTGTAAACTAATGAAAAAACATTCTATCTTACAATATCAATTAATATAGCTCACATTTAAAAAAAACTCTTACATTCTCTCATTTGGACTATATTAACTGAAATCGTATCGTATGTGTGCATTTTGATTTAAAGATAAATTCTTAATAATTAATTTTATCCCATAAAATCTCAAAAACCAAATCATTGCGGTAATTTGATGTATACACATAGTCCATAATTACAAATGTTTTTAACTTTATTAATATGGATTCAATATGATAATGTTTCAAATAGATAACACCTCTCATAAAAAGTAAATATCGTATGTGTCATCCCTTTTGTCAGTCAC
Organism: Eucalyptus leucophloia subsp. euroa; assembly: GCA_017140325.1. Lineage (NCBI taxonomy): Eukaryota > Viridiplantae > Streptophyta > Magnoliopsida > Myrtales > Myrtaceae > Eucalyptus > Eucalyptus leucophloia. Next base: position 36,050,723 of record CM029478.1, read on the forward strand.
AATTCTCTTACCTTAAATATTATAAAAACCTATGTCATTAGATCATATTTTTATGGTTCCAATGAACTCACATATGTCATCCTTATTATTAAATTTTCTTTATAATTAACGAGACATGTTCAAAACTAATAACTAGATGCCATACCCTTTATTCAGGATTTATACAATACCTTGAAATTTCCAATAAATACATGTATTCAATTCAATGACACTACATATAAAATCACTTTATTGAATGCAAAAAAGTTGACATATATCACCATAATACTCAATAATAAAACACAAATGTAAACTTTATTAGAGAAAAACTGAAACAACTTCCACTAAATAATGGTATCTCATGATGCTTATAAATCCACGTTAATGACATGCTTAGGAACACAAGGGCAAAGGGCTTAAGTTGGCGAATCTGCAATCATATCATCTATGATAATATACTCTATTGTAACATTGCAATTTTGTACCTTTTCTTTATGGTCCTTGAGATCCATGTTGTTGTCAGTGGACAGCACTACAAAGTTAGTCTCAATACAACCGCAAGAATCCATCAATAAAATTAAATCTAGTCAACTCTCTTATGAAGTTTCGAAGTCAAATAACCTAAGCAATAGCCAAAAAGTATACTACAAACTCTACTTACATTATAAAAGATAACATAGGTTTTTGTTTACTGCACCTTCTATTGTCGATTTTGGCCAGCAAAGTTTGTATTTAAATATCCAACTAGCTACAGGGCCTAAACATGCCTATAAATCGTCATACTTTTGTCATCTTTAAATACCTCAAAACCTCATTGGCAGTAACCCAATAATCGTATCCTCAATTTAATTAATATCTACCTAGAAGTTTTATCACAAAAGCAATATTTAGTTTAATACAAATTTGAGTATACATGATATTTTCAAGTGCATTAACACAAAATATATCCTTTAATTAGGTTTTTTTAATGTCTAAATGAGGACATTGTGATAAATTCGATTTATCACCCTTAATGATAAAAGCAATTCCTAACTTGCAATGATATATACCAAATCTTTCCAAAATATGATCATCAAGTGTGCTCTAAAATAAATCCAATATACGGCATGAACAATCGTTACATATTTTCGTGCCAAGGAAAAAAGACATCTCATCAAGGCCCTCCATGTCAAAATTTTTCGATAATATCTATTTTGTCACATGTAAAAATTCAATATCACTACTAGCAAGAAAGATATTTTATATATATATATATAGTGCAAGAGAAAAATATTTCCTCCTACCGACTTTGTGATATATACAATGATTTACTTTCTTTTTTTTTTTTTTGGTAAAGATATAATGTTTTACTTTGTTCTCAACAAAAACTAAACAAAATGACAAATTTATGAAACGTTAAGCGTCATCGTCTAGAAATTTGCTTAAAGCCATAAATAAGACTTTTCAATTTACACATAAGTTTACCTAAATCATTTGCTACAAACCTTCGAATTATACTATATAAACTTCTTATTAAAATAAAAAAGAGTTTTAACATCCATCTAGCTTAACTCCATATTAACTTCATATTAAAATAAGCTATTAATGCCATATTCACTTAAAAAAATTTCAGAGACAAAATATATTTCCAGTCCACCTCCTCTTTTTTGAATAAAATATTTGGCTACCAATTTGGCTTTAGACTCTTCATTCTTTCTTTTGAGTCCTTTTTAGTCTCATACACCCATTTGTAGTTGAAGAACTCGTGACGTTTAGGCGACTCAACAAGTTCTTGAACACTATTATATTTCACATATTGCATCTCGTTTTTCATCGCATCTAACAACAAATTGGGTGAAAGAAATAATATTTGTATAAGTCACTAGATCAACCATGCAGCAAATATCAGTCATGCTCTCATAGATAAACTATATAGTCCGATTATATAACCGATCATCTATCCTTAACAAATCTATTGAGTACAGCTACAACCACTTCATTTTATATTTGAGAAACTTCATCAAAAACCATCTTATCAACAGTACCCTAAATTCCAACAGGCTTAGTATGTGGTATTAGAGACTTCATAATTGTCTATATAGGCAAATATAAAGATATAATAGTCTCTATCATACTATTATACTTACCAGTTTGAGAGCAGCTATTCTCCATGGTAACATTGAATTCAAAAAACTTTACTGTCTATAATTCCACAATTCTTATACCATCATTAGAGTCATAAAATTATACCCTTTTGAATGAAGATACAAAGCAACACCAAGTTATGAATTCCAACTTACTTAACGTTAGATTATTTAATCTCACTTTTATATGACACCCCAAACCTTAGTTCAAACTAGGTTTATGTCAAGTCTATCACTCAAAGAGTTAATGGAACAATTACAATACAAACATGATTTTGTATGGGAAAAGATTGCTTTCAAAGCTTCAACTTATAGAAAATCAAGTAAATTAATCATACTAATCATACTCATCATGTCCATTATGGTATGATTACATTTTTCAATCATCTCAAAATCTTTCAAGTATTTAACAAATGTCCCTTTAAGTTATCCAACATTATCTTAACTGCCAAAATACTCACCACCATAATCAAGTCTGACAACCTTTAAGATTTATCCCGAAATTTCTTTTTATTTTAGTTCAAAAAAATCTTGAATTTATTCAGAAATTCAAACTTTTCCTTAATTAAGAGCAAAAGAATAGTTGTCAATGACTATAATAAAATAGAAATTTCTACACAACGTTACCATATAAAGTCCACTAAGATTAATGTGAATGACCTTTAACAAGGCAAAACTTCATATTATATTTTCATTATTTATCTTAGTCATCTTACTTCTACAAAAGTCTAAACAAGTCTTTATGTAACTTTTAAAAGTACACAAAATGTCAACTTTATCAATCTTTCTACTCTTTTTCAAAACACATGGTCAAGATGTCAATGCATAAGACTGTCCTTTAAGTAAAAGTCTTTTGGTATCATTAGAAGTTAAACACAATATGTACAATTTATTGAACATGATGTAATATTCAACCTTATTAGAATCAATGAACATAAAAATAACATTTTGTTTATTCAAAAAGTAGCTACATACGTGCAAATATGATACAGAAACTAAGTTCCGTCTCAAAGAATGTATATACAATGTGTTTCTTATTAAAATCAAAATCTAGAATTAAAATGATCTCTCACTAACTCAACATCAACTTTACTGTTGTTTTTTGTTAAAACCTAACAATACAACCTAGAGGGGATAAATAGGTTGTTTTTGAATGATGACTATCTTTTGCGAAAACTAGCTAGTCACTAAATAAATAAAGATCTATTTCACCTTATATTTGAGAAAGACTGTGAATCAACTATGTGCAAATATGTGCAAGTTGAAGAAAACAATGGCACACGGAGAGTTATAGTGGTTCCATTTTATCCATAAGTCTACATCCATTCTTTAGACTTATAGCTTCAAGATGAGATGAATTCCACTAGCAATTTGCTTGAAAAGCTATAATTGACTTGCACTTATCATTTAGAAAATATATATCACCATCAAGACTCAATTACAACTTTTACTCTTATGCACTCAATCCTTTGCACAAATACTAAACAGCGAATATCAAAACAGTACGACATAAAGCATATAGCTAAGAGAAATAGCAAAAAGTTTCTCAATTTTTAATATCAAACTCTCTGTGGCCTTCTAGGGTCTTCCCTTTTATAGATTTATTCAATATGTCCATTGAAGATGAGTTATAGAAACAGATAACCATTGTAGAATTTCCATTGAGTTGTTATTCATGAACGGTACTGCCCATCAATTTTTCCTTGAACCTATACAGACTAACCAAAAATAGCAACTACTATTATCTTCTCGCTATAGTCTCTAACTTACCAATCGGATGACCTAATTACTGTACTACATGCTTGACCTAGATTTTGTTGTTGTGTGCATCCAAGTCCACAACAATTACTTAGGTTACTTATCTGACCCAATGAGCATCATTTGATGTACTTGGTTGTCACGTACCACCAGCTTGATCTTTATAGGTTTGACACACATCATCAATTACTAATCTTTTAGATTGATTAATACCGTTTACAATAACAAGACATTTGCAAACTTATTTTCAATAAATCACATCATGGATATTGCGCAATCCTTTAAACATTTGCATACGTCATAGGAAATATTATACTAATGATAGTTTAGATATCATCAAAATTACTTGAATGCGTTTATCTAACATTCTCCCCCCCCCCCCCTCGCTTTTCCAATGATAACAAAAGTATCGCGCGGATGTGAAGAATGACAAGTGTTGTTCGAAAGAATTCGCAAAAATTAAATAGGATCTCCTCAAACTATTTTGCGATAAAGTTTGGAAATATAAACTTAGATGATCTTTAACAAAGTGGAATATTGTTGCCAAAAATCTTCTATCAAGACTATACCATCGAGCATTCGGAGTTGAAAGTATATCATTTGAATGCTCCTCCTGCTTCGATGCTTCAATAATACACTCGAATGCTTCTCCTATTCTAAAGAGCAGGTAATTTAGCCTGCTTTATGAGATTTATCATGAACAAACGAGCAAATGTTTATGCCAAGTTATTATGAGCAAAAGATTATCAGAAGATAGTAGTATTTTTTTTTTTTTGTCGATCATATTTTATTCTTACTCTAACTCTCACTCTTAGACTTTTGCCCTGCAATGATATAGGGCGTGAGAATCAAAACCTACACTTGAAACTAAATCATCCCTACCTCAACCCCCACCTAAGAAAGTGTGGATTTGAACCCCCCTACCTTCCCCTTCCATGTTAGAAGAATGACTACTGAGGCTTAGCAATTATTAGCAAGAACATATATTATGAGTAGAGATTAGCATGTTTGCAACTATATAGCAAGAGCAAATATTATGAGCAAAGATTATCTAATGTTTTCACATCAAGTTACTCTCCTTTTTGTTATCAAGCAAAAAAATATGAAAAAGAATAGTTCGATTGATGACAAGAGATAGGTCAATACAAAAGATTGGACCTAAGCAACAAAAACAAAACAAAAGCACATAATGTTTAGGTATGAGAGCATTTGTGTTGTTGCGATGAAGTGGGGGACTCCGATTCAGCGATCTCTCAGTCTAGTTGTACAAGATTGTAGCAATCCTTGATAAGAATAGTGCACTTAATTTCTTGAACATATGCTTGAAGTTGATTAAGGCTGACAACAAAGGTAAAGATGTCCACAGCAAATGATGATGATCTTTCTCGCCTAGGTTGATGGAGGGTTTTGAATGGTACGGATGCCTTCACATGCTTTCTTTTTTCTAGTTCGGTTAGTTCAACAAGTCTATTTTTGATCATTGCCACAACTTTGTCATTATCTTATGACCAATAGGTATGACTTCTCTTTTACGGTTGACCCATCCTTCTGATGTCATTCTCAACATCATTTTTTTCGAAGTTTTCTTCTCAATCTCAACATTTGGCATGACAAGTGGTGTAGTATTAGAGAAATCAATCTTGAAATGTTTGAATATACGTGTGACTAAAGCATCATAAGGCAGTTTTTCTACTTTTCTCTTCGTCATGCAATACATGTGGATGAAATCATATGGGGAAAGGAAAACTCGTCGAATTTGTTGAGAATGGCCTAGATAAGTTTTACCTTGTAATGAGAGACGTTCGTAGAAGATGTTTTCGAACAGAAGCACAAAAGTCAGGATCTTTTGAACAGAATTCATTTTAAGAGAGAAGGCTCAACAGTACAATTTCTCTCAAGCTTCTAGAAAAATTTGGAGTTTCCGCCTCATCAAGCTCCACAAGAATCTTTTTGAAAACATTGTACTTAGTATGGATTATCTCAACAAGTTCATCTAATGTGACGACATAGTGTTGGTTTCAAAAGGTGAAGACAAAAGAGTCTCTGTTTGGAAAGTGTAGATTTGAATGGAACATTACCACAAAAGCAGGGTGAACCTCTTTTTTCATTAAGCAAAAGAATTTGAATTTAAGAGTCAAAAAGCTCAAAGAGAAAAATTTCATAATTACCCAAAAATTCAAAGTCAACAAAACGATCAATAATAATACCTTCAGGCATTCTTTGCACTTCCATTATCTTGAGGAAAAAACAAATCAAACTCAAAGTTTTATCTTTTTCAAAACCAATAGTGGGTTTGAAATTTTGAAATACCATTCGTCATCATCTTCTCAAATACCGTCTCCTAGGGCTTCCTCAATTTCCTTTGTTGTTTCGCTTCCTTCAGTTTTTTTAAGGATCGGTTCAGGGATTACTTCAGATTCTTCAATGACCTGTTTGTCATTGGTATCAATAGGTTCCAAGGTTCCTTCTTCCTTGGTGAAGATTTTTTAGGAGGGCTAAGAGGTTGAATGTGATGGTTCAGAGGCTATCTGTTCTTAGGCTGTCAATAGTTGTTCGACTTGCAAAGCTTGTGCGTATGGTTTCAAACTTGAGTAGCTTCTTCAGTTTAAATCCATGGGTTTCCACAAGACCAACTAATCCCTTTAGTAGATCTCCTAGAAGAGATTGAGCAGGGGCTAATAATGATGGAGCAATTGTAATCAGTGGTGCCATAGACGGTACACCTGCCATATCATTTTCTGCTAACAACATTGATTCCTGTGCTTTTGCTAGTGGTGTTTCCTTGTTAGTCGATGAAGGCAATGCGGTCCTAGCTTGAATAACACTAACTTTAAGTGGCTTCTTACTAAGAGACCTTCTACTTTAAGCTTTGGTCATTCCCCCAGTTATACAAGAAGAGTTATAAAAGAAGATTTTCTTACGACCTTAGAGGCAAGACAAGCTTTGGGTGCCATAGCTTTGTGTGTGTGTGTGTGTGTGTGTGTGTGAGAGAGAGAGAGAGAGAGAGAGAGAGAGAGAGAGAGAGAGAAGGCGTATGAAAGCAAAGTTTCTTGAGTAGATAGTATGGGAAAGAATACAAGAGAGTATGAGTGTATGGGAAAGAATACAAGAGAGTACGAGTGAATAGCTTGGGTGGGGAAAAACATGGCTTCTGTCTCTCTATAAATAGGAGTGCAATGAATTTACATAGAGAGAAAAAAGTTGGCTGTTTGTCAATGGTAACCTTCTTATCTGTAAATTTTATTTGTATACAATTTTAAGCAATCAACATTTGAATAAGTAATGAAAACGCATTTTGAGATCTCATTAAAATAGTCGTAACAAATAGGCATAGAGCATATTGACTATCAAAATGATAAAAAGAATACTGTAAAAGTAATATTTTTGAAAATCAAACGGTATGTGCATACCTGTAATTTCCAACATAACCAACCTTTTAATAAATAAAATCATATGATCCACAATAATTCCCACATAGAGATATAATGGTAGGAAATACTTTGGTGGAAATGTTAAAGTCATAAGCTAATTGATTTGGTTAAATCCGTAATTGGTTAATTAGATTGGGAAAGGTAATCTTTTATTTTTCTTTTCCTATTTTTTGCTCTTATTAACTGCACTATAAATAGGGCTGTGTACATGTATAAACTACACAACAAATCAGTACAAGAAAATCCCTCCAATTTCATGTTTGTATTTACCTTCTGTCCAGGCAAAGAGTAGCGATGCACGGACAGGCAATGAAGGCCCACTTGGGGTGAAGCTTTGTCGGACATGATAATCATCAATTTCAAAGATTGATCTTTCATGCTTTTGATAAATTCCATCCGGTCTATTTTCTCTTTGTTGTCTTAAGTTTGAGAGAGAGAGAGAGAGAGAGAGACGTGTTGCTAAATAAAGTGGCTACGAGCAATTGGCTTCTGACCTGCAGACTATCTTCGAGGTCATGTCGGGGGTTGTGTTTGATGATATATCCATCCTGTCTTTTGAGTGTTTGTTGTCTAACACCACAACCGAACACCACTCCCAAAATTCGAATCACCCCGTCTTAACTTTATTTTGTTTGAGCATACAGAACGGCAAACGTTGCATCGAAAACTGCGGACCGCCGTGTTTCTATACCTCGCTGTACCAGAAAGAACATATCATGTGCGTTCTCACAGTAAGAAGCGCTGATATAAATCGTAAAGTCGCGGTAATTAAGTAATTGGGTGCAGTAATTTTTTAAAAGAAAATTGTCAAATACCTTATCTAAGTGGCAGCATCCATTCTGGCAACTTAAAATTATTGCGAGGAAACTAATCAAACAACCTAGTACCCACTTAAGACCATTGTCATACAAGTCAAACACAGATTGTTGATCTCATTGATGATCGATATCCACTTCAATGATTTTTTAATTAAAATTGACTAAATAGATTTAATTAATAAATAGCAAAAAGGTTTACGACTTTGTTAGCAAAATCAAAATGTTTTGGACTAAATTGCAAAAATATTTTTTTTTTTCTTCTCTCCCTTGAACGGTTACAATACAACACGGACACATACAAAACACTAAAAACAAGTATTCCTAATATATCTCGAATGGTTAAAGAACAAAATCAAAATGACTACACGGACTTTGGGTTCTCAGCTTTCTGAGAGAAAGAGTACATTAACCCCCTTAAAATGTGAGCAAATCCAAGTGCCTTTGATCTGCTCACATTTTCAAAGTCCCCTCACTGAGTGAGGAGCTCTCATGCAAGCAAAAAAGCACTAAACAATGACTTCTAACTTCAAAAAAATGAAGGTGACACCAAAAATTTGGTCGATTCTCAAAACGTGACATAAGAACTAAACTCCACCCGGGAATCAAAATTTCATCAATCCTTTTCAAGCGCAACGACCACTTCGCAAAGAAATCTAGGAAAGACAGATTACTGTGGGAAGATCTATTAAACTCATCAGATCAAGCGCCTACTGGACAGGATCGAGTAAACGGCGAACGAATCGTCCTAAAACGAAACTACAGCAGAGCATATAATTCGAAACCCTGCTTAGAATCCTAGCCTCAATCAATTGAAGAGATACGAGCACAGAGGGGTGAAGATGACAGAATGAACGAACCTTAGGTTTAGCCTCCTAGAGAGAGACCATCCTCCGGTTCGCTTCTGCAGCAGCGACGTCCTGCAAAATAGGAGGCGGTGAGAGAGATATTTTTGAATAGACTGAACTCGGTCCGAATCAGTGGTTGAGTTGAGCGGGCTTGACTCGAGAGTCTGAGATGCAGCGGCTCATCAACACGCGGGCTGCTCGTCGTTGGGAGGCAGCACATGCGACAGCGAGAGTCGGCAGCATCGTCAAACGGAGCAGCAGCAGCGTCGTCAGGGATGTGGTGGGTCGTGACGGCAGCGTCAAGGGCGGCGAGCAATAAGGACGTCGACGGCATAGAACAGCGTCGGATCATCGGGGGCGGAGAGTGCTGTAGAGAGATAATGGAAAGAAAAGGGTAAGTCAGGAAAACCGATGATAGAAAAAAAAAAAAAATTGGGGTTTTTATATTTAGGAATCGGATTCCATCGTAAATGGAATTGGATTTCAAACCTCCCTCCAAAGAAATGAAAACCGGATCTCGAGAATCTTTGCTTACCCATCCCAATTTCGATTCCCGAAAATGGAATCGGATTCGAAACCTCCCCAAAAGAAAGAAAATCGGATCTCGAGGATCGTGCTTACCCAGGCTTATATGCAGATTATTGAGCCACGTGTCCAGCGTGGGCCCGCGTTGTCAGGAAATGTCCCCCACTTTTCTCTCTCCTCTCTCCCCCTCTGCACGCTCTCTCGATGAATTTCTCCCTCACTTTTCTCTCTCCTCTCTCCTCTATACCAACAAACTTTCTCTTCGACTCTTCTCACTTTTCTCTCTCCTCTCTCCTCTGTACCAACACACTTTCTCTTCGCCGGTGCGGACGAACAGCCGGCCACCTCGACCTCCGCGACGACCACCTCCTCCGATATGTTCGGGAAGGTCCACGAGTGCTCGATCTGCCACAAGAGCTCCCCTACCAGCCAAGCTCTCGGTGGGCACGAGGTAACACTATGAGGCCCCCACTCCTGCCTCCTCAGCCACCGTCGCCGTCGCCGTCGCCGTCGCCTCGACTGCCAACAGGGTGAGCGTCTCGGAGGGCGTGGGTCACCTCACACGCAAAGTCGGGGCACCGCGAGTTCAATGTGAACACCCCCGCACTCCCGGAGTTCTTCCCCGGTTCGAAGTCTCCGACAACGTGGACGACGAGGTGGAGAACTCACATCCCTCCAAGAAGCCCCGATTCCTAGTGCTGGTGAAGACAAAAGCGGCCTAAAATGGGTCGGATTGGAAACACATAGAAACCCACACAAAAAAAAAGAAGCGATCGGAGATAGAGACGGGCGATTGAGTATGCAGAGGAGAGGAGAGGAGAGAGGAGAGAGAAGAGTGCGGAGAAATCTTGCAGGGGGGGGAGAGAGAAGAGAGAGAAAAGTGGGGAGAAATCGTGCAAAGGGAGAGGAGAGAGAAAAAATGGGTGAAAATTTCCGTCAACGCGGGCTTATCGGACACGTGGCAAGTTTTGAGGTGTCTTGTTGCGTTAGAGGATTAAACGTACCTGATATTTTCTCCATTTCTGTACCTTTGCTGGAAAAGCTGGTAGCACTGTTCACGTACGACTGACGGAAAACTCACCCAATATTTTCCCGTTTTGTGGTTAAACAACTTTATCAAAAGATGATGGGACCCTCAAACCATGGAAACAAATAAAATAAAGAAAAAGCCTTGATTTATGGTGGACTGTCGACAGCTACTTCCAATTTGTCAGACTTTCAGCCAATAAACTTTCCACCTATTAAATTGTCCATTTAATGCCCAAAATGATGGCCCCACATGGTTAACCACAAAACGAGAAAATATTGAGTAGGTTTTACCCTCCATATAGGCGGTGGGTAAAACCATTCAGCGATCGACACGTGGCGCCATGTAAATGAGAGTGTCAGGTGTTCAAAATTCGCACGGGCCGCGTGTGAGGCCCACCACTCTGACGCTCCCTGATCTGCTCTCCTCTGCGACGCCTTAGCCCCCTGTCGAATCGTCCTCTCTCTCTCTCCCCTTTCTCTGTTCCGTTCCGTTGCGGAGGAGAACAAAAGTCGCACAGCTCTTCTCTTCCCCCTCCTCTACTCTCTCCATTCTTGTCGACGAGCTCTCTCTCTCCATTCTCGACTCCGACGCCGACGACGTCGCCTCCGCCCCCGACGCCCTCTCGCGACTCCGACGCTCCTCAAGGCGGTTGCCTCCGATGCCGACGACGCCGCCTCCGCCCCGACGCCCTCTCGCGACTCCGTCGCCCCCGACTCCAACGCCGACGCCCACCTCCGCCTCCGCCTCGGCCGACGCCCTTTCCACCTCCGCTGAAGCCTCGACCGATTGTTCGGCTGCGGACTCTGCTCATATCTCACAGCGTCCTCGTCAGGTACCGCAGTAGCTTCTCGGTCTTTGATTATCTCTGCTCGTTGTTATTCGGATGTGTTATTGGACTTCTGTACAGTTTTACTTTAAGATATTAGTGACTGTCCTTCTTTTGAACTCTAAGAGTGGTCTGCCCACTAGTATATACAATTTTTCTGGAGTATGTAAGAACCATAAAAATCGGGTGCATCAATGCTAGTTTTGGAGCTATACAAGGCAATATTTGCCTAACTAATTTTGTCTTGCTCAATTACTTCTTTTCCCGACCTCTTACGGTCTGAATTTTACTCTTAAGTTGCCAATCTGCACTATTTTCCTGCAACTTTTGCTGAGATACATTTGAGATAGATAGTCCTTGATCTATGTCGTCTTTGGGAGGACACATTTTAATAGACAGAACTGTCTTTCTTCTCACTGTCCTTTTAGTTAACCTATTCCTATCCAAGAACCACATGTAGAGGCCCTCTGGGAGTTGACTTTTATGATGAATTTGCTCATTCCACCTTGCTTTTGCTCTGTAGACAGGAGTTATTTGTTACAAATGCTGTTAAATCATTAGTGTGTGGGATGCAAAGAAAGTGTTCTCTCCATTCTTAAGGCATTTTGTAGCCTCTTTCTTTATTAGAACTAATATTTGCTTATCAAACCAGTTCTCTGCGAGACACAAAGGGCATGTCCAAGAGTTTCACTAAACATGAGACCAGGCATCTTTCAGACCACAAGGTACTGAGCAGCATGACAAAAGGAGATATGATGACAATTTTTTTATGTTTTACTTTGTTATTGAGCACTATCTTTGGACTTAAAAGGTAAATTTTTTGTAGAATGTTGCTAGATGTGCAAGGTTTAGCGCTGATGGAAGGTTTTTTGCAACAGGAAGTGCAGACACTTCAATTAAGCTCTTTGAGGTCAGATTTATACTATTTTAAACTTTAGTTTTGGCCTCCACATTCTAATGGTATTGCATTTTGTAGGTCTCAAAAATAAAGCAAATGATGCTACCAGATTCTACAGATGTGCAGGCAAATGAGGACGACCAAGCATGTCAGAGGACCTCAGCTGCAATTGAATCAAAATTCAAAGCTTCTAAAAGCCCACTTGTTGCTGGCACTCTTACTGAAACTCTGGCTGCCACCTCTTGGTGGGGGAATGAAATAAGTAGCAAAGATGTTGAGCAAATGCGTTGAGATGAATCACTCAATAAGCACGCTGCACTCTTGAAATATCTTGAGAAGAAACTTGCTCTTGTAATCTTCTTGATTGAACAAACTTATGCTATAAAATTCTGCTCCATTTCCTTAATTATTTATCACATTTTCCATTTATATTTTCCTCTTCTTTCCAAGCTAAAGGGAAGGTCAAAAGGGCTGAGAAAACTCTAGCAAAAGTGCAGGAGAATCTTAGATCAGCAAACCTTCCAGTTGATCTGGAAACCATAAGTGATGAGGAGAGATCTTTACTACGTAAGATTGGTCTAAGTATGAAGCCCTTCCTGCTTATCAGTAAGAATAGCTGGAAGTCATGATTTTATGAGGTCTTGGTTCTTGTCATTGAGCCCTTTCGGGGCAGATGAATTGAGGGTTTGTTTTTTATTGATACGGATTTATGATGACTTAAGCATTAAGCTGCAAAGCTGCCCTTTTCATCACCTGGCAAATGGTTGAGAAACTGAGATGTTTTCATGCTTGAATTTGGATGATTTCTGTCTGAATTCAGCAATTATATCTTTGCCATCAAAGAACTATACTCATGTCTCTGTACTTGTGACAAATTTCATAGACAACAATGATGAATAAGCTTTGAAAGATGTCAGCTATCTGCGAAATGAATTTATCTCTCTATGTTCTCCTTTAAAATCCCATTTAATGGCGCCTGATGGAATGGCTAATTTAAGTAAGTTTCTGGCTTGAGGTCTTTTGAATTTAGCAGCTCGGAATTTGGTCTTGTTTGAACTTACAAAAATGAGCTATTCGGAAATTTGCTTCTCCAAATTTTTGCTGATAAATACATGCGATTTTAGCTTGAGTAATTGTGTTGCTGTTAACTGTTTTTTTTTTAGGGGATAATGGACTAGTATAGTGTTTACTGATTGTTGTGTTTGGTGCTTTTTCACATATGTTTATCAGTGAGTCATCTGTAGTTTATCAAAAATGAAAAGTGAGTTAAGTTTTTTAAAGAAGTTTCTCCATAGTCATCACTTATTGTTGTTTATTGCTCTTTCTTGTTAGCTTCAGTAATGAGAGTTTCTTTTCCACCTGGTGCAGGATGAAAGTGAAGAGAATGCGAATGATGCTGAGTTGGTAAAGCGCCTGAACAAGCAGAGACGGCGAGCAATTGCTGCTGTTCATAGAGGAGGGAAGACCATTGCTTCTAGAAATTCTTACAAGGACAAAGGTGGAAGGTCATCTCACAATTCCAAAATTCAAAAACAGTTAAGCTCCCAGTAGTGCACATGGAAGAATTCAGCAGCATGTAGGGGCTGGAGGAAGGTGTGAGTTTAAGACTTCGTATTATAGCATATTTCGCTAGGGAAAATAAAGGAGATTTTTGTGTATTGGAAGTATAGATAGGTGGCTATTTTGCTGCAGAATATGTGTAATAGTCAGTTACCGTATCAAAAGAAAAGCCACACATATGCAATTTTGTACAGAAAGAGGAACCCCCTCTAGTATGTTGGTCATTACTTGTCATATGGAGATTGTGTGACATTTAATTTGTTATTTGCTGCTATTTCCTTGATGTAGTCATCTTCCAAAGGTTTCGATCTTTTTGAAGAGTTGTGCTGAGTGTTAAGGATATGTGAGCTTTGTGGAGAAAACTTTGGCATGTACTGATATCCTGTATTTTTCTATTGCAGGCTGAGGTACGAATGAGGAAAGAGATGGAAAGATTTGATCATGAAAGAAGGAAGGAAGAAGAAAGGCTGATGCGTGAACAGCAGAGAGGGGAGGAGAGATTGCTACGTGAGCAAAGGCGAGAATGGCGAGAATCAGAGTGACGGGAGAAGTATTTACAGAAAGAATCTATTAAGGTAAGTATTTGAGCGTGATATTGCATTTTCGCTGGTTAGTTTCTTTTGCTTTATTTGATTGGTTAAGCAGCATCTCTTCTTTTCTCTTTTCTTTACCAACTTCTCTGGTTTTTTGTTTGGAAGGTGGAGAAAAAGAGACAAAAAGAAGAGCTTTGTCGAGAAAAAGAAGTAGAGAGACGGAAAGCTGCAGTGGAGAAGGCCACTGCTCGCAAAATTGCCAAGGAATCCATGGAGCTTATGGAGGATGAACAGTTGGAGCTGATGGAATTGGCCGCTGCTAGCAAGGGGTTGCCTTCAATTGTTAATCTCGATCATGCCACTATGCAGAACCTTGAGTTGTTCGGCAGTAGCTTTTTTATAGCGATTACTGTTAAGACCAATTTCACTCCATTGATTCATTGATTGTGTGATATTGTTGTTTTAACTAGGATTCTATGGTAGCTAAGACAAGCTTTTAAATTCCTATGCTCTGTTTTAATTGTGTACCTTAAATTCAGTAGAAAGGAAATAGGGTCCGATCCTTTCTAGAAAATTTACCAGTGTTCCATTGTTGTCGAGAATAATTCTATACAATTACCATCATACTAAATGATGTTAACATTGGATATATGAATAAGTCACCACAATCGACTTTGTTCCCAGAAGAAAGGTACTCTGTTTTAGCTATATGTGAGCAAGATAATTCCTACAAGTGCCTTACTCATTAAGTTTTTTTCTATCTGCAGGATTCAAGAGTTTCTCCAAACGAAGGAAGCCTTCCAGATGCTAATGAAGGTATTTTGTTGTGTCAACTTTCCCTTTGTTGTTTGACAGCTGCGGATAAATTAACTTTTACTCAAGAAATTTAATTACCTAGTCTCATGATTCAACTAATAACTCATAGGGACCTGAGATAGTCACGTAATATGTCACCCCAAGAAGAGAGCATAGAAAGCAAAATTTTGTAAACGTGAAAGCACAAAACCAGGATGTGAGTCTTAACAAGCCAATTTTTGAGAAGAGTGAGGGTTCAAGAGAAACTTCGTCATACCGTATCCTGTAAGTAAATTCACGTCTCAACAATTGTCAGTATTTTACTAGGCTGCAAATATGGTTGCCCCTATTTTCTACTTCCTCTGCTCATGTTTCTCTGATATGCAAGATTCTTATTCTCTCACTCCAAGAAACTTCTTCTTCTAAGGTTTTTCCTGGATCTGGTTTGTATTTTTGATGAGATGTTTAGAATGGGCGATTGAGTACGGTATTCTTTCTTTCGTGGACTGACAGCTGTTTGTGATGCTTTCAAGCTGAAAACCTAATTTTAAGCTTTGCCTCTCTGGGCAAGACTAGACAAACTTTCTTTTTGTGAACCAGAAGTTTCATCATCTACATCACATGGCTATATATATTTGGCTCCTGGAGAAGTTCAAATCCAAGTTCCACCACTCCTGACCTTTGAGAATGTGCAGATAACTTGGTGAAGAATGCCGGATTTGAGGAGGGTCCCCACCGCCTGATCAATTCATCCAATGGTGTACTCCTCCCCCCAAGACAGGAGGATCTCACATCTCCCCTTCCTGGTTGGATCATTGAATCGCTCAAGGCAGTGAAGTTCATAGACAAGAAGCACTTCAACGTCCCCTTTGGACTCGCAGCAGTAGAGCTAGTTGCAGGAAGAGAAAGTGCGATTGCCCAAATCATAAGAACCCTCCTGAGTAAATGCTACAATCTCACCTTCGCCGTTGGAGACGCAAGGAACGGCTGCCATGGCTCGATGATGGTGGAAGCTTTTGCTGCTAAAGACACCCTTAAAGTCCCTTTCCAATCGCAAGGGAAGGGGAGGTTCAAGACCGCTAGTTTCAAGTTCAAAGCACTTTAAGCAAGGAAAAGGCTCACTTTCTTCAGTTCATTATACCACACCAGGATCGATGACTTTGGCTCTCTGTGTGGCCCCGTGCTTGATGAAGTTGTCCCTCTGTCTAGATGTTGAGACAGGTCTGTCTACATGTTGAGACAGGAAACCGAATGATTTTCACAAAGAACGTCGCGGAGACTTCACAAGGAGTTCTAATAGGCGTGTCTTGTGTGTTGACATTTGATTGAGGCAAATTTTCTGCTTTAGCGCTTGCTTGTCGTTATGAGTTATGTAAGCACAACTGCTATTTCCTAGTAGAAAATACGATTGATGGAGAGATAAGAAACTCCATAGGATCTACAATCTATCATATTGAATAAGATGAGATGGGAATGTTCTCTAGAATGACACCTGGTATATTTGTGGGAAACATTGTCTTCCAATCATGGAGGAGTTTAACCTACCCAGCAGATGGTTTCAGTCATCTTTTACAAAAAACTACAATATGATTGTTTTTATTTGGTGCACCATTGACTAAGTTCTGGAGCATTTCAAGTACTCACTACAGCAGGACAGAATCTTTTGCAACTTTGGACTACTGTATAGGCAGTATGCATTATTTTCTAAATGTCATCGGGACATACAACAACATCGATGTTTAAACACGATACTACATCAGTTCAAAAAAAAAAAAAACACGATACTACATAAATGACAACGAATTAGAGCCAGTACGAACCTTCCATCCATATGCAGATGACATTTTCGCAGCAAATGATAAAATCCAAGATTGAATTGGAAGATATTTTTCCCCACTAATATCAGGTTCGACAAACAACAAGCAAGATCTGGCCCAAAAGACAGCCTTGGTAAATGACAATGGAAGAACATTGGGATCAATTTCAACCAAAACATCAGTCCATAACATGGGGATGCACATCCATCCTCTATATTCCCGAGAAACAACCATATTTTGTGAACTGAAACCACCCCACGCACCAAAATCCTCCTCCTCCACACCATATGGAAGAAATGCTGGCCGATCATCATCTTCATCATCATTCAACTTGATGGCACCTCTACCAATACTTGGGCGTGTGTGAAAACTTAAGGCTGATGATATTAAGGCAGCAGCATCAGAGACCAAGATAGTTTGAATGAGATCAAGGGCAGGTTGCCGCAAAGAAGGATGAAGAGAAGAATCCTTCAAGGAAGACACAAGAGAGGGACCCCTGTCCAGTTCAGTATTTTCAGAAATGAGCAATATTATCCTTCTTCCTTGTACATGTCAAGAATTCTAAACTCTGAGATTGGACACTGAAGTTCCATTCACAATAGATAGAGTTCATTGGGAAAGAAAAAGAGGGATGAGTAAAGCCAATACACCTCCATGATGAAATATTTGAATTTAATAAACGGTCATTTGTGAAATAAAAGCTCACTCTCAAGTAAGAATGCCTAAACTTGAGGGGCAATTATCCCTCAAGATGCAGCCTTCATCATTTTCCCTTACTGTGCATAGAGCAAAATTCATAAGAAAAATCAATACAAAAAAGGCACAGATATAAAGTAGATATAGCCGTACCACATATATGAACATTCAAAAGGGGGAGAAGGTGGATTCATCTTGTAACCTCTGTGTATGATAAGAAAAGCTATCTGAAAACACGAGATTGAATAAGTAACAAGAAAGATCAGCCCATTAGATAAACCAAACAAGTGCACCAAATAAAACTACCTAAACTCACAAGAGAATATGTACCTGGCGAGCTTTTTGTCTAGTAAGAACACTGAAGTTGCTGCTAACTGGCACTTGATGGAGGAGAAAATAAAGAAAATTCCTTCTTTGCTTCTCAAGCTCGCCATCTTGCCAAGCTTCAAGAGACTGGAGAAGTCAAAATTTACCCATCACAGACATCAGCACTTGAAAGTAAAAGAAGTAATTGAAGGACAGGAGATAAATGCATGCCTGCAAAAGTGGCTGGAAAAGTTCAAAGATATCCTTATGAATTTTTTCATTACGAGAATGGAAACACTGCCCAACAAGTGTGCTTCGCATGATGCTTGGAGATAAGGTAGACCTCAACCATATTTTACAACCTTAAAGCAACACCAAATGCAAAAAGGAGGAGAAAAATGAGACTCCTATAATGGCAACAATATTGCTTTTGTTCCTTGAAAGGACAAATCAAAAGAAAGCAACAAACCAAGCATTTCAAAGAGAAGCTTCAAGCAAGTGATTGCATGAGAGAATACAGGAGAATCACTGGAGACTTGGTTAAGAACAACATCAAGAAAAATAGAATAGGACTCCAATATCCCTTCTTCCAATGCTGGAGGCTCTAGAAACCCAATCCTTCAAAATTAGAATTAAAAAATCAGAGAGCACAAACAAAGAGACTGAAAATGCCTGACTATACGAAACTTCAGCATCCCAACCTACAATGATTTAATCCCAATCCACGCAGCAGAACGGTCAAGCTCCAATCTTGGCCTTAAATTTTCACTGGTCGAGGGCATCACTTCAGTGACGAGTATCGACCTGGCATGGGGGCGTTTTCTGAAATGTAGGTGTTCTTGGTGAGAATGGGCAGCAAAAGCAGAGCCAGAACCCCAGCAACGCAGCAGATGACACTGCGAAGAAGTTCACAAGGTCAAAGAAGCGCGTGAGCTCGCGCTCGAGTCGCCGGAACAGATTCGCCCGAATAACAACGAGCAGAGATAATCAAAGACCGAGAAGCTACTGCGGTACCTGACGAGGACGCTGTGAGATATGAGCAGAGTCCCCAGCCGAACGATCGGTCGAGGCTTCGGCGGAGGTGGAAAGGGCGTCGGCCGAGGCGGAGGCGGAGGTGGGCGTCGGCGTCGGCGTCGGCGTCGGAGTCGGGGGCGACGGAGGCAACGGCTTGAGGGGCGTCGGAGTCGGGGGCGACGGAGTCGACCGGCTTGAGGGGCGTCAGAGTCGCGAGAGGGCGTCGGGGGGGGGGGGAGGCGGAGGCGAAGGCGGAGGCGGCGGCGTCAGCGTCGGAGTCGGGGGCGATGGAGGCAACCGGCTTGAGGGGCGTCGGAGTCGAGAATGGAGAGAGAGAGCTCGTCGGCGAGAATGGAGAGAGAGCAGAGGAGGGGGAAGAGAAGCAGCTATGCGAATTTTGTTCTCCCTCGCAACGGAACGGAACGGAGAAGGGGGAGAGAAAGAGAGAGAGAGGAGAGAGAGGAAGATTCGACAGGGCGCAGGCGTCGCAGAAAAGAGCAGAGCAGAGAGAGCGTCAGAGTGGTGGGCCCACAACGCGGCCCGCGCGAATTTTGAACGCCTGACGCCCTCGCCTACGTGGCGCAACGTGTCGATCGCTGAGTGGTTTTACCCACCGCCAACGTGGAGGGTAAAACTCACCCAATATTTTCTCGTCTCATGGCGCTACCTGTCCATCGTGGATGACTTCCTGTTTTTCTTAGTCATCCATCGTGTGCTGACTTCATGGAGAAGTTTTGAAATTTCGGGGCTTAATTGAAAATGAAAATAGAGTGAATATCAAATTATTTAAAGACTGGTACTTTGTTTTCAAATTCGGCAAATAGCTTGACCGAGTTGGACGAAGAGAGCTTGGCTTTAGAACAAGAGGTCCAACAGCCATAGCCGGTGACATTTCTATTATGGAGAACATTTTTTTATTTTAAAATAATTTTCTAATAAAATAACGTATTTAATTATATAAAAATTTTATTTTTTGAATAAAAATACATAAATACATTTAGTATGTCCTATAAATTTTTTTGTGCCATAGAATTCTTTTAATATTTTAGTACTTTTTTTTTTTTTTTTTCTCTCTTCTTTCTCCTCCTTTAGCCTGCAATGGCGACAACGGGTGGCAAGTCTTCACTCTTCACTGACCAATTAGAAGAGGAAGAAAAGGAAAAGAAAAAAAGGAAATGACTTATTTTTAAAAATTGTTCCTTGAAACAAAAAATTACTTTTTTTTTACTTTTTATTTGTTTCAAATTTATTCCCTAAGCACTTTTCTATTTGGGAAAATGGAAAAATTAAATGACGTTACTAAGCGGATTTTTATTATTTTTCTATTACGCAAAATAAAAGAACAAAAAAAAAAACAAAAACATTAGCAAGCTCTATGTTGATGGATGTTTCTTTTAATTCATAATTCATTTTGATTTTTATGTGATTGTCTAGTGGTCGTGGTTGGACTTAAATACAAAAAATGACATTCTTAGTAGAATTAAAGATGATTTCAAAATGAATAATGTAGGAGATGGTGTGCCGGACTGATCAAGCCTCTTCGGTAGTGGAGAGGAGAGAGTATGGGCGGTTGTTAGGATTTTTTTGGGGATGGGATACATTGGAAAGAAAATTGCAATTTGATAACTTATATTTGAAGGAGTGATGCAAATTGTGGAATGACAATTGTAGGTTTTGAAGGAAACGGATTCCTAAAAACAAACCGATACTCAAACAATCAAATACCAAAAACAAACATGGAAATGGACCCAATGATACATGTAACATCGATCGAAAGGGACATCATAAAGATGGACATACATTTTGTGCCACAAATTAAATATTTATTGCAATCTCAGAATGATTAATCGAAACCTTGCAGTTTCGTTCTTCGAGAGAGTTCACTGTTGTCCAAGTAAAAAGAGAATGTATTGTTTCATTCAGTTAACCTTTTCCTTTTCCTTTCTATATAGTAGTTATTTTTATTTATTTTTTTTTAAATGATTGCTCTTTCTCTCTTATGGGCCATTCTCTTACTAGTCGGATTTGACCCAACAAGAGCGGATGGACTCGGCTTGGCCCAAATGAATAAAAAAACCCATCTTCCCCTACTAGCACATGGTAAGCCAAAGAAAACTCTTTATTTTCCTCTCTGCAATATAAAATCTCTAGAACTAAATAGAGGATAATATAGTAAATATTGTAATTTCTCTAAGTGTTCATATTTAATGAATTATTATCATTCTAAGTACTGTAAGTTCACATCTTTTTGTGCAATCATATATGTATGTATATGTATGTATATGTATGTATGTATGTTTGGTCTTGGCATAATATTTCGAATTCTTGTCGCTTGGTTATCACAATTAACCAATAATAAATTTGCGGCATTCTTAATAACACATAAATAATTCAAAAGTCTATTCTACCGAACACTCTCTTGGATTGCTATTAATAATGTCATGAACTCGACTTCTATCGTGAACAAGGCTATACACATTTTTTTTTTACTGCTCCAAATTATGGTGCCATTATTCAATAAGAAAGTAAATTTAGAGGTAGATTTTCTTTCATTTAAATCTTATCCCCAATAAGTATATGAGTAACCTTCAAGCCATAAATCTTATCTTTGATAACTTAGTGAATAAACAGCGGTTACCTTCAAATACCTCAGTATTTTTTTTGCAATTGTCTAATGTGTTTGACTTAGATTGGATTGGTGCTTACTTACCATTCTAACAGCAAAATATATAGCAGGTCTTATACACATTATAGGGTGCATTAAGTTTCTAACAGCATTGGCATAAGGAGCACATTGTATTTATTCCTTCTCTTGCGGAGTCATTGGATACAATTTATGACTCAATAATTCACTTTTTGCATAAGAGTATTTGTGGGTCTCGTAGTCTTACATACGAAATCATTCAAGAAATTTTGTTAAAATGGTTCTCTTGTGAAAGAGACAATAATTTCTTTAAACGATTTTTCGAAATTTTAACTCCAAGAGTATATGCAACCTTATTCATGTCTTTCATTTCAAAACTTGAAAATAACCAACTCTTAATAGTATTAGAAAAATTCCATATTACTTCAGACAATCAATTGATCATCAACATATAATGATATGATGACAATTTAATATTTTGAATCTTTTGATATATATAGCAATGATCTTCATCAATCATCATAGAATCATATGCTATTATGACCCATTATCTCGATGATGCTTAAGGTCAATATTGATCTCAAAAGTCAACATACTTTCTCGTTCTTAACCTTTTGAAATAAAATCAATGAATTGTTCTATATAATTTTTTTTTTTAATTCTCCATTGAGAAAAGTAATCTTTGTGTCCATTTGATATAATTCAATATCTATAGTAGCCATTATTGCTAAAATAAAGCTAATTAAGATAAATCTCACCGCAAGAGAAAATGTTTACTCGTAATTAATTCATTTCTATTAATTATATCCCTTCATTGCAAGGCAAGCCTTACAGCTCTTTATTGAGACATCAGATTTACACTTCATTTTGAGAACTCACTTGTTCCTAATAGCTTTGCATCATTTTGTAAAGTCAACTAGTTCTCAAATATAATTTGACTTCATTGACTCAATTTTCTCTTATGATGTATGCATCTATTTTTTCTTATTGGGGTAATTTAGAATCTCATTTATATTCATTGGCTTATCTTCTAAATGTAAAGCAACCATGAAAGTTTTTCCTTCATTGTCAAAATGTAAACAAAGAATATTTTTGTGATTTATTCGTCATACAAGAGATTGACATTATTTTCCATTTTGCTCCAACAAGGATTATATAATGACAATACTGTCTTATTTGGTAGTTGTAATTGAAAATAAATCAAATTTAATTCCTTACTTCTCACATTGCTTTCACTTGGACAAACTCTATTAATTTTATTATCTTGATCCAAAGTTTCAAATAAATAATAATCTTAACTTCTTTCATCCTCTTTAGGAAATTCATTCTTTGAGTATATGATATCCGGTTATTCAAATTTAGTTAATACTCTCATTTTCTTTTTCACCTATAAACATATTCTCTTTTGAATGTTCTAAGTATCTTATAAAAATACTATTTTACCTCTGAAACCCAATTTTCCATACTTAAAAGAAGGTTTGTGAATATATGCAGCACAACCCTATAGTTTAGGAAAACTTAAGTCGAATTTTCTACTTTTCCATAACTCGTATGGAGTAGAAATAATTAATTTAGAAGTCATATAGTTAAGTATATATGCAGCAGTTAATAAAACATCATCCAAAAAGTAATAGGTAAGTTAGCATGCATCATCATAGACTCAACCATTTCCAGTAGAGCTCTATTTTTTTTTTTTCTATAACACCATTTTATTGAGGTGTATAGGAAATAGATAACTGCCTTTCTATTCTTTTTTCATCATATAAATTTCTAAACTCATCAAATGAATATTCTTAACATTGATTCAATCTTAATAATTTTATCTTCTTATATAATTGATTTTTTGCCAAACTCATAAATTTCTTGGAATAACTTAATATCTCAAATTTATAATAATCAAATAGACATATCCCAAATAAAATATAATCATCTCTAAACATGATAAAATAAACAGTTTCATGCCTTGTTTTTATATTCATTGGATCACAGATGTTAAAATAAATTAAATACAAATGAAATTCAACTCTTGTACCTTTTTTAAAATGGTTTTTATAGTTTTTCCTATAAGACAATGCTCACGTATGAGCAAATCGATTTTTTCAATATTACTCAGTAAGCCCTCTTTGGTTATTCTATTCATTCATTATTGGCCAATATAACAAAATCTAACATACCACATATTCACATCATTATCATATGAATTAAAAGACGTGTAGAGGGAATAACAAATATTAATATTACAATAGTCAACATCCAACACAATAAAACTATGTAAAAAGCAATCGCAATCATAGTAATTTATACCTAAATATAAATCAACACCACTATTACAGAAGTTTAAATTGAAATCAAGCTTAACTAATATTAATATAGACACTAAATTTCAATGAATCTTCGAAGTATATAGTACATTATATAGAAACAAAGTGTGTCCACCACGCATCTTTGATTACAAGTGCCAATCCCTTTTATTTCAGCTATGGAGTTGTTCCTTACATAGGTCCATTCCATTTCAGTCAGAACTCATTGGAACTCCATGAAAGCATCTCTATCATTTACTACAAATTCTATTGCTCCCAAATATTTATAAGGAATTAGATTTAGCTAAAAATACAAAGCTTGATATGTAAGCAAAACTCTCAAAAACACTTTATTTGGCTCGCAACAGTTGCGAGTATATTGTGACCATTCTTGCTATAATTGTCACACTTCATCATTGACATTCTTTTCACATGAGAACAGTTTTTTCTTTCATATTGATCTACTCTTGGTTTCTTGCTTGAAGGGCTTGATCCGTTACTTTTCTACCTTTTGGATAAATCAAAACACTTGCACTTGGAGCTCGAAGCTCCTTTTGAGCTAGAACCAACATAATAACTATCCGTTTTTGGCTTAATTGTCAGAAGGTGATTCTTTGTCAACTCAAGGTGGCTAACGGCATCCTTAAGTTCTTCCATAACCTAGTTAAAAGCTTCTAATGCTTCTTTCTTTTCTAACACATATTGAATTTTTATTTTCAGTATCTCATAATTCTCGTTGTTCAATTCTTGTCCTTTATCTAGTTCAACTACTATGTTTTCAAAAAGCTAAAGCCATTATATCTAAAAAAATTCAGAAAATATTTGCACGAATTTTTAATGCCTAAGATTTATGTATCTATTTTGTATAAACTAATCATATTAATGAGTAAAATTAAGTAAGCTTTTAGAATCGAAATGTCACTATGTTTCTAATCATCATCCAAAAATTCTAACTTGAAATTATCATTAACTTAATTATTTATGCAAAAATAAGTTCACCAAAGTTACTAAAACTTATTGAACTTCCCACAAATAATTATAAATTAAAATAATAATTTACAACAGCAAATAACATTGAACTTTCTTTAACTAAACATGCCATTTATACGAAGTAATATGTCCAGTAGAAAGATATCAACATTAAAATGGAAAGAAGTATCTACTCCTATGATATCTCAAACCAATTTAAGAAAAATAATAAATTAATTAATTCACTTGACTATCTTATAAACAGGGACAGAACTTTCCTTATTTTTTAGTAATTTCTCTAAGAATTTTTAAGTCACAGTAGGCGACCACAGAAAGACATCGGAGATCCCTCATGGTTCCTCATAGATACATTAATTATGCGCCAAGTTACACTCAACCTAAGAATCAATGTCTTTATTGCCTCAGTCCTATGATACATTCTCACAAAAGCCACTCCAAGCTTCTTATAATCTGGGACCACATTAACCTTGCATAACCATCTAATACTGCTTGCTAATGAGATGGAAAAGTGTTCACCATCTAATACCGTTTGCTAATCAGATGGAAAAGTGTTTATGAAAGCCAACACCTTTCGAAAATCCAGTATAAGATAACCAATCCAGATGATTTCTCATATCATCTGGTTGACCCTACTATATCATCGTTATGCCACTAATAATTAGCTAATTTCGCTAGTAACCCTTTAGGTCCCACCTTATGTTCATCTACTCTCGAACATATAGGCGTACATACAAAACACACCACTGTTCTTGTAACAAATGTAGAACAAAAATGGATTACATATAATGCATAATATATATAATTGAAAAACACATTTTCTATTTTTTTGTCACGGTCAACACAAGTCAACTACAATCAATAGAAGTCAACATCAGTTAACGGTCAACGAAAGTCAACGTTGGTCAACAACAAACGATGGTCAACGATCAGTTAGCACAGTCTACAAAAGTCAACGGTAGTCAACAGTCAACATAAGTCAACGCTAGTCAATGGTCAACGAAAGTCAACGTCAATCAACAGCCAAAGATGGTCAACAGTCGATCAACGCCAATCAACGAATATCAACGAATGATCAATGCCAATCAACGAATATCAACGGATGATCGAGTCGGATCAGCAAGTCAATCGAGTCAAGTCCACCGAAAGGCAAAACAGTAATATCATTGAAAAAACAGAGGGCATAATCATAAAATCAACTGAAAGGATCAACCATAAATTTTTAAAAAGGGGGGCAAAACGGTAATTTCCGACGGCGCGTGTGTGGGGTTGCTGTGTATGTGCCGGGCATGCGCATACAGTTTTACTACGCACATGCCTCTTACGTGCCTACGGTTTACCATGCATGTGCAGTGCACATGCGTAGGAACTTCCTTGATGGGTGCGTGGCACACGTCAATGCCTCTTCACCTTTAACCACACGTGGTGGGCGTTCGAAAGCCCCCAACGACATGCCACCTGTCGTTTTTCTCATCTCGATGAAAACTATGACCCTGCACTTTTGATTTACAGAAAATCTTAAAAGGGGTCGAACGGATTGCAAATGTTGGGATTTTCGCCCCTGAATGCTCTTCGACGTCATTTCTAGAATTCCAACCAAAAAACCAATTATAAACAACAACAACGATATGCAAACATCAATAGTACGCTCTAATACCAATGAAGGCAACGGATTCCTAAAAATGAACTGATACTCAAATGATCGATACCAAAAGTAAATGTGGAAATGGGTTCGAAGATACATGTAATACCGATCGAAAAAGACATCATAAAGATGGACGTGCCTTATTTGTCACATATTAAGTACTTAGTGTAATCTCAAAGGGATTGATCGAAGCATTGGAAATCTGTTCTTTGAGAGAGTTCACTGTTATCCAAGGAGGAAAAAAAAAAACATATTGTTTCATTTAATTAACATTCCCCTTTTCCTTTTCCTTTTTATATAACAGTTACTTTTACTTAAAAGATAACTACTCCTTTTCTCTTATGGGCTCTTTTTCTCTTATGGGCCCTTCTCTCACGGGTCAAGTTTGGCCCAATATGAGCAGACGAGCTTGGCTTGGTGCCAAACAAATAAAAATACCCATCAGCTTTTAAGACATGAGGAGAATGTTAAAATAAGATGATTTTTGTAATTTTCCTTCGAAAGTAACTTTTCGAGTTCTTTACTTTCTTGATTTTTTTTTTTGCCAATAATTCACCATCATCATTTTACGGAGCATTGGCATTTAAGGCAAGTTGTCTATCCAAAATTTAGATAATTATTTAAAAAATTATAAACTTACTATATAACGATCAATTCAATCCTAATTTTTTTAATTTGATCAATTTAATTTCAAATCTTTTGATGTTTTGTCAATGTTGCCTTTGCATCCAATTTTGGCCAAAAAAAATATCAACATGGATACCAATCGTCTTACTGTTCAATCTTGACATAAATGAATTTTGCAATTTTATTTTACGATTTTCTATATTTTCTTCTTCTTCTTTTTCATTTTTTTCCTTTAATTTTTTTCCATTTTCCTTTTTTTGTTTTTTCATTTCCCTTCACCAGTTCAGAGCCTTGATACAAAAAAAAAATTCTGACCATCATCGCGGCCTCAAACTAACGGGAAAATATATATTAAAAAAAAGGAAAATGGAAGTAGAAAAAATATAGAAAAATTTAAAGAAGTTGCGAAAATTATCCATGTCAACGCTAATCATAACACATCAGATAGCTAGTGTCAACGTTCATGTCGCTAATTTCCAAAGAAAATCAGCCGAGATAGCTACATTAGCAAATCGTATAAAGTTTTAGGACTAAATTGATCAAAATTAAAAGTTTAGAACTAAATTGACCATCGTATAAAAATTTATGATTTTTTGGATAATTTTCTCA
Organism: Eucalyptus leucophloia subsp. euroa; assembly: GCA_017140325.1. Classification (NCBI taxonomy): domain Eukaryota; kingdom Viridiplantae; phylum Streptophyta; class Magnoliopsida; order Myrtales; family Myrtaceae; genus Eucalyptus; species Eucalyptus leucophloia. Next base: position 36,078,489 of record CM029478.1, read on the forward strand.
TTAAAAACTACACATATTAACTGACAAAAGTAACACAATATAAACCGCTTTCCTTTGGTTCACTAAATTCACTGCTAACATGTGCATGTTTTTGGCTTGTGGGTTCATATGGTAATGAAGAACCAATTACAGCAATCAATTCCCGCAAAAATCAGAAAAGAAGTTATATGCAGGGACAAATCACCAAACCAGTGGCCAAGATTAATTGCAACATGATGCATTGATTAATCCATACTTGTTAATTTGCCACCTTAAATTATAATAATTCTGTTATAAGACATACAGAAATAAATCCTGTAGTTTGTAAATATCACCATTGGTTCTTTCCGCAGGGTTGCGCAAACTGCATTGCAATATCGTCTCACTTAATTATTTGTATGCTTGAATCAACACACAAATGTACCCAAAAAAATCAAAACTTTTGACTGACCAAAAAAAATCAAAAATTTCCGTATACATTTTTTGGAAACGTGTCAAGAGCAAATCAGTTAATCTCAATGCTAGACAATCGAAGAGAAAGAAAGTCCAATTACTCTAAGCATGCCTAAGTACTTCTAAACAAAAATTTGCGGTCCTGCAATTTAACACATTATGCAAATGAGAGAACTATTGTTAAAATAAGTGCTAAATGTACTCAAACCAATGTACAAAATTGTCTACCAACATATACAGCAAATTGTAAGATAATAAGCATTTGAAAATGGGTGATATTCAATGCTCAATAAGAGTCCGCCACATCAATTTCTAAAGCAGCGACGGAGCTATGATTTAGTTAAAAGGGCCTGAAATTTATTGACAAAATCTGTTCAAAAAAAAATTTCCACAAGAGATTTGGATGAAATCACACACAATAAAGGGCATTAATCATTAACAAGTTACAACAAAATCTCAATTTGAAAATTTGTAAATTTTGTGAAGGAACATTTCTATATGGACCAAAATAAGTATTTGTACAAGAAAAAATTTCTCTTTTCTGGATGACTATATATCATAATTTTGTATAATTTATTATTTATGTATTATGAGAAGTTTTTCACTAAATAAGAAGATTGCCACAGTTACGAAGGCATATATAACGTCAATAAAGAATCATAAAATTTCTCATAAGAAAGGGAATAGATTGTCAATACCTATAAAGTAAGATCTACGGGAATATCAGGTTAGGTGGTTACTTTTTTTTTTGGTTAGAGTTAGGTGGTTACTTTACGAGTGATTGAACGAAGGAGGACACTAGCCAATTTTCACCAGAAGAAACGGAGGGAGGAGCACCGCAGGATCTAAGGAAAATATTTTTCGTTTATTCTTTTAATGATATAAAAAAATACTTTTCAAATTATTTATTTCTCACAAAATAAATAGAATCTTATTAGCAATCACAAACAACAATAGATGAAATGGATGTCCATGACTGACCCACCATTTTCGCTTGACATTGGATTAGTTCTATTAGCATCATTAACCTTAAATCCACAACTGTCAATCCGCCCATTAATCAATTATGCTTTATGTGACTTTTATACACCTGATTATGTCCATCTTCCGGTCAAAAGCAAGCAATCCAGCGGCAAAGTTACGGTATTTCGCCTGTGGGGGCAATAAAGAAAGGGCAACATACTTTTGGCATAACCAAAATTATTTCCACGATTTATCAGTTTGATTATTTTATCAATTGAATATTTGATGGTCTATTTATCAATTTATCCTCGATTAATTCCAGTTCGCATTGAATGCTGATACCAATTTTTCCACGTGATCGAGTTATAACAGAGGCTAGCAAAATGACCAACAAACAGTCCACAATTAACCCAAGAAATTCCTTGGCATTAAGGTCATATGTAAGACTTTGGCAAAAGATAAAGAAAACCATTTTGCTGGACGTCTGCAACGTCCAATAGAGAGAACTCCCAAAAGCAGCCGTCCTATTCTCTTGAAAAGAGATATTTTCCCTTGTCATTTCAAAGTATGTGCATCTGCATCCGTTGGTAGTAGGGATGAGGTTGAAAAGGTCGAGTTCTGGACTCATCGTTGGCCGACAAACGAACATCTTCCCCTCTTGTCATTTAGGGGCGCCTAGTATGCTCTCTTTACTTCTCTTCTTTCCATCATTCAACGCCTTTAGTCAGTCAGTCAAAGCACACGCCCTCCATCTATGGGACTAAAACCCTCGTGCTGCTACGTTTTATCGTTCAGATATAGATAAAGATAGAATAGGATAATATAAGATTTAAAATCCTGCAAATATCCTCTAGATAGTTAAAAATCCCATCACATATTAGGCATAATGTAGAATAGCATTGAAAATCTATGAAAAATTTGTAAAGAAGATTCTTGTAATTTAGAAAGTTCTTCGTTTTTCCACCACAACCATTTCAGCAAACGCTGTTGGGGAAGAGCACGAACACCGTTTCCTCCATTGATATGGACGGACAAATCAAGCAAATTGGACTTGACCCAAATTGGCTGCAATTGGTTTTTTCCTGGAGTCCGAGTCGCAGCTTTTTGAAAATCTAAAAACCGAGTTGAGGAGGTTCTGCATTTGTGTGAGGGTGGGTGCGAAAGAGAGAGATGCCAAAGAGAACGACACACATGTTCTGCGCTTGCGTGAGGGTGAGCGAAGACGCCACTCCTCATAATCCCAACTCTCATCTCTTTATTTACTATTGCACGCACCACGGCTCTCACATCCTCATCACTGCTTCTCTCTATATTCTGTGCTTGATTTGGTATTCCCTGTGCTTTGAATGTCTCAGGGAACGGAATTAAATTTGTTTGGAAGATACCCGATTGCAGAAAACACCAAAGAGGATGATACAAATGGTAACGAGTAAATAGATCCAGAGATAAGCAAAAATAGATCGCTGGATGCCATGATGTCGAAGCCAGAAGGGACAAGGAGACAGTGAAGACGGAGAGGTGGAAAGAGATGATCTTGATGGGCTCGAGGAGGGCGTTCTTGGAGGGCACCAGTGGAGGGATGCGCCTCATGTTGATGGAGCCATGGTTATTAAGTTAATTTCAATTTTTTATATTCAATCCAGCTAATTCCACACTCTAACCTGATTTTTTTATCCAGCATCTTATCCGGATCTATCTAGGTTTACCCAATCCAGAAAACGCCACCAAACACAAACTAGAATAATTTGTTATCCTATCCTAATATAAATCCGGGCTACCAAATGTCGGCAATCACAAGAAACTGATCAGTATTCACCCAACTCGATCTCACAAAAGTTTCATTCACCCATCTCTAATGCCAACCAGTGAACCGTGTCTCCAACCATGATAATTCAGTTAACTAGCATTAAAAACTAGGCATAGAGACAGATTTATCATACATATAAATCAACCGGCCGTTGTAATTGTCGAGACAGAAGCGTGCACCAGGGTGCACCGAAAACTGAGGATGCCTACTAAAGGTACCGTTTGAGAGTCCACAACATATTACAAACAGGAAAGAGTGAAAACTGAGGATGCCTACTGAAAATCTAGACACGTCCATCCCACAGGCACTCAGAACTAGCTCTACCACCTTTCAATAGGATCTCAACTTCTTTCGGAGGGTTCAAACTGAGTTTCTGAGCACGCTCCCAGCGAGACAGTCGAGTCATTCCAAGACATGGTCCGTAAGCCATGTTCATGTCAAACTGTCTCAGCACTTCCTCTGCTTGGTCATGATCATCTGCAAAATCATGGGCCACCCACTTTAGTGAACAAAAAGAGTGCTATAACTTTCTTGGGCAGAAGAAGAAATTGTCAAACATTAAGTTGTTTTCTCATAAGCCACCTTCACACTGTTTTATGAGACTTTCTACCAAGCGAGTTTCAGTTTGTAAATTATCATACTTCTATCTGAATTTTCCTCAGAAAACCCAGTAGAGTACGATTAATTGAACCAGTCACTAGTCCACAGGACCCCATGACATTATGACAAAACTAGCATTATGGATGAAATATGAGAGAGAGAGAGAGACAGAGAGAGAAACCTTTCAGGTCAATGGAGCCATGGGATACAAGGGCAGGTGGTTGAGTCACATTAGAACCAACAGTTGAGGCTGGTGATCTTTTGGAAGAGCCCTTCTTACTGGAGGTGGATTTTGGATTCTTCTTCTGCTTGAAGAAACCTTTCATATTGGCTGATCTAGTTGCCATCCTTCAATGCCAAATTGCTGCAGAGAACAGTCAAATGATAATGATGAATTACGAAATATGTAGGAAAAAAAGTGATATTAATGCCATATGCCCGAAATCCAAGAAAGAACTAATATTACGTGGCAATTTAAGGGGAAACAAGTCAGAATTGAACTACAACCAGTGAAGGGTCTCTATAAAGTGAAATTTTAAGATCAAATAGTAAAATACCAATTTTAGTAAATTATGCAGAGGAATTTCCAAATTGCATTGCACAAATTGCATCAGCTAGACAACATAGATGAGATTGAGCCAGCATCTTTCCAAAATAGGAAATATTATCCAGAACTGGACGAATGTTTGAAACGTAATTCTTATTTTAGCTCTACTACTTGACCTACATTAGTTCACATCTCTTCTTTTGAAAATGAGTACACGAAGTTGGTGCATTAGAACCATTAAAAATAGCAGGCTCACTTTGTCAACAAGGTGTAGGCAAGAATTTCAAGGGAAGTAATACTCCTTAGTAAGTTGGACTAAAAGGCGGTAGTTTCATAAAGCTCCTAGTCATAGGACTGATTAATTTCATAAGCAAATAAAAACCAACAATAGCAAGCCAAGAAAACATATATTCCGACAGGAATCTCTAGTAGAAACACCGCACGAAGCTGAAAACCACACCAGCACTAGCATCAAAGTAGATGGTCAACATACAAGGGATAAGTTCACAGCACTTCCAACTAGATTCACTTCAATACTCTGGAAGACTTTCCAGAACAAAACAGAAAACATGCTCCCAAATTCAAGCCGAGACAGATGATGATCCTACCAAGAAAGTCAAAACTATATTGGTCGATACTCGGCATTCACAATCTGCAGAAGCCATAGGCAGGACAAACGGTCCACCATAGAGATCAACAAAACATAGAATTTGAAATCAGATGATTGGCCAACGACAAGAAAGAAATAACATAATAAATTTGAACTATTTGCCAAAAGCAAACCTGCAGTAGTTGTTCATTTTCAGGCGTAAAGCAACGTCAAACCAAAATACCCAACAAGCATTAGCTCTCCCACGACAAGAATAATCATCTGACTACATAGGACTTGGCCATGCCCAATCAACCTATAACTACTCAGGAAAACTATAGCCGAGTCGCGAAGAGCACCGCGACACGAACCTCAAGAGGACAACCCCGGGAAAACAGACCCATACCCATCAAAATATATCATGCCAACAATCAAAGCAGACCGAACCCACTTCAGAAAATGCAACAAAAGCCAAGAGAGCCGCGCACGATGCAGCGAATTCGAAGTATCAGGAATCAAACGACGCGCGAGGACACAAATTCTTCAAGCCGCACGACATTCTTTAACTCCACACGCACGCAGAGAGGGAAGGAGAGAGGGGTTCGGCGATCGATTACCGGAAGCGCTGACGCAGAGACAACCCTTTGAGGGAGAGAGAGAGAGGCTTTGGGCGGAAGAAACTGGAACTCGGGAGAGTGCTAATTCAAAATTTCAAATTGCAAGGAGTGCAGAAGACGGTGTTTTTGGGTTTTTTCTCTATTAATATACTCTTTGCGATGATTTTCTTCTTCTTTTTTATATTCGTTGGCTCAGCCCTTCACAATCCCCATCAATTAGGGGATTTAGCATTTTTAGTGTCAAGGCTAATTTTTTTGTTAATTGTTTAAATGGTTGCAATTGTTTTGAATCTATTTTATCAGTATTATCTTTTATTTTGATGGGATTGTTGGAATTGCTGTGATGATTTCATCAACTTTATATCTTTGAATCGTAAAAGATAGAACAATTCTTTATTTCCTTCATTTCTTATTATTAATAAGATCACACGAATCAATCATAAAACGATATGCGATAAATCTCAAAACACACGATAATATGCATTGTGAATGTCATATTTACCCTCATCACAGCTCTGTCTTTTAGCATACTATTTATCAACCGTCTTTTAGCACACTATTTATCAACTACATAAGTTAACACGGTCGCAAAAATATGCCTTAAGACACATAAACACAAATTACCAGCCCTACGTATCACTTCGTTATTTTATGTCGGCGGGATCACCTTCTCGCAATCTTTATGATGTCATTAGATAATTATGCAAGTGTGGAAAAGCATGATTGTCATGAGGACTACCATGATGCGTAATAAACCTGAGTGAAGCCCAATCTCAACCCTTGACTTTCACAAGTCCAACGACAGAGACGACAAAGAGGATTCTGTGTCTTGGTTCGAAGTCTCGAGTTCTGGAAATCCTGGATATGGAAAGAACACCAAGGTACTTTATGCCCTAATAATACATAGCATTATTTTGGAAGTTTTCACTCATTAACAGCAGAGATTCATAGAATTTTTCTCATTGGACCTGAAACAAAAGGTTCAAAGAAAATCAATCGAATCGAACTGTCGAAACCTCTCAAAGAGGAATTCCAACATAGCACGACAAGACTCTTGAGATAAAAAGAAGTGTTCCAGAGAATCCACTTCAATATACTCAGATCCTCATGCACAACCCCGGCCTAGAAAGTCCCAACACCTAGGTATCTGCACAAAACCTAACTAAATAATATCCCATGCTCGTTCAACAATTTAAACATTTCTACCAACTGAAAACTTGAAGCCAGCGGAGTCCCTACTGCCTGCCGGTTCTCCTCTGTGCTGCTAATTTGGCTGCAACTTGTTCCTCGGACAATGGCAAGTAGTATATCCGGGGAGAGGCTTTGGTCTTCTTGAAGAGAACATCTAGAGTGACGATGGTAGGGTCAACTTTCTCAGAAAGTGGAGGCGGCGGCGGCGGCGGGAGGGGTAGCCGATCCCTTTCTTGTGAAGCCTTTGCTTGCGGGTGTGGAAGAGGTGGTGGTGGAGGCAGGTGCTGCTGCCTAAGAGGCAGTTGGCGGGGAGAAGGCTGGGGCTGCACCGTAGGTGGAGCAACAGCAGTCGGACCAATATTAAGAGGTGTGGTCGGAGCTGAATCCTGTGGAGGTGCCGATTTAGGTGTTGGAGGAGCCTCCAGCCGTGCTTTTACCTCTTGGGGGTCAACAAACTCAGCCACAAGTTGACGTCCACCGTTCGGGGGCCATTGAAGGTTATACACAGCATTTCGCGTCTCAGTGGCTTCTTCAACGGAGGAATACTGATCAACAAAAAAGAAATTAACACAAGAAATCCATAAGGTTCACTCTACTCTGCCACTCAAAGTGCATAAACGTAAATCCTTAACCACACAGAGAGAATAAGTGAGATCTTACCGTAACGTAGCAGTGGGTCTTAATCTGGTCCATCCAGAAGCTGGTAACTGAACCAGTTTTTCCCAATAGCTCTTGGACAGCTTTCAGGGTAAAGGGACGCAAAAACCGATCGATTCTGAGGGAAGTAGTTGGAGGTTTTTGTGGTGGTGGAACTGTCCCCAAAAATTTAAAAAAACAAACAAAAACAAACAAAAAGAAATAACTTTAAGCATGATAAACTAACTTAAACAGTGTCAATATAGTGAAATTACAGATATTTACCAGTACGTTCCTTAGGCGTGTCATCAGTAACTGCAGAGTTAGATTTAGAGAAGGTAGGCCTAAAAGAATGGGCCTGGGCTCCGTCCCTAGGTGTTGTTACAGGTGTAACATTTGAACGCTGTGGTTCAACATCTTTGAGGCTCTCAGATTTCCACCTACGCTGCCTCTTTGCAGGATCAGTACTTCCGTTGCCGCCTTGATCTGAAAAAAGCAGGTTATCAAATCAGAATGATCTACAAAGCTTGATCTTTATCAAGCATATTGTTTTATCGTATGGCTTTAACAGTTTGCATGTGACAAGACAAACAGCTCCTGAGCTTTTGGATGATAACCTTAATAAAAATATTGAAATTCATGCATGCACGCATGCAAAAAGGAAAAAGAAGAACAAAAACAAAAACAAAAAACTTTGCAGCCAAAGATTAAGTACGCAAACATAAACAGCAGAAAAAGAGATATTAAAATTGATACTTAGCAACTAAATCAAACAAGATCTGCATTGTTATACAAGTTGAAACACATCAAGACACTAGACAAGTTACTCACGAGCGAGTGTCCACCAAGCATCAAGAATTTATTAAGTACTTTCCAATACAGTCTCCACCTTAGTGTGATGATTACAAAAACTGATTCTTATAAAGCAGTATCACAATGGTATGAGAACTCTCACTTCTTAAAAACTCCAAAAAACATCTCCATCAGCAATCAACTATCCACTCTAAACCCTATATTGATTAAAATATTCTTGATTGCTCCAGAAACAGCTGTTTTCTTGATTAATTACATTTCCAATTTGCATCTCCTTTATCTTCATGTGTAGTCAAGTCCCTAATATTTTCCTCTACGAGTTGGTCCCTCCTTTTCTCTCTTGATCAATTATATCTTACTAGATATTGTTTGATGAGCAAGTGTTTGGACACTAAATTTTTGCAAAAAAGTAGTAGAATCCAATTAAGCAACTACTGATCAATTTATTGCGATGCTCATCAGCAAGCTGACTTGCACAGAAGCCCAAAATGGGAAGTCTCAATAATAGATAAAAGTACAACGCAAACTCAAACTGCCCAGAGATAAATCTCTCTAATAATCAAAAATTTTGTTCAGATTCAGAAATCTGAAGACGCTAGATATACTGTCCGAAAAATCCGCCAGATTGGTGCAAGAATGTCAGGCAAGTGACATGGTTAATCAAGGAATGCAGACAAGCATGAGAGAAATTGCTTCATCAAAGCAAGTTGAAAACTTTTTCTTCAAAAAAGGCATACCAAGAATCTTTCTTTTCTCTGCAAGCAGAGGCTGGCCATTTCTCTCCACACTGACATCCTTCATGTCAGCATCACCCATGATATCAACAGGGCTTTCCTCCTTAACAGGTGTGACTTCCTTTTTCTCACTTCCACCTCCAACTTCATCAGAGACAGGCTTCGAATCAATGTGCTTACTATCCAACACGTCTTCATCCAGTGAATCATCACCTGAACTTCGATCTAAATTTAACTTTTCCGAGTCCCCCACATCCGTAATCTCATTGATTTTGTTCATGTCTGCATTTGCAGCATCAATGTCTTCTTTAACCTCAACAGCTATCTTGTTCTCAGGTGGCTCTTCAACATCCATAAGATGTGATTCGCCACCAACTGGGACAACATTGCTAGACGATGGTTCCACTTCCACCATCTCCGGCTTAACATCTAGCTCTAATTTTACATTATCAGCAATTATATTATCCTTAGATTCATTCTTTTCATTAATTGACACAGAATCAGCAGAAATAGAATCAGATCTTACTTGAAACCCTAAAGAAGGGCTGACCTCAGATACCTGGTTAGTTGGGGCAGGTGAATCAAGGACGACATCCTCTTGCGGAGCCTTCAAATGCTCACTCTCCAGCTCGATTTCTGAATTTCTGTTCTCCTCCTTTGTCTCAAGATTTTGCAGATCTTGGTCACTTGATGTCACATCAGGCATACTGGTCACGGTGATTGGAATGCTGGCTTCGACAATAGTAGGAACAACCGGCTCATCCACTTTCCCCAAAACTGGTTCCTCCTCCCCTTTGCCCAAATTACCAACATTTGTACTTTCCCCTTCTGGAGCAGGTGGATCTAGGACTGGAAAACTGTCATTGATGTCAATCTGAACTTTAGCATCAACCTCTCTCTGATTTCCATCATCACCAGCATTAGAAACCAACTCGTCATTATTTTTATCACCATCGTCCACACTTTTTGCACTTTGAAATGCAACAGGATCTGTTCCATCTTCACCAGCATTAGAAACCAACTTGTCATTATTTTTATCACCATCATCCACACTTTTTGCACTTTGAAATGCAACAGGATCTGTTCCATCTTCAGTACTAATTCCGGGCTGTGGATCTGACCTAAATTCAGTTTCCACTTGCTTCTCTTTTTCAGCATTTTCCCTTTCAATATTAACTGCTTCAGCCAAGCGCCTTACCAAGTCATCCTTCAGACCTCTTGTAGTCAACTTCCGTCTCTTAAGCTCTTCCTTCAACTCTGTAACCTTCCACTGGTCAATAGGCCGGTTGCCAAGAATCGGATATGATGACATCTTCTAGAATTGCAAATTTTTCTTTTATCTAGATATGACTGACCATTCACAACCTATCAAATTACCAACACGCAAAATTAGTCACTATCTAATCAGATTCCAGAAGTAAGATGACATAATATAACAACATTTGTCCTTACTCAACATCCTCTAATGCAACATGAAAAAAGGCAAACAAAACATGCAATTGAAGCTGTTCTCCAGTTAAGTACAACATTCTAGCTTACGCAGTAGAGTAGTAAAAGAGTCCATTTCTTCAAATCAATTCTATCAACTCAATATGTCAGCTCCTCCTCATGATTAGCGCCACTAACCTTAGTAAGATTGCCAAATAATCCAAATTGGAATGTCTCAGGGCAATTGATAGATAGGTATTCCACAGACCAAAATCCAAAGAACATGAAGCCATATAAGATCATTCTTACGCTACATTACACAAGTTAATAGTCACACTAGCTAGTCCAAATCAGAAATAAGAGTATTATCAGCCCATCTACACCACCAACAATGAAACGGATTCTCCATACATGCCAAAATCAAGTTAGATACAAATGTCCCAAAATGCAGAAGCTTTGATGCAACTAAACAGTTAAGGCATCCAGTAAAAAGGACATACTAGCCCCTACAGAGACAGAGAGAGAGAGAGAGAGTACAGTAAAAATAACAATACCCACTAACTAATATTACGAAAGAAAGCAAGTAATAACAACTAAGCTAAATTAATTCATTCGCAAAGCCAAAACTGCAGATTTGTGAGTAATAAATCATGACTAAAAATTTCCTATAAAAAAATTTTCCAATGGCACATCCCAAAATACGCCCGATGTGTCCAAATAAAATACACAGAGTAGACATACGAGCCACAGAGAAAAAAAATGCAAAAATTTCCATATTGCCTATGTAAGCATCAAAATATGTGTATCATTACATTTCAGATTACATTTTCTGTACTAAGTTACTCAAAATAAAGTACACATTAGCACCCAGAGAAAAAGCTCAAAACTTTAAAGGCTCAAACATAAGACCACGGAAAACGATGAATGACGAGCCCGTCTACACTGATAACCAGACATGGTGGGTAAAAATTCAGCCCAGAACTTGCTTTCGCGAGAATTTCTTAAGATGGCACTCAATCATCACAAAATTCCCATCTAAAATTTTCCCAGAATCCTTGCACCGAAGCAAGCAAACAAAACAATGATCCAATACCATCTTCACAGAAGAAAAAAAATAGCGAAACCACGAAAACACACCATGCACAAACGAAGACATTCGCACATTGAGACTAGAGAGTCACAAATGTCAAAAAGAATAACAACCCGTAAACAATGAAGGAACCAACCATCTCCTCGTAAACAGTGACCCACAACTTACTGGAAAGTCCGCCCCGGAGTCGACAGATTCGACGACGCGAAACCCTAATTGAGCAGCAGAAAACCCGCCTATCACCAAAATCCAACGGAGAAATCGCAAAACCCAGGAAACAGCGCCACCCAATCGGAGCCCAGGCGAGAGAGTATCGAGCCTCCGAGCTCAAACCCCGAGCTCCCCCACCACACCCTTCCGCTGGCCTGTAAACAGAAAACACAACACTCTAAAACCAGGCAGGGGGAAAACGCAGCAGAGAAAAACGCACAGCACGAGAGGCGAGCGAGGGGGCGAATCGGAATCTGCCGCGGGACGCGGCGGCGGATCGTCGGCGGCGAGCGGCGGAGGGAATGGCGGATTTTTTTTCACGGCGATTGCGGACGCATATTTCTTTTTTTTTTTGGGGAGGACGATTTCTAGGGTTTCTTCTGCTCTGGTTTTTTTTTGCGAGTTTCGCTTATGGAGGAGCGAGAAGAGTGGGCAATCCGAAGGCTGACGGTAATCTTTTGGACCCGGAATGCCCAGATTGCCCTTTTTCCATCGGGTAAGTGATGCCTCCTTCTGTACCCTTGCTCTGGGCATAATGGTAATTTGAAATTTTCCACTTTTTTTTCCTGGCCGTGAGTGGTAATTTGGTAAAGAAGCTTTTTTTGGGTAGCGAGAAAAGGAAATGGAAATAAGTATTTTCGTGTCACAAAAAATCATCTAGAATCTACTTAACCTTAAATTGATTACCCTTGAGCTTAGGATAAGGATCATAAATCAATATCCGTGATGGTGAGATCTGCATCCCAAACTAACTTCGTGTTATTTTTGGTTTCAGGGTAAGCAGATTCCATATTAGGAACCTAGAAATCTACCTAATCAGGATTGGTTCTTGATTTTTGGGATTGGGAATTGAACTGACCAAGTTTAAGGTTGATCCGAGGACCAAGCTTGACATAAAGTAATATAACTATATTTTATGAAAACATAGGTTAAGAGATTGATGGAATTTCCACTCTTCTAATGTTAAAAACCTTTTTTCCAACATAACCATCATTTCTAACAAAAATAAGGAAAAGCTAAAAACCAATTCTCAGGTAAAAGGGTTGTATTCGTTTCATTCAAAAATTTATGACAAAGGAAAATATTTTTCATAAAAATCATTTCCAAGAATAATTGTTATTTTTCATTTATTTGATAATTTAAGGGAAGTGATATCCTTCTTATTTGAAGAGGATGTCATTTTCCCTGATCTAAACCTTGTTGTTCTTAATGCATGAAAAACATTTTCTATAAGGCAATTACTTTTTCATTGTCCAAATATATCGAAAAATCGGAAAATAATTTCTAAAAAGGATCCTTGAAATTTATGGTTTAAAATTAGGAATCAAACTGGTCAAAGCTGCCCAATTTTTTGCCTAGGAACATATGAGGCCCTCTTGTGAGCCGACCTAAAATCGGTTAGGTACGATTGCAACTAACTTGATGCATTTGTTTCACATAAAAATACAATGGATCATTTATAAGAAAAATGACTAATTTTCTTTTATACTATAGTTGCAACTTAACAATCTTTTGTGTTAGCTCACTTGCGAAGATAATTTTTAAATTGCCCAAAGCTACTAAAAAAGCTAATTTATATTGCCCATCTCAGACTTAAAATACCGACAAGCACAATTTTTATTTTTCATTAAAACAGTGTATTCTGAAAAAAAAGTGAACTGACATGAGAACGGCTTAGCAGCTCGGCATTTAAAAAGACACCTCTCATGCATTTCTCTATAACAACTAGAAACGCATGACTGGGGCATCAAATCACGATATCAATGAGGTTGTCTACTCCTTAATTAAGGTTCGTTTATTTCGGGATAAATAAATAATTTAAATTATGATTTATCTTATATTATTTATAAAAATGAGTGAATGAAATTTTTTCTTCATTCATAAAATTTTTTTGACATAAATTTAATCGATAATGCAAACACTTTTCATTAATTTATTATTTTAAGCAATGCAAATGATCATATTTAAAATATATATATATTTTCAATTATTAAATGAGACGCATGACATGAAATTTTCCCAGCAAAGAAAGAATGTTGCATGGACCTATGGGCTCAAGCAATTCTATCGAGATTCCGCAAAAGTAAAAAAAAAAAAAAAAAAAAAACCATAGAAAAATGCTTGACCGAAACAGAGATATGCTGAGGCACGATTTTTAGCTAAAAATTGATTTCTCAATTTCTATTTCATAGATGAGGTTTTGAGCAAAGAAACGCGTTCGATAACGATTCAAAATTTCTATTTTTAAGAGCGGTAACAACCGACATTTGGTGGCCGAAGTTCGACATCCGGCGACCGATGTTCAAGCATCTAATGAACAACGACGGCGGCCGAAGTCCAAAGTCCGACCGACAACCGGCATCCAACTTCCGGAGTTCAACATCCAATGTTTGACATTCGAAGTTTGGCGACCAAAGGACAATGACAAGTGGTCATTGGCCGAGTCCGATGGCGGGCGATCGACATTCGGCGGCCATTGGCGAGTAGCGGACATCCAGTGGTTAGTGGTGAGCCTCCAGCATTCAACAATTGGCAATGAGTGGCCAACAACCCGTGGGAGTTCGGCATCCAACGACTAGCGTTTGGAGACGAGCGATTGGAGTTTGGTGGCCGGTGGCTAACGTTTAGTGGCTAGTGATCAACGGCTAGTGGCGGGGGTTGGTGGTGGCCGGCTAGCCGACAACCGACGGTAGGCATTGGGCATCCCACGGGCGGCAAGTGGGTGATAAGAGTGAATGATGAGGAAAATTTTAATTTGTCATTTATGTTCCAAAAATAGAAAAACTAAAAATTTTAATTTTTAATTTATGCTCTAAATCTATTTATGGAATAGAAATTCGTTTCAAAAATAGAAAAATAAAATTGTGTTACGAAACGAATTTACATTGCTCCTAACCGTTCAGGAAAATAAAAATATAAAGAAATAGAGAAGCGGAAATGTTGTCATGCACGTGCCCTTAGAGCAATAACAAAATAAATAAATAAACCTTATATATCTAGTCGCATTCGATTTCCCAGAAAATGTAGCAAATCCTTCATAGTCACACAACTCATGCTTTTGAAATGGGACTTTTGGGTTTTTATTTATGGATGCAAGCTCGTCAAGTCGAGTCGCGAAATTCAACCAACTCAATTCGTCTCAAGTCCAAGTGGCTCGACGAATAGACTTGGATCGAAGTTCAGAGGTACCTGGATCGAGTAGCTTCCAAGCTTTTGTCCAACAGGAGAAGGTTGCATCTTGATTATCTATTTATCGATGGAATAAATTAGCAATTTGTCGGCTCAGTTCTCCCAGTTGAAAGACATCCTACGTTCAAATGATGCTATGATTCATCCGATGTACTTTCGGAATATGGGTTCGCTGTGAAGACTTTGAGCTTGTAATAAATTCACCTGCAAATTGAGTAATCGAGATAATTGATGGTCGCGTGAGTTGAATAACGTGATATGGCTTAAGAGGTGTGCCAATGCCCGGCACAATCGAGCTAAGTCGAATTAACTCTTAATTACTCGAGCTCAAGCCCAAGCGCATGCCGATGATGTAGTTTCCAAGCACCGTATTATAACACAATACTCATTGGCTAGGATTATTGTCCAAAATGTTCTAAACCTACTATACAATAGCCAATTCAATTTTAAATATTTTAATTATGCTTATTTAACCATAATTTATTTTTTTAATGATTTGCCAATTCATTCTCAACCCTATTATTTGTTATATCGGCATATCATCAAAAGATTTATGACTAAATTAGCATAATTAAAAAGTCTAAAGCTTTGTTATTTTTGCGGAAAAAGTGACGTTTTTGGAAAAGTCATTTTCCATGAGAAAAAACAATATTTTCCAATGTTGAAATTAAAAAAAGCGCAGAAAATATTTTCCCCCATTTGTTTATTTGATTTGATTTTCCTTTGTACACTTCTTTTGATTTTTTTGATTTTTTATTTTCTTTTCTTTTGAATTTTAAATTATTTTCATTTTTATTTTTATTTTTCACTTTTTTCTTTTCTTTCTTTTTCTTTTCCTTGATCGGTCACCAACCATAACGATGGGTGGTGAGATTCACCATAGGGCAAGGCTTGGGCTTCACAGCTCTCTCGTAATGCTAGAGCGTTGCTAATCTGGGAGGCCAGAGCCTCGTGCCCTTTAGCAAAGCTTGAGCGCCACTGATCTAGGAGGACCAAGTGACGCTTGAGCATCGTCGATCTACAATGCTTGAGCCTCGCTACCCAATGGTGACTCTGGAGCATTACCTATCTACGAGGCCTAAGCCTCACTATCATCTAGCAAGCTCAAGCTCGCCAATGGCCGGTCGCTAGTGACCAACCAAATAAGAAGAAAAAAGAAAAAGGAAAAAAATAATTAAAAATTTGTATTTTAAAAAGGTAAAATTAAATAAAAATAATTAAAATGAGTTATGTATGCTTTTAAGAAAGTGGAAGATATTTTCCTCAATTTGATGGTATTTTTTTTCCATCGGCTGAAAATATCTTTCTCGATTAACTTACTTTTTGTAAAGCGAACATCAGAAAATCCCAAAAACGTTTTTTTTTGGAAGTTATTCAAAACGAATGGAGATTAAAGATCATCACTACATTTAAGATAAAATCAACACAATTGAAAATTTTAGAATTAAATCGGCCTCCACACAATAGATTTAGGACTTTCTTACAATTCGACCTTTTCAGCCCGAACCTCTTCCGATCCTCCGAATAAAGCAGTCTGAGACGCAGCCCCAACAAGGTCAAAGCATTTTAGTATGGATAGCTTCTCTGTATATGCGTGTGTAAAAGGTCGAAATCCGTTCAATCCTCTCTCTACTCTCAATAGCAAAGTGCCTTACATGGGTGCATAAGAGATGGAAAAGGAGAATTCACAATGTGTTTTGGACAAGAAACTTTTGCAAGATTTCTTCACCTGAGCAGAACTCCTACTCACTCCCACGCCTTTTCTTTTCTCCATCGAGCGCACTCGCCGGCAGATGCACAAAAGTTTCGAACAACCTACGCAAATAACTGCTGCGTGGCAGGGAGCAGCTCAACATGGTCCGCGAGTAGAATACTAAATGGCTGCCGTCACTCCATCTGCAAGCTTTATACCAGTAAATACAGAACCATAATGAAAGCTACAACACTCAACCAATTCAAGCACAGAAACGTCCCGCTGTGACATGAAAGCTGATCCTACCGAACCTGCAAATTAAAACTTCTACATATACAGAGCAGAAGCCGCCCAAAAAGATGAAAAGAAAGACAGAAGACTGTTGCAGTGAAAGCACGGACAGACCATAGTCAACAACAGCTACTCGCTCTCTTCTTCACTGTCCTGGAGGACTAAATGATTCATATTCCTCTCAAGAGGTGGAAGCCCGTCTTCAGAATCGCATGAGTCCTTGTCCTCATCCTCATCCTCATCGTGGGATTCCGTGGCTGTCCCTGTGGAGGCAGAGTGAACACAGTTAGATTATGAGATCATATTCAAATGATTGACTGTTTTTAGGGCAGTTCTTCGTGACTAGCAAAGAAAGAAGCACTGGATCATTGTTAACCCCTTGATTCCCCTCTATCAACGGACTATGTGAAACAAATTGAGAAAAACTAATGAATCTCTCGTCTTCCTCTTGTTTCAGTGTGCAACATCTCCTTGTCATACAATTCCCAAAAGTGTCCCCACGATATAAAAGGGAACGCAAAAGCCATTTGCTGCCACATACAAGTGAGAGATGTGGACTAGAGTATCCATGTATACACAAATGGAAAGTAACCAAGCTTCTTAATCTCAAGCTCATCTTTATGTATAACTCTAATCAAGTCAAGCTCGAGTATTTGGAATTTTTATTCAAGTCGAGCTCAAGCCTAATTTTTTATACTTGACTGAACTCGAGCTTGGCACTGCATCGACTCGACTTGACTTGATTACACCCTTAATCTCCACTGACAGTCCACTGGCGATCGAGAGGACTGAGCTGTTTGCTTCATGATGCTGTGCATCCAGTGCTAAAACGTATGAACTCAAATTGTCATCATCTAGAAGTCAACAGTGAAATAAATTTTCAGAAAGCAGCACATACCGATAAGCATTACGACTGACGTACTCTAGAAGGCTGTGCGATAGAAAAAAACAGTACACAAATCAAAATTGCAGCATATGGTGAACAATCTTAAAAGTCATCTGACAAGGTCAGATAGAACTCTTTAATAGTTGCTGAACTTGTCAGGTCCATGCAAAGGAACCTTTCACATAATCAACTCCTTTTTTGTGAGCAAACATAGCGGAACTAGCTCAGCCAGAATGTACAGGGTTCAAAGTTTCTCATATATTCTTCATGATTCCTCATTAGTAATGCCATAAAATTTGTACCATAACATAGTAACAATTTGCTTGCATGACTCTCCTCTAATATGGCTCTTAAGCGACAAATAGAAGGCAGAGTTTTAAATCAACAAAGGAGAATACCCTCTATGTCGGCAGGGACCTTCGGAATTTCTTTCTGTTGAGAAAGCCATGAATTTTGGACCGAAATAATGTCAGCACCATTTTCACATTGAGAATATGCTTTGAGAAGTTCCCTGCATCAAAATAAACCCCCAAGCTGGTTATAAAATTGGTTATGAAGGCAATATGCAATTAATGCACCATATCAGCAGGATCTCCCCTCAAAAAGTTATTAATGCACTGTTCTTTTTCGATAATCTCACAACTAACCCTTTCTTCCTCAGAATTTGTGACAGGCCAAGCTGGCTTTCTATCAGTGTCTCAACAATCTCAGTGATTCCACTGTGATTGTGTAAATGATGGAAGAGATGTAATCCTATTATTATGCTTAAAAGAATCCCCACACATTTAGCCCAACCAATGACAGCACAACCTAATACCCAGCATCTATGTTTTCGAAATCAGACTGGAGTAAGACCATGTGAGGATTCATGAGTCCACTGATGGAGCCATTGGCCCAATAACATTTCTTTTAGGGGCTAAAGATGCTACGGGTGCATTTGGTTCAATATTCTCAAGGAGCTTTTGGCTTCCAAAGTCCCTTGGGGAAATGTTGGACTGTTTGCAACCATTTTGAATTAGCTTTCAAGTGAAAGCTAGCATTGGAAAGGTTAAAAGCCCAATGCTAGGAGGGATTAGTATCAAGCTTTCAACATTTGGTTAAATACTGAAACTCATTTTTTTCTTCCAAAACTACTCACACCCATCCTTCAAATTTTTGATTTTGCCCTCGTTATTATTTTTTAAATACTAAAAAATCAAATATATATATAAATGCTTAAAAAATCAAATATCTATAATTTTTTTCTTTTAACAAAAAAGGGACAAACCCTTCACCAGCTCGGTGAAGAGCTACGGCCGCCAATGACCTAGATCTGGCGCTGAAGGCTGTCAGTTGAGGTTGCCCAACCTCCGACGAGGCTTGTGTGACCTCGAGCGACCTAGGCGGTGTGCGACCCTCACCAAGGGTTGCTTGAGGTTGGGCAACCTCTAGAGGCTCTCGCCAAGGTCACATGACCCTCACCAGAGGTTGCCCAATCTCAGGAGACCTCAACCAACGATTGCTAGCACCATATTTTGGCTCACCGGCAACTATAGCCATTGGCTGAACTAGCGAAGGGTTTGATCTTCTTTTTTTTTTTTTTTTAAAAACTATATATATTTGATCTTTTAACATTATTGTCAAAATTTATATTTAAAAAGCTGCAAATATTTTTTTTTCAATTTTAAACAAATAAAAATTAAAAAACTAATATTACTCACTCAATGTGCTTTTCAAATGTGTTCTCTACCAAATGGCACTTTTATCAAAGTTGATTTTCAAAACAGTTTACCAAACGGCCTTTACATTTACCCAAAGTCTTTTAAGACTAAACTGCTTTGCATTTTCACAATGAACTTTCAAAAAGTTGAATCAAACGCACCCTAAACCTAAAGGCTCTTGACCAAACTGGCATCTGCTCTAGGTGACATAATCTCACTCATTGGCTTCTTAAGGGGATAAGTTCAATTCCCTTCTCCTTTCATTTGCAAATTTGTGTAAAGTGTATACACATATAGAATAAGTAAATATGCCTCATTACTAAGAGAATGCTCTGAATTGAAGCCTTGATAATTTGTAGACTATTTCTTAACTGTTGAAAAAGCAGGGGTTCAGGTGTTTTTCTTCACAAGCTCTCTTAAGTTTTACCAAAGCCTTGTCTGGCTGATCAGCCAACTACCTCAACAGGGTCCAGTGCTCTCTTAAGTTTTAGCAAAGCCTTGTCTGGCTGATCAGCCAACCATATCAACAGGGTCCAGTGGTCCACTTGATTCGCTAGTACCCTGAAGAAGCAAATTCGTTTGGACTCAAATGTGGGTCCGAAGCCCAACTGGTTGGAATGGCTGGACCTATCCAGTACTAGAAGAAGACCCAAGAATATAGATCCACAACAAGATTGCCACAGGGAACAATGCCTCCACAGAAATCATCACCTCTTTTAAAGATCCCTTCCCCCCACCCCACATGCATACAAAAAGAAAAGAAGACAAGAGTAGACAAATGAAAATAGAGGAACAAAAATAAACCTCCATGCAATCACCCATGAGAGAGAGAGAGAGAGAGAGAGAGAGAGAGTCAAGTACCTATTTAGAGAAAGAAAAGCATGACCCCACTTGAACTTTCCCAGCAACAAATTTGCAGTTTCCTCTTCTCCACTGTGAATGAACATGAAAGGATGAAACAAGTACCTACCCTTGTGAAATTTATCACTTCTACAGATTGAGAGAAAAAACTGAACAGTGAAATACTGTTGAAACTTAAATTTCCACAGAAAAATATAGTATGGCAACCTCCCACTAGGATAAAACACAGGTTAAAGAACTCAAAAATGATATGCCACTGGCCAAAGGTAAAAGTCCATTAGAAAAAGGAATGAATTGTTCTCTTCCTAAAGTCTAAACTAGTGGGCAATGAAATTTAAACCCCACAACTTGGAAACTGTTTAGCTCGATTGATAGGAATCTGCACAGACATATTCCATCATAAAAAGGGTTCAAGTATTACTCATAAGTCTCTGATCTAATGAAGGTAAACTTCTAGTCCACCTTTGAGCATCCCATATACTCAAGCACAAATTGGAGTTAGTCATTTCACTAAGCCAACAAGTTCGATGAGTCTAATAGTTCCTCTATGGGAAGATGAGGAATTTATGCCTGCTCGGCAACTTCAAATACATGCAATTTCAAAGTTATCGATGACATTAATATCAACACAATACACAGACTACTCCAGTGGCCATATGGCAATCATGTGCCCTTGCAAAATCATTTTCGAGACAGTTTTCAGAAAGATCAACACCATTCAGCTCGTAGTACACGAGTGTCTAAGAGATGGTACGAGGATCCAAACTATGGCATTTATAGTATATTGTATCATTATCCATGGTATAGATATAGCAAAAGGAGCGGAAAAACATTTCCTTTGAGAAGAATGTAAATACCATATTATGAGAGCGGCAGACAATGCCTCAACACAAGATAGCTCACACGGTCGACCATAATTTACTGGATTAGCTGCTACAAGCCATGGCACTGCAGTTACAATAGATATGTTACTTTCAGGAAAGGAGTATGATATGACAGATGAATTTAATGAGGCTTGCATGGGATGTGAATTACTGCGAGGAAATCAAACCTCAATAGAATAAAATCAACCTTCAGGATAAGTTAAATCATCAAGAGAAGGTTAAATTTTATCTAGTGTAAAGTGTGAACAATACTTTTGATGGTATAATTACAGCAGATAGTTGCATCTATTTTAGCAGTTTCACAACATTTAATAAGTTAACTTGATTCACAGCTAGAAAACAGATTACCTCAGTAACTGCCTTTCTAAAAAATTCACACGTTAATTACAGACTGCAGATCCTTGAGAAAGAAACATCTGTGAATACTTTGCTAATTGCTAGTTCACATGGTTCCAGCCTTTATACGAGTCGACTTAAACTTTACCAATTAAATAAACTCATACAGTCTCGATTCAGATATTTCTCTTAACCCAAATAATTGAATTGGTTTAATATTAAAATAAAAACTCCAAAGACACCAAAACACAATAAGAACTGTTAAGAAACAGCTTTTTTTCTTATTGCACTGTCCGAGTCCTTTAATGATGTCAGGAAGCTAAGTTCACAAGGTATTTAGCTAAAAACAGATGAGCCATAACTAGAACCACTTACTCAGAGAAAAGGTCCTTTATTGTTGTACACATTGTATGTCATGTGCTGTAGCAACATGCATCAACATCATATTCTTTGAAAGCCTAAATTATCACATAAGAAAAGAACAACTGGACAGACAGCACTTGACTAAACATAAATTTGAAGAAGATATTAATGTCTAGTATATTCAACAATTCCTTTCCTTGTCAACTATTGTTGATCTTCAATGGTGAAGATTGACAACGGTTACCATGAAAAGCAACAAATTCATAGGAAAGAAGTCAACACATTGCTAAAACAGATGAAAACAAATACACGAGATTCCCAAACATTCAGATAAATCCATGGAGAATATGTACTCCAACACCAAAATCCACAAGTCTGTATAGACTGCAGCTACTGTGTGACATGTGATTAATCAGAAAATAAAATTGACAAGTGAAGGACCATACAAAGGCGTGGAGAAGAACACCGCAGTTTTATGAATGGTACATCACTCAAGCGTGCCCACGAACAGTCAACAACAGCCAATCCTTTCCTCTTGATTAAGTTGTAGTCTTCTTTCGAGACACACTGTTTCCCAACAGGACTGTACGAAAAATAGTAAAAGAGTCAGTGTATCCGTCCAGGATAAGATAAAGCTTTTATGAATGCAAGCATAGGATGGTTCCAAATTATAGATTCCAAGAAGTGCTTTTGCTTGTTAGTGGCTCTAAGACTTGAACGAAGCACGCTAGAAGCTTCGATTTTTTAGACATGCCAGCTACAAGAGATCAAAGACATTGATCTAGTCAAATTATCTAAACATTTGATTTAAAAATTAAATTAGCTACATTTGGTCAGAACATATTAAACAGCACAGCTCCATAAGCATATGTGACACCTACAAGACAAAAGGTATGATAAAGCACACGTGAACTGTTAATGAGTGTATTAGGTTAAAAGGTATTCTTGTCTTTCTGTACTACCATTATATATTCTATATAGAGTAGGATGCCACAATGGATGAAAGATTTTTCACTTTCTCTCTTCTCTCTACTCTTCACTTTTCTCTTGTTCTTATCTTTTTTGACATAGCAACAGAGAATTCAAAAGAGAAACTGAAGGCTCCTTCATACGCTCATGAACATATAATGGTAGAACAAAAAGGCAAGAACACCCCAAAAACTCATAAACATGAACCATTAGAAAGATCCTTAAATACCTCAAAGCAATGCCACCAAACCCACTATTCACGCGTAGCTCCTGCAAGGGTTTTTTCATCAATCAAATCACCGACATTTAATAAATAGTTTATCTCACAGGACTTCACAAGGTATTAAGCATCATCTTTAAATCATGAGTAATCGTGCAAATAGCATCTTATCAATTATAATATGTCCAACTAAATCATATACCATTAATGCGGATTTGCAGGGAAAAAAGCACCTATTCAGCATATTGCCTCTATGTCAGGCAACTTTAGTTATTTCTTTCTGCTAGTTTTATATCAGTGACCTGAAAATCAATATGTGATGGTTCTATACAATTCCTGGCTCGTTCAGTCAAAACAAGACAGATAAAATCATAACTCAAGAGAATTTTACCAAAAAAAAATCATAACTCAAGAGACTAATTCTATTTAAGCACTTATAAAGCAGCGAAAGTGTATTCCACCTCAAGCAATATTGGACCTCAAAAGAGCAGCTTAAATCCATCAATAGATTGCAATCTCAAGGTTTTAGCAACTACAGCTATCCCTCTCTGGATGGGCTAGTTCGAAAGAAAAGAAGGCTCTTTGACTTGGGTGCTAGGTTGAGATGATTAAGAAAGAAAGCGCAAAGAATGGTCTGAAATTTCATCTCAATCTTGCGGAGGTAATGCTTCACTGCTCCTAAGTCCCAGAAAGGGCTTCATACCTCCAACAACCCAACTACCAAGCTCTAATAAACTAACTGATACAAAGCGAGCAAAAGACACTAACTGTGAGCTCTACCAAGTCTTCCAAACCAAGGAAGGGAAAGAAACTCCTCATTGATGGACTGAACACCTAATTAGTCAGAGAAGGAAAATGCCAGCGGACAAATATGCTAGATATTGATTCCATTCAAGGAAAAAGGAATGGTAAATATTAACTTCTATATACATAAATGTATTCAGTGGATTTATCAGAGACTATTTTCCTTCAAATATTATTAACTTATTTGGTTTTTGGGCTGGTTTATTTGATGACATGTATTAGATGTTCAAAAGGCACTTTTACACAATTCATCATTCCCAAATTTCTTCTAACTAGTGTGGACTCATTTGGTTTTGGGGCTCGTTTAATTTGCTGACATTCAATAAACTGCATTAAAGTTCAAAAGTCACTTTTGCCAAACATATTATCAATAGTATGGTCACTCTGAATGCAGCTTGAAGTTTTTTTTCATGGAAAGGAAAAGGCATTGTAGCAACGATATGCATAGAGAAGAATAAACTGGACAACACTTTAGAAGCAGATACTTTCTTTTATCAAGCGAAATCTCGCAAGTTTCCGTCCCGTGCACCGTTTTGCATCACATTGCCCAAAATCCTGAGGAATAAGTACCACAAGACTAATGAGTCAAACTGCACAAATATCCAGCAAGATAATACATTGAAATTGTATACCTATGGAACCTTTTTTTATCACATTCAGAGCATATTAATCCATGATTGTTCATTAAGAATAATCGATCATGGAATTCAGTGAATCACTTGTCCTAATAGGCAACAACGATACCAACGAGAATTATGCTCCTTAACGACAAAATAATTTAATCTAGATGAGATAATCCTCATTCGTATATTTGAGTATATACCCATGTAAGAGAGTTTTATCTTTACCCATGTAAGAGAAGTACCATATACCCCTGCTAAGGAGGCACTTTTATGACAAGACAGGTACAAAAAAACAAAGAGGCACAGCAAAATCACAAGGGCCAAGTTGCTTTTCAATCACCACTTCTCGCGCCACATTCATAAGCCATACAGGCCATGTTTAATCAATAAAACTGTAAGGAATCCACTACTGGATGCTATGATCACCGAATAGAATTAAGAGCTAACGAATTTCCACAGGTGCCGCTAATTTTTTCCCAAAATTCATACCCAGCAGTGATGACTATTTCTAAACGATTCGAAAGGTCTAGAAAATGCATACCCACATGGCAAGCTGAATTCTGGGCACTGTACTCTCCTCCTCCTCCTCCTCCTTACCAGCTGCAAAAGGAAGAATCTCGTTAGGACTCAATACAGAACAACAACAATTTGAGACCACCAAAGCATTCCATCAAGCACTTGGTCCGCGACCGCAATCAAACTGTCAAGAAAGAGAGGGAGGAGCTAACCTGGGTCACTCGGCAGAGACTCATCTTCCCTGCCAAAAAGAGACTAAACCCGTGAAAAAAAACAGCCCAAAAGACAAAGACCCAGTGCCCAGAAAGGCAGAACAAAAAGGGGATGAGAGCTCGAGTGGCTCCAGAGAGCAGATGAATTGCCTCGCAGCTTGATGGGTCTTGCTGGATTGGCCTCCTCGGTGATTGTGGTGGTCCTTGAATCGTCCGTTCCTGCTTTTGCCCATGATCAGAGGAAAGAAGGTGGGAGAAAGCGCTACTGTTGCGTTGGTTTTCGACCGCCTCTGCTGCGAACTGCGTTGAACAGCGGGAAAGATGGTGTCCTGTCCGGGGCCTTTGCCCTCTCGGGTCGGCGGCAGTCGGGTCGCCCCGGCCCGTGTCCATATCGGTGACCAGAGGAGGACCGGTCCAGGTTGATCCGAGAACCGGACCGAACCGGACATTGGACGAGGCCGGTGCTTGGTTTTGAGAAACTGGGACCGGTATTTAAAGAAAAAAATATTAACAATGAGGTTCGGCACGAAGAAACAACAATATAATCGCTTGACTAATATATATTTTCACAATGAAATAGTGCAAAAACAAAAATGCAAAACAATTGTTTTGGTTCTCAATACTATTAATTTTTTTAGATAAGTGTATTGAAAATTTTAAAAATTATCAAAAAAGCATAATTGATTCATAAATTTTTTAAAAAAATACAATCAAGTTTGAAAACTCGTCAAATTAATGCAATTAATTTTTAAAACATATTAAGATTTTTATTAATGGAAGAACTTGATTATAGGGTGAGTATAGTCTAAGGGGGGTCTCACTCTAGAACCTAGAATCACCGACTAAGGATCAATTCCGAAAAATTGGAATTAGGAATCACTCATTGATTCCATGACAACTACACTGTTGGTTTGGTCCGGTTCGATTCCTAAGTGGGTTTATGGAATTGATCTCAACAAGCTTTATGCACTTAGTGCAACCTTTTCCAACAAACCAACATAAGCAAAATGCAACCTTACTTGCAATTTCTGTAAAAAAAATAAAATTAAAACTAATAATAAAAGTTGAGAGTCGATGCCATAAGTAGATGGGTGTAAAGCTTAAGAGTGGAGATCATAAGTGAGAGATAGAGAGATGGGCTAAAAATAAGATAAGATGAACACTCGGTCATTGGATGTTAAGCTTTAAAGATTTTCATTTTTCTTAAATTGTTTTTTGGTCGGAAATTTTTCTTAAAAATTAAATATATATTTATTTATTATTGGTCCGATTTGGGTCAACACCTACACCCATAATTGACCACGGTTTCAATAAATTGGAATCGAGAATCGGATGGCTTCCTTGGGAGTTCTTAGTTTCGGTCCGATCCGGTCAGATTTTTAGACAGTTTAGATGGCTTCTAATTTTTTTGCACACTTCTATTTGATTACACCAAATTAATAAGTTTTAGAATTTGATTGTATTTTATAAAAAATTTGATACTTAATTATATTTTTATGATAAGTTTTAGAACTTTTAATATATTCATCTATATTTTTCTTGATCGAAGGTGATGGAACCGGTTTCTGCTTCTAGATAGAGAATCGAACCATTTTGGAAACCGGTTCTGCTCGGCCCGGCCCGGCCCGGCCCGGCCCGGCCCGATCCCGCCCAGCTGTGCTTGCTAGTAAAGGGGCTTCGTAGAGAATCCCTGTCTCCGTCCCTCCCTCTCCCTCCTTCTCTGCTGCTGTACAACGATCCGCCATTGACGAACGGCAGCGCCACCGTCGAACCGAATGAAACGATTCAACTGAAGAAGAGATGATCCGGTAAGACGCGATTTTCCGACAATACTCTCCGAATCCCCGAGAGACAGTGTTCCTCCGGATCATTTTTCTCCCTTTTCCTTTTGGCGTGCTATTGAACTTCTAGCGCGAAATGCATCATCTCGCATCGTCCGTTAGGGTTTTTCCTTTTTGTTTATGTGGTGGTTGCCGCTTGAGGTTCCGACGAGGCGAACTCGCGGCGGCATTTGCTGAATTCGGGCGCTTACTTACGGTGGTGGATTCGCAGGTCGATTCTGGAATTGCCCGCCCGCCAATCCTTCAGAAGGATCCCGAGGCGAATCGCCGGTCAGGTATTACGGCAGCTGTTGATTGAGCTTCGTGAAAGCTACTTTTCTTATAGCATTTCCTTTGGCTTTCGTGTTCAGTTTGACTGTGGATGTCGATGGTTCAGGTCATCTTGTTTTGGTTTTCGATACCATTGTGTTGCTTGATGATCGATACGCTACTGAGCTGACTTTTTCACATTATCAATCCCGTTTCACTAGATTCTAGGAGGTGGAGAACTTGGTTTATAGGAATGTTAAGACAATTCAGTAATTTTCACTTTAATTACGGATGCGATGCATTTCTTTTTTGTTTAAAGATTGGGAACTCCATTGCAAGGATCTCCACTTCTTGAAATCCTTGGGTTTTCTTAACACTTCGTTCTGTTCTCTCTGTTCATGGTGTGCGAGAAATCTTTCTTTCTTTCTTTCTTTTTGTTGGTATAAGAGAGCCTTAGACAAGTGCACGAGGAATCATTTTTGTTGAGCATCACATTCTTTTACAGTGCTTAATTTATGATGGTTATATTTCGGCAGAGGTCCTTATATCTTTCTTCAAGAAGGGAACTTTCAACTGCTTCTCCACAAAATGGATCAACTGGGAAACCAGGAAAGGCACCTGAGTCTGGAAGTTCGTTACCGAAGTTCATTTTGGGAGGTGTTGCCGTCAGCGCTGCTTTCATGGCGGCTTATCAATCTGGCTACTTAGATCAGATGCTTGGTAAAGAGAAGCATGATTCTCTCGAGACCTCTAGGATTGGTCTTGATTTTAAAAATCAGGATGCAAGTTCTCAAGATGCAAAATCTGTCCATCATTTCAAAGAGGAAGAAGTTTTAACGGGTAGTGAAGTGCCTAAAGATTTGAGTCCTCAAACGGGTTATGGGGGGAAGGATGAAATTCAGCCAGTTGCTCCTCAATCCGATGCTTTAAGTGAGACTAAGATTGATATTGAGTCTTCCTCACAAGATAAATCTGAAGTCACACTTGGACAAAGTAACACATTGAACCAACATAAAGACTTTCCCACAGGTGATGCAGTTTCTAATGTTGAAAGCACAGATTCTGCAATATCATCTGAAGGCAGTCCTGATGCACAAAGCCCGACAATTAACATAAG
The DNA here is from genome assembly GCA_017140325.1 of Eucalyptus leucophloia subsp. euroa. Classification (NCBI taxonomy): domain Eukaryota; kingdom Viridiplantae; phylum Streptophyta; class Magnoliopsida; order Myrtales; family Myrtaceae; genus Eucalyptus; species Eucalyptus leucophloia. The sequence goes on from CM029478.1 coordinate 36,106,900, forward strand.
TAAGCTACCGGATGAAGAAGTTAAAGTTGGGGAATTATCCGGTCAGGCTACTTCAGTAACCAATCTTGATGAGGCAAAAGTAATGTCTCATCAGGATCTTGTAGCAGAAGAGAGACAGGAGGTGCTTTGTCATTGCTCACTAAGCACACCCTCATATGTTGCATTTATCTTTTGTTTGGATTGCTAGGTTTTTAGTTCAGTGATGGTATCTACTATAAATAGTATATTGCATAATTTCATCTTGTAGTGGTTTTTTTCATCTTCTGTTAGTAGCTGCATGAAGTAGTAGGATAGCTCATTCTACTTCTCTCATTTAGATGCCATCTTAGTCTGTGCTTTCTACCATATCTTCTCTACACCTTTCATAATAATGCCTGGAAAGCTGAGAGACTGAGATTGCATGACTTCTATTGCCCCGGTGCTTTATAACCTTGGTTAGACTCTGTTTTGTTATGTATATAGGAGTTCTTCTGTTATTCACATCTGCCATCAGAGTATAAAGTGGTATATCTAGGGGGAGAGAGAGAAAGAGTGGAAAGGAGTTGGCAGCAGAGTGGTGTTTTAAGCCTTGAAGACATTGGGAAAGCCTAACTTGTCTGACAGTGCTTCCCTTTAGTTTGATGATGTTGGTTAGGTACTTTTAAAAAGGCCAATTTTCAGGGATGTCGCTGTGAAATGTTCATTTTTTTTTATATTCTTAAATTAGTCTATACTTGCACTTTTCTTGAGAGCAGTGAACAGCGAAGTTACTTTTTTATTGCTTTAAGGATAGAAATTGATTAATTTGGAATTCCTCTTTCTTTTACATGTTCTTTTCCAGGATGCATCTGGTCATTTTATTGAAACACCAGTTTCTCTTCTTGAATCATATCATCTTGAGGACAAATCCGAAGGGAGACCTCCCTCTTCTCTTGATAGAGACATTGACATTGAGGTACTGTATTTTTTTTTTTCTTTTCTTTGTGTTTGTTTAATCCAGGCTAATTTTATGGAAGTCCATGGTGGACTTATCATTTCTATAAAAGGTTATTGTGGACTTACCTTTGTTCCCTGACTTCAAGGCTTTTGCTAGTGCATTTGAGGAGTCAAATGATGGTGCAGCTACCAAAGATGGAAAACTGATTCTTGATTTCTTACAAGCAATTCATGCAGCTGAAAAGAGACAAGCTGAGTTAGATGCTCGTCAATTTGCTGAAGAAAAGAGAAAAATGAAGGTAAGGACAAACCCCTGTGACTAGAGACTTGAATTACACACCACTTAGTGGTGCTATTTTTTCCCCCTTACAGGCATAAACATTTTATGTAATACAAATTATAAATATTATCCTCTCTTGTTCTTATTTACTCAACTTTTAAAGAACTGGTGAGTTTATTGAATCATTAAACTTTTTGGGTGCTTCAGGAGAAGCACGAGAAGGAATTGAAAGATGCAATTGCTAGAGACCTTATGCATGCAGAAGAGGCTGCATTGCTAGATAAGGTGGTTCTTGTTTCCTTGTTTGAGTCTTCATATAGTATTTTGATTCCGTATCCTCATCAAATCTTGGAGTGCATAAGGCAGTGTTTTCAGGAATGTCATGAATCTTCATCCTTGTATTGCTTGAATATCATTATCAAATAATTTGCTTCAAAGTCACGTGGGTTTTATTCTTTTTTCTTTTTCTTTTTTTTTTTTTTTTTTTTTTTGGGGGGGGGGCGTACAACTGTTTGAAGTAGTTTGTTCCCTGTTCAAACCTCAGGTCTGTGAATCGTGAGGTAATATAAGTCTCATTGATGGCTCACTACATCTGATGAGATCATTATGTTCCTGAATTTGGGTGTGATGACATCAGAATGTCCTATCCTATGCTGGGTGAGCGGTATATCGCAAGCCAGATTGGATAACCTCTTTCTGATCAGCATTTGGGTGATGACTTTCTGACTGAATAGTCTCAGACAATCTGGCCTTGAAGGGCTTGAAAGTACACAGCCTATCTGGCAAAAGAAATTAATAATAAAACTGAACGTAGGTACTGGCCTTTTGACCAGTTCTCTGTTGTTATCAACAATTGTCATCTATTGTCACTGTCAAAGTCACCATATCTCTGATCTGAGCAGGGCTAAGGGTGCGTTTAGTCCTGGGCAAGCGACAATGATTTGATTGAGTACATAGATTGTGCCTGAATGTGTTAACTCTCCCTTCTCTTGACCCCACATTCTCTTTCTCATGGATGATCTGGTAGGGCAAAGCCATGGCTGCAATTTGCTCTTGACAACGCAGTGGCTGCAACTTAGACTAGAGTATACAGACCAGGTTGCAGCAGCTGAGATGGCCAACTTGTGTCAATTACTTTGTGTTCTGGTGTTTAATTCATAGATTTGTTAATACCTACCCTTCACAATCCTATGCTATCCTAATTCTTATCTGGAGTTTTACATAGACCAATTCAGCCCTCCTTGGGGTGAGATGCTTCATTTACAAGTTGGTATCCCCCTTGTTGCTTTATTATGAAATTTACTTGGGAAATTTAAAAAATGGTGTTCCTATATCTTTGTATTTGTCCATTTTTTATGTACACTAAACTCAATTATAAATGAGATAACACTAATTGTTACAGCCTTAAATTCTTTGTGGCCTTTCTTAATTTGGTTCTTTTGACCTCCCGCCGGAATTTGTGGTACTCGTTAATTGTAGCAGCAATACTGAGTAATTAAATGCATTTCTTTTTATTTTGGTTCATCAGATCGATGAAGTGCGAGTGAGTTTGAGAGGGTGATGTAGTGTATAATCATTTCAGTACATAGGACTCACTTTTGCTGATGTGACAATCTCCGGTTGTGCAGGAACTGAAAAGAGAGAGGGCAAAAGCAGCAGCTGCTTTGGCAGCTCTTCAGCAGAAGTTGGAAGAAACACACAGATTGGAACTAGAGCTAAAGGTGCAACCTGGCCTTTTCCCGTTAAAAGTCTTCTCGTCATTAGCAAATGTCAAACTCAAATTGCTGGTTTAAAAATTACAGGAGAGTGAAGCAGAAATGAAACTGAAAAAAGCAGAGGAATTGGCAAAAGCAGAAATGGTTTCTGCAATTGCACGTGAGAAGGCTGCTCAGATTGAGAAAATGGCAGAAGCGAATCTCCATGTATGAATTAATTGTTTCATAAATTTGAGAAATTTATTTGCATTTTATTTGCAAGGCATAGCTTTGATGTATAGTGTTTAAAAAGAACATCACTATAGCACTGAAAAAAGTGTTCTCATATGGCAACATGTTAGGTAACACCTAGAGATATTCCATTGCAAAAGCATCTTGTTAAAGGATGTTTTGTGCACTTCTGGGTATAAGGGAAGAGCATGCATGCTATATGTGAGGGAATCATTTGTGCATTGTGCGCTGCTAAGCCTGGCTCTTGGAATATGATATGTTGTAGGGCTCATTTCTTGATACAATAGCTGAAAAGCTAAATGCTGGTAATTTTCCCAGTGCAAATTTCTGGAATCAGGACGTGCAGAAGCAACTTGATATAACTATCCTGTGAGTAGCGATGATGTAAGAAAACTGGAAGGTACCTGATGTTTTCGGTGGAAGAAGGATTGGCAATTAATTCAGTGGACAATCATTGGAAAGCAGTTCTATACTCTTAAATGACCTCTACATTCAGGAAAGTTAGAGAAATTTCGAGGGCAACTTAGGACACTCCGCAAGATTCTTACTTTTCAGGCTATTAATATCTTCATTCTAATCGAGCTGCAATAAATTAGTAAGTCTGGCCTGTCTGGTTTAAGTTTTAATTAACCGCGTAATTGTTAGCTCTGGTTAAAGAAAATTGGAGAAAGATGTAGGAGAATCGAATTGACTTAAACACATTATGCAGTAGCATTGCTTAGATTGTTAGCTGGGCATGCTTTTTTCCTCACCAATTAACCTCCTGGAGTAGAAACCAGGGGATAAAGTAAAGAAAACAGGCCCTTGTACAATCATCTATCGACCCGAATGCAGTTTTTTCCCTTTGAACTTTTCAATGGATCAGTATGCTTGGACCTGAAAATTAGTAAAAAATTAGAAGTGATAAATATAGCTGCCTTTGGGCTGAGAAGCCCCTTCTATGATTGTTTTTTTCCATCCTTGCTTTTGTCTTCTATTCCTCATTTCCTGGTCTTATTGTTGTTAGGGCATTCTTGTTGTATCCTTCAGAGAACTGGACTTAGACATTATCATTTAGAAAAGCAAACCAGTTGTTTTCCTGGCCATTAAAATTACTTATCGGATGTGATGCTTACGCATGCATAACAGTCATATTTTAACAATATTCTGCTGAGGTCTGGCTTTCTTTATGAGCAGCCTTAAAGCAAGCCATTTTAGTTTTATTGAGTTCAGCATATATCCATCTTCCTGGTATATGAGGGTTGTGCAGTTCTTAGTTTAACCTTTTAAATGCTTTGCATGAGGAATCTCTGCTGTCAAAAGCATGGTTGAACCTATATATCTCTGGTTAAGTGCATAGAATTCTTCATATATTATCATCCCCATTTATCAATAAATAGCCATTTTATGTCATTGTGTTCTTTCCCTTCCTTTTTTTAATACGTTTCTTATAAACTGGAACACTCTTTTTCAAACAGCACTAATTTTATGTAAATGAAATGACATTGATGTATATCTATTTTGATTTGTAGATAAATGCTTTATGCATGGCATTTTATGCTCGATCTGAAGAGGCTCGGCAGAGTCATTCTGTTCATAAGCTCGCTTTGGTAATGGTTCTTTTCGTTTGTCTCCCGCATAGTTTTTTCCTTCACCTCTATATTCTTTTGGCTTTGGATATCAGGTTCAATTGATGTGGTTTTGAATTTTCTAGTCTTCATATTTATGTCTGCCTGCCTGTATTGTCATTTAGGGAGCACTCGCGCTGGAAGATGCTCTTTCCAAAGGGCTGCCTATTAAGGCAGAAATAGAAGCTTTGCAAACCTATCTTGACGGTATAGACAAAGATTCAGTTTTGGATTTGGTCTTATCATCTCTTCCAGAAGAAACAGTTTTCCATGGCACTGATACCGTACTGCAATTGAACCATCAGGTGAGATATTTCTGTTACCATAAAGATTTTGAAATTGATGGGTTTATCAATTTTGTAATTCTTCAGAACTTAATACTGTCCAACCTCTTGTGAATTTTCTTTAAGAAGATTGCATTGATGAAAAAGCTAATAACCTGTCCTTACTTCTGCTTATAGGGGCCACTTGGTCTAATGATTACATCCATGTTTGTTGGACTCCCTATGTGTTTTCTTTTTTATTAACTGTTAGGCTGGTTAAAGGGAGCATAATAATAGCTAGGGGGATCAGTAAGAGAGTTCCACTGTTAATATGCTTGAACTGTGCTGTTTTCCTAAATTTTTACAGCAAATATGGTGCTCCTTTTCTCGAAGTTCAAATTATCTTATTCATTCAGCACATAGTTCTTCCTTGGCACTTTTGCTTGGTACAGAACCTGTGCACTGTAGAGGGTTCAGTAAAGTCTCACCCTACTTGACTAAAACCAGCTTTACCTGTGAGATGCCCCTCCCTTTGCTTCTTCAATGATGATTCTGGCTTCACTCGATGAAATGCTTCTAGAGGGAAGAAAAAGAAGGGTTCTGCTTTGGTGGTCTCCTCTCTTAAGAAAATGTGACCATTGGTTTCTACAGAGAAATGTATGAGATTTATCGTTTTGAGTCTCTGAAGTATCTTTCAACTGCTTTGATTACTTACTAAAATGACTCTCAAGATTTTAAAGATATAAAGCAAAAACATGGTTCTCAAAGTTTCAACTTTGACGTAAGGATGATCATTATTTGAATCGTGAATAGAACTGTGTTGCGATACTTACGGGAGTTTTCTTATTTCCAAGCTCTAAGATGGCTTTATTTCTCAGTTACTAATCCAAACAGCGAGTTGAAAGGATAGTTTTGAATTTTCCCCCCTTAAGAGGAGAATATACTTCTATAGCGGTGCCTCAAGTTGCTTACCGAGGCCCCTCTTATCTCCTTGAATTGTTTTCTTAGTTCTCTCATAGTTCTGGAGTTATTTCAGAGTGTATCATCCTACTAAAAGCTAGAGTTTTTACATAGCAACGTGATGTTTAGCTGTTGAGAACTCGGATACTGATGATATGTTGAGATTAATCTATAAAATCATGCTAGATATGGAGACACAAATGCATTTGCATTCAAGTATGCATGTGAATTTGCTTCCTTTGGTGAAGGTAATCACTAATTGTTTTTAACACCCTGCTTCCAATAGTTTGATACATTAAAAGGGACGCTCCGACACTTCAGCTTTATTCCACCTGGAGGTGGTGGCATCTTGGCTCATTCTTTAGCACGTGTTGCTTCGTGGTTGAAGGTTAGGAAAAAGAAATCTACATTCAACAATTTTCCTTGATTAATTTTCAAATCAGCATGATGTCTGCTTTTATTGTAAGAGGTTGCTCACAAAATTAGGCTATTTATTAGTGTCATTTTAAAAAAATGCATAGATTATTAATGAAACTCCATTCTATCAAAACTAGTTTTAACTCCTGTTATTGCTTATTATATCTGTGATTTTCTCCAGAGACACATTAGGCAATAAAACTAAGAAATATATGTTGTGGATGTGCAAACTTAGCAACCATTGGGAAGATAAGTTAATTCTATGGAGTATTGGGCTGCAGCATTAGATTCACTGAAAGGTATATCTTCCACTTTGCTACAGGTCAAAGAAGGTGGCCGTTCTGATGATGGGATCGAATCCATCATTAGTAGAGTAGAGAGCTTCTTGGCAGAAGGGAAACTTGCCGAAGCAGCGGATGCTCTTGAGGAAGGTCTACAAGGAAGCCAAGCAGCCGAGATAGTCCGTGTGTGGGTCAAGCAGGCAAGGAATAGGGCAATTGCCGAGCAAGCCCTAACTCTGCTTCAGTCATTTGCCACTTCAGTTAGCCTCACTTAAACTGCAATAACCCAATCTCACTTGAGGCATGTCCCATAATATCTGCGGACCCCATAAAGATACATCGAGGGAAATTGAGCAATGTCCTGAAATAGGACTGAGTGGATTTTTTAACACCATAACTTTGGCTACTGAACCTGAACAAATCTGTTCAGTGTGGCAAGTCATTTTCGTTATTCCGTCTTAACAAGGAATTGCTCTGAGGTTGTCCTACTTCGAGTCTGTAGTCTTTTTGAATAAGAAAATCTTCTCACAAATTTGGATAGAAGTTCTTTTTCCCCAAGGATCAGCTTACCTTTTCAGGCTGATGGTGTATTGAGGATGAGGACGCTTGTCCTTGCGACCCTTGATTCCCTGAACTTGATGAGAATGTGTTCAACCGAAGGGAAACTCGTATGTTCCTTGGCGGTTGGCAGACGGAGTCCTGTATCTGTACATTGATTTTGTGCAACCAGTCTGTTATATTCCAATGTGAAACTGAATAAGACCCAATAAGCTTTTGGTCTGGAAATCATTCTGTCCTCTTTCCAACGTATTCCTTCGTCTTGCATTCGTTTCTTTCCAAGCCCCGATTTGATAAATTCTTTCATCTAGTCATTGTCCTGTAATGGCCATCGATGAATACAGCGATGTAATCGTAATTGCCATGTACTGAATGAGTGAAATTGGCGAGTCAAGTTTCTAGTGTGTCAGTGTGTTGGTTTCTCCTGGGCATGTTCGCTTTTTATCCTCGATTGTTGTCCCATTTTAAGGATCTTGACCCCAATAGATATCAAATGACAGGGAATGGTAGCTGGTCTTTCCATGTCGGTTGTGGCAGAATCATTTTCCGCCGTCTCAGAATGCCTAATAATTCTCCCATCTCCCTGTCGTGGTGCACGTGCTTTGAAGTTCAAATGCATGTGGGAATAAAACTAAAAAGAAAGAAAACGCCAAAAATGACTAAATAATGTTTATTCCACATCTTGACAAATGGGTTTTGATGGTGGGTCTTCGAGGTCAACTGAAGAGGTACTGATTTGTATACTTGATTTGGGTTATTAAGATGAGTATCATCATTAGTGAAAACGTAAACTTGAACAAAAGAGTCAAATGGACCTTGAGTGCTTACAATTAGACTATAACAAGAAGAAAATCACATCGAACGATAAAAAATTAAGCTAGCTCAGTAATTTAAACATGAGATGATGTTAGCGGTATGTGACAAACTCCGCCTTACACCAGCCCTGCAGAAAAGTTACATTTGATTAGTGCGAATATAAAGCCATCCAAGATTAAAATCGAACCAAATCAAAGTCGTGATAAAGAACCGCTGTCATCAAGATTTTCCAATCATATTCGATCTTGTTAGGTTGGTCTGGTTTTATGCATTCGATTTTGTGCTTTTTGATTTCGATTCTTTCGTCGATATTGTAAGGATTTAATCACACTTGCTGGTGGGGGTCGCCTTCCTGATAATGACTTGTTGGGATCACTGAAAGCGAAGTCCCAGCTTCAAAGGCGTGATTTTAGATGGGAATATTCTCGCATCGTATCCTTTCGGAAGCACTAACAGCCTCATGTGACTGCGCTTTGTTTTCATTCTCTAATGAGATAATTGCAGCTAAGTGATTTATGTGCAATTAAGGAAATACGTAGAACCAATCCTGCTTTGATTTAATGACCACTTACATATCTGTATTTTCAAAAAGACCATTCTCGTATCTTTAAGCAAAACCCCACATTGAAAAGATCAAATGGTCCGTCCTCATGAACTCGCTCTAACATCTCATTTAGGATTTCGATGGTTTGTCTTTAAGTTAGTTCTAAATGCTCTTGTGGGTCGTGCATAGACTTGGGATTTATGTGAAGTTGTAAACAGATCTTCAAGGTAAAATTTCAAGGTAAAATTTATATGTGTATTTTAATAATTTCAAAAGTAAGAACATATAATCATTGGATAAAAGGTAAGATACGTTTTTTTAATATTTTTCTTGCAACATATGCATGCATTTACATGCCATTAGTTTGGAGGGTTGGAACTTATACCGATATGCGCTTGAGAATCTCCATAATTTTTATCGTTTCGTGTGTCTGTAGTTATATTATAAAACTTTTGTCAAATATTCAATCCAAATCCTTTATTAATGTAGCACCTAACAACACGTGGCAACATTAATGTTGCAGTGTACAGGAAACTGTTAATTTTTTTTCCTTTCATGGAGGGCATTGATTAAACATGTATTGTAAGTCTTGTAACTTAATTGTATAAGGTAAAAGTTTTAGGGTTAGATTGCAATATAGATTTGAAAACTCTTTTGATAACCCCTCTCATCGATTTTTAAAATTTATTCATTGATTGATCTGTGTGCAAATAATAAATAACCGCAAGTGCTACTATTACTAAAAGAAAATTAAAAAATGATTATTAATGTGCCCTTCCAAAGTTCCAACTAACGGCACACCTGTTATTTTACAGGCCGGAAAATGATGCATTGCCTTTCCATTATTTTCGGAATTTTTTAAAATGAAAAATCTCTTCGACGGTCCTAATCATGCACGGTGAGCAATCACTTCTCATGAAATACTTTTCTATAATTAAAAAATTAGACTGAGAACATGGGGATTGAAGGGCTACAACTCAACTAACTCCAGCTCCATTTCCATGTTCCTTTCAAATTGGACATTTATTTATTTATTAATCTATAGGCATATGGTTGGGCAGAGTCTCAATCGTTGTCAATTGGGCCCCACTTAAAACCACATATGAGCATAAACAATTTATGAAAGAAAAAAATATTTAATATTCACCTTCTTGATTTCAACTCACAAGCACTTTAAAAATTATCCTGTAAACGTGAAAATTAAATTCGAATGATTAAATCCGATTATATCCGCACGAGATATGTTATTTTCAATGGTTTAGATTCAATTTGATACATATATAGCCCTCATTTAGTAATTTCTCGGGAGTATGTAGGTTAACCAATGTGTTGGATGTACTAGAAATTGATAAAATGGAAAAATGGGGTAGAGGAAAGATATCTATCCATAGTCCATGCTTGTCCCTCTCTAAGCTCACATCACATGTGATCTCAGCTCAGTACCTGCTCCTTTGCCAATATGAAGGAAGTAGTCATGTTAAGGGTTGAATAGTGTGTGGGATAACCTGATAACAATCAACGGCAAAGGTCATCTTCAAATTAAACAAAGTCGAATCATAGGCAAAATAACTATTATTACCTGCAGTTTTCACTAGTATATAGTGACATATACACAAAATGTCAGCAATAAAACTACCAACGTTTGCTCTTACCACTTTCGAAAAATCTACGTAACATCGTCATTTGTTCCAAGCAATTTCATGGGAGATAAATATTACTTAAATGGACAAGTATTAGCCGGCCTCACAATATATTGGTGTTTCTCATTATACACTTGCCCACTCAATCATAAACAATATTTTTGCAAAAAACCCTAATACACTAAATCTCCCCCAATCTCTGTACCACCGCAACCACAACATGCTCCATGCCGCCATCCGCCTTGCAGCAAAATCAATTTCTATTATGAAAATCCTTGGACCCACTTATTAAAATTCCACTCTACTTTTAATCAAGTGACTCTAGTATGTACGGTTCATCCATTGTGCGACGTGAGAATCGTTTTCCCTAATCAAACTAGGATATTCACAAGAAAAATACCTGTTTTTTTAACTTGAAATAAAGAAATCATGCGAAGCAATAACCTCTCAAGTTTACAAGCACTCTTCAAATTCGGATCAAAGGCCATGGCATGAGAGCTGCTTATTTCAGTTAAACAAGAAAATGGGCTTTCAAGGAATTAAAATTAAAACTGCTAAAAATTAGAATCACCTAAAGCATTAGGTGTTATCCTACTGTCCTGACCTTCTGATTTGTCTTTTGGTCATTAAAAAATATCTGCATGCACATTGTTTTTCAGCCAACCAAGCAACCTCTGAGCCAACTTTTTCTCCAGCGGCTTGGCGGCTTCGATGGATGCCGAAGCCGCTTTCCCCCAACATTTTTTCTTTTCGATTTTCGAATAATAATTTTAATATTGATAGTTGATGGTGAGGGTTGGTTTACCGTTGGCTCGAGCCTTCCGTTATGCGAGCGAGAGCAGTAATTTTGGATATTCTGAATTTAGTTAAAAAGGAAACATGAATCAATTATGATCCGTCCGGAATGAATTTAGACTCGACTTTTTAAGTGGGGGAGGCAGGGGCAACCACTTGCCCCAGCCCGCCACTGCTTAAGATCTCCATTTATATTCGATATGGATAATGAGTTTGAATTAAAAATGATCAATTTTGTGGTAAGTTCTAGACTTGAATCTGAAATTTACTTTATTAGAATCGGTTCCTAAATTTTGGATTCTGGAACTTGTCATGATAAAATCAATTTTCGATTTTTAAAATCTAGAACCTACTTTGTTCGTCTTGAAACCGGATAGTGTGAGGAACAAAATAACTCGGAGTAATATGGCCTACAAAACAAGCAAAAATATAAAGCAATAGAGAAGTTAAGTATATTTAAAAAAAAATCATCCTTTTCCAATTGCATGAACACATGTTATATTGCCAATTCCTAGATGGGTGGGTTTAGCTTCTAGAATTTAAAATCTAATCACAAAGTATCAGTTTCAAATTTTTAGAACTTGGAATTGGACCTATTACCATGGCCAATTTGGTTTGGATTCCGAATAGAATCAGACCGGTCGCATCGCTTTAGTTTTATTTAGAGCTATAGACACTCTGAGTTTGATCTCTTGCCTTTGGCTGTAAAGTGAGAAATTTAGTTTGATCTAGAGCTAAAGACACCCGGAGTTTGATCCCATGCCTTTGGCCAATGAGTGACAAATTTGGGTGGTGAGGAGTTTGCGCGTTGGGCTTTCGTGTCTAAGTGTGTGGACTCGAATCGAGTCTAGGGGGTTTGAGCCCTAGGATCCTAATCACAAGGAATTTGATTTTGTAGCACAAGGGCAACTTATTAGCAAATTGGCATCCCAAATCCGTGCGTTGAGCTAAGCTCCATCCCTCAAAGTCTTGTACCCAAGTGTCAAGTTCCAAATTTGGTCAATTATGCTGAATTTTCCAGAAATATACTCCAATTCTAAAATCAAATTTTCTTTTTTGGCTTTATTAATATAATGATCATGGAGATACTGCAAAAATAACAATTTATAATGAATTACAAGTTTTTGAAAAAATGCATCTCAAAACAATTTATAATTATATGTAATTTAATTTTTTATGATCTATAATAAACTGTTACTCTCGCGGTAGGTTGAAAACTTCCATGCATTTCATCGCCCAAATCATTTTCCTCTCACTTATTTTTCTGGAAAACACTTTCTTTTGTCCAGGGAACCGGCTTTGTGAACCAGCTGGCAGGCACGAGTCATGGCTTGCTCAAAAGCGGAAAGAAGAAGCGCGAGCCACTCGAGAGCCGAGCCAAAACTGGAGCCGCCAGCTGCTCTGCTCCTGTGAGGCACCGTGAATTGTCGGTGGTCGACTGGAAACCATCACCAAGCACACGCCCACTCTCTCTCTCTCTCTCTCTCTAAGCTTGTCCTTCACTCTCTCTCTCTCTCTCTCTCTCTGGCACATACAGCATGGATTAAAAATCGAAGCTTTAATCGGGGGTATAAACAAATTTGGTTGGAAAATGGAGACAAACACCGCGGTCCCTCTCCATCTCCCTTGCTCCCATTATTATCCCTCCACCTCTTGATGCTCCCTTCTCTTCTACGTCAACACCCTCTTTCTCTCTCTCTCTCTTCCTCTCTCTCTCTCTACAAGGTGTTCTCTCCATCCCTGGCTTCGTCTCTGCATTCGTTGCGCTCTTTGCATTGATGGGCATTCTCGTTTTCTGCTAATGTTCTTCCTTGTCGGGTTCTCTCTCCTTATCTCTGTTTCGCATTCGTTGGGGGAGAGTGTGCGGGTGCGGGTGGGTGTGTTGGGGTGTGTTTTGGATTCCAGCTGATTCTCCGAGTCTACCCATTTGACTAAGTGGGTTCGCGGCTTTGCTCAGATTCGATCTGGGGAATTGGGTTCCGTGGCTCTGTTTGGGTGTTGTTGTTTGTGGGGGAACTGTGGTTGAGGGGATTGTGGTGAATGTGTTTGAGATGAGCCTCTCGTGATCTATGTCGTGTTGCTTGGTTTTGCTCTAGCTTACGGTAGTTGACTGGTTTTCGAGCATTTTCGAGTCGAGTGTCGAGTTCGTCAGATTCGGAGCCCCGGATCGTGGGTTTTTATGGGTCTTTGGTTCTGATGGAGGTTGCTTTTTGCTGTACTGAAGTTGAGGTGGCTGATCTTGATGCTGCGTGAGGCTGAATTTCTCTGCGTTTTGCTGAATTGCAGGGGATCTTTGATGCTTTGACTGTGGCTTAGAGGGTAGATCTGGGGAGCTGGGGCGGGATCTGGGTGGATCCTCGTTTCAGTGTAAGTTCTTGAAGTGTAGCAAAGCTGGCGGCCACACTGGCTTGGAGGTTCCCTGCCAGCAATGGCAGTGGCCACGGTGCTAATGATCTGGTAATTGCTGCATCTGCTGCTTAAATTCCGACAGCTAGTCATTGAACCGGTCAAAAAATAAATAAATAAAAGAGTTTCTTTATTCAGTCGGGGTGTGTCCTGGTATTGGATTTGCCATTAATTTACTTCCCTCTCTCCGTATTGCTTATCTAAATTTGATTGGATCTCTAGTTCTTTTGCTGTGTAATTTTGGTAAATGCTGCTTTCCCAGTGCTTTTGCAGCTGAGCTTCATTTCTGGTGATTATGAAAGTTGTTTGCAATTTTGAGCTTCTTGAGTATCTGAATTATAAGTTTGATGAACTGCGGTAAACTCGTTAGTTTTCCTGCTTATCAATAACATGAGTTTTGTAGTGGAACTGATGACTTTATTTCACACTCAAGTAGCTGTGCCTATGCAATCCTTAAAACTAGCTTCAAAAGGAAGTAATTATGGAATGCAAAATTCAAGATCCTGGTACACTTTGAATCGATATGCATCCCTGCTCCCTAGAAAGACAGTGGCAGAAATTTTTACTGACTGGATGTAGAACTTCTTCACTTTTCTACAGCTTACAGTCTTTCTTACATTCTCCATGTTGGATCAGCCTTCTTTTCTATTAGTTCATGCCAGCCAAATTTTTGGTACCTCTAATGCGCATCTTCACCTTTGCAGGAAAGAAATGGGAATGGCAAACTTCAAGACTCAGAGCCCCCAACTCCACATTCAGTTATGAAGATGAATTTAAGGTTAGTAAATCTTTTGAATTGTAGCTAGGTACTTTTTTTCATCCTGCAGGAATATACCCAGGTGCCTCTTTGTCATTTGGGTCATGATGTTTTGATGCTGATTGCTGTGCTTATAAAAATGGAAATTTTTTCTTAAGAGTATTTTGTGCATCAACCATGTATTGTTTTTGGGAGCAATTTTCCAGAAAAAAAACTCATGCTGTTTAGCTGCATTGATTTATGACAGAAATGCATAACTTCCTTGAATGCCATGATGATTTTGCTGTTTGGTTTAGTTGTTCTGATCTTGAAGATTCTTAACTGAGATTCACATGTGACCATGAACATGAGACTTGATAACTCACCAAAGATCAATTCCATACGACATGTTACTTGCAAATGATCTGAACAATGCGGAGTGAGATAGGTTAAATTAAGTGAATATTTGGTCTATGAGGATTAAGGAGAATTTCCCTTATTAATGGGTACATTGTGTTAGAACCATGTAAATAGCTCTGTATATCTAAGTTAAGCATGCATTAGATCAGAGACGAATGGTCGTAAGCTTCAAATTTCACATTCAGCTTCTACTGATATGGTCATTTGCAGCCCATTGGATGATAGCATTGTTTTGAGACTGTGTATGTGTATTAATCAAGAAAAATATGGCCTGCTGTGGCGCTGCTTCAAATGCCTTTTCATGTCTTAAGAAGTTTTGCCTTTCAAAGACTAGGGCGTGGAATGATGATTTAGACCCATATGAGAGAGCTGTTCCATTGAGAAAAGAAAGATATGCAAGCGTTATAATTTTTATGTTCATCTGTACTAAGTCTCACTGCAATATTTTGGATTCTGAAGGACATCCAGGCTGTTCACTGACCAACCGTATAAAAATTCAATACACAGATGTATACCATGGACCATGGCAACCCTGATATGGAGGGTCCATTGAATGAGTTGCTCTTAAAATGTAAAGAAATCGGTTAGATAGGAAATGAATGGATTGGACAATACAATGGTAGATACGCTATGTCTAAAATTAGCTGTACCATTTTGAATGCCTTCCATGATTTTTTTTTTTTTTCTGTGAGGTGGTTGCATTTACTTTTTGCATTTTATGCTTCCAACCTGTGCAAGCTAAGACAAATAAACTGCTCATAAAAATTTTACTTACCAAGTTCAGCAAAATGCTCACAATGCTCTCCTACTGTCTATTACATCATGGTGGTTGGATACAGGAGCTTTCTTCATTCCCACTAAGTGGCAGTTCATTGTCCTGTGTTGTCTCCCATTCTTGGTTTAATATGCGATTTCATACCCAAGAAGTAAATTTGCTCAGATTTGGTTCTGCCTTTTCCTTTCCTCCCCTGGAAAACAAAAGTCATTGTGTTGTTAAGTTCCTTTGAAGGGTTAATTTGCCATCTTTGCTTTATTATATATTTAGCCTGCACTTAATGGTCGTTATGTAGCTCCTAGTTACATAACTTATGTTCTCTATTATCTTGCAGGGACCGCAGTAGTAGCATGGAGGATCCAGATGGAACATTGGCAAGTGTTGCTCAGTGCATTGAGCAGTTGCGGCAAAGTACTTCTTCTGCTCAAGAGAAAGAGCATTCTCTGAGGCAGTTGCTGGAACTTATTGATACCCGTGAAAATGCTTTCAGTGCTGTTGGATCTCATTCTCAGGCCGTCCCAGTGCTTGTTTCGCTTCTCCGTTCAGGATCCGTGGAAGTAAAGATACAAGCTGCTAATGTTCTGGGATCTCTTTGCAAAGAGAATGACCTGAGGGTAAAAGTTCTTTTAGGAGGATGTATTCCTCCATTGCTTGGTCTCCTCAAGTCCAGCTCTGCTGAAGGTCAAACTGCTGCTGCGAAGACTATATATGCTGTTTCTCAAGGTGGCTCTAAGGATCATGTTGGATCGAAAATTTTCTCGACTGAAGGGGTCGTGCCGGTGCTTTGGAAGCAATTACGGAAAGCTGGAAACTTAGTGGATGGCTTATTGACCGGAGCTTTACGGAGCCTGTCCAGCAGCACAGAAGGATTCTGGTCTGCTACGATACAAGCTGGAGGAGCAGATATCCTAGTGAAGTTGCTTATAAATGGACACTCGACTACTCAGGCAAATGTGTGCTTTCTTCTTGCCTGCATGATGATGGAAGATGCATCTGTTTGTTCTAATGTCTTGGCTGCAGACACCACCAAACATCTTCTCAAGTTATTGGGACCAGGAAATGAAGCTTCCATAAGAGCAGAAGCTGCAAATGCTCTCAAGTCTCTTTCTGCTCAATGCAAAGAAGCAAGACAGAAAATTGCCAGTACTAATGGGATTCCTGCACTGATAAATGCTACGATTGCTCCATCGAAGGAGTTCATGCAAGGTGAGTACGCCCAAGCACTGCAGGAGAATGCAATGTGTGCACTCGCTAATATTTCTGGTGGTTTGTCATATGTCATCTCAAGCCTTGGTCAAAGCCTCGAATCATGTGCTTCCCCAGCCCAGGTTGCTGATACATTGGGAGCTTTAGCTTCAGCTCTCATGATATATGACAGTAAAGCAGAGTCAACACGAGCGTCAGATCCTATGGTTATTGAGCAGACGTTAATTAAGCAGTTCAAACCACGCCTACCATTTCTTGTGCAGGAACGTACAATTGAGGCCCTTGCCAGTTTGTACGGCAATCCCATTCTCTCGCTTAATCTGGCAAATTCTGATGCCAAGCGTCTGCTTGTTGGTTTGATCACCATGGCAACCAATGAAGTGCAGGATGAACTCACACGAGCTCTTCTTATACTTTGCAACAATGAAGGCAGTTTGTGGCGTGCTCTTCAGGGACGTGAAGGTGTTCAGTTGTTGATTTCTCTTCTCGGTCTTTCTTCAGAGCAGCAGCAAGAATGTGCAGTTGCATTACTTTCTCTTCTCTCTAATGAGAACGACGAAAGTAAATGGGCGATCACAGCAGCTGGTGGCATACCTCCACTTGTTCAAATATTGGAGATAGGATCTGTCAAAGCGAAGGAAGACTCAGCACTGATCCTGAGGAATCTTTGCAATCATAGTGAAGATATCCGTGAATGTGTGGAAAGTGCAGATGCTGTCCCTGCTTTACTGTGGCTATTAAAGAATGGAAGCACAAATGGAAAAGAAATTGCAGCTAAGACCTTAAACCATTTAATCCACAAATCTGATACGGCAACCATCAGCCAGCTCACTGCATTACTCACCAGTGACCTGCCTGAATCTAAAGTGTACATTTTGGATGCACTGCGAAGCATGCTTTCTGTTGCTCCCCTTGGCGATATCCTGCGAGAGGGTAGTGCTGCAAATGATGCTATTGAGACCATGATTAAACTATTGAGCTCTAGCAAAGAAGAAACTCAAGCCAAGTCTGCATCAGCCTTAGCTGGAATCTTTTGTCAAAAGGAGGACTTGCGTGAAAGCATTATTGCGGTGAAGGCCCTTGTGTCTGTGTTAAAGCTACTGAATGTTGAATCTCAAAATATTCTCATGGAGTCCTCCCGTTGCCTTGCTGCAATTTTTCTGTCGATTAAGGTGAACAAGGATGTAGCTGCTATTGCCAAAGAAGCTCTCTCGCCCTTGGTTGTGTTAGCGAACTCCACCGAGCTGGATATTGTGGAGCAAGCAACATGCGCCTTGGCCAATCTTATATTAGATAGTGAAATGTCGGAGACAGCAATTCCTGAAGAAATTATTTCCCCTGCTACCAGGGTCCTGCGTGAAGGCACGTTTGCTGGAAAGACCCATGCTGCTGCTGCAATTGCAAGGCTGCTTCATACTCGTCAAGTTGATTCTGCCTTGACTGACCATGTGAATCACTCAGGAATAGTTCTTGCATTGGTTTCTTTTCTAGAATCTACTAACAACGATCCAACTGCTACTTCAGAGGCACTGGATGCACTTGCACTTCTATCAAGATCAGGATCCAGTGGGCACATAAAACCTACATGGGCTGTTCTAGCTGAATTTCCAAACAGCATAACCCCTATAGTTGCGTCAATTGCCAATGCAGAACCTTTGCTGCAGGACAAAGCTATTGAAGTACTATCACGACTTTGTCGTGATCAGCTTCTTGTTCTGGGTGATGCAGTTGCCAGCGCCAGTAGCTGTGTGTCGTCAGTAGCAAGAAGGATAATAAACTCGAAAAGCAGGAGAGTTAAAATTGGAGGAACTGCATTACTTATTTGTGCTGCCAAGGTCAATTACCAGAGAGTGATAGAGGATCTAAACCAGTCTAATTCTTGCACTTATCTGATTCAATCTCTGGTCACCCTTGCCAGTTCTGCTGAATCTTCTCCTCTGATAGGCCAGACACTTGATGATAAGGAGGCCTTGATCCTCTTCAGACATCATAAAGAGGAAACAGGGAGTGTTGAATCTGATGCAGGCAGTGTGACGGTGATTCATGGTGTAAACTTGGCAATATGGCTACTCTCTGTGCTTGCCAGTCATGATGAAAAAATTAAGACCGTGATCATGGAGGCTGGAGCCATTGAGGTGCTCACTGACAAAATCATGCATTACTACTCACTCTATTCCCAGGTATGATTTTCTTTTTCCCAAAATTCTTTTGCTGAATGGTAATTATATGTTTGTTGATATGAATGACAATGATGCAGATTGAAGATAAGGAGGACAGTAGCATATGGATATGTGCTTTGCTTCTGGCAATTTTGTTCCAAGATAGAGATATCATAAGAGCGAATGCAACTATGAAATCAATTCCAGCTCTGGCAAATTTATTGAAGACTGAAGAGCCAGCAAACAGATACTTTGCTGCCCAAGCAATGTGCAGCCTTGTCTGCAATGGAAGCAGGGGAACTCTGCTTTCTGTGGCAAATTCGGGTGCAGTAAATACGGTTGCAGCAGGCGGGCTTATTTCATTACTCGGTTGTGCTCACGTTGATATATTCGATCTCTTGGAATTGTCAGAAGAGTTTGCTCTAGTGCGCTATCCAGACCAAGTTGCTCTTGAGAGGTTATTCAGAGTTGAGGACATTAGGGTGGGGGCAACTTCTCGAAAAGCCATCCCTGCCCTTGTGGACTTGCTGAAGCCGATTCCTGATCGTCCAGATGCACCCTTCCTGGCACTTGGGCTTCTGACTCAGCTTGCAAAAGACTGTCCCTCGAACAAGATACTAATGGTTGAAGCAGGTGCTCTGGAAGCCCTGACCAAGTACCTTTCACTGGGCCCACAGGATGTGACTGAAGAAGCTGCTACCGACCTACTGGGAATCTTATTTAGCACTCCTGAAATAAGGAAGCATGAATCTGCATTTGGTGCTGTGAGTCAATTAGTAGCAGTTTTACGTTTAGGTGGAAGAGCTGCACGGTATAGTGCCTCTAAAGCTCTGGAAAGCCTTTTTGCTGCTGACCATATTAGAAATGCTGAAACTTCAAGGCAAGCTGTTCAACCTCTGGTCGAGGTTCTTAGCACTGGTTTAGAGAAGGAACAGCATGCTGCTATTGCTGCATTGGTTAGATTATTGAGTGAGAACCCATCAAGAGCTCTAGCTGTTGCAGATGTTGAAATGAACGCAGTGGATGTCCTTTGCAGGATCCTTTCTTCAAATTGTTCAATGGAGCTGAAGGGAGATGCAGCTGAGTTGTGCTGTGTTCTATTTGGAAACACAAGAATCAGGTCGACCATGGCTGCAGCTCGCTGTGTTGAGCCTTTGGTCTCTCTCCTTGTCACTGAATTTAGTCCTGCTCAGCATTCGGTTGTTCGCGCGTTGGAAAAACTTGTTGAAGATGAGCAGCTGGCAGAATTAGTTGCTGCACATGGTGCAGTTGTTCCACTTGTTGGCCTTCTCTATGGCAGGAATTACTTGCTTCATGAAGCTATATCAAGGGCTCTCGTGAAGTTGGGGAAAGACAGACCTGCCTGTAAGATGCAAATGGTGAAAGCGGGAGTTATAGAAGGCATACTTGATATCCTCCATGAAGCACCGGATTTTCTTTGTGCTGCTTTTGCAGAATTGCTTCGGATCTTGACCAACAATGCTGGCATTGCCAAAGGAGCATCTGCAGCTAAAGTGGTGGAACCCCTTTTTCATCTTTTGACAAGAGCCGAGTTTGGGCCAGATGGCCAGCATAGTGCATTGCAAGTACTTGTCAATATTTTGGAGCATCCCCAGTGCCGATCTGAGTACCACCTTAGTTCCCACCAGGCTATTGAGCCTCTCATCCCTTTACTTGATTCTACAGCTCCAGCTGTCCAGCAATTGGCAGCTGAGCTTCTGTCCCATCTGCTTTCAGGAGAACACCTCCAGAAGGACTCAGTAATGCTGCAGGTAATTGGTCCCCTTGTACGAGTACTCGGTTCTGGGATACATACGTTGCAGCAGAGGGCTGTAAGGGCCCTAGAAAGAATTGCACTCGCATGGCCGAATGAAATTGCAAAAGAAGGTGGCGTTGCAGAGCTTTCCAAAGTGATATTGCAAACTGACCCTTTGCTTCCCCATGCTTTGTGGGAATCTGCATCTTCTGTTTTATCCAGTATTCTACAGTTTAGTTCTGAGTTCTATCTGGAGGTACCTGTCGCGGTGTTAGTAAGGTTACTCCATTCTGGCTCAGAAAGCACAGTAATAGGTGCTTTGAATGCTCTCCTGGTTTTGGAGAGTGATGATTCAAGTAGTGCTGAAGCAATGGCTGAAAGTGGTGCAGTAGAGGCTCTTTTGGAACTCATTAGGTCTCATCAGTGTGAGGAAACGGCAGCAAGACTGCTGGAAGTATTGCTGAACAATGTTAAGATCCGAGAAACAAAAGTAACCAAATCTGCAATCTTGCCTTTATCGCAGTACCTTCTTGATCCACAAACGCAAGCCCAGCAGGCCAGACTACTTGCTACTCTTGCCCTTGGTGACATATTTCAGAATGAAGGTCTTGCTAGAAGTGCAGATGCTGTTTCAGCTTGTCGTGCCTTAGTAAATGTGCTTGAAGACCAACCTACCGAAGAAATGAAAGTTGTCGCTATATGTGCTTTACAGAATCTTGTTATGTACAGTAGATCAAACAAAAGGGCAGTTGCAGAGGCTGGCGGTGTTCAAGTTGTATTAGATTTGATTGGTTCAAGTGATCCAGAGACTTCTGTTCAAGCTGCAATGTTTATTAAGCTTCTATTCTCCAATCATACCATTCAGGAGTATGCCTCAAGTGAAACAGTCAGAGCTATCACTGGTGAGATTTCTTTGTATCTGATTTAGGATTCATAGGTTTTATCTTTTGGAATTCGAGAAGCACAAGCATATGCACGTAATAAGGCACTTTATTATTGTCATTGCTGGTTTTTTTCCCCTCAAAATTCAAATCATCCATCTTAGATATTGCAACTTCCTGTGTCATTTTTTGACATTTGTGATATTTTAACAAGATTACGATGATGATTTCCCTGTTTTGTGAGTCAATCCATGTGGCAATTTTGGCAGCGAAGATCATGTGCCACGGTGCAAATAATATTGCTGTAGGTACTAAATTGTGAAGGACAAGGACATGCTAACTCAAACCTGTTCTAAATCACTATTTTATAACTATGACAGAGAATCTATCATCAGAAGTTTCCTTATGCAATTGTAAAATGATAGAATATCTGTTGAGTCATCCTAGGGCGTGTACATGTATATATCGCATGTTCAGAGAAAAGGTTCTCTCTCATTCATTTGACGGCAAGAGTCCGACTGATTGGAGCTCAGCGATGATGTTGAATAGCATAGTGGACAGTTCAAGTTATTGTATAGCCAATTTACCACATTGATTTAGTGCTGCATTATTCTGACCAAGTCCATGCGCTTCAGGTTGGAAAAAACAGTTGCACTGTGCTAGTAATTTCTTCATCTGTGTTGCTATTTATGGCCTTGCTTCTATTCTGTTATCTTTTCACCTCTTTAATGATTATCCTCTCACCTTGCAGCTGCCATTGAGAAGGATCTGTGGGCAACTGGAACTGTCAATGAAGAGTATCTAAAGGCTCTGAATGCATTCTTTGGCAATTTTCCACGTTTACGAGCCACCGAGCCTGCAACACTAAGTATTCCTCATCTGGTTACCTCCCTAAAGACGGGTTCTGAGGCAACTCAAGAAGCTGCTCTAGATGCACTTTTCCTGCTACGGCAAGCCTGGTCAGCATGCCCAGCTGAGGTTTCAAGAGCTCAATCGGTAGCTGCAGCAGATGCAATTCCCTTGCTGCAATACTTGATTCAGTCTGGCCCGCCTAGGTTTCAGGAAAAGGCTGAATTTCTGTTGCAGTGTTTGCCAGGGACATTGGTAGTCATAATCAAGCGTGGCAATAATATGAAGCAGTCTGTTGGTAACCCCAGCGTTTTCTGCAAGCTCACACTTGGCAACACGCCACCCAGGCAAACTAAGGTTAGCTGCATATACTATATCAGTTGCTTCTTGTATTATGGTATGAACAACAAATTGTTGAAACTTGTTGTAACTACCAACTACCTTGCAAGCGGTTTGGGTGGAAGCTGCAAGTCCAAATAGAATTTGTTTAGCCAGAGCCTATCTCCATTTCGCATATGATAGTACTAATATCCATCTTACAGTATGAGCCCTGTTGGACTTAAGCAGCAAGGAATTGTTGTAGGACGCAAAAGTCCTTCAAAACAAAATTGTGGTGAATCACTGCCACGTTTTTACTTTGAACTGTATAGACTTAGGTTTTTGTCATGCTATCCTTGAGCTGGTGCTTGACAGTTGAAATCACTCTTGCATTCATGAATTGGATGTTGACTTGATCTTGTTCAAACTTGCTGAACGGGAGAACTTTTTTAGTCTTCAACCTCAATATAATGCTTGCGATTTTGGATGCCATTTAATCTGCTAACTACTGCCTAAATGACTGGGACAATTAAGTAAATACATTTTCCATTTTATCTGGTCGGGGAACTGTGAGATTTTTAAGTTCCTAAAGGTTAGCTATACCTTTTTCTCCTTCCTGGACATGAAGTTCTTCTCTCTGTCAATTCTTCCATCTAAAATTTCATCATTAGTCATGTCATTGTGTCTAATTGCCTTATTTTTATTGATGCCTCAGTTTTTTCACTGGTGCTAATTTGGTGCCCTTGCAAATCTCTTCTTTGTAATCAGGTTGTTGCCACTGGTCCAAATCCGGAGTGGGAAGAAAGCTTCTCATGGTCCTTTGAAAGTCCTCCCAAAGGCCAGAAGCTTCATATTTCCTGCAAGAACAAAAGCAAAATGGGAAAGGTAACTCAATTGTGGCTGTTATATCTGATGACAGGAATGTGAAAAGGTCTAAATCTTGATTCGATTGCTAATTACTCATGGCTGTTGTTCTCTGTCTCGATGCAGAGTTCTTTTGGGAAAGTGACAATTCAGATTGATCGGGTCGTGATGCTGGGGGCTGTTGCTGGGGAGTACACTTTGTTGCCAGAGAGCAAAAGCGGCCCCTCGAGGAATTTGGAGATTGAGTTCCAGTGGTCGAACAAGTGATGTTTATGCCGCGGAACTCGTCATTCTTCCCCGAAGCGAGTCTCGGAGAGGACCCGCGTTCGAGAAAGGAATTCTTTTACGTAAGATTTTTGTCTGGAGTACTTATGATGTCATTGTATATACGTTGTTGGAGTGGGGGCCTTTTTCAGAGTTTTCCTAGTGATTGTTTCTGTGTAACATAGTCAAGACAAGTCAGTGTATTCTTTTGTAACTTGATGTATTCTTTTTTCCTTTCTGGGTGAACATAATGAACAGAAGGATCGATTTCCCGATAAGCGACGGAGATAATAAACCATATTTACTTGTATATCTCGATGATACTCCGACAAGCGACTAGTATGCAATGAGGCCGCTTCTTGTCGGCCTCGTCGATGATATTCTCAGCTGATCCATGGTCCTGCAAATCTCGTGTTTCCGCGACTACTGTTTCTGAGAGTGAAATCATCGTAAGTTTCGACAAATTGGTCATGGTAGTTTGGTTTAGAAAATGCGCTAGTGTCTTAATCAAATGATGCAAAGTCAGGGAAAATCAAGTTCTTGAGGTCCCCTTGATTGGGAAGTGATCCTTTTGCTTCCTTTTTGCCTTCAATATGCTTGCAATTCACGACTTCTGCGCAAGGACAGCGGTTTCTACTGATCTAGTAAAAACAGGCCATGGCCCATCAGTTGGGATATGGAGCTCATTTGATGGAAAAAATGAAATCATAAGTTCTGAACCTTCAAATACTTAATTTTTAAGAATTGAAAATGGAAAAATAATTATTTGATAATAGCTAAAAATCTTGCATGGTATATATTATTACTTTCTCACCAAACATTTACTTATGGATAATACTGATGGATTTTTCTCCACATATTTAGAATTCATTTTAAATTTGCGTTAATATTTTTTTTTTGAGCCTTTATAGCATTACATCGGCGACGGAAAGCTTTCTTTTCAAAAGCGGATTGTGATTGTGGCATGTGTACAATATTCCATAGGCACCTTCTTAAGTGCTATCTTTTCAAAAGCAGATTGTGATTGTGGCGCGTGTACGATATTCAATAGACAATTTCTTAAGTGCACACGTCGGGAGATGTCGCATATAAAC
Organism: Eucalyptus leucophloia subsp. euroa; assembly: GCA_017140325.1. Taxonomy (NCBI): domain Eukaryota; kingdom Viridiplantae; phylum Streptophyta; class Magnoliopsida; order Myrtales; family Myrtaceae; genus Eucalyptus; species Eucalyptus leucophloia. The sequence continues at coordinate 36,131,650 of CM029478.1, forward strand.
TAGTGGAGTCGATCAATACCATACAAGTTTTCATTTTCATTACAATCTAGAAATATTTCTCTCTTTCCACAGATATGTAAATAATCTCTTCATATTGTGTTAATAATTTCTACCCACTAATTAATATTCCAAAAATATCATAATTCTTTTAAAATGTCAATGTTATGTATTGATGTAATGGAAAATTATCCAAGAAGTTTTAAACCATATTTCACTTTTGCCTATTCAATTATAAAATTTCTAATTATGCCAATTAAATTTTAAATCTTTTCACATTGTACCAATTGAGTTTATGTAACATAATTTGGTCGGAAATTATGCCAACATAGACAAATTTTAATATTATTTTATTTTTTGAATTTTGTTATTAATTCTATCTTTTCTTTGTTCTTGTTTTTCTTTGCACAACTTGGACCAACTTGGACCAGTGAGGGCATCGTGGTCCTCGCTTAGATTCAAACTAGGGCTGACACCCTTGCCTATTGGTCAGCAAGGGCCGTGACACCCTCACCTAATTTGGGTGAGGGGATGCCCTTGCCAGCTAGAGTAGTAAAAAGAAATAAACACAATAAAAAAATGGAATAAAACATTAAGATATTATTAAAAATTGTCTATGATGGCATTACATAGGACATACGATGTCCACATTAGTAATTTTGGATCAAAATTGGTTAGATAGATTTAATTGGCATAATTAAAAGATTTATAATAAAATCAGTAAAAGTGCAATAATTTCAAAAAAAATTGGACAATTTTTCCTTTCGTCTTTCTATACTGATATAGTAAGAGATAGGTTTAAGGGAGATGCTTCGAAATTTGCCATTTGGCAAATTGTTTTAATATGAAAGTACAAAAGATAATCTAGAATCCCACCAGGTAGATGAATGGGGACAAATAATAAAAAAGCCAAAACAAAATACTTTACCGTCAAAATGCGAAAAATGAAAGTATTTTCATACAAAAAAAAATCTAAATGATAAATTTACAAATGTCAATTAAAATTTGGCTAAAAAATGAAAATATTAATCAATCAAAAAAATAAAAATATTAATTAAAATTTGAACTGTTTAACTGTTACTATCAAATATTAACAGAAAATCCATTTCTCAATTGCAAACAATGAAAGTATTAGGTCAATGTTAGATATATTAAACGTTTGAATATCAGTTGAGATATATTTAAATTATAATCCATATTTGTTGGAAATCAAGACATTCCACCCATAAAATATTAATTAAACTAATTGAGATGCTGATATCATATTATGAATAACATTTTATTAGTTATATTTAATATTCAATTAGTTAATGGATCATAATCAGAATCACTATGCTCAAACATCGATTTATACATTAAGCCATAGTAGCAATGATGTATTAACGAGTAACTAATTTATTATTATGACTAATTTTAGAGTCGATCAGATGCATCATACATAATTCAATTACTGCAATTATAAAATGAGTACATTATTGATAGCATCGTTGTTTTAAAAATATAATGATTTGTGTTGTTAAGTATATTTTATTTCCATTAATGTTATCTAACACGAAAATAGTGGAGGAGAGGAAAGAAGCACGTGTAATTTAATAATTATGATTTATGGCTATTCATATATATATATAGATGGCTATTACTACTAGCTCGTAGATCTATGACAGATGTAGTTACGGTCATCAGTGCTATAATTTAATATTAAAGCAATTGCCTGAAATTGTTTTACACATGCGAGCTCTAATCAATACCTTTTGGACATGTAATTCATACACTTCGCGTTCTTTCCTATTGAAGAAAAGTGGCGAGAGATGGTGTGAAATTTTGGTGAGACTATTATTGACTGTTTTAAAAGTTTAAGTTATTAAATGAAATCATAATTTAATATTTAATTACTCTAACAATAAATGCAATGACAAACAGTGTGAGATTTTGATGAGATTACTAACAGTTCTAAAAATTTAAAGCTTCTTATTGGTGTAAGACTTTGGTAGGACCATTATTAACTGTTTTAAATTTTAAGCCTTTATTTAAAGACATAATTTAATATTTACTTACTGTAATGAGGAAAATTGGCAAGAGAGACGATGTGAGATTTTGGTGCGACCACTACCAAAAGTTTAAGTCTTTAATGAAGGTGTGGTTGAGTATTTAATTACTCTAATACTCTCCCCATGCTTAATTTGGCATTTTTGCTTAGTACGAAGGGTAACGTATTTAATTGAGGAGGTAAATAGGGCCTAAAAAGATTCGAATTTAGAATCTTTAGCTTTAATATCATGTGAGATTTGGTGGGACAATTGTCAACTAATCTAAAAGCACAAGCTATTAGATGAATAGGTTGTTTAATATTTAATTATTTTAACACTCGCATTCTTGAGATGTTTCTTTAGAGATTTCATATACTTTCACGGAAAGCTTTGTCTATGCAAGTTCTCGACCTCAGCCTGCATTACCTTCATTGCCCTTGATACAAGTTTCTCCGAGCTCAATTGTCAAGCTCGTGGAATTTAGATTAGTCAAAATGGGTCATAAAACACATTTTTAATTAATGCATATACGATGGGTTGAGTTTTTAGTAAATGGATGATAAAAAGATTTGGTAAATCTAAAATAACATGTGTGTTAAATAGGTTTATAACTTATTAGACTAAACCCACTTCTATGACGCTCTCTTTGTTTTCTCTCGTCCCCACTCGTTCTCACACTATCTCACTCCATACACTTATCTTAATTTAGGTATAAGTTTTCCTAAATTGTGTTAAATATAGAATTGGTTTGTCGATTGGGCCAAATATCTGTTATTAGATTCATATTGCATGTTTGGACCTCGTCGCTCATTTAACAAGTTGAGTGGGATTCGAATTGGTGACCATTCAAAGCAAATTAACTTTCAATTTATTCAATGTGGCCTCTCAATTTTTGCCCAACGTGCAATGTCATTTTAAAATTTTAATTTGTTTGATGTGGTTTTGATACTTTTGGTACATGTTTAAATTAATCCCTAAATGATTTGAAAAATTTGAATATTATTCTTCCATTAATTCAAGCTTAGTAATAACATTAAATATTATCATATGGTCTAGGAATTAGAGTACATGTATCAAAAGTTCAGAAATTAAATTAAATAAATTAAAAGTTTAGGGACGGCATTGTATATCAGGCTAAAATTTAGGAATCATAATAAGTAAATTAAAAGTTTAGAAATTACATTACATATCGATTTAAAATTCACGAATCATTTACATCATTTTCCCCAAAAAAAAAAAAACACTTAATAATAAGCGCTCATGCAAACGAGGTTAAAAGCAAACCTGGGAGAAAGGGGGGCGGCCGGTGGGCGGGGGGACCACCTACGTGTCGCTTCTTCACAACGCCACCCTCGAACCCGTGAATGGACTGGATTGCCCCTACCCTCCCTAATCACGCGCCCCCTCCAAAAAAAGACGCCCCTCGATTTATATAAAATCATAAAAAAAAAAAAAATTCGCCGTCATTTACTGTTTAAAAATAAAATAAAAAACCAGGAAAAAATCCACGTGTCCCCGTGGCTCGCATTCCGATACCCCATGACCACACGCGCCGCTCACGGACCCCAGAAGGTGCGCACTGCGCACCCCCCCCCCCCGGCACCCCCCGCTGCTTCCCCTTCCTTCCTTCTTCATCTTCTCCATCGTCGTCTCCTTCATCAGCTCACTCCTCTCCCCAAGCTCCCACCTTTACCTCCATTTCCACCATTTCCACCCACCACTGCTCTCCCTGCTTAACCCATCGCCCCTCTCTCTCTCTTCTTTCTCTCTCTAGATCCCTCCATTGCCGGCGTCCGCCCCTGCCCGGCTGTCCGCCGGAGCTTGGGAAACCCTAGATCTCGCCGGCGCCGCCGCAATGGCCACACTCCTCCTGCCGGTCTCGCTCCTGCTGTCCTGCCTCGCCGTCGAGGCGGCCGCCGCGGCCACCTTCTCCTCGCGCCTGATCCACCGGTTCTCCGACGAGGTCAGGTCGCTCCGGGCCCCCGCCCGCCGCGGCGGAGGCGGCGGGGACGCGAACGGCTCCTGCGCCGCCGCGGCCCCGTGGCCGGAGAAGGGGAGCGCGGAGTACTACCAGGTCCTCATGGCCAGCGACCTCCGGCGGCAGAACATGAAGCTCGGCGCGCGCCACCAGCTGCTCTTCCCTTCCGAAGGGAGCAAGACGATGTCGCTGGGGAATGACTTCGGATGGTCAGATTCGGCGCGCCTTGTCTTTGAATTTTGCCGGTTTCTTTGGTTGTTATTTACTGAGGAACGTCTCTTTCTTCTCTCTCCGCTCGTGATTGTGTAGAAGCCTTAGCTTTCCTTGTGTGGTTGACTGATTAGTCTGCTCCAAGAGACGACGACCCAGTCAATGGACCATGGTCTTGGCCATGAATATATATTTAAACTCCTTGGCATTATTATAAAGGTGACGTTATCGGCATAATTTGAGCAGCGCTTTTGGTTTATTCGCTATTTCTCTTGATTCTTGGATTAGCTTCCTTTAATGTTATCCTAATTTGTCTGTGGGGTTTGGAATCTCCGGTTGAGAGATTATTTTGGGATAGATTTGCTTTTCAGGGCCCAAAAAAGGGAAGTTAGATGAGACGCCGAATAGCTTGTTAAGATTTATCTGTGAATCTTTACATGGAAAAACTTAGTCCTAACTCCTGGTCTGGAAATTTTTCTGGGAAATGTGTAGGCGCATCGAACCACGGGAATTAGATTGCAGGGCAATTTTAACGTAGCATAGCATGAGGATTGAGGAACAAAGAAGACAAATTGAGAATGCCCATCTAAAGGATTTTTACAATTTGAAAAATGCCCATGTTGATATCAGCTGTTGAGTTTTTTTGTTTGGCTCTGGTGTTTAAGCAGATGCTTAACCTGCCTGCTGCATCTGTGCTTATGGTTGCCTCTCCTTTATATTCTGGGCACTGAATGCTCATGCTCGTGTAGCCATTTGATGTGATTTATATCAGTCTCAGATGAGACAGTCCCTTGTGACCCTTATTGTTCATGCATCTCAGTGTGGCTTCCACTTTTCAGGCTACACTACTCCTGGATTGACGTTGGTAGCCCAAGTGTTTCTTTCCTTGTTGCACTGGATGGTGGGAGTGATCTTCTTTGGCTTCCGTGTGAATGTGTACAGTGTGCTCCTCTGTCTGCCAGCTACTATAGCAGTCTGGTAGTTCTTCCCCCTACTTGATACATTTGTTTTCCGCCACCGTCTTTGGCTTGCTTTTTTTCTATCAACTCGTGGTCTTTATGGTTATTATTAGTGTAGGCGCTATGTGAACTCTATTCTGTGCAGATGTCAGCATGTCCTTATTTTGTTTGCAGTACCCGTGAATAATACCTATCAGGAAAGAATACGCTTTTCTCTGTGTAGTAATTGCTTTGCCCTAGAGTAGTAGGTTTTACGTTAGGAAAAAGACAAGTTCTCAAAAGTAGTTAGGAAGCAGCTCTCTGTACTGTTGAGGTAAGATATGAACTTCAGGTGAAGGATCAAGTATCAGAACCCTCTTGATTTTATAACAATACTTATAAACTCAAGATAGCTGGAAGTAAATGGAAGAATATATCAAGAACATCGGAAGGAGAAAAATGAAGACTTTACAGGGTCTTATGCTATTATTAGGCAAAATTTGATTTAAGAAGCATGACAGTAATGTAGTTAACACATGCAACAGCTCACCAGCCACAAGCAGTGCCATTTGTGTGGTTCTCTGTTGAATATTTGCTTTCATGGAGTCGTGAGATAGTGAAGTTCCGGCTAGTGAAGTTCCGGCCTTAAGTTCGTAACAGTTTTAGCACTTATTTCCGATGATTGATTGGCAGGTGCTCCCTTGTATTTGGGGCAATCTATTGTGCAGGATAGAGATCTGAATGAATACAATCCATCTGGCTCCAGCAGTAGCAAGCACATAACTTGCAGCCATCGGCTATGTGAATCAGGCCCGAGCTGTAAAAGTCCTGGAGAATCATGTCCATACACTGTTAACTACTACACTGAGAATACATCAACTTCTGGATTACTGGTGGAAGATATATTACATCTTGCCTCAGGCAGTGGTCAGGCATCAAATAGTTCTGTATCGGCTCCAGTCGTTATAGGGTGTGTTTCTTTTGCTGATTTTCCTCTTTTAGCAGTTAATTTTCTATTTCTATTAATGTTTGTGCTGTCTCTGGTAGCAATTAAATGTGACTCTGGCATGGCCTAATTAGTTATGACGTTTTTTCGCATGCTTTTGAACTCAGATGTGGTATGAAACAGAGTGGGGTTTACTTGGATGGTGATGCTCCTGATGGTCTGATGGGGTTGGGGCTTGGAGAAATTTCTGTTCCATCTTTTCTTGCTAAAGGAGGATTGGTCCCCAACTCATTTTCATTGTGCTTTGATGAAGATGATTCTGGGACAATTTTCTTTGGGGACCAGGGTCCAGCCAACCAGAAATATACAGCTTTTCTACCTTCTAATGGAAAATAGTGTGTACCAGAATCCTCTCTTGATGTTTGGCTAGTAAATAATACACACTTAAAGATCATGTTGATGTTTCGTTTGTGATGTTTCTCATGATTAACTCATCATCTTGGTTCAGTGAGACGTACATTGTTGGGGTTGAGGCATGTTGCATTGGAAACTCTTGTCTCAAGCAAACAAGTTTCAGTGCTCTGGTAGATAGTGGCACGTCATTCACATTTCTTCCCAATGGAGTTTTTGAAACTATTGCCCAAGAGGTACTTTACATCAATACTATTTCTGTGTGATTATGTGAAGTTCAATATGTAATTTCAATGTCTTCTAATAGTTTGACAGACGAGTAAATGTAACACGCTCTAGCATTAAAGGAGTACCTTGGAAGTATTGCTACAAACCCAGGTGAATGTGCTTGAGGATGAGTTGTAAATGCTGCTTCCCCCCTCTTAAGTATGTTTCTGTAGATTGACATTCTACTTGTTTTGACAGTACGAAGGAGAAGCCAAAAGTTCCCTCTCTCACGCTTGTTTTTCCACTAAACAAGAGCTTTGTTGTCTTTGATCCTGTTTTCAAGATCTATGGCATGGAGGTATGTATTGTTTGATTTCTGCAATGGTGGGCTGTCTAAACTAGCTTCACAGTATATCACATGTTCATTGAACATGACCAATAAAAAAATTATGTTCGTCCAATAAGTTTTGGTTATGTGAGGTGAGAGTTGGTGGCTGATCAATTGGGGCTTTACTTTCTGCAACACCAAGATCACTAGTGAAAGTCTTGTTGCACTGCAAAGAGTTGATGCCCATTCATTGTAATTCACTCTATGGTTTGTAGGTTACTGGTTACCCCACCTTTCTGCTGGAAGAAGGCCGGTTATGTGTCTTGATGGATGTAGGATTGCTTTGGTAGGATGCAATGAGTACAAGTTAATACATTGGAAGGGTCTTTTTTAACAACTGCCTTAGTGGCACTTGTTAAGTATGTTGTATGAAGAAAGTTTTAATTTTCAAAATACTGATTACATACTTCATTGGTATAGTTATGCATTGAAAACTATAATCGTTTTGTCAGTAGTCACTTATCAAGTTCTTGTACTCAGTTTGCAAATTTCCATTTTGAAGATGTGAGATTGACAGTCCTTTTGGGAAATGTTTTTGGGATACACAACAAAGCTTGTTAAAATGATGCCTATGGGAAGTGTAGATGGTGAAATGTATTAGTAAAGCACATTGTTTGCAAAATTAGTATTTCGATTTCTGTGTATCTTGCATGTATGGAGTGCTTCATCATCTCCTTAGAGCAGAACTGCAGTTCTTGGTTTCTGTTGAGATAAGATCTCAAATTCAATTGTTTCTGTGGGTTGCAGGGGCTGGTGGGATTCTGTTTAGCCATACAGGGAACTGATATAGATATCGGAACAATTGGACGTAAGTGTTCCCTCTGCTTATGCTAATCTTTCTCATACATTGCATGCTGTCAATTCACTTATAAGATATGCATGCAGAGAACTTTATGATGGGATACCGCATGGTGTTTGACCGAGAAAATTTAAAGTTAGGCTGGTCACGCTCAAACTGTAAGTTCTCTGGCTCTTTTCATTCATCATCTTCTTTTCATTGCCCCATCACTTGTTTGGCTAGCATGTGTTGCTACTACCAGTTTTGTAACCTCAGGTCTTCTTTTTGCTACCCCTCTTTCCCTTATACAATGTGATACTTCTGTTCATATCCACATTCTTGCTGGTTATGTTTGCACTGCTTATATAAATTACTACTTAAAACTTGCACAAAATCCATTTGAACTCGTGCAGGCCAAGATATAGATGATGATCGGAGCATGCCTCTAACACCGAATGGCAGATCCCCAAACCCGTTACCCACAACCGAGCAACAGAGCGCTCCCGGAGGAGGGCATGCGGTGCCGCCTGCTGTGGCTGGGAGAGCGGTCTCCAAACCATCGGCTGCTTCAGAGAAGCTCATATCATCCCGCTTAAGTTTAATCAGTTTAATGCTGCTTTTGCTGCTCTTGCACTTTCTTGCCACTTTCCTGCACATGAACGAACCCTTTTCTCTCATACACCAAAACTCGCTTCGCTGATGGTGGGGTTGGTCTTACATGTAAATTTTCCTCAGTTTTGCAAGGGAGTAGTTAGTCGGGATGGGGGAGCTTGTGGGCGTCGACCATTGCCTGTCAGGTTTTTTGTGTTTATTCTGGGCTGGTGGTTGATAATGTTATTGTAAATTTGTCACGTCTTATAAATATTCCCGCGTCTTCTTCTATCTCCCGTGCCTTCCATATTGTCCTCATTCGCTATAATTTTGAATGGAGTGTGGTTTTATTCCGCGTCTTTTTGTGGGACTCCAGTCGTACTCGGGTCGTTCTGGTGGAGGCCAGGAACTTAAGAAAAATGGTAATGGTGGTTGGAGGACAGAAGGACAGGTTGACCCACATTCTAATCATTTGCTTAACTGTGTCCTCTGGGGGCAGAAGCAGACAGCCGGATCATGGTTTTTAAAATTTTTCGACGAGTCTACTTTTTTGCGCAGGGTGTCATTAGAGCTTTTGTCAGATACCGTCTCGTGATTTCCTCAGACAGAACTCCCATGATGGCAGTGCCCAAGTTACCCTCCCATGTAAAAATATCGAGCACAAACCCTAGCGTCAAGATTCCCCATCAACCTAGTTCCCAAAAGCTCCAACGTCCACAAAGCCTATGTCAATGTATCCAAGGAGGCAAGGATACAAGAAGCATGGACGATAATTTAATGTTAAACGTAGGAGCTCAGTTTCTACACTGTCTAGCACTGCTCTGTTGCCTCGTCCTGTCTTCAAAATGTGCCCTCAAAGAGAACACGAACGTCCTTCTGGAATGGTGGATCTCGGTGCTTTGCGTCGTTCCTCGGGACTAGAAGTCCTTTGTGCCTTTTCCCTGTAATTATTGATAATCAGATATACTAGTACACAATTCGGAACGATGGGGCCTCTTAAAATTAATATACAATGATGTTTGCATCACGGGTCAGGACAAACTTTACGAGAAATCGCTTTCGTATTGTGCCGGGTCGGTTTGCCACTACTCGCGTCCTAGTTTCAGGCTTTATTTTTTTGTCAATCCACTTACATTATACAATCGTACGTGTTGCTTTCCCACTTCGTATGCATGCGTCAAAGTGTATGCTATAATGCTACAATAAGGTGAGCAATTATTGGGTCGCAAAGAGGGAAGTGCACTGCATGATTGAAGAAAGGGCGCCGACCCAACATTAAAAGAAATCTACGCCATCGTCCAAAAGCTTTTTCACCTGTTGTACAAGACACACAAGCCTCCAAGCGCAAAAGAGCAACGCGCACTAGAAAGTGTGGTGGGGAATATGGATCTTCCCTCGTGGTTTTGCTTTTGGGCGTTGCACGTATTGAAGTAGAAACAAAGTTGCAGTGGGAGGAGAACATTGTTTTGTGCTCTCTTTGTTGATGGAAAGCAGCTGTCGAAGTTGCCAAAGGCACCCGTCTTCATGCTCTTCACTTACCTTTTTCCCTTTGTCGATCTAAAATTCTTAAATTGGAAATTCGACCATACTGAATGAGGGTAATAATGTTGAGGTGTACTTGTTAGGACGTTAGGTGAAAGAATTATACGATAGAGAATTTGATATGATATGAAATAGTTAATGTATCGAGCAATTGCAATTCATTGACTTGAGCTTTCGAATGAAAGTAGGTCTATGTAAGTATGCTGTGACTTGGATTTGAGCTCTTTATTGATGATTTTTGAAAGTAAGGTGTTGAAATTTGGTTGCACGTCCTAACAAAGAAAGCATTGTAATTCCAGACCGCCACATCACGTGAGAATGGGGTTATTGGTGGAGAATGTCAGATTTCGAATTGGTCTACTCGGAGTTATCACATCTTGTTAGATTGATAGCTCTCATCATGTTTTCCCCCCCAATTCCTGATAGAAGAAAATCAGTCTTTTAAACAAAAAATTATAAATCTGAACATCACTCATTTTATATTTAGTCAAGTTTACACTTAGATAATGTACATAACCCGTAAATTGTTAATCTATCAATCAAAAGTATGATCGGAGGAAATTTCATGAAAAAATGAAAAATATAGCCCTTTGGAGTATTCTTTTTGGGGAAAATGAAATATTAGATAAGCAACATGACCAATGAAGGAAGATGACATGTTAAAAGGGTGGCATGCATCAGACTCTCTCTATCACTTTATTTCCCGTTCTATTCTTGTTCTCTATGGGCAAAAGATAAAGCATGGTTGGAACTGCATTCTTTTTGTACCCATGGGATAGACGGCATAGAGTTACAGCTTTTTTTTTTTTTTGTATGCCTTTTCTGATTTTTGTTTTCTATAGATTGTCTTGGGGATACTACCTTAAAAAACCCCAAACTGGTATACTTGTGACAAATTTACCTCAAACTATTTTTTTGACCATGAAAAACCCCAAACTGGTAAACTTGTGACAAATTTACCCCGACTGATTATAAAAAACTCTAAACTGGTACATTATGACAAATTTACCTCAAACTAATTTATTCGACTGCAAAAAATTCTAAACTGGTAAATTTGTGAAAAATATACCCTATGCTAAATTGGATTAATACAACAAAAAAATCATAACAATTGTAAATTATGACAAACGGAACGTAAAATCCTAAATTGATATACAGGCTAACTATCACGTGTCATTTAACTTAATAATTTGAGAATAAAATTTAACGAAAACTAACATAAGGTAAATTTGTCACAAGTGTACCAGTTTGGGATAAATTTGTCAAAAGTATACCAGTTTAGGGTTTTTGGTGGTCAAAAAAATAGTTTGGGGTAAATTTGTCACAAATGTACCAGTTTGGGAGGTTTTTTTAGGGTATTATCCCGATTTTCTTGACATTTGGAATTTTTATTCATTTTATTGATTTGGAGATATAAGTCTTGAATATTTTGTAAATCTGTTACAAGCCCTACATCATATATCATATTGGCTGATGTGGTGGGCGTTTCAAATTGGATAGCATAGAACCGAGCTTTGTAAATCATAATGGGATAAGTGCACTGAAAAGTACTAAAAACTTATTATAGAAATATAATTGAGTCCAAAAAATGTTAAAATGTATAAGTTCTTAAACTTATCACGAAAATAAAATTAAATCTTAAAACTTTCATAAAGAACAATCAAGTCTTAATATATGTCAAGTTGATGCATTCAAATTCTTCCATTAGTTCCATCTTATTTAGCTAATGATAAATGTTGACAAGTTTTAAGACTTAATTGTATTTTTAAAAATTTTATGACTTAATTGTATTTTTATGATAAATTTTAGGATTTCAAGTACACTTATTCTAATTATGAAAATTGAGTTGCAATTAGACAACTCCATCCTGCTATATGTGGACAATCCCAAAGGAAATGGTAAAGAAGGGATATGTCCCTTGATTTTTGGCATTGCAAGATTTATACATTATGATATTTCGACTGGGCTTACATAGAGATAGTAATAAGAATAAATAATAATGAGTGTAAATTATTAGCAGAAAAGTTGTGTACTTTCCTTGCCTTTTGTGAAGCCCCTCAAAGTCACTTTTTGAATGCTGAATTTTGCTGCCATAAGTCAGCCTTTATCCTAAGCTCAGAGAAATAAGATACATCAGCTTGCTCCAGCTGGAAAGGTTTTGCAACTTCCCAATTTTACTCACAATCCCATGCGCTGTACTTGGTGCAGGTTCACTGAATTTTAGGACTGCCAATGTGATTATCCCAGAACTCAAATTGATCTTTTCCAATGATAGATTAGGAGTTAAGATACCATCAAATAAAGCTGATATAGCTTATGGATGTATCTGGCAACTTGCCATAAGCAGCACGTTATTTACTATTTATTGGGAAAAAAAAAATCAACTACTTGACAAATCTTAACCGTTGAATATTGAACTATCTTGAAAAGGGATTTGACAATTCCTTTGTCGTCAGTCTTTAATTGATGGAAGTATGGTGGGTTCCACGGGTTAACAATTTCTTTGTCATCATTTTAATTCGAATACGACACATTTTCGTTGTGTTAAGAAAATTGAAATTTAAATGTATAATAACTTTACTGAATATATATACACCGCACAACATGTTAAGTACATTTAATAAATGATTTTTTTCCCATATTATCAGTACATAGAAATCAGTTTAGGTAGTATAACATGTATGGTGATGCAATTAACTTCCTAACATATTCAATTGAACATACTTGAATGTGTACATGTAAATGAGCTAAATCAACCCACTTACTTGACAACTAGGTTGGCACAAACACCACTAAATTCAATCCCAACGTTCTTGTGATATTGTTTGAGGGATAATATCGACTTAATATACCGATACAAAGATAATAATATAATATTAATGGAAAAAGGAGAAAAGAGGAATTAAATGGTCACCGCACAAGCTTGGTGTTGCGTGATTACATAAATTGACTTTAGAATTCCATTTTTGGTTGCTGAAGATCTGCAAAATCTCATTCATGTCTGATATTTTCCTCACCTGAGTAAAAGTACAAAAGAGAGGAGCAATGAATTCACTGTCGTAGCAGGTGAAAGGTGAAGCTTATGGGTCGCCTCTCCTCTGCACTTTTTGCATCAATCACATTAAGAAGGTATCCCTCTGACTGATCTCGCCCATGGGTTCGTTCTATCAAAAGGGGAAAAAAGTATTTTATGCATCGATTAATTATACAGTTGATATAATACATAATTGAATTAATTACATTGTTTGTGGTATATCCATCTTGAATAGTTGTAGTTTTAAATTTTAAAATTTTTATATTTATGATTAATTTATTTCTCTACATCTTATAATTGCGTGATGCATCCGGATACACAAAATATCTTCTCAATAAAAAGAAAAGCCTTACATAACCATGCCTAGCATTTTCCCTTTTGAATAAACTAATTTGAATTAGAAGTACCTCAACTTTCTCTTATTTCTGAATTTCCCCTCTTTTACAACATGCAATTTACACCTCAAAGTATGGAAAAAAGTCATATACATATAGGTATATACACACACATACTATACGTATAGAACGTGTAAAATGCATACATTTTTTTAGCTTTCAGGGTGCAAAGTGTGCAATCTCGAAACTAAACAGTAAAATATAAATGGGGAATTACATAAACTAAAGGGAAAAATGGGGAAGGCTTGTGTAATTTTTATTGACTACAATATAGATTATTGTACTACGGATTGTGTGGTGGAAGCAAAGCTTATTTTATTGACGATTTTATCATATTAAAAGCACATATATCATGTCCTTTTCTAGGGCAATATCTTTGGAGAGGGCCTCACAGTGTTAAACAGTTTCTATACGTGTCAAGTTAAATCAAGGACGCGATTTAATTTTAAATAATAAACGTGCAATATTTTTTTATTTTCATGATGAAAATGGAACAGCTTATTGGATGGAGTGGTGGGTTCGGTGGGTAATTATTTAATTCATAACCAAAATATTATTCTTGGTGGTGGGGATCAACCATGCAACGACAGCTACGTGACAATTACACATCCATATATTTTTCTTGTCCATATAATGAAAAAAAGTATATTATTGGACGTGAAGAGGGATGCCCAAGATTCAGCAGACGACAAACCCAAAACTCCAATAATCACCCACATAATTAAATTTGGTTTCTTTAAACTTACAAGCAAGAGCTTGATCTTTTGCTAAAGAATGACTTCACATTCCACTCCAATTACTATTTTATGTAATGTGATTTCAACTAGATAAGATCACAAATTGATACTTCAAGTTCCTCTTTTGCTAATTAAGTCACGGGTTTCGGCTATCCTCTTTCATTCTTTTAGTGGTCAAATTTTGCTTTTGCTAGGGCACGTATGGATAGAAAAATTCTTGTATGCACCCGAAGCATATGAGTCTACTTCATTTCAACCATTGGATATCGTGAATCTCACGCGAGACTCGTATATTTAGATAATTAGGATGAAGTGATCCAACATGTACCGAAAGCATGCGATTCTTGCTCTATATGAATATAGTAACATTATGTAAGGGCCCATATGCAAGCTAATGCACACTTGAAAAGAACAGGAGAGCATATATATAGAAATTTATAGGAGGAGCCTAGGAAGCTTCAAAATTTCAAACCTAGGAGACGTTGGCAAGACATAATATCCCAGCTGTTTTCGTTTGGCAAATTCCCACCAAGAAAGTTGACGGACGCGAATGTTGAACCTTAAAGCAATTTAATAACAAGAATGGAAAGATTCAAGCTCCTTTATTTTATGTAGTGTTCTTATCCTGCAAAAAGGAATAATATATACCTAACCGGTCCACGCCAAATAATCTCCGCTAGGAGATTTTCAAACCTAGGATTTTCCCTTACCACTTCCATAAAAAAAGGGCCTCGTGAACTTTTTACAAATTCGCAATGATCGATTGAGTCGTAATTAGGAGTAATTGAAGTTATTACAATGCGATCCATGAGGCTTTTCATGGAAGTCGATTTGTTATCAAACTTTACTTCTCCGTTCTCCTGTTCTTCCACATGCCTCAATATTCTTCTCATCCCGTTTTCTAAACAACTCAAATCATTCAATCACCGAATTGCAGGATTGGCCTCTAAGGTTGATGGGTCCAGCGTTTTCAGCTTAGAAACTTCAATGTCGTCTGATCAAATCACACAAATTACGTGTAAATCATTCTGAATCGAGGTTATCTATAAAGGCCTAAAATTCTGAACGCAGTTCATGGGTTTCTTGATAGTCGGATCTACGTGCTCGCGGCCATGCTTAGATTATGCAAGTGTAAACTAAATTTCACGAACTTGGCATGTATATATATTGGTCTCTGAGGACATTTGCTTGGTGGCGCCATCAGCTTTCCCATGAAGCGACCCACCGACTTGGTCGGAACAAAAGGCGGACGGCCCCGCCCATCGGAGGGGCGCCACCTGCTCCAATTCGGCTCCTTAAGCAATCTCCACCGTCGATCGGATGCACGTGGCGCGCATCCCGCGTGCTCTTTGCCTTTGGGGGACTTTTCAAGCTCAGGTCGCTTTCCGTCCTTTAATGTAAAGCGGAATAATTTAGTGTGTTCATCAGGAGGAGGGCGCGCCTCCATTATTAAGCAGATCGTTGGGGAGCCAGTCCCTTTCCATGAACGTTCCTCTAGGAACCTAATCTCCCTGTTGTCTAGCTTTCCTCCTTTTGACTTGAAGGGATAAGAATGGGGGAGGAAAAATGAAAAATTAATTGCATTCTCCAATTCAGTGCAAACGTTTTCATAAGGGAAAGTAGCACAAAAAATCTCAAGTTATGCTCGTTATGACACTAAGACTCAATTCTTTTTTTTTTAATCACAAAAATTCCTAAATTTATATTAATGTAACAATAGCATCCTCCGTCACAATTCTCTTAATCCTAGTGACAACTTACATGGATTCAATGGCAAGCAAATTAGTTGGCGTGGCTTTTGTAAAGCCAAAATGACATCAGTTCTCTTAATCATTTTCACCCATGTTAGATTTTTTGCACTACACAAAAGATCTCACATATTCAACAAATGAGGTGGGTTTTTTTCCATGGAGAAATGACATTGTTTTGGCTTCTCTAAAGCAACATTGAATTCAAAAAGGAAGATTGTTTGCATGTGCCACTATGTAGGTTTAACGGCCAACTTCGACGGAACTATGATAGAGAGTATATTTATTATATCAGTACAAGTTTGAGAGCTTTTTTAGGTACAAAAAGGAATTTGGAGCCTTGATATTACAATTTACATGGGTTGGAGTTTCTAGTGATATTTTTGCATTCTTATGAATACATCCAACTCATTCAACATTGCTTATCTATGAAATCAATCCATTGACATTGACTCAATTATGATGGTGCTGGACATGTACGATAGAAAAAGTACGAGACTATTTGGTGAATTTCATCATAATAATTTTAACAGTTTCCCAAGTAGAGACCATAGCTTTTGTAAAGTATTTGACAAATATCTCACGGTAACTTTTAGAAAATTTATTCGCCGACCTTTTAAGCTAATGCAACACGCTAATCATTCAGCCACGACCATACCAAACTGGATCTAAGTAGGAAAAAAAAGAGGAAAAGGTAAGTAGCATATGAATATGATGCAAGGGCACCATCCAAGAAGGTCCAACGGCACGTTTCAAATATTCTTGCTTGCCTCCGAAGGACGCATTACCGGGTGCAAAGCTTTCCGCCCTAAGCAATGCCCCATCTTTCTTAACACAAAAAGTTAGTATAAATCAAATCTCGTCAAGAGTATCGTTTGATGAGCTGATGGATATTTTAAGACAGCATTGTCTGATGCGACCAGCAGATATCGAGGTCCCATAATTCGTCTGTTCCCTCCTGTTCGTGGGTCCCGACTCCCGAATGCTTTGCTGCATCGAAGCGACTATATAAGCGTGTCCTCGGTCCTAAGGAACTTCCTCATACTCGCAGATAAACAAAGAGGAGAGGAGAGCACAGCCTTTGAAGCAGTCTTTCTTGGTTTTGTTGCAAGGCAAGAAAAGCATTTTTTGGAGGGAAGTTTGTTTTATTCTTTCTGATTTCTCTCGAAGGGTTTTCTTGAAATCCCCACCCCACTTTGACCTACAGAACCCATCAACATCTTCGCCTGAACTTCTCTTTTGTACGAGGCTTTCAGCTTCAGCACAGAGAGAGAGAGAGAGAGATGGGTGTTGCAGGGACTTTGGAGTACTTGTCTGACTTGATGAGCAGTGGGCACAAGCACAAGAGGAGGAAGCAGTTGCAGACGGTGGAGCTGAAGGTGAGGATGGACTGTGATGGCTGTGAGCTCAAGGTCAGGAATGCCCTCTCTTCTTTAGACGGTGAGTTTCAGATTAATATCGGTCCTTCTTGAACGTTTGGTTGAAAAGAGATCTTGAAAAGACAGATTCACATTTAGTGACTGAATTTCCCATTAGTTTGGTTCAAACTTTAGGAGAGTCTCTCTGTTCCTAGCATTTTCCTTCTTCAACTGAACTGAATTTTTTCATCCCAAAAGCCATAAAAAAATAAAACCGACCAAAGTGAGAGCAAAGGCTTTTCAAGAACATGGTTTGTTTGACATAGAAATTGTCCACTCAAGGGGGGGTGTTCGATGGTGATTGCAGGAGTGAAGACGGTGGAGATAAACAGGAAGCAGCAGAAGGTGACGGTGACCGGGTACGTCGACCAGAACAAGGTGCTGAAGAGGGCCAAGTCGACGGGGAAGAAGGCGGAGATATGGCCCTACATACCCTACAGCGTGGTGGCTCACCAGCCGTACATCGCCCAGTCCTACGACAAGAAGGCCCCTCCCGGCCACGTGAGGAAGATCGAGCCCACCGCCACCAGCGCCATCGTGACCCGGCACGAGGACCCTTACATGACCCTCTTCAGCGACGACAACCCCAATGCTTGCTCCATCATGTAGGACTCGGGGCCCGAGTTTGTTATGTACATGTTTTGCAAGGTTGTCGTACTCGAAGCAATAGTAAGAGCAACGGTTCTCGCGGTTTGGTTCGCGGTCAATCATGTGAGGAGGAGGAGGAGGAGCGTACAGCTCCCAATTTGAATTTCGGGTTGGTGTATAGTGGGGTACTGAGATTTTGGTAAAGTGGGAGGAATATTGGGTTGATTAGGGTCAAAATTATTGTTGTGTATGCATCTTTGTTATTGGCAACTTTCAGAATCTAGAGTGTTTAAGTCATTGTTGTGCCCTTTTGTAGGCTAGCTGAGTTTTGTAACTTTCTTTTCCTCTACTTTGTCAATGCCCATGTTGTCATATACGTATTGTATGGATCTATTGCTCTTTTGGGTCATGTAATGTGGCGATGAATAGGCTATGCAATGTAAGCTTTGCTTGTGTTTTTCTTTTTCCCTGTTGTCGTTTATTGCATGATGTGATGTTACGTTTCCAAGTTCATGATTGAGATGACTTTGTTTTCGTCCCACAGCTGGACCTGGACATTATAGGAATAGAGCAAGCTGGATGCAATATGGTGATCCTGAGTAGGTTGCTATGTTTAGTTCTGACCCAAATCACAAAATCAACCGGATCTGGCTTACGTTTTGCAGCGCCAAGTACTGGTTCTTCCGTAGAAAGAGACTCGAGAAATAATCACCTGGAGTCCTCACTCGATTATTTGAATAAATTTAAATAGACTTACCAAAAAGAAAGAGATTTAAATAGATTACTAACCGATGGATTCAACATTCCGACATTCACGATAATCAAAATTTATCAATTGTGACTTGCTGTGCGACATGTACACAAGGCCAGATATTCAATTGGATCATTGTTTTAAGACTTTTGTACTTAACTATTATCAAGTCTCAAATGCGCCTGAAAGCATCATTGTTTTAAGACATTTGTAATGCGCCTGAAAGCGTCAAGGCAGACGTTATAAATTAAATTCCAAAAGCAGGATAATATGGAAGATTGGAATGGTTCGAATTATTTCAAACTCATTTGGTTCCAAATGGGAGCTAGAGGAAAAGCAGAAAAAGGGCACATTCTTCATGTCCCACCAAACCAAACACAAGAATCAATCAACTTTCTTTTGCCCTTCAGCTTTCTCTCTTTTGGGGACCCTTTGTTGGAGCCAAAGAAAGCGTAAAGACTAGTCGCTGTGAAGACAGCAGAAATTCATGAGAAGTTGTCCAGTAAATCTCAAGATCCACACTCTTAAGTCTCAAACCCCCTTTTGACAAAATGGCACAAATCAGAACTTTTAAAAGCACTTAACATCCAAAAAGACTCCCGGCAGTTAGTTTTAAACCCAGACGATGCTCGTACTTGCCAAAGTTCTCGCCACAATCTCTCATATGTCCCCAACAGGTCAAAATCTTTTTGACAAAAGCTGAAAATGACAAAAATCTACGTAAGTTGCATCTGTGTGCATAGGCGCGCATACTATACAAATGCACTATGGCTGAGTGAATGCTTAATACCACCTCGAACCCTGCCACTTAAGCTAGCAGAGATCGGGTCAACTGTCACCATGGAAATATATCAATTTAACATGAAGCTTACATCTTAACACTTATGTATCAATACATCCGGAGTGCAGAAGCTGTTTCGCTACAAAGCTCAAGTTGCTCTACATGTGAATAGATGTACCACGTGCTAAAGTATCAACCGGTATGACAATTGCCACATTCAAGGCAGTGAAGAGATGGAGGTCAGTGGCTCCAAGCCAGCCCAGAAACATATTAGCAGGGATCTTCATATTTCTCTTCTGGGCAGAAGCGACAGGTTAGAGACATAGGCTCTATGTTCATGTGAAACAAATTTTCATTCACATTTCTCATCATCATGGGACAGATTTCGTTCTTTACTTCCAAAATGAAACCTAATCACAAGCAAGCAAGCGATGTCAAAATGGTTGTCAAAATAATAATGTGCAGCATGCTATTTCTTTCCCAAAGGCCTTTGAAAAATAATATCTTTATTATAAAAGATTTAACAAATCAGTCATCCAGTCAGGCAATAGGTTTAGAAATTCAAGGGAAGTAGCTTGATGGATATTCAGGACTTATGACCAATGAAATTAAATGCAGGGCCAATTAAACCATCTCATCCTCTCACGTTCATTCATGGGCTAGAGCCCTCCAGTGAATCCAGAGTCTTTGTGGAGAATGAACTCAGCATCAAATCTTAAATACGTCACGTATAACTCCATACAAAGATCTCCTCCACATCACCGAAGATCACTCGTGGGACTTTTCATGTCACCATGCCACTGAATTCGTTAAATGTCAATGTTTTCAATAATTTTTTTTTTAAACAGGAAAGGCCATTGCATGCAGATGGAAAAAATAAACCGATTAGCAGCTCTTTTCTGTCTTTTGGTTTTTAAATTAAGAACAGTCTTGTAGAACTAAAATCCACAATTGCAGCTTTTTTTCGTCTTCCAACTAAAATGAAAAGAAGCTTCTATTTCTTTCAGAATTTTCTTGTCCTAAAATATGAAAAAGCAGAAATTTTGACATATAAAAAACAATTAGACCAAGCACGCTTTTAGGATCAGGAAACCGGAAAAGAAAAATAGTTTCCAGTACAAATGAAAACTTGAATACTTCACTTACTTTGATCATTTGAATTGAACCGAGCATTAGTTAACAATCGACAGGCAATTAGCCGACAAAAGGCTAATTGCCTGGCAAGAAGAGGATTT
Source organism: Eucalyptus leucophloia subsp. euroa (assembly GCA_017140325.1). Classification (NCBI taxonomy): domain Eukaryota; kingdom Viridiplantae; phylum Streptophyta; class Magnoliopsida; order Myrtales; family Myrtaceae; genus Eucalyptus; species Eucalyptus leucophloia. The sequence continues at coordinate 36,152,350 of CM029478.1, forward strand.
CTAATAAATGAGATACCCCTCGAGTGCTAGTACAGCTGACAATTTGGTTTGGCGTGTCATAATCGTGTTTGCAATTTGCGTCGGCCTAAAACATCTTAATTTTGATTCCATGTACTTAATAATTGAAATACAATGGAAAACATTATTTCACGTTAACATATAAAGTTAAGCGTGTTGGGTCATGTCATGATCAGTTGTTCCCTTTGTAATTGGTATATTACCATGTGTCGTGCAAATGGGTCATGTCTGGCATTGCTAGCCTTAAATGCAAGTTAGAATACAGTTGTTCGAACTATTGCCTAGCTCTTCCACCCCAGCATTGTTTGTTGCATAGACATTGAATAGCCATTTCTCACAAATAGTACGATTCCTGAAATGGCTAAGTTGATGTCCTTAAATTTTGGCTCTTGATGACTGCATAGGAAAAGTATAAGTTGTACTTGTACTAATAATCCAAATATATTAAATCTCAAGGTTCCTTCAATGATAACGTTGGGGGTTTCATTTAGTGGGAGGGACTTGATAGCAAGAAGAAAAGGATTACTGACCTCAACAAACCTTCAACGTCCTCATATTTACTTTATAATGCAGGGGACTTAGACCTCACTTTGCATTTCCCGAGTAGATACCCACCAAATTTATGTCATAGACGAGAGTCGCATTGGCAGGTATATTGCAGTCACCTATCCAAAAAATTCACACTTTGAGCTTCCAGTTGGATGAGTTTATACCAATGCATGGGTTTTTTGGGCATATACTCAAGTATAAGATACCTAAAGAGAGGTGTTTTGATTTTGACACAAGCATTTGTTTTAGAAAAGAATACACTAGTCGAAAGCTAGTCGTACAAGGTGTTAACATACAATGGCCAGTAATGCTGTTTTCATGAGAAAAACATAAGAGGCACGGGGTGGGATTCCCTCAAACAGAAAGAATATCAAAACAGAGAAGATGAAAACAATACTAAAACAACTCCCTGTCCAATAATACTCTTCTTTGACCACATAAGCTGACTTTTGCTTCTTGAAGGAAAATAGCTTTAAGCTTTTGTGTAACTAAATGATGTAATGCTTAGTCTGTAAGTATTTGCAAAGTCACCTGAAAAGCATCCTGCAGGTTCTGGCCCATATGCCAATTGTGGAGGAATCTGAAGCTTACGTTTACCACCTATGGAAATTTGGCAGGGTTATATTTTTGTAAGAGTACAAAATTTGAAGAAGATTATATATTGCCTTCAATGTCTTACCAACTTGCATTGGTGGCACCCCAGCACCTCCTAGTATCCCCTGGTCAAGTCCTCTAATTACCTGGGCATCCAAAGCAGAACACAGAGCTTCTTATCTGACTTGCTATTTCTCTCAAGGCACACAACATCACTACTCTAAAATTTCAGAGGCATTTTTTCTGTTAAAGAGCAACTACAATTAGGCACAGAAGGCTAGCCCAGAAACGAAGACATAATTTTTGTGCTTCTCTTGTCCCTATCCCCCCTGCCCATGTTCATCCTAGTAATGAATCATAACATTATCATTTACATCAAAAGATATGACCACATAATTTGGCAAACAAATTCCAGCACTAGTGGTTGATTGCTTAAAAGAAAATATATACTTTTGCTCTCTTTGCAAGTACAAATTAACAAGACAAACTTTGGTTTTCATGAGGCAAGTGCATATCATCAAGAAATATTGGACATGTTAAAATATACCATCTAAATATAGAAATTTGTGCATTGACTTGCCACGCTCAGGAATTGATGTAAAGATATCTGAGGATGCCTTGGATAATTCATAAAGTGGACAGGAATATCTTTTTGCACCATCTATGAAGGAATCTTTTCAACTGTATGAAGGAAGAAGATTTTATCAAACTGAAGCAACAAGATGCTTCAAAGAGGGAGAGTGGGTTTGGATTTGTCATCAATGTGACACCAGAATCCACGTACAAGAGAAGCATGAATTGCAAAGAAAAGAAAAATAATTAGACTTCTGGAGCTTGAGATGGCATTTGAAGATATTGCATTGGAATGTATCCTTATTATCTAACCGACAGTCAATCTTGGACATTATAGATTATATGTCCAGAAAAACTTTCTTTTCTCCTGCAGGCTGTGACTTCACATCTCCAACCACCTTGTATTCATTACATGTAAAGCACAGTACACCATATATGAAGTTGCTCAAGCAACCCTCTGAGTTTGAATTATGTTATCATGTAGAGGACAACCTGCTCAATAACAGTAAGAAGATGCAGCAATGGATTGATGGTAAGAAAACAGCACAATGAAAATTTTTGTTGTCAAGTGAGCATTGCTAAAGAACTTCGCCTTGAACTTAAACCAACTAAGCAGTCACTTCATCAACCTATTGATGACCAGTGATCTAAACCTAAAAGAAGCTCAACAAATAAAAAGAAAAATCTCATACCTTTCCAACACCAACACGCATAGTAAGATACCTAGCACGTTTGTAGCTGCTATCAAAGACTCTGCCATCTGCAAATCGTGCAGTGTAGTGAACCTGCACAATAAACAAAGATGGCATTATGGAGGAAGACCTTGGGCATAGAGTAACTTCTTATCTGCCTCAAGGCAACAGAAGGAAACATAACAACTTGTAAACTAAGAAACTGAGTCCTTTCAGATCATGTTAAATTGATGGAAGATTGTTTACATAAATAATGCTGATCATGATTTTGAGATTACACACACTGCCTGGATTTTTACAAAGGATTTGGCAGATTAAAATCACTCAAAGTTGGCCTCATCCCCATAGTATGAACCATGAACAGAAAAAAAATTCGAGAGATCATCCCATCACCATTGGCATGCCCTTGAAGGTCCAGCATTCTTCATTGATCGTATTCTGTATCTTTATAGAGCACAACTATCGTCCTAAAACACAAAACCTTTAACTGACACTTGGTGTGTCCTGTATCACGCCTACCATAAATTAGTCTGTTGTGGAATCCTGTGAAGACCTATTCCCCAAAGCTAGTAACTTTTGAGCTCATATCATAACTAACTCGCAACTACTGCTTTCTTTTCTCGTGTCAATATGCCTTTCACATCTCCACAGAAGTCTATGGATATACATAAGAAATGGGCACAATGACTAGCCACGCGCACCGAGGGGTCAACCGCTTTTCAACCCATAAGCTGGAAAGATTCTGCGGTAATTGGAAGTAATTATACACCAAATGAAAGAATGGCTTAATTCACCTCTCTCTCTCTCTCTCTCTAAATTATGAATTCTGTTTTCCATTCTCTCCCAATCTCACTAACAGGTGGGGAGAGTGTCGTAAAAGAACCCAAAATGGCATCCATCTTGCAGACAATTACTCTACTCAAAGAGAAGCAAGTACATTCTAATCTCGATGTTGCGATAATTCCATCCAATATCAACAAATTACGCAACGGCTTCTCGAAAAAATAGAACATATTTGACCTTCCAACTGTAATGCAGATACAAACCAAGCCTAACAGAGACAACAGAGTCAATTCAGTTCACTCACATTGACAAGCTCGCCACGAGGGACCTCCGCGCCCGAACCGACCACGACGTCGCAGAAGCCAAGCCCCGAGCTCACGAAGCTGAGCTCGCACGTGGGCTCGCCGACGGTGGCATAGTACTCGACTCGGGTGGCGTCGGCATCTAGCGGGCTCAGACCCAGAACGGACGCCGCCAAAAACCCAACTCCCACGTTCAGCGCGAACGCCTTCGCCGCCGCCGCGGAGCTCGAGCTCGCGCGCATCCTCGCGTTGGTGGCAAGCGAGGAGCAAGAACGAGAGAAGCGAGGAGGAAAGGAGGAGGAGAAGAAGAAGAAGAAGACGGGGAGGCTTGGAAAGGGGGGAGGGCTTGGGACTAAGGGAATGCAAAGGATTGTGGGGTTTTGGAGTGGTGAGCGTCAAAGTGGAGAGCGCCATTGTTGCTCGCTCTTGGTTGGGCTGTGAAGAAGGAGAAGAAGCGATGAAGAAGATGATGATGATGCTATCTGAAGAGTGGGGAGGAGTTTGTATGGTTTTTGTTGGGCTTTTTGCCAAATGGCAAGTGGGACCTTTGGAATTTTGGATAATATATATATATATATATATATATATATATATATATATGTATATGTATATATTTTGGATTAATCATATTTACTGTTATTCTAATTCTCAGAATTTTACTTTACCTTCTTTTAGGATATGGAAATCGAAACTCTTATTCAGAGCTAAATTGTTATGTAAAAATGGTGGGTACTAAGATCGGTTCATCTATTTAGTTTAGGCACCTTTTTAAGTTATGAAATTTTTTTATTATTTTTTGATAATTATGGATATCCAAATCTTGACTTGATGAAATTCTAATAAGTTTATAAGTAGGGAATATTGTGATTTGAATACGAAATTCGCCCTTTTAAAATTGAGAGATCATGATCGTTCAACTATTTTGTAGAAGAGTTTTAAGTTGGAAAAAAAAATCAAGATAAATGTGTGGGCTGAGCTGAGGATTACATCAACCTAAAAAATATGTTTGCTTTATGTTTAGTTCCCTGGATTTTGTTTAAAATGTACATATAAGTGACTAACTAATACGATTTTCAATGTGTTTATTATTCTAGTGAAGTGAACAATTGGTGCTTAAAATTGAAAGTGTTCCTTGTATATTATGTTTTCCAAGCGTCATAAATTAAGGGCAACTGTTGACAAGCTACTATTTTCTTCCTTTTCTTTTGTTCAATCAAAGCACACTCATTATGTATAACTTTTGAGAAAATTTCAAATAAGGACATGTATTGTTTTCTTCCCCTCTCTCACCCTCCTCTTCCTTCTTATCCTCTCCTATTCACTCTTGCTCATTAAATCCAAACCCTCGTTTCTGATTCGAAATCGAAATCCTTAGAGCTCGAATCATTCGCACCTGACTCGCTACTGTGCCGTCCCTGTGACCTCATACTCTTGGTCTTATCACTCTTCCCATTTTCCCTCTCCTCAATCTCCTCCACATCCAAGCTCCCTCTGTTTTTCTTGCTCTTTCTACTGGATTTGCCTTCTTTGCTCTCGGAGTCAGAGCTTTCTCTTGATTTCTTGCTGACCTCGGAACTCTAGTGCATTGTCCTTTCGATCTTGGGAGCTTCTCGGGATTTTGTTTGAGATTTTCTCTAGGGTTTTCTCTCTTCTTCCTCGAACAAATAAATTGAGTCAATTATAAGTCTAAACACTAACATGTAAAGAATGATCATGCCGGTTCACAATAAACAATAGAACATTCAATAGGTTAAAACAATAAATAAATTGCTAGAAATAGGGCAAACCTCAATGTATTAAGCAAAGCATATATTTACTATGATTAATTTCCCAATATCTACACGATGTTAATTGAAAAATGCATGCATGGCCTTAACATGATTTCTAAATTCAACGGCATTTAGTTCTTTTTGGGTTTTTCTAATGGATGCAATTTTTAATTTAAATTATGTCTATGCCAATTCTAATTTGAATTAATGACAATTTTTTTTTTTGGTAATTTATATGCAACCTAATTATAATGACAAGTAAAGAAACTATGAATTAACCTAACATGACATGCAATGACATGAAAATTGTGATGTGGATACCATGATGATGTGGAATTGATGATACAGACATTATGACGACATGGGAATGTGATGACATGGCAACAATGATGTGGTAAAGATGACATGGCAATGATGATGTAGCAATGATGATGACATGGCACTTACGACATAGCAATGATTCAACTAATTCTATATGATTTATTCATGTTATTTTCATGAATTTCTTTTAAACTAGAATAGGAAATTACCTAAGACATGTGATTACCTAATTTAAATTAGTAAATAATTTATATTAAATCGTATTCTAAATTAGGCAATTTTCTAATCAACTACATGATTCCCAGATATGCAATTGTAAATTAGGAATGTAATCTATCTTAAATGAAATGCAAAATTTTTGGTATTTTTGAAAATAGGAAAGTTTCTTGAATTAATAACATATAATAGATGAACCCAAACAATCAAATATTTGCCACGTTCAAAAATAGGACATAATGATAATCGGGGTCCGATCTTTAGTTTACAAGATTTAAACCTCGGCTTTTGTGCACAACTCGAAAAGGAAATTTTCCAATTGGGGTACATCTTAAAATTTAATCGAAATCAAGGTTAGAATCACAATAATCATGATTTAGTGACTGAAAATGAATAAATCAGAGGAATTGTATTGTATTATTATGATTTGTATGCATGTACATAAGCCTATTTATAGTGAAAAAAAGAAAAATATGAAAATAGGAAAAAAAATACAACATTACGTTTTCTTATTCTACTAAATCAGTTAGTCTATAATCAGAATCCATATCATAAACAATTCCCTTCATATCTACAATACTCCCCATCCAGCTAGCGGCTTGTACATACTGAAGAAGTCTAGCTTGCTCAGTAGATACGTATGTTGTCTCTGACACAATGGTTTGGTAAAAATGTCTGTAGGCTTTTCCACAGTTCCACTTCTTCTTGTTACAAGTATACCTTTATGGATTTTTCTTTTTTTGTTGAATAAAATGACAATCAACCTCTATATGCTTTGTTGTTCATGAAAGACTGGATCTACTACTTGTCACAAAATAGCCTTTTTGATTCATCAGCTTGTACTCTAAGTTTTGGGAGTAAATTTCGTATCCAAACTATTTTATAAATAGTTTTGGCCATGACTCGATATTCTGATTCAGCTGACAATGAGACAATTGATTGTTTCTTTATCTTCCATCAATTAATGATCTCCCTAGTTTGATGCAAAAACTAGTAATATATCTTATAGTCATTGAACAATAAGTTGTCATCTTCATATTGCAAAGCTGCATTACACACAAAAAAATAAATAAAAATAACAAATCAAAGAAAAAGAAGTAGGTCTTGAGATAAAAGTGTACCAAGTCCTGTACATCATTTCAAGTACTTTATGACCTTTAGTGCTCCATTCATATTAGATTGCTTCGGGATATGTATGAATTGACCGAGTATCTGCACTGCATGACATATATTAGGTCTTGTCATAGTGAGGTATATTAGTTTTGCAACGAACCTAATGGATTTTTAAGCAATGAGTCTTCATTAGATGATGAACTCACATCATATTTATGTGTCGTTAGCTTAACATTTTACTCAACTGGTATAACAACTAGCTTACACCCTAACAATTTTGCTTATGAGATAATCTCCAAAACAAATTTTTGTTGGTCGAGATAGATTCCTTTGTCAGATCAAGCCATCTCAATGCCAAGAAAAGAGTTGGGAGATCCTAATCCTTTTTTGTGAAAAGTAGAGTGCATATATTTTTTGAATTTCTCAATGGAAAATTCATCATTTCTCAAGATAAGTATATCGTTAGCATATATTAATAGATAAATTGATTATGTACCTCTAGTCCAAGTAAATAGAGCATAATCATGTTTGAAGAGCTAGAAGCTTGCACCTATGAGTGCATTAGTAAATTTGGCATACCATTATCGAGAATCCTACTTAAGTCCATATAGGGATTTACGGAGACAACATACTAAAGAATCCCCCTATCTTGGCAAGTCTTGTGAAAGTTTCACATAGATTTCTTCATCTAGATCCCATGTAGGAAGCATTGTCAACATTCATTTGATGCAGTTGTCAATTGCGAAAAGTAGCAATGGATAAAAAAGAACGAACAATTGTCTCCCTAGTGATTGGAAAAAAGGTCTCGTAATAATCAAAACCTTTTGGTTGCATAAAATTGCTTAGTAACTGAGCGAGCCTTGTAACGTTCAATAGAGCCATCTGCTTTGTATTTGATCTTGTATACTCATTTGCATCCAATGAGTTTACAATGTGGGGGTAATAGAACAATGTCGCAAGTATGATTTTGCATAAGGGCATTTAACTCAACCTTTGCAACATGTTGCTAGTGTCGATCACACTACTTCTATATAAGAAAGCAGTTCCTCTTCCTCGAATATACAAATAATACAACATGTATTCTGGTGATAGTCAAATAAATAAGACATATGAGGATACTGGAAAATATGTACTTGGAGAATCTAATGCAAGATATATATAATCCTTGGTCCATGTGGGGGGTGAACATGACGTCCAGAGTGTCGAGGTTGTATAGTAATTTTCTATTCAGGGGATATTGAAAAAGATCCATCAATAAGAGGTCGTGGAGATGCCATTGGTGAAATAAACAAATGATTCTCCTTAAATGATAGTGTTGGAGATCCAAAATCATGATTGACTGACACAAGTGGGTCTGGGGCAATGAAGATGCATTGGGGTGTCACCGATAGATAATCTTTAGATACAAATATCCCGTGATTAGATGACGAGATATGTGATGTAATATCTTCAATTTCGACTCTTATATCGATCCTAGCTAGTAGACCACAAAACTAGCTACAAGGCTGGTCAATTGGCCCAAGGACTGGCCAATGGACCCAGTCACGGAGCCCCTTTCACTCGATAAAGGGGAGCTTGAGCTTGGTTTTGCCGATTGAGCTCGGTTGCATCCGGCACCATTTGGTCATGGCTCACGCATGAACCTCGCGCCAAATAAGGTAGTCGGTCGCGGTTAAACTTGATTAACACCCACCTAATGAGACAGCCTTCTAACTTAGATATTTTCCCATGGGTGTAGTTATTACTTTTGGAAGCTAGTAATTAATGACAAGCCATTAGTGAAAGGGCTGACTCATAAGTTTAGGCGTTATAGTCATCATGACAAGCCACTAGTGAAAGAAGATGACTCATAAGCTTGGGTATATAGTCATCATGATAGGCCATTAATGAATGAGGTGAATCACATGTCCATGTGTCCCTAAAGAACTTAGCCTATGGTTCCACTACTTTGAGACTTGGAAGATAAGTTCTTCCCAACCTTAAATGCTTGGTGAATCATTGGTTTAGAAGAATTAATGAAGGATGGTCTCAGAAGACCATTAGGGGTGCCATCTCTCCTCCATAGACTTGCCACCTTGAGTTTCATAGGTTTTGACTTCCTAGTTTTTCGAAACTGCTGGACCTTTCCTGCTTTTCAATTTTATAGAGCTCTTTGTGGTTCAAATTTGGAGAAACTTTCTTGATAAAAGTCGTTCAAAAAAATTTCAACCTATAACATATTTTAATTTCATATTTTTATGAAAGGAAATGGTTGGGATGAGGGCTTGATCGCTTATCAGTTAGAACCTGCCTAGTGTAGTAAAACCAGTGACTAGGTTTCCCTCTCCATTTTTCATAAAATTTTTACTTTTGAATTTGGACATATTTCATTCATAAAAGTTTTAAAGGACATCTATATCTACAACATATGAAAATTTCAAAGAGTTTTGTGAAGGCTTGGATTTTGAAATGGGTCTCTTTCTCCAACCGTTGAACCTACTTGACAGACAAATTTTTGGGTTGTGTTCAGTGATTTACTACTCTTTCCATAAAATGAATTTGTCCAAGCTTCCTTCATGAAAAATGTTGTTGATCTTCTATACAACATATTAGAATTTTATAATTTATCAAGCCCGTTTGATAAGGTAACGGTGCCTATTTTGTGAATTGCTTAAAACTATTTTTCACCCCAGGATAAGAGGGTCACATGCCCAACTTGGAAGGAAAGGGGGTTGCATGCCCAACTTGAGAAGCAAACCAATCTAGAGATTTCTTGACTTGAAGATAAGAATGCATCAAATGCTCTTGGACTTTAGTGCATTAGTGCTAGGTTGAGTCATAAGGCTTAGGTGTCCCTTAATTAATGTAGACATCATTACTATTCATCATTACAAACCTTATCAACCTAGACTTGCCACATAAACAATCCAATTGGTCTATTTGGAAGGGTAATGATGAGAGGTTTGCGTATAAATAGAAGCAATCCTACCATCACCACACACACCACCCCATCTCCTCCTTCACTTGCTCTCTCTCTCTCTCTCTCTCTCTCTCTCTCTCTCTCTCTCTCATATGCCCTCTCACTATCGCTCCTTCTCCCCCTCTCGGCCTTGCTCGCCCACCACCTCACAAGACAACCTTCTCTTAGTAAAACCACCTATAGTTTATCGAGGTTTATCGAAAGTAAGTAGAATGTCTAACTCTTGGCTAGGACAATAGCTTATGTCGTCGAGTTTAATGGTGTGCTCACCCGTGTAAGCTGCGTGTATATTTTTTTTTTGTATGGTTTGTTCATGTTTGCATACTTGAGTGCATTCATGCCTCCGGATGAGGTCGAGGTTTGCTTGGCTTGGAATCGACGTCAAGTCACAATGGCCTAAGCATGCGGCTCAAGCCACGGACCAAAAATCGTGCTCGGCATATCATATAATATGATGTTAAGAGTTATGGCATATTCACTTGAATGGGCACGCCTTTGGGCCATGTATGAGTGGATTAAGAAGAAAAGTAAGAACCGACTTGTGTGATGCATTTTTATGACGCACTTAAAGAGGAAAAAACGCCTGTCACCACATACCGTTGGCGACGATGCCTCGTTCATTGAATGTGATGCCTTGGTTGAGTTAGGATGCCTGGGTTTGAGCCTAGATGCCTTGGGTAAGTTAGCTTCGGGATGCCTTGGTTGAGCCAAGATGCTTGGATTGAGGTGGGATATCCTAATTGAGTTAGGAAGCCCAGCAAGAAGTTGGAAGCCCCGGTTGAGGTGAAAGGGCCTGGTTGAACCAGGACAACGGTAAATTAATTTGCACGAGTGCCTATTATGCATAAATATGACATGTTGATATGTTTCTTGATAAGTCAGAGGTAAGTAAGCATTGAAGCATGTTGTGATGGACATCTCCATGTAATCAAGAGGTGTAACAATAAGTTTACCATTTATTTGTTATCGACATTGTATTGCAAGTGTTGTACCTATTGGATTTTGATGATGAGATGTCCTCTAGTAGAGAATTATGGATTTTACTTATTGAGTCCATAACTCATCCCATTGTATTTTGAGAATTTTCAGAATCGTAGGTATGGAAGAGTTGCGGTTTCGATAGAGGAACTAAGGTTTACCCTAGCCTTTTTAAGCATAGAGCATTTAATGGTTGTAAATATAATGGCTCGTGATAAAGGGCTTGTAAATATAACTTATGTAATTGTGTACTCATAAGTGATTGTTTTCTTGACTGTTTGTTATTGTCTAGGTGTTGTATGTACGCTTCTGCATGTGCTTAAATTAAAGATTAAAAAGAAATTGGACGGCAATGTGCCTAGGATGTCGCGAAAATAACCCTTGTTGCCGAAGACCCTGATGATGGAGATGGGATTGTTATAGGTGATTGGCACGAAGATGTCATCTCTTAGAATATGAACACATCTTCATGGAAAACGATGTCTCGGCTAAAAAAGCAATAGCTCGAGGATATCTCCATGACTTAATAACCTTTCTGTAGAGTGGGATATCCCATGAAAACACATCGAAGAGCATGGAGATCCATTTTATCTCGAGCGCCCACACTCGTTACATACATAAGCACAAAAAAACTCTCAATCTCGGGTTTTTTTTTTTTTTTTTCCAAAAAGCATTTCAAAAGGAGACCTTCACAGATTTGAGTTGACATGCAATAATATGCTACCGTGACCACACAATCTCCCCAAAATTTTTTAGGAATCGAAGCTTGGTATTTAGAGTTCGAGCTACTTCCAAGAGTGTTGGTGTTTGCACCTAATAATCCCTTTTTGTCTAGGAGTGTAAGTGCGGGAGCTTTCATGGAGTATCCCTTGAGAGGATGGAAAAGAATTGCATTCACTAGTGATAATCTCATGCCTATTATCTGTCCGAATTTGTTGGATAGATTTGTCAAACTAATTTTTAACCAAGGAAGGGAACTTCGATGGATGAGAAAAAGTTGGGACTCTTGGATTGCATAAGAAATACCAAAGTGGCATGTGTATAATCATCAACAATGGTGAGGAAAACAGGGGATCCATTATGATGTTGAGTATGATGGGGAACCTAGATATCCATATGAATTAAGAAAAAGTCATAGTAGCTCGAGATATATTGATCGAGGGTGATAATTGTGATTACTTAGCCAAAGGATACTTTGGACATTTTGGATGAGGAAAATGAGTAGCATGGCCTAGATGTTGATGAGAAATAAATTTTTAATTACTAGTAGTAGCATCACGAGAGATTCCCTTATTCAACAAATTAAAATCTTTCAAAAAACTAGTCCAAAAATATAGTCCTCATTCGATACTACCAACGTCCATCGATTTGCCAGTCAAATAGTCTTGAAAGAAGCAATTTTCAAAATTGACTATGATATGACAAGAATTATCCTCACGGGTTTTGGAAGCAAATTTGAAATTGAACTCAAAATCATGGATATAAAGGACATCCTTGAGGATAATGTGTAGGCTAAGATGAACAGTGCCAATTTTATTGACATTAGCACTATTTCTGTGATATCTTGAAATTTGACCCATTTCGAAATATATAAAATAGTTATTTTATCAATGCACTGATAGTGAATTTATTATGAATTGATCACTCATGAGTCAACTAATTTATTGGGTGAGGTCATAAAGGATTAAAATTCGAAAGATCAGAGAATTTAATCAGGGATAAACCACTCGACCATAATGATCGACAAAAGGTCAATTCTACACTATTATGAGTCCATTAATGAACGGATATAAATTGATTTGATAGAAGTACGTAATTGGTTTGCAGGTGACTATTATGATACTTGCGTCAAACAACAATAAACTGATTCTCTATTGATTGTGTATTTAGGGTACATAACTAAATTCTTGCGATTATGTGACAATTGAGGGTCGTCCATGATTTGAAGAGACACAAATGTGGATCGAAAATCATCGATCATGGGTTAATCGGGTAAAAACCTTAAAAGTTGCCCGATAGTTTAGATCAGACTAAAGTCGCATTTGAGCGATTTTAACAATGAAATTAAATTCGATTTCGGGAATTGAACTTTTGAGGATTTTAAAACTAACCTATTTGATGTCGCCTCATTTATTTGTGATTTATTGGCAAGCTTTAAGTTTTTGGATAAGGACTAATTAGTCGAGAATTGGAAGCTGGAAAGGGAAGTTGAGCCAAGTGAACGCTAATGGGCCTCATGCCCATGTTGTTTGGCCATGAGGGCTTAAGTGGGCCAAGCCAAATACACCAAGCCCACTTCAAGTCCAATTCAAGCAAATGCGCCCAAGGGCAAATTTGGAAATTTTGGTCAAAAAGTGTGTGAAATAACCAAAATGCTCTTTTAGAAGCTTGCATATATGGACTATATGACAAAATGGGAGAATGAGTGAAGGAGAGGGATTTGGGAATTTTTGTCGAACTTTTCATGATGAATTTTTGGGGAAAATCTTCAAATCTCTCTCTCTCTCTCTCTCTCTCTCCCCTCATTCTTTCCCTCAAGTGGTCGTAGCCCCCTCCCCTATATTTTCCTCCTCCTTATCTTCTTCTCCTTCTTATTCTTCTTCCATTTCCTCACCTTAGCCGCCCTCTTTGCCGCCACCTATGCTACTGTTAACTGCCGCTGTCCACTTACGCCGTCATGCCGTCTGTGCCGCCATCTCTCAAGCCGCTAGATTGCCACCAAGCCACAAGCCACCGCCCAAGCCCAAGCTTGGTTGTGAACTTGAATCGCAACCACCGCATGGGGGTATCGCCGTTGGACCAAGAGACTCGTGTTTTCATCGTTGTCGTGCCGTTGTCGTCGTGAATTTGCCACTGCCGGAAAAGCGTGAGTTGACTCCTAATCTTTGATTAGAAATTTAATTGTGTTTAAGGATTAGTTTAGTTTAGGGATAATGGTGAGTGTTAGTTAATTAAGGACAATAAGTTTAATTAATCATGATTACCTTAATCAGGTGTAATTAGCTTAATTAATTGTAGTTAAATTAATTAACAATAGTTAGTCATAACTAATTGTAGTTAGTTTAATTAATCATAGTTAATTTAATTAATCATGACTAGTCCTAATTAATGACGATTAGTGCAAATTTAATGATGGATTAGTCATTAATTTTTTTTTTTTACGACTTATCGGATGAAATTATGCATAATTTTTGTTGTTAGAGTTTTGTTATGCCATGATATTGATTATCCAATTTATAAGCCTTAATTATTATTTTTAAAGTAAGGTTTTATGGGCATTCAAATGGCAATTCATGAGGTATCATGTTCAAATGCATGAAAAATTCCTAAAAGCTACTCGGTAGGTTATGACGCGCTAAAATCGTATTAGATTGAAATTAATTGTGAAATTGAATCCGATTTTAGAAATTGAAAGTTCTATCATGTTACAAATCATTTTAAGAATGTCGACTCGTCCTCCAAAGATTATTCTACAAACCGAGATTTTTGGCGGAAATTCAAAGAATTGGCGGAATTTGATCGGGAAAATTCGTGGGACCGTTTTTGAGTGCACCCATGGCTGTTAAGTTAGTTCCATTGATGGGGAAAAATCATGGTTTAAGTGTGGACAGCATGGCTGATTTGTTTGGCCTTCAATTGGATGAAATTGAAGTGGAATTGAATGGATTTGAAGGAGAAATTGAATGAAATTGATGGGCAAAGGTACAAAATTCGTAGACCATGGTGGGGTGCAACATTTGAGACACGTGGGAAGCTTCTTGAGGAAGATTGAAGAGAGAGAAAGGGCTGAAGCTAGGGCTGAAGTGGTGGGGGCAAGCAATGAGTGAATGAGGTTAAGGTTGAAGACTTTGGAGGCCATTTGGTGGACCCTCTTCAGTAGCAACCTTCTTCTTCCTCTCTCCCTCTTTTCTCTATTAGAGGCCATTTGAAGCTCCCAAAATACTAGAGGAACTGAGCACAGCAGCCCTCTAGCCGGTTGCACACTCGCCCAAGCCATTGGACCTCTTTCCTTCTTTGTTTTCCTCTCTTTTAGTTTCTGCGACCTTTTGTCAAAAACTCGAGTTAAAAGTTGTCTTCCTGTGAGAATCAGCCCACGCTCCACACACCATCGTCTCCAGCACGTCCAATCCGTATAGGCGCATCTCGCTGTTCGTCGGAATGATCCGCCGGCGAGAAGCCACCGATCGCTAGTCCGTTGGTCCGCCCGCTTGGTCCGCCTGTATCGCATTTTCTTCAATTTTTCTCTCATTTTGACCATTCCTTTGCCCGTACCAACCACCAACAAGACCCCTTTGACCCCTGGGAGCCACTGGTTGCCGACCATCCACTCGTCAGAGCTCCAATCAGCTGTCTCTTTGCCGTTCAGCTGCTGGTTTCCCTCCTTCGGTCTAAGAGCAGAAGCTGAAGTTCTAGCAAGGCTTTGGGACTTCGTGGCCTGTTTCTGAGCCCTTCCCGGCCTCACTTGGTGTCGCCGCTAGGAGGATTGTCGCCTGCCTCTACGTCATCGTCGCCATAGACTCATCGGAACGCTAAACCAGTGAGTTTACTCACTAATCTCCGTTTAGAGAGTTAATGATGCTTGATGAGTGTTTAGATTATGCTAAGTATGTTTAGGTGGTTAGATTAGTTTAATTAAATGTTGATTATATTAGATGAATGATTAGTTTAGTGGATGGATTAATTAGTCTAATTATGCGATTAAATTAGTGTTAAGCACGATTAGAATTTTAATTAATTATTTAAAATAAATATTATTTAATTGAATTATTTAATACTTAAATTAAATTAATTTTCGGAATTTATTTAATTATTAATTAATTAATATTTTCCAAAAATTATCGGGAGAGCGCTCGATAGAATTTCAAGTTTGGTCATTGTGGTATGACAAGAATGTGCAATTGATTGCTGGATTAATCAATTGAGTGAGGTTTTGTGAAATTGCATGATGATTGTGAATTGGTTAGATTATGCAATTGATGGCTGGATTGTACAATTGATGATTGGGTTGTGAAATTGTGTATTGATTGTGAAATGTAAGCAATTGTGTATGACACCTGGCTAAGCTAGAAAGCCACCTGATAAAGGTTGTGCCCATCGGGCCGTGATTACCACCTCATAGAGGTTGTGCCAATCGAGCCGTGATTACCATCTAATCTAGGTTGTGCTCGTTGGTCTGTGATTTACCACTGATCATTTAGTAGGCCATGCTTGAGTTTGGCCGTAATTATAAGTTGGAATGAATAATTGGAATGACCGTGTGATGGTCTTGATGACATGGAATCGACTGGTTGATTGACCGATGATTCGATCTGTGATGATTTGAGTTGTTGGAGTGATTGATTGAGATATAGTATGATGCGTTCAAATTGTTGAGTGATGATTGCACGTATATGAGATATGAATTGTGCTAACGTGCAGGAAGGAATCGAGGCAAGGTAAGTCATCTGTTGTGTGTGGTTAGGCCACCCTTGGGTGTATTTCCTTCCCAATAGGGGTTTAGGGGGTGGACTTGTCGAGACATTATCTCATTGGTTATTGTATAACCATTTTTAGGTCCTTAGTTGGTGGTCATGGAAGACCGAAGCCTCAGAGTTTGTGGAGGTGGAGTCCGAATGATCGGCATATGTGTTTGACTAGTATGTCGTAGGATAGCTCCTTTTTGAGAACCGATCTTTTGTAAGATTTTGACGAGACTCGTTTTGTACCTAAACCCCATTGTTTATAAGAATGTGCTGTTGTGAAATGTTGCTGCTTTCCTATCCTATGCTATTTGTTATCAGGGGTATTTGTTTCGCTTCCGCATGTGCATTAAAATGAAAGGGTCGGCGACTCATCTTGGGAAGTCGCAAATATCTATCGACAAGTGGGGGATGCGCACATGCTTGAGGATCGGGGCGTGACGGCAACAACACCTAATAAACACTACTCCTAAATGGGTATGAGAGCATAATGTCGGAATCTAATTAATGACGCTGGACAGTGGAAATAACACTTAGTAAACACTGCTCCTAGATGGATATGAGGACACAACATCGGAATTTAATCGGCAATGTTGGACGTTACAAACAACACCTAGTAAACATTGCTCCTAGATGGGTGTGAGGACACAACGTTCGAATTTAATCGACGACATTGGACAACACTAGTAGACACTACTCCTAGATAGATATGAGGACACAACATCGGAATCTAATCAACAACGCTGGACAATGGAAACATACATTGCTCCTAGATGGGTATGAAGACACAATGTTGGAATCTAATCAACAGCTATGGATGGTGGAAACAAAACCTAATAAACACTGCTACTAAATAGGTATGAGGACACATATCGGAATCTAATAAACGATGCTGGATGGTGGAAACGACACTGGAATCTAATCAATAGCACTACCTAGAATATATATACTAGTTGGAATTAAATCTATGATGGGAATTCGAAGCTATAATTAAGCTAAACTTTGCAAAGATAACTAAAGGGCAAGATAAAGGAATATTGTGTGTTGTTTGGGAGCTCTCTATTGGATTGCCTACAATATTTATAGGTCAATTTGATAACCATCAGTGGTTGCTTCCTCCTTAAAAGTTGCTTTACATTCTTTATTGAACTACCTTATCCATATCTTGTTGCTTTCTGACCTGTTCGACAATGTTCACATGGTTTGTTCAGCAAGTATTAACCATTCCTTTGATTTTGGTGCCCTTTAAACATCAATTGTTCCCGCCAAATTTTGCCGTCTATTCCATCTAAATTCTATGTCTTCAATAGCGTCTCTTAGCTTGGACACATGACAATCAATTGCTTTATCATCAAATTATGTATCTCCGCCTATAGGTTTGTTGAAATCTAGCCCAAGGGCTCTTGAAATCCTTGGCCATCCTTTGTTTCCATGACTAACATGGGCTGGGGTGATGTAAATCAGAGCCCACATGTGATAGCAATGATGATTTTAAATCCTTTCTTCCTCGTGATCAGCACATGATAGCGAGGATATTTTTGGGTGTCAGCATCTTGTTTTTGCTGTTTAAATGTTTGTGAATGTTGTGGAAACTGTACTCTGAATTTTATTTTACTGAAATAGTTGAAATCTTTCATTATACTCTAGTATTGACAGGTAGAATCATGTGCAATTTTAGCTTTCAACTTTTAGATGAAAGTCATATATCGTTGTAGCTGATAAGTGCTGTCAAACATGTACGTCCGTGAATTTTCACGTCATTCACGGAAAAACAAGAAGAAAGAGAAGTTTACTGACTCGTCACTGTGAACTAAAGTTCGACAGTCCATCCGGATTACTATGTCCTTCCACAAGGTCTATGTTTAAATTTGGAATGCAAGCAAACAGGTGTCAACGTCTATGTTGTCACTAATCAAATGCATAACTCCAAATTAAGAAACTTTGATCTCATTCAAAGTCTCAAAGAAAAAGATAATCTGATAGTTTGCCAATTATCCAAAAGAAAGATCATAGATAAGGGCTCAAAACATGGTATCAAACTTGTCTGAGTTCAAAACTTTTGCTAGGGCATAGCCATCCCATTCGCAACTTCTGCTTTCTGGATTTTCTTCAATGCTTAGCAAGTTTTCCAGTGCCATATTTCCCTGCTCCTGCTGAGCATCACAAAAGAAAATAGTCAGTAAAAAGAAAATTAGAACATAATCAAGCAGAAGTAAATACTTCAATACCTCAGAAGTAGATTTATTCAGTAAAAACAAGTCTTCTTGCTTTTCTGGAGATGGATTCCCATGATAAAGAGAAGGATGATGACCCTCATTGTTTCCATCAACAAGTGAGGGATATATATTTCTATGAGTTAAATGAAACAAAAAACAAAAAAATATCAATATCGATATTGTTATAATAAGTCACGGAAATCAACATCCAAGATAGAGTTAATTGTTTCATCATACCTCTCAGGATCCACCAGAGCATTGCAGTCCAAATTATCATTAGCACTGAAATTCTGACCACTTTGCCAGAACAAGTCGTGCACATTTGTAGGAACATGAGATGAAGGTATTCCAAATGTTTGCTCAAATGAGTTATTCTGAGTCAAAATGTTAGCTATACGTTGTAAGCGCAATTTATGGTCGGGAAACATACATTTACAGTTAACATAAAAACATGCTCAGGTATATAAAAACAATATCATATAGATTTTCATACCTCAGAAGTAGGTTTATTCAATAAATACAAGTTTTCTTGCTTTTCTGGTGATAGATTCCCATGATAAAGAGCAGCATGATGACCATCATTGTTTCCATCAACAATTGAGAGATATATATTTCTACGAGTGCAATGAGGTAAACAAAATAAATAAACATCAAATTAATCAGTCATAGAAACATCCAAAATATAATGAATTATTTCTTCTAGAATACAAAGAGTGCTATTATGAATCATGATGTGGTGAGAGAACATACCTCTCAGGATCCACCAGAGCATTGCCGTCCAAATTATCCTTAGCACTGAAATTACAACCATTTTGCCAGAACAAGTCGTTGACATTTGCAGGAGGAGCATGAGATGTTGGTACTCCGAATGTTTGCTTAATTGAGTTATTCTGACTCAGAATGTTAGTTATACATCGTAAGCGCAAAGGAAGAGAGTTTACGTTTGGGAAACATATACTTATAGTTAAAATAAAAACATGCTCAGGTAGATAAAAACAATATCATACAGGTAAAGGATTTTCATACCTCAGAAGTAGGATTATTCAACAAAGGCAAGTCTTCTAGCTTTTCAGATGATGGATTCCCATGATACAGAGCAGCATGATGATCATCATTGTTTCCATTAATAAATGAGGGATAGCTATGAGTAAGATGGAAAAAAAAAATCAAAATAATTAGTCACGGCTATGAGCATCCAATATATGGAGAATTAGTTCTTCTGGAATACAAAGAGTGCTGTGATGAATTATGATGTGGAGAGAGACCATACCTCTTAGTATCCAGAAAAGCATTGCAGTCCAGATTATCAGTAGCACTGGGATGAGGATCATCTTGCCAAAACAAGTTATCCACATTTGCCGGAAGATGAGATGTTGGTATTCCTGATGTCTGCTCCATTGAGTTATTCTGAATCAATATATTAGTTGCGCCTCATAAGTGCAAAGGAAAAGAGTTTATTATTCAGAAACATACTCTTAAAACAGACTCATATGATGTCTTAATGGAAAATATTATATTGCTATCATTTTGTTACTCTTTTCTTGTTTCTTTAAGCTACGTTTTGTGATGAAATTTTCCCTACCAGTTGGGAAAATTGTTCAAGAAGTCCGAAATTATTATACGGTAGCCAATTTAATACTAAACTTTTTAATTTGACTAATTCATTATATAGATAAAAGGATATTATTCTCTTTATGTTTCTTTAAGCTGTGTCGATTTGAGAATCGTCTTTTACTAGCGAGATCCCTCTCGGGTTTCTGTTCTCTTTCATCTCAAAGTTTTGAAATTTTTTATCTCTTCGTCTGGATTGATCGCAGTCCACAATGCAAGGGGAGTGCAAGGCCGTTAGTGCTTCAGATGATGATTTGTGCCTCGACTTATCTGGGGAAAACCTAGAGTATTCTTTGCTTTCCCCAACCTTGAACCAGTCCTCTATTAAGGACCTTTATTTGTATAAAAACGAGTTCAGTTTGCTCTCATGGTGGGTGGGCGAGCTCAGAAGGCTGAAGATGATGTTCTTCCACAACGAAAAAAAGAAAAGAAAATTGAAAAGTTTAGAATTGAATTGGCCACCATTACAATAGTTTTGTCACTTTTTGGATAATTATCCCCCTAACAATTAGTTTCTTTCTTTTATCCTCTGCCTATATACAAAGTACAGCCGTAGGGGAGGTCATAAGTAGTTGGTCCATCAGCACATATGCAAACAATAACAACATGATCTGAACCATTGGGTTGGATGGAGCCCAGAAATTGAAGGCATTTGGTCGAGGCCCCTCACCTCATAGATGTCTCTTACCAGACAAAATGGCCCTGAAAACGGTATCTAGCCTGGCTGAAAAGAAGGGGCTGGGTGGGCTTATTCAAGTGATCAGGTATATATACGATCTATTTGAGAAAATAACACAGCACCTAAAATAACATGATTTTCTTTTCACTTACCGAAACTGAATGGTATGTCTGGCCTGTTATACCAAAGGGCACGAGTACATCTCTTGTCACACCTTGAAGCTGGATGTTGAAGGGTGAAGCATCACTATGTCGACCATGTTCATGGCCTTGAGGGATCAGAGCGCCAACAGATGATTCTTGAACGGATGGGAAGCTCAAGAAGGACAGATCCATGGGCTTGTTGATGATGCTCTCATCAGCAAATGATGAACTTGCGTTTACTTGTCTCTGCAAATATTGGGGAGCACCACCTTCTGGTTGTGGTTGTCTGCATTTCAATGACATCTATAAGTCTAACTAAATCTATTCTATTTAGCCTGCAACAATGACACGAACAGTGCCAGGTATACTAAGACTGTTGTAATTGAAATTGGCAGAATAGAACCTGGATGGGTTGATCCATGCATCATGTTGCCCTAAATTGTGGTCACTGGTTTGGTGATTCGTCCCTGAATATAACTTCTTCTCATAGTCATTTATGTGGGGAAATGACTGCTGATGGTTTTTCATTTCAATCTGACTTGAGATGTGAGAAACAGCATTCATAAAGGTTTGTACTATACTAGTGAACCAATGTTTGATGTTTTTTTATTTTGGTCATTGGATGGAGGACTTGCCTGAAATCTTGGTATTTCAGAAAATGAAGTTGAAAAGTTATTGAGCAACATTCTCTGATACATTTTAAGAAAGAACATTGAGAACAAAGCAACCTTAATAAAGAAAAATAATAGGACTTGAAAATTATTTGTAATGTACGGACTTTTATATTTATCATTTGTTGCAAGCTTGTCTTCAGATGGTTCTCACACCATTCTAACTCAGCAAGTGAAGGATCTTGTGTTGGATCTGGCAAATAATTCCTTCAAATAAGATCAGGTTTACCATTAGAAAGGATAGTAACATTAAATTTAACAAAATTCAAAACAAAGATAACAACAATCATCATATATCAAGTCCTTTTACCTCAACTCCGCCTCTGATATTTCTAATTCAATTTTTGACTTCTTAACTTGTAACTCCATGTGCTACGACAAAAACCAAACTTTTCAGTTATCAATTCATACGTTGAGGTGCTTCTGTCAAATTAGATTCGAAATTGATCAAAGACATGATATGAAGTGAATGAAGACTTACTTTTATCCTTGAAGTAGTGAGGTTCCATATGAACATAGGCAGCATCAGTGGGCAGTACAATGTAATTAAGTAAATAATATTCTACAGAAATTAAAATATAAAAGATGTAATATAAGAAGGGAGAGAGAGACTTATTGTTTAGGCAATGCAACTTGTTCTCATCCCCCTTGATATTGCTAAGATGCCTTAGCTGCTTCACCTTCTCCTACATCACTCAGTTTTAACTCATCTTTAATTAATTTTTGGTATTAAGTCAATCCACAAGCACTAACCAGCCACATATAAAAAGACAAAATTTACTATTAATCTAGAGAAATCAACCTCAACATGGTCTTTGTTGCTGTTGGATCTTGTGTTGCACACGCATCAAGAACAAGAGAAAGATACGTGATTAAAAAGGAGCTTCTATCAAATTGAAACGGAGAAAAATGATCAAGTAAACAAGAGCATCTTACTGATGTTTTTCCTCTGGGGGCAAATTAAGATAACGTTGAAGCACATCTTCAATCCTAAAACCCATATAAAAAAAAAATATCAGATTTGAAAGATCAAGAATCAATCAACTGCAAATTAGGCAATATCTTATCGGATGAAAAAATCATTCTACTCTTGTGGTTTGAACTGAATAGAACCTGTTGCGGCTGCAGAACTTGCTGAGGCGACCAGAGGGTGAGAAGGCAACAAACGCAGCATCAATGTCGCAACAGATCGCGGTCTCATTGATCTTTTTCATGAGACTACTTCGACGCTTCGAGAATGTCACTTGACGCTTTGTTGCATTCTCGATCATTTTGACATCCATGGCAGAAGAAGACTAAAGAACAACTGAGAAAGAAAGAGACAGATAAAAGCTAGAATTGACTCGTGAGGACTTTATGCATGTTTGTGTTAGAACCAAGGTTCTTTATAAGGAATGACGATGTTAAGCATTTAATTGCATTCATGAAATCATGGACACTTAGAAGCCATGTAAGAGGGGTATTAAATGTGCGTAACAATATTGTCAATTATGGACTTTTGAATAATTTACTGTAGTTGAATGGAATGGAGTTAAAAGACTTCCACCTTACTAAGTATGGAACATTAGCACAGTATTCATGAACTCTTCCATAGTTGGAACATTAGTACAGTATTCAATCCTATCTGTCAAGTCAAATGTTAAAACTCCAAATATGGAGCAACTTCTATTTTTGAACTTTCGACTTTTTTTAAATTTCGTGAAATCCATATTTTGACTTTTATTCCATTTGAGATACTAAAAATCTTTCAAAATAGTCCAACATTGACGATATATTGAATTATGTGTAATTGTTTTTTGATAATTTTGCGAACCTCAAATAATATTTTAATTTTTACCTTCAGAGGCCACGTATAAAAATTACGAGTAGCCAATAGGTGGAGGTAAATAGGTCACTTCACAAACACTTTGTCAGAGATAGAACAAAAAAGAAAAGTGTACTGACTCGTCATTATAACGTATCGACAAATTCCAAGTCTATTATGACTATTTCTTTAGCTGAGATAATAAATACATAATAAACAATCAAGTTGACTATTGAAACCTCCTTACAAGACTTCTCATGGTGATCGACTTACTAGTCTAACTCATTTCAAGGCATTATCCCCTCCGATCCATTTATGTAATTTAGCCTGATGATTTTTTTTTTTTGATGCCGATGATCCAGCCTAGTTCGCCTTACGGGGGTACAGCACTGATTATACCTCGGGATAGAGTAGCCTAGCAACCTACCGCCAAGGCCCCCGCTTAAATCACGAAACCGCTTTGAGAGTTTTGAACCCCTGACCATTCGGTCTGCAGAAATGCAGAGGGGCACGACTCAATCAGCGCAGCCATGCGTGGGTGGGTTTTAGCTTGATGATTTTATCTTAAAGCATAATTAAAATTTAGCCAAATAAGCACTTTCCCTCGTGAGGTCATTTGTCTAGCTGGAGAGCTTCTATTATAGTTCTAATGTTAACCAAAGCTGTTACACTCAAATATGCCTATTGTGAGGTGATTCAATTTTCACATGCCATTAATACTCACTCCTTTGCCATCACAGAAGCCTAACAAGAGACAACTTGTCAAAGACATGATATAGAGATGAAGCCAGCTTTGAATGGTGGGGATCTCATGCATGTTTGTGTTAAAACCAAAGTGTATTTATAAGAAGTGATAGGCTTAAGCATTTAATTGCATTCATGGACCCATAGCTAGTTAGTGGCCATGAAAGAGGGATATTTAACATTATCTGTCAAGTCAAATGGTAAAAATCCTTTTTGGAATAACTTATATTTTTTCCTTTTCTTATCAAAAGGAAATATTTATTTCACATAAAAGAGATGTACAACTTCAAGATAAAACCAATCCCAAAAAGTTGCAGTCCAATGGAAATCCAAAAATTGAAACAACTTAGTACAGTTTATGGAGACTCGCTCATTACATAAGAATAGATTTGTTATAATTTCAAAGCACAATCAATGATCGATCATTGGAACTCGTGTCATCCTTAGTGATGAGCACATGTGGAGATTTCCCACTCTAGTAGTTACGGCTTTACCAAAAGGTAGTGTGTGCATAGTTTCAGATTTCTCAGCATCATCATTGTATAGAGACAACAACAATACCAATAGGATGAAAAAACACAAATAACACATTGTAAATCCCAGATCTATAGCTAGATCGGTATAGAAGAGCACCCAAATCTAAATTTAACTCTAAATCAGGAGAGGAGTTTCAAAACAAATACTGATCGATTACAAAATCACTTTCAAATAATCCTAGATCTCTAGCTAGATCGTCACAAAAGAGCACCCAAATCTAGATTTAACTTTAAATTGGAAGAGAAGAGCCATAAAACAAATGCTGATTGATCACAAAATCACTTTCAAATAAGCCAACCACTGAGCGCGATAAATGAGCTACGAAGATTTCTGGAGCGCTTTGACTATATGGGGAAACATCTAGAGCCAAAGTGAGCGAGTAGATCCGAAAAGATTAGATTCTTCTAAGGCACTTGCACTTCGATCGTTGGAGTCCACAGCGATAGTGTCGTCCATGAAATAACGAAGAGGTCTTAAAAAAGTCTTGTAGAGGAAGAGATAGGGAGATAGACAGGGAGAGGGAGAGGGAGAGAGGAAATCCTAAGAGAGAGACCTCTCTTTCCCTCTAAACCGTAGCTTCGGAAAAGGGGTTTGGCGGCTTTGGAAAGAGGAAACCCTAAGAGAGGGAGAAAGGTGGCGGAATGAAAATAGAGTGATTTCACCTTATTTTTCAATAGTTGATTTATTGTAAATCTTGCGCGTTGCGAATTTATGTGAATCGCCAAGGGAAAGTTGATAGATCATTTAATTGGAACAAAAATTCCTCTCACGAGGCAAACATTCACGTTTAGCGTGGACTTTCCCAATTCATACCAATTGCAACTTTGGGGCTTCAAACTAATTAAACATTCAATTTAATTCAATTAGAAGCCATAACTAATTTGTTATGGGTCCATTAGAAACTTAAGTAAAAAGTGACAAAATAATTTACTTCTATGAACTAGAGATTCATAGTTATGAGTACTTAGTTAGGCTAGATTAATCTAATGCCCTTTTGGTATTTTTTTTTCATATTAATTTTTTTTTTGCAAGTAGTTTTTTTGGTCAATTTTAATCTTAAGTCACTAACATGTGAGAGGTGATCACTCAATTGATTTAATACCCAATAAATTAAAGTAATAAATAAATGACTAGAAATAGGACAAAAACCATAACGTACTAAGCAAAAGGCTTTATTATTCTCAATACAATTAATCTTGCAAGATGTTAGTTAACAACTAAATAATGCATGCATAACCTAAACATGATTTCTAAATGAGATTATACAATCCTAACTAATTCTTTTTTGGGGGAATTTTTCTTGTTCAATATAAAAATGATTTAATTTAAATAACATGACAAAGTAACATGAAATTCTAAGTGAAATGCAAGCTTTATTAAGAACTTAAATGCAACGTATATGCATTCTACTAACATGAATTAGAATTAACCATAAATTAACCCCATTATTTAAAGTACATGACAGATTAATTATTTTTCTTAAATTTTCTTTAAAAAAGACTAAACTTGACACCTAATATGACCTAAGTAACATTAATAAAAAATAATGACTTAAAGATGCAATTATAATGTTTTTGGTATTTTCTTTTTGTAAAAATAAAACTATATGCAATGCATGAGATGTAATACATGACATGAATTGTATGACTCTAAAGCATATGATCACTAATGATGTGTAATATATGACATGGATATTATAAAACCAATTAATTCTATATGAGATATGCATGCAATATTTTTTTTTAAATTTTCTTTGTTAATTAAAATAGGAAACTGCCTAAAACTACAATAATGACTTGATTTAAACTATGATGTTATTTGTGTTAAATCCTAATCTAAATTAGATAATTTCCTAAATTACTAAATATTTCCATAGCATGATGTACAAAAATATGAAACTTATGTGGATGTAATCTAATCCTAGATGCAATGCAATTTCTATGTGATGAATGATTTTAATCTAAGGACATATAATATCTAAATCCAATATATAATTGACGGTATAATAAACATTCACCACGACCAAATAAACAAATAAGTTCAATTGGAGATCCAATCTTTTGTCCCAAAGATCAAATCTCCAATTATATAACAACTCAAACGGGAAAGTTTGCCTATTCGGGAGACATATAGCACTCAAACCAAATCGAATAAAGTTAGAATCAAATAATCTCAATTTAGGCTGTTGAATTCAATTAAGCATGTAAATTTGGAAACTGCCTTAATTGAGCTTACGATTCACACGACAACTGGAGACCGGAAAGTTTCATGGCGACCCGGAAAATGTATTAATGATGGTCAATCGGGCGGCTAGGATTGGAAAATCGCCTGAGATTCGTGGGACTTCATCGTCGTCGGGCCAAAGTCTGCTGGAGGCGTGACAGGGGACTGTTCTATAAACAGAGGGGTCGCCGGAAATTGGAGGAGGGTGTTGAGACAATGGTGCATGCTGGGCATGGCGAGGAATTGCTGGAAAATCGGGTGGAACTGCAGCGGTAGCAGCCGGTCGCATCATTGAGCAGCATCGAGCAAGGAGTAACAGCACCGTTGGGATGCAGCAACGTCAAGAAACTGGACAGTAGCCGAGCGTGAGGGCAACGGCCGCGCGTGGGGGGGAAGAAAGGACCACGTCCTTTGGATATTATCTGTTCTATATGCGTCTCTTCTGTGTTCTTTCTTGAGATCACAACGATCTCTAGCCGGTCTTTTATTGGATATTTCGATGAACTCCGTCGAATGGCCTTTGTTCTCCTTTCTCCACCGCTTCCAAAGCCGTAAATTTTTCCTAATTTGACTCAAGACCAAATCTGCCCATGTCTCCTTTCAAGCTAGAAACCATCGAATAAAGGACAAATTTTCACCGCTTGAAGTCACAGCTTCCTTCAAGTCATGCTCTTTTCCTTTCTGCTTTACTGCACCGCTCACTTTAACTCAAGAGCACGCATGCACCAATTCTCTTTTTCTTGCTGAGTTCATGTGTCGAAGAAAAGTGGCTGAGCGTGTATAGGCGTTGGAGATCTCAAGGTGAGCGTCGGTGTGTTTATCGAGCCTCGTCCTTTGTGAATCTTTTTTCAGCACATGCATAAGTAGGGGTCTAGAGTTCCTTGCTTATACTTATTTCCTTGACTTAAACCAAAAGAGTCTTATGACATCTCCAGTATTAGCAAACCTATCTCTTATTCCAATGTCCGTGGACAACTGCTATTTGGAATCACGAAGACATTGGAGTCAATATCTTACCTACCTCAGTTAGCCGATTTGATGCCTGGCTTGTCGAAAGAGCTTCCCGCTCACAAGCATCTCCTAAGTTTGCTGTGATCGCTCATCTTCTGTGGGAGATCTGGAGACAACGAAATAATGCTGTCTTTCGTCAGATCGCACTCGATCCCCTCCAAGCCGTCAATGATGCCCTAACCCAAAGCACCGTCTTCAAGTTTTTACAGCCCTCGCCACAGAAGATGGAAAAGACAATGGTCAGTTCTGAACAGGGATGGCAACCACCCGCGGAGGGATATATAAAGTGTAATATTGATGGGGCTTTTCGGCAAGAATCGGAGAAAGGATCAATCGCTTGTGTTTTCAGAGACAGTAAAGGCATCTTAACGGATATGCTTACCAAATCTGTGCCTGCCCGATCAGCGTTCCAAGCTGAGATCTACGCCCTTATATCTGCTCTTCAGCGACTGCTCCAGCAGAATCTCCATCTTCAGCATGTTGTAATCGAATTTGACTGCTCAAAATTGGTGGAGATCATTCGGATGAACCAGCCGCCGCCATGGATGGAACGCCATCTATTTGCGACCCTCAGCGATCTTCTTCAGCGATGCCCTAACCTTTCGCTTCAACACGTTCGACGCCAGGCAAACGGTGCAGCGGACTGGGCCGCTAAAGCCCACAGGGATCAAGGCCCACCTACAAACTGGCTTCTCTTCCCTCCTTCTATTTTCCTCAATATTCTCTACGGATGCTTCGGCTCTTGTTTGTAATGTTACCTAATATATTACAAGTTATTTTTCTACCAAAAAAAAAAAATGCTTAGTTTCTCAACAAGTTTGCTTCAATAAAACAATCTTTCCTAATTTGGCATTCCCATGTGCCTCCCATACGCGCATTTTGGCTATTGAGGCTTTTAATTGGCTTGGCCGTAAATCATAATGTCGCGGGCTCCGTTTAAAAATTAATTAAGCTTAGAGCTTCTCTGCTTGAGACCATTAACTCCAATTCAATTAGAATATAATTCATGTGAGCTTATTACTATGAAAATGCAACGTGAATAAACAATATTTTTGTTCAGGGGTGGAGTGTCACGCCCCGAACCCCAAGGTCGCGCACATCCCACTGCGGTCGATCAAATATGCGACATCCCAGGATACGTCGCCGACCCATTCATTTTATTACGCATGCGGAAGCGAAACAAATCCCCTGACAACATTTAACTTGGGATAGAAAAGCAGGCAATCAATAATAATACCAAACACTCATTCGCACACACATAGGTTTAAATACAACTCTGGACTGTCTACAAACTAGACCAGCTCAACGAATAGGGAACTATCCTAAAGCCAACTAGCGGGACACGTTCATCGATACTTCAGTCTCCACCTTTCCAGACTTAGGGCTTCGGGTCCTCCACGACCGCCATCTAGGGACCTGAAATTTTAATCCCAC
The DNA here is from genome assembly GCA_017140325.1 of Eucalyptus leucophloia subsp. euroa. Lineage (NCBI taxonomy): Eukaryota > Viridiplantae > Streptophyta > Magnoliopsida > Myrtales > Myrtaceae > Eucalyptus > Eucalyptus leucophloia. Next base: position 36,181,749 of record CM029478.1, read on the forward strand.
AACCGGGATGAGACGATGTCTCAGCAAGTTCAACCCCCTAAACCCCTATTAGAAAGAAAATACACCCCGGGTGGCCTAGCCACATCACACAGAAGACTTACCTCGCCTCAGTTCCTTCCTGCAGGTTAGCACAATTTCAAATCACTCAATCACAGATAGTAATATGAACTTAACAACCAGAACGCATTCTCTTTCATATAACCAACAACCGCGGGGGTCCTGATTATAAGACTAAATCGTTATGACACGTCCCATTCCATGCCACACAATTCCGTCCCATAATCCGACACATCAACAACACTCAACATGCATTCCAATTGTTATTCACTGCCACACAAGGGCATAGCCTACTCGCTGTTCGGCTATCTACTGACACTCATGCCAGGCATCGCCTCCCCCCATGGAGCGCGGCTTCGTCAATACATCGACGGCATTCCCGAAGGAGCATGAGCCCAGAATCTACTGCGACCCGCATCCACCGCGTGGGCATCCCATATAGGGGCAAGTCCGGCTCAACAGCCCAGGACGGTTCCTCTTAGTTATCACACAGCCACAGCATACTCGGCCCCAGGACACTTTATATTTAAATCAATGCTTCCACTTAAAATAGTGATCCCGGCCATTTTTCTTCATATTAAAAATATTCCAGAAATTACTCACGTGTGTGGGGACACGCTAATTTCGAATCAACAAGCCAATATCTCTCTTTTTCAAACCCCACTATTTAATATAATAATTAAAATCCAATTTTTACATCAAAACCCGATACTTGGGTTTTTATCAATAAAATCTCTATTTATCACAATCAACACTCAATTTGCCACATACATTCATCAAATTTAAATTCTAAAGGCACAGCAGCAATCGGCACGAAATTCTGATAATATAAGGTCCCGACGAAATTTTCGAATTTTAATAAATAATTAAATTTATTCCGAAAATTAATTAAATAATCATATTCCTATTTTTCACAATCCACATTCAATTTATAATATCCGACCATCAATTTCAAAATCCGAAATACACAAGCGGCGACCGCACGAAATTTGAGAATTTAGGGTCCGGCAAAATTTTCGAATTTAATAAATAATTAAATTTATTCCGAAAATAATTAAATAATCATATTTTAATAATTTCGAATAATGATATAATATTAAATTATTAAATAATTTCGAAATGTTTAAATAAATCAAAAGTAAATTCCTTTATGTCACATCAAGGTTTATTTTAAAAATAAACCTACTTAACCCTTAAACTAAACATGTTTAACTTTAATTAAACAACTTAATCTAATCCATATTTAAATAAACTAATCTACCAACCTAATCTTACTTAACTTAGACTAAGCACACTTAGGGCATCATTAACCCTCTAATCAAGATTTAGTGAGTTAAACTCACCGGATTAGTGAGCCGAGCGGACCAAAACGACGGGGACGACGCGAGGATCGACTTTCCTCAAAAGAGGGCCGAGCATTCGGGCTCGGGAAGGCGGCCAAAATGGGCCAAACAGGTGCTGCATACCCATTTTTCTGGGTTGCTGATCGGGACCGAACGGAGGGCTGCACGGCGGCGGCTCGGGCGCGGAACCGGCGGAGAAGAGGGGCGGCAGCTCGAGCGGGCTAAGGCGGCGGCGCTCGGCGGTCCACGGTGGCTCCGGCAGCTCTTGCGCGAGCTGAACAACAGCTCGGGATGCCGGCCAAGCGCGGGCGAGCGCGGGCGGAGCGGGGACGCGAGCAGACCGGCGAGCGGCGCACGGGCGGCGCGAGGCGGACGCACGGCGGCGGCGGCGACGACGGCGTGCGAGCGGGGGGGGCCGGCCATGGCTGCTCCTTCTTCTTCTCTGCAAATTTTTCTGGTCCTTCGCACAAAGAAGATGGAGGAGAAGCCAACGAGAGAGAGAGAAGAAGAGAGGGAGGAGAGAGAAGGAGTGTGGGCTCTTTTCTTTTCTTTCTCATTTTCTTTAATCCCACAAAATGGCCCACCATGACATCATCCATGATGTCATACTCCACTCACTCAAAACTCCCACAACCTTATTCCAATGGGTGCACTTTCATTTTCCGCCGGGGTCCAAAACTTTGTGCAACAATTTCTTTAATTCCACTTGATTCTCTTCCAATTGAATCAAATTGAAGTTTATAAAATTAATCCAATGCCATCACACTTTAATTCACATCTTCACTTGTCCATAGAACAAACTTAAATCCCAAAATCGCGACCAAATGCGGGCCTACTAATTTCTCGAGTCAAATTAACCATTTCTTGATTATTTTGCTGAAAAGCTCGGCTTGCATGAAAAAATTTCCCAAAGATGATTCAATGATCTTGGAATGATTTGTAACACACCCCAGACTTCCAATTTCGAATTCGATCTCAATTCCACGGTTAATTTCACTTTGGCACGATACTAGCGCGGCCCAACCTACGGGTAGCCTTTAGAAATTTTCATGCATTTGACCTGTGGTTGATCATCTCAAGCCACAATGTACATCTTTGAAACATTGGCGACTTTCGGTTGTCGGGGTAATCTCAAGGTTTCAAGTACGAACACAGGGTACCCAATCGATAGAAAAGTCGGTCCAGTGCCGATCGACAAGAATTGTGCGATCTAGTGGAATCACCCACACCTGATCACATACCTTTGTCGAGTCGACCTATCTCCAGTCTCTAATCGATTTTTATTTGTGCCGTAATGACCTTGCAGATTAGCTCGGTCGAAAAGTCGCTTCCTGGTCAAATTCTCGAGTCTTATGCATTAGAATTTCTTAACGACTTCACCCGATAGACTAGTTTTCACATGAGTGGCCAACTCAAGGAAAGGAACTATATGCGTGCCAACGAAATGCCCGTCTTAATTTATTGAAAATAGAAGCGGAAAATCGGGATGTCACATGGAGGCTATTTCTAATGTTCTATGTAGTAACATGACTATAATTAGTTGTCCAAATTTAGGCATTGATATTGCGGAATCCATACTGACTTTTATTTAATATGAGATACTAAAATCTTTCAAAATATTGCAACAATAAAAGCATATTAAATCAACATTTTTTTTATTTACAATTTTTTAAACTTAGATAATTTTTAAATTTTTAAATTTAGGGAAAGCCATAAATATCAAATTGCAAGCAGCCAATATGTGCTGGAAAACAGGTCATTCCATAAAACCTTAAATTAAAAACAAAAAGAGAAGCTTACTAACTAGTCATTATGACATGACGACAAATTCCAGATCTATTCAGATTGTCTTTCCAGCTGAGATATTAAATATATAATAAATAATGAAGATGATTATTATAACCTCCTTACAAGACTTTGAAGGGTGACAATGTGACTTACGAGACCAATTCATTTCGAGGTATTATCCTCTTTAAGCCATTTCTGTTGGTGAGCCTTACAATTTTATCCTACAATATAATTAAATAGACCTAGATAAACACTTTCTATTGAGAGGCCATCCATTTTGATTCTATCTAGATCTTCCTTTACATTATAGTTCTAATGTTAACTAAGGCCTTTACACTAAAATCCATACTGACTTTTATTTAATATGAGATACTAAAATCTTTCAAAATATTGCAACAATAAAAGCATATTAAATCATCATTTTTTTATTTATAATTTTTTAAACTTAGATAATTTTTAAATTTTTAAATTTAGGGAAAGCCATAAATATCAAATTGCAAGCAGCCAATATGTGCTGGAAAACAGGTCATTCCATAAAATTTTTAATTAAAAACAAAAAGAGAAGCTTACTAACTAGTCATTATGACGTGACGACAAATTCCAGATCTATTCAGATTGTCTTTCCAGCTGAGATATTAAATATATAATAAATAATGAATATGATTATTATAACCTCCTTACAAGACTTTGAAGGGTGACAATGTGACTTACGAGACCAATTCATTTCGAGGTATTATCCTCTTTAACCCATCTCTGTTGGTGAGCCTTACAAATTTATCCTACAATATAATTAAAGAGACCTAGATAAACACTTTCTATCGAGAGGTCATCCATTTTGATTCTATCTAGATCTTGCTTTATATTATAGTTCTAATGTTAACTAAGGCCTTTACACTAATGCCTACTATGGGGTGATTCTATTTTCATATGCCAGAAAGAAGTACACCATAAGTTCCAAAACTTGGCACGGATGAACGTATAAGTGCTAAAACGTTTAAAAGATGCACTTAAATGCCAAAATTAAAGGAGAAATGAACACTTAAGTGTCAACGATGAGAATTTCCGACCAAATTATTGACATGGCTTTTTTTTTGGCAAGAATTATTACTAATGTGGCAATTTTTTTAATAAAAAATTATTCATATGGCGTTGATGTGGCTAGCTTGTCTCAAAACAATGTCGTTTTGTTCATAAATTTGATTTATAATATATATTAATTAAATTGATTTAAAAAAAAACTAAATTTTAAAGGGGGTGGGGCAGTAAATTAGCAAGCACCTCTATGGCCCTCGCTACTACCACCGCCCCACCATCGCTAGAAAGGGCTAGCGATGTAAGGTGAAGGTTAGTCGGGGTTGCTGGGCGCCAGCTAGGGTTGTAACCCTTTGCCTGTAGTCGGCCAGGGTCATTGCCCACTGGCCGAGGCCCCACGACCTCGGCTTGATTCTCACCCCACTATTGTCGGCCCTTTCCAACAATGGTGAGGTGGTGGCAAGGGTGAGGGCTGTAGAGGCCTTTGCTAATTTGCTTTCCCCCATTTAATTATTTTTTTAAAGTTAATTTTGTAACGTCCCAGTTTGTCACTTCCTAGAGCCTGGCCTTATCTTTAATTTGAGTTATTACACAAGTGCAAATCTTTTATAAAGGTTAACATTTATATTATGAATTGAACAAGAGCAAGAGAGGACACCATAACACTTGCATTTCATTTCCATTTCGTCTTACTTACATGAGGAGATTTATATCTTCATGTTCACATCATCATAGACCAAAAAGGGTACGCACAAAAAGCTTGGGATGGGGCCAAAAAGGTGCTTATCTTCTCTACACGGTGATTTCCTCATCTACACCAAAACTAACTACCATCATGGCGCATCCACAACTAGGGGCCAACACCCCTAGTACCTAGTCCATCACCTCCAAGATGGAGCGGTCCGAAGACCTTGCCCTTAAAGTTAAGGAACCATGATATAAAGTGCATGGGGATCCATGCATGATGTATTTTGAAATTTGGCCTCCATTTTGAAATATATCAAATGATTATTTCGTCGATCCGCTTATAGTTATTTTACTATGAATTGATCACTTATGAGTTAAATAATCTTTTTGGTGAGATTGTAAATGGTTAAAACGCGAAAGACCAGAGAATTTAGTCAAGAATCGATTGCTCGATTATAAGGATTGACAAGAGTTAATACTACATTATTATAAGTCAATTAGCGAACGGATATAAATTGATTCGATGGAAGTATGTAATTGGTTCGCGAGTGATTCCGCATGATTACGATATTTGCGTCGAACGATGATAAACTGGATTTCTATTGATCTTATACTAAGGGCATGTAATTGAACCATTGTGATTATATGATAACTGACGGTCTTTATGATTTGAAGAGGCATAAACGTGGATAAAAAATCATTGACCACTGGTCAACTGCTCGAAAACTCTTAAAAGCCGTTCGATAGTTTAGGTCATACTAAAGTCGCATTTAATCGATTGTAATCATGAAATTTAATTCAATTTCGGGTATCGAACTTTCGAGAGTTTCAAAACTAATCCTTTGGACGTTGCCTTATTTGCCCATTAATTTATCAGCAAGCGTAAAATTTTCGAAAGGTGGTTAATCGATCAAGAATTGGATGTTGGGAAGAGAAGTCAAGCTAAATGAGAGTTGTTGGGCCTCACACCCATGTGGATTTGCCAAGGAGGCCCAAGTGAGCCAAGCCAAGCCCACCAAGCCCATTCAAGCAAATGGACCCAAGGGAAAAATTGGGAAGTTTGGTAAAAAAGGTGTGATATGTCCAAATTGCCCTTGCATTTATTGACTAGAGGACAATATAAATAATGGAAAAGAGGAGATGATTTTAGGGGATTTTGTTGGATTGCTAATGATGGAAATCTTGGAAAATCTCAAGAAATCTCTCTCTCTCTCTCTCCCTCCTCATTCCCTCCTTTGGGCGGCCGAACCTCCTTCCTCCTCCCTCTCTTTCTCTCTCTCTCTCTCTCATTTTGCTTCTCCATCTCCATCTTCATCTTCATCATCTTCATCTTCTTTTTCTTATTCTTCCCTTGTTCACCATTACCACCAGTGCGAACCACCGCTCATCGCCGTGTCCATGCCACCCATTCAAGCGGCCACCACCGTCCTCACCACCTCATCAAACTACCACCACCACCATCTCCACCGAACACCACTGCCCAAGTGAAGAGGCCATGAGCCTCGAGTTGCCACCGTCTCTGTGCCATGGTGTTGTTGTTGGTACCATGAGTCTCGTAGTCTCGACGTTGTTGTTGTGAGCTCATTGTCGCTAGAAAACCTATAAGTTAACTTTCTAATCTTTGATTAGGGTATTGATTGCGTTTAGGGATAGTTTAGATTAAGGCTAATGGTGATTTAGTGCTAAGTAATGATGGCTTAGAGTTAGTCGTGTTTAAGGACTGATTAGATTAAAGTTTATTATAGTTAGTCTTAAGTAATGATGATTAGCGCTAATTAATGATGGGTTAGTGCCAACTGAGCTTAAAGATTGTTTAGATTAATGTTAATTGTAATTAGTATTAATTAAGGACGATTAGTGCTAATTAATGACAGTTTAGTCGATAAGCTATCGCGATAAGTGATAAGTGGACTTGATAGGTTATCGTGATAAGTAATAAGTGGACTTGATCGGTTATCGTGATAGGTAATGAGTGGAATGATAGGTTATCAAGAATAGATAATAAGTTATCACCAAAGGGGTGATAAGTTATCGAGAAATTGGTGATAAGCTATCACTAAAGGGGTGACAAGCTATCGAAAAATAGACAATAAGTTATCATTGATGGAGCATAAGCTATCGGTTTAAGGTTGATAGGCTATTGCAATAGCGCAATTGAAAGTGCTAGTATGAACACTTAGAGGGGGGTGAATAGGTGTGAAGAAAATTTTTCGTGAAACGTAGTAAAATATTTTGCTTTTGAATTTAAGTCTCGAAGAACAACAGACTTTTGAAAATTGAGTCGAAGAACAACAGACTTTGAGCGAGTTCAGACTTTAGTAGTTAAATAGAACTACGAACAAAATAAATGAGTTTAGTTAAGAGAATAAGAACACATAATTTATAGTGGTTTGGTTTAGATCAAGCTTATGTCCACTCTCCCACGCTAATAGCCTTCTGGCTAGATTCCACTATGTAATCAATAAGAAATTACAACTTTGAGTGCAAACACTTGAAGGTAGATCACACTATCTCATTAAGTCACTCTTTTGATATTTCTCTCACGATCACAAACGTTTAAGCTCATAGAGAGATAAGTGTATAATTGAAGGTTACTCAGACTTTGGAATTATAAATTCTACGCTCCATTTCTTACTTGCTCATTGGTTCTTGATCTCCTTAAATACTCCTCCACTTCCAAACTAGCCGTTGGACAGTATCTTAGAGGATTGTCTTCCAATCTTATTGGACAGATCTGTATTTAGAAAATTTGGTAGCCATTGAGTGATAGAAGTAGAATCCAAAATTGATTCTGATCGCCCATATAAACAGAATCTTGGTTTTCATAAGTAGAACTTTTTCGTATAGAAAGTTTTTGTCTTCAAGATTCAATTATCAATCAATTAGATTGAGTCAATCAAATCAATCTTGATGTAGAATCCAAACAATATCCCTAGCTGTTATATGCTTGGGGCTTGTGTTACATTCTGTCAAATTGTTTCATTCTGAACATGTTTCATTCTGAATTTGCTATGTTATGAACTTGTGTCTCGTTCTGAACGTAAAGTCTAAGGTTGTTCAGACTGAAGTAGAGTCTGAGTGCAATAAACTTTACAATCTAAACATTAGTCTGAACATAATCTGCCTCTAAACAGATTTAGCTTTAAGGTCTATACACAGTCTAAATAAGTTCAGCTTCAGCATAGAGTCTGTCTTCTGGTTCTTCATTCACGTCCAGTCTTGAATTTGTTAGAGTGGGCAGACTTTTGATGTAGAGCAGACTTTGATACTAAAGTCTGCTCGTCTTCAGACTTTGACATAGAAGTCTAGAAATTTTCATAATAGACTTTGGACATGTGTTACGTTTAGTCTTTTGGAAGTCTTCAGATTTTGACAATATCCTTTACATGTTCTATCATCTACATAGTCTATTACTTAACCATTAAACAAGTTAGTAGCATTTGATTTATTTTTATTATCTTCAAAACATCATAAGGGATTTCCCAAATAGCAATAAGTGGTGATTTTTTTTTTTGGTATTTGATTTATTAGATGAATTTATACAAAATTTGTATTGTTTGAGCTTGTTATGCCATGATGTTGATTACCCAAGTCATGAGTTTAAATGCTATTTTTAAAGAAAGTTTATTTGAAAAGAAAATGACAAACTTTGAGGTGTCGTATTTGGACGTTGTGTTTTATGTGCTAAATGGGGTAATGGGGTTTTAAAATGAAAACGGGCAAAATTTGGTGGATTGATTTTAAATACGTGATCACATGCGATTATTTTATCAAAGTTTTAAATGTATAGATTTTCCGAGGTTTGTTAATTAAGCATGAACTCTTTTACACTAGGTTAATTGACAGTAGATAGGAATAGGCTTGAGTGTTGGTGTGCTTGTGTGGTTACTTAATTGAACCCATCATCCAACCGGAGTTTGGGGATGATGCACGATATTTATCGAATGCCCGATAAGGGTCCGGATGCTAAGTTGCTGTTGAGGCCGTACCAATACTCCTTATGGAATGCTGTCTAGGCAGGGGTTTTAGACGATACCGTGCCCAAGAGGTCATAATAATCATAACACGTGTGAATAATTATGATGCATTGTGCTTAATTATGGGATAAAACTGTGAGGCATGGTATGGGACATGCCAAAATGGGTTTTATCGTATAATCGAGATTTGTGTATATGCTTCATGCATGAACGTTATCTGTAAGATTGATCATATTTGTTGCATTGAATGGCATATGTGATGTACTAACATGCAGTGGTGTACTAAGGTGATGTAAGATTGTATGCTGTTGCATGTTTAAGTTGCCTTCAAGGAGAATTTGTATCCTAATTGAGGCTTAGGTCATTAAGTTGCTGAGATTTATATCTCACTCCGTTGTTATTAACTATTTTTAGTTCTGTAGTATAGGGAACGATCGCGTAGGGTTTGGGGTCCCGATGGACCAAGATGCGACCATGCTTGGTGTCACTTTTGGTTTGCCTCATCGTCCTGATGGAACTTGACCCTGCAGGTTTTAGAGATGATTCATAGGAAGCAACCGTAGAAAGACTTGCAATTATTAAACTTGCTAGGGTTAACGGTATTTAAATAAAAATCGTGCTTTTGGAAATTTCATGTTGTGTTTTTACTATCTCTGTTATTTGTTGTTTGACTAGGTGTTATTTATATTAAATGCTTATGCTTGTGTCTAATAGAAAGATAAAAAGAATGGGGTGGCAACTGTCCTAAGAGAGAGATCGCAATTTAATTGACTGTTGAGGGATGTTTACACGCTCGAGGGTTCGGCGCGTGACATAGGATGTCCATCGTCCATCCAAAGAATAGCTTCATATTCAGTAAATGTTAGGCCTGACTCCTTATCAAACACGTCCTGGAACACGCCCTCAAGATGGACGGGTGCTCCATAACGTGCGACTGGAAGCACATCCATGCTAATTATTTGAAAAATATAAGAAGCGAGCAGTGCCTAGTAAGAGAGATAGCTAGGTCCTAGGCTACATGATCTGCCCCCGCTTGTAGAAAAGCACAGTCCAAGGACAAGCAAACCAATTCATGCGATATGCATGAACCAAAAACAAATAAACCAATTCATCCAATATTCATTCGGTAATAGCATATCGCACAATCGAACAAGGCAAGACAGACTATATCGATTCTATACACATAATTCTCATGCATAATTTAAACACCACAGCATACAATTCACATGCAAACTCACATGCCTTGTGGATTTAAATTCTTCATATAATCATTAATTTCCATCCTCGAGTTGGATTTACACTAGGGACGTTGGTTGGTTTGCTCGAGTCACTTTCGGGTCGCTGGCTGGACTTCCATGGGATGATGGCTATGGGCACTTACTCCAAGATATCTTGGTATCATACAGCTGAGACATCCAAGGGATGTTGGCCTTAGACATCCTGACCGCACAACCAATGGAAATCTCTTAAATTTAGTTCATTTTACATGGTTCACACTTCCACACCTTAAATTATGTCACACCACACTCAAAACTAGCACACATAGCATCTACCACACCTGTTTTTCATCCACACATCACATTGATTTGCACAATGCACTCAATGTGACACACAGGTAGCTTCGATCGTTATAGGGCAAAAGAACGCTTCAAGTGCTATAATTTTGTTCAAAGGGACACTTAAGTGCCATAACTTATGAAATGTACACTTAAGTGCCACATTCAAAGAAAAACGGATCACTTAAGTGCCACTCCGGCCAAAGTCCGGCCAAAAGGCTAATGTGGCATTTTTCCGACGAATTTCCGATGAAGTGAGCCCAAAATGACAGCGTTTTACATGCTGATGTGGCCAAATAATGCAAAAACGACGTCATTTTGGGCTGACGTGGTAAAAAAATAATATCAAAATTAAATAAATTAAATTTAAAATTAGATTTAGTTAAAATATTAAAAAATAATAATTTTAAAATTAAAAAAATTAAAAAGGAGGGGGTGGTGGCCCTCGGCCCTCACCGCCGCCTCCTCGCCGTCGTCGAGAAGGGTCGGCGACGGAGGGGGGAGGATCGGCCGGGGTCGCGGCGAGTGGCAAGGGGTCGTAGCCCTCGCCAAGATCCGGTGAGGGTCGGCAGCCCTCACCCGGCCAAGCCAAGGGCCGCCGCCGCCGGGGTCGCCTTGACGAGCGGTGGCCCTTGACCCGGCCGAGCGAGGGCTGCCGACCCTCGCCGGATCCGGGCGAGGGCCGCGACCCTCGCCTCAATTTGAGGCAAGGGCTCCGCGCCCTCGCCGCTAGCCCCCGGCCGACCCTCCCCCTCCATCGCCAGTCCTTCTGGCGACGGCGGGAGGCGGCGCGGTGCCCTCGGCTACCATCCCCCTTTTATTTTTATTTTTATTTTTATTTATTTTAAATTATTATTTTTTAATATTTTAACTAAATTTAATTTTAAAATTATTTTAAAAATATTTTAACTAAATCTAATTTTAAATTTAATTTATTTAATTTTTATATTATTCTTTTTATCACGTCAGCCTAAGACGACGCCGTTTTTGCATTATTTGGCCACGTCAGCGTGCAAAATGGCGTCGTTTTGGGCTCGGTTCGCCGGAAAAATGTCACGTTGGCATTTTGGCCGGACTTTGGCCGGATTGGCACTTAAGTGACCCATTTTACTCCGATTTTGGCACTTAAGTGTACATTTCGTAAGTTATGGCACCTAAGTGTCCCTTTGTGCAAAGTTATGGCACTTGAGGGGTCCGCACGTCATCGTTATAGCATATATATCACTCGCACTTTCGGCACTCAAAGGTTCACCATGAACACTAAACCAGCATCCACAGCATTCCTAGGCATAGCAATTCATCTATGTGAGCTTATAATACATAACTTGAAGATTCCAGAACATAACGTCACGGTTTTCACTCATGAAGAGCTTTACTCTCGGATTAGCTACCAAAACTAGCCCTGGTCATACAGTTTCAGAAATTAGTTGCAAAACCATATTAAGTGGGCTTAAAAAATTATGTTGTAGAAAAGACCTTAACTAATACTTTTCATGAGGGGAGTTAAGTCTAGTTCCTAATGTATAAATGGCAATAAATTATGCAACATAATACAGAAAATGTTCACTTGAAGCAGAATCACTGGTCCCAAAGGTAAATCCGTTTATATGTTAAAAACTTCATCAATTGCTCCGAGATTTCTATATGTTCTACATGAGAATGTAGTTAACAACCTTCAAGAAGGATGCATGTCAAAATTTGAGCTAGAAAAATTTATAAAAATTCGTGAAAGCTCGAGGTCACAAAATTTGCAGTTTTGGACAGTTCAATCTCAGTAGGAAAATGGGCCTATAAGTCGATCTTCCTAATCTGAAAAATTTTCAAATAAATAGATGTTGTAGGTCTAGTGTTTGACACAACTTTGTGAAGGAAGTCCCCACACAATCACATCACAATAGCCACCACAAAATCGACAAGTACACAAATGGTTTCACAAAGAATAGGTACTACCCATCCGTTTTTGTACTACTTGAGTTCAAGGATCAAGAATTCATCAGGAGACTCACATGCATGTGACACAACCCATAGACAGAGCATGATCCAAGACTATCCGTGGTAGGCCGTGTCATGCCTTTGACCAACCCGCGATCAATCCATGAACGATACGGGCAAAAGCCCATGTGTGACCCATGAAAGACCCGCGAGCAATGTTTGGCCAGTCCACGTGCAGCCTGTGACTATTCGGCTGCTCTTATGTCAAATGGCCCTACAAACCCTGATTTTGCTTCTGACACATGCCCATGGTCTTCCCAAAGGCCTGCCGGGTACAGCCATTGAGTGGCCCACGAGGTAGTCTTGTAATGATGATATGGATTCAAAATGCATCGTTGGATCGGAGGGACGATCAACGGCTGAGATGCGACCTGCACTTGTATAGATAGGAATTCCTCTCCCTCATTGTAACTAATTCATTCACAAGTAAATATACATTCTCTTTGCTCATCTGACTCTTGTGTTCAAGCGCGTGTGTGTAAGGCTAGCTTGGGATTAATAATCCTAGGGCCGCATAGTGTTTTGATCGATCGTAATCGACTAACCCGTGACAAGTAGTATTAGAGCCTTCGTTCCAAGCACAATGGCTGATGCTCGTGCTGATGCTCCGGTCGTTCAAGGCGATGATCGAGAAGATCATGGGCGTCCAGCTGAGAGGGCCACTCGGTCGAAGAAGAATCAAGCTGTCTCAAGCTCAAGGGATCCACAGGGGGATCTGGAGAATCAAATGACGGTCCTAGAAGAGACCGTCACGGACGTCCAAGCGTTGATGGACGACCTACACTGGACTGTCGAAAGAGCAGAAGTTAGTAGGGAGGAGTTCTTGGCCGAAGGGCAAGAACTCCAGGCCGGCATGGGAGAGCTCCGTGTCGAGGTGTTGGGATGCATCACGCACGAGCTATAGCAGTGGGACGAGACTTGGGAGGCCACGATGGTAGCCATGCACGAGGAGATGGCCGAGATGAAAAACAAGCTCGTCGAGCTTGAAGCTGCACGTGTGAACGGGGTGATCACCATGCAACCACGTGCCGATGCACCCAACTTAAAGGAGTTCAAGGGTCACGGTGGCAAAGGACGTGGACAACTTCCTGTGGTACATGGAACACTACTTCCAAACCATGGGAATGACCGACAACGTAATTTGGGTAAACACCATAGCCATGTATTTAGTTGATGATGCGTTGCTGTGGTGGCGTCGTAGGTTGGATGGTAGGAATGGCAACCCTATCACAACATGGGCTCGATTCGTTGAGGAATTTTGGCGTACCTAATATCCCACTTATGCAAGGGAGGAAGCCCGCAAGGAACTCAAGAGCCTAGAGCAAAAAGGTGGAGTCCACGACTATGTGAAGCGGTTCGCGGAGCTGCTGCTCCAAATTCCATCTATGATCAAGATGGAGGCGTTCCACCAGTTCATAAGCGGACTCAAACCATGGGTCAAGCAAGAGCTCAAATGGTGCAACGCAATAGATCTCACAATGGCTATTTTGGTGGCCAAGTCCCTCGTGGAATACAAACCATCACTTTTGGCCAAGCTAGACTCTTGACCGAGAGAAAGGGCCACTGGTGGGGGAGATCAAAATAGGTACAACCGTTCGAATGTAGGTAGAGCACCTACGATCCCTCACAAGACCCAGCTTGAGTCGAGCAACGGAGGATATTATCGCAAGGTACACACCTACAAATACTTCTTTTGCAACGGGCTACACATGGCCTGAGATTGTCCGAAAAAAGGGAATCTGGTGGCCTTGTGCAAAGAGGATGGACCGCAAGAAGAGGCGCGATTGAGATCATTGCGGATCCTTGGGTCAATCAAGGCCAAGAAGGCCAAGGAACCCAAAGGAATGATGTTTGTGGATGTGAAGATCGGTGGTACCACGATGAGTGCACTCGTGGATACCGGGGTGTATAACTTCCATCTCTAAAGAGGTTGTGAAGAAGCTAAATCTTCCGGTCGAGACAAGTGATGCCGGTTGGCTTAAAATGGTGAACTCCAAGGAAGTCCCAACTAGTGGCATGGCTAGGGACATGGAACCGCACATTGGTCCATGGACCAATAAAGAGGATATCGAGGTAATCCCCCTTGATAACTATGATTTCATGCTTGGTTTAGGATTCCTCGATTGAATCAGTGTAGGTGTTTTGCCCTTAGTAGATTGCATATATATCCGAGACAAGCGGTGCCAATGCATGGTCCTAATCTACTGTGAATCGGGATGTGATAGGAAGATACTGTCGGCCATGCGGCTATCTAAATGGCTGAAGAAGGGCGAGGTGACCTTGGTAGCATTGAAGGAGGAGGGTGTGGAAGAAAGCGAAGCATCGGAATAAGTGTCCCAATTCCTTAATGTCTTCCAAGATGTGATGCCGCTTGAGCTGCCAAAGAAGTTGCCTCCTCGTAGAGAAGTCGACTATCGGATCGAACTTGTGCCCAATGCTTGACTGCCGGCCATGGCACCCTATTGCATGGCTCCACCCAAACTGGAGGAACTGCGAAAGCAACTAAAAGAGCTGCTCGATGCGGGGCATATTCGCCTGTCCAAGGCTCTGTTCGGTGCTCTATTATTGTTCCAAAAGAAGCATGATGGATCCCTCCGTATGTGCATAGACTACTGAGCCTTGAACAAGCTCATTGTTAAGAACAAGCACCCAATCCCGTTCATCGCGGAATTGTTTGATCAGCTCAGGGAAGCCCAATGGTTCTCCAAGCTTGATCTTCGATCGAGGTACTATCAAGTGCGGATTGCCGAAGGGGACGAGCTGAGAATCGCATGCATGACCCAATATGGATCATATGAGCCGGCCACATTTTGCACTCTCATGAACAAGGTAGTCCATTCGTTTTTTAATCAATTCGTTGTGGTTTACCTTGATGACATTATCATGTACAGCCGGACGCTCGAGGAACATGTTGAGCATTTGAGTCAAGTTTTCCAGACTCTTCGGGAGAATGACCTATATGTAAAGAACGAGAAGTGCGCTTTCACTCAGAAGGAAGTCCCTTTCTTTGGGCACATCGTCGAGGGCGGATGAGTGCGGATGGACATGATTAAGATTCGTGCCATCGTCGAATGGAAGCCACCAACTAAGGTGATGGAGCTGAGATCCTTTCTCGGACTCACAAATTACTACCAGTAATTTCATTCGAGGATATTTGAGCCTCACCGTGCTACTCACAGACATGCTGAAGAAAGAAAGGCCGTGGGAATGAACGGATCAGTGTCAAGAGGCGTTCGACCGATTGAAGCATGCCATGGTCGAAGAACCGGCGCTCGTGCTACCCAACTACACCAAGCCATACGAGGTAGAAACCGATGCTTTTCATTTTGCTATTAGTGGTGTCTTAATGTAGGAAGGGCATCAGTTGCCTACGAGTCTCAGAAACTGAAACGATACCGAGCGACGATACACGGTCCAAGAGAGGGAGATGACCGCGGTGGTGCATTGCCTTCGTACATGGAGGCACTACCTCTTGGGATCACGATTCGTCGTGAGGATCAACAATGTGGCTATGGGCTACTTCCAAACCTAGAAGAAGCTCAGCCCGAAACAAGCTCGGTGGCAAGACTTCCTGGCCGAGTTTGATTACGTGCTAGAATACAAGCCCTAAAAAAATCCAATTTCATGGTTGATGCCTTAAGCAAGAAGATGGAGTTGGCCAACGTGATGAGTCGACCCGAGTGTCCATGGATTGAGCGTGTCAATGAGGGGCTAAAGCATGATCAACTAGCCCAAGCCCTCCTTTGGTATGCATAAGAGGGCAAAACAAGGCGGTTTTGGTACGAGGACAATCTCCTCTACACCAAAGGACGGCAAATTTATGTGCCACTCCATGGTAAACTTCAGAAGAAAGTCCTACACGAGTGCCACGATTCTAAATGGGTGGGTCATCCAGGAATCCACCACACCATGGCACTCGTCGAGGATCAATATTATTGGCTACACATGAGGGACAACGTTGAAGCCTACGTGTGGATGTGTCTTGTGTGCCAACAAGTCAAGATAGAGCAACGGTCACTAGCGGGGCTCCTAGAACCATTGCCTATCCCGGAATGTCCATGGGAGAGCATTTCCATGGACTTCATCATGAATCTGCCGAAGTTTGACGGGTGTCGGACCCTCATGGTTGTGGTGGATCGCTTCTTCAAGTATGCGATGTTCGTGCCAACCACAAAGGATTGTCCAACCGAGGAAGCCGCCAAGTTGTTCCTCAAGCACATCGTCAAGTATTGGGGCGTTCCATGCATGATCGTGAGTGATTGCAATCCTTAATTCATTGGGCGGTTCTAGACCGAGCTTTTCAAGTTGCTGGGGATGGACCTCAACTTCTCCACAAGCATGCATCCCTAAACCAACGGACATATGGAGTGGGTGAATTTATTACTGGAAATCTATCTTCGGCACTACGTGAGCAACACACAAGTGAATTGGACGTGATTGATCGATGTCGTTCAATTCTCCTACAACTTGCAGTGGAGTGAATCCATGAACCAAAGCCCGTTCGAGATCGTGACTGGGCAACAATTGATTACATTGAGTGCGATTGCCTCGGGGTATCGAGGAAGCAGCCCTCCCACGTACAAGTTTGCTAAGGAATGGGATGAGCATGCGGACTTGGCACAGGCGTGCCTTATTGCACTTGGTCCTTCGGTACCGTGATGTGCACAAAGGGCTGATCCATCGATATGAAGGCCCCTTTCGAGTGTTGCAACGGATCGAGAAGGTGGCGTACAAGTTGGACTTGCTGACCAAGCTCAAGGTGCACCCCATGTTCCAAGTAAAAATGCTGAAACCTTTCCATGCAGACGAGGACGACTTGGATCGAGGTGAGTCACAACGAGTGCCCTTTGGAGCGAGAACCTCGTATGATCAGGATGTTGAATGCACCATGGCGGACTGAATCATATGGAAGAGATATTGTGCACCAAAAAAGGAGTACCTCGTTCGATGGAAAGGCCTGCCCGAGAGTGAGGCAAGCTGGGAACCCTTCGAGGCTCTGTGGTAGTTCAAGAAACACATCGAAGCTTTCCACGCCACGGATGCAATGAGGGTGTCGTCAGATTAGGTGGGGGAGAATGACATGGCCCATGGACGGAGCATGATCCAAGACTGTCCGTGGTTGGTCGTGTCACGCCCAAGGGCTGGTCGAAGACCAGCCCATGATCAATCCATGAACGATATGGGCAAAGGCCCTTGCGCGACCCGTGAATGACCCGTGAGCAATGTTCGGCCAGCCCACGTGTAACCCGTGATCGTTCAGCTGCTCTCGTGTTAGACGGCCCTGTAGACCCTGATTTTGCTTCTGATAAATGCCCATGGTTTTCCCAAGGGCTTGCTGTGTACAACCATTGGGTGGCCTGCGAGATAGCCTCATAATGATGATACGGATTTAAAATACACCGTTGGATCAAAGGGATGATCAACGGTTGAGATGTGACCCACACTTGTAAAAATAGGGATCCCTTTCCCTCATTGTAACTAGTTTGTTCACAAGTGAATATACACCCTCTTTGCCCATCCGACTCTTGTGTTTGAGTGTGTGTGCGTAAAGCTGACTTGGGATCGATAATCCTAAGGCCGCACGGTGTTTTGATCGATCGTAATCAATCGACCCGTGACACACGCATCACGGGTTATCTAAACTCCTATCTAAAGCCTAGAAAGAGCTTGCACCTAAACCATGCAATTCACCTAGCAATAAGAGGATCATGGAATCTAGCAACTAGTAGTTTCACTTACATGGAAGTTGTTCTAAGGACTTCTTGCCTCACCACCTTGCTGGTTTTTGAGTTCTTGATTCTAGAGGAGTTTTCTTCAGAGGATTTTTAGAGAAAATGAGAAGGGGGAGTTGATTATGGATTGACAAGAGAGAGAAGGAGAAGATGAGGGAGGAGGCGGTTTTGGGAGGTTTTTTAGCTCGTCAAACTTGCATGAGTTGACAAGGGTGGATTGCTTAGCTTCTTGAACCATTTTGGGGCATGAAACTGAAAGGGGCGGAAGAAACAAGGCAAATTTCATCATTGCCTTGCATGAATTTCCATTGAGCCATAGGTTAATCTTGCTACTAGTCAAGGATTTAAGGTCTAAGTGAAGTGGCTTGGGAAATTTCATCAAAATTTCCCTTCATGAGCAATCATGAAGCCCACATCCCATCATTGGCCTCTATTCAAGATGTCTAAATGCCCAATTTGCCCTTAAATTTCAGTTACGAGCAAGAGTGGAGAGTGTCCGATTAATTAGGTTGAGTCTAGGAGTCATGTTAGTATCACATATAAGAGCTTACTAATTATATGTGTCCCCCTTATAGAATTCGGCTATTTAAATAAGAATGATTAGTGTAGTTCGTTAGGGTTAGTTAAATGACTTTAGCATTGCTGCTCTGTAATTTAATTCTTAATTTCATAGTGTCATATGATCAATAATATTAATACTAAAAGTCACATCAAATGTAATGAGTGTTAAATGAACAATCAAAGAACTTGTTTCGATCCCAATACTTAACCCTGACACTACTATCCCTTAACTGATGTTATGCTTCACTAGTTGTGAATATTTCGACCTTGATCACAAACCCAATTGGCTTGTTCGCACCTTCAAATAGGTGGTTGTATTTGAGTCCTTCACTTATCAAGGGAAACGGGGTCTCTATAGTCTATTGATGATTCTAGGATTGAGAAATTCAGGGTGCCACAAATTTAATAAATATTTATATTAAAAATTAAATTTGGGAGCAAAATGATGTTGTTTTAGGACAAGCTAGCCATGTTAGCTTCACATGGATTTCCGGCGAGCCACATAGAACAATTTTATTATTAAAATAAAGCCATGGATTTCCGGCGAGTTTCACAGGAGTTGGCACTTGGGTGTCCAATTTTCCAAAAAAGTGGCACTTAAATATACATTTTGGAAGTTTTAGTACTTATGTGTTCATCTGAGCCAAGTTTTGTCACTAAAGGTAATTGTTCTCACATGCCACCAATACTCACATCCTGTTGGATGAACAAACCCATCTCCTTTGCCATCTTGGAAGCTTGACAAGTTATAACTTATTTAAGCCATTTGGCCCTAATGATCATTTCCCACCCTTATCAAGATCAAGTAATTGAATATGACATCATATTTATGTTGGCACATAATTATTCCATTGGAAAGTTTCAAGATGAAAGTGTATCATATACATACTTTTTAGAGCTTTTAGTATACTTATCTCAGCGATGAGCAAATATGTGTCTACTTCCCTATTAGTTGGGGAAGGCTTGTTTTGTGTATGTTTGTCAACCTTCACACATGGATTTGGAATCATATAATATTTGTTCTTCTTCTTTTTTATTTTTTGCCCTTTTATGCAATATACTTTTGTTGACACTCAAAATTAACCCTACTGTCACATGCTCACCATGGAGAAAAATGTAAAATAGACAAATGGGAATCACATGCATGTCATGTGAGTAGTATTGTTACATGCTCGACCATCGACAAGCATAGGGATAAAAACGCAATGATTGATGACAAGGTAGGGGACCACTACATGTCTAGTTGTTAAAATATGATGATGGACAGTTGGTAGCTGCCTAAATGAGTAATGGCGGCAAACTTTTAGATATTATTCAAGAACACCAAAATAACAAGCACCATGTATGTGCACTCTTAAAAAAGCAGCTGCTATTTAAAAACCCTGTGATGGAATAACTATCGATAACTTTAAAACATTTTGGGTTATGAAGAAATGGATAAAGTGATCTCCAGAGAGAAAGGGACGTGAACAAGGTGAGGATCGGTTACTCAAGGATACACACTATCCAATGGTTACCAAGTTCCTCTATAAATACCATTAGTCATCTCATGAAGAACCCCCAACAAATCAATCAAATATTATCTCTTTATATTTACATTTCCTATATTGCATTTTAATTTCTCTAGTTGTAGCTTTCAGATTCCCATTGTCAATTAGATTTTGGCATTGTGTCCCCCATTCTAATGTATTGTCATTGATTCAATTTCAGCATTGTATCTCATTATCTTGGAGCAGTGTTGTTGATTAAATTCCGGTATAGTTCAAGGTTAGTGTTGTAATCTATGGGCTTTGTTGTTGATTAAATTCTAACTTAGCTTAGTATTATAGAGTGTTGTTTGGATGTGGAAGTTAATATTTACATTGCATTTGACATCCTTTATCCAGATTTGGAGCAGAATTCTTGTACCTCTTAATAAAAATCAAAGAATGACTTTTGATGAAAGATATTTTATTATGGGATAAATTCCGATAAAACAATTTTATTATTATTATTTTTTTTTTTAGGGTGAGTTCACACCCTTTCGCTTATATGATTTTTATAATTAGATTTTGAGAATTTAAGTTTGTATTATCGAATCCTTTTAGATTACATGGCTTAAGCCTTTCAGTTATATTGAGCCTCGTATTGTCCTTTGTGTCTTCTTTTAGCTCATGTATAAGTGTGGGTCTAGAATTCCTTGTTGCTATTTATTTTCTAACTTAAACAAAAAGGATTTTATGACATCTTCAGTATCAGGAAAACTTCCTCTTATTCCAATGTGACCTAATTTGACATTATAATGCTTAATCTCTCACCAAGTTTGCTTCAATAAAACAGTCTTTCCTAAATTGGCATTTACACGTGCCTCTCATATGCAAATTCCAGTTACTGAGGCTTTCAGTGGGCTTGGCAGTAAATTATAACGTTGCAGGCTCAGTTAAAAAAATAATAATAATTAATTAAGCTTAGAGCTTCCCTACTTGAGTCCGTTAACCGCAGTCCGATTAGAATACAATTCACTTAATCTTATTACTATAAAAATGCAAATGTGAATTAATAATATTTGTGTTCGGGGATCGAGACCGATCCCTAATTCTCTACGCAATAACATGACTAATATGAGTTATTCAAATTTGGGCATTGATATTGCGGAATCCTTACTTTGACTTTTATTCCATATGAGATAATAAAAATCTTTCAATATATTGCAACAATAAAGATATATCAGATCAATTTATATTTATAATTCTTGAAACTTCAATAATATTTTTATTTTAATTAGAGGGAAAGCCACATATAAATTGCAATTAGCCAATACGTGTTGGAAAACAGGTCAGTCCATAAAACTCTCAGTTAGAGAAAAAACAAAAAGAGAAATTACTAACTTGTTATCATGACGTGACAACAAATTCTAAGTCTATTCAGATTGTCTTTCAAGGTGAGATATTCAATGTAATAAATAATAAAGTCGACTATTGTAACCTTCTTACAAGACTTTGAATGCTGATAATGTGACTTACTAGACCAACTCATTTTGAGGTACTATTCTCTTGGGCCCATATATGTTATTGAGCCTTACAATTTTACCTTACAATATAATTTTTTGGGAGTCTAATCCCACAGTATAACTAAATAGAGCACGATAAGCGCTTTTTCTCAAGAGCTTATCCATTTGGTATGTTCGGCCTAGAGAGCACTTCGTATTATAGTTCTAATGTTAACTAAAGCCTTTACCCTAAACATGTCTATTGTGAGGTGATTCTACTTAAACATCCCACCAATACTCACACCTTGTTCGTTGTACCATTCCAGTCTCCTTTGCCTATTAAAAGTTTGACAAATGATAACTAATTTGGCCCTAATAATCATTCTCCACCCTTATCAAATCAAGTTGTTAACAGTGATATCATGTTTATGTTGGCACGATATTATTCCATTGGAAAGTGTCAAGACTAAATTGTAGACATGCGCAATTTGAGGGTTCAGTATATTTATCTCAGAAATGAGTAGACAAGTATCTACCTCAATATCAGTAGGGGGAAGGTTGTAGTGTGTATGTCTGTCAACCTTTACACATCTACGTGGAATTAAATACTCTCTTTTATGCAATATACTTTCTTTTTGTGAGGGTGACTCCACACCCTTGCACCTAGATGATTTTTGTGATTAGATTCTCAGATTTAAGTTTGTATGATCGAATCCTTCTAGCTTATACGGCTCAAGCAATTGACTTCTTTTGTCATTAACACAATTTATTTTATGCTGACGTGGCTATTGCAATGGACTTTTATTATTGAAAAGTGCAAAAAGAAAGAGCGGACCTACGGATGTTGCAGAACGGTAAGCAAAAGAAACCGGAAAAGGGCATTAGAATTAGGTCAAAGAAAAGAAAAGGCGATAAGAACAGAGATAGAGGAGGGGATTGGAAAACCTCATTAGTAGCCAAATCTAAATCATCTCGAATTACTACGGATGATAAACCCAACAATTAATGTTCTAGAGGCAAACCATGGGAAGAGATACAATTGGAAATGACTGTACAACAATGAACAAATCCACAGAAATATCCTCTAAAAAACTTGCATAAATGTTGTAAAATATTGTGTTGCAAATATATAATAAAGAGATTGAGAAGTGAAGGCAGGTAAACACCAAAGATAATTGAGAAAGCCAGATGAGAGAATTTCATTTCCAGTATATCACTGTTATGTCTACAACAAAAATTAAACTCCTATTTATAGGAAAACAAGAATATATTTATCATTAATATCAATGTATTGAATAATATATACATTTGATAGGAAGATAAATATTCATTGTATAAGGAGATGTACTTAGAATGTATGATACAAATGTACCATAATAAATACATTAGATAAGATGAATATAATGGATATTCATTCATGTATTTTTTTTGGTAAAAATATTCATTCATGTATTTCATAATACATAAATCCAAAAAACATTTAACGAGCATAAATAATTGTATGAATAATCTTGTTATGGTCTCTTGAAGCCTTTTGTCTCACCACATCCCATGATCTCTGATGGCAACTTGCCCAACCTTTCGACACCTTCTTCAAACACCACGCTCATGCCCATATAAAGATGAGACTCTATATGGCAATGGAAAAGCCAAACGCCCGGATTATCCGCCACAAATCGGAGGGCGGTCCACCCATAAGGATGGACCGCCACTGTGTTCTTCTTGATCGGGTTCACCAAATTGTACTTCTTTGGGTTGTTGTCATCGTCGAATTTCCCTGTCCCGTACCCGAGGACCCAGAAATCGTGACCATGGAGGTGCCACGGGTGTGTCTCACTGTTGTTTGCGGTCATAGTATTTGCATTTTGCAATATGATGTCCACTGTAGTGTTGAACTTTAGTCTATAGATTGCATTGCTAGAGGTGGCATTGGTGTTGTTCGCGACACGGTAGATGTCATAGTTGGTGAAGTCGCGTAGCCGATCGGGCGGAGGGCTTTGATCGAACACGTGGTGGAGATTCTCCTTAAGGGCGATCAGGTACGGTGTATGCGGGAGCGTGTACGACACGTTGTTCACGGACCAATGAAAGTAACCATCGATCTTGTTCTGCGAGTTGAGTAACACAATCGCTCGGTCTGACTTGGGCGGTGGGGTGTGGATGTATCCCTGGCGGGCTTTGATCGCTAGGCTTTGAGCCAATCGTGGCTTGACATCATTCCAGATTGGGCCAGCAGGCGGACCCGTGGGCGGGACCCGCTTGGGGTGGTTGGGGTAGTAATTGAGGATGGCCAGGCCAGGAGGGGTTGTGGCAGTGGCATTGCGGCTAGCGATGTTGGTCGTGATCCAGTAATTTGTAGATGGTTCTTGGTCGATTTTGATCAAGACGGAGTATGTCTCCCCCGAGTAGATGAACAGATTTTGTGCCACGATAGGCTCTACATAGTGCCCGTCTGCTTCAACTATAGTCATGTTGTGACCCTGCAAAATAAAGTTAAATTCGTCATATGATCCAAGCAGTAAATTCCAACGTACGAGTCTTTGCAAATGTTTTATATAAGAAGCACATTTATTTTGATTATATAGAAAAAAATAAAATTAAATAATATCTCAAAAAATGTATATGTACGTGAATTGCATTATACGTTGTTTTGACTTTTATTAGCACATGCGGATATTCTTGTTTTCTCATCAAGTGGATACTTATTTAACATTAGGTCTACATCGAAACAATTTGACTCATTGATTAAAAAAATAGAATAAAAAATCACACACTACATCATCAAATTGACATTTACTTACCATTCCCCCAATTCTAATCTTGTGAAAATTTTATAAAAATTCAAACCAAAAAACTTAACTTATCAAGTGGAATCAAACTAACATCTGTATGAGGTCATTAAAGATGCTTGAATGCAACGTTCCAAGCTAATTCAACACAATCTCTAGCATGTAATCCGAAATAAAATGTTAGTGTGAGAAAGTTTACCTCAATTTGAAAGCTGAGAGCAGATAGAGCAGTCATGCTTGAAATCCTGAGGCGATACGTTTTACCGGGGATGACTGTCAGTACATACGGCGAACATTCAGGACTGGTCGCATTGCAAGCCGTGGGATCTAAGGTTGGAGAGGCCAATTTGGAGCAATTGAACTTTCCCCTCCCTTGAATTAGTAGTGACTACGATTCAAGAAACAAAAGAGAATGAAAAAAGTAAGAGCAATGAGCGAAGATCGCGTTTTAAGTACTGGAACTGGGAATCAAATTAACTTAAATCACCTGAGGCTCCCCAACCCAGCCGAAGGTAATGGAGGATAAGCCAGCAGCTTGCTCATAAGTGCTCTTGTGGTACCAGTCATTGAGGATGATGCTCTTGTCGTAGTCGTAAGCGAACGGCTCAGCCATGCCGTCCGGCAGCGAAACCCGGATTGACCCGTACAGTCCGGCCGTTCTTTGCATCCCATAATGCGCGTGATACAAGTACGTTCCGGGCTGCATAAGGAGGAAAGTATAATGTCATCCAGAGCTGCCTTGCAAGATGAGAATTTAATCTTCTCTCTCGAATCTATATATGAACAAGTACCGTTTGATAAATTTGAGTGACGAAAGTATTTGGTTGCACTCGGTACATATAAGACCAGTTTTTCATAAATTATCAAATGAGGTGTGGTTCACATAAATCTCACATGATCTTTCGATTAAAAAGAGCGCACATGAACATAGTGAAGGATAATCTTTTTACTATATACATGGACTCACCCGGTCAACGACAAAACGATAGGTAAAAGTGTCTCCGGGCAAAATGGGGCATTGAGTCACGCCTTCTGTTCCATCACTCCATGGACTTCCGATCTGCAATTTAATCCAACCCAAAAATCATCATCTCATAAGCTTCTTATTACAATCTTCATCAAACACTCGACAAAGACCTTCATGAGATAGTTTCGATGTGTTCACTATATACCTGTCGGATTCCATGCCAATGGATCGCCAGATTCTCCGTCACCAAGCCATTGGTAACTTCCACGATGACGATGTCGCCTTGTTGCGCAAGGATGGCTCGGCCTGGGGACCTTCCGTTGATGGTGATGACCAGCTTCTTGTAGCAGTCCGGCGACTTAAACTCGTACTTCACGTCCCACTTGTAGCGACGAATTCTAGCCTCCGCCAATGCCATCGTTGCCAAAACACAAAGAAACAATGCGATCAATCGACCCATCTTTCGTGCTCAGGAGAACCGAATTGCACGCAGCGTACTAAATTTTTTTCGAACGGATGGGGTTTGAGCAGCGACCGTCGACCACAACAATGAGGATGAAAGAAGAAGAAGTTGGTGTGAGAATATGCCACGGTTTTAGGCACTTTGTCGATAATAAAGAGGATGCTCTTTGTTGGTATTAATGATGTCTAAGGAGACACAAATTGATTATATTATATGCAATGTTACTTTTGAACGTACTCATCAACGCGTTTTGCTAGGGAGTTTGACGAGGGCCATGTATATATAATTTGTAATATATATATATATATATATATATATATATATATCTATCTATATCTATATCTATATCTATATCTATATCTATCTATCTATCTATCTATCTATCTATCTCAATCAAGTAAAATGCTTGGTAACTTCGATAGCCTTGAAAAATCAGTCAGTTTTAGGCACTTTGTCAATAAGAAAGTTGATACTCTTTGTTGGTATTAATAATGTCTAAGGAGACACAAGTTGATTATATTATATGTAATGTTACTTTTGAACGTACTTGTCAATGTGTTTTGCTGGGGAGTCTGACCAGGGCCATGTATGTATAATTTGTAATACAATATATAATACATATATATATATATCAATCAATTAAAATGTATCAATCAATTAAAATGCTTGGTAATTTTGATAGCCTTGAAAAATCAGATTTTTTTAAAAAAGGCCAAATTGGCCATTGTCAAACTGTAGAAGGTAACTCGTCAAAAAAAAAAAAAAAAAAAACTGTAGAAGGTACCTTAAAGAAAAAAAAAAAAAACTGTAGAAGGTACGTCCTGTCCTGGTTGCACCCCAAAATCTAGTAGAGTGGGAACTATTCAATGGACCCCAAATTTAAAAAGGCTTGGGGCACCGTCACTTACAAAACGATTAAAATAAGAAAGATATTTTTGGGTCCTTGAGACAAATTTTGGAACTATTCATTGGACACAAAATTTAAAAAGGCCTGGGGGCACCGTTACTTACAAAACGATAAAAATAAGAAAGATATTTTTGGGTCATTTGGACAAATTTTGGGTTTTGATGAGATGGAAAAAGGAAGAAATCATTCACTCAGTCCTAAATCTATTTTACGAATATTAATTCAATCACAAAAATTTTCTAATTTGTCAATGTAATACTAAATCTTTAAACTAAATTCCAATATATTACTTCTAGCCAATTTTCACTAGAAATTGTTGATGTAATAATGTGCCATGTAAGATGGCTATCGAAGACTAGATTGCCATGTCATCAAGTTTCGGTGAAAATTTACGAGGAGGACTATATTGAAATTTCATGTAAATGTTTAGAGTTAAATTGACAAAATTGAAAAGTTTATGACTAAATTAACATTCCTACAATAGGGTTCAGATCGATTAGGTAGTTGGTTCATGTAAAAATAACATTGTCAAACAAACACAATTTTTATTAAATACCATGTATCTTGTCATACAAACACAATTTTTATTAAAGACCGTACCGTGTATCTTGTCATACAAACACAATTTTCATTTGCCTAGCCCCCAATAAAATATATAGGTGCATCGACTAGTCTTCTTCTTCTTTTTTTTTTCACCAATTCTTATGCCAAAAAAAAAAAAGTCAAGTCAACTCTGCTAGAATTATGCTGAAATTGCATCACAAATCATGTGAAAATGTAATGCAAAAAATTAAAAATTAAATTTAAGTCCATCTCAACTATTAATCATGTAAATATAATGATAACGATAGATCCCCAACTTTTCTTATGTCATGAAAGAACCCAAACATTTATGTGTGATATATATTCTTTATTTTAGTTCTATTTGGGTATATTTTTCATACTAATATAAGTTTATGGCTTTTTATGACACAAAAAAAGTTTAGGATATATCATATAAGTTTATGACTCCTATGATTTTATGATCCCGCTGGCCGCATGGGATCTTAAGTGTGACGTCGGGGTGGTGGGTCACAGCATCAATTTTAGGATATTTACAGTTTAGGATATTTACATCATGATGAGTAAATTTAAGGTTTTAATGATAAAAAAAAAAAAAGGTTTGGCAGGATTAGACAAGTCTCGCAAAATATTTGGCACAGTTGGACCATTTTGACTCATTCTTGCATGATCCGTGAGATTAGTAGCCGATCTTGTGATCTTAAAATTCATCCACGTAACTAAAATAGATTCCTCTTTGAAAAAAGAAAATCAAGAAATTATTTTTTAAGGAGGATCCAATGGCTCAGGACAAATATAAAGAAATAGAGGCCATCAATCTTATCAAAGTAAGAATTTTTTACTAGATATTACAGAAGGAAAATCCAACAGAGACCATGAAACTGTTAAAGTAAGAATCTTCCAAGAAAAAAATAGTGGCGTGTGAAATACCATGGAGTATCACGCACGGAATCTTTCTCATTGACTGGCGCCTATTGAACTTGACATATTTTAAGCGAAAGTCTTGGATTGATAGAATGGATCCACCTGCAATTTTAATTAGGATTTTGGACATGGCAATCCGAATTGGAGTTTAAATTTGGCCAATGAGAAATGGAGGTTAATGGATGACGGCTAGATTAGTGGCTTGAAAAGGGGACTGCACATCGTGATCTTGAAAGAGCCGTGATTCGGGGGCGTGCTCGAAGCCAAGAGGAGGAATCGGTGAAATTTCTTCCACAATTAAGAATTCATATTTTGAAAGTACGGCCTTCAAGCGGGCAAAATAGATGATTTTTTTGGCAGGATATTGGGTGAGGATTGGAAAGAAAAGAAAAGAAATTATGAAGAGATGAAATGAAGTAAAGAATCATGATATTTGCAGAAGTTAGTGCTCCTGAAATTAGCAAACCGTGAAACCGCAAAAATAGTGAGCAAATTCAGGGAAGGAATCAGTAGGATTCACCGGCAATATGGACAGAATTGACGTTCGCTCGGCCGAATGAAATTCAGGTATATACGTACTAATTTGTGAGAATAAGAAAGTTGGAAAGAAATCAATTGGAGAGAAGTGAAATCCCGGCCATCTTTGTATGATGGGGTCGCAATCTCCACAAGAAGGAAAGAGACTAATCAATCCAGCATTTTTGGCCATGCCAAGTGGAGCGATTAGACCAAGCGTTGCAGTAATGAGAAAGAAATAAAGAGACGGCCGAGAATTCATCACTATATTCTGCTGAATGAAATCCGAAAGGAAATAAGTATACACAAGGAAGGCGTGAATTTTGGCCATTCATTCTTGCCGGAGTTTCGGAAATCAAGGGCCAGAGTTTCCGACCATATGTGGAGACGTATACAATCCGTATAAAAGGCGGTGAGTATCTCACGAAGAGGGGAAAAATCTAGGCGAGGGGGAAGATAGAGAGAGGTGTCTTTGTTTTCATCATCGTGGCTATCTTCTATGAGTCTATATTGCAGGAGCGAAGCGATCATGAAATACCTTCGTCTTGCTTAAGGTCACGTTCAACGCTAGAGAGACCCGTCATCTTGACGTCCGCGTTCATCTTGATTCGCCGACGTTGGCGACGAAATCACATTCACGCTTCATAGTGACGCATGATATGCCTCGAGTTGATTACTACTTCTTCCTAGCGCTAGCCGTTTGACCATT
Organism: Eucalyptus leucophloia subsp. euroa; assembly: GCA_017140325.1. Lineage (NCBI taxonomy): Eukaryota > Viridiplantae > Streptophyta > Magnoliopsida > Myrtales > Myrtaceae > Eucalyptus > Eucalyptus leucophloia. Next base: position 36,211,278 of record CM029478.1, read on the forward strand.
CAACGAACGAAAAATTATTAGGATAGGGTATTCGCTTTCTCCTTAATCTGCGTTGGTTTGAAACTCTTATCACATTTTCCCATGGTACACAACCTATGTGCTCCGTTTTCTATACGACCCATTTTCATCACCGTCCATTGGAAATTTTCTCGTCTTTTGTATTTCTCACTTTCTTGGCACTTCTTTTTACGTAATTATAGAGTAAATAATAATATATACTTCAAATATTGAAAATACCCGACACTATAGTATGATCGCGCCATTCAATTATAAAACTAAAGTTTCTGCTAGTCTCTTTTCTCCCAGAAAGACATATATTAAGATGTCCGAATGCAATTTAGATGACTAGGCACAGCAGATTGTTGACCAGGTCTTTTTATGTTCAACTTATATCGTTGATTCTTTCTAGAAAGCTTAAATCCTACCCATTAATGATTACAAAACTTGTTTTTCTCTTGAAGTGCAGAAGTATTTCATATTGCTTTACAATAATGTTTATATGCTCTTTATCTACGTGAGCTTTCTATTTTGGATTGGCCATTTTAATAATAGTGTTTAGACATCTCAAAGAACAAATTAACATCATTGGATCACGAGGTCACCTCCAGTATGAGGGTTTCTAATTAACACGCAATTTCTTTTCTTTTTGTTTTCACTTATTAAACGAGACTATAATCCACATGCAATGCAATGCTTTTAATCTAATATGAAATGATATGGCATGGCAACATATCCTAAACATATGAATAAAAATTTTGTGATCTCTTAATGAACATGCAATTGTTAAATATGCAATTTAAATTAACCAAAATTACTTGATTCTAATGACGTGCAATGCAATGCAATGACGTACAAAATTATTTTAACTAAAATGACATGCAACATTGCAATTTAATATGCGAGCTATATGTCAAACGACATTTATTAAATGACCTAATCTAATGACGGACAATTTTTAATTAGAAATGAACCTAACAATAATCACTAAAAGGACATGCATTTCATGAACCTAATTCTATATGACATGCAAATGACATTTTATTTTAAAAATGCAATCTATCCTAGAAATTGCAACTAATTTATCCTAAGACAAATTTTATGAAATTTGAAATGATCTAGCTAGATTAAGATTCTATCTAATTTAAACTAGCGATTAATTCATATTAAATCATAATTTAAACTAAGACATTATCTAAACCAAAAATGCAATTTATCTAAAAAAAGATGATCTAAATTTAGAATGAAACATGCAATTCTAATCTAATATGCACAATGATTTTTTGTGTTTTTCTTTAAGAAATTCGAAATTAAAACTAACACATAATGCAATTCAAATAAAAACTAACAACCTAAATGAATGCACTTTCTTTTTCGGATTTTTTTTTAATTTAAAAATTCATAATAAGATTGCAATCCTAAATATGCAAGATGACAACAAACCTAATCCTAATTAAGATTTTTTGATTTTTTATTTCACGAAAATAAGATTTGACTCAATCAACTTGACGATAGCAAATCAAATAAGATAAGATTGATATCCAAAAATTGACGAACCATATCTCGCACATGAGATCGGGTTAGCCAATTTTAAATTAAATCGAGAATCGAATTTCGGGCTTGAGATTGGATTGTCAAATTTTGTAAAGGGATTGCGAGTCGGATTTGGGCTTGAAAATCGGATTTGTCAATCCCTACCTTGAGGACTTTTCATGTCGGAATCTCAACCATTCATTCAGGAATAATCCTACCAAAAAACAAAGTAAATAAATTAAAATAACATAAAGTAAAAAAAACTACCTAATTGATTTTCCTTTTCTTTTTCTTTTGTTTTTCTGTTTTATTTACTTTGTTTTTTTAGTAGGATTATTCCTGAATGAATGGTTGAGATTCCGACATGAAAAGTCCTCAAGCTAGGGATTGACAGTCGATTTTCGAGCCCGAAATCCGACTCGCAATCCTTACAAAATCGACAATCCAATCTCAAGCCCGAGATTCGATTTTCGATTTAATTTAAAATTGGCTAACCCGATCTCATGCGCGAGATATGGTTCGTCAATTTTTGGATATCAATCTTATCTTTTGTTTGATTTGTTATCGTCAAGTTGATTGAGTCAAATCTTATTTTCGTAAAATAAAAACTCAAAAAATCTTAATTAGGATTAGGTTTGTTGTCATCTTGCATATTTAGGATTGCAATCTTATTATGAATTTTTAAATAAAAAAATCCGAAAAAGAAAGTGCATTCATTTAGGTTGTTAGTTTTTATTTGAATTGCATTATGTGTTAGTTTTAATTTCGAATTTCTTAAAGAAAAACACAAAAAAATCATTTTGCATATTAGATTAGAATTGCATGTTTCATTCTAAATTTAGATCATCTTTTTTTAGATAAATTGCATTTTTGGTTTAGATAATGTCTTAGTTTAAATTATGATTTAATATGACTTAATCTCTAGTTTAAATTAGATAGAATCTCAATCTAGCTAGATCATTTCCAATTTCATAAAATTTGTCTTAGGATGAATTAGTTGCAATTTCTAGGATAGATTGCATTTTTAAAATAAAAAATGTCATTTGCATGTCATATAGAATTAGGTTCATGAAATGCATGTCCTTTTAGTGATTATTGTTAGGTTCATTTCTAATTAAAAATTGTCCATCATTAGATTAGGTCATTTAATAAATGTCGTTTGACATACAGCTCGCATATTAAATTGCAATGTTGCATGTCATTTTAGTTAAAATAATTTTTTACATCATTGCATTGCATTGCACGTCATTAGAATCAAGTCATTTTGGTTAATTTAAATTGCATATTTAACAATTGCATGTTCATTAAGAGATCACAAAATTTTTATTCATATGTTTAGGATATGTTGCCATGCCATATCATTTCATATTAGATTAAAAGCATTGCATTGCATATGGATTATAGTCTCGTTTAATAAGTGAAAACAAAAAGAAAAGAAATTGCGTGTTAATTAGAAACCATATCTAGGATTGGTGATGTGGATTTTAATTTAACACTGCCTATGCTTTCGTTGCTTTGAGGTAAGTTCTGCATCATTTAATTGCTTTCTTGGGTGTTAAATTGGTGGTTCGCACCTGCATGAGAGAGAGAATTAATAGAACTAGTTCATTGGTTAGCAACTAATTAAAGCTCGTTGATTAATAAAATTTGCCATTCTTTCGCGTGCACATTGTACGTGGTCTGCTGAAGACTTTCTCTCCATCGCGTGCTTATCCCACCTTTAAATGGTAAACCACGGAACTGCACATGCGTGAAGACCATGTCCAAAGCCAGGTCAAGACAACATTGTGAAAGTCATCTCCAATGACTTCAATAAAAAAAGATCACGACTAAATAAAGGACCAAATCAGCAAGGAGGCGACTCTTCCTTTCCATTCTCTTGTCGATGTATGTGAACTTAAATCCCATAATTTCTGATAGGGCGATCCGCTTAATTTGAATCGGAGTGAATCGGCAAATTGCTTAAAACCTTCTTAATCCAGAAGCCCAAGAAATGCTAAAAGACTCGCATGGTTATAAGCAGGAGGGATGGCCATTAATCCATTATAGCAGTAACCAAAAGAAGTAAAGAGAAAAGAATAATCAAATAAAAAAGATTACTCAGAGAAAGCTGAATGACTAGCCTCGGTAAGAATAAAGTGCATGCATTTTCTATTTAATAAAAAAAATTAAACAATTACTGAATTTCTGAGTGTAAATCCAGTGTTGCGGCCAAGTGGAGGTTTATTTATGCATTTATATTTTGCTTTAATCTTGTCAAACCCAAGTTGACATTAAACAGTTTGGGCACTCTATTTGCTTGAGTCTACGTCCTCATTGCTGGCGTTCACGTTACGAAATTTCACACCTGCATCACACGCATACTGGATATTCAACAAATTTTGAATATGAAAATAAATGGAATTACGATGCAAATGGTGAGTAATAAAAGATGTACACACCCCACGTTGATGCAGTTAATTGAGGCCTTAGAAGTTTTCTAATTCAACTTATTTGAATCTCACAAACTGCATAAAAGCTATTATGGGTAGGGCCTAAATACATAGGCTGAAGGCCTTGACTTAATAGTGTCAGTCGTATTACGACTAAAGCAAGGAAATGAGACTATATGGCAATGAAACAACCAAACGCCTGGATTATGTGCGACAAATCAGAGGGTGTTCTTCATGGTCAGGTTCGCCAAATTGTACTTCTTCAGATCATTATTGATGTCGAATTTCCCCATCCCGTAACGAAGGACCGTGAGTGCGTCTCGCTGTTGCTCGCGGTCATAGTGTTGGCATTTTGCAATATGATTTCCACTGTAGTGTTGAACTTTAGCCTATAGATCGCGTCGCCAGAGGTAGCATTGGTGTTGTTCGCGACGCGGTAGATGTCGTAGCCTGCAAAGTCGTGCAGTCGATCGGGCAGGGGCCGTTGATCGAACACGTTGTGGAGATTCTCCTTGAGGGCAATCAGGTAAGGCGTGTGCGGGAGCGTGAGTGACACGTTGTTCATGGACCAACGAGCATAACCATCGATCTTGTTCTGCGTGTTGAGGAACACGATCACTCGGTCCGACTTGGATGGTGGAATGTGGATGTATCCTTGGCAGGCTTTGATCGCCAGGCTTTGAGCCAATCGTGGTGCAACGTCATTCCAGATCGGGCAGGCAGGCGGGTCCGTGGGTGGGACCCGCTTCGGATGGTTTGGGTAGTAATTGAGGACGGCCAGACCAGGAGGGGTCGTGGCCGTGGCATTCCGGCCTACAACGTTGGTTGTGATCCAGTAATTTCTGGACAGTTCTGGGTCGATTTTGATCAAGACGGAGGACGTCTCACCCGAGTAGATGAACAAATTTTGGGTCACAATTGGCTCTAGATAGTGCCCGTCTGCTTAAACTATAGTGATGTTGTGACCTTGCATAATATATTCGTATTTGTCATATGATCTAAGCAGTGAATTTCAAAATACAAGTAGATATTTCACCTGATTCCGAGAAAAAGAAGAAAATGAAAAACAAGTGATATCTCAAAATGTGGGTACGTAAAGTGCATGGAAACATTGTTTAACTTTTTTGGAACAAGTGAATATCCTTATTTTCTCAGCAAATGGACGCTTAATTAATAATTGGCCAGCACCGAGATTGCCGTTTACGACTTCAACGTTTCGTTACCTTTCCCCGACTTCTAAATTTGTGACAACTTTTAAGTATCCCAACCAAAAAATTCAACTTACTAAGTGGAATGAAAATAAGGTGGTCATTATAAAATTCCTGTATGCAGCATTGCAAGATAATTTAACACCACCTTACGTGGAATCCAAAATGAGATGCTAATAGTGAAGGTCTTTCATCTCCAAGACTTTGAAATCGGTCTAGGAAGCGATGGAAAAGAAGAACCAAAAGAATAATTCATAGGTGATGAAAGTTTACCTCAATTTGGAAGCTGAGAGTAGATAGAGCAATCAAACTCGAAAATCCTGAGGCAATATGTTTTTCCGGGGACAACCATTAGCACGTATGCCGAATGTTCAGGATTCGTCACATTACAAGCCGATAAATCTGAGATTGGACGGGCCAATTTGGAGCAATTAAACCTTCCCTTCCCTTGAATTAGCAGTGACTAAAATTCAAGCAAAAAAAGAGAATGAAAAAGAAAATGAGCAATGAGTGAAAATGGTGTTTAAGTTTTGGAATTGGGAATCAACGAAACTTTTAGTTACCTGAGGCTCCCCAACCCAAGCGAAGCGAATGGAGGACAGACCAGCAGCTTGTTCATAAGTGCTCTGGTGGTACCAGTCGCTGAGGATGATGCTCTTGTCGTAGTCGTAAGCGAATGGCTCGACCATGCCATCCGGCAGTGAAACCCAGATCGATCCGTATAGTCCGGCCTCTCTTTGCATCCCGTAATACGCGTGGGACAAGTATGTTTCGGGCTACATAAGATAAAAGTTTAATGTCATCTAGAGCAGCCCTTGCAATATGAGAATTTATGATGCGTTTGGTTCAGATTTCCAATGGACTTTCGATCTCCAAAGCCTTTGGAAAAATGTTGGATCATTTGGCAACTATTTTGAAGGAGCTTTCAATTGAAAGTTAGTACTGGGAAGGCTGAAGCCCTAATGCTAATAAGGACTAACATTGAGATTTCGACATTTGCCCAAATGCTAAAATTTATTTATTTGTCCTTCCAAAACTACCCTCACCAATTTTCAATTTGATTTTGTCCCTTACTATTATTTTTTTAATTAAAAAAGGACCAAACCCATCACCGGACTAGCGAAGGGCTACGATTGTTGGTGAGCTAGATCTAATACTGGTGGCCACTGGTCAAGGTCACACGACCTTGGGTGATCTAGGTAGTGGTCACCTAGGTCGCGTGACCCCCGCTGACCTCGGGCAACCTCTTGCAGACCTCGCTGGAGGTTGCTCAACCTTGAGCAACCTTGATCGATGGCCACCGGTGCCAGATCTGGCTCACGGCGGCCGTGGGCCTTTGTTAAATCGGTAAAGGGTTTGGTATTTTTTCTTAATTATATAATTTTATTTTTTTCAATTTTAAATAAATAAAAATTAATAAACTAATATTAATCACCGGGAGGCTTTTTAGATATGTTTTCTACCAAAATGTATTTCTCTTAAAGTTACTTCTCAAAGCATAATTTACCAAACGACCTTTATATTTGCCCAAAACCATTTAGGTTAAACTATTTTGCATTTTCCTAATGTGTTTTTGTCATCTAGATATTCGATCTACATATGAACAAGATTTGTTGGGAAAACTTGGGTGACAAAAACATTGGGCTGCACTAAGAGACATGGGAACCCAATTTTTATGAACGATCAAGGAAGTGAGTTCCATAAAAACCTCACATGATCTGAGGTTTTAGAAAAGCTAGCGTGAATAGGAATTTTTTTTTAATGGTCGAATAGCATGAACAGGGAGGAACGACAATCTTTGTATTGTCCATGAAGACTCATCCGATCAACAACGAGACGATTGGTAAAAGTGTCTCCAGGCAAGATGGGACACTGAGTCACACTCCCTGTTCCATCGCTTCAGAGGCTTCCGATCTGCAATTTAGTCCAACCCGAAATCATCGTCTCATAAACTGCTTATTACAAATCTTCATCAAACACTTGAACAAGACCTTAACATGGTTTCACTTTGGTTCACTGTATACTTGTCGGATTCCGTGCCAATGAATTGCGAGATTCTCTATCACCAATCTGTTGGTAACTTCCACGACGACAGTGTTTCCCTGTTGCGCTAGGATGGCCGGACCTTGGGTCTTTCCGTTGATGGTGATGGCCAACTTCTTGTAGCAATTCGGCGACTTGAACTCATACTTCACGTCCCACTTGTAGCGATGAACTTTAGCATCTGCCGATGGTATCGTCCCAAAAACACATAGCAACAATGTAATTGATTGACTCATTTTTTGCGCTTACCAGAACCGAACTGCACACAACGTATCGAAGATCGATTGAATGGACGGGGTTTGTGGGGCAACTGTCGACAACAACAATGAGGATGAAAGAAGGAGGGGGAGAAGTAGTAGTAGGTATAAAAATATGCCACGGTTTTAGGTACTTCATCGATAAGACGGAGGATATTGACGGAGGATGCTCTTCGATGGCATTTATAATGTCCAAAGAGACGAGAGTTGATTATATTGTATGATTATATGTTATGGTATTTAGTATTAGGTATTGAAAGTATGATCTCAACGCGTGTGACGATTTATCCAAGACATATGTCAGTCAATTAAAATGCTTGGTAACTTCGATCGGCTTGAGGGAACTAAATCGTTTAATGTTCTCTAGGGAAGAATAAAAAGTACATGCGACTTGGCAAAAGACCAAAAGCCGGAGGCGTCTAAAATAGAACTTTGTCGCGGTCCGACTCGTCGCCACTTTCCAATGTTGATTTCTCTTTATTTGTCTTTTTTTTTTTTGGGAAGAAGGGGTATATTTACCAAATTGGCATCGGTCAAAGTGTGGAGATCTAGAAGATACATGCTGTCCTAGTCCACCTCCTAAATTTAGGGGGAAAGCATAACAAAAATTTAAACATATTACATTTATGCAAATTTAGTTATAAACATTTTAATTAGACAAATCTAGTTCTAAATATTTTTACACTTTACCAATTGAATCCATCAAGCTTATTTGACTGAAAATTGCTAATGTGGATGTCGATATTCCACATGGCATGATTAGTGTTAACATTGACAATTTTTACAAATTTTTCCTAAAAATTAGATTTTAAATTATTTTTTTTTTTTTTCTTTTTATTAAGATTAATTTTTTTTACTTTTAATTATTACAATTGGCCTCACTGAGGGCCATCGCAGCCAAAATATTATATAAAAACAAAATAACTAAAAAATATTCATGTTAGTGCGTAGTGCCACATAGGATGGTCAACATCCACGTCAATGATTTTATATATGGTCAAAATTAGTTGGATAGACTCAATTGACAACATGAAAAAGTTTATGACTAAGGTTTAAAACTTAATTAACACAAACATAATTGGAATTTTTTTGATACTTTCCCCCACATCTAGAAGAGTGGAAGGATTAATTGGACCTCGATTTAATAAGGCTTCGAGCATCATCAACTTATAAATGATAATAACTTTATCCACCATATTCATCGTGCTATTATTTTATTTTGGATTTTCCTCGTTAGAAATAAGGATTTTAAAGATAAGTAGTGGATATCTCAAAAGATTGTACATAGTATGGAATTGAAATTGATAGTATTATGATCATGAATTTAAGCAAATCAACATGCTACAATGCTTGACGACTATAGAAATTATGTTGTTATCCTCTCTCCAACTCAAGGATGATTGGATTATGTTAGAAAGGTTGCTTTTGTCCTCTCCAAAATTTTATATTTGCTTTGTAAAATAATATATGTTTCTTGTCAAAAACCGCTTATTTATCACTAAATCATTGAAATTATAAATGTTCAAATTATTGATGCATAGCTTTTGCCCTATACAGTACATTGATATAGTTTGATTCTTATTTGTAGAGAAAGTGATGTAATTGCCTAGAAAGCTACAAAACACCCTATTTGAGAACCTATTCATGAGGTTAGGGTCTTTAAGCTTCTTAGTATTTGGACCGGTTGTTTCATCTTACCGGTTCGAAGTTGATCTTTGCTATCCAAATCTAGTTTGTGAAGGTTTGATCGAAGTTCCGACAAAAACTTCAAAATCGACAAAAAACGCATAAAAGGTAATAATCTTGGTCTCAAACCCCATGAAACAAGAACAGATTAACTGGTTAGGGTTAGGGTTCAATTTTAGAATAATATACTATGTTAGATGTTGGATTAAAGGATTTGGATGATGATTTGCTACAATTGATTGTTCTTGATTGATTATGAATGATTGACTTGATTTAGCCTTAAATTTGCATTTTTGTATTCTTGAAATAACCTATTATTTTAGCCAAAATGAGGTTCGAGATGATCTTATTTGAGTTAGAGTCCATCTAGACTTTTAAAATACACATAGTAACTTCGAATCCATACGTCAAAACATCCCAATCGAGCATTGTTTGATCTTTAAAAAACACCTCCAAAGATGAGTGATTCTATAGTAATTTAGGTTAGTTTTCAATTCTGTTATTGTTTCACCTTCTGTCTTTTCTATTTTTGTGCAATTTCTTGTGTTGATTTCTGGAGGAACTTTCCTTCATGAAAGTTGTTTTTTTATTGTGTTGAGAATGTTCTGCATTTATTTATTTATTTATTTATAATTTTTGGATATGATTAGTCAGGTCAAAACCACTCAGATCTGAGCCTAGGTTAGTTTGCTTTGAGTTGATTTTTGACTTTGTCATTTTTATACTAATCTTTGTGTTAATTTTTTAAGGAACTTTCCTTCATAGAATTTCCTTATAATTGTGTGGAGAATGTCCAATTTTTTTTTTCGGAATTTTTGGATGTGTTTAATTAGGTTAAAATTGCCTAGATCCGAACATAGGACAGTTTGCCCTACACTATTCTGAATTGTGTTTTGGTGAAATTGAGTCAATAAATGAGTTTGTTTGGTGTCAAATCCTTCATGAAAGATGAAATACATGTTGTATGTATTCAACTGATACATGATTTACAAAGTGTTGATGTTGTCTAGTATATCAATTGCATGAGTTAATGTGAAAAGATGCCACAACAATATATAGCTTGGATATACACTTTTGTCTTGGCATTTTTGCTACAACTCATACGATTATATTTAGGTCTTGAACTCTTAATGAGAAACATTCCTCATTACATGTTCTGTATGTGATATTTTTTCATATGATTTTTTCATATCTTGAGATGGTTGAAATTATCCTTATTCTATGGAGTTAATGCTACGATGGAATTTTATCTTATATGCACATTGTAATGCTTGTTTGAGTCATCTCGAGATCAAATCTTCCCATTATGCATTCTTGATAATTGAACCACATGTTGCAAGGTTTGCATGCATGTTTAGGTCATATAATTTATTGCACATTAAATTTGTGTCATAAAAGTGTTTATCACGCTTAGGATTCCCAAGCATATAATTAGGAGCCTTAAATCATTTCGTAATATTATTTAAATTGCATGACATTTTTACATGCCGACTCTCCAAATTTTCCATTGCATCCAATCCTAAGTCACATGTAATTTCTTCATGCCTTTTGTGCATTATTTGAATGACTTTGAGGTTTTCTAATGTATGTTTGTGTTAATGTTTTTCTTAGTTACTAAAATGCATACCTTTAGAGATCTCAATCTTAGGGTATCAAATTGATCTAGTTTGAATTCGAGCCATTCTAGGAAGTTGTAAGGCACACTTAGAGGTTTCCAATGCAGCTAATTTCACACAGATTGCTCATTGTTTGGATCACTTTCCATTTTTTTGAAAACTAGATCAGAATTTGGACATGGGATCAAATTCAGACCCCTATTCTAACTCATGTTTGGATAGACTTTTGACATTTTTGTTCTTTTTTTCTGTAAGGATCCAACACTTAGCCTCTTAATGAAACTTGTTTGTCAACATGTTGGCTATGTTTTGTGAAAATATGGTGACTTTTAGACTTGTTTTGATAGGACAAATATTTGTAAAAATGACTAAATATCCTGTTGTTTTGTCAATTTTCTGACATGCTGTTACTTGTTGTCTTATTTTTGTAAAATCATACAGAGTTTTTTAGGAAAAAAAATTCACAAAAGTTGTTCTTTATCTTGTCATGCATGTTAGATAATTTTTTCATGGCCAAATTGTCATTAGGCATTGTCCAATTTTATTGACTTTACATGCTTGTTGTGAAATTTCATGACATGATTTTGATTGTGATTGTTTAGGTAAACTTCCTAGGTTAGTTTGTGCATGAACCTAGGTCATTCCATCTTCATAAAAGTTGCTTTAAATACCTCGATATTCATTGTTAAATGATTTTCAATGAGTCTTCTTTTCAAATTAAATTTTAAAATGCTATGATACATGTAATGTTTCCAAAACAATTTGTTAAAAGGTTCTTTTCCAAAAGCTTGATTTGACATTGCGAAGAGTTATGGTTTGAACTATATTCAAAATGCTTGCGATACTTGTGAGTACATTTATGCAAGCACCAAGCTAACCTTGGCAATTGAATGTTTTTCATAAATGAGACATCACTTTGTCTCAAAACATTTTGTAAATGATTTCAAAAGATGTCTTTGAAATATCACATGTACCCTCCATGTATACAAACACGTTATTCATTTAGAAGTGCCCGTGTTTGCAATTAGCGCATGTTTTTTTTTGGTAATAAGTGATTTGCGATGGCTCACTCATTTGTTTGATTGATTGAGAAGTGAGGTCTAAAAGACCCGCATGCATGTTTAATTTCCAAAAATGCATGTGATTTCTAGATGAATGGTAGAGTTAATGCATGATATCGAGGGAAATCCTAGGATTATATGGACCACTTCATTAGGGACTTATAAGTGTTATTGGTCATTCGAGAATACAATTGATCAATAATAGCTATAAGTTACAAAAATGAATTTGTTAGATGTCTTAGAGGGAATTGTGCATGAACTACAAAGGCCAACCCTGAGGCCCAAATCTTCTTTTTAAATTGAACTCCCTTTAAGAGATTGATTTTAGTATGATGTTGTGTTTTTTATTATTTTGACGTGTATGCTTGTTTCTTTCCATTGTATGTACCTAGTTATAGATTTCCCAAACTAGATCTAAATTAGGATCCTAAATATGGATATGACATGAAGACGATGAAGGTCAATGTCAATTCCGACTATTATCATGTACTATTCATTCCTTGACATATGTCTCAAGTTCCTATTACTGTATAAAACCCGACGAGTTGTGGGTTCTCCTTTCTTCTTATCATTTTCAATTGTGATTTTCTTTTATATTTTTTCTAGGATTGTATGGTAGATTTACTGTTTTCCTTGATTGTTTATTTATTGTATTGTAATTTCAATTCCATTGATTGCTTTCTTTTATCATTTTCTAGAAATAGAATAGCATGAAAATGACCAACTACGCATGATCACTTAGTTTAGGTCTAGTGATCCCAAAAATGTAAGAATAAATGCATGAACATGTTAGGTAAACACAACATATTGGTTAGGTACTGAAAGTGCGCTAATAGAAATATTGGCATAAACCAAGTCCCCGGACTTGGATATCTGGTTGCGTAGGAATTGAGGAAATACTCTTGACTCTCGATTGGGTTTTTAGCCCATCCCCAAAAAAACGAGATTAGTGGCAACTCACGTCTTATTTTTAGGTTGTCCTAAGCAACTAGACAATATAGATGAACCCGTCATGTAAGGTATGGGTCTTGATAAGATTCACCATGATTTAGCATACTCGCATGTGGAAAATTTCTAATGGATGAAGCAACGCCATCCTTAGGAAGGAGTACTAAAGGGAGAGCTACCATGGTAAAGGTACCATTAAATCGATATTCACACCCGACCTCCTCTCTCGAGGTGTGTCGCTCATGTGGGTACGGGTTGTGACACTCCGTTGTCACACGGGATACAAGTTTGGGAGAACTCGCGACCTTGTAAAGGGAACTCACAAGAGGTTCGTTTGGGGATAAAGTGATGACATCCATGTAGTTGAGAACCATGAGGGAACTTTTGTGGTCAAGAACCCTAAATTCGACCTTTCCCCCATTCCTTTCCTTGTGAGTGGGATCGGATGGCAAGATCAGGTCGTGACAAAGTGGTGGAGATTGCTATATCTTGTGCACAACCAAGGGCAATTTATAGGCTAGAGATAAATCATGTATTGATAAAGTTGAAGGAGTCTTTGGTGAGCAAATCAAGCAGTTCTTTTGAAGTGACCTCTTTGGAGATCCATCGTCACAGTGTCCCTATAGTAAGGAGCAGTAACTTTTCCAATACAGAAAGGTTATCTATTTTTTAGGTAAAGGATTAACTTTTGCATGCAAATTTGTACTTCCTTCTTTTATCGCGTCATCCATTTACCCTTTTCTTTTTGTCATTGAATCTTCCAAACTCATTGTGTAACTATGATACGGTTTCATCCTCCATCGCCCCTCTCTCCATTGATAATGTCAGTTCATTGCATTCCTAATCCTGCGAAAATAGGAATTCCATGTTGAGTTTGGGGGGGAAGGTGATTCAGAGGTTGGGTTATCCATATGGATGGGGCTAATGGGTATTAGCAAGCCCTGAGGACACAATCTTAGAGTTCAACTGAGAAATCAGCTGGAGTCTACACTATTGGATAAATAGTGACAATTTTGCAATATTGAGTGCCAGGATTGAGAAAATTTATAATGAGGGACGAATTAACTAATTATCTTCTTTCTTTCTAGGTTAGGCTCAACATATATATGTATGGTGGTCCTAATGTAGTACTTCTCACAAGCATCCTGGGATATACACACAAGCATCTTTAAACAAATTATGGACCTAAGGTTGAGCTTGACTTATGATAATGAATGCATTTGTAATATGTTTATGACCAAATAAAAGGCAATCTTGATCTCATCTAATGCTCAGAATGCGGGATAGGCCTACCGTCTAGGAATTCTGATGCAACAAATAGTAAAATTGACTATACGAGAGCTACATGGCCAGAGAAGATGTGTACCGCGCTATAACATTGCCTAATTTGTCAAAAAACGATCCACTGACATGCCACTGAATAGCCCCATTTGCGGCAACTAAAGGCGGGATTCAGAAAAAAATAGGGCTCATCCAAGCGAGCAAACTTGAAAAAAGAACCTTTGCGTGATCCTAGACGAACAAGGAATTTGAGCATACCGTGACATAAGTTATGTGATCCCTTCTTGATACAGAGGACTTTGATCAAGTACCAAATGCACCAATAGAACCACAAAGTCAAAACACTTGCGACATAGAAAGTGTGTCCAGAACTCGACTCCCTTATCATTAAATCACTAGTGATTTTGTTGGTCTACAATGGGAATTAAAAAAGCATTTCAGATCTCTGTATTTTTAAAAGGCGAAGGGAGAGTCAAGTCACCATTGACACATAAATATTGCATAAGAAAAATTAGGAGTCGACCATAATTCCTAACAAAATTTTTTATTAACTTCAAATTTAAATATTAGGAATATTCATTAAGGCCTATATAATTGCGTTAAACCTAAGCTAAATAGACTGATGTAGGGAGGCTGAGTTTAATTATATTTTTGGATCAAGCCCATGAGAATGAGCAATTCAGCTAAACCCATTATTCTCCTTAAGTGGTCGAGATGGACATTTGCTTTGCGCATGTGATACTTCAAAGTAAGGGATACTGAGGCAAATTTGAGAAGCAATATAATGAAAATCGTTTGGTCACATGGCTATTTGAAAAGAACAAATATATAAAAAGAGCAAAATTGATTCTTATTGTTGAGGAAAAGAAGGAAAAATTAATAAAGAATGAATGGAGTAGATTCGGCCAGGATTTCAAGAGGAAAGAGAAAAAAAAAGATATTTGGGATCTTTGAAGTAGGCAATTAACCAAGCAGTTTCAGGTTTTGTCCAAGTTCCAAATCTATCCATTGGAACAAGTTATCTAATTTTTGAAACCTAAAATCTATCCTATTACAAGTTCTAAGGTGTTATATCTGTGTTATTAATTGAATGATTATAGCGAATCATCACCTCCACTCACCATCATTTGCTATGATCCACTTACTTCAAATAATATTTAGACACACAAAGAATATAGAACATTAACAAAGTAAAAGTTGGATATGCCAAAAATGGAAGTTTAGACTAGTGGTTTTAGATTGTAGGTTTGTGCAAAGACATGAAACAAGGAAAATACAAAGATTTGTTCCAGGTCCAAGTTCCACCTAAAATTTCAAACCTACACATTAGAATAGATTGATTCATTTTTTAAACCTATAACCTACCATGCATATCCTGCTAGTTCTATTATGAAACCATGTTCACCACTACTTAGATGGACGGGAGAGTGTTACATAATTGAAGGAGAGGTTTTTATACATTATCACAATCGAGAAAATAAGAGGGAGAAAATATTTTAATATAAGTGGATTAGTATATCCCTTGAATGTAAAAAATGAGAGAAAATGAATACAAATAAGAAAGTCAAGAGAATTCATGGCAGGGTGGATTATTTTATGATTCTCAAGGCTTCATTGAGCATGCAATCTAGAAAAGGACGTTGGGAAAATTTTTTGCAAGGCATATATTCAGTTTTTCGGGTACTTTTGTTTGATGGAAAATAAATAATTTGTAAAATATTTTCTTAAAAATAATTAGTCACATCATATAAAATAATTAGTCAATAATTTATTCATTATTAATAATAATTTATATTTAATTTTTTTATGAATAATAAGAATATTTTAATTTATTCATTATTAATAAATGATACAAATGATTATTTTTGGGAAATTCCGCACACGGGAGACTTTTACCAGTTCAAAAAAAAAAAAAAAAAAGACGCCGCCACTCCTCAAATCTTCTCCGTGCCCTCACACCTATATTGCCGCTGCAGGTTCTTCCCAACGCTGCTACCCACATTCGGTAGCATTCTTACCAGCAGCGACGATAATTTTCTTGCAAGCTGAACACGCACCCACAGCCGCCTCTTCTCGGCAAATCCAAGGGAGTTCCCAGCTTTTCAGTGAACACCTCGACGCTCCTGCAAAGCCGCCCCACCCCCACCCCCTTCCTCGCGGCTAAAGCGGCACCACCAGCTTCTTGCAATGCTGCCACACTTCACTATCGCCTAGCAGCTCCGGTGGGTGTCCAGCAAGATTCCGGAGTGCCCTAGCAACTCAGACGCCCTCCTGCACTCCTGTGGCGATTGAGTTTTTTTTTTTCTTTTCGCAGGTTTTTCGGTCCCTGCCTGACACTATTGCGGTTTCCTAATCGACGCCCAGCCTCTCGCAACGTTGTCAAGCAAAATCTTCAACACCAACACCACGAGTTCTTGCATCCTTGCTTAGTGAGCCAACAAAGTCAAGAAAAAATGGACACAAGGGTTGAACTTGACTTATGATAATGAATGCATTTGCAACGTGTTTGTGTCTAGATAAAAGACAATCCTGATCTCATCTAATTCTTAGAATGCGGGGTAGGCCTTGTTAGCTGGGTTCACTCTTATGTGGAGGGGACCCAATGAGTTGCAAACCCAAAAAGGGCTTGAGCCCATATGATAAGTTATATGGGGAAATAGGGTTTCTCACTATCTATATAAAGAGGTAGCCGCAAAAAAGGAAACAGTAACAAAAGAAAAAGAGAAAGCAGAAAATCTAGGGTTTGAGGTAATATTTAATTTACATCAAGCTAGCGTCGAAGGTCGATTCGTCGTCCAATTGAGCTGAAATTTTGTCAGCATGTTCGTGGCGCAATTTTATCGAATCTGAACGGTTTGATTTTCGTTTGAAGCTCCCTACATTAGGTTTTTCATGGATTGATCAAAACCTGCGTTTTTGGTCATATTTATCCTTTATCTCTTGTGAAGTTCATGTGTATTGTCAAGAATTATGTTCTTGAGGTGTTTGCTGCTATGTATCTCTAATATTTGTTAGAAAAGAACAATTTTGTTGATAGTGAAGAATTTCGGGTGGACTCTGGTCCCATGGTTTTTTATCTCCTCACACTGAGGAGGTTTTTCACGTAAAAAATCGTCTTGTGTTCGTGTGCTTGGTATTTATTTTACTCTATTATATCAATTCCTATTAGGTTTACACAATAGGGGAGATTATTTTATTCCGCTGCGTTGATTTGATATTGTTCGAATTGTTACTGTTCTTCCATCAGAGTGGTATCAGAGCATCAGGTTATTGCTTGATTTTTCTGCCTTGTGTTAAACAATGGAAACGAATACGAGTAGAATGGTTACACTGAATGGTTCGAATGATCATATTTGGAAAGGGAAGATGGAAGATTTTTTATATGTGAAAGATTTTTATTTGCCCATATTTGTCGAGGAGAAACCAGAGAATAAAACTGATGTTGAATGGTCTATATTTCATCGTCAAGTGTGTGGTTATATCAACTAGTGGGTAGATGATAATGTTTTGAACCATATTATTGAGGAAACACATGCACGCAGTTTATGGGATAAGCTCGAACAATTATATGCTCGAAAGATTAGGAATAATAAGTTATTTTGATAAAACAGATGATGGCTTTGAGATATCATGATAGTACTTGTTTGACTGATCATTTAAATTCTTTTCAAGGAATTATAAATCAGTTGACCGCGATGGGAATCAAGTTTGATGATGAGATACAAGCACTATGGTTGCTTGGTACTTTGCCGGACTCATGGGAGACGTTCCGAACATCTTTGTTTAATTCTGTCCCAGATGATACAATTACCATAGATTTGGCCAAGAGTAGTATTTTGAATGAAGAGATGAGAAGGAAGACACAAGGATCGTCCTTTTCACATTCTGATACCTTGGTTGTCGAGAAAAAGGGGAAGAGGTGAGTCTCGAGGTCCGAGAAATAGAGATAAAATCGAGACAAAAGCAGAGGTAAGTATAATAAATTTGCTAATGTTGAGTGCTATTATTGTCATCAAAAGGGACATATTCAGAGGTTTTGTCGCCAGTTAAAAAGGGAAAAACAAAAGGAGAAAGGTAAAGAGAAGAAAAGTGATAATGGCAGCGATGACAATCATGTCGCTGCACTTAAAGAATACCTTCTCACTATTTTTGATGGTGATGTGGTGAATTTTGTATCTCATGAGACCAGTTGGGTAATTGATAGTGGTGCATCTGTTCAAGTTATGTCTCGTAGGGATTTCTTTACATCATACAGGTCAGGTGACTTCGGATCTGTGAAGATGGGAAATAATGGATTAACTCAAGCTGTAGGCATCGGTGATGTGTGCCTAGAAACTAGCAATGACACAAGATTAGTATTGAATAATGTTAAACATATACCTAATATCCGCTTGAATTTGATTTCTACAGGCAAGTTGGATGATGAGGGGTATTGCAGCACCTTCAGTAATGGTCAATGGAAGCTCACTAAAGGTTCTCTTGTTGTGGCTAGAGGTGAAAAATATTATTCGTTGTACATTATGTAGGCAAAGTTGTCCACAGACAAAATTAATGCAGTAGACAGCAAAGATGCAACTGAATTATGGCATAAGAGGCTCAGTCACATCAGTGAGAAGGGTTTGTCAATATTGGCCAAGAAGAAGCTCCTTTCAGGATTGAAAAATTTAGCGCTAAAGAAGTGTGCTCACTGTTTAGCAGAAAAACAGAACAGAGTTGCATTTAAAAGCTCCATTCCTTCAAGAAAATAAGGTATATTGGATATAGTGCATTCTGATGTTTGCGGTCCCATGAAAACAAAATCACTTGGTGGCTTTTTTTATTTTGTTACATTCATAGATGATTTTTCAAGAAAAATTTGGATTTATACCTTAAAAACTAAAAATCAAATGTTAAATGCTTTTAAGCAATTTCAAGCTTCAGTTGAGAGACAGACCGGAAAGAAATTGAAATGCATCAGAATTGATAACGAGAGAGAGTATATTGGACCTTTTGATGAATATTGCAAATAACAAGGTATTCAACATCAAATGACACCTCCCAAGACGCCTCAGTTAAATTGCTTAGCTGAGAGAATGAACAGAACGTTGGTTAAAAGGGTAAGATACTTACTTTCACAGTCAAAGCTACTTGGATCCTTTTGGGGTGAGGCTTTAAGTACAATTGTGCATGTGTTAAATCTTACTCCATGCATTCCTTTAGAGTTTGATGTTCCTAATAGAGTTTGGACAGGCAAAGAAGTTTCTTATGATTATTTGCGTGTCTTTGGGTGCAAAGTATTTATGCATGTTCTTAAAGATGAGAGGTCTAAACTTAATGTGAAAACACAAAAGTGCATATTTATTGGTTATGGACATGATATGTTTGGCTACAAATTTTATGATCCACTTGAAAAGAAAATTGTAAGAAGTAGAGATGTTGTGTTTATGGAAGATCAAACAATAGAGGATATTGAAAAATCGAAGATGATTTCAGCATCACAAGTTGGTGATAATTTGGTTGATTTGGATCCAGTTCCTCTTACAAATATTCCTACACAGGTTGATGAAGAGCAGCAGGAAGTCAATGTTCCAAATAACGCACATGTTCCTGAACATGTTGAAAATAATTGCCAAGAATTATGTTCATGTGTATTGCCAAGAATTATGTTCTTGAGGTGTTTACTGCTATGTATCCCTAGTATTTGCTAGAGAATAACAATTTTGATGATAGTGAAGAATTTCGGGTGGATTCCGGCCCCGTGTTTTTTGATCTCCTCACACCGAGGAGGTTTTCTACGTAAAAAATCATCTTGTGTTCGCGTGCTTGTTATTTATTTTACTCTACTATATCGATTCTTATTAGGTTTACACAAGATGGGAGATTATTTTATTCTGCTGCGTTGATTCAATATTGTTCGAATTGTTACTGTTCTCCGATCAGGCTTGCCGTCCAGGAATTCCAATGCAACAACCAGTATGGTTGACTAGAAGAGAGGTACATGGCCAGAGAAGATGCATCGCACTAGTATAACATTGCCTAATTCGTCACAAAAGGATCCACATCTAGTAATGACTTATCTATTTTTCGTTCCTAAAATCTCAAATGCTCACTTTTTTGTTGAACTTTTTATTAATTTCATCAATCTAAAATATTTATCAATTCTTTTTATTTACCATATCAAAGAATTTAAGTTTTTTCTTTACTATATTGGCGAGATACTTTTACGCTGAGTATGTAAGACTCAGAGGATTATTTAGGAATACACTAAAAATATTGTGTTCAATGAGGTATCTTGATATTTTTTGTTTAACAGTTCATAGATGATTTTGATTTTTGTCAATCCAAACTAATGATATATCACTAGCAATTTCAAAACAAATTTCTTGCTTTATGCAATGTTTTGGGTTAATAATATTTTACCTACTTAACCATAAATTTGATCTATTATGCAAAAAAGAACTAGATTTCTTCAAAACTTGTCCTTTCGACAAAACAAATATTTATGGAAGTAATATGTAACAATAAAAAAAAAAAACATAGTTCCTTTAATATATATGGAAAATCTTCAATAAACAAAAAACTACATATATGAAATTCTTAATCATGATAAGTAGATTTTCATGGATATAGAAATACTTTAAAAAAAAAAAAACACAGTAAATAAATTTGGGACCACCAATTTAAATTGCAATTCAATGATAGAGGGTAATTTTGTCTTTTTCTGGTGAAAATTGGATGGATTTAGTTATGTACGGGGTGGAAAGAGCACCATTCTTAGAATTCGGTCAAAGATAAAAAACGAAAGAAATGGAAATTAGAATCAAGCCAGGAAACGACAATAAGCAAAATCCAAAGTCAAATTAATACGGATCACAAAATCTGAATGCAATTACTGTCCAAGTCTTATGTATCTAAGAGGCAAACAATTTGAAAGAGGTACAATTGAAGAAACCATACAGCAATAAACAAACCTACTGAATATCCTCTCAAAAAACTTACATAAATCCAAAGATTAATTTTCAAACAAAAAGGTTTGGGCCTTGAGAATCTTGTCCTGCATCACTAATCTTTCGTGCCAAGCAAAGTCTAAGATTGCTAGTATCCACATCACAAGTTGTACTTGTACATGTCTTATCAAATTTAGAGATATTTTAATTTTTCATTTAACAAATGAATCCTGTCAGTACATAAATAAGGAATGAATGATTAACTTATGGTCTCTTGAAGGCTTTTGTTTCACCACATCCCATGATCTCTGAAGGTAACTTGCCGACCTTCTCAACACCTTCTTCAAACACCACGCCCATGCCCATATAGAAATGAGACTCTATATGGCAATGGAACGCCCAAACGCCTGGGTTATCTGCCACAAATCTCAAAGCGGTCCACCCGTAAGGGTGGACTGCAACGGTGTTCTTCATGATTGGGTTTGCCAAATTGTACTTTTTCGGGTCATTTTCGGCATCAAATTTCCCTGTCCCGTACCCAAGGACCCAGAAATCGTGGCCGTGGAGGTGCCACGGGTGTGTCTCGCTGTTGTTTACGGTCATGGTGTTTGCATTTTGCAGTATGATGTCGACTGTGGAGTTGAACTTTAGTCTATAGATTGCGCTGCTAGAGGTGGCATTGGTGTTGTTCACAACGCGGTAGATGTCATAAGTCGTGAAGTCGTGTAGCCGATCGGGGGGTGGGTGCTGATCGAACACATGGTGGAGATTCTCCTTGAGGGCGATCAAGTACGGTGTATGCGGGAGTGTGAACGAGACGTTGTTCACAGACCAACGGTTGAAACCGTCAATCTTGTTCTGTGTGTTGAGGAGCACAATCACTCGGTCCGATTTTGGCGGTGGAGTGTGGACGTACCCTTGGCGGGCTTTGATCGCCACGCTCTGTGCCAGTCGTGGCGCAACGTCATTCCAGATCGGGCCGGTGGGTGGATCTGTGGGGGGCACCCTCTTAGGGTGGTTCGGGTAGTAATTGAGGATGGCTAGACCAGGAGGGGTCGTGGCCGTGGCGTTCCGGCCCACAATGTTGGTCGTGATCCAGTAATTTCTCGAGGGTTCTTGGTCAATTTTGATCAAGACGGAGTATGTCTCGCCTGAGTAGATGAACAGATTTTCGGTCACGATCGGCTCCACATAGTGCCCATCCGCTTCAACTACAGTCATGTTGTGACCCTGCAAAATAAAGTTAAATTCGTCACATAATCCAAGTAGTAAATATTAACGTACTAGTCTTGCAACGTTGTATCCAAGAAGCATTTTAAATTTTAGTTTTATATAAAAGAAAATCAACTAATATCTCCCGAAAAGAAAAATGTCTATGAACGTAAAGTGCATACAACGTTGTTTGACTTTTTTTGGTAAGAGGGGAAATTCTTATTTGCTCGGCAAGTGGAAACTCATTTAATAATTGACCTACATCGAGATTGCCGTTTACGACTTCTCCTCTTATCTTGGCCTCCCTCCCTCTCGTTGACTCCAACCAATTCGGCGCTATCGACAAATATAATATATATATATATATATATATATATATATATATAATATATATATACATATAATATGCCAAATATTCAATTTAACGTTTTGTCACCGTTCCGTGAACTTTAGTCTATTGAAACTTTCAAATATTCCAATTAAAAAGTTGAACTTATTAAGTTGAATGAAACCAAATTGTGTATGGTCATTATAAATGTGAAATTTTGTCGAACCACCATCGATGGCCCTAAAAAGTTTAAGTTATTAGAAGAAAGAGTGATTTAATAGTTAAATATTCTATCATTCTACTTCTCGGTTAATCTGATCTTTTTACCTGATACTAAGCTTGTAAGCATTTCATTGAGGAGGTAAGTCGGGGTCTAGAAAGAATTAAACTTAAGATATTTCGGCTCTAATATCATGTAAGATTTTGTGGGACAATCACCAACAACTCTAAAAGTGTGAGCTATTAGAGAAAGATGTGATTTAATATTTGAATAATTTATCAATAGAGATTCTAGTATACAACATCACAGCATAATTTAACACTTTGTCTTGTAATCCACAATGAAGATTTTTAATCTTTGAGACTTTGAGATTATTAGAGGAGGCGATAAAAACAAAAGGTGAAACTAAAGGAATAATTCGTAGGTGATGAAAGCTTACCTCAATTTGAAAGCTGAGAGCCGATAGAGCAGTCACACTTGAAATTCTTAGACGGTATGTTTTACCTGGGACGACCGTCATCACGTATGGCGAACATTCAGGATTCGTTAAGTTACAAGCTGTTGGATTTGAGCTTGGAGTGGCCAATTTGGAGCAATCGAACTTTCCCTTCCCTTGAATTAGTAGCGACTGTAATTCAAGCAAAAAGAATGAGTTAAAATGGTGTTGTTTTTCCATAGTTGTGGAAATCAAATGAAGTGTATTACCTGAGGCTCCCCAACCCAAACGAAGGGAATGGAGGATAAACCAGCAGCTTGTTCATAAGTGCTGGT
Source organism: Eucalyptus leucophloia subsp. euroa (assembly GCA_017140325.1). Lineage (NCBI taxonomy): Eukaryota > Viridiplantae > Streptophyta > Magnoliopsida > Myrtales > Myrtaceae > Eucalyptus > Eucalyptus leucophloia. Next base: position 36,234,797 of record CM029478.1, read on the forward strand.
GTGGTACCAGTCGTTGAGAATGATGCTCCTGTCGTAGTCGTAAGTGAACGGCTCGGCCATGCCATCCGGCAGCAAAACCCGGATCGACCCGTACAGTCCAGCCTCTCTTTGCATCCCGTAGTGGGCGTGGTACAAGTATGTTCCGGGCTACATAGGGCAAAATTATAATGTCATCTAAACTGGCCGTGCAAGATGAAAGTTTGATCATCTCTCTCGGATCTATGTATGAACAAGTGCTGTTTGGTAAATTTGAGGGATGAAAGTATCAGGCTACACCCGGCATATATAAGACCAATTCCCAGGAATTATCGGATGAGTTGTGGTCCACATGACATTCACATGAACTTTTGATTAAGCAGAGGTGACATGAACATAGGTGAAAGATAATATTTGCATTGTATATAAGGACTCACTCGATCAACGATAAAACGATAGGTAAAGGTGTCTCCAGGCAAAATGGGGCACTGAGTCACACCCTCTGTTCCATCGCTCCACGGACTTCCAATCTGCACTTTCAATCCCACCCAAAATCATCATCTCTGTAAACTTCTTATTGTAATCTTTATCAAACACATGATCGACACTTTCATAACATAGTTTCGACACCATAGCTATATACCTGTCGGATTCCGTGCCAATGGATCGCAAGATTCTCTGTTGCCAACCCATTGGTAACTTCCACGATGACGGTGTCTCCCTGTCTTGCTAGAATGGTTGGCCTGGGGTCTTTCCGTTGATGGTGATGGCCAGCTTCTTGTAGCAATCCGGCGACTTGAACTCGTACTTCACATCCCACTTGTAGCGCCGGACTCCAGCCTCCGCCAACACCATCACCGCGAAAACACATAGCAACCATGTGACTAACCGACTCATCTTCAACTCTTACAGGAATCAAAACCGCGCACACGACACACCACGTGTAGGAAATCGATCAAACAGATATAGTTTGTGCAGCAACTGTCGACCAAAGGAACGATGATGTAAGAAGAAGAAGAAGAAGAAGAAGAAGAAGAAGTTGGTATTAGAATATGCCACGGTATTAGGCACTTCGTTGATAAGACAGAGATGCTCTTCGTTGGTATTTATAATGTCCAAAGACACACTAGTTGATTATATCATATTACTATATGTTATATTATTCTAGTCATATGTATTGAATGAACGACTATTCAACGCGGATTTCTGCTCTATGAGATTTGACCAGAGCCCATGCGCATGCGACGATTAATCCAAGACAATGTCAACACATAATAAAATGCATGATAACTTTGAAAGCCTCGAGAACAAAGTCTTAAAGGTTAGGTTACTACCTGCCTCTACGGAAGAGGTGTACTTTGTACCGCCGGGAGGTCAAATTTCCTTATGTTCTCTAGGGAAAGAATTGGGAAAGAATATAAAACTACATATGACTTGATAAAAATAAGACTTTGTCGTGGCTTGACTTATCGCTGCATTCAAGTGATGTTATCCGGTCGTCTCCCGCGCTTTCCACGAAAATGTGAAGAGAAAAAAAGAAATAAATAATAAAAAAAAGGTGGAACATCAAACTGGAGTCACGTGTAGTTTTTCATTAAAATGGTCGTGTATGATTTGCCCCAGACACATTTTTATTCTCCTAACGTTATTCTAAATGGAATTTAGCAATGCCAAATTTCTTCAAGGTTGAAGTTAATTTTTTTATTTAATTTTTCCTCCTTTCTTTAATCTGCCTTTCCTTATTGTATTGTATCGAATCCGATTTTATCTTTTAGAAAAAAGGAGAGTGGGAGGGAGATGTCGCAAATGCTTTGATTTTACACTAATTTTCTTCTCCCATTTCACATGTCAATAACTAGAATGAACCAAAAAACTAAGAAAAAAATAATTAACGCATTTGGAAATAAATGGTTGATTATTATCACAAGACTTGTTAAAACCCCAGTTAAAACCCCAAACCTTAGAGTACTCTGATACCGGTGCACAAATAAACATGTTGCTGGATCTTGCATTTGAAACCTTCCTTTATTCTTTTTATATATTGTAATACCTAATGGTAACATATATATATATATATATATATATATATATATATATATATATATATGATTTGATAAATATGTAAGTAGTTAAGGACTGCTTCTATTTGTGCACGGAATTCCTAATTTCAATTGAAATGTACACTGATCCAGTAGATAAGATTTTCCTCTTCTGAAAGTCAAAAAAGACATCTCTTCCACCTGAGTTTCCCCCAAAACATTCATTTTTTTCAGATATTTTTGCGACGGGTTTCATATTCATGTGCATAAGTCTTTTATTACTATTTTATATTAAATGAGACCACAAAAATAAAAATGCAAGATAACTTGTGTATATCGATGAAGAAAATAAAGATTTTGAAAGCATGACATGGATTCTCTAAAATGATACTATAGTGCACAAGATTATTTTCTCATGAATCGCACAAATTTAAGATTTTTGGGACAATTTTCCTAAGAATCGCATGAGATTATTTTCTCATCATCATGTATTCAGTCCAATCATGATCTAACTTCATTTAGTGTTTTCATTTACATATTCTTACATGTTGATCTTCCTGTAACTTTTCCGTATAGAATACACGGAGTTTACACCTTCGCCTATTTCTCATGTTTTCTAACTCGCTACCAGAGCTAGGTTTTCCTAACTTGGCGCACATCCGGGTACACCCTTTGCAACTTGGCGCTCACCCGTTGACACTTTTGCAGTTCGTGCCGTAGTTAGTTTTCGTTTTCAGTTGGCATTTCACTCCCCATCTCCACCTCCATTCAAGATCGTTCATCGCATGATACTTTTCTAGCAATGTCGCTTATCGGATACTTTGATCATACAATTCGTTCACTCCCCATCGGTTCAGTCTTTTCCTCCACTCTATCGTTAAGGTCCCGACACTCACATCCTATGTTGGTGGTGAGAAGTTGGTAGCTTTTTGTTTGATGAAAAATAAATGATTTGTAAAATATTTTCTTAAAAATAATTAGTCATGTCATATGAGATAATTAGTTAATAATTTTTTTCATTATTAATAGTAATTTATATTTAAATATATTTATGAATAATGAGAGTATTTTTAATTTATTCAGTATTGATAAATGATACAAATGAAAACACACGTTCCTGGTTCTGCACCCGGGAGACTTTTACCTGTTCACAAAAGACGAAGGACACCGCCACTCCTCAAATCTTCTCCGTGCCCTCACACCTGTACTGCCGCTGCAGGTTCTTCCCAACGCTGCTGCCCACATTCGTTAGCATTCTTACCAGCAGCGACGATAACTTTGTTGCAAGCTGAACATGCACCCACAGCCGCCCTTCTCGGCAAATCCAAGGGAGTTCCCAGCTTTTCAGTGACCACCTCGACGCTCCTGCAAGCGCCCCCGCACCCAGGCGGCACCACCAGCTTCTTGCAATGCTGCCACACTTCACTATCGCCTAGCAGCTCCGTGGGTGTTCAGCATGATTCCGGAGTGCCCCAGCAACTCAGACGCCCTCCTGCACTCCTGTGGCGATTAAGTTTTTTTTTTTTTCTTTTAGCAGGTTTTTGGGTCCCTGCCTGACACTATTGCGGCTTCCTAATCGACGCCCGGCCTCCTGCAACATTGTCAAGAAAAATCTTCAATACCAACACCACGAGTTCTTGCATCCTTGCTTGGCGAACCAACAAAGTCAAGAAATTATGGACACAAGGGTTGAACTTGACTTGTGATAATGAATGCATTTGCAAAATGTTTGTGTCCAGATAAAAGACAATCCTGATCTCATCTAATTCTTAGAATGCGGGGTAGGCCTGCCGTCCAGGAATTCCAATGCAACAACCAGTATGATTGACTAGACGAGATGTACGTGGCCAAAGAAGATGCGTCGCACCAGTATAACATTGCCTAATTCGACACAAAAGGATACACATCTTATAGTAACTTATCTATTTTTGTTTCCTAAAATCTCAAATGCTCACTTTTCTTGTGAACATTTTATTAATTTCATCAATCTAAAATATTTATCAATTCTTTTTATTTACTATATCTAAGAATTTAAGTTTTTTCTTTACTATATTGGCAAGATACTTTTATACAAAGTATGTAAGACTCAAAGGATTATTTAGGAATACACTAAAAATATTGTGTTCAATGAGGTATCTTGATATTTTTTGTTTAACAGTTCATATATCAAATTTCTTGCTTTGTGTAATGTTTTGGGTTAATAATATTTTACCTGCTTAACCATAAATTTGATCTACTATGCAAAAAAGAACTAAATTTCTTGAAAAATTGTATTTTCGACAAAACAAATATTTATGGAAGTAATATGTAACAATAGAAAAGCATAGTTCCTTTAATATATCTTTAATAAACAAAAAACTAAATACATGAAATTCTTAATCATGGTAAGTAGATTTTACATAGATACAGAAATACTTAAGAAAACATGGTAAATAAATTTGGGACCACCAATTTAAATTGCAATTCAATGATAGAGGGTAATTTTGTCTTTTTGGTGAAAATATGATGGATTTAGTTATATAAGGGGTGGAAATAGCACCATTCTTAGAATTCGGTCAGGGTAAAAAAAACGAAAGAAATGGGAATTAGAATCAAGTCAGAAAACGACAACAAGCAAAATCCAAAGTCAAATTAATACCATTGAATGCAATTACTGTCCAAGTCTGATGTATCTAAGAGGCAAACAATTTGAAAGAGGTAAAATTGAAGCAACCATACAGCAATAAACAAACCTACTGAATATCCTCTCAGAAAACTTACATAAATCCAAAGATTATTTTTCATAAAAAAAAAAAAAAAAAAGGTTTGGGCCTTGAGAATCTTGTCCTGCATCACTAATCTTTCGTGCCAAGCAAAGTCTAAGATTGCTAATATCCACATCACAAGTTGTACTTGTACATGTCCTATTGATTTTAGAGATATTTTAATTTTTCGTATAACCAATGGATCCTCTCAGTACATAAATAAGAGATGAATGATTAACTTATGGTTTCTTGAAGGCTTTTGTTTCACCACATCCCATGATCTCCGAAGGTAACTTGCCAACCTTCTCAACACCTTCTTCAAACACCACTCTCATGCCCATATAGAAATGAGACTCTATATGGCAATGGAACAACCAAACGCCCGGGTTATCCGCCACAAATCTCAGGGCGGTCCATCCATAAGGGTGGACTGGAACCGTGTTCTTCATGATCGGGTTCGCCAAATTGTACTTTTTCGGGTCATTTTCGGCGTCAAATTTCCCTTTCCCGTACCCGAGGACCCAGAAATCGTGGCCGTGGAGGTGCCACGGGTGCGTCTCGCTGTTGTTTACGGTCATGGTGTTTGCATTTTGCAGTATGATGTCCACTATGGAGTTGAACTTTAGTCTATAGATTGCGTTGCTAGAGGTGGCATTGGTGTTGTTCACAACGCGGTAGATGTCATAAGTCGTGAAGTCGTGTAGCCGATCGGGCGGTGGGTGCTGATCGAACACATGGTGGAGATTCTCCTTGAGGGCGACCAAGTATGGTGTATGCGGGAGTGTGAACGACACGTTGTTCACAGACCAACGGTTATAACCGTCAATCTTGTTCTGTGTGTTGAGGAGCACAATCACTCGGTCCGATTTTGGCGGTGGAGTGCGGACGTATCCTTGGCGGGCTTTGATCGCCACGCTCTGTGCCAATCGTGGCGCAACGTCATTCCAGATCGGGCCGGCGGGTGGATCTGTGGGGGGCACCCTCTTAGGGTGGTTCGGGTAGTAATTGAGGATGGCTAGACCAGGAGGGGTCGTGGCCGTGGCATCCCGACCCACAATGTGGGTCGTGATCCAGTAATTTGTCGAGGGTTCTTGGTCAATTTTGATCAAGACGGAGTATGTCTCGCCCGAGTAGATGAACAGATTTTGGGCCACGATCGGCTCCACATAGTACCCATCGGCTTCAACTATAGTCATGTTGTGACCCTGCAAAAGAAAGTTAAATTCGTCACATAATTTAAGTAGTAAATATTAACGTACTGGTCTCGCAACGTTGTATCCAAGAAGCATTTTAAATTTTAGTTTTATATAAAAGAAAATCAAATAATATCTCCCGAAAAAAAAAATGTGTATGAACGTAAAGTGCATACAATGTTGTTCGACATTTTTTTGGTAAGAGGGGAAATTCTTATTTGCTCGGCGAGTGGAAACTCATTAATAATTGACCTACATCAAGATTGCCGTTTACGACTTCTTCTCGTATCTTGGCCTCCCTCCCTCTCGTTGACTCCAACCAATTCGGCGCGACCGACTAAAATATATATATATATATATATATATGCCAAATTGTCAATTTAAAGTTTTGTCACCGTTCCGTGAACTTTAGTCTATTGAAAATTTCAAATATTCCAATCAAAAAGTTGAACTTATTAAGTTGAATGAAACCAAATTGTGGAAGGTCATTATAAATGTGAAATTTTGTTGGATCACCATCGACATGGATGCTCTAAAAAGTTTAAGTTATTAGAAGAAAGAGTGATTTAATAGTTAAATATTCTATCATTCTACTTCATGGTTAATCTGGCATTTTTACTTGATACTAAGCTTGGAAGCATTTCATTGATGAGGTAAGTAGGGCCTGGAAAGAATTAAACTTAAGATACTTCGGCTCTAATATTATATAAGATTTTGTGGGATCATCACAAACAACTCTAAAAGTGTGAGCTATTAGAGAAAGATGTGATTTAATATTTGAATAATTTATCAATAGAGATTCTAGTATACAACATCAGAGCATAATTTAACACTTTCTCTTGTAATCCACAATGAAGATTTTTAATCTTTGAGACTTTGAGATTATTAGAGGAGGCGATAAAAACAAAAGGTGAAACTGAGGGAATAATTCGTAGGTGATGAAAGCTTACCTCAATTTGAAAGCTGAGAGCCGATAGAGCGGTCACACTTGAAATTCTAAGACGGTACGTTTTACCTGGGACGACCGTCATCACGTATGGCGAACATTCAGGATTGGTTGTGTTACAAGCCGTTGGATTTGAGCTTGGAGTGGCCGATTTGGAGCAATCGAACTTTCCCTTCCCTTGAATTAGTAGTGACTGTAATTCAAGCAAAAAGAATGAGTTAAAAAAAGAAAGAAAGAAAAAAAAAAAGATTACAAATGAGTGAAAATGGTGTTGTTTTTCCATAGTTGAGGAAATCAAATGAAGTTTATTACCTGAGGCTCCTCAACCCAAACGAAGGGAATGGAGGATAAACCAGCAGCTTGTTCGTAAGTGCTGGCGTGGTACCAGTCGTTGAGGATGATGCTCCTGTCGTAGTCGTAAGTGAACGGCTCGGCCACGCCATCCGGCAGCAAAACCCGGATCGACCCGTACAGTCCAGCCTCTCTTTGCATCCCGTAATGGGCGTGGTACAAGTATGTTCCAGGCTACATAGGGCAAAATTATAATGTCATCTAAACTGATGAAAGTTTGATAATCTCTCTCGGATCTATGTATGAACAAGTGCCGTTTGGTAAATTTGAGTGATGAAAGTATCAGGCTATGCCCGGCATATATAACACCAATTCCCACGAATTATCGGATGAGGTGTGGTTCACATGAAATTCACATGAACTTTTGATTAATCAGAGGCAACATGAACATAGTGTTATTTATTTTAATGTGATCCCACATTTATACCCAAATTTTCTCCTAAAGGTTACGACTATTCGACATGAAGTTTTCCACGCTTCGTGCCTTTTCGTTGACAACCGCTCGTCTTGATGGGAGACGATATATATAAGGAACGTACGTTCATTTCTGACGGGTGATCAAGGTCTAACACAAAATTCTCACATTTAGAATACACCATCAGTACGTGAGAAGATTTGGTTAGTAGAGTGCGCCTATTACTTTCTTGATTTCAGGCTTTTCAGACGAACGCGAACAAGAACAATGGCTGGAGGTTTGTCTTCAATTGATCCTGGCTTCCGCATATGAATTTTTATGTCTAACATTTGGTATCAGAGCATGTTTATAGCCTCTGCCTTGTTTTGTTAAATTTTGGTGTATTTTCGGTGTGTTTTCGTCGAATTTTCGGCCATTTATGTACATGAACAGTAACTCGGATTTTGAGGCCGAGAGAGAAACTCAACGATTCCGGCAAATCCGCGAGACCCACCCTCTCGAATTCGGACCCATACGTTCGCACCGCCATGGGGAACATTAGCCATGAGTTATTTCGGCATATCAGTGTTCGCCGGAGGCTAATCGGGCGGCGGAAGTCGCGGTGGTTGAGGATTTGAGTTTTTGGGAAATTTTCGTCTGATTTTGGGGTTAATTTTTGCTCATTTTCGCCGAAACTTGGACCCATGTGGTTGTGCCGGCATGTTCTTCAAAACCCATTATTTATTTTTGTCTGAAATGGGCTGCCGGAGAAGAAATGGCCGGCGAAACCGCGGCGGAACGGCGAAAAACGGTGAAGAAAGGCTTCGTTCGCGAGGAAGAAGGCGCGTGGAGCCCACGCGCGCTGCGGTTGCAGGCGCGTGGATTCCACGCGCCACGCGCTCTCACGCGCGGGCAACCGTTGCGCGCGTGGGATCCACGCGCGCGCGGCTTGCGGCGCGTGCAACGCACGCGCGCGCGCGGCTGAACGGCGCGCGTGCGGGGCACGCGCCCGCGCGCAGGTCGCGCGCGTGCCGAGCACGCGCCGTGCGCTGGACGCGCACGTGCTCGGCACGCGCCCGTCGTCTTCACCCGCGACTCCTTTTTACCTTTTTGCCCAAAAAAAAAAAAATAATAATAATAATATTTTTGCAATCTTGCCCTTGGCCAATTTATTTATTTACTGTTCTGCCCTTGATGTATTTATTTATGATATCATTTCATGCATTGTTATGAATATTTTATGCATGAAATTAAATGTCCAATGGTCCATATATTTAATTAATTAGGGAGTGGCCACAGCATCTTTAATTAATTAAATTATATATTAAAAGCCTCCGGATCATATTTAGAAATGGACATTGATTGTAATTAATTATATTAATATGATGAATTTTATCCCACAGGAATTTTCATTATATTAATATGATTAATTGGGATGAAATATCATATTATTTTTCTTAATTTACCCTGGGGATTAAGAAAATGCATATAATATGGTAGTTTCTTCATGATGTAATTATGAATCTATTTAAATTAAAAACTTAGCCCACAGGTAGTTTTTATGTTATGTGATTCATATTGTGACATGTTTACATTGGTAAAACATGATTTATTTATATTTGCCTCAAATTTTGTGACATAAGCATGATTATTTGATATGCAGTTTCGCACCCTGTGTGAATTTCTCTGAATTTAAGTTTGATGTTCCGTACTAAATGGTGAGAACTATAAAATTTGGAAGGAGTCAGTTCTTCTTCAATTGGGGTGGATGGACATTGACTATGCTATAAGGAAAGACGAACCACCTGCTCCTACTGATTCGAGCACTCCAGCTGAGATAGCTCTTTATAACCAATGGGAGCGGTCCAACCGCGTTTGTGCCATGTTTATAAGAGCTAAGATATCTCCAAGTATTCGTGGTTCAGCTTGCTCAGCATAACAATGCTAAGGCTTTATTGGAGGCTATAGATGCGCAGTTTGAAAGTTACGAAAAGGCGCATGCCATGACCCCGATTATGAAGTTTTCATCATTGAAGCTCACTAGTGTTAGAGGTGTGCGTGAGCACATCATGCAAATGAGGAACATTGCAGCTCAGCTTAAGAACCTTGAGGTTGAGATATCTGAATCATTCCTTGTGTCTTATATTCTGAACACTCTCCCACATCAGTATGCTCCTTTCAAGATCTCTTATAACACACATAAGAATAAATGGTCTATTAATGAACTCATGACCATGTGTGTTCAAGAGCAAGAAAGACTGGTTATGGAATTGGGAGAAAGTGCTCATTTGGCAACACAAGGAAAGAATAAGGGCTATGGCAAGAATAAGGGAAAAGGTAAAATACCTCCCCAAGCTGACATTAAGAAAGAATCCAAGTGTTTCTTACGTAGACGGAAGGGGCATATAAGGAAGGATTGTGTCAAATTTAAGGCCTGGCTCGAGAAGAAAGGTAATCCAATCTCTTGTGTTTGTTATGAATCTAATATGACTGATGTAAGTCACAACACTTGGTGGATTGATTCTGGATCTACAATCCATATTTCGAATTCCTTGCGGGGTTTTCAAAACCACCGGAAGCCGGTGGGAAGTGAACAAAGCATCTATTCCGGGAAATAAGATGCGTTCGCATGTGGAAGCTATTGGGACATATAGACTAGTTCTCAATAGTGGTTTTGTTTTAGATTTGGAAAAGACCTTTTATGTTCCTAGTTTTTCTAGAAACTTAATTTCAGTTTCAAGACTTGTACCTTTGGGATACTCTTTTAACTTTTCAGATTCAAACTTTTGTTTATCATTTAAATCTGAAATTGTTGGGAGTGGTATTTTGTCGATGGTCTTTTTCGAATTAATTTACAAGACAATGCCTATTATGATGCGATGCATGTTCATGATAAAGCTGGTATGAAACGATGTGTTGTGAAAGAACATTCTTCTATGTTGTGGCACCGGAGATTAGGACATATCTCCATAGAAAGAATTAAGCGATTAGTAAATGATGGAGTACTTAGTACATTAGATTTTACTGATTGTGATACTTGTGTGGACTGCATAAAGGGAAAGCAGACTAACAAGTCAAAGAAAGGTGCCAAGAGGAGTACAGAAATATTAGAAATCATACATACGGATATTTGTAGTCCGGATATGGACTCATGTGGTCAGAAATACTTCATCTCCTTTATAGATGATTATTCACGTTATATGTATCTCTACTTGATTCATAATAAATATGAAGCATTAGATGCCTTTAAAGTATTTAAGGCGGAAGTAGAGAAACAATGCAATAAGCAAATTAAGATCGTGAGATCAGATAGAGGTGGAGAATTCTATGGTAGATACATCGAAGATGGACAAGCACTGGTCCATTTGCAAGATTTCTTCAAGAGCATGGGATAGTTGCCCAATATACTATGCCTGGTTCTCCGGACCAAAATGGCGTAGCGGAAAGAAGAAATCGGACCTTATTAGACATGGTGCGTAGTATGCTTAGTAGCTCCAAACTTCCTAAATTCTTATGGACTGAAGCACTTAAGACGGCAGTGTACATATTAAACCGAGTTCCGACCAAGGCTGTCCCAAAGACACCTTTTGAGTTATTTAAAGGTTGGAAACCGAGTTTACATCATGTGCGCGTTTGGGGATGCCCGTCTGAAGTAAGAATTTATAATCCACAAGAAAAGAAGTTGGATCCAAGAACCATAAGTGGGTATTTCATTGGATATGCTGAAAGGTCCAAGGGATACAGGTTTTATTGTCCATCTCATACCACTAGGATTGTGGAATCAAGAAATGCTAAATTTCTTGAAAATGACTTGATCGGTGGGAGCGATCGACCAAGGGATCATGTTCCTAAGGAAGATTATTCAGACACTCAACTTTCCACCTCAAGTTTAAGATTGGTTGTTGCTCATAATGCCCCTTGATTCAGCCGGCTATTGAACAACCAATTGTTGAAGTTCCAAAATGGCTTGATATTGATCTGAAGTAGATCCAGTTGTTCAGCAATTACCAGAAACTGTTGAACAACCAGTTGAGCAACATGCTCCTCAAGAGAATGTTGATCCAACATTGAGAAGATCTACTAGAACAAGGAAATCGGCTATTCCTAGTGATTATGTTGTGTATTTACAAGAGTCTGACTACAATATTGGAGCTGCGAATGATCCTGAAACGTTTTCACAAGCCATGGATAGTGATAAATCCAATTTGTGGTACAATGCTATGAAGGAAGAGATGAGTTCTATGGCATCTAACAAAGTCTGGGATTTGGTTGAGTTACGATGATAGTGCGAAGGCTATTGGTTGTAAATGGGTCTTCAAAACTAAGAAAGATTCATTGGGTAACATTGAAAGATATAAAGCTAGACTTGTTGCCAAAGGATTCACTCAAAAGGAAGGAATCGATTATACTGAGACTTTTTCTCCTGTATCTAAGAAAGATTCTCTTCGTATTGTTTTGGCATTGGTTGCCCATTTTGATATGGAATTACATCAGATGGATGTGAAAACGGCATTCCTCAATGGAGAACTAGAGGAGGAGGTTTATATGAAACAACCTGAAGGATTCTCCTCTAGTAAAGGTGAGCATTTGGTGTGCAAGCTTAAGAAATCTATATATGGCTTGAAACAAGCATCCCGCCAATGGTACTTAAGGTTTCATGATGTTATCTCTTCATTTGGTTTTATAGAGAATGTCATGGATCAATGTATATACCAGAAGGTTAGTGGGAGCAAAATTTGTTTCCTTGTGCTGTATGTGGATGATATATTACTTGCAACCAATGATAAGGGGTTGCTACATGAGGTGAAACAATTCCTCTCTAGGAGTTTTGACATGAAGGATATGGGTGAGGCATCTTATGTCATTGGCATTAAGATCCATAGAGATAGATCTCGAGGAATTTTAGGACTATCTCAAGAAACCTATATCAATAAGGTCCTAGAGAGATTTCGGATGAAAGATTGTTCACCAAGTATAGCACCCATTGTGAAGGGTGACAGGTTCAATTTGAACCAATGCCCGAAGAACGATCTAGAAAGGGAACAAATGTGCAACATTCCATATGCTTCTGCTGTTGGAAGCTTGATGTATGCTCAGGTTTGCACTCGACCTGACATTGCTTTTGCTGTTGGAATGTTGGGAAGATATCAGAGTAATCCAGGTTTAGACCATTGGAAAGCTGCAAAGAAAGTGTTGAGATACCTTCAAGGTACCAAAGACTATATGCTTATGTATAGACGGACTGACAACCTGGAAGTGATCGGTTATTCGGATGCGGACTTCGCGGGTTGCATTGATTCACGAAAATCAACATCTGGATACATTTTCATGTTAGCTGGCGGAGCCGTGTCATGGAGAAGTGCCAAGCAGACTTTGACTGCTACTTCCACTATGGAGGCTGAGTTCGTATCTTGTTTTGAGGCTACCTCGCATGGTGTATGGTTGAAGAGTTTCATTGATTGGCTTAGAATTGTTGATTCTATTTCTAGGCCATTAAGAATATATTGTGACAATTCAGCTGCAGTTTTTATGGCTAAAAATGCCAAAAGTGGCAGTCGAAGTAAGCATATCGACATTAAGTATTTAGCCATAAGGGAGCGTGTTAAGGAGAATAAAGTGGTCATTGAACACGTTAGTACTGAATTGATGATAGCTGATCCTTTAACTAAAGGCATGCCACCGATGAAGTATAAGGATCATGTAACTAGTATGGGAATAGGTCCCATTATGTGATTTGTCGACATATGAACAATTTTTGTTGTGTGGAACTCTTATTCAGTTGTAATGTTGATTCTCAATTTTTGTGTACACATTTTGTTATTTATGAGAATAACATTTATCCTTGATTCTGGAATAAACATGAGGTTTATTCATTAAGATATGTTGTCACATATAGGCTGATATTAAAGAAATAAGATGCATTGTGATACATGGAAGGTATTACTCACTCTTAGAGGACATGTCGCCATGATCCATGTGTTTTGTTTCTTTTCTTTAAGCATAAAGTTTTCGTGGAATTAGTTGAATGATTCGTATGATGAAAATGATGGGATCAAGTGGGAGAATGTTATTTATTTTAATGTGATCCCACATTTATACCCAAATTTTCTCCTAAAGGTTACGACTATTCGACATGAAGTTTTCCACGCTTCGTGCCTTTTCGTTGACAACCGCTCGTCTTGATGGGAGACGATATATATAAGGAACGTACGTTCATTTCTGACGGGTGATCAAGGTCTAACACAAAATCCTCACATTTAGAATACACCATCAGTACGTGAGGAGATTTGGTTAGTAGAGTGTGCCTATTACCTTCTTGATTTCAGGCTTTTCTGACGAACGCGAACAAGAACAATGGCTGGAGGTTTGTCTTCAATTGATCCTGGCTTCCGCATATGAATTTTTATGTCTAACACATAGGTGAAAAATAATGTTTGCATTGTATATAAGGACTCACTCGATCAACGATAAAACGATAGGTAAAGTTGTCTCCAGGCAAAATGGGGCACTGAGTCACACCCTCTGTTCCATCGCTCCATGGACTTCCAATCTGCACATTCAATCCCACCCAAAATCATCGTCTCTATAAACTTCTTATAGCAATCTTTATCAAACACCTGATCGACACTTTCATAACATAATTTCAACATAGTTTCGACGCCATAGCTATATACCTGCCGGATTCCGTGCCAATGGATCGCAAGATTCTCTGTCACCAACCCATTGGTAACTTCCACGATGACGGTGTCTCCCTGCCGGGCTAGAATGGTTGGGCCCGGGGTCTTTCCGTTGATGGTGATGGCCAGCTTCTTGTAGCAATCCGGTGACTTGAACTCGTACTTCACATCCCACTTGTAGCGCCGGACTCCGGCCTCCGCCGACACCATCACTGCGAAAACACATAGCAACCATGCGATTGACCGACTCATCTTCAACTCTTACAGGAATCAAAACTGTGCGCACGACACACCACGTGTAGGAAATCGATCGAATGGATGTAGTTTGTGCAGCGACTATCGACCAAAACAACGAGGATGTAAGAAGAAGAAGAAGAAGTCGGTATTAGAATATGCCATAATCTTAGGCTCTTCGTTGGCATTTGTAATGTCCAAAGAGATACTACATGTTATATCATTCTAGTCATACGTATTGAATGTACTACTATTCAACGTGGATTTCTTCTCTTTGTGATTTGACCAGAGCCCATGCGTATGCGACGATTAATCCAAGACAATATGCCAAAACGGAAGAAATTGCATGATAACTTCGAACGCCTTGAGAAATCGAATTTCCTAATGTTCTCTAGGGAAAGAATTGGGAAAGAATATAAAACTACATATGACTTGATAAAAATAAGACTTTGTCGCGGCCTGACTTGTTGCTGCATTCAAGTGATGTTATCCGGCCGGCTCCCGCGCTTTCCACGAAAAAGTGAAGAAGAAAAAAGAAATTAAAAGTAAAAAAAGGTCTTGTAGATTTGCCCAGGCGTCAACCTAGTTTGCCTACCCCTCCAGTAAATTTCATGTGCTTCGACTAATCGTCTTCCTTTTTCTATTCCCAAATCTTTTTCGTCTTATAGTGAAAGTGAAGTCTGCTAGCATGGCGACGAAATTGCCTCGCAAAGCATGTGAATAGAAGTGTGGGGGAAAAAAAAAACCATGCGGACCAAATTTGTCCCGACTGTTGATCATATATCTTCAAAAATGGGCTCACTTAATTAATTGTTGAGATGATATCAATCCATATGATCTATGCAATAGCTTTTTCGAAGTGTGGGGGAAGCTATTTCTTGTTGTTTTCAGCTCTCTCGATAAGTTATTTGTTGAGGTAATATCTATTAAATTATGTCTCGAATTTGAGTTTGTATATGAAGCCCAACCCAATTGTAAGATATAGATTGGTCCATATTAGATAAAGTGTAAAGCAAAGTCCGAGTTGGATTTCGATTTGATGCTGCCTTCTTCGTATTATAATCTAGGATTACAAATTGTTTTGGTAGTTGGATATTTAAATCAAGATTCAGCGTCAACAAGATAATCTCCGGGTTTGATCATAAGGTGAATTAAATTAAGAAAGGTTGTTGTCGACCGGACTTTTGGGGCATGAAGGTTTTGACAGTGAAAAGATCCCTACCATTCAAGATAAGATTGGTGATGTATCTAAACTAGAAGTCCGATACTTATAAAGTTGGAACTGAAGAACATTTGAATCAAGATTACTCTCCTCGACGGCTCTTTCAAAATGAAGTCTGCCGTCTCTGTCTGCTAGAAACGAATGTTTCCAAGTGGTGACCCTTCCTTGTTGTCTGATCACGCGCAACTCCCGGCCGGCAATGACCATTTATTCCCTTCGTCTTTTTTTTTTTTTTTGGTTTTTTTCCACGGAGAAGTTTACTTGAACGATCCGCTTGGACCAAACAGGGAAGACTATGTACGAAAGAATATGCGCAGAATATTATTTGAAAGGGGCAGAGCGCGTCGGCTTTAGACTAAGAAGAGGCAGATAATTACAATTTGATTTTTTTTGCAAAAGATTCGAATATTATTGAAAATTTTTTAGATGCAACAAAAGACAAAGAGCATGTGATCCTCCTATATGGAGGTGATCATCGGGCTTGATGTTCTCAAGATCGACCAACCTACCCTACCTTCCTTATGATCATGATTCATATCCGCGTTTGGAACAATGAAAATCTCTAATCTTATTAATTGCATATGTGACTTTTTTAAAACTTTTCAACATTCCTATTGGCATGAAATTAAAGGAATAAGAAGCATGATATTAAATGTTATAATTGCGAAAGGCAAAATAACACAAATGATCGAGGGGGATGATTTTTCGGTGGCGCGGGTGGGGGCGGCGGACTGGCGGTGGTCATGGGCCCGCTACGGTGGTGCTCGGGGGCTTTCAGGTATCGGCCAATAGCATGTCGCCATGTCAGCAGCAGCGGAGAAAGGGCAGAGGAATAAAATGCGGAGCGGTGCTTGGGAGATCCGAATGCTTATTAGGGCAGTCGATCTGAGCGGTAAGATCAAGTCGTTTCACCCTGGGCCCAGGTGATTGTACGCGCTTCGAGTTGACCACTAATTCTCCAAGAGCTAGGCGTTTGACTAGTCAACGAACGAAAATTGTTCGGATATCAGGGTATGGCTTTCTTTTTTACTTTCACGAGTTTAAAACTCGTACGATTTTTATATGGTACACAGTTTATGCCCTTTTTTTTTTACAGTTAATATTATAAAGAATGTTAAATTGATACATAAATTAAAATTTTCACCAGTAAAAACTTCAAATTGATATATTCATGATAAATTTACCATCTATAAGTTTATGTTAAATTTTATCAGTCAAATTACTGAGCTAGATTACGCGTAATAATTGGTGATTATATACTCATTTGAGGTTTTGCCACCCATTTGTTATAAGTATACTAGTTTGTCATTTTTTATAGTATTAATTTGATTAAATAAAAATTAACGGAGAGTAAATTTACTTCAAGTTTTAATTTTAAATTTGAAAAATCGACCGATCTAGATGATCATACTTTTCGTTTCTGCAATACAACAAAAGTAGCTTTGTCGATGTCTTCACTGTCGCCGCAAGTACTTCATTTTTCTTTCTTTATTTCACATTCCAATTTTCCAAGTCTTTTGCACTTGTCACTCTTGGCACTTCTGTTTGTGCGTAATCAATAGTTTTAAAATACCTCACTCTACAAATTGTTCACGGCACGGAAAATTATAAGACAAGGGACTGCAGATTGACGACAAGTTCTTTTTATGTTTGACTTGAATAGTCGACTCTATCTAGAGAGCTTAACCCGCCCACTGGTAATTACCTAACTTGTTTTTCTCTCACCGCATTGACTGTTCACATATAATTGAGCGAGCAATGTACGCCGTTGGATTATGGGTATCCCATCATACTATCTGGAGAGAGAGAGAGAGAGAGAGAGAGAGAGAGAGAGAGATATTAAAACTAGTCATTTAATTAATAAGTAATGAAAGCTAGTTCACTAATCAACATTCTTTCGAGCGGAAAATTACTAAAAAATTTTCAAACCCTAATGTAGTTTTGCCAATTTAATTATAAATATTTTAATAATGTCAATCGAGTTATAAACATTTTCAAGTTTTGTCAATTGAGTCTATCTAGTTAATTTTGGCTAGACATCACTAACGTGGACACCGACTATTCTGCGTGACACAATCGGTACTAATATATTTATTTGTTTATATATTTTTATTATTTTTCTCTTCTCTTTTTGATGTGGCTGAGCTAAGGTCCAGTGACCCTAGCTAGCCATACTAGAAAAAAAACAAAAAGAAGGAAAAGAGAAGTAAAAAAAAACTTAAAAAAATTAAAAATTATTCACATTAACATCGGATATATTACGTAAGATACCCAACATCCATGTTTATGATTTTTGGCTAAATTAACTGGATGGATTTAATTAACAAAATATGAAAATGTTTAAAATTCAATTGACACTATTAAATTGCCCATGACTTGATTGGCAAATGAGCAATAGCTTTAAATACTATTTTGATAATTTTCTCATCTTTTGAGTGCACATTGTATGTGTTTGTAGATGACTTTCTCTCTTGTGCGTGCTTATACCCCACCTTTTACATGGGCAAATCATGCAACCGTGCAAAAGTAAGGGCATTACGAGTATCATAACTTTTGTATGATGTTCAATTGAGAGTCATGACTTTTTTTTTTTTTTTTTTTGCTCATTTGAGTACTACAAATTTGGAAATAGATCACTTAAATGCCATTGGTGAATTGCCTCGCCAAATAATCATCCCACATGGTATCATCAACGCTAACACGGACAATCAATAATTAAAAAAAAATCCACATCAAAATGGAATTTTATAAATAACAAAAAAACTTCACGGAGGACATTTTGTTAGGAATGTCTCTCAAATGATTGATTTTACTCCGATGTGGTACTCAAGTAAGCGAAAAAAAAAATTATGATACTTAAATGAGCTCTATACAAAAGTTATGACATTTTTCCTATCCTTATCCCAATATTTTTATTTATGAGTGAAAAGGTTGGGATGTAATTTAGTTGTGTAAAACACTTCAACGTGCGAGTGATTATAAATCTAACTAATTATAATAGATTATTTGCTATTGGCTCTCTCCTTAAAATAGGTACCAATGTTTGAATCGAATTATGTAAAATTTGTGTCTTTCTATTTTTGCTCATTTATTTTTGTCATTCTCTTTTTCAAAGTGTGGGAATTGAAAGGGCTAAGGAAGCTATTTGATGTTTTTTTTCCTCTCTCTCAAGAACTTATTCATTGAGATGACTTTTTCGATGTATGCCAGTCGAAAGGGCTAAAGAAGCTATTCATTACTCTTTTTCAACTCTTTCGAGAGGTTGTTACATAGATTCAGTTTATGTAGATCAACACTATCATAACTTTTGAATGTGTAAGCGCCTGTGGCTCTTTTGATATTAGTTTACATAAACCAATTTTATAAAATATTGTAGATTCTAAAATAGACTTGGCTTACATTTTTTTTTTTAATTTTCAAAAATTACTTTGTACTAGCTTGTTATTTTCATGATATTAACCCATGTTTATAAGATAGATGATGGGAATGTGAGGTGACTTTACGTGGAAAGATCTACCAATCGCTACGACTTGGCCCATGATTGATTTCATAGAGATATATTATGTCATCTTTGATTATATATTGCTCTATAATGTAATGATAACGCTTTATAGTTACGCGTGATGCGCTTCGCGTTGACTACTAATTCTCCTAGAGCTAGGCGTTCGACCAGTCAATGAACGAAAATTGTTTGGATATAGGGTATATGCGCTTTCTCCTTAATTTACGAGAATTTGAAACTCATACGCTTTTTATATGGTACGTGGCTTATGTCCTAATTTTTCTTTCTGTATAAATCATATTCGTTACGGTTTACCGAAAATTTTAAATTTGAAAAATCGACCGATCTAGATCATCATACTTTTCGTTTCTTCAATACAACAAAAAGAGCTTAGTCGATGTCTTCACTGTCGCCGCATGTACTTCATTTTTTCTTTTTTTCACATTCCAATTTTCCAAGTCTTTAGCATTTGTCACCCTTGGCACCTCTTTTTGCGCGTAATCAATTGTTTGACAATACCTCACTCTACAAATTGTTCACGTCATGGAAAATTATAAGACAAGGGACAGCAGATTGGCGACAAGTTCTTTTAATGTTCGACTTGAATAGTCGATTCATTATAGGGAGCTTAACCCGCCCACTGTTGATTACCTAACTTGTTTTTCTCTTACTGCATTAGCTGTTTACATATATTCGAGCAAGTGATGTACGCTGTTGGATTATGGGTATCCCGTCATGTTAGAATATATTATACGTAAACAATAGGATCTTGCAATTTACGTCAATACAAAATCACCAGAGAAATAAATGAGAAATAATAAGGACACCATAAATTTACATGGTTCAGTCCAAGTATCATGAAAGGAAGTGAAGAATGACAATGGAGTTCTGGAATTCTTATATATTTCGTATGCTTTCTGATGTACAATTCTCTTGTAATTATAATACATAGATGAAGTAATAAAAGGCAAACAAATATTTATGAAATCGAATCCAATCTCAATCTAAAGATCCTAACTAAATTATGCACAATTAAGATCAATTGAGATTCCAAGCATATCTCCTAGAATCGGATTAGAGCATATCTTCCAACACTCCCCCTCAAGCTGGTGACTGATAGATATCCAAGACGCTTAGCTTGCTCAATAGATATGCATGCTGTCTTTGACATAAGGGCTTGGTGAAGATATCAGTTGGTTGCTCCACCGTTCCAATTCCTCTAGTCTCTATTATCCCTTCTTGAATTTTTTCTCGAGTGAAGTGACAGTCCACTTCTATATGCTTCGTTCTTTCATGTACTATGGGATTCGCCGCAAGTTTCAGTGCCGCATCGTTGTCACAAAACAACCTAGTCGGACTCTTCAATTTTATTCCAAGATCTCCAAGTAGTCCTCGTATCCATACTATCTCACAGGTAGTTTTTGCCATAGCCCGATATTCTGCTTTGGCTGAAGATAATGATACGGTTGCTTGCTTCTTGATTTTCCATGAAAGAAGAGAATCTCCAATTTTAATGCAAAAACCTGTAATGGATCGTCGACTCATGGGACAAGTTGCATAATCTGCATCACAATATGCCGACATTTTCATGTTGCATTCCCTGGATAAAAGAATCCCTAGTCTGGGGCACTTCTTCAAGTACTTCACGACTTTTAAGGCAGCATTCAAGTGAGATAACTTGGGATTGTGCATGAATTGGGTGAGAGTTTGCACTGCATATGATATATAAGGTCTGGTCATAGTTAAATATATGAGCTTCCCAACAAGCTTTTGATAGCCTGAACGATCATTGAGGATAGGATCATGATTCTCAGATGTCCCAGCATCATAATCCTTGGTGGTCAACTTTATGTTATGCTCAATTGGAATAACCGATGGTTTACATCCGGACAGACCTGCCTCTGATATAATCTCTAGCACAAACTTCCGTTGACTAAGAGAAATCCCACGATTAGATCGAGCAATCTTGATTCCAAGAAAATATTTGGGTGCTCCCAAATCTTTAATGTGAAAAGTAAAATGCAGATGCTTCTTGAATCTCTCTATTGCAGTTTTATCATTTCCCATGATGAGAATATCATCAACATAAATCATCAGATAAATAGATGACGTACCTTGAGTCCATGTGAATAAAGTGTAATCATATCTGGACTGTTTGAAACTTGTAGCAGTAAGGACATCGGCAAATTTGGCATACCATTGCCTGGAGGCTTGCTTAAGACCATAAAGAGATTTACGGAGACGATATACTCTATTCTCCCCCTGTCTCCGTAATCCTTGAGGAATATCCATGTAGATTTCCTCATCTAAGTCTCCATGCAGAAAAGCATTATGTATGTCCATTTGGTGTAAAGGCCAATCATTAATAGCTGCAACAGATAAGAAGGATCTTACGGTGACATCTTTGGCGACGGGAGAAAAAGTTTCATGATAGTCGAAACCTTCTCGTTAAGTAAATCCTTTGGCCACCAACCGAGCTTTGTAACGCTCAATAGACCCATTAGCACGGTATTTAATCTTGTATACCCATTTGCATCCAATGGGTTTCCTGTTTGGTGGTAGATTAACCAGATCCCATGTCTTATTTGCAGTTAGTGCCTACAATTCAGCTCCCATAGCTTCCTACCATCTTGGAGCTTTAGCTGCTTCTTCATAAGTGGATGGTTCGATGTCCTTTGATATTTGACTCACACAGCATCTATGTTCCGGGGAAAGTCTATGGAACGAAACATAAGATGATATTGGGTAGTTAATACCTGGTGAGTTGAGCGATGCACAAACATAGTTTGTTGTCCAAGTTGGCGGTCGTGTAGAAGGACCAGATCGTCGAGGAGGATTTACTTGAACTGGAGTTGAAGATATTTCCATATTGCCAATTTCATCAAAAGATTCTTCCGCCATTGAGGAATTTTCTGGAGCATCATTTTCGATAATTGCTGGTTCGGAAGTCTCAGGAGTGATTGGGTTCATCATAAGTGGTTCTGAAGGTCTTGTCACAAAATATGCGGTATTTGAAAAATCCTTCACAGATAGTGGCTTACCAGGAGTTTTTGATGTCTCTATTGAAGAATCCTTTTCTTGGAAGGGAAAAATTTCTTCGTGAAAGATAACATCTTTGCTGATAAAGAAGTCCAATGTTGATTGATCTAGGACTCGATACCCCTTTTGCAAATGCGGATAGCCCATGAAGATGCAATGTCGAGCATGAGACCCCATTTTGTCTCAGGGGCCCAAAACAGTAGCGAAGCAGTGGCATCCGAATATCCTTAAATGGCCCAATTCTGGTTTCTTCTTGAAAAGTAACTCAAATGGAGTTTTTCCATTGAGTATCCGAGTTGGCATACGGTTGATGAGATATGTTGCAGTAATAATGCATTCTCCCCAATAATTATCTAGAATGGACGCTTGAAATTTTAATGCACGTGCAACTTCTAATAGGTGACGATGCTTGTGCTCCACTGCTCCATTATGTTGTGGTGTATAGATGCAGGAACTTTCATGGAGAATCCCATGAGATGACAAAAGAGAATTGCAGTCATTGTTGAAGAACTCCTTCCCATTGTCTGTCCTAACCCGTTGGATAGATCTTCCAAACTGGTTCTTGGATAGAGCAATAAATGTCTTCAAATGTGAGAAAACTTGTCCCTTTGACTGCATCAGAAATACCCAGGTGGCGCGAGAATAATCATCCACAATTGTCAAGAAATAGCGCGATCCATCATGATGTTGGGTATGATAAGGACCCCAAACATCCATGTGGATTAAAGAAAAAATGTGCGTTGCACGATTTTTACTAAAGGCAAAAGGGATGCGTGATTGCTTTGCAAGAGGACATATTTGACACTTAGAATAAGGAAATGAAGCACTATGACCCAATCACGAATGTGAAAGATAGTCTTTATCATTGGCAGTTGTGTTACACAATGATATTTTATTTGAAGGAAATAAAGGTAAATCAAAATTACTTGGAGAATTTTTCCACAGAAACAATCCTTCAGAAAGACTACCCAAGCGCATCACTCTGCCAGTCGAAGGGGCCTGAAAGAAGCAGGTGTTAGAATCAAACAATACACGACAGGAATTTTCTCTACAGACTTTGGACACATAAATAAGATTGAATCGAAATTCTGGAAGGTAAAGGACATTTTTGAGTATGATCTCTGGGCTGAGTTTGACTGATCCAGTGATTTTGACATGAGTAACATTCCCATTTGGTAATTCAACAGTTGTAGGGAATTCTAGGTTTTCATGTATATCTGAAAATAATGCTCTTTCACAGACAATGTGATCACTTGCCCCAGAATCAATTATCCAGGATTTCCTGGAAATATTATTAATCAGGCAGCGAGAAATACCTGAAAAATTTCCTCCCTTGCTTGAGATGTCTAATTTCTGTATTGTCTGCATCAGTTGTTGGTATTGATCATTTGTAATGGGTCGATCAATATTAGAACCACTAACCTGGTAGGCCGCAAAAATCCTTTTTCCTTTTTCTCCGGGTTTACCGTGTAATTTCCAGCAATTTTCCACTGTATGATGTGGCCTTCTGCAAAAATCACAATATAATTCACCCCTTTTTTGATTAAAATTCTTTGTGGTTGCCAAAAAAATTCCTCCGCCGTCAGATCCAAAGGAAAAACCACCACCGTCAGATGTCTTGCCACTCGCTCGATCTCCACCGTTGGATCCGGTCGAATAGATGGGTTCCTTTGGACCGTCCGATCTGCAGGCCGAATCTGAGCCGTCCAGCACTCCCCTTTTAAAGAGATAAGGATCCTCAGATTCGGGCGATCGAAACCCTAGCTCTCCTCCTCAGTGTGCTCCTTCTTCGAGCGATAGGTTTAGGGTTTTTGATCCCTAATTTCTTCGCTCGCCACGACTGGCCAGGGCAAAAACCTCTCCTCCCTTTGCCGATTCGAAGAAGCAAGTCTCTGGCTTTCTTCTTGGATGGCTAATTGGTAGATCCGGCCAAGAGGGGGCACTGGTTCCATGGCCAAGATCTGTGAGCGAAATGTTAGGTAAGAATCATTCAAGATTAAAAGGAATCAGGTTGCCTTTTCCCTTTCTTTGATTGATCGGTATTGTGCGAGTGTCTCCTCCGGACCCACGAGTTTCTCCTCCGCTCCTTCGAGATCGTTCCACGGGGACGACAGTTTGTTGTAATAGACCGTGATGGTTATGTTCCCCTGTTTTAACTCACTGAGCTCCTACAAAAGTGAAAAAATTCGTGCTCGATCTAACTTGCCATACATCTGTTTGATGTTTTCCCACATGGTTTTCGAGTCCTCTATTGGTGGGAGACTAGCCGCGACCTCTGGGGAGATGCAGTTGCCGAGCCATGTCCTCACGAATTGATTGCACTTCCTCCAGAATCAGCTAGTCACTCATTGGCAGGAATCGGAACCGCCCCATCGAGAAATCCATCCTTGTCCTTCATCACAAGGGCGCGTCGGAAGTCTTGAGACCACCTGGCGTAATTCTTTGGGCCGGTTAGCTGAAGGTTGATTAGTTTCAGTTCGGGGCCATCGGATGTTGAGACGTGCAAGGGATCACCAGGCTCCGGTCGTCCAGTGACGGCAGAGACGAGGAATGGCATGAATCCGGGCGCAAGGTTTGAGTAAGAATTTGTCCATTGGCTCGATTCGTTTGTCCCGAATTGATACCTCGCATTTGAAAACCCCGGATAGGGATTCGTTCCCATACCGAGTTCTCCGGATCCGCTTACTGCTCTAATCCTGGGGTCGAGCTTGCCCCGTTTACGGCTGGTGAGCTTGCCTCGGATTGGACGTAGGTTCCCTGGTGTCCTACATAAACAGGCGATGATGTATTCGGGTTTGTCCTGACATAAAATGGGTAAGGTACCCACTGGAATGGATGGCCCGCAAAAGGTTGCCCTGACCAAACCGAGCTGCGTAGGTCCCCTTTGAACAGGGTGCGCCTAGATTGTTTGTTGTTGTGTTGTTGCAGGTATACTTTGAATCTGCGCCGGTGGTGAGGCTTCTGCGATGGTTTGCTCGTCAGCCATTGGGATAAGAAACCAGTAGCTCCTGTGTTCTTCTTCGAGAGTGATTCCTATACCAAGATGGCAGATCTATTATGTGATTCAGATCTCGTTTGGTGGCAATTAGAAGCGGAAGCGAAGAATGGACAGAAGCGAAGCTTTGATACCATGAAAGGAAGTGAAGAATGACAATGGAGTTCTGGAATTCTTATATATTTCGTATCCTTTCTGATGTAAAATTCTCTTGTAATTATAATACAGAGATGAAGTAATAAAAGGCAAATAAATATTTATGAAATCGAATCCAATCTCAATCTAAAGATCCTAACTAAATTATGCACAATTAAGATCAATTGAGATTCCGAGCATATCTCCTAGATTTGGATTAGAGCATATCTTCCAACATATCGATACCTACGTTCACGGGAAGAGCTAGCAGCAAATAATCTACTATAATTGGAGATTTAGAGTTTACAATCGCTTACACGCTTGAGTGTTTCCCATACCTAAATTTAACTCCAAACCCAATGTGTTTATAAATAAACTACTCACTTGGACAAAATCTCACTGCACAAAATCACCGTGCATTCAAGCTTTAAACAAGACGCTCTATGTACGCTAAAATCAAGTACTCCAACGTTCGTCAATGGTCCGCATACATATAGATTTGCGTTTCTGTTCAAAGCTACGTGCGGCATGACTCTTCTCCTAGACCCGTGGCTCTTGCCCCTTTTTTCTCTTTCGTCGTGCGGTGCTCTCTAGGTTATTCGTAGCTCCACGCACGCAGAAAAGAACTCATAGAACTGGTATTCTATTCTTATATATGTGCCCAAAGTCAAACTTTGACTTTGGTCTCCATTGTTTGCTTCTTTCTTCAATAGAGGTGAGACGGTGCACGTAAAGGTGAGGAAAACCTTCCTTTTTCTACATTTTTCTTTTATCTCCTTTAACGATAAATAGATAATAAAATATATAGTATGCCCATTCTATTTGTCTTCTAGTGACAAAATATATTCCCCTTGTTTTGTTGCTTATTTTGCACGTCCAAAAGGAAGTCCAATAAGAAGAAAGATTTCTTCATTCAATTTGTAATCCACTTGGGAAAATCTTCCTCAACAAAATTCAATTTAACAAATTGTTATCCAAATTCAAACTTGAGACATTAATTTAACAATTCTCCACCTTGTCTCGATGTTTGAAGCTAACTTATAGTACTCATCATCCATGCTACTCTCCCAACGCCCCGACATGCGCTCACTCTGCATAGATGCCAATAGAGCTTAAGCAGATCTTGAGTTTCGCCAAAAGCACAGACTTAGTCATCATGTCTATCGGGCTATCTGTTGTAGCAATCTTAGCTAAGACATCTCGGGTGAAGTGATACCTGATGTTGATATGCTTCGTTTGCTCGTGATAAACTGGATTGTACGCCAAATATATTGTACATTGGTTATCACAGTACATATCCATACTTTTCTATTCTAACCTAAAGTCTAAGAGCAAACTTTGTAACTATATCGCATCCTTTGCTATAAAGGTTAGAGTCATGTACTCTACTTTATTCGAAGACAAGGCAATGTGATCTTATAATGACAATTTCCAACTAACTACACCACTCGCTAGTGTAAACATGTACCCTACTAAAGATCGAGATCATTCAAGTCACCGGTGTGATCCGAATCCACAAAACCAGTGGTCTCACTGCCATTACTATCCCTCTGGTACATTATACGCATGTCTACCGTCTCCTTCAAATATCTGAGAATGCACTTCATAGCTTTGCAATGAGCTTTACTAATTAGCTTCATGTAGCAACTAATCACGCTTACAGCTTGTGAATTATCAAACCTAGTGCACACCATAACATACATAATATTACCCACGGCACTAGAATAAGGAACATAGGATATGTGCTCCTCATTCACATCTAGCTGCTCTAACTCGAGATCTTGTGATGCAACTAAAGCAAGTAAAACACGAATAGAAGTATCTCTTACCACATGAGAAAATACCTCATTGTAGTCAATGCCCTCATGCTGTGTATATCCCTTCACTACAAGTCTCGCCTTATATCTCACTGCCTTGACACCGGGAATGCCCTCTTTTCATTTAAAGACCCATTTACTTCCGATAATTTTTTGGCTCTTGGGTACTTTGATTAGCTCCCATGTCTGATTTCAATGGAATGATTTCATCTCTTCACTCATAGCCCTAGCCACTACGTCAACTCCGAACTAGCCATCGCCTCAGAGTAAGATGAAGGCTCATCCGTCTCCACCTCATCACTTACAATCAATGCATAACATACTAGTGACTTAATTTGCCTCTCTATCTATTTGCGGCTATAGTATGTTATGGCTTTACTAGTTGTTTACTATCACTGATTTCAAGAAATACGGCCTTATCTACAATCTCAACTTTTGTTATCTTAGAGGTATTCGGAGTCTCCACCTGAAACTCCACCTCACTAATGATACCATGATCTGTCTACTCTGCTGGTTGTGTCTTAGAACTTCTCTATTGAA
The DNA here is from genome assembly GCA_017140325.1 of Eucalyptus leucophloia subsp. euroa. Taxonomy (NCBI): domain Eukaryota; kingdom Viridiplantae; phylum Streptophyta; class Magnoliopsida; order Myrtales; family Myrtaceae; genus Eucalyptus; species Eucalyptus leucophloia. The sequence continues at coordinate 36,262,601 of CM029478.1, forward strand.
GTATTGCGGTCTCATCGAAGATCACGTCTCTACTAATTAGAAAATCGGGTGATCTAGAATCGGTTTACCACAGCCAGTAGCCTTTCACCCAATGTGCATAACTCAGAAATATGTACTTCTTTCGCCCTCGGCTCAAACTTACCATCACTCTCCATGTGACTAACCAACTCATCTTCAACTTTTATAGGAATCAAAACCGCACACACGACACACCACGTGTAGGAAATCGATCAAATGGATGTAGTTCGTGTGGTGACTATAGACCAAAACAACGAGGATGTAAGAAGAAGAAGAAGAAGAAGAAGAAGAAGAAGTCGGTATTAGAATATGCCATGGTCTTAGGGACTTTGTTGATAAGACGGAGATGCTCTTCGTTGGTATTTATAATGTCCAAAGAGACACTAGTTGATTATAGTGCATTACTATATGTTATATCATTCTAGTCATATGTATTGAATGTACTACTATTCAACGCGGATTTCTGTTCTTTGAGATTTGACTAGAGCCCATGCGCATGCAACGATTAATCCAAGACAATATGTCAAAACAGAATAAAATGCATGATAACTTTGAATGCCTTGAGAAATAGAATTTCCTAATATTCTCTAGGGAAAGAATTGGGAATGAATATAAAACTACATATGACTTGATATGAATAAGACTTTGTCATGGCCTAACTTGTTGCTACTTTCAAGTGATGTTATCCGGTTGTCTCCCGTGCTTTCGACGAAAAGGGGAAGAGAAAAAAAAAAAAAAAAGTGGCACATCAAACTGGAGTCACATGTAGTTTTTCATCAAAATGGTCTTGTTTGATTTGCCCCAGGCACATTTTTATTCTCCTTAAGTTATTCTAAATGGAATTTACCAATGCCAAATTTCATCAAGGTTGAAGCGAATTTATTTATTTATTTTTTTCCTCCTTTCTTTAATATGCCTTTACTTATTGTATTGCATCGAATCCTATTTTATCTTTTAGAAAAATGAGAGTGGGAGGGAGATGTCACAAATGCTTTGGTTTTACTCTAATTTTCTTCACCCATTTCAGTTAAGAGTCGCCACTAATCTATTTTTGGTGGGTCGATTAGAAACCCAAGTAAAGTAATGTGAGATTTATTTTACTCCTACGAACTGAAGATTTATGTGTTCAGGGACTTGGTTACACTAGATTTCTCTAATGCCATTTCGGTACCTTTCTATTTATTTTCAAAAATGTTTGGCAAGCAGCTTGAATTGATTTTAATTTATTTCCCTAATATGTGAGGTGATCATACGGGTGCGCAAACCACCCATTTAACACCAAGAAAGCTATGAATAAATTACGGAACTTACCTCGAAGCAACGAAAGTATCTGTAATATCAAATCAGAATTCACATCAACAACCCTAGATATGATTTCTAATTAGCACGCAATTGTTTGTTTTTTCTTTTTCACTTATTTAATGAAAATCATGCAATATGCAATGCAATATAAATAAATGATCTAATTCTAATGACATGCAATTTCTAATTGAATGGACCTAGCAACAATCACTAAATGACATGCATTTCATGAATCTAATTCTATATGACATGCACATGAATCTACCCTAGAAAATGAAATTAATTTATTCTAAGGCATTTTTGTATTTTTTTTTATGAAATCCGAGATTAGAAAAATGTGAAAATTATCTAGCTAGATTAAGATTATATCCCACTTATATTAAGGATTAAGTCAGGCTAAACCCTATTTAACCAAGATATTATCTTAACTTAGCAATCTCTAACCTAAGATGCAGTCTATTCAAAAAGATTAATCTAAACGCCTTAATTCTAATGACATATGCATAATGATTTTTTATTATTTTTTATTATTAATTTCGAAATTTAAAATTGCCACATATCTAAACATGCAACTTAAATTAAATAGAAACTAACATCCTAAATGAATGCACTTTTTGGATTTTTTTTAATTTTAAAAATTTGAAATAAAATCTCTATTATAAATATGCAATATAACAATAAATATTCTAAAATAAACCTAATCCTAACTCAAATATTTTTTGGATTTTTCCTTTCACAAAAATAAAATTGATTCAACCAACATGACGACAAATCAGATAAGATGGGATTGATATCCACAAATTGGCGAACCATATCTAGCGCATGAGATTGGGTTGGCCAATTTTTAAATAAATCGCAAATCGAATCTCGGGCGGGAGATTGAATTGGCGATTTTTCAAGTGATTGCGATTGCGAGTCGGACTTCGGGCGCGAAAATCAGATTGTCAATCCCAAATTTCAAAGCAATTTCATGTCGGGCATCTCAATCTTACATTAAGGAATAATTATACTAAAAAAAAAAGTAAATAAATGAAAATAACATAAAAATTGAATAAAGTAAAGTAAATAAAAAAAGAAAAACTACCTAATTGATTTTGCTTTTTTTTTTTTTTTTTTTTTTTTTTTGCTTCCCAAGCAAATCTTGTGCTGGGGTAACAATAGGAGCCACGAGTCGAGGTCCGATAAGGGCATTGTGGTCCGATCTTCGGCATACGTTCGGTGAGGGGGATCGGCATCGAGCAGATTGGCAGCAGCAACGGTTCACGGGTAGCGTTGTGGGTCAGCCGGAATTGTGTGGTTGGAGCAGGAACAGCGGCTCGAAGAGAAGTAAAGCCCGATCCAGTAACAGATCGGCGCTGGGCGGTCACGGACTCGGGGCAGTTCGGTGAGCGTCACGGGTGAGACCAGCAAAACGTTGGTGGAGCAAAGAGGGCTCGTGGGTTCGGGCGAGGCGCCGGGTCGCTCGGTTGAATAGAGGAATCGGGTTGCAGCATGGCGTAGGGAGAGGCGGAGTGGCGGAGTCAAAGTGGTTTTCGGCTTCGGGCAGCATTAGTGCGGCAAGATCGAATGGAGGCGGCGTCGACACTTGGGTGCGAGCGTGGCAGGGGTCAGCGTGGGTGTGGCGACGACGCGAGGGCTGTGGAGGCAGCGGTAGGCACGACGGGATATCGGAGTAGTGTAGTTCAGTGGCGTCGGTGCAACACGGGTCGTCAGAGCAATAGGCTGTCCGTTAGGGCTCCGGTGTTGAACTCGGGGACGGAGATCGACGAGGCACGGTGGGCTTCATCGGGCTGGTGGAGCAAATCGGCGAGGGAGACACCGACATTCGGAGAAGCACGAGGAAACGAACAGAAGCTTCTTTTCCTTTTCTTTTCTTCTTTTTATTTTCTTCTCGGCTCCCTCACATCACTTCCCCTTGCCATCTCACTGTTGCTGCTTTTTCCCTTTGTACTTTTAAACTTTCACTTTTGTTTTTTTGTTTCCTTTTGTCGACCAAAAAGAAACCCTAGGAAAAGTCCCTCTCTCGTGTTTTTCTCTCTGAATTTTTCCCCCTTAATGTGGCCGAATGTCTCAATTGCGTGGCCTTCCTTGAAACCCTATGCAAACAACTTATTTATAGGGCAAGGATTAGGGTTTTAATTTTTTCCAAATTCATATCCACGAAGATTCTTTTTCAAAACGCAATATTTGCTTTTCACATCTGCCCTATCCAAAAAATTCATCATATCATGGAAAAATTTCAAATTCCTATTTTTCACGAGATTTTTTATTATAAAAAAAGGGCATGGGCCAATTTGCTCGCTTCGTGGGCTTTGTCCGGTCTGTCAATTTAAAGCTCAGAACCACTAATTCAAACATATCCTCCACCGGTCCAATGAATGCAAAAAATGCAAATGCACCTAAATCTATATGTTATGCAATTAATTAATTAACTTTTGTTTTAGGGGTTAAAATTAATCTCTAATTTTTTAATGTGATAAATGAATAAACGGGTCGCCAAAATTTAGGTGTCAACAGCTGCCTCTCTTTAAGGTGAGCTCGAAGAGGTTGCCTTCAAAGATAAATTGAGACTTAAATTTTGACTATGCCTATGCATTGAATGAATTTTTTTGTTGGAAAATAAATTCTATTTTTGAATGCAATTTATATGATGGATGGAAATACTAATACAAATGATAAATGAACCTACCTAGAATAACTTACCTTCAATGAAGATAGAGTAGTTCGAGATAGTTGGTGTTACATGTTCAGGATCCGTACCATCTATGGTCGCCTAGAATAGTAACATGATTTTACAAAGAGATTGCTTTCCCAAGACCCGTACCATTCTACGATCGCCTAAACAGAGATTCATTTTCTAGGATCCATACCATTCTATGGTCGCCTAAATGGGGAAATAGGTATTGTCTAGGATCCGTACCATTCTACGATTGCCTAAATGGGGATTCACTTTCCAGGACCCATACCATTCTATGGTCGCTTGAATAAGGAATAGGTGTTGTCGAGGACCCGTACCATTTTACGGTCGTCTTAACGAAGAAACTTGTTTTTCCATGACCCGTACCATTCTAAGGTCGCCTGAATAAGAAATAGGTGTTGTCGAGGATCTGTACCATTCTATGGTCGCCTAAATGCGAATTCGCCTTTCAGGACCTGTACCATTTTACAATCGCCTGAATTAGACTAAATTTGGAGAAAAAACTTTGGGGGACAACTCAATTGAGAGTTGGTATACTTAAAAGGGAATACCTGTACAATGACAAGTATTTAAGGTATGGATAAATATATACTTACTTGGTAACATCTCTGCTCTTAGGGGATATGTCTCTTGTAAAGCCAAATTAATGAGATAACTCTAGGCTACGGAAGCACACCATGTCGATGAAAATGACTCTGGACTACGAAAGCATGCCAGGTTAGGAGCTCCAGGCTATAGAACCACGCCAAGTCTATTAAAGGGGACATTGGGCTATGGAAGCACGTCGAGTCAATGAAAAAGACTTTGGGCTACGAAAGCACACCAGGTTAGGAACTCTGGGCTATGGAAGCACGCCGGGTCTATTAAGAGGGACATCGGGCTACGGAAGCACGCCGAGTCAATGAAAATGGATTCTGGGCTACGAAAGCAAGCTAGGTCATGAAAAGGAACGCCGGGCTACCGAAGAACGCTGAGTCGATGAAAAGGACTATGGGCTATGAAAGCACGCCAAGTCAATATAAATGGATAACTTGACCGTGTCAAGTGTCAATGCACTTGAGAGGGATTACTTGCACAATGACAAGTATATGGACAGAGATATACTTATCTGATGATATCTCCGATTCTTGGGGATATGTCTTTTGGAATTTAGATATCCATGGAGATCTCTCACCTCCTGGTAGAAATAAATTTTTGGAATATCAAGGAAGCTTGAATGTTCATGAAGGTTTCTCATCTCCTAATATCATAAGGCATTCTGAAAGGAACCTGAATGTTAGGAGCTCTTGAGTCTTTGAGAAAACATTACCGGACATGATTAGAACAAAAACTGATATGCATTCATTAAAGACGTAGACCATTTGAGCTACTCTAAAATGCACATTTCAAAATTCAGTGTGATTTTCATCAATTCAATCAAGGTTTATGCATAATGACTTTACCATATTTGCATCACCCAAATTTCCATTGGAAAGAATCATCGTTCAAGACAATTTTTATGACATTGATTCTCTAAGAATACTAAATGAGAGACTTTCAGTTAGAAATGACTTTCACTCCTTCTCATTCGGAAGGGTTATTTTATGAGGATCACTCAATCTCACTATCATCATACCAACAAAGGTCTGAATATTCTCGCAAGCTGTACAACCTTACCAATCTAAGAGGTCTTTAATAGGGACCGTAATGAGGGCTTGATCAGCGGCTTAACAAAAGGATTCTTTGAGTCAAGGCTATCAAAAAATAATAATTCTGTAATCATATTCGGGTTTACAAGTCAAGAACCCTACAAAATGAGAAAGAAATAGTTTTGCTCGCACTTCTTCGAGCGATGCTTATGACATGTGAATCCATACGTTAATTCAAGTGTCATAATCATAAGAGACTTTGTAAGGGACGTAACGTAGGCTGGGTTCATGGGTTGAAAAACAAAATGATCATTACGCTCAAAAATGTGTATAAGGGTGAGAGTTGGTGATCATCTTGGCTTTGTCACAAGTTTTCTTCTTCACCATTGGGGATTATCTTTATGAAGTGCCACATTGATTGTAAAAACTCAGCATTTGAGTTCTTTGAGTATTGCTCCCTTGAGATTCAATTCTTGCAATTGATAGTCACCTATCTTGACTCTCTTTTTTCATTTATGGGCATTGGCTTTGCTTTAACTAGGCACACCGCTTTTTCATGCCTCTAGTTCTTATTCATTTTTTCTTCACTTTTTTTCATGAGCATTAGTCTTGCTTTTACCAGGCACATTGCTTTTTCATGCCCCTTAATTCTATTTTGATTTCAATTCTTGCGCACAATGCATGTGTCAAGCAATTATATTTTGAATGACACTTGAAATTTTCAAGAGTCTTTATCTGCCTTTTGCCTTGCCCCAGTGTGGGGGATGATCACCAACTGGGTTTAAAGAAATGAAATTGCAGGCTCAAGTGGGCTATACAAAGGGTATAAGTATGTAGGATAGAGAAAGAAATGCTCTTCATCATCCTAAGGCACTTAAATTACCACACAAATTCAATGTAATAGGATGACTAAAAGATTGATGCAAGTGAGAGCAAGAAAATTCCAATCTATTTTCTTCACCTCATGGTGTTGTCTTATCCTCTACTTTGCCCCGATGTGGGGTGGTTCTTGACAGGGGTAATTTGAAAAGAATTTTCATAAGTTTATGAAGCTCAAAGTGGTTAAGCAATGGATCACCTGCTGTGTTTGGGATAGAGAAATAAATTGCTCCTCATCATTTCAGTCATCGTACCTTTTGTAAGAGAACTCTTTACCTTGCAGATATGGAATTTTGTACATTCATCTCACAAGTGTATAAGTAAGGGACCGTGTATAGGATATGGCTTGCCTTTCATCATCTTGATATGTCTCATTCAGCATTCTTAAGCATTGATGTCTCTCCATTGAGTTGTCTATCTTGACAAATCTCCTCATGAAATTGGTGAGCTGAATCAATATGAAAATTCTCTTTTCAAAAGAGTCCAACAACTTTAAGCATGAAAAGCTTTTGTGACTTCAAACAGACAAAACATGTTCTCATAAGTATGAAAAACATGATTTCAAGCATTCAATCAAGGAATTGTCCCACGAATGGACTATCTCAGCAATTGGGTGTCCTTGGATTGTCCCTATCAATCAAGACTGAAAATCCACTTTTGCCCCTGCGCAAAAGAACATGCATGAAAATGATACCATGCAATATCAGAGTAAATTTAAATTGCACAATCATTTTGGCTTGGATCGAGATTTTGTCTCAGATATGTCACTACTAAAATCTGTAGTGCCCCAATTCATCATCTGCATTGAAAAGAACAGAGTGTCAATTCCAAAATTAATTATATTCATGAACACAATGTATCCATTTCATCCAAGACGGATGATCCTCTTTTGACTTGTTCCATCATTTTCTCATGGAAATAAGAAACTTCATTTGACATCTCACACAAATTGTAATGAGATGTGTCACACATCACACTTTGGAATCAAAATGATCTTCTTTTGACTTGCCATCGGTTTCTTATTAATGTGCAAAGAAATCGCTTGGAATAAGTAAGAGGATAAGTAGTGCTTAATGTCTTCTTCATTCTTGGGAGATGTTATCAAGATCAGCTAGGAAATGATCATTTGCCCCCACATCTATTTTTCCTTCAGATGTATGTTCCTAAATCAACAGGCCCAATATCACTGGAAATTGACGTGTTATTTTCAAATGCCTCTTCGTTTTGTTCTGAGACATGAAGTAAATGAGTTAGAAAAACAAATGAGGGTAACCTAATGCATACTTTTGGAAATGGCTTTAAAAATGATTTTTTTTAGGAATATTTTGGATGAGGAAGTATGAAGAAGCCTAGTCTTCAGAATTTCTCCATGGATGATATTTTCTTTTCATTGTTGGATATCGTCACTGCACTAGTTTGGTGTACCCCATCATGTCCTTAAAACAAAACTTGTAATTTTATTGATGTTCATCAATCGAATTACATTTATTGGAATTTATTGTTCAAGCACAGAAGAAATTGAAATCAATCCCTAAAAAGAGATAAAAATTCCCATGCAGGGGAAGGTGCATGCCCCTAATTAAATGAGGAAATCAAACTATTTAGGACCATGAATCATGTATACTTGAATTCTTTATCCTCCTTGATCTTGTGATACGAACCCTTCAAGTCAGATATTCTTCCCTCTGGATATGTCACTAGCTAGGTAGCACGGACACGGTGACACGGACACGTGACACGACACGACACGACACGTGATATGTCATTTCTCAAAAAGTAGAGAATTTCGACACGTTCCGACACGTTAAATATTAAATATTTTTTTATTTTTAATTAATTTGATTCAAATTCATAAACAAATAAATAAATAAAGAGTTTACAATGAATTTATACTAATAATATTAATAAATCTTACACTTTTTTTATTTCATTATCCCAAATTTATATTTATTTTTCGAGATCCTCCCCTCCCCCAAATTTACTTTTATTTTTCGAAACCCCCCACCCCCCAATCTGCGCCCAAGCTTCCCTCGTCTTTTTTCCCCCAAAATTTTTTTCACTTTCTTTTTCCCTCCCACCACCTGACAGCCCAATGGGTCGATTCCCCCCACCCTCAAATTAATTTTTTATTCTTTCCCTCCCACCATCGTCCATTTCCCCCACCTGTCCGTCACTTTCCCTCCCCCCCCAAAAAATACGTACCCATCAGACTCCCATTTTTTTTTTTTTTTTTGAGTTTCTCAGAAACCCTAACTTCTTTAATCCGCCTCGCTGCTCGTGCCCTTTCCTCTTCTCCTCCTCCCTCCTCGCCGCACGCACGACCACCTTCCTCGCCGCTCGTGACCTTTCCTCTTCTCCTCCTCCCTCCTTGCCGCACCTCGCCCGACCCCCTTCCTCGCCGCTCACCGCTCGACCGCCTTCCTCTCTTCTTCATCTCACCTTTGATCCTTTCTCCCTCGCAGCTGTAGCCTCGTCCGATCCATTGCAGCATCACGGTGGCGGCCCTCGCCTCGTTTATGGTCGGCCGTCTCTCGCCGTCACTGGCGGTGTGCTACCTCCCGGACACGCGTGTCGAAACGTGTCGGGCAAAGGTTGACCACGTGTCCGAAAATCCGACACGTGTTGACCGCGTGTTCGGCCGTGTCCGAGCGTGTCGAGGTGTCCGACACGCTCGGACACGTGTCGACACGACACGGAAGTACGGACAACGTGTCCGTGCTACCTAGGTCACTAGTCTCTTCATGGTGGCATCAAATTCGGCTACCTCAGAAAAATGAGACGAGTCAAAAAATCTTCTTGGTTCTCTTTTTGGAGTTGCAATCTCTCACTAAAGATAGATCGCAACACTTTTGCTTGATGAGATAAGCTCTTCTTAATCCATCATTTTGACACTTGATCGTAAACAGATGGTTGAGCGGGATCGTTCCATAATCACCTAATTCAAATGAACGGGAACATGTAAGAATGAGGGTAAATAGAAAGTCAATCTATAACAATGATCTAATTGATTTTTCCATTTTTTTTCATTTATTCATGAAAAGTTTGTACAAGTAGGGCATTTCCAAAAACTGGATTAGGAAAATAAAGATAGACACCCTAACAAGACCAATTTCCTAGACATGAATTGAAAACAAATTCTCCAAATTTTTTTGTTATTTTCCAAATGATTCATTGCATATCAATTTCCTCATTTCATTTCTAATTGACAAATGAATTAAATCAATGATTGACCTAGATTGTCATGGACGGACCAAGAGTATGACAAAGTAAGTAAATTGCATTAGTATAGGGATAAAAGACTTACTTCACCAAGACTAATCGATGGCAATCACATAGACATGCGCATGATAAGTGGTTCGATTTCTAGTCTATAAGGCTTATCAGGATGGAGCCATAAGGATGATCAGACTAGCCACGGGCTTGTGGACTATGTCGGGTGCTCATGACTCCAGCTTGGTCAAAGAGCCGAGTCAAGTCGCGGGCATGCGGACTGAGGTGGGTACTCTTGACATCATGAAAGAAACTTCGGGATTGAGATGGGTGACTCGTACTGTGAGCATGCAGTTGGAGTGGTATCCATCTCACTACCATTCTAAATGATCCTATGCGGCCCAGGTCTGGCGGCAGGTTGTGTGTGCAAGAGTGTAGTGCAAATGCAAGACATGCACAACAGTTTATATCAAACAACACTTCAATAACTCAAATTTAAAACATTCATTCTCCACTCCAACTTGCAAGACAAGGGTTAGTAATCACCACTCCCCTTATACCTCCCAATCTGCAAGAACATTTAACACATAAATGTTAGGGATGTACCGGGGATCCTCGTTGCCAAACAAAAATATTTTTTCAAAAAGAAAATTGGCCTAAGTCCACTAAGAGTTTCAACTCAAGTCCCCAGCGGAGTTGCCAAGCTGTTGCGGCCAAATTTTCGGGTGTGTAAACCACTTAGGATTTGGCTAATGGATTGTTAAGCCTAAACTTAACTCGAGCTCTCTCAAGCCCATACCAATTTGCGACTTAGGTTCAAGTTCTTAACATTCAAATGATATTTCAGTTAGGAGTCGCCATTAATTTATTTTTGGTGGGCCGATTAGAAACCCAAGTGAAGTAACGGGAGATTTATTTTACTTCTACGAACTAGAGATTTATGAGTTCGGGGACTTAGTTACATTAGATTTCTCTAACGCCCTTTCGGTACCTTTCTCTTTTATTTTTAAAAATGTTTGGCAAGCAACTTGAATTGATTTTAATTTATTTCCCTAACATGTGAGGTGATCATATGGGTGCGCAAATCACTAATTTAACACCCAAGAAGGCGATCAATAAATTACAGAACTTATCTCGAAGCAACAAAAGCATCTGCAATGTTAAATCAGAATTCACATCAACAACTCTAGATATGATTTTTAATTAACACACAATTGTTTTTTTTTCTTTTTCACTTATTTAATGAAAATCATGCAATATGCAATGCAATATAAATAAATGATCTAATTCTAATGACAGGCAATTTCTAATTGAATGGACCTAGCAACAATCACTAAATGACATGCATTTGATGAGTCTAATTCTATATGACATGCACGTGAATCTATCCTAGAAAATGAAACTAATTTATTCTAAGGCATTTTTGTATTTTTTTTTATGAAATTCGAGATTAAAAAAATGTGAAAATTATCTAGCTAGATTAAGATTATATCCCACTTATATTGAGGATTAAGTCAGGCTAAACCTTAATTTAACCAAGATATTATCTTAACTTGGCAATTTCTAACTTAAGATGTAGTCTATTTAAAAAGATTAATCTAAACGCCTTAATTCTACATGACATATGCATGATGGTTTTTTGTTGTTTTTTTTAATTAATTTCGAAATTTAAAATTGCCACATAATTAAACAGGCAACTTAAATTAAACAAAAAAATGCACTTTTTGGATTTTTTTTTATTTTTAAAAATTCAAAATAAAATCTCTATTCTAAATATGCAAAATAACAATAAATATTCTAAAACAAACCTAATCCTAACTCAAATATTTTTTGGATTTTTCCTTTCACAAAAAGAAAATTGATTCAACCAACATGATGGCAAATTAGATAAGATAGGATTGATATCCACAAATTGGCGAACCATATCTCGCGCATGAGATCGGGTCGACCAATTTTTAAATAAATCGTGAATCGAAACTCAGGCGGAAGATTGGATTGGCGATTTTTCAAATGATTGTGATTGCGAGTTGGATTTTGGGCGCGGAAATTGGACTGTCAATCCCAAATTTCAAAGCAATTTCATGTCAAGCAATCTCAATCTTACATTAAGGAATAATTATACTAAAAAAACAAAGTAAATAAATGAACATAACATAAAAAATAGAATAAAGTAAATAAAAAAGAAAAACTACCTAATTGATTTTCCTTTTTTTTTTTTGGCTTCCCAAGCAAATCTTGTGCTCGGGTAATAGCAAGAGTAACGAGTCGAGGTACGGCGGGGGTGTCGCGGTCGGATCTCCGGCGAAGGTCCGATGAGGGGGATCGGCAGCGAGCAAATTGGCGGCAGCAATAGTTCACAGGTGGCGCCGCGGGTTAGCCGGAATTGTACGGTTGGAGCAGAACAGCGGCTCGAAGATAAGCAAAGCCCAATCCAGCAACAGATCGGCGCTACCGGGTGGTCACGGACTCGGGGTGGCTCGGTAAGCGTCACGGGCAAGACCAGCGGAATGTCGGTGGAGCGAGAGAGGGCTCGTGGGTTCGGCAAAGGCATGGGGTCGCTAGGCTAAACGGAGGAATTGGGTCATGGTGTGGCACCAGGAGAGGTGGAGTGGTAGAGTCGTAGTGGGCTTTGGCTCCGGGCAGCGTCGGCGTGGCGAGATCGAATGGAGGTGGCGACAACGCTCGGGTGCGAGCGTGGCGGGGGTTAGCACAGGTATGGTGGCAACGCGAGGGCTATGCAGGCGGCGGTAGGCGCAACCGGATCTCGAAGTAGTGCGGTTTGGTGATGTCGACGCAACATGGGTCGTCGAGCAAGGGGCTGTCTGTCAGGGCTTCGGTGTTGAACTCGGGGACGGAGATCGGCTGAGGCGCGGTGGGCTTCGTCGGGCTGGTGGAGCGGATTGGCGAGGGAGACACCAACGTTCAGAATTGCACGAGGAAATGAACGAAGCTCCTTATCCTTTTCTTTTCTTCTTCTTTTTTCTTCTTTGCTCCCTCTCGTCACTTCCCCTTGCTGTCTCACCGTTGCTACTTTTTCCCTTTGTCGACCAAAAACAAACCCTACGAAAAGCCCCTCTCTCGTGTTTTTCTCTTTGAATTTTTCCCCCTCAATGTGGCCAAATGTCTCAATTGCGTGGCCTTCCCTGAAACCCTACACAAACAACTTATTTATAGGGTGAGGATTATGGTTTTAATTTTTTCCAATTTCATATCCACAAAGATTCTTTTTCAAAACGCAATATTTGCTTTTCACATATGCTCTATCCAAAAAATTCATTATATCCTAGAAAAATTTCAAATTCATATTTTTCACGAGATTTTTTATTATAAAAAAGGGCCTGAGCCAATTTGCTTGCTTTATGGGCTTAGTTCGATCTGTCAATTTAAAGCTCAGAACCACTAATTCAAACCCATCTGCCACCGGTCTAATAAATGCAAAAAATGCAAATGCACCTAAATCTATATGCCATGCAATTAATTAATTAACTAATTTTTTTTAGGGGTTCAAATTAATCCCTAATTTTTTAATGCGATAGATGAATAAACGGGTTGCCAAAATTTAGGTGTCAACACATATTCTTACATGTTGATCTTCCTATTGTTGGAGAAATCTTTCCAGAATATTTTGAAGCTGACAAAACGTTTCTATCAGTCTAGTCTGGATATTTGCGGACCGTCTATTTAAAGTCTGAAGACTTTTTGATCACCAGACTCAGCACTCAAGACTCAAGACTCAAGACTCAAGACTATTCTCATTGACAGTTTTTCTAATCCGTGTGACGAAGGCAATCCGAGCCGAAGTATTTGGTCGAGGATTTAGTCCCATCCTCCGGAGAAGATCTCTTGGCTGGATAAAAATAACGGATTCTTTTATACGTAATCTAGATTGTTTGAAGATCCGATGGTCGACGAAATATTCTTGGAATGTTCTATTCTTGGAAACTAAGATCCTGATTGTATGGGTGAACATGATTGATGGGTTATCGTCAGGTTCCTTTAATAGCTCGAATGATCTTTTTAATTGATTCCGTCCAACAGGTAGATTGGAGGAATTCCTTTGGTAAGTGCCAACGGGTATGATGGCATAAATGAGTATAAAAGGAAGACGTTCTAGTTACTTTAGAATATGATTGATAGAGAAATTTCAGAGTCTGAAGCACCTCGATTATTAGTCGATACATTCTAAGCGAAATTGTATACACAGAGAGTGTTTATACTTAGTGAGACCTTGAGCGAGTGTGGTAGATCATCTACACCGAGAAATCAAGGAAGATCAATGCTGTAACATCTCTTTGTTCATAGTGGAATCCAGCTAATAGGCTGTCAGTGCAGAAGAGTGGACGTAGGCTTAAAATAAGCCAAACCACTATAATCCGCGTGTTTAATTTTCTCTTTAATTCTCTCAGTCTTACTTTGATTATTGTTTATCTCAAATCTATAAACTGTCTAGTATTGTGGAATTATCGAGAAAAATATTTTATATACCTATTCACCCCCTTTAGGTACTTATACTAGCTATATCAATTGGTATCAGAGCTCGTGTACTTACTTTATTTGAAGTGTTTTACTTCAGAGTAAAAGATCCATGGCTAGTATGCTAGCACCGAGGCTGATGGAAGGGCAAAGCAATACCAGACCACCCTACTTTGATGGAAATGATTACAACATCTGGAAGAACAAGATAAAAGCTTTCCTACGATCAAAAGATCCTCTGGAATGGGACGTTGTAGAAAAAGGAATTACTCCTACAGCTGCATCAGTCTCTAAAAGAGGGAAAGAAATTGTTGAGACCAGCGGAATGACTCAGGAAGAGATAAACAAGAGACAAGCACACGATGCAAAAGCAATTTACTCTTTATATTGTGCTTTGTCACCAACTGAATATAACAGAATATCTTCTTATGTTACAGCAAAAGAAGTTTGGGACAGATTACATATCACCTACGAAGGAACAGATCAAGTGAAGGAAACCAGAATTAACATTCTCCTCGGTCAATATGAAGCCTTCAAAATGAAACGAAGAGGATCTATAACTGACATGTTTAGCCGTTTTACAGATATTGTCAATGGTCTTGAGAATCAATGACAGAAAATTTCTGATCCTATGAAGGTAAACAAGCTACTGCGTGGACTCTCCAAGGATTGGAATCACATAAAGACTTCAATAAGAGAGACGCAAAGAATTATGCCACTATCTGTCGACGAGCTGATTGGAACTCTTCAGTCTTATGAAGTGGAACGAATTAATGAAGACGAAGATCCAAGAGGTAAGAAATCCATTGTATTAAAATCAAATGATGATTCTGATGATAAAGATTTTGAAGATGATATGGACGATGAGGAGCTTGCTCTCATGATAAGAAGATTCAGAAAACTGAATAGAAAAGGAAGAAGGTTCAACTCAAAGAAACAAAGTTTCCAAAGACAGAGACCAAGTCAAGTTGATGATGAGGAACTAAACGAGAGATGTAGTTTGCTTCGAATGTAAGAAAATGGGACACATCAGACCCAACTGTCCTCTTCTGAAGAAGAAAAGAGGAAAAGCTGAAAAGTTTCGAAAAGCTCTCAAAGCCGAAACCTGGAGTGATACGGAGTGTGAAGAAAGTGATAATGAATATGCCAACCTATGTCTGATGGCACATTCAGACTCAGACTCAGACAGTGAATTTGAGGTAAGTGATTTTAAAATTCCTGTCAAAGTCTTTAAATACATTGATGAACTGTGTTTTAGTCTTAAGACTTCTCTCAAAAGAATTTCCGAACTTAAAAAGGAAAACTCAACTCTAAAACAAAAGGAAAACATTTTAGAAGAAAGAGTTAAAAGTTTAGATTTGAATGTTTCTACTCTTAAAGAAAAAGAAGATAATCTTTTGAAAGAAAATGCTTTTTTAAAAACTGACTTATCAAATATTTCAAAGAAATTTTCGATAGGGTCCGAAAAACTTGAAAAAGTTCTTCAGTTCAAAGACCTTACTTCAATAAGTCCGGTCTAGGCATGACAGCAGAAACAATTCTCTTGATTGATTTTCCTAAAGTAAAAGAAAGAATTAAGAAAAGACCCTCGAGAGAGGCTTACAAAAATCATTTCAAGAAAGTTTTTGTAAAGTCTGTAGGTCAAAATGCCCTCAGGTGTTCAAAGTGCAACAGTCCGGATCACTTTGAAAAAGAGTGTCTTATGGTTTGGAAACATGTTAAGAAAGTATGGGCTAATACTATTTATCTTACTAACACCAAAGGACCCAAGAAAATTTGTGTACCAAAGAAAGCTTGAGACTCTTTTAAATGCAGGTCTCCGTCAAGAAAAATGTAAAGTGGTATCTTGACAGTGGATGCTCAAGACACATGACAGGAGACTCAAATTGCTTCATAAAACTTGTTCAAGTAAATGGTGGAAAAGTTTTCTTTGGAGAAAACAGCAAAGGAAGTATTGTGGGATTTGGAACTGTGAAAAGTTTCCTTTGGAGAAAAATATTTTATATACCTATTCACCCCCCTTTAGGTACTTATACTAGCTATATCACCTGTAACTTTTCCGTGTAGAATACACGGAGTTTACACCATCGCCTATTTCTCATGTTTTCTAACTTTCTACCAAAGCAAGGTTTTTCTAACTTGGCGCACATCCGGGTACACCCTTTGCAACTTGGCGCTCACCCGTTGACACTTTTGCAGTTCATGCCGTAGTTAGTTTTCGTTTTCAGTTGGCATTTCACTCCCCATCTCCACCTCCATTCAAGATTGTTCATCATATGGTACTTTTCTAGCAATGGCGGATACTTTGATCAGACAATTCGTTCACTCCCCATCGGTTTAGTCTTTTCCTCCACTCTCGGTAAGGTCCCGACGCTCACATCCTATGTTGGCATGGGACCGTCCATCTCCTCTAGTTCTCGTGTAAGGCCCTACTTAGACGCGATTGGGATTGTAAAACCGACACCATCAATCCGAAAACTAATTCCGATTCAAGCTCCGCTCAGCAAGCTTCCAAACAGCTTTCGTTATAGATTCCGTGGCCTATAGTTGAAGATTCATAGAGTTCACGGTTATTGTTCCCTGCAAAATTTAAATTATCATACAACAATGATTTATTAAAGACTCCGCGTCTCCGCCGCCCAGGCGTCAACCTAGTTTGCTTACTGATATAGCTAGTATAAATACCTAGAGGGGAGTGAATAGGTATATAAAATATTTTTCTCGATAATTCCACAATACTAGACAGTTTATAGATTTGAGACAAACAATAATCAAAGTAAGACTAAGAGAAGGAAAGAGAAAATTAAACACGCGGATTATAGTGGTTCAGCTTATTTCAAGCCTACGTCCATTCTTCTGCACTGACAGTCTATTGGCTGGATTCCACTATGAACAAAGAGATGTTATAGTGTTGATCTTCCTTGATTTCTCGGTGTAGATGATCTACCACACTCGCTCAAGGTCTCACTAAGTATAAACACTCTCTGTGTATACAATTTCGCTTAGAATGTATCGATTAATAATTGAGGTGCTTCAGACTCTAGAATTTCTCTATCGATCATATTCTAAAGTAACTAGAACATCTTCCTTTTATACTCCTTTATGCCATCATACCCGTTGGCACTTACCAAAGGAATTCCTCCAATCTACCCGTTGGACGGAATTAATTAAGAAGATCATTCGAGCTATTAAAGGAACCTGACGATAGCCCATCAATCCTATTCGCCCATACAATTAGGATCTTGGTTTCCAAGAATAGAACATTCCAAGAATATTTCGTCGACCATCGGATTTTCAAACGATCTAGATTACGTATAAAAGAATCCGTTATTTTTATCCAGCCAAGAGATCTTCTCCAGAGGATGGGACTAAATCCTCGACCAAATACTTCGGCTCTGGATTGCCTTCGTCACTAGATTAGAAAAACTGTCAATGAGAATAGTCTTGAGTCTTGAGTCTTGAGTCTTGAGTCTGCCGAGCGGTGATCGAAAGTCTTCAGACTTTAAACAGACGGTCTGCAAATATCCATGCTAGACTGATAGAAACGTTTTGTTAGCTTCAAAATATTCTGGAAAGATTTCTCCAACAATCTCCCCCTTTTTGATGGTGACAAAACTTTCATGTAGATTTGAACAACTTTGACCTGCAAAAACATTTCTCAAGCAATATGGCTATCTCATAAAGATTAATAAAACAACCAGACTCTGCATCCACAGAAAATTGGTTAGTTTTTCATGAGTAATACCATACGACAACACTTGATATAAATGCAAACAGTCAAGCATTGAAATCTACACACAAGTCAGTCAAATTCAATTTCACACCCAAGTTCACTCAAGTCATACTCAAAAACAAACATTCAAACACTCAAAAGAAATTTAAAGTCAAAGTTTAGAGAGTTCGTTCAAATTTGCAATTCTCCCCCTTTTTGTCATCATTAAAAAAAGGTGAGAAAAGAGTTAGGTCTGCTTGGGAATGCGCACGATCTGGAAATCTCCCATCGACTGAACTATGCCTTCTAGCCTCTTCAAGTCTTCCCTTAGTTGAGCTACCTCCTCTCCTTTGGCATTGGCTTGAATTTGCAGAGTGAGGTCTTTCATTTTGTCCTCCAGGGTAACCGAAGATGCTTGTCCAGCATTCTTCATGACTTGAATTCATAGTCCAGAGCATAGGTTTGGCCTCGCATTTCCGGAAGAACATCAAGAATACGACGAAAATCTGCTGAATTGTCCGTCTGTGTACTTGCATGTGCTTACTCTGATGGAGTGAATGCAGTCGATGGAGCTTCTATATAATCTTGCAGATTTGGAGTTGACGTATCATGCCCTTCTTCTGGCATTTGAGAAGCCTGAAACTCTTCTGGATCTGCTGGTTATTGTCTTAGACCTTCACTATTGGCAGCATGAGGTGTGGACCTTCCTTGCTTGCCATCTCCCCCTGTCTCTAGGACCTCAAATGGGGAAGAGTGATGATCATGCTCTTCTGCATCTTGATTCCCCTTCTCTCCAGCTTCAGCTGCAGACTTTTCTTTCTCTTCTTCTCCTTCTTCTTCAGCTTCTTTCTCCTTCTCTCGCTGCTCTTCTTCTTCTCTGTTCTTGGCTTGCTCCTCTTCTTCTCTTTGTTTCTTCTGATGTTCCGTCGATTCAGGTACAGAACGTCTGGTCCTTATCAATGTAGAGATAGTGAGATCTTCCTCTTCATCTTCATCCTCCAAGATGAGAGTTCTCTTCTTTTTGGATGGGGCACCAATGGCCTCTTTCCCTTTTCTCTTTGAAGCAGAAGGTACTGGAGTCTTCACTCGAATTTTCATTGCTTTAAAAAGCTCTTTCAGATGCATCTTTGGTCAGCATTTTCAAACCTACCACCATTTTATCACATGGTCAAACACAAAGAGTATGTGGCAGTTCAATATTCAAGTGTCTGAAGATCTTGGTCACCAGACTTGGGCAAGGCAATTGGCCCTTGTCCTTCGACATTGCTCTGTACATGTGAAAGAGAATGATGTGAGAGAGAGAGAACTTCTTCCCTGAGTTGATTGCATACATCAATTTTGCCTCGGAATTAGACACGTCAATTTTGGATGTAGACTTCAGCCTGATACAGTTGATCACAATTTTGTGAAGCAAGATATTGATGGCTCGCATCCTTGAATAAATAATTCTTCCCTCTGTATCCTTATCTTTGACAAGCTCCAATGAAGCACGAGCAATTGAGACTTTGATCGGTTGATAGCATCCTCGTTCAACGCCAATTATGTCAGCCAACATGTCCACATCTATCACATAGTCCTGGTCTCGAACACTGAATGATATTCTATTCGCATCTAAAAAGCTAAGATTCGAATAGAAGTATGATGTTAATTGCGCATAACCATCTGTGGTATCGGTGCAAAATTGCTCAAGTTGAAGCAGATTGAACTTCTCCATTAAGTTCACATTAATGGCATCCAAGAAATCGAAATCAACACTCCTAGGGTTTATCACCCCTCATTTTAACAGTCTGAAGAACAGATTCTCCTATTCCTTCGATTTAAACAACTCCATTCTTTTTCCCTTCACCTTCGCAGCAATACCCATTCTAGGTTGAAATTCACTGAACATTTCATCATCATCTTTCCCGTCAGTCGGATTCTGTGCCGATACACGAGGGCAACTTGGAATATTCGCAAGTGCTTTCTCAGCCATTTCCTTTGGAAGCAATTCCCAAATCCTCCATTCGTCGCAAAAATATATATTCATTCCCATAATTCTTATCCTTAAGGAAATCATCTACGTAGTTCAGCGGAGTTCCAGTGCTTTTCAACGCACAGTAAAGCTTGTAAATAAAAGAGGGTTTTTGGACTTTTACAGGATCTGCATCCTCAATTATTTCTTCCTCTGGTTGTTGACCCGCACCTTGTGGGGTAGATGTTGAGTGACGTTGTGGAGAGTGAATCAGGCTCTGCTGCTGACTCGATAAATCTTTTTCTTTGGTTAGATCGAAATGGGTAGGCCCCTCCCTCATTCTCTGTGGTCCCCTATTCGCGATTCTTGAAGACTTCCTTGAAGAAGACATCCTTCCTTGTCATTGAAAGATTCCTTTACTCGCTTTCCCAAGAAAAGATGACAACTTTCTTGAAGATGAACACGAAGTAGAGATAGGATTGGGAGGAGAATGCCTTTTAGGGTTTTGAAGATTAGGTGAAAAAGAAAACTGTATATATTTAACTCAGTTTAAAAAGAAAAGATCAATCGGCACAAGGAAAGTGAACAGACACCTCTTTTTAAAATCATTAACTACCAAATAGAAGTTAATCCTTTTAAAAAGACAAGATTTCGTTTTTCACGGAAATTATAAATTAACTAAACGAAAGATTGTACCTTTTCGAGTTTAGATATAATAGCAACTTACAGTCTATAGCCATAAATGTCTGAGTCTGAGGGTTTAGAGTCTGAGGGTTGGAGAGTCTCTAGACTTTAACTTCCTCGAGCTTCAAAATGTTGAGTCTGGAACAGATAAAATCGAATTGATTTTTTTCCAAAGGCTTTGTGAATATATCCGCTAATTGACTCTTTGAATCAACAAATTGAATCGAGATTTCTCCATTTTGAACATGATCCCTAATGAAATGATGTCGAATCTCTATATGCTTTGCTCTTTGAATGAATGATTGGATTTTTAGTGAGATTGATTGCGTTGGTGTTGTCACATCTGATTTTTGTGCATAAGTCTTCAATTTCAAAGTCTTGTAGCTATTGTTTTATCCATAGAATTTGCGAACAGCAACTTCCAAAAGCTACATACTCTGCTTCTATTGTTGAGAGAGCCACAGTGCTTTGTTTCCTTGAAAACCAAGACACTGTCCTACTTCCAAGCAAGCGGCAAGTTCCCCGAGGTACTCTTTCTATCAACTCAAACCAGCCAGATCTGCGTCTCGAATATCCAGAAGATTAAAGTCTCCCTTCTTAGGATACCAAAGACCGATGCTTGAAGATGAAGCAACGTATTTAATAATACGTTTTGCAGTATTGAGATGAGATTCTCTAAGATCTAATTGAAACCTAGCACAGATGCAAACACTCAACAAAATGTCAGGTCTAGAAGCAGTAAGATAAAGAAGTGAACCAATGATGCTCATGTACAGCTTTTGATCAACTTTCTTCCCTTCTTCATCTTTGTCTATCTTCAAAGAACTTGACATTGGTATATCAGTCTTTTTGCAATTTTCCAATCTAAACCTTTTGACAAGATCATTAGCATATTTTTCTTGGTAAATGAAAGTTCATTCCTTCAATTGCTTTACTTGAAGACCAAGAAAGAATGTTAATTCTCTCATCATACTCATTTCAAACTCATCCTGCATAGACTTAAAAAATTTCTTGCATAAACTTTCATTAGAGGATCCAAAAATAATATCATCCACATATATTTGAACAAGTAAAAAGCTTTTGTTTTCATTTTTGATAAATAAAGAAGTATCTACTTTACCTTTGACAAAACCATTCTGTATTAAGAACTTATCTAGTCTGTCGTACCAAACTCGAGGTGCTTGCTTTAAACCATACAAGGCCTTTTTCAGTCGAAGACCGAGTCCGGCTTTTTGGGTCTTCAAACCCAGGTGGTTGTTCCACATAAACTTCCTCATGGATAAATCCATTTAGGAATGCACTTTTGACGTCCATTTGGAATAACCTGAAATTTTTATAACAAGCAAACGCAAGTAATAGTCGAATAGCTTCTAACCTTGCTACTGGAGCGTAAGTCTCATCATAGTCTATTCCTTCTTTTTGCATATATCCTTCGGCCACGAGTCTTGCTTTATTTCGTACGACTTTTCCTTTTTCATTCATCTTGTTTCTGAACACCCATTTGGCTCCAATAACAGTTTTACCTTTTGGTTTAGATGTCAATTCCCAGACATCATTAATGTTGAATTGTTTGAGCTCTTCTTGCATAGCTTCAATCCAGCTTTCATCAAATAAAGCTTCTTATATGCTCTTTGGTTCAATTTCAAAAATGAGAGCCACAGCACTAGACTCTTCACGTCTTTTGGATATAGTGCGAATTCCTTCATTAATTTCGCCGATAATGAGATCTTTGGGATGATTTGGACTTATGCTTCCGATTCTTGGTTGATTTGTCTGGATGATGATTTCTTTCTTTATTTGAATCTTCATGAACAGCTTGATGCTGGTCTTCCGGAGTCTAAGATGCTTCTTGAGTTGTAAGCTTTAGAAGGTCTGGAGCAGGTTCAGACTCTTTATAATGAGTCTGACTAGATTCATCTTGCGTAGAGTCTTGAAATTTGACATTCATTGAATCCTTCACAGACTGGCTCTTCTTGTTATAGACTCTGTAGACTTTGCTTGATGTAGAATATCCAAGGAATATGCCTTCATCTAATCTTTCTTCAAACTTACCAACTCGATCTGTTGCATTTTTCAATATAAAGCATTTGCAACCGAACACATGAAAGTATGAAACAATGGACTTCTTACCTTTGAATAACTCATAAGGGGTTTTCTCTAGAATAGGTCTTAGGAAGACTCTATTGATGATATAGCACGCTGTTGAAACAGCTTTAGCCCAAAATCGTGAAGAAATTTTACTTTCAATTAAAAGAGTTCTAGCCATTTCTTGAAGAGATCTATTCTTTCTTTCCACAATTCCATTTTACTGAGGAGTATATGGAGAGGAGAACACATGCTTAAAGCCAGATTCATCACAAAATTTTGTAAAATCTTGATTTTCAAATTCACCTCCATGATCTGTTCTTATACTTGAGATAACACATCATTTTTCATTTTGAACCTTTTTAGCAAATTTTTCAAAATATGAGAAGGTTTCAGACTTACTTGCAAGGAAATATACCCAAGTAAAGCAGGAGAAATCATCCACAATTACTAGGCAATATTTCTTACCTCCAATGCTCTCGGTTTTGGTTGGTCCGAAGAGATCCATATGCAGTAACTGTAGTACATGATTAGTAGAGACATGATTTATTGGCTTAAATGAATTTCTTACCTGCTTTCCTAGAATACATGGTGTGCATGGATCGGACTTTTGGAATAGTAATTTGGGTAGACCTCGAACAAGCTGCTTTGATGAGACTTTGGCTAATTGCTTCATGTTGACATGACCAAGCTTTCTGTGCCATAAGTTTGCTTCGTCTTGGATTGAGATTAGGCATTGCGATTCATTTGGTTTCACATCCAGAAGATAGATATTTCCATGTCTTCGACCCATGAAAGACTCGAGTAGAGTCTCTACTAGTTCCGAACATGTTCCTTCTTGAAAGAAATCTTAAAACCAGTGTCACACAATAGACTAATGCTGAGAAGATTGTAATTGAGTCTTTCCACTAGGGAAACATTAGTTATTGTGAGATTTCTAATTTTCACAGTTCCAAATCCCACAATACTTCCTTTGCTGTTTCCTCCAAAGGAAACTTTTCCACCATTTACTTGAACAAGTTTTATGAAGTAATTTGAGTCTCCTGTCATGTGTCTTGAGCATCCGCTGTCAAGATACCACTTTACATTTTTCTTGACGGAGACTTGCATTTAAAAGAGAGTCTCAAGCTTTCTTTGGTACCCAAATTTTCTTGGGTGCTTTGGTGTTAGTAAGATAAACAGTATTAGCCCATACTTTCTTAACAGGTTTCCAAACCATAGGACATTCTTTTTCAAAGTGATCCGGACTGTTGCACTTTGAACATCTGAGGGCATTTCGACCTACAGACTTTACAAAAACTTTCTTGAAATGATTTTTGTAAGCCTCTCTCGAGGGTCTTTTCTTAATTCTTTCTTTTACTTTAAGAAAATCAACCAAGGGAATTGTTTTTGCTGTCATGCCTAGACCAAACTTATTGAAGTAAGGTTTTTGAACTGAAAGAACTTTTTCAAATTTTTCGGACCCTATCGAAAATTTCTTTGAAATATTTGATAAGGCAGTTTTAAAAAAAACATTTTCTTTCAAAAGATTATCTTCTTTTTTTTAAGAGTAGAAACATTCAAGTCTAAACTTTTAACTCTTTCTTCTAAAATGTTTTCCTTTTGTTTTAAAGCTGAGTTTTCTTTTTAAGTTCGGAAATTCTTTTGAGAGAAGTCTTAAGACTAAAACACAGTTCATCAATGTATTTAGAGACTTTGACAGGAATTTTAAAATCACTTACCTCAAATTCACTGTTTGAGTCTGATTCAAAATCTGAGTCTGAGTCTGAATGTGCCATCAGACATAGGTTGGCATATTCATTATCACTTTCTTCACACTCTGTATCACTCCAAGTTTCGGCTTTGAGAGTTTTTCGAAATTTTTCAGTTTTTCCTCTTTTCTTCTTCAGAAGAGGACAGTTGGGTCTAATGTATCACTTTTTCTTACATTCGAAGAAAACTACATCTCTGTTTGGTTCCTCATCATCAATAGACTTGATTTGCTGTCTTTAGAAACTTTGTTTCTTTGAGTTGAACCTTCTTCATTTTCTATTCAGTTTTCTGAATCTTCTTATCATGAGAGCAAACTCCTCATTGTCCATATCATCTTCAGAATCTGTATCATTAGAATCGTCATTTAATTTTAATGCAATGGATTTCTTACCTCACTGGATCTTCGTCTTCATTAATTCGTTCCACTTCATAAGACTGAAGAGTTCCAATCACCTCGTCAACAGATAGTAGCATAATTCTTTGCATCTCTCTTATTGAAGTCTTTATGTGATTCCAATCCTTGGAGAGTTCACGCAGTAGCTTGTTTACCTTCATAGGATTAGAAATTTTCTATCATTGATTCTCAAGACCATTGACAATATCTGTAAAATGGCTAAACATGTCAGTTATAGATTCTCTTGGTTTCATTTTGAAAGCTTCATATTGACCGAGGAGAATGTTAATTCTGGTTTCCTTCACTTGATATGTTCCTTTATAGGTGATATGTAATCTATCCCAAACTTCTTTTGCTGTAATACAAGAAGATATTCTGTTATATTCAGTTGGTGACAAAGCATAATATAAAGAGTAAATTGCTTTTGCATCGAGTGCTTGTCTCTTGTTTATCTCTTCCTAAGTCATTCCGCTGGTCTTAACAATTTCTTTCCCTCTTTCAAAGACGGATGCAGTTGTAGGAGTAATTCATTTTTCTACAACATCCTATTCTAGAGGATCTTTTGATCGTAGGAAAGCTTTCATCTTGTTCTTCCAAATGTTATAATCCTTTCCATCAAAGTAGGGTGGTTTGGTATTATTTTGCCCTTCCATCAGCCCTGGTGCTAGCATACTAGCCATGGATCTTTTACTCTGAAGTAAAACACTTCAAATAAAGTGAGTACACGAGCTCTGATACCAATTGATATAGCTAGTATAAGTACCTAGAGGGGGGTGAATAGGTATATAAAATATTTTTCTCGATAATTCCACAATACTAGATAGTTTATAGATTTGAGACAAACAATAATCAAAGTAAGACTAAGAGAAGGAAAGAGAAAATTAAACACGCGGATTATAGTGGTTCGGCTTATTTCAAGCCTACGTCCACTCTTCTACACTGACAACCTATTGTCTGGATTCCACTATGAACAAAGAGATGTTACAGCTTTGATCTTCCTTGATTTCTCGATGTAGATGATCTACCATACTCCTTCAAGGTCTCACTAAGTATAAACACTCTCTGTGTATACAATTTCGCTTAGAATGTATCGACTAATAATCGAGGTGTTTCAGACTCTGGAATTTTTCTATCGATCATATTCTAAAGTAACTAGAACGTCTTCCTTTTATACTCCTTTATACCATCATACTCGCTGGCACTTACCCAAGGAATTCCTCTAATATAACCGTTGGACGGAATCAATTAAGAAGATCATTCGAGCTATTAAATGAACCTGACGATAGCCCATCAATCATGTTCGCCCATACAATCAGGATCTTGGTTTCCAAGAATAGAACATTCCAAGAATATTTCATCGACTATCGGATCTTCAAACGATCTAGATTACGTATAAAAGAATCCGTTATTTTTATCCAGCCAAGAGATCTTCTCCAGAGGATGGGACTAAATCCTCGACCAAATACTTCGGCTCTGGATTGCCTTCGTCATTGGATTAGAAAAACTGTCAATGAGAATAATCTTGAGTCTTGAGTCTTGAGTGCTGAGTCTGGTGATCAGAAAGTCTTCAGACTTTAAACAGACGGTCTGCAAATATCCAGACTAGACTAATAGAAACGTTTTGTTAGCTTCAAAATATTCTGGAAAGATTTCTCCAACACCTACCCCTCCAGTAAATTTCATGTGCTTCGACTAATCTTCTTCCTTTTTCTATTCCCTAATCTTTTTCGTCTTATAGTGAAAGTGAAGTCTGCTATCATGGCGACGAAATTGCCTCGCAAAGCATGTGAATAGAAGTGTGGGGATAAAAAAAAAAAAAAAACATGCGGACCAAATTTGTCCCAATTGTTGATCAGATATCTTCAAAATGGGCTCACTTAATTAATTGTTGAGATGATATCAATCCATATGATCTATGCAATAGCTTTTTGAAAGTGTGGGGAAGCTATTTCTTGTTGTTTTCAGCTCTCTCGAGAAGTTATTTGTTGAGATAACATCTGTTAAATTATGTTTCGAATTTGAGTTTGTGTAAGAAACCCAAACCAATTGTAAGATATAAAGCGGTCCGTATTAGATAAGGCATAAAGCAAAGTCAAAGTTGGATTTCGATTTGATGCTGCCTTCTTCGTATCATAATCTAGGATTACGAATTGTTTTGCTCGTTGGATATTTAAATCAAGATTCGGCGTCAACAAGATAATCTCCAAGTTTGATCATAAAGTGAATTAAATTAAGAAAGTTTGTTGTCGATTGCAATTTTGGGGCATGAGGGTTTGATAGTGAAAAGATCCCTACCATTCGACATAAGATTGGTGGTGTATCTAAACTAGAGGTCCGATACTTATGAGGTTGGAACTAAAGAACATATGAATCAAGATTACTCAGCCATGCTACGAGCAAATGAGACATTTGTAATGAAGAACGTCAAAACCAATACTACAAGAACATCAAAAGTTTGTGGTCTGGATTTGAAGAACATCGGATCAAACTTTTTGAGCATAGTACAAGGGTAATGTGATTGGCTTCCTTTCCAATTCTAGACGCTTCTTATTAAAATACACAAACAATGTTTTGGAGACACATTGTGTTCTTTTATTTGAAGAGTGGTCGTACAGCACAAGAGGTTCTTGAGTTAGTCATGCAAAAAGAGGTGACTTTGTGTTAGAGTTTACATCCAAATTGGGTGCTTTAAATACACTTGCATTTGGATGTAATTTAAAGGTATAAAATACTCGAACATGTGAACAATTGTAAGTTTGATTATATAATTATAGTAGATTAGTTGATGTTGGCTCTCTTCTTGAATTAGTTACCAATATTCTAATGGAATCGTGTAAAAAAATTTGTCCTTTTATTGTTCCTCGTTCATTATTCACGTTTTATTTTTCAAAGTGTGGGAATTAAAAGGGCTAGGGAAGCTATTTGATTTTTTTTTTTAACTCTTTTGAGAAGTTTTTCATTGACATGATATTGATCCATATAGTCTATGTAACAACATTTTTGGCATGTGGTGGTCGAAAGGGCTAAAGAAGCTATTCATTACCTTTTTCAATTTTCTTGAGAGGCCATTATATAGATTCGATTGATGTCAACCAACACCATCATAACTATTGAATGTGTAAGTGCTCCACAATTTAAATGGCTCTTTTGATATTAGTTTACATAAACCGATTTTATAAAATATCGTAGATGTAAAATGGGCTTGGCTCACTTTTTTTAATTTAGAAAAAGTTAATTTGTATTACTTGAAGGTTTTTCGTTGTATTAATTAAAATTTGTAAGGTGGATGATGGGAATATGAGGCTGGGTTTGCGTGGAAAGATGGAACGGCGGCTGCGAACTTGGGCGGTGATCAATAGAGTTATGTTACGTTATCTTTGACTGTATGCTGCCCAATAACGTAATGATTAGAGAGAGACGTTGGGTGGGTGGGGGAGGAGATAAACCACGTTCACGCTTGATAGTGACACGTGATGCGCTTCGAGTTGACCACTAATTCTCCAAGAGCTTGCCGTTTGACTAGTCAGCGAACGAAATTGTTCGGATATCAGGGTATGGCTTTCTTTTTTATTTTCACGAATTTAAAACTCGTACGATTTTTATATGATACACAGTTTATGCCTTTTTTTTAGTTAATATTATAAAGAACATTAAATTAATATATTTATGATAAATTTATCATAAATTAATTTTTTAATTAGCAAAAACTTCAAATTGGTATATTCATAATAAATTTACCATCTATAAGTTTATGTTAAATTTTATCATTCAAATTTCTGGGCTGGAGTACGCGTGATAAATAGTGAGTATATAATTGTTTGAGGTTTTATTGTCCATTTGTTATAAGTATACCAATTTGTGATTTTTTGTAGTGTTAATTCAATTAAATGGAAATTAACAGAGAGTTAATTTATTCCAAGTGTTCCCATTTGAAGTTTTTGGTGGTTAAATAATTAGTTTTTTTTATAAATTTGTCATAGATGTACTTGTTTATAAATTTTTTATAGTTAAAAAATTAATTTGAGATAAAATTATCACGGGGTGTATCAATTGAGAGCTTTTCACACTATTAACATTATGTTTTTATATAAGCCATCTTCATTACGGTTTATTGGAAATTTATAATTCAAAAAATTGACCGATCTAAAACATCGGGCTTTTCTTTCTGCAATACAGAAAAAAAGAGCTTTGTCACACGTACTTCATTCTTTCGTTATTTCTTTTTTTTTTTTTGTCAAACATTTTTTTCTTTATTTCACATTATATTTTTCGTCATCTTTTGCATTTGTCACTTCCTTGGCACTTATTTTTACGTGTACTCGAACGTCTGAAAATACCTCACACTAAAAATTGGTTACGGCATAGAAAATTATATGGCAAGGCACAGCATATTATCGACAAGTTCTTTTTATATTCGACTTGTGTCGTCAAACCATTGTAGAGAGCTTAATCCTACCCACCGGTAATTACCTAACTTGTTTTCCTCTTACCGTGCTGAGTGTGCAAACACCTTTAAGCGAACCATTTACACTGTTGGATCATGGGGATCCCATCTTACTGCCTTAAGCATGAGAGAGAGAGAGAGAGAGAGAGAGAGAGAGAGAGAGAGAGAGAGAGAGATTGAAACTAGTCATTTAAATAATAACTAATGAAAGCTAGTTCACTAATCAACATTCTTTTGAGGGGAAAGTTACTAAAAATAAAAATAAAAATCCAAAGCCTTGTAATTTTGTCAATTCAACCATAAATCTTTTAATAATGTCAATTGCATTTTAAATATTTTCAAGTTTTGCCAATTAAGTCTATTTAGTCAATTTTAATTAAAAATCACTAATGCGGATATTGGCCATTCTATTTGACATAACCGGCACTAATATAGTTATTTTTTATATTTTTTTTTGTTTTTCTCTTCTCTTTTTTATGCAGCTAAGCGAAGGTCCAGTGACCCTGGCTAGCCATAGTAAAAGAAAAAAAAAAAGAAGGAAAGATAAGTAAATAAAATTAATTTTTTTTTAAATTATCCACGTTAACATCGAACATATCATGAAAGATACCCGGCATCCATGTTAGTGATTTCCTGCCAGAATTAACCAAATGGACTCAATTCGCAAAAGATAAAAATGTTCATAATTCAACTAGCACTATTAAATTGTTCATGACTAGATTGGCAGATGAGCAATAGCTTCAAATATTATTATGATAATTCTTTTCAGTGCACATTGTATGTGTTTGCAGATGACCTTTTCTCTTGTGTGTGCTTATATCCCACCTTTTACATGGGCAAATCATGCAACCATGCAAGAGTAAGTACATTAGGAGTATCATTATTTTTGTACGACGTTCACTTAAATGCCATATCTTTTTTCGTTTACTTGAGTACTACAAATTTGAAACATTAATCACTTAAGTGCCATCGGTGAATTGCTTCACCAGAAAATCTAACATGGACGCCATCATCAGCACTAACATGGACAATTTATAAAAAAAAATTAAAAAATTCCACATTGAAATGGAAATATAATAAAAAAATTCTTGTAGGAAAATTTGTTAGGAATGGCATTTCAAATGATTAATTTTACTCCGATGTGGTACTTAAGTGAGCAAAAGAAATTATAATACTCAAGTGAGTTCTATATAAAAATTATGATACTTTTACTATCCTTATCCCAACATTTTTATTTATAAGTTAAAAGTTTGGGATGTAATTTAGACATGTAAAATACTTCAGTGTGTGAGCGATTATAAGTCTGACTAATCATAGTAGATTATTTGTTATTGGCTCTCTCTTGAAATAGATACTAATGTTTGAATCGAATCATGTAAAATTCTTGTGTCTTTTTATTGTTCCTCGTTTATCTTTGTTGTTCTTTTTTTCAAAGTGTGGGAATTGAAAGGGCTAGGGAAGCTATTTGATGTTTTTTTCAACTCTCTCTAGAAGTTATTCATTGAGATGATATGGTCTATGCATGACTTTTTCGGTGTGTGGCAATTGAAAGGGCTAAAGAAGAGATTCGTTAATTTTTTCAACTTTCTCGAGAGGCTGCTACATAGATTCAGTTTATGTAGATCAACACTATCATAATCATTGAATGTGTAAGCACCCATGGCTCTTTTGATATTTGTTTTACATAAACCGATTTTATAAAATATTGTAGAAGCTAAAATAGACTTGGCTTACATTTTTTTATTTAATTTAAAAAATTACTTTGTACTGATTTGTTGTTTTTCATGATATTAACCCAAGTTTATAAGGTAGATGATGGGAATGTGAGGCTGGTTTTTCTTGGAAAGATCGAACAATCGCTGCGACTTGGCCCATGATCGATTTCATAGAGATACATTACGTCATCTTTGACTATATATTGCTCTATAATGTAATGACACCGGTTCATAGTAACACGTGATGCGCTTCGCGTTGACTATTAATTCTCCTAGAGCTAGGCATTCGACCAGTCAATGAACGAAAATTGTTCGGATATAGGGTTATACGCGCTTTCTCCTTAATTTACGAGAATTTGAAACTCATACGATTTTTATATGGTACACGGCTTATGTCCGACTTTTTCTTTCTGTATAAATCATCTTCGTTACGGTTTACCGGAAATTTTAAATTTGAAGAATCGATCGATCTAGCTCATCATACTTTTCGTTTCTGCAATACAACAAAAAGAGCTTTGTCGATGTCTTCACCGTCGCCGCATGTACTTCATTTTTTCTTTATTTCACATTCCAATTTTCCTCGTCTTTTGCATTTGTCACTCTTGGCAACTCTTTTTGCGCGTAATCAATTGTCTGAAAATATCTCACTCTACAAATTGTTCACATCATGGAAAATTATAAGACAAGGGACAGCAGATTGGCGACAAGTTCTTGTTTTGTTCAACTTGAATTGTCGATTCATTATAGAGAGCTTAACCCGCCCACTGTTGATTACCTAACTTATTTTTCTCTTACCGCGTCGAGTGTTCACATATATTCGAGCAAGCGATGTACGCTGTTGGATTATGGGTATCCCATCATACTACCTTTAAGTATATGAGAGAGATTAAAACTAGTCATTAATTAATAACTAATGAAAGCTAGTTCACTAATTAACATTTTTTTGAGGGGAAAATTATTAAAAAAAATTAAATTTATTGTACTTTTTTCAATTCAGCTATCTAACATCCAGATTTTCGGAGATGTGTCTATTATAGGTTTTTGAAATGATGGTACTTGACCCGTGTATTAGCCAAGGCATTTTGTGTGCTGATTGGGATGAGATGTGGTTATGGTTCTCAGTTCCCAATGCCTAATGAATGTGTAAAATTAGACACAACTAGTGTCGTTTTCCCATAATTAGCCGCCCCCTCTCTTCCCTCTCTCCTCTTTTTCCTTCGCCACTTGGCAAAGTGGTCGTGCCAATTGCCCTTTTCCTCACGCCACTTGGCGCCACCCTGCCTCATGCAACCACTAGGGCTTCATGCAAGAAGCCTTGAAGGGGAATAACAGCCATGATTTTCTCTCTCCTCTCATTTCTCTCTCTCCGTCTTCCTCTGCCTCTCACGTCTCTCTCTCGCCGACCACTCTCTCTCCATCCCGACCCCTCATTGTTTCGTTTTCTTGACTTTCACTCACAAGATCGAGGGGATCACGCCTTTTGGAGTCGCGTCCAGCAAAAGCGAGGGATTAGACCTCGTGCTGCGGCAAAACTAGGTTTGGATAGGTCGTTGAGGCAAGCGAAATCCCGATTCTCTATGCTATGTTGATTTGCTTGTCATACGGATCAGTTAATTTGTCTTTGATGTGCTGTGATGTTTGGCTTGTGTTGTTCTACTTTGGTCTATGTGATTTTGGGTCAGATTTTGGTTGTTACCATGGGTCGGATGAGATTCTTATGTCATGCAATGTGCCGTGAGGTGTCGAGGAATCATTAGGATTATAACTTGATTGTCTTGAGCTGAACTGTGGTTTGCATGTCGCATTGATGATCTGGTTGAGGTTCGGTTTTGGCTCGATTGAGATTAATGGGGTGGTTTGTGGAGTCCGGTTGAGGTTCGGTGGCGCTGGGGTGGAGACAGTTTGATTGTGAGGTTTCTCGTGATGTGGTTGTCCGAGTTTGAGTCGTTCCAGTGGATGGGTCCTCATTGATGGTTTGGCTAGAGCTAGAAGAGTCGGGTCGTTGATCCCATGAATGGTTTGATTAGTTGGTCTCAAGCCTTTGACGGCATGATAGTTCCTATTAGTTTTAATTTGTGTCGAGTCTTCGAGGCATGTTTCTACTTGTGATAGTAGATGTCAAGTTCTTGGATGGATGATAGAAAAGGTCCCTATGAATAGGTGTCATGTTTTGGTTGTTCACGCTTAAGCCAAGATGATTGTGCAAGGATTCGCATGCCTAAGATGCTGTGTGATTGCGGCATCCGCATTTTGCCAACCTCAAAAAAACTGACGATACGTCGCAAATTGATGAAATTGTTATCGGCCTTTGTCATCGACACCGATTTTGGACCCCGTCGTATCATCGTCATCATCAGCACCGCATTTGACCACTGTTTCATTGCCACCCAACGAAGGACCGATTAGCCATGCCAATTTTCCCTTCTTCATGCGGCAATTGAAAACCACGTTTATAGGAGTCAACCAAAGAAGCCCATTTGACAAAAACCCACGTTGAATGGCTTCCCTCACGCTGCTCAAAGACTTTAGATTCGTTGGGCCATGCACACGTAATGGTGGTGGTCAATTGAGAGGGAAATGGTTGACCAAGAGAAAGCCAATGGTGGCCACGTTGCTCCTCCGTCGTCGACCAACAAATGAAGAATTGGAAAATTATAAAACAAAATGTTGTGGCCTTGTCCTTGCATGGGGAACGTAAGGTGGCGTGTGTCCAAGAGGAAGCTCGGCTGGTGGACACGCATGGTACACCTGCTCATCGTTGCCGCAGCCACCGAGGATCTACCTTTGTTGACTCATAAAGTCAACCAACGAAGGAAACAGAATGCTCGTGAATGTGAGCAAGAAAGAGAAAGAACCGAGCAGAAAAATTTAGAAAGAGAAAGAGAGAGTGAGTGCAGCGAGTGAGGGAAATTCTTGAGCGAGCAGCAAGCTCGTGAATGTGAGCAAGAAAGAGAAAGAACCGAGCAGAAAAATTTAGAAAGAGAAAGAGAGAGTGAGTGCAGCGAGTGAGGGAAATTCTTGAGCGAGCAGCAAGCAAAAGTGAGGGGGAGGAAGGAGACCGCCCTCTGTCCGTGCGTGCGCGCTGCTGCTGTCGATGTTGCTCGAGTTTGCCATCATTGAGCCGTGCCTATGACCTGCGAGCTTTCTGTTTTTGCTTGCCATTGAGCCGTAGGACTTGAGGCAAGTGAAAGTCTACTAACCTATATAATGCAATGATGTTATTGTCTGATGTAGTACAATAGACTCAGAAATGTTTGGATTTTGGAGGTTGGATGCTGAATTTTGGGTGATTGAGGTAGATTGAAATCACGAAATTGAGGAAATGTTTTGATTTTCTCTATGCATTTTCGGTTCTGTTGAACTATAATCGAAAGACCAATTTGTGGTGGATTTTCGGAAGTGAGATAGTTGTGGCATAGGCACGGGATCCTATTGAATCCACACTGTCTAAAATAAGTCTTGTGTATAACTCAGCGATTTTGTAAATTTTCTAGGGACAGTTCTAGTGTGATTTTGGTCCCAACTTCTTCATGAATGTCGTGAAGGATTGTTTAAACTATAACATATATTTTTGATCAGATTTTTCGAAATCCATATAGTGGCATAAATTTCTTTTAATGTACTGTACTTTTTCTGCTGGAGTGTAAATTCTGATTGATAGAATAAATTTGAGACTTAGTTGTGTGATTTACTACTCTCTATACATGAATAATTTGGCTTAGTGTTCTTCATGAAATTCTTTTCTTTAGATCTTATTTATAACATATCAAAAATTTAGAATTTTCTGAGTTCTTTTATGGGCTATTCCGAATTTTTACTAAAACTGTGCATTCTGGTTTTGAGCTGTCTTTATTCCGAATTTGCTCAATTTATCCCAAAGGTGAATGTATCTTGAGTTGTTATTTGAGATGATGGTTTTTGGCATTCGGCATAATAATTCAACACCGAAGATTTCAATGAAAACTCATGAGACTTCCAATGTCATTGCATTGAAAATGTTTTTGGTATTGAAATAAATTAAGATGTTAACGTTGCCGTTAGACCCTCGGGTCAACAATGCCTTGGGAGTCGGGAGGCCCATAGGATTGTAGTGGCGATGCCTTTGGATGCCTGGGGTCCGTAGTACCCCAGAGGTTTTCCCCGGGAGTGTCGGGATGCTCGGTGGTATGTCGGTACGTAATTCCGAAGGATAGGGGTAACCATTTTCATGGCGCGCCCCGGAGATTCCTTATGATGCCAGGTGGGATGCGAGATGCCCAGAGGTGTAATGGAACACACTCTGGATGCCTGGTGGCCTAGTGGTTGAATGCCGGAGGCTTTCGCAACGCCATGTTGGGTGCGAATACCTAAAGGGACATAAACATCGGTCCTCTGGGAGGTGAAACCTTTTGAATATTAAAACTGATGGCTCTACTAAGTGTGTGTGGTATGGTTATAGGACTAAATTGTATGGCATGGAATGGGATGTCTCATAACAATTTGATTCTATAATTGGGACCCGTGTGACTAAAAATGGTGCATCTTGGTTTCGAAACTACACTTGCCATTGCATTAAAGAGCTTTATGGATTTGATGCATACTCATTCCTTTGATCACATGTTTTGTTTATCTTGCATGAAACTAGATAGTAATGGTTCCGCACGATATAGTTTAGTGGATCTTTCGCTGCTGGGTGGTTGTACTAACACCTTTGTGGGGGCTAACATTTCAGATTAGAAGAGATGCCTTTGCTGCCTGTAACTCCTAGCTCATTCTATGGACTTTTGGTCGACCTACAATGGGAATGGTCGGAGTACCAACACCCCGAGGTGTGTGGGTTGTCATTCGAATGAGTGAGAGTTCTTGTGGTGTTCAATGTTGGTCTCTCCGCCAGCCCCATTCTTTAGGAGTTTATTGCCTTTTTTTTTTTTTTTTTCCGCCGAGATGGATGCTCGCTAGGGCTGTTGCCACCGCTGCCAGCTATGGACCGGATGGGTGGGTGTGACTGAGAGTTAAGGTCAACAGAAGAAGCATTTTTGGACGCCGACCCTGACTGATGGACTTATGTACATAATTATTGGAATAGTCGGATGTCTTTTGAAAGTTGCAGAGTATAGAAAATCTTGGCATTTTGATGTACCGACTAAAAATATCCATCTAGTTTATGTAAATAAAAGTGTTTGGCTTATTACCTATAAATGTATTTAGTTGGTGTGCATCGTTTTAATTACAAGAAGGGAGTTGTTGGATACACTTCATTTATAGGTAATAAGCCAAACACTTTTATTTACATAAACCAGATGGACATCTTTAGTCGGTACATCAAAATGCCAAGATTTTCTATACTCGGCTACTTTCAAAAGACATCCAACTATTCCAACAATTATGTACATAAGTCCATAAGTCAGTGTCAGCGTCCAAAAATGCTTCTTACGTTGACCTTAACTCTCGGTCACACCCACCCATCTGGTCCATCAACTAGCAGCGGTGGCAGTAGCCCCAGCGGGCGTCCATCTCGGTGGACAAAAACAGCGATAAACTCCTGAAGAATGGGGCCGGCGGAGACACCAACATTGAACACCTAAACAACTCTCACTCGTTCAAATGACAACCCACACACCTCAGGGTGTTGGTACTCCGACCATTCCCATTGTAGGTCGATCAGAAGTCCATAGAATGAGCCAGGAGTTACAGGCAGTAGAGGCATCTCTTCTAATCTGAAATGTTAGCCTCACAAAGGGGTGAGTACAACCACCCACCAGCGAAAGATCCACTAAACTATATCGTGCAGAACCATTACTATCTAGTTTCATGCAAGATAAACAAAACATGTGATCAACGAAATGAGTATGCATCAAATCCATAAAGCTCTTTAATGCAATGGCAAGTGTAGTTTCGAAACCAAGATGCACCGTCTTTAGTCACACGGGTCCCGATTATAAAATCAAACTGTTATGACACGTCTCATTCCATGCCATACAATTTAGTCCTATAACCAGACCACACACACTGAGTAGAGCCATCAGTTTTAATATTCAAAAGGTTTCACCTCCCAGAGGACCAATGTTTGCATCCCTTCGGGCATTCGCATCCAACCTGGCATCGTGAAAGCCTCCAGCATTCAGCCACTGGGCCACCGGGCATCCAGAGTGTGTTTTGTTACACCTCTGGGCATCTCGCATCCTACCTGACATCATGAGGAATCTCTGGGGCGAACCATGAAAATGGTTACCCCTACTCTCCAGAATTACATACCAATATACCACCGGGCATTCTAACACTCTTGAGAAAAACTCTGGGGTACTACGGACCCCAGGCATCCAAAGGCATCGCCACTGCGATCCTATGGGCCTCCTAACTCCCGGGGCATCGTTGACCTGAGGGTCCAACGGCAACATTAACATATTAATTTATTTCAATACCAAAAACATTTTCAATGCAATGACATTGGAAGTCTCATGAGTTTTCATTGAAATCTTCGGTGTTGAATGATATGCCGAATGCCAAAAACCATCATCTCAAATAACAACTCAAGATGCATTCACCTTTGGGATAAATTAAGCAAATTTGGAATAACGACAACCCAAAACCAAAATGCACAATTTTAGTAAAATTTTGGAATAGCCCATAAACGAACTCAGAAAATTCTAAATTTTTGATATGTTATAAATAAGATCTAAAGGAAAGAATTTCATGAAGAACACTAAGCCAAATTATTCATGTATAGAGAGTAGTAAATCACACAACTAAGTCTCAAATTTATTCCATCAACCAGAATTTACACCCCAGCAGAAAAAGTACAGTACATTAAAAGAAGTTTATGCCACTATATGGATTTCGAAAAATCTGACCAAAAATATATGTTATAGCTTAAACAATCTTTCACGACATTCATGAAGAAGTCGGGACCAAAATCGCACTAGAACTTTCCCTAGAAAATTTACAAAATTGCTGAGTTATACACATGACTTATTTTAGACAGTGTGGATTCAATAGGATCCCGTGCCTATGCCACAACTATCTCACTTCCGAAAATCCACCACAAATTGGTCTTTCAATTATAGTTCAACAGAACCAAAAATGCATAGAGAAAATCAAAACATTTCCTCAATTTCATGATTCCACTCTACCTCAATCACCCAAAATTTAGCATCCAACCTCCAAAACCCACATATTTCCGAGTCTATTGCACTACATCAGACAATAACAACATTGCATTATATATAGGTTAGTAGACTTTCACTTGCCTCAAGTCCTACGGCTCAACGGCAAGCAAAAACAGAAAGCTCCCGGGTCACGGGCACAGCTCAACGACGGCAAACACGAGCGACGTCAACAGCAGTAGCGTGCGCATATGGACAGAGGGCAGTCTCCTTCCTCCCCTCACTTTTGCTTGCTGCTCGCTCACGAATTTCCCTCACTCACTCACTGCACTCACTCTCTTTCTCTCCCTAAATTTTTTTGCTCGGTTCCTTCTCTCTCTTGCTCACATTCACAAGCATTCTGTTTCCTTCGTTGGTTGACTTTATGAGTCAACAAAGGTAGATCCTCGGTGGCTGCTGCAACGATGGCCAGGTGTACCATGCGTGTCCACCAACCGAGCTTCCTCTTGGACGCACGCCACCTTGCGTTCTCCATGCAAGGACGTGGCCACAACATTTTGTTTTATTTTTTTCCAAGTCTTCATTTGCTGGTCGACAGCGGAGGAGCAACGTGGCCACCATTGGCTTTCTCTTGGTCAACCATTCCCCTCTCAATTGACCACCACCGTTACGTGTGCATGGCCCAACAAATCTAAAGTCTTCAAGCAGCGTGAGGGAAGCCATTCAACGAGGAGAAAATATTGGGTACTTCTTATGCTCCAGCGTGTCAAACGAGAAGGCGCTGGGAGCATGACATGTGTCCTTGTGGGACCCATAATTTCGGGCGCCATTTTGAAAATTTTTTGTATATCGTGGAGAGAGGTTTTCTATTGCGACTTCTTTCTTTGCGCCTCTCTACCCTCACTCTCTCTCCCCGACGAAGTCCCTCTCTCTCTCTCTCTACCCTCTCTCTTTCCGACCGGCGAACCACCGGGAGCAACCGACGAACCAGAAGAATCCCGGCAAGAGGACCGCGAGCAACCGACCGGTGTGCTACCTCCCTCTCTCTCTGCCCTCCCTCTTTCCGACCGACCGGCGTGTGACCTCCCCCTCTCTCTCTGCCCTTCCTCTTTCCGACCGACCGTCGTGCGACCTCCCTCTCTCTCTGCCCTCCCTCTTTCCGACCGGCGAACCACCGCACCACCCCTCAGGCTCCGGATCTGGTCACGACTCGTCCGTCCCTGCTTTTTCTCTCCCCTTGCGTCTCTGTCTGCCCTCCCTCTCTTCGCGGCGAACCAGCGCGTGACCGGTGAACCACTGGCCTGAACACTGATAATGATAATGTTTAGTTTTTTCATCAGTTATTAATAAAATCTTCTGTTCCTTATTCTTTTTCAGCAGACAAGTTCTGGGGATACCACTGGCATGAACGCTGGAACTTCTTCGGACATTGGAAATGCAGGTTTACTTGGGTGAGTTCATTCTTCTTTAGCAGTGCATTGTGCTTACATGGCAAATTATTGTGGTTGGAAAGTAAATGAAACGGCTTGGAGGCTCTCTTTGTCACTTTGATGGAAAAAGTTCATTCTTTGTGATGCATATTAGTATTTATGCCTTGCACATCATACCATGCAGAAAAAGCGAAAATAATCCCAGCAGCAATCTAGGAAACAGATGTCTGTAGATGTAAATGGAAACAAGCAGTTTATTATCGTTTCAACAGTCCGAAATTGATTTTTCCCTGCAACCAGTCAAGGTTGATATAAATCCTTACACCGAAAAAAAAAAAAAAATAACAGATCGCCTGACCATGTCATCAATGCTTGTCTTTATTGATCATTCATGTGTGACGCTAAGCCCTTGTTAAACCTAAATTCTTTCAACATCGGACTAGAATACTTCCAACTTATGTGATAGTTATTTGACATTGTTTAAAATTTGGAAGATCTGATATTTGGATGAAGTTTTTCCTACTCCTGAGTTTGTGCTCTGCTTTATTGATTTTGCATGCGTGGGTCTATGTGCTAGCGCAAATGTGTCATAGACAGCTGATATCTCAATATGCATGACATGAATATCTCATTCTGGGGTTCACAACTTCTGGATAAATTTTTAAAATTGAAATTCTGCCACTTTTTTCCTTTAGGGTAGTTTCTGCAATGTTTTGTGGCTTTCGTTTTGTGGCAAGGTTAATCTTTTCTTTTTGTGATTCATATGGGGGAAGACTGATTTGAGGATTCAGCTGGTAACCATTCTCTGATGAGATGTCTGACTTTGAGTTTTGGTTTTTATAGACAGTAGAATCTGTTGAGGCTCCCAAGAGGCCTACGCAAGTTCCTGATGCCATTAAGCATGGGGGATTTATTGCTTATGAGCGCGAAGGTGTTAAATATAGGGACCCTAATGTTCGGATGAACGATTGGAAGGAAGTCATGGAGGAGTCCAAACCAGGTCCCCTGTTAAAAACTCAGTTTGCCCGGTGCATGGACTGTGGCACTCCATTCTGCCATCAGGTAAGAGTTGTAATGATTTTATTTTATAATTGTGTCTGTGAGTATGTACGTATGTATTCTAGATGAATTTTATTGTTTATCTGTTCCTTTGGCTTTACTATACAGGAAAACTCTAGATGTCCTCTTGGAAACAAAATACCTGAGTTCAATGAGCTGGTATACCAAAATAGGTGGCAGGAAGCACTAGATCGACTGTTGGAGACAAATAATTTCCCCGAGTTTACAGGCCGCGTGTGTCTTGCACCGTGTGAAGGCTCTTGTGTTCTTGGTATCATTGAGAATCCTGTTTCCATCAAATATTGAATGCTCGATCATAGACAAGGCCTTTGAGGAGGGTGGATGGTGCCCCAGCCAAGCCAGAAGAGAACAGGGTATGCTGTCTCTTTATTCAACAACATTAACCAGTCAATTGTATCTGTGCTTTCCTTACTATGCTCTTGGAGAATATGATTGGTAGGCGTTGCTTGAAAAGCTATGTCAAGGCTGTCCATTATGTTCCCTAGAGATGTTTCTTTTCTCTGGGGTTCCTGTTCAAGTTACATCCTTCCTTTCCTTAATTCACAATGCTTAAGAATTAGCCTGGTTTTCCATTGAGTCTTTTGGCTTAAACCAGTCAGATTTCAGGGTTGGTTGTGACAAAAGATGTTGCCTATTCTAAAGTTAATATCATCAATTTCTTTATGCGCTCAGGAAAAAAGTTGCAATTATGGGAAGTGGACTGGCTGGATTGGCTGCAGCTGACCAGCTGAACAGGATGGGCCATTTTGTGACAGTGTATGAGCATGGTGATCGAATTGGGGGCCTAATGATGTATGGTGTGCCAAACATGAAGACTGACAAAGTGGATGTAGTTCAACGGCAAGTTAACTTGATGGCTTAGGAAGGTGTCAATTTTGTGGTGAATGCCAGCGTTGGAAAGGATTCATCATACTCTCTTGATAGGCTCCAAAAGGAAAATGATGCTATTGTTTTAGCTGTTGGCGCCACAAAACCAAGGTAAGTTCATTGTTACTTAACTTTGGGGACATGTTGGAGTTTTTGCACCATGTTCTGGTTGATGAGAAAAGAGATATTTATGCTTGTGGATTGAATTTTCCTTCTTGCAGGGACCTTCCTGTACCTGGACGCGAATTGTCAGGTGTTCATTTTGCCATGGAGTCCTTCATGCAAACACAAAGAGCTTGCTTGACAGCAATCTCAAGGATAGTAACTACATATCTGCAAAGGGAAAGAAGGTAGTGGTCATTGGTGGAGGTGACACTGGCACGGATTGCATAGGAACATCTATCAGGCATGGCTGCTGTAGAATTGTAAACTTGGAGTTGCTTTCTAAGCCACTGGAGAAGAGGGCTCCAGGCAACCCTTGGCTACAGGTACAAATATTACATAAGTTACCTTTTCTCTTGACAACCACAGGAGTACTCTTGCTTATTCCATTATCATTTATTTTATAGCATGCGCAGTGTAATATTTGCTCACCGTTCTTTTCCTCTGTTCAATGCTGTTTATAGTGGCCTCGCGTCTACCATGTTGATTATGGCCACCAGGAAGCTGCAGCTAAGTTTGGGAAAGACCCAAGGTCTTATGAAGTGCTAACTAAGCAGTTTATTGGTGATGAAAATGGGGTCGTTAAAGGGCTTGAAGTAGTGCGTGTTAGGTGGGAGAAGGATGCTAGTGGGAAGTTTCAGTTCAAAGAAATTGAGGGATCTGAGGAAATCATTGAGGCTGATCTGGTTTTACTGGCCATGGGATTCCTTGGTCCAGAATCGGTGAGTATTTGAACCGTTCTCTCATATTTGTCAAATAGTTGGAGCTGTGCTAAGAAAGGATTTGGTATGGGAAAGTCAAATTTGCATGTAAATTAGTTGTTTTTCTTTCCGTCGTAACAGTATAACTTGGTTATTCAGCGTATGTGCTAAAGTAAATTTGATTGGCATGTGGGCCTTTAGAGGCTTACTATTGCCCTAGGAAACCTTATATAATATGGAAAAGTCGAACTGGTTAAAAATGAAGAATGTGAAGATACCTTTTAACCCATACTTAAGTTTATGTGCATAGGGCTAGTGCTGGGTGGATGTAAATCTGTTCTCTTTTTCTGGACAATTTATTGACAGCATTTGTGCCTGTTGTTTTTGCTGGTTTGCCCTTTCCAGACTATTGCAGACAAGTTAGGTCCAGAGAGAGATGGCAGGTCAAACTTCAAGGCTGACTATGGCCGGTTTGCAACCAATGTGGAGGGAGTTTTTGCTGCTGGGGATTGCTGACATGGTCAGTCTCTGGTGGTGTGGGCCATCTCCGAGGGAAGGCAAGCTGCGTTGCAGGTCGATAGATTCCTCATGCCAAAGGAGGAGGATCTCACCATCGACCCTGAGGCATATATCTTCTTTCAAATTATTAAATGCGGCATCAACTGCTAATTGTATCATGCTCGCCTGTGGGGGGAGCCATCTTCAAGTGCTTATTGTTCTTTTATGTATATAACAAGATTCTCATTGCCACCCAAAGTCACTTTTCATCATTGAGGCAATACTTTCGTCCGGGAAGAAGGTGGGTATAAAACAGAAAAAGCAGAGAACGTCATTTTTTGTCATGTCCTTTCCATAGTTGCCCGTGTTGGATCAAAACAGGCATCTCGAACCTTTGATTTGTCTGTTGTTATTTATTGTGCAGTATTTTGTTGTTTGATCACAAGAATGTAGCACTTTCGAACTTAAATCAGCATTTAAAGGTTGACTACAGAACATGGTCATTGGTCGAGCTTAAGTCAATGCCTTTATTACTATTCCCACAATTCTCTTGCAAATTGTCAACAGGTCTCTCATCAACGCAAAGCTCTACGGAAAGCATTTCTTGCACGTCGATTAATTCTCTCTCACACCACTGATAATTGAAATGTGATGCTATTGTGTTCTTTGTATATCATCAAATTCAGACTCGATAGGGTTGAATTATTGCCACTTTTCGATTTCATACCAAGTAGAAGTCCCTTGGAGCTGCAGGTTTGCCAAGATCGGTAGGGCAGCGAGAGCTTGCCTTGCAAGGTAACCAACCACAGTTTGGATCAGAAACAAAATCAACACCTGTCAAGATCGTTTAATACTGAGCTTTGTTCTATCAAAGAAAGCTTAAGGTACTCGAACCTAAAACTGAAACATCATACTCCAAATATGAAACTGTTATTCATTCAAATCGACAATCCAGTAAGCAAAAAAGCTTTCCTTATGTTAGGTACTCCAAGAGATTTATGCACACGCAAAGTAGCCCCTGTGAAAAATATTGCGTCTCAATCAGCATGTTATTGGACAAATTGGCCATCTTTCTTGGTTCGACTCTTGTGAACTCATCGTCTCATGAAAGGCAGTACTCGCATTATCAAAACATGCCAGTACCTTCTTCAGAAACACACAGAACTCCAAAAGAAAAGTAAACCCCTTGAATATCTTTGCGAGTGCATGTAGAACCAACCTTGGTAACAAGAACTTCCTTGAAGAATTCTTCTAAAGAAATCCTATGAGAAAAAGAAAAAAAACATAAACTAAACCATTCAATCACAGTATACAAAATAGTCATTTTTATTCACTCTTTCTGTAGATGACCCATAGCAAAAGACCTTGCATTTCTTCTTGTCAAATATGTGATTACGCCTCTTCATCATCCTCAACCAGAATCCTCTTGCACGCTTTGAGCATGTGAAGGATATCCCAGCAGCAAGCACCAACTTCATGCAACTAGGGCCTAAACCTCCATATAGACCTCCAACCCCTTCCTGCTCAAGTGTGCTCGCAAGAGCATGAACCACGTTTTGTACACCTGCCTACCGCTGACTGCTCCCACTTGCATAAGCTTACGAGCTACCTCCAAGAGGATATGTGCATATTGTTGAGCGCACACCAGCACAAGCACCTGTAACTAAGGAGGCAGGAAGGGGAAGCTTTGGCTGTTCCCCAGGTTTATGCAACACCTGTTTGTTGACAGTATCATAAGCAAATAGCTGCAATACACAGGACCAAAAATTCAATTGATAATTGAAAGATTGTAGAAGCTGGAGAGATTAAACCTGGCAACAAGAACACAAGGAACCAAGAGAAATCTTGGGCATAGTTAAATGTCAAGTTCCTAATAGTAGATCTCCTCAAACCGCATGCCTATCACATAATGATTATGCTCAGAATTATACTCTATCACTTCAAAGACATCATTATTATCC
Source organism: Eucalyptus leucophloia subsp. euroa (assembly GCA_017140325.1). NCBI lineage: Eukaryota > Viridiplantae > Streptophyta > Magnoliopsida > Myrtales > Myrtaceae > Eucalyptus > Eucalyptus leucophloia. Next base: position 36,307,327 of record CM029478.1, read on the forward strand.
ACCTTAAACTTGATATGAGCGAGACAGCAAAATCTAACTTCAAATTCTCAAATTTCTTTTCTTCATTGGATGAGCTGACTGAATACCCCTCACAATTGCACACAAAAGTCTGTTGAGTTATTTTTTCTTTAGTATTTCTAACCAAATTACCCTTCCTCCCTCTAAATCCTTTACTAACTGCATAGGCCACATACTTATTATATGCTTCAAGTTCATTAGAAAAAACCATTCCAATTGCAAACTTAAAGTCTTTTTCCATATCACGCATTACATGTACAAGATGGGAAGTTTCAAGCTGCAATTAAAAGAACAAAATATAATTATCCCACTTTTACTTAAGAAAACAATATATGTTTTGAATAATACAAGTAAAAAATTACCTCCGATTCAGCTATCCAATAAATTTACACGTGTAACACCAAATGCTTGACCTGTTAAAGAGGAACAACATGCGATCAGCCATATTTTTTCATTATTTCAAAGTAAAAAGTCTTCAAAACTATGCAACATAAGTTCCAAATTGATCAAATACATCGAGAAAAATGATTTCTTTTGTTTTACTGTTTGAAAATGACTTGATAGTCGACATCATGTTTATCATTTTTGTTGTTTTAATTTGCACAGTTTTGTCTTTAGACAATAATTCAATCTTGAACATATGAAGTAATGAAAAATTAGCACTTAAACTATAGAAGGTGTCCAATCTTTCTTGACAATAAACAACAATACTTGAATTTTCACTTTTTGTTTCGACATCCATCAAGAAAAAAATTCCCAAGAGATGAGAGCAGCTTCCCCATGCTTCTTTTGGTACGCTTGACAGATGGGACAGGTTCTATAGAATGATTGCTTCGACTAGTCGCAAAGTCATGTTAAGCTAATTTAGACGAACTTCAAAAACTGAAGATTCATATCTTTGGACAATGTCATCTCACAGCATTATGTGATGAACTATTATTTCTCACAGCATTATATGATGAACTATTATTTATCATGACAATGAAAATGAAAAATATTAACTTGAAGGCCATTCTTACAGAACAGAACAAGTGTCAAGTGGTCTTGGGTCACCTCGATGTGGGTCCACTACTATTTCTTCATGTGAAGTTGATGTATTGAAATACCATTATTACCAAATCAGTACACAAGAAGGTGATGGTCTCAAAAGTTCATTACTTGATAGGTTTCACATGCACTGAGAGATATGAAGTGCCAAACCTACCTAACACTTTACATCAGTTTCAACACCACCAAGTCATTATCATTTCCAACTGAACTATGAGAACTAAGAAAAATGTTTAGCCTACATGTAAACAACTGCATTAAAGGGGACACAAATGATCATTAAAGATGTCCATGCATCAAGAAGCCCCTGGTTTCTAAAAGTATTAAGGAAGCATAATATAAGAAACAAGATGTACAGATAAAGAGTTCAGGAAGTCACTAGCCCGATGGAATTTACATATTCAGAGTGTGATAGGAAACACTATTGCTAAACAAATCGGGCGACGTTCTGCACATAGGAGAATAAGAAAAAGGCTGGTTCAATTTAAGAGACCAAGAAAGTTTTCTCCCTGTAGTATCTGTTATTTTGCAGTAAAATATGGCAAAAGCAGTTCACAAACATAAAGAATCAACTAAAAATGTCATCTGGAATGACTATGCTAGTTCTATTACAAAAGGAGAAAAATTGAGAATTAACAAATTGGTATTCAAGAAAAGGAGGAAGTGATTGAAGTCAATCTCCCAGCAGTTTGCATAGTTTTCAATAATCTCCCAGGAAATAGGGGGAAGGAGACTTTTCACTATGGACTACCAAAAAAAAAAAAAAAGAAAACAGAGGCTTTTCCCTGTCTTCTCCTCCCTCAAGAATAGCCAGGTGATTTTTTGCCCGTAAAGAAAGCAATTATACCATGCCCCTAAGCATTTTGCATCACTACATGGCCAATGAGACCGAGAAGGAGCATATCAAACTGCGTTTGTTACTTTAATGGAAAACAATCTAATATGTGACCGATTCCTTCCCACCAAAATCCCGTATTCCCCTGTGACTTTTACTTGAACCAAAGCACTGGCGAGATCGTGATGCGAGCAGAACTGGAGATCAACAGGCCGACGGGTGTGAGATGGTCGGGCACCAACGTTCCAGCGTACAAGACAAGCCGGTGTCGGATCTGGAGCTGGAGGGGGGGCGCGGTGGTTTGCCGGTCACGCGGTGGTTCGCTGCGAAGAGAGGGAGGGAGAGAGAAGAGCGGGATCGTGATGCGAGCGGAATTGGAGGGCCGGCGGGATGGAGGCGGTCGGGCACCAACGTTCTAGCGTACAAGACAAGCCGGTGTCGGATCTCGGAGCCGGAGGGAGGGCGCGGTGGTTCGCGGGCCACGCGGTGGTTCGCCGCGAAGAGAGGATCCGAGAAGAGCGGGGACGGACGAGTCGGGGCGATCCGGAGCCGGAGGGGGGTGGCGTGGTGGTTCACCGGTCGGAAAAGCGAGGGAGGGAGAGAGGGAGGTTGCACACTGGTCGGTTGCTCGCGGTTGTCTCGCGGGTATCCTCCTCGTTCATCGGTTGCTCGCAGTGGTTCGCTGGCCGAAAAGAGGGAGGGCAGAGAGGAAGGTCGCACGCTGGTCGGTCACTCGCGGTCGTCTCGCCGGTATCCTCCTGGTTTGTCGGTTGCTCGCGGTGGTTCGCCGGTCGGAAAAAGCGAGGGCACAGAGAGAGAGAGTTCGTCGGGAGTTCGTTTGGGGAGAGAGAGCGAGTGAAGAGAGAGACACAAAGAAAGAACTGAAAACCTTAGCTACAATACAGAAACATTTTCAAAATGGCGCCTGAAATCGTGGGTCCCATGAGACACGTGTCGCGCTGCGACCGCCTTCTTGTTTGACACGCTGGAGCATAAGACGTACCCAATATTTTCTCATTCAACGTGGGTTTTAGTCAAATGGGCTTCTTTGGTTGACTCCTATAAATGCGGTTTTCAATGGCCGCATGAAGAAGGGAAATTTGGCATGGCTAATTGGTCCTTCGTGCATGGCCGCGCATGAGTACTCCAATGGTCTCATAGGAAAATATGTTAGATGTTTCGGGACGTTGGGTGGCAATGAAATAGTAGTCAAATGCGGTGCCGACGATGACGATGATACGACGGGGTCCAATAACAGTGATGAATACCATTGGACAACTAGTGATGCCTTGTGGATTCAGAGAGAAATTCGAGATGTCCATGAATAGTGGACCCTAGAAGCCTAGGGATAGTGAACCCTAAATGCCCCGGAGTAGGGATGCCATGGTTAGTGGACCATGAAGTTTGCACAGGCCGGACAACAAACCAATGTACACTGTAGTGGACCAAATAGCACACCGGAACTTTGCTAGATGAGAGTATTCCTCCTTATGTGGTTTGGCGAGCGCATTGACATGTGTTTTAGAGTGGAAACAAAAAGTGAAAACTAAAACATGTGAATCATGTACGTGTGCGTGATTGCATGGTTTGTCGAGGTCGATAAGTCCTTATGTCATGAGTTTGGTTGTGGGTCTAGACTATATTTAAGGCTCGTCGTTACAGTTCATTGGTCCTTAGCATTGTTTCATACAGTCTTGTGTCACGGGCCGAGAGTTTCCTTGGCCTCGGAAACGACCCGCGGGCGCCTAGCGAGCGAAATTCGCCAGGCCAGCCCTTTCTTTAGCTATTCCACGAACGATATGGTGAATGATTCTCGTGCGAGATCCTACCACGCCCAGCCTCGCTCGGGCGTCTGATCCATCGAGTAAGGCAGCAGTTCTCTTTAGGCATAACAACTGGTTTCGGCCTGCCATGGCCTCGTCAGGAGCGCGGCATCAGCTCCCGACCAATTTGTGCACGGGAGGCCTACCCCGTCTTCAGAGCTCCTAAGTTATATAATCCTTCTATCCTAGAACTCCTAGCACCAACCGTCCTGATGCCACTCCCACGGACCAGTTGTGTTCTACCCTTCTACCTCATACTCTTCACCAGATAACCCCAAGTGCCACTCACAAGTGTCACGAGTATGGGAGGATTCACGGACCATGACATTCTCCCCCACTCAACTCGCAACACCCTCGTTGCGATCTCTGCTCTATCGCTTCCTTGCGTAAATTAACCATTGATGTGCCACTTTTGGGAATTCACATCGAACGGTCACGCTCGCCCAACAAAACAGGTTTTGCTCCATTGGTGGCCTTTTTTGATCTCAGCCGCTTGGCCCTTCGGTCACCTGTGCTTTTTGGCAAGTGTGGCATTTTTCGCCAACCGCATCTTTTGGCAGCACCCTTTCAGCCTAACCAGCATCTTGACCCCAGCAGACCAATGGAGGTTCTTTTCTTGTTGAAAACGTGATAGTAGACCTCTTCTTCGTATTCACCGATCGATCCAGGAATGTTATCCCCATTCAGCAAGGGTTCGGTTCTTCTCTAACTCGCATTCTGCTCGACGAGAAGCCGACTCGTCTTAGCACCCATCCACTAAGACTTATCTGCTTGACCCGCACTTGGGCGAGGAGTCCGATTCTCCGACTTGCTCTCTCGCTTACTGGAGGGATTCCTGCTCTGATACCACTTATCACGGGCCGAGAGTTTCCTTGGCCTCGGAAACGACTCGCGGGTGCCTAGCGAGTGGAATTTGCCAGGCCAGCCCTTTCTTTAGCTATTCCACGAACGATACAGTGAATGATTCTCGTGCGAGATCCTACCACGCCCAGCTTCGCTCAGGCGTCTGATCCATCGAGTAAGGCAGCAATTCTCTTTAGGCATAACAACTGGTTTCGGCCTGCCATGGCCTCGTTAGGAGAGCGGCATCAGCTCCCGACCAGTTTGTGCACGGGAGGCCCACCACGTCTTCAGAGCTCCTAAGTTATATAATCCTTCTATCCTAGAACTCCTAGCACCAACCGTTCTAACGCCACTCCCACGGACCAGTTGTGTTCTACCCTTCTGACTCATACTCTTCATCAGATAACCCCAAGCGCCACTCACAAGTGTCACAAGTATGGGAGGATTCACGGACCGTGACACTTGCTTAGAAGATACATGAGTTATGTATCTTAGGTAGATTTTTCGTTTTGTGAGGGGTGGATTATATGGCATAGTGTTTTGGATATTTCATTGCTAGGCATTAGCTCACTTTTGTTTAGGGGTGAGCAGCGGTCTAGGGTCGACCCTGAACCGACCCTGGACCGGCCCAACCCTACCGGTCTTGGCGCGGTTCCCAAGGAGATTGGGTCGGTCCTTGGTCCTAAAATTTCAGGACCAACACTGTACAGGTTGGTTCTCAGTCCTAAGAGATTTGAGTCTGTCCAACCCTAAACCAACCCCTTGTATATCATATTATATTATATTATTTATAATTCTTTTATATATTCAAACCTAAGTAAAATATTTGTTATATTATATTATATTATATTGACATGTTCTATCAATAGCACTAATAGTAATTTCAATTTAAAGCTTTTGTTGAGTATTAATTATATGTCGTTTGTTTTGTTTTTAAGTGTTTAGAAGTTCAAGTGAATTAATAAGATATGAAATTATATATTCATGGTTTATATTAAGTATTTTGAACTTTTTATGATTTAATTGTATTTGACTAATGACTTTCAGCTACATTTTGTTTTTCAATTTGTGTCAAATGGTAGAAGTTTTTGAAGAGTAGAGTAGTGCTGCAGTTGCTACAGTGATTTGCTAGTCAAGTGGTGTGAAGCTCATTTTTTGGTTGAGTAGACTATACATGATCAAATGCTAGTCAAATGGTGTGAAGCTCATTTTTTGGTTGAGTGGACTCTACATGATCAAATGCAGGAAAACGCTTTTGCATATGGTATTATGAATATTGAAGATAGATGATTACAAGAACTTTCTATCTTGTCCTTTATCTCGATGAGCGGTTAGCAGTACGAAATTTCTATTATTGTGTCATCTTAAATTTGCTAAATATATATTGGTATTTATAGTTTAGTTGCACAATGCCATATTGTTGATGGATGTATAACTTGAATTTGTAGGTATGCTTTTTTAGGGAGTATAAAAAATAAGACGAAAAAAATTATCAATCAGTCCCGAGTTGACCCTAGAACCGAACCGAACCGGTTCGGTCCTTAGTCCTAGTCTCAATAGGGTCGGTCCTCAATTCTAAAAAATGGAGGACCGACATGCTATTAGGGGTTAGTCCTAGGGTTAGGGGTGGACCGGAACAACCCGGACCATGCTCACCCTTACTTTTGTTGGTGTACACGTTTTTCATATCCATAGCCATGACTACAATTTCTACTATCCCAGTTTTCTGCTATGGCGCTGCAGTAGTTCTAGAGGGGCAACTTTACAAGTTTACCGTTCCATATTTTCCTTTCGTGACTTTCATACGCTACACATCCACACTCTAGATAGATGCAAGTCCACCGACCGTCCATATTACCTACCGCTTTCTGGCACTCTACGACAACATCGGAAGATATTTGAGTGGTCCTCTGCCATTCCCAGGGGACAGCAGTGGTAGCGATGACGAAGACGGTGCCGATGGGGAGATGAATGGTGGTAGGGATCCATTTTTAAGACACGATTTTGGCACTTTCTGAGATCAAACTGTGTTGAGCGGGTGTTAGGTTGTGGATAGTTTGAGGGCGTAGATAAAGGCTAAGTGGATAGTCTACGGGCGTAGTATATCTTTTTGACCTCCCAGTATTGCTCTATTATCACCCATGTCTAAAAATAATACAAGAAATGAAAGATGTTGCTTGTTTTTCTATGGTTGTTCGTCCGTTACTGTTGATGGCTTGCTTGATGCTTAATTTCGACTTCCGCTTATGCTAAAAAGTGAAAGATTAATATCTCACTTTAGTAAGGTGGAGGACGGAGACATTATATCTCATTGTGACAAATCATAAATCTTTTAATTATGTTAATTAAGTTCTAAATATTTTCATATTTTGTCAGTTAAGTCTATCCAATCATTTTTTGCTAAAAATTGCTAACATAAACACTGGTCGTCCTTGATAATTTTTTTTCTCTTCTTCTTCTTAAAAAAAAAAAAAAAACTACGGCCAAGCAAAGGTCAGCTGGCCATAGTAGAAAAAAAGTGAAGAAAAAGAGAAGAAAATAAAGAAAAATAAAGAAAATAAAAAAATCAATTTCTTCTTAAATCAACCATGTTAGGGCTAGTCAATCCATGTAGGATGCCTAATGTCTACATTAATAATTTATGGTAAAAATGACTGGATGAACCAATTAGTAGAAGATGAAAATATTTAGGATTTAATTGATACAATTAAAAATTTTGTAACTAAATTGATAAAAATATAATAACTTTGAATATGTTTTTGGTAACTTTCCTTTTGTTTTTTTTTTTTTTTTTCTAGTGCACGTCGTACGTGGTTTGCAGAGGACTTTCTCTCTGTGGCGTGCTTATATCCCACCCTTTACGTGGGCAAACCACGCAACTATGCATTCATGAAGACCACGTACAAAGCCAGGTTAGGACAGCGTTGGGAACATCATCTCCAATGACTCTAATCAAAAGGATCGCTGCTAAAGACAAGGACCAACAGAAAGAAATAAAGAGAAAAAATAAAAACGATGTTTTTTTTTTTTTTTTAAGAATTAGTAGTAACAGAAAGAATAAAGTGCACGCATTTCTGTTATATATATAATCAGCAAGGATTATTCCTCATAGTGTTATCCGCTTACTTTAGAATTAGTAGCAACAGAAAGAAATAAAAAGAAGAATAAAAAAAAAGTTAATGAAAAAAAATCTGAGTGACTAGCCTCAGTAAAAATAAAGTGCACGCATTTCTGTTGACGAAAAATTAATTAATTAACTGAATTTCTGAGTGCAAATCCAATTCTGCAGTCCAAGTGGAAAGTTTATTCATCCATGTATCTTATCTTATAACGATGTCAAACCCAAGTCGACATAAACATTTTTAGGTACTCTATTTGCTTGAGTATACGTTCTCATTGCTAGCGTTCACGTTCGAGATTTCACGTCTCACGTCCTATGCATATTGACTAATTGACATACTTTAAATAAGTAAATTAATGAAATGTCACTTGTTCAAATCTCAACTATTGCATAGAAATTACTCTCTAGTAAGGCATATGCACAAGTCAAAAGCTGAGACTTTCCCAGTTCATGAAAATTGCAAGATATCCCATAGCCCTTCAAAAAATCAGGAATCTGTCCTCGTACCCTTGGATTATGAAAAGAAAAAGCATGAGCGAGTTTTGTATATAAATACTTCGACATTGAGATATAGTTTTACTTGGATTAAGTATATCTTTTATTTTACTGTTCAAAAGGACATGGAGATATAAGTTGACTAATGTATTTCTGAAAACTTAACATGGATATGGTGTGTGAATGAGAGCAATGTTGAATTAATATTGGGGAAAAAGTTACCAAAAACTTCAAATATGCCTATTATGATATATTTACCCTAATTTTTTTTTTTACACAAAAAATCTCAAACTTGTACATGTATGACATATTTACTTTTTGTCAAGGTTTTGTCAATAATGCATTGTTAAAAATCTGCTAACATAGACGCCAAAAAACAAACAATGTTGACATGGCACCACGTGGCTCAAGTGAAATAAAAATGACGTTTTGGTTATAAAATATATATATATATATATATATATATATATATATATATATCCAACGGAACTTTAATGAGAGTAAATATGTCATATAAATAGAAATTTGAATTTTTTTTATATTACAATAAAAATTTTAGGATAAATTTGTTACAGAGGATACAATTTAAAATCTTTGATGTCATAAAAGAAAGTTCAGGGTAAATGCATTACAATGGGTATAGTTTTTGATTTTTTGGTGTCTTTTTCCTTACCTTTTATTAAAAGAGACCGTGAATAATATACATTGTAAAATTGAATCAAATCCTGTAATTGAAAGGTCATTTGATCCATTATCTTAAAAAGGGATGTTTTAGCGAGAAGGACGTGAAATAGCATCACCCAAAAAAAAAAAAAAAGCTGAAACCAGGGTATAAGGATTTCTAGAATTTTACGGTTGTCGAACCATGCAAACATAAAATTTTCATTAAACAATAATTATAACAGGAAACAGTCGCAAAAAAACCTTGAATTATCCTCACTGAGGAGACACATATACATTGAACTTCTTTTTTTTTTTTTTTTTGTAACATCAATAACCTTAAACTATACCCACTAAGGCTCATTTACCTTAAACTTATTCTTGTGATAGAAACACCCTCGAATTGTACCTATGTGACATTTACTTTGCATCAAAGTTCTACTAGATGATTTTTCAACAAAATTAACATCATTTTTATTTATCTTGCCATGTCAATATTATTTGCTTTATAGTGTCCGATAGACAGATTGTTAACGATTCTCATTAACAAAATTATAACAAAGGGTATATGTATTACACAAATACAAGTTTGTGATTTTAAGGACGTGCGGACCCCTGGAGTGCCATAACTTTGCACAAAAGGACACTTAAGTGCCATAACTTACGAAAGGTATACTTAAATGCCAAAATTAGAGCAAAATTGATCACTTAAGTGCCAATCCAGCAAAGTTCGGCCAAAAGGCTGACGTGGCATTTTTCCGGCGAAGTGAGCCCAAAACGATGCGGTTTTGCATGCGACGTGGCCAAATAATGCAAAAATGGCATCGTCTTCGGCTGACGTGGTAAAAAAATAATATAAAATTAGTTAAAATATTAAAAAAATAATAATTTTAAAATTAAAAAAAAAATTAAAAAAGGGGCGGTGGTGGCCGAGGGCTTAGCCCTCAACCGCCGCCGCCTCCTCCCCGCCGTCGCTGGGAAGGGCCGACGACGAAGGGGGAGGGTCGGCGGCCCTTGCTCGGATCCGGCGAGGGTCGGCGGCCCTCGCCGGCCAAGCCAAGGGTCGCCACTCGTTGAGGCGACCCCTAGCGGCGGCGGCAGCCCTTGGCTTGGCCGGGCAAGGGCCACGACCCCTCGCCACTCGTCGGATCTAGGCGAGGGCTGCAACCTCGCCCGATTAGGGGCCAACGACCCCAACCGACCCTCCCCCTCCGTCGCCAGCCCTTCCTAGCGACGGTGAGGAGGCAGCGATGGTGGCCCCCCCCCCTTTTTCTTTAATTTTTTTAATTTTAAAATTATTTTTAAAATATTTTAACTAAATTTAATTTTAAAATTAATTTAATTAATTTTTATATTATTTTTTTACCACATTAGCCAAAACGACGTCGTTTTGCATTATTTAGCCATGTCGGCGTGCAAAATGGTGTCGTTTTGGGCTCACTTCGCCGTAAAAATGCCACGTCAGCCTTTTTGCCGGACTTTTGCTGGAGTGGCACTTAAGTGATCCGTTTTTCTTCGAATGTGGCACTTAAGTGTACCTTTCATAAGTTATGGCACTTAAGTGTCCCTTTGTGCCAAGTTATGACACTTGAAGCGTTCTTTTGCCTAATTTTTAGTATGACAAAATTCAATCCTAAATCTCTTAATTTTGCTAATTGAATTTTAAACCATTTCACTTCTTGCCAATTGAGTCAATTTGGCCAATTTTGGTAGGAAGTTACTGACTTAAACGTTGGCCATCCCACATGGCATAGCCAGCTTTGATGTGGACAAAATTTATTATTTTTAAATACATTTTCAAATTTTTAGAATTATTTTTAAAATTTTTTTCCCTCTTTCTTCTTCCTCTGTCAGTCACCTAGCCTCTAGTGATCGGCCTAAGGCTATGATCGGCAAGGATCGGCCCATCAAAACTGGTTAGGGGGACCTCGCCGACCTCACATGAGGTCATCCCTCGCTAGATCTCAAGGAGGGCGACCTTGCATGAGGCCAGCAAGGCGTCGCCCCTTGCCTACTTCAAGTGAGGGTGAGGGTCGACTGTAAGTGAGGCTCACCCTCGTCAGATCTGACAAGGCGAGCCTTGCTCAAGACCCACAAGGTTGTCCCTCATTAGATCCCGACGAGGGCGACCTCACGTGAGGCCGGTGTTGTCGACCCTCACTGGCCTCTAGCGAGGCTCAACCTCATTGAATTTGGTGAGGGCAAGCCTCACCCGAGGCCAACAAGGTCACCCCTCGCCGGTTTTTGATGTGGTCAACCAGTCACGATCTCACGGCTAGTCACCGGAGGCTAGGAGACTAGCAAGGAAGAAGAGAGAAGGAAAAAAAGAAGAAAAAAACTAAAAGATATTTTTGAAATATTCAAAAATAAATTTAAAAATAAAAAATTATGCCAACCATGTCATGTATGATGGTTAACATCCATGTTAATGAATCCTAACCAAAATTGACCGAATGAACTCAATTAGTAAAAAATGAAAAGGTCTATGACTCAATTTGTAAAAGTGCAATAGATTTAGGGCTCTTTGAACAATTTTCCCGGAAAAAAGTTCATGGTAAATGCGACTGAGTTTGCATAATTTAGGATTTTTTTTTTTTGCTCTTGCTCAATTATAAACGATAGTGTGCTTTCATCTCCCAGGTATCGACTTCATTTGCCTAGCCCCAAAATATAAATGTGCTTCGACCAGTCTTCTTCCTTACAAATCTTTTTTTTCTTTTCTTTTTTTTTTTTTTGGTGCAGAAAGTCAAAGTCGAGCCTGCTTGCCTGAAGCAGCAATTGCCTCACGAAACATCTGAAGATGAAGTGTGAAAGGTTTTGATGGAAGCCAGGTTTTTTCTCCCTTGCTGAGGTGTTTGTGCTTAGGCGGTTGTTTATTCCTGCCGTGCTTGTTGTTCTTGTTTGGTTTGTCCCTATGTTGGGATGCCGCGGTTGCGGTTTTTTTTATCATGACATCCTTTCACTCATAATGATTTCTCATATTGAGGGCAAGTTTTGGTACCTTAATTTTTTGTACATTTGGCCTTTCCTTTATTTATATATTACCTTCACCAAAAAAAAAAAAAAGAGTTAATTTCAGTTGTTGATCATGTGGATCTCGGAATCTACATGATTAATGATTGAAATGATATATGTTCACATATGCAATAACTTTTTTGGAGTGTGGGATAGAAAGGGCTAGAGAAGTTCCACACGATGAGCATAAATTCCCTCGTTTAATATATTAAACGACATCGTAGGATGGTACATTGTTTTTGTCCAAGTCAAGAGCTCTTATATAGGTCGAAGGCCATGACTTTACCAATTCACGAGGTCTATAGAATGTATCATGGTCTCCCATAGCTAAGTCTCTAACTCCTATCCTTGGTCAACAAAACAAATTTGCCTAATATTTACGAAAAATAAATGATTTGAAAGATATTTTTATGAAAAACAATCGCTTATATCGCTTAAAATAATTAGTCATTGAAAAATATTTTTATTGTTGACAATAGTTTGTATCTAAATATTTTTGTAAATGATAAAAATATAATTCATTTATTCATTTTTTTATAAATGATACAAATAATTATTTTTAATAAGATACTGTCTAAATCATTCATTGATGATTATTTTTAACAAGATATTTTCTAAATCATTCATTTACCATAAAACAAACAGAGCCAATTTTTCATCTTGACCTCTACTCACATGAGAAATTAAATTTTCTCACTTGAGCAGCCTTGGCCTTCAAAAAATTTCTTTAATAAAGCAAATCAGAAGATTATGTCAAAATTTCAGTTATAGAGGGCAACATACAAGAACCTCAAGTTCAAATGTATTCATGTCATTATGCGTTGGATCCAATAGGAAAAACAACATTTTCAGGCATTGATTCTGTATTTCACGAATTTGCGTTTCACAAGAGCCTCTCGAGGAAAATGAAGACATTAATTTTTGCGTCGCTTCCACGACTTAATGTCTATAGAATATGAAGACAGTGATCCGAAGGATCGAGGAGAATCGGAGTTCAAACTACAAAAACAAAGCACACATATAAATCAGAAATGAGATCAACCCCACTTGCCCAAATTCCAAACCAAACCCAAAACTCAGCTACAAAATGCCTCTCTCCGTTGTAGAGAGAACGAGACGTGCGCCTAATCTATAAACTTGTTCAATCTTCCTGCCAAATATGATGAAGAGGAGAAAACAGGAGACTTTGCTGGAGTGACCATTCTGCATCAAAAGGACTCCTCAATCTCAGGCATCTCCAGGTCACATGATATTACAAAAAACCGTAAATATATACAGCATAACAAGCAGGAAAAATCGTGCGAGTGGTTCATCATTCCAAAATCTCGCCTTCCTCTAATTCATCCACCACTGGTGTTAAGTTGCACCCTCCAGGTAAGCCTCCTCTTTCTTCTCTACCTTTTCTGGCAAGCTCATCATCCAATTCAAGAAAATCATCGGGATTCATTTGTGCAATGAGATTTGAGTAGGCATCCATCAGTCCCTGATCGAAGTCAATTTCCATGTCCTCAATAATCCATGAGTCCCCAACATTGGAGGGAACCGGTTCACTTAGTCCAGATACATGTCCTGCCAAGGGCCCACTTGATGCTTTTATATTTTGATGGGAAAACTGAGATCCTCCACTTGAGTTCCCTTGCTGCATTAGATCACACACCTGCGATTCCAAACAGCCATTATCTTCAATCATCTCCTCCCTGAAGTGGACACCATGCACATTCGAATTACCACTTCCGACAGAGCACTGCAAATCTGATTTAGGAGTGATGGCTCTCCCGTCTTTCACAACTTCAAAATCACAACTGTGTGATGGAAGGAAGACGTGCATCACAGGATATTCTAAGATGACAACATTTGCCAATAGTTGCCTAAGAGGGGTGTTTATGTCCAACTCCTTGAAAGGTGATTTGGGACCCTGGATTGGCAAAAAGTAGAAATGAACTCACTAGGCCGAACATTTAACTGCTGAGAAGTCTGATAGGCAGCATTAAAGATGGATGGTCAACTCCAACGATTGACATCCATAATTGATCTGAGACACCCCCTCCATTATAGAGAAAGATCCACAGCATGAACAAGCAAACAGAAAGACTAAACTTCATGAGCACGCTTGAAGAAGGGAAGATTACCTTTGGATATTTACGAATAAAAAATCTGAGATTGTCCAGCTGTTCATCACAAAAATGCTTTAGCTGATGGTTCCATGGACCAGGTTTCAGATGTTTCTCAATGACGGTACAAAGGGTCATGTCCTCATGTATTCTGCAATAAAAACCATCCTCAACCACTGAACATGGTATCATTGCTTTTTGGAATGGACAGTAGCACAAATTAATTCTCATCTCTAGAGGTGAACATAGGTACTGCAGATCAGCTTTCATCAAGCTTAACTACATGACTCACCCATGGTCACATAATACCACATCTGTCGAGTGAAAGCGCCATTCAATCGTCCATGAAATAAATTTCTTCCTGAAACATATAAAAAAGCACAGTATATAGATGAGAAACTAACAAAATATTCCAAAATCACATTCTGACTATAAATCTTCTTAAGCAAAAACATCGTCAAAGAAGAGGTCTGATAAAGGTGGGAAAGTATTAGCCAAAAGCATGGGAATGCCAAGGTCAAGTAGAACGAAAAACTACTTACAAAATTCAATGAAAAACATTTCTAAAAAAAAATGACATTTACGGACACCTTTAATCTGTATATCCAAAGCATGACCAAAGAGTCAACACCTGACAAGTCCTGCACTTCCTAATCTCATGGCAAGAAAAAAACTTGCAAATGAGATTAAAACCTAAATAAGCAGGTTAGATAAGTTCAACCATGCTTGTTTAAGAAATGTTCCTGATCGATGAATGTAATTGCATAGAAGGAATCACTTCTTGATAGCATTTTCTCAGTTAAATGATCGATTCCAAATATTCTTAGGAGCTGCAACTGTGATCCAGATATAAACCCATATAATGAAGATTCAGAGACATAGAGATAGAAGAGCTGATCTTAACCTTCGATAATACATCTTTTATCATCAGATGGCTTGATTATTGACTTAAGGAGAAAAAAGATGAGAAGGAGATCGCATCATCACAGGTAGAGTAAATGCTGATATTGTTATCACCAAATCCCTAGAGCAAGATCAGGTTTTAAAGATAAATATTTAATGCCTTCAGAAGGACCCAGCTGATCTAATGTTGTATACCCCAGCCAAGAGAATGACCCCACCCAAAAAAAGAAGTAACTGATAAACAGGAGAAGAAGAATGCATAAAGCCTACCACAAAAATCATCTACACCTATTGTGCAGAACTTGTAGTCATCTTACAAAATCAATAGCATAGTATATATAGTCCACTCTAAGGTCAAGATTCTGACATCACACCTTTGCTCATATCGAGACTGATTTCGGCCCCTTCTTGACAGTCCACTTGGAAGGAACAAGAGTTTTGTTCTCCTACTAGCAGCTGCACGCCGCAGGTTTTGGAGGGGAAACGGCAGCTTAAAATAAGGATGCACACTTAATTTAGTTCTTGTTCTGTGAGCAGCTTCAGTCACCCTCTTCACTTCCTCGAGCAAATTATAGTCTACGTCCATCATGAATTTCAAAGAATTATGAACATAAAAAAACTCAAGAATAAATGAAAGATTCTTAAAAAGCGAATATGAAAACAGAAGTCTTGACCCCAAAAAAAAAAAAAAGGTTTTAAAAAAAAGGAGAAAAGAAAGCAGAAGTAAGCTTTGGGCTTAAGCTAATTTTCTGGGGAAAAGAAACCATTCAGATAAAGGACAATTACCAATAAAAATTTATGCCTGAATAATCATACTCAAGACAGCAAAAAAGCTAGAATTTTGACACACATTCATGTGCAATTTTTGTTTGGGGGGGGAGGGGGGGGAGAGAGAGAGAGAGAGAGTATACCAGAGAGGAGAACATTGTCATTAAATTGAGAGAGAGGGACGAACTCAGTCTGATTCTTCTTGCCACTGCAGCCAGTACGGTGTTTATGAGCATTTATGCACGGAAGGCTACATGAGCGGAAAAAACATGCAGGGCACTTGTATTTTGATGGGTTCATTTCACACTCTTGACATAGAAGAGCCTGTTGTTTCGCATGTGGTGTGTCCACATTTTCTTCTGCTTGAACTTCCATCTGAAGCAAATTTAAAAGGGTTGAAAAGAATGGTATTTGGAATAGTGAGACAATGAGACATGATAATTTAAATAAATGAGAAAAATAAAATCTAGTCAAGAATATAACAGGCAATCCTCCAATTATTTCACAGAAACATTCCTTAGACAGCGAGAAATAGATCAATGGGAAATAAAGGTATGTGCCACAGATCGTTCTATCTTGACCAGTGGATTCCAGGGCCTCGAAAAATGGCCATCATCGAGAGAGTAGGTCAGGTCAGCTGCAATTCGGAACCTTTTATGATAGGACAAGGAATCTGAGGAATCTCTTATACCCTTACCTCATTAGGTCAATCACACAATATAAGGCAGTACACTGTCATATTGTATCCATTCTGGTGTTTGGCGAAAACAACAAATAAATATTAACTACAAAATACACCTTTGAGAGAAGTCCATAAGAGTTATCTTATCATCATTACCGTCCAAACCAGATCACTGGAAAATGCACCAGCAATCTCTAAAACACTACATTTTTATTACAAACGAAAATGAAAAGATACAATCACACATCAAATCCATTTGCAAGAACCATTTTTTCTCAGATATGGAAGCCAACATGGGTACTTGTATCTGATTGTCCAAGTTTTCATTTCACAACAGGTACGAGGCAATGAGTGTCCAAAATTTGAATACAAGTGCAGGGATATATTTAAAATAGACAATATGCACACCTGATAATAACTATTACTAAAGCATTGCTTTGACGTTAACTTCATCTCAGTAATTCTAATAGACACGGCATTTTGAAACAACATTATGGATTGAGGATCATACAATCTTACAAATTTAACAAACTGTGGCCAAATTGTGAAGCTTTTACTCAGTTTTGCACAGTTACATACACATCAACATTAAAACAAGGGAACAAAGTTCAAACATAGGAACACTGTGAATTCCTGCACTCCCACATCATACGTTTTCTCTCTTTTTCTTTGTGGACTCCTCCACTCGACTTTGGAGAAGGCCCAAAATTTTCTCTTCTTAACATCCTCGAGTGGATTCTTCATAAAAAATTGCCACAGCACAAGAGAAGTTGTTAGGATTGGCATCCTACATAGGATCATAACATCCTCTAAAAATTACACAAACAATAAAAAAAGTCTTGGATAACCATATTGAATTTATCAATTATTAACATTGTATGACATTCTTAACCAAAAAAAAAAAAAAAAAAAAAAACATTGTATGACATTAACACTCCAAAATAGTGTAAATTTTAAGTTTATGACGTCTTCATACTATATGAGCCGGGCCATGGTGACATTGAACCTAACACCAGACTGATTCTGCCCAAGTGCCTCACTTCCACTAGGCATTGACGGAGGAACAGGTGGTTTGGGGGGAGGAGATGCTCTGCCAGCAGAAGTCGGCGTAGGATTTTGCATGCTCTGATTTTGACAGGCTCGAGAATGCAAATCCCGGGTCGAAGACATCTTAACAAATACTAATAATAACAACAACTATGAACAGAAACGATGCAACAAGAGCGACAAATTGAAGTAACTATAATTAAAAGCCAGAACAATATCACAGCTCAGCCCATGCACAACCAGTCATCAGCATCAAGTATCAACCGAAGTAAGAAACTCCCGTCCATTCAACTCTAATTTCACGGCCCATCCACCCACTATCCATTCAATCCATAACATCCATAAGACACTACTCAAACTCCAGTTCAAGAACTATACCCTGAAGAATCACCGAAACAAATTCTTCAGCACGACTCCTTTCTCGGTGTTTTTCCGGAGTTCGGCACGATTCAGCCTGTTCAGCATCCACAAACAACCCATGTAATTTGTTAGCAATCACATTTATTAAATAAAGAACAGAAATTTCGGCTAAAAGAAAAAGGAAAACCCTCACTGAACTAGAAGCGCCGGCAGTGTCGGTGCGTACAAAGCCTATGGAGGGCCACGAGGCGCGAGCCGTCGCCGTCGAAGCTCGCGGAGGCCGATACGAACAGAAGAAACGAGAGCGACCGTCGCGATTCGCTGTCGTTCCGGTCGCGGCGTCGAAGCTCCCGCGGGCCCTACGGTCGTGGAGATGCGCTCGCCCGTGACACGCGGCGGGCCGCGCCGTCGCGGTGCGTCTCGCCGGCCGGGCGGCGGCGGCGGCGGCGCTCGACGGCAGACGAAACTCGAGGGTGGGGGCGTGGCTGCGGGAGAGGAAAGCGAAAAGACGAGCGCGCGGCGGAAGAGGAGGAGATTTTTTATATTTCTGAAAGGAAAACCGCCCGACCCGACCCGACGCGAATTCAGGATATCCGGATCCGGAATGGCCGTCCCTCGGAGACCCGACCCGACCGGACCCGACGGCCCGAATTAAGAAATCCGGATCAGGAGTGTCGACCCGACCCGTTTTCCCCCCACCCTCTTTTCTCTCCTGCATGCGTAGAGAAGAGAGGACTGGAGAAAGTTACTCGGGGAAGAAGGAAGCCATGGAAGAAGCTCCGAGCTTGCCGCCGCAGCCATCACCGCCGCGATCGGCTACCTGCTGACCAACCCGTCCGCCTCCTTCTCGACCCGCAGATCGAGGGGATGGCGAGCTAAGGGAAGAGTCGTGGTTCAATCTTGTGAATAGAAATAGGGCCTTGTTGTACTTGGTGGGGAAGGATTATGTGTCGGTCGGCTGTGAAGGGGGTATGAGGAGTGTATTGAAAGAGATGATTCGAATGCGGTGGCGATCGACAACAAGGCGCTTTGTTTAATGTATGTGAGGGACTTGTCGGATTCAATCAAGGTGTTGGAGAACGCGCTTGAAAGGGTTCCTACCATTGCTTTGAATGAATCTCTCGTGGTGAATCTATGGAGTATGTATGAGTTGGCCTACGTTCATCATTTAGATATTAAGGGCCATTTGGTAGAGGATAAGTTTTATCAGAACAATTTTTAAGTATTTTAATATGTTTAGTAACTACTCAAAATTTTTATTCCTGAAATAGAATTGTATTTGGCATCATCCTCAAAATTTATAATCCAAACCATCTTCTTTTAATTTTTTAATGATTTTATTACTTTTCTTTTTTTTTTTTTTTTTCTTTTCTTTCTCTTCTTCCTCAACCTTTGGCCAATCGCTGGATCGATGACTGCCCAAATGAAGGCCGACAACTTCACTTGGGCATCATAGGCCCCCCACAAGGCTGCACCTCATCGGCCTAGCCTCGTCGGCAGCCGGATGACGCTTGGTTGAACCTTGGCTAGGTGAGCTCATCCATGCCAAATCTAGGTTCACCTGGCCAGGCGAGGCTCGTTGATGGCCGAGGGAGGCTCGAGCGAGGCTCGCCGGTGGCTAGCAAGCCTCCGGCAAGGTGGTGGCGGTGGACGAAGAAGAGAAAAGAGAAAAAAAATAAGTTTAGGTTTGCTTGATTTTGGATTATTCCCAGGAATAAAGAAGCAACATTTTTTTACTCGTTGATTTTATTCCAAATTTATTTCTGAGAACAAAAATTTTACTAAACGGATTTTTGTTCCAAATCTACTCCCAATAATAAAAGAATAAAAATTGTTACTATTTGGTAAGTTGCCAAACACAACTTAAAAAGACTTCAAGTGGTTGGATTACACGAGTGGCTCCTGATGATTTTGATTCATCGTGTATCAGGATTTGATGGTACTATCTCGTCCACTATCATACAATAGAGTTTGACTCAACACCATTGGCTATATAGGGACAATTTAGCAATATTGAGGGGGATTGAGAAAATATATGATGAGGGGGTAAGCTCAAAATATATATGTATCAGTGGTGGTCCTAATGCAGTACTTCTCGCAAGCAACCAGCATCTTCAAACAAATTATGGACACCAGACTTGAGCTTGACTTAAAATAATGAATGCGTTTGTAATGTGTTTATGTCCAGATAAAAGGCAATGTTGATTTCATCTAATTCTTAGAATGTGGGATAGGCCGGCCCTCTAGGAATTCCGATGCAAAAACCAATACCACTAACTAGACGAGAGCTATGTGGCCAAAGAAGATGCGTTCCACCAGTATAACATTGCCTAATTCATCAAAAAAGGATCCACCGATGTGCCACAAAATAGCCCCTCTTTGACGATCAAAGGCGGGATTCAATAAAAGTGAACGCTCATGCTAGCAAGCAAACCCGAAAAGAGAACCTCTTCGTGATCTTAGATGAACAAGAATTTGAGTATACCGCAACATAAGTATGTGATGTCCCTTATGGGTACAGGGGACTTTGATCAAGCACCACATGCACAAACAAAATCACAAAGTCAAAGCATTTGTGATATAGAAAGTGTGTCCTTAACTCGAATCTCTTATCATTAAATCTCTAGAGATGATGGACATCACATAAATGCAAACCTAAGAAGAAAATATACGGTCATGAAATGAAAAAGGCCATATACTCTCATCAACCGTACTAAAATGACGATTGGCGCAATTTGATTGATTCCACTGTTCTACTCCGCATATAAATGTGATGCGTGATCCCGCAGTTGGTAATTTTATGAAAAAGTTAATAAATATTAAAAATAAATAATAAACTGGTAGATAGAAATAGTAATTAATCTATTGATTTCTTGATAACTTGTTATAAGTTAGCAACACTTTTATGCAACTACCAGCTTTTCTTATCTTTTATGGAATTTTATTTGTCTTTCTCCTAATTGTCTTAAATTTACCAACTCTTACGCTGACATTGGCATTTTTTTTTTAACAATATTATGATTTTTTAAAACTTTTTTTTATGTTTTCTCTCCTCTTTTTTCCTCCTTTCTTCACTTTTTTTTTTTTTTTTTCTGGGAAGCCTGATTGCCGACAAGGATTGCTAGCTAACCCTAGTCCACATTGCACAAGGCAATTGCAGCCTTTGCCCTTGCTAGTGGGTTTCGTTGCCCTTATTATGGCAGGTGAGGATGAGGGGAGGGCCACGCCGTCCTCACCCTTGCCAACCAAAGCGAGGGCTCAAGATCCCTCACTTAGATTTGGCAAGGATTGTAATCTAAGTAGCACCAACACCAACACCGACATGACACGACACAATAAACTGACACATCGGGATACATTGGGATACGTTGTATATTAAATGTATATTTTTCTAATTATCATTTTTATGATTATTTCAAGAAAATTAATTTGATTTAAATTCATAAATAAATAAATAATAAAAAATAGAATGAATTTACATTAAAAATATCAATCCACCATTTATTAATATCATTTATTATTTCAAATTTGACAAATCAACTCCATTCCAATAATCCATAAAACTTGGAGAAAGAGAAAACAAGCAATTCACATTCTGGACTTGTGTGTTAGACGTGTTAAAAGAGAAAATAAAAGAAAAACGTGGGAGGTGAATTGTATATCACGGGAAGTAAGAGTTAGAAGAGAAAATAAGAAAAAATTATGTTTTTCTTTTTTCTTCATTTATTATTTTTATTAATGTTTTCTATTTTTCACATATATACATTTTGACCCTTCATTTATTAAAATTTTTTAAAATTGATCTCGTGTGTCGGATACTCACACGTCGAAATTTGAGAGCATAAGGAAAGTTGATATTTAGCTACTGCCTCTCCTTCGGGTAGTTCCTTCGGATGTGACTAGGTTGTCCACACCCAAAACACTGTTGAGGTTCTGTGCGTGGTCTAGATCAACGAGTTTTGCCATACCTTCCATACGAGCCATTCTTATCGAGCATCCCTCCTTCGGTTTGATCCCTTCCATTATTTCCAAAGTTTCTTTTCTTTCTGGCCTCCCATGGCGCTCCACGAGAGGGTTAGGGCCTTTTCCCATCACGAATCTTATTGGTCCGTTGGTCTGCCCATATATCACCCTCAGCCTTTCCCTGGATCAATTCTTGTTCCCTGAGCAGGGCTCGCTCTTATACCTTAGTATAATCCTTAATATTAAAAGGTACTTAACTACTTCCTAATATCAGTCCTCAAATCTTTCAAGAATCACTTAGGCTTTTCCTCGGGGTCCTCAACCAATCTAGGAGCGTACTTGGAAAGCTCAGAAAATCTAGCCTTGTACTGATCCAAAATGAATTCTTTCTGGTGCAATTGAATGAATTCAATCATCTTTCGGTCCTTTGCACAATCAAAAAAATGCTTCTTGTAAAAAGCTTTTACGAAGTCATCCCACGTTCTTACCGAACCAGTGAAAAGATGGTGTCCTAGGATGCTGGGCGCAACGACGTGGATGGCCGGATTTGATTGCTACACGCTGGAGATTGCTGAACTTCACTGGAGCGGTCGGGACAGGAACATCAAAGATGCAAGGACATGCGGGCACGCTTGTAGGGGCACACCCGTACCTCTGGGGCTGCTTCTGGACGTCAATGAGAGTCACCTGGATTGCTAGGAGGGAAAAAACGTGGACATAAGCTCACGTCGGAGACTGGTGGTGATGTTAAGAGTTGCAAAGCCAGCAAGCAAGGCCACGGGGGGACGACGAGAGACTGCAAGGACGAGGCAACGGGCTGGACAGGAGGATTCAATAATGGGGATGATGTAAAAGTGAACGCGTCCAAATTCGCTCTTCTCCATTCACGATTCCAGGGCCAGCTTTGATTCTTTCCCTTAATTGCTCTGGCCATTATCCGTCATTGATCTTTATTGCCCCCCAGATTTTCGGATTTGGCTCCCAATCTTTCCAGAATTTGTTTCTTGATTACAGCCAATTCCTTTCACGGTTTTCTTTAGCATTTAATCTCCACCGCTTGAATTTCGGATGCCGAACATTGTTTGTCTTCACCGAACTTGACCAATTTTCCACTTTTCCCTTGAAGATTACAGAAATATTCTTTGAATGCGTCCATATCTAACCCAATCTTTGAGTGCGATTTTTTTAAAGGTGACTAAATCGGTCAAATTGATCATCATCCATTTTGTCTAACATGATTAATGCAGATAAAGTAATTCTAAACACTATCATTATTTAGATGACATGAAATGTCTAATGCCTATCGTAACTTTAATATAAAATGACTAAATATGATAACTAAAATTTAGGTGTTAACAATAAAAATCGTTTAAAATACTACAACAACTACAAAATGGCTAAATTAAGCTTAACCCTAACAAAATACTCCTCAACAAAACTCTCAACCAATGTGGATATTTAAAATTATTTGTAACACGAAGATTGAGCGAGAAACTTGGTCATGCCGTAACTCTAGATGAGCTCAAGTCAAAAGCAAGGTCTTTTGAAGCACTCAAGCTCAAAGTTGTCAAATTTTGGTCCGAAAGACGCTAATCGCACACTACTCATCACTCTTGGTCAATTTTGTTTTGAGCAAATCGTTAGTCTAAATCGAGTTTTGCAGTCAACTTTAAAATTTTGTTTTGAGTAAATCATTAATCTAAATCAAGTTCTGTAAAATTCTACACTCCATAACACCCACACCTATCATTTCTATATATATTTGTAGCTTAATAACTACTTAATCGAATCTCATAGTTCAAAATCCATAAAGCTCAAATTGGTACCCTAACCCTAAATATTAATCCGATTAGATAAACGAAGGACGTGAGCACTCTTATTGGGCATCGCAATACAAAGTCAAATCGGCTTGGTGAGATTCTTGTGGTGCGAAACCCTCTTCTTATTACCCTTTCCTCTTCTCTCTTCTTTCCTCTCTCTTAGTTTCTTTATGCTGAACGTGACCTTTCTTTGTTCTCTTCCTTCTTCTTCTTCTTTTTTTGGTCACGCTACTACCTTTTTGACTTGGTCAAAGAGATTTAAATATTACATATTCGGGGCTAGTCAAGAAATTCACAATTTACTATTCAAGATGCCAAGCCAAATCGACCTTCAAGGCAAAGTACTTTATACCAGTGGATTTTGAATGATGGATGCCGACCCTTTTTCTCCATTGTCTTGTGAACTCGATTGTGCTGGAGTTGGTGGAATATTGAAAAGCAAGAATCAGATGGTCATCACATTCACGATATGAACTGAGTCTTGGTCATCCTTCATATCTATATTCGCATTGCCAAAATTTGGCCCGACACACTTATTCACTCAAAAGATTACTTTATAAGAAAAAGTGAGCAGGCATGTGCTCTTTATCTCATCCATCCATGCGTAAGTCAAGTCCCCTCCATTGTTTATTAGCAAAACATCTTGGCAAGTCTCCATGCCATGTTGTTCCTCTCATCAATCCGAGCGCAAATCAAGTCCCCTCCATTGTTTATTAGCTAAACATCTTGGCAAGTCTCCATGCCATGTTGTTCTTCTTGGTTGTCTTACGTTATACGTTGTGTAAGTCCCATTGCAAACGGCAAGAAATGGAAAAATTACCCAATCAATGCCAAATTTATTATACGGCTTTCAATTTAGTTATAAATTTTCAAACTTTGCCAATTCAGTGATAAACTTTTGCGCAAAATTTATTGTAATCCTTTTGGATAAGTTCACCGTAACCCTTTTGGATAATTTGTACCATCTTATGTTGCAAACTACCAATATATTGGACTTCACTAAAATATTTAGGACTAAATTGGCACAATTGAAATTATGACTATATTTGCATCCATACAATAGATTCAGAACTAATCTGATAATATTTCTGCAGAAAGGCATTATTTATTTATGCATTTGTGTTTTCTTCCCATGATAATTAGATCCATGGAATCCATCGAGCAATCAAGTAATCATAATTCGCATGAAGAGCCATATTCCTCTCATCCTATTCGGATATTTCTATATGCACCAAATAACAAGAATTAGTTTAAATAGACTGGTGTTTTCATCACAATTACCCAACTCAATTGATGTGGTTATATTTGGTGACAAATTACAGGTGTATCTTACTTTTCGCTGCAGTAATTGATCATCATGAACGATAACTTCTATGGTACACTTGCTTGTAGAGGCTCACCTGTACCTCTGGGGATGCTGCTGGACGTCAATGAGAGTCACCAGGATTGCTAGAAGGGGAAAAACGTGGATATAAGCTTGCGTCGGTGACCCGGTGGTGATTTTAGAGTTGCAAAGCCAGCAAGCGGGGCCTCGGAGGGACGACGAGAGACAGTAAGGACGAGGCAACGTGCTGGATAGGAGGATTGTTACAAGAGCGCGCCACGTAAACCGCCTTGAGTGAGACTCACCATTTTTATCGGTCCATTCCTCACGACTTCTATCTCTCAACTCTGGCTACTTTCCTTTCACCTGGTGTGTCTGGGCATGTAAAGCGTGGAAGTTGATGGATTCAACAATGGGGATGATGTGGACGTGAAGAAGTGAAGGCGAATGTCCCCTTTTATAGCAAAAGCAGAATCGACTAAAAATCGTTGAATTTTGGCTCGATTTGTCACCGAGAATCGGTCGTGAATTTCTCTAATTCACTTCCAAATTAGCGCTTCAGATCTTTTGATTTCCACTTTAGCTTCTCCTCATATTCCGGTGAATGCGTCCAAATTCGCTCATCTTCATTCTCGATTTCATGGCCAGCTTGATTCTATCCCTTAATTGCTCTGGCCATTATCCGTTATTGATCTTTATTGCCCCCAGATTTTCGGATTCAGCTCCCATTCTTTCCAAAACTTGTTTCTTTTTTTTTTTTTTTTTTTTTTTCGGTCCTACTCTATTCCTACTCTAATTCTCACTCTAAGATTTTTGTCATACCTCCTTACAGGATGTGAAAGTTGAAACCCACTCTTGAAACTAAATCATCCCCACCCCAACCCCCCGAAAAGTTGGGAATTCGAACTCCCAACCCTCCTTTTCACGTTGGAAGAGTGGCTACTAGGGCAAATCCTAGTGTTTCAGAACTTGTTTCTTGATTAAAGCCAATTCCTTTCCCCATTTACTTTAGCATTTAATCTCCACTGCTTGAATTTCAAATGTTGAACATTGTTTGTCTTCACCGAACTTGCTCAATTTCTCCACTTTGCCCTTGAAGATTATAGAAATAATCTTTGAATGCGTCCATATCTAACCCTATCTTTGAGTGAAATTCTTTTAAATGTGGACTAAAAGGTCAAATTGATTATCATCTACGTTGTCCCTGTTAGGGGTGAACATGATCCAGGTGGACGGTTCCTACCTTAGAATTGGAAATCGCCAACTAAGGACAGGTTCCGATTTTTGGAATCGGGGCTCGCCACCAATTCTTGGGTAGGTCCATGGAATTAGTCCCCAATCCCTACAAAAATGCATTCAATAAATAATTTTCACGCTGAACCTAGTTTCTATCTAGAGCACCCAAGTTTTGCGGTCTTATACTAAGGTTGAATTGTGAGCCATTAATTTTAATTAAAGATTGAAAACTATAGGGCGAAATGAATAAGCAATACTCGTTAGTGAAAAACTTAATTTCTTCGAAAGTCATGGTGTGGTCTTCTTAAGATTTCCCGACACTGGAAACATGTGGAGAATTAAACTCCACGTTGAAAGTCCTAACCTCCAGAGAAATGAAAACATTAATCGTTTGATCTATCTTTTTTCAACATCAACCTAATTTAATCATTGGAATTCTTAATTTCAAAAAAAAAAAATCATTGGAATTCTTAATTTCATATTATGATGACAAAGCACCGAGACATTTATGAACATTTTCAATTGGTTCTCTCATTTCTTTACGTTTGTTTATTTTATTTTGGTTGAGAAAACAAGTAAATAGATTATTAGAATTAAAAAAAAAAGTAGGGGTTAATCCTATTACACACCCAAGAGACAAAATTGGTCAATAATGTCCAATAACTACAAATATACATATATTTACATATATATTTGATTGACAAACTACAAAATAATTAAGTAATTAAGATGAAATTTCTATTATATATATATGCACACACACACTAGTTCGGGCGGGAGGGCAAGCAAGTGGTTTCATGCCTAGAATTAGGAATTGGACTAGTACTCATTGGTTCCACTAAATTGGAACCAGGAGTCAGACCGGCCCCAATGGGAACTGCTAATGCCAATCCGGTCTAGTCCGGTCCGGGGCAATCTGGGCAGTTTCCAGTTCTTTTGCACTCCCCTAGTCCCTGTAACATGCTTAATGCATATAATTTTTTTTTAAACGTTATCTTTATTTAGATGCCATGAAATGTCTAATGCCTATAGTAACTTTAATATAAAATGACTAAATATAATAGATAAAATTTAGGTGCCAACATAAAATCCGTTTAAAGTGCTACAAAGACTACGAAATAGCTATCTTAAACTAATGAAAAGACTCCTCAACAAAACTCTCAACCAATGTGGATATTTAAAATTATCCGCAACGCAAAAGTTGAGCGCGAAACTCGGTCATGTTGTAACTCTCTCCAGTGAAGAACATTTCAAGTGAACTCATAGTTAAAAAGAGGATCTTTTGACGCACTACAAGATCCATAACTTGACTGACCTAAAATCGAGCTCAAAACTATCAAGTTTAGATCCAAAAGTTGTTGGTTGCACACTATTCACCACTCACGGCCAATTTCAAGATTTTGTTTTGAGCAAACCGTACATCCAAATTGAGTTCCGCAAGATCCTATGACTCCACAACACCCCAAACTATCATTTTTGTATATGTTCACAACTCAATGACCACTTAGCGAAACTCATAGTTCAAAATCCACAAAAGCCCAAATTGATGCCCTAACCGCAAATATTACTCCGGTTAGATAAATAAAGGGCGCAAGCACTTATTGGGCATCGTGATGTGAAGTCAAATCAGCTTGGCGAGGTCATTGTGGCGCAAAATCCTCTTCTCTTTTTCATTTCCTCTTCTTTCTTCTTTGCTTTCTCTCTCTCTCTTTCTTTTCCCCGAGCATCTCGGTTTCTTTATGCTGAACGTGCCCTTTCTTTGTTCTTTTTTTTTTTGGGTCATACCACTATCTTTTTGACTTGATCAAAAAGATTTAAATATTGAATCCTTGGGGCTAGTCAAGCAAGTCACAACTTACCTTCCAAGACGCCAAACCAAATCGACCATTAAGACAAAATACTTTTTCTTTTTTGGGTCTACAGGAAAAATACTTTAAACCAATGTATTTTGAATGAGAGACGCCGACCCTTTTTCTCCATTGTCTTGTGAACTTGATTGCGCTGGAGTTGGTGGACTATTGAAAAGCAAGAATCAGATGGTCATCACATTCGTGACCTGAATCGAGTCTTGATCACCCTCCCTATCGTATTTCACGTTGGAACATCTATTTTTCCACTGCCTAAATATGGCCTAACACGCTTAATTCTCTCATACGATGAATTATAAGAAAAAGTGAGTGGGCATCTGCTTTTTATTTCATCCATCCATGCGTAAGTCAAGTCCCCTCCATTGTATATTAGTGAAACATCTTGGTAAGTCTCCATGCCATGTTGTTCTTCTTGGTTGTCTTACATTGTACATTGTGTAAGTCCCATTGCCAACGGCAAAGAATATCCAATCAATACTAAATTTATTATACGTGTACCAATTATTCATAAAATTTCTAACTTTATCAATTGAGTCATAAATTTTTGTGTGAAATTTCATTTTAGTCCTTATGGATAATTTGTGCCATCTTATGTCGCAAACCGCTAGGTCATCGATTTCTGGCAAAAATTGGCTAAGATGTTTAGGACAAAATTGGCAAAATTAAAAAGTTTAGCACTGAAATGGCGTCCATACAATAGATTTAGAACTTATCACACGATATTTCTGCAGAAAAGCATTATTTATTTATGTATTTGTTTTTCTTCCCATGATAATTGGATCTCCATCGAGCAATCAAGTAATCATAATTTCCATGAAGCGTGATATTCCTATCATCCTATTCGGGTATTTCTATACGCACCAAATAACAATAATTAATTTACATAGACTGGTATGTCATCAACATTAGCCAACTCAATTGATGTGGTTATATTTGTCGACAAATTACAGGTGTATTTTACTTTTTGCTGTAGTAATTGATCATCATGAACGATAACTTCTATGGTACACTTGCTGTGCTGAATAATATTATGGTGTTTCATCATAATGTACAAACAAAATGCCATAACAAGTCGTAAAATTGGTTTATCGCGTTATATATGCATATATAGTCCTAATGAAGTGCAAAAAATAGCATAAAATAAAATATGACACAGTAATACCCTCAGAATTTTATTACCTACTTACTAGAGACTTGAGTTAATGATATCTTGGTAAATGACAATATCAACAAACAAACGATTTCATTTCAATTTTGATAATGTGGGACTCTGTATATAGAAAATTTGTGAAATCAATGCTAAGTACTCTTACATCTTCAACTTTTGGCATGATGCCTTCGGGCTTTTTGGCCAAAAGAAGCCGCGTCGAAAGCGAGAGCTTTCAGGGAAACGAAGTGGAAACGGTCATCATCGTGCTCGAGAAGTGAAGGGATCGATATTCACTGCAATCTCCTTGATGGAAAAAATAATTTAGAGCACTTTCATGTGAACCTTTGCTTTTTGGACAAATTATCTTCCAATAAATTCCATCGAAGTCCATGTCGGATTATTTGAAACTCTTGAATAATCTCTACTTATTAATAAATAACAATCTCAATAGGCTTGGTGACTTTTGTTCCCCAAATTTAATCTTGATATTTCTTTTCTTCCAATGATCAAGATGTTCCGTGGAAAATTCAATCATCAGTAGTCGTCCTTTGGGAAGATCATCAGCATTGAAAGTACTTACTAATGTACCATTCCATGTAATGTTGTGTTTGATATGGCGGAGTGGAAGGGAATTAGGGAATGGAATGGCATGGCGTGACTATTCCAGTATTTTTGTTTGGTAAAATGTGGAAATAAGATGGAATAGGGATTCTTGTGTTTGGTTGGTATGAAATAATGGTGTGGGAATGGCATTGAATGATGATGTTTTAATAATTTTTACATTGTATTCATATTAATAGTACTAGCAAATGGGTACACGTTTTGTGTATGGCAAAAAAAAAAAAAAAAAAAAGGTTGAATCCCTTTAAAAAGGGGCCAAATTGATTATTCTTTTCTTGCCAAAAGTAGATCGGGACGACTCTTGTTCAACATTTTTCCCCATTTTCCCCCACTTTACTGGTAATGTCCAATTTGTTTTCTACATAGAATTTAGTTTAGTATATGTCCAAATAAATTTCCAGGTTAGGCAACAAGTAAAAATATATGAGAGTGAAAAAATCACGACATGAAATTACAAAACCAGCATTTCATATTAGCAGACAATTCATCTCATAATTTACTGTATAATTTTCATGGCAGATATCTCCAGCGGGGTAAGAAAAGCTAATTTCATGGTGTATTATAATAATGATCCGTGTAAGAAAAGTTATATATTGACATATATTTTGGTACTTAAACTTTGATACATTTGCAGGCAAGCTGCAAGTCTTGGTCTGCTTGTGCTGTAGCCATGTCTTCGTCAATTACTGGGGGCGTGAATTACAAGCAAGTCTTGGTCTTGCTGGCTATAAACGAAAAGCCAGATGCAAGTCTTGGTCTTCTTGTGCTGTAACCATGTCTCCGTCAATTACGAGCACCGCGTGGGGGCGTGTTACTTCCTATCCTCTTAATATTTTCAATGGAAGAAGAAAATAATTTGAATAATTATCGCCTGAGTACGACTCAATAAGATGATGTCGGTTGTATGGGGAGCTCAAGATAATAATATAATGGCTGCATGCATAAATCTTCCTCGCACTTCTCTCTTCGACAATCTCCACTGCTTGATGACAATGGAAAGATCAATTGCAGCTTTCTTGTTCGTGCTGCTTGCTTGTTTACCTTCAGCACTAGTCCTTGTGGTTCAAGCCCAAACAGGTATCTCTCTCTCTCTCTCTCTCTCTCCCCCCTCTCCCCCCCCCCCCGGGGCGCTTGTCCATGCTTCGTACAATGTCATTGCCTATAGCGATCCTATGAGTTTTGACCTTTAATGAAACAAAATGGTCTCTTCTTTATATTCATTCTCAGTTGCTTCGGCGTCAAAATGATGGTATGCTGGATACTATGGTATGGAATTGTGTGACTAATCAAGATTCATTGAACTTGTTCCAATGGTCCAAATAGAAAAATCGCAGTTCTATTTTATTGACATTTTCTTTTCTCTAAACTTACAAGGTTTTATCAGCATCGATTGTGGAGCACCCAATGAATACACCGATGAGAACACCACTATAACATATAAAATGGATGATGGGTTCATAGGCTCCGGGAAAAACATGCCGATATCCGAGGAGTCGATATATCAAGGTAATCTACGGTGGTTGAACGATGTAAGGTATTTTCCGGATGGAACGAGGAATTGTTACACTTTGAGACCAGACCAAGGCAAGAACAGAAAATACTTGATTAGGGCATTATTTTGGTATGGGAACTATGATGGGAAGAATCAGGCTCCTTTATTCGACCTATACATCGATGTTAATTATTGGGCCACGGTGGGCTTCTCCTCTTTCGATACCGAAGAGATCATTTATGTGCCCAAGGCAGATGATATACGAGTGTGTCTTGTGAAAACTGGCCATGGAGTGCCCTTTATTTCGGCATTGGAACTGAGACCTTTGGACGATGACGTCTATCCATTGGAATCTGGGTTCTTGCGAACCCGTCGGCGGATCAACCTGGGACAAACCTCGGTGGCAAATCGGTTCAGGTGATCAATTCATTTTTGAAATGCAAATATATAGTAATCATTAGTAAAGAAAGATTCAGTTTTTCCTCATCGAATTTTGCCATTCTGCAAACTATCGAAGGCGCCAGTCAGCAAGGACAAAAAAGGCAATGAAAAAATCAACAAATTACAGCACGGAAAACTGCTAAAATAATCAACAAAGATAGTTGAAGAAAATGATCCTAGATGTCAGAGATTAGCAACAAAAATCACTAAATGATGACACGATATAAAAAGAGAAACAAAAAAGCCATTAGGTGCAAGCAAAAGTTAAAATAAAGTCATTTGGAATCTTGCACTTATAATCCCAATCAAACTTGGTATTTTGCGTATGTATCAAAAACACCTAAGTTACTCCATCATAACAAGACAACTCATTAATGAATTTCATTAAAAATTCAATACATTTACACAGATATTAGTACTAAACTATTTTTATTTACTATTTTTATTTTTCACCTTGCTAATAAAAATTCATTAAATTAATATGAATTACTAATATAATAAAGTGATAATTGCATAATATTACTTAATTATTTTTAGGGTAATCATTGTATGTGTATTATCTACAAAATTTGAGAAAATCTTTTTTTGTGTAGAATTTGCAGAGTATGGGTTTTTTTTTTGGTTGGTTCTACTCTATTCCTACTATTTTAGACTTTGTAGAATTTGTCAAAACCCACTCCTAAAATGAAATCGTCTCCACCCCAATCCCCCTTGAGAATGTGGAGATTTGAACCCCCAACCTCCCCCTTCCAAATTGGAAGGGTGGCTACTGGCATGAACCCCCAGTGGTTAGAGCATGGGGTTTACCGGCTAATAGTTTTTGTATTGTTTAGCTTCTCTCAATTAGCGAAAATATGATAAATATATTTTAAGATATCACACTCTTCTCTTCTTCTCCAAATTCTTGTAAAAATTCTATAAATAGACAATTCTGTAAATTAATAATTTTATTTTATCTGCCACGTATTTCAGATCTAAACTTAGATATACTTTCTATCCATATACGTGTTCAATTCCTTTGAATCGTGTCGATGATCTTTCTATTAATAAAATAATGTTAATATGTTATGATAAGATGATTTTGCAAAAATTTATTAATGATACTTTTTGCATACACGCGACGGGTGCCACTTTTGCTAATAAATATACGATAACAGTGTCTTCCCTACTTGTCGCCTTTGAGTTTGACACTAGGGAATGATTATGCTTCTAGGAAGGAGTACTTTTATTGCATTTTCCACCCAATTTGCTCTCTATTTTATTGCTCGTCTCTCTCCCTTCTTCTCTCTTCATTATTTTTCTATTCTTTTTTTTTTGGTCAGTCCTACTCTATTCCTACTCTACACTCACTCTCAGACTTTTGCCCTGCCTCTTGTAAGGCGTGGGAGTCGAAACCCACTTCTGAAACTTACGCGTCCCCATCCCATCCCCCCTTGAGAAGGTGGGGATTTAAACCCCTCACCTCTCCCTTCCATATTGGAAGGGTGGCCACTAGGGCGAATCCCAGTGGTTTTATTTTTTTTTGTCTATTAATTGTACCTCTTTTGTATCAAAGAAGTTTTCTACCATAATATTGACACAATATTTTGTATTAAGTAACAAAAATTACGTGTACCCGACAAACGAATTATTATTGGTCAAAATATCACGTTTACTATTTCATTATCTAAGTTGCTCAAAATGGGCGACAAAAAAAAAAAAAAACCAGTTGCTCAAAATTATTAATGCTATGTTAACATTGGAATCTCATACTACTAATACATTAAGGAGATATTTTATTTATGCTTAAATGTATGTATGTGCATGTGTTTCCATACATACATATATACATATATATATGTATATGTATATTATAAATCTGTACGAGAATCTACACAAAAGCGCTAATTATGTCTAGTATACATGCGAACTCGATGTCTACTCACAAAGTGCTTTTAGTACATTGTTAATGGCTATAAATTATGCTTCGAAAATATGAATATTTCTATTTAAAGTACTTTACTTTCTTGAAATATGTTAGTTTTCAATTTTCAAAATATACCAGCTTGCATTTCTACTAATTTTAGCGATCTTAACTAGTGCATAAGACACTTGTTAAGTATATATCTCTAAAACTTGTTGATAATACTCGTTGGCTTGAGTTATTTCCACCCCTTTCTTGGCTCCTGATATCTCTTATCACTTTGAATTGATTATATTATTCCTATAGGTCCCAGTCTTGATTTAAAATTATTTCTTGCATTTTTTCTTCTTCTTTTTTCAATTTCACTAAAAGAAAAACTTATCCACATCCCTTCCAAACAATTCTTTCTCACCCTATCCGCTTCTTCTACACCCATTAAAATTCAACGTTTGCTTCATGTTTGTCTTCTTTTAAATTTATTCTCCATTATTATAATCTAAACAAGTATTCGTCATATATCCGAGTGAAGAAATGTTGGTTTTATCTTCAAATTGTTTACTTTATTTCCTTGGAGTATTCAACCTCAATTTTCTGTACAAATTTACTATAATTTACTAAAAAAGTTGAATATTGTGGTTGATGTATGCATTATACACAATGTATTCAAAGCTTATCATCTCACTTGTGCTTAAGTTATTTTTTTAATAATATTTTCCCGGTACAAGAAAAAAGAAATATACAAATAATTAAGTTTTTTTAATCAGAAATGAAACAATAGTTACCTATCTACCAAATAAACTATTTTTTCGAGAAGAGTAAACAAATTTTGTTTCAAAAGAAAAAAAGAAGGCAAGCATAGTCTTAAATCAAGAGTGGGCCTCATATTTAACCTTAGTAATTGGTGTTTGTCAAGAGCATGATAATTTCGTCTTTAGTGAAATTTTTTTTTTTTTTTTGTCAGTCCTACTCTATGCCTATGCTACACTCACGCGCAGACTTGTGCCTGCCTCTTGCGGGGGCGTGGGAGTCGAACCCACTCTCGAAACTTACGCGTCCCTATCCCCATCCCCCCTGAGAAGGTGGGGATTTGAAACCCCTCACCTCCCCCTTCCATGTTGGAAGGGTGGCCACTGGGGCGAAAAATATTTTTAAATCAAGAGTGGGATCCACAAGAGATAATGTAATCATGTCAAAGTAAATTAGCGTGTCAGGAGCTAATAAATTGGTGGAAATAGCGGGAATCTACTCATTTTACATAAAATATGTGATTAATATTTATTGTTATTTCGAAGTTCAAAAAATGCCAGGCATGGATGAGGTAAGTCCCAATGCAATTCAAACCTTTTTTTCACATAAAAAAAATTGTTCCATCTAGACATCGTATTGCAATTTTCAAGTTATCACTCTACGTGTTACAAATCCATGGCAATTCATTTCTCTCTGACAAACATCACATTGACAAGTTTCGCATTTAACTGCCAGCAAGCGAGATGTTTGATTTTCGGAAACCCAACAAACGCATCGCGCGCGCACTCCGAGAGGTTTCCCTCCCGGACTGGGTCATTTCCCTAAGTCGTGAACCGGCTGGTTACGGCGTGGACTTCATGAGGATCACTAGTGGAGTCCCTCACCCAGTTTCCTGGGTGTTGTGCGCGGGAACTCCAGTGGGAACATAACCCTTGGTAACCCGGAGGGAGTTCCATTTCCGGGGCCTTTGTTTAAGGTCCTTAGGCTGGACCAAAACCAGGTTCCTATGTGTTTTCCGGGAGCCTGGATTTTGCCCCCAGCCGGAATCTTTTATGAGCCCCGGTAAATGGGCTCTACCCTTCGTGTGGCCCTCAGGGTCCCATTGAGGGGGCACGACTCGACCCAGCCGCGGGGGCCTTGTTATCGGGGTTGTCTTCCCCGGAGCGTTGCAGTTTAAGGTAATGCAGAGGACCAAAAACCTTGGGGAGGTTCCCTCCTCGGCCCACCCAGGGGGCTTCTTTTCCCCCCTGTTGTCTTCATGGGAGGGTTCTCCTCCTTGTTCCTTGGGATTTTTAGGAGATCCCTATGATAAAACTCCATATCCAGTGGTTTACTCCGCATGGGCTTGGGGGAGCCTTTTAAGATCTTGCTCGGGACCAACAAACGCATCAGTTTTTCGCTAGTATATATGTTGAATATAGTAGCTTAAGTATTTCCACTGCATATCCACATGAATTGGTATTTTTTAGTTATTCAGTCAATTGCTTAACTGTTTACTCTTAAACTATTTGTCAAAATGCCTCACACAGGTACCCTGACGATGTTTATGATCGAATCTGGTCATCCATGGACAACCGTGGCTGGTCCATACTAAAGACCACATCTGCGATTGATTTATCTAAAAATAGTAATGCGTATAAGGTTCCCGGGGAAGTTCTTCGGACCGCTCAAGGGACAGTGAGACTGAGTTCTCCCTTGTATTTGAAGTGGACAGCAAATATAATACTGTTCAATGATGCAAGATCATTACCATGGGCACCGCCAGAGATATGGATTGTGTACTTACATTTCATGGAGATTGAGAGCCTGAGCGGTCTGCAAAGGGAGTTCACAATTTCCATGAACAATAATCAATTCACAGAGACGGTGAGCCTTGAATACTTAAAACCAGTGGTTGTAGTTTCCCCTCCAGTTAGTGGACCGCTCATCACCCTCTTGATTAACTCGACGAATAAGTCTGGAAATCCACCGATCCTAAATGCCATGGAGCTCTATAGCGTTGTTGATCTTCCAAATGTACCCACAGCACAAGATGATGGTATGCTTTTATTCTTCTACATGTTTTAATTGTTTAATTACACATTGTACAGTTGTGCTACGATTGACATCAATGAGTACACAGATAAGTACACAGATATTCCATTGTCAATAATCAAGATTTAGGTAAGCCAACTCTAAATATATTAGTCTCCACTGTGGGTCTCAAGTTATTTGTGAACTCTACGATCTAGAGTTGCTTTGTTGGGATCAACAGATGTGACTAAGTACTACACTGCAATCTGTTTAATTCCTTGCTTTGGCTTGCTTCGCTGAAGAGTCTCTTCAAATTCAAGCCCTGGAGTATTACAAGTCTTTTGAAAAACTGAGTCTGCATGATGCGTATGGATCACATCCGCTTTTTGCATCTCTATCTTTCTCTTTAAATAATAGATTTTTTTTTTCTTTTTTTGTGATTTAAATTGCAGTGAAAGCTATCAATGACATCAAAGCAGCGTATCACATTAAGAGAGAAAGCTGGCAAGGTGATCCATGCTTACCAAGCAATCACACATGGGATGGTCTAAACTGTAGTTATGGAAATCCTCCAAGGATTATATCCCTGTGAGTCCCTGGCAAATTTTCTTAGATAATACTAGTTTTCTAGGTGAATTTAAGAAGAATTCTCGTTCGTCATGAAAACTGAAAGTTTTACGTATCATGAGAAAGAACAATTAGGATGAATGCAACCTTTTAGTGTGAATTCTCAGATAGACCAAGAACTTTGTCATGCTTTTGTCAAGTTTTTTCGGGGCATGATTCGAACTTCAGTGTTTTAATAGAGGGAGTGTTTAACGCCCTAAGCTTCACATGGTGTTGAAGAAAGCTCATAAACTGATCCTTAAGTTTACACCCAACCCAAAAAAGTCACCATCGAGTATTTCTTTTGGGAGGTTGCTTCATATGAACGGGGTAGGTCATGACAAATACACTCATCAATTAGCAATAAATGCCCCCTTCTCCGATGTCTGGTTATGTTCTTCTTTCAACTTGTTTCACCAACAGCCTAGTTTTCCAATTTTGTCATGTATTCGAAATTGCATTGTGTGTGAGCAAGCATTAGGTCCTCCGAATATAGTTATTAGGTACTCTAGGTCCAAAAATAACCATAAATTACCATGCAAGGAATGAGATTGAACATTCTGAATGGTCTTCTAGTACTTGCAACATTTAATCCGGGGGGATCTAAAATATTTTCACTCTAAAGAATTGATTGCACAACCTTTTTTTTATTATACCAAAAAATGCTCCCTTATGAAGATGGCAATGACAGGACCCTCTCGTTTGATCTATCATGGCAGGAAATTGAGCTCTAGCAATTTGATGGGCGAGATAGTCTCATCACTTTCGCATCTATCAACAATGGAGTACTTGTAAGTTGTGTCACTCATGATTAAGCACCCCCAGGAGTCAACTCTTGATTGAATAATTTAGGTTGTGTTTTAGGAGACATAGGCTATAGAAATAGTGCCCTAATGCATGGCAACATCTTGCTTTTGGTTATTCCCAGAGATTTGTCTAACAATCAGCTTACGGGAGCGATACCAGAAACTCTAGCCAAATTACCACATCTTAGCTTTCTGTAAGTTAATGTCTCTAGCTGAATGATATTTAAAGTGGACAAATCTCTTATCGTGGCTATATTTGCAGAAATTTAAGTGGAAACAACTTGATTGGATCAGTTCCTGAAGCTCTTAAGAAAAGGGTTGTGGAAGATACTTTAAACATGAGGTCCCTCTGTCTGTCTCTCTCTCTCTCTCTCATTGTGTCATATGCGAATTTCATAGGGTGGAAAGACTATCGACATGTTCTGTTTATTGCGATTAAAGCAAAACAGAAGGCCAACTTTTGATCTGCATGGCAAATCAATTTGGACACTTGTTGATAGGAATTTCAGTTCAACTCCTTCATTCTTTGTGGCAGTTTGACAGGAAACGCGCATCTTTGCCTAGCTGATCCTTGCCCACATAAGAAGAGACAAAAGACCATACTTGTTACAGTTGTTACATCAGTTTCAGGCTTCTTTGGGGCTCTCTTTGGTGCTTTGGCAATTATTTGTTTAATCAAATGGAAACGGACCTGTTCTAAAACTGGCGAGGCATTTGAACAAATACCAGGTATTTTTTTCTTACTTGTCGTCTTCATGCAATTTATATTACATTTGACAGAATCTTGACTATGCTTTTCCTTTGGTACATTTCTATCCGCAACAATGTCTTTTCTAGGATATGAAAATACACAACTCAGCAACTTGCTATCCTTTTCTCACGCACCCTAAGAGTCATTTTGCATTTTCATCGATATTGCAATCATGAATAAAGGAAAGTTGTCTTTAATCAAAATTTCCCAATGTTAGTAATATGAGTTACGTACTGATCACAAGAATATTGAGATGAGAGAGAGACGGGATCACCACAGCATTGTCGCATCAGCGTCACAAAGAGAATGTGCATTATTGAGCTTAACTTATCCACAATAAATTTTCTGGTTTTTCTCTTCAAAATTAACTATGTTATGCATCGGAAGGACTTATAACAACTTGAGAGTACAAGTTTGTCCATAGTATTTTAATGGTCCCTCGAAGAAAGTTTGACTGTGCAATCTGGAACTTATCTATTTGTATTGAGCAAAGCGAAAGAATCTATATGTTAGCATCTTAAAGGAAGGTGACAGAGAGATCTCTTGGTTTTTGTCCTCTTTTCCATTAATACAGATCTTGAAATTGGATCAGAAAAACCTCTCCTACGTTTTTTAATTGTTGAGGACGCAATTGGAGTTTTTTTCCTTGGAAGTCCGCTAATTAAAGTGGTAGTCGCAATACTCATGGGAACCTTTTTGCTACAGAATCTAGTGAGAGGACACTGAGATTAAAGAATCGACCTTTTGAGTATGGAGAGGTCTCAAAAATCACTAGGAACTTTGGACAAGTGATTGGTAAAGGTGAATTTGGAAAGGTATATCTTGGCACACTAGATAACGGCACCGTAGCTGCTGTGAAGATGCTCTCTGAATCATCAGAGCAAGGATACAAGGAATTTCAGGCTGAGGTTAGATAAAATGATGCAATCACTCTTCCTTTGAAAATCAACTTATGCCGACACTTAGGTAGATACTTGTTCAAAAATTTCACTATTGTCAATATATGTTATAATAATGCACACTCCTGATACCACAGGCACAACTCTTAGCGATTCTACACCACAGAAATTTGATTTCCCTTTTGGGATATTGCGATGATTCCAAGCACAAGGCATTAGTATATGAATACATGGCTAATGGAAATTTAAGGCAACATTTATCAGGTGCATATTCTTGTTCTGTTGTATTGGTTCTTCTGCAAAACAATCCTGTAAAACTCTATCTTACTTATATGGAACGTTAAAATGCATCCAATAGAGGACCATCCGAAGGTTTTGACATGGAGTAAGAGACTACAAATAGCCGTGGATGCAGCACAAGGTGCATGATAAAATATCTACAGTTGGTAGGTCTTTTGCTGTCATTGCTTTGGCATTGTTGACATTGTTTTTGTAAGGGTTTCAGGTTTGGATTATTTGCATAATGGTTGCAAGCCACCCATCATCCACAGAGACTTGAAGACTTCAAACATCTTGTTGAATGAAGACTTCCAAGCCAAATTGGCTGATTTTGGCCTATCAAGAGCTTTTGCATCTGAAAAAGACTCCCGTGTGTCAACTCGTCCTGCTGGCACCATTGGCTACCTCGGCCCCGAGTAATTGCTAAAACTCAACATTATTGATCTGGTTCAGCTCAGGATCTTTAATTGCATAGCAATGTTAACATTGCCTAGAATTTTATCTTTGCTTTAAGATCTGTATTAATTTTTCCTCCTCCCAGGTTTCAATTTTTTGGAAATTGTGACAAGAAGAGTGATGTTTATAGTTTCGGAATTGTACTCTTTGAGTTAATCACGGGCCAAAGTGCGATGATGAAAAGCCGAGATGGCAACGACTTCATTCACATACTTGAATGGGTAATTCCCATCATTGAAAGTGGTGATATACAGAGGATTATGGATCCTAGGTTACACGGAGAATTCAACATCACCTCAGCTTGGAAAGTGGTAGAGATTGCTATGTCTTGTACACAACCAAAGGTGATTCAAAGGCCAGACATAAATCATGTATTGGCAGAGTTGAAGGAGTCTTTGGTCAGCAAATTAAGCGGTTCTTTTGAAGTGACCACTTCAGAGATCTATTGTGAAAGTGTCCCTATGGCAAGGTAGCATAAACTTTTCAAATACAGAAAGGTTATCTTCTTTTTAGGTACAAGATTAACTTTTGTTTGCAAATATGTACTTTTTTCTTTTATCGCGTCATCCATTTTCCCTTTTCTTTCTGTCATTGAATCTTCCAAACTCGTTGTCAAACAATGATATGGTTTCGTCCTTTGTCGCTCCTCTCTCCATCCATAATGTCAGTTCATTGCATTCCTAATCTCGCGAGTTGGAGGTTGTGTTATCCATGGAGGGGGTAATCGGCATTTGCAGGCCCTCAGGGCACGTTGTTGGAGTTCAACTGAGAAGTCAATTGGAGTCAACACCATTGGGTAAACAACGACAATTTTGCATTGTTGAGGGCAGGATTGAGAAAATGTATAGTGGGGGACTAATTATCTTCTTTCTTTCTGAGTTAAGGTCAACTTATATATGTATGATTGTACCATTAGTGGTCCTCATGTAGTGCTTCTCGCAAGCAACCTGGGATAGAAACACAAGCATCTTTAAACAAAATATGGACACAAGACTCAAGCTTGACTAATGATAACGAATGCATCGATAACGTGTTTATGTCTAGATAAAAGGAAATCCTGATCTCATCTAATACTCAGCATGCAGGATAGGCTTGCCGTCTAGGAAATCTAATGCAACAATCAGTACCATTGACAAGACGAGAGCTATGTGGCTGGAGAAGATGCGTACCACTGCTATAACATTGCCTAATTCATCAAAAAATAATCCACTAACGTGCCAACAAATAGCCCCATTTGTAGCCATTAAAGTCGGGATTTAGAAAAAAAAAGGCTCATCCCAGTGAGCAAACTTGAAAAATGAACCTTTTTGTGATCATAGACGAACAAGGAATTTGAGCATACCATGACAGAAGTATGTAATGTCCCTTCTGGGTATGGGGGACTTTGATCAAGCACCACATGCACCAATAGAACCACAGAGTCAAAACACGTGACAAGAAAGTGTGTCTAGAACTCAAGTCCCTTATCATTAAATCTCCAGTGACTTTGCTGGTCTATAATGAGAATTGACAAAAGCACTTCTCATCTCTGTTTGTTTAAAAAATAAAGGAGAGTCAAGTCACTATTGACGCATAAATTTTTGTAACCTATTTAGTCATTTATTACATAAGAAAATCCCTAATAAAAAATATCATTAATTTAAATTTGCAAATTAAGAACATTTTTTATTAAGCCCATATAATTGCATTAAACCTAAGCCAAACATACTGATGTAGGGAAGTTCGAGTTAAATTAGATTTTTGGATCATTCCCCTGAAGTGGTCGAGATGGACATGTGCTTTGCGCATATGATACTTCAAATTAGGGGATACTACGGCAAATTTGAGAAGCGATATCATGGAAATCTTTTGGTCACATGGCTATTTGAAAAGAACAAATATAGAGCAAAGTTGATTCTCACTGTTGAGGAAAAGAAGGAAAATATAATAAGAAGGAATTGAGTAGATTCTGCTTGCATTTAAAGAGGAAAGAAGAAAAAAATATGTGGGTATCTTTGAAGTAGCCACTTAACCACTTAGATGTTGGGGAAGCAGTATCAAGTTTTGTCTAGATTCTAGAAACTACCGGTCAAAATAGGTTCTCCAATTATTGAAACCTAGAATTTACCCTATCATAGGTTCTAGGGTGTTCCACCTGTATTATAACTTAAACGATTGTAGTAAATTATCGCCTCTAATAATCAATATTTGCTATAATCCACTGACAACAACTAATATTTAGCCACGAAGAATATAGAAAATTAACAAAATAAAAGTTGGATATCACTGAAAAATAAAAGATCAAACTAGTGGTTTCGGATTATATACTCAACTTGGATGTCATGGAATATCGTAGAAACGTGCAAAGACAAGAAACAAGGAAAACACAAAGACTTGTTCCAGGTCTAGGTTCCATCTAGAGCCTTGAACCTCCTAGTTAGAACAGAATCCTCAATTCTTGGAACCTGAAATCTACTATGCATATCCTATAATTCTATTCTAAAACCATGTTCACCCCTACTTACATGGATGTGAGAGTGCGACTGTCACGCCCCAATCCTCGAGCGCGTGCCCATCTTTCAGTGGTCGATAAAATTTTGCGACTTCCTAGGATGAGTCGCCGACCTTTTCATTTTATTGCACATGCGGAAGCGAATAACAAATCCCCAGATAGTAACCATCTCGGGATAGAAAAGCAGGATATCAGATTTTCAAACAAAACATGCTTTGAATTGCACACCGAGTCAACTACAAAAGTCTATAGTCACAAGACTTCAAATGATTGACTCTCCAAAAGAAATTGTCCTATTTGACCTACACTTCAGATCCCCTCATCTCGGCTCTAGGTCTTCCACCCTACGGTCCTGCCCACGACGGGGTGAGATATAAATCTCAGCAAGTTCACGCTCTAAACCTCTATTAGGAGGGTAATACGCTTAAGATGTCTTAATCACATAATCATACAATCACATAGGCTTACCTTAGCCTCGGTTCCTTCTTATAGGTCAGCACAGTTCATATCACAATCATGTGTATATAGCAAATTCATACACCAATTTGGAACGTCCAAACCAATCATTACTCACACGAGCAAGAATTATAATTAAATCACTACTCACACGAGCAAGAACTATCGATACACATCAAAGCAATAATTATCGACACACATCATCCATCAATCCTACTCAACAAGCGTTCCAATTAATTAATGATCACTATTCACACAAGCAGTTTTATCCAACACACGCCAGGGAAGAAAATAATTATTGACACACGCTGGGAGTGACTAATAACTACCGACACATGTCGGGGAAAGATAATAATTATTGACACACGCCCGGGTTAGATAATAATTACCTACACACGCCGGGGTTAGATAATAATTATCAACATCCACCAACACACGCTGGGGACGAGTTCTCTTAACTATTAACGTCTACCGACACACGCTGGAGATAGATTCTCTTAACTATTACACGATCGTCAAGCATAAACTCTAGGCATATCACAAACCAATCATATATCATCAAATGTGCAATTTCCAGCACTTAAAGCCTCAAAAAAATCACAAAATTATAACCGGTTATAATTGGCAGAATAGGCCCACTCGCGCGTCTCCAATTTTAAATCCAAAAACCTAATT
Organism: Eucalyptus leucophloia subsp. euroa; assembly: GCA_017140325.1. Classification (NCBI taxonomy): domain Eukaryota; kingdom Viridiplantae; phylum Streptophyta; class Magnoliopsida; order Myrtales; family Myrtaceae; genus Eucalyptus; species Eucalyptus leucophloia. The sequence goes on from CM029478.1 coordinate 36,351,052, forward strand.
AAATGAGTTCAGAAAATTCCAAAATTTGAATATGTTGTAAAAGACACATAAAAGAACATTTTTCATGAAGACACCTTAACCTAAATTCTTCTAGATTCAACCTAGTAAATCACTCAATTCAGCACAAAAAACTGGGTCCATTTTTAGAAAATCTATTTTCCGAAATCAATTTGGTTCGAGATCCAAAACATGTCCATTTGATCTGAAATGTGACTATGTTAAACTAGAAGATATGAAAAACAATTTTGTGAAAAAATAATTTTGAAATTTGAACACTAAGAGTTGATAAAAATCCCTAGAATTCTAAAATGTCACTAGTTTTAGCGAAAACTGAGGTTATATTCGAAAATGATGGAGCTAATTTATCCTTCTTTTAGATCCTTAAAAATCTTTAGAAAAATAGGATGTCTAGAACATTTATCAAGAAGACATCAACCTCAAATTCATAACCCATTTCAATATACAAAAATGACAAATGGCGAGGGTCTAGAAATGCGAACTGTAGTAATTCTATTGGATTCGACTAATCTATCATCAATTGTGCTAATCTCACTAATTAGCTCAACAGTAGTCCATTCTAAAGCTAATCTAACCATTCTAGATTATCACTAATCTATACTTAAGCTAATCTAAACAACCATTGAGCATAATTAACCTACTAAGTAAGATTTAGTGAGCAAACTCACCGGATTTGTATGTCAATGAGTTCACCGCGACGAGGACGCGAAGGCGAGCGATAAACTACCCCATAGCGACACCAAGCAAGGTCTAGAAAGGCCCGAAAATGCTTCACAAAGCCTCACGACTTGCGAGTTCCTCGGCTTCTATTCTGGAACTGTAGAGGTTGAATTAGTGGCTCGGCTTGCTAGAAACGGAGAGACACGGCCAAGCGGGCAAAGGGGAGCTTCGGCTGGCTTGCTAGTTGATCTCCTTTGGTTTTTCAAGCTCTCTAGACTTCTCAACAATGGAGAAAGGCACACATTAAGGAAGAAGAAGCTTCAGTTGAAGAGGGCCCACCAAATGGCCTCCAAAGTCTTCAACCTTAGCCTCATTCACTCGATGCTTGCCCCCACCATATCAGCCCTATCCTCAACCTCTTTTCCCTCAAAAAACTTCCCCAACAAGCATTAGTTGAGTCCCCAAATGTTGCACCCCATCCTTGGCTACGCATTTGTACACATTCCCCTCCAATTCCATCAACTCTCCTTCGATCTCATCTTCTTGGTTCCCTTGACTAGTCCACCTTGCATGCTGTCATCCACAGCCCATTTTCAGCCAAAAATGCCCTCTTCTAGAAGCTTGAAGTGGTCCAATTGTTGGGCCTAAGGGGTTGCTACAAATTTTGGTGGAGGTTGGTTCAATTGGACTTGAATTTCTCCTTGAATCAAACACCAATTGGCCCTCAAAAATTCCATTATCAAGTCAACAATCAATTTGATATTTTTCATCGTCAATGGATCATACTCGCATCCCAATTTCACGATAAAAAATGATCCTCAAACTTTTCTGAACAAAAAGATTCCTACCTCGACTTTTTCCCAAAAAGTCTCGGTTTACAAAAAAATCTTCAGAGACTGAGTTGACGTTCCTAAAATGACTTATGACATGACATAATTTTAAATTTCTGAAATCGGATTCAAATTCGGGATTAATTTCAATATGACACGATTTTAGCGTGACTTAGGCTACTTGGTAGCTTTTAAAGATTTTTAGTGCAATGACCAATGGTTGATTTTTTTTGAGCCACAATGAATCTCTTCGACACATTGGCGCTTCTCGGTAGTCGTGAAAATTTCGATGTTTCAAATATGGACACAAGGTACCAAGACGATAGAAAAAATCAGTTTAGTGTCAATCGACGAGAATTTTGTAATTTAGTGGGATCGCTCACGTTTAACCACATAGCTCAATCGAATCAAGATATCTTTGATTTCTAATCTTATTGTGCTAAAATTATCTCTGCAGATGAGCACGGTCTAATAGCCGATTCATGGTCGAATCCTCAAGTCTATTTAATGACTTTTCTATATAGTCTAGTTATCTCATAAGTGGTCATCTTAGAGAAAAGCACTATAGACATGTCGACGAAAGGCCCAACTTATCCAATTGAAATCAGAACCTAAAAAATCAAGATGTCATGACAACCTAATTCAAGGAAAGGGTTTTATATATTATCACAATTGAGGGAGTCAGAGGGAAAAATATTCAATACAAGTGGATTAGTAATCCCTTGAATTTAAAAAAATGAGAGAAAAAGAATACAATAAGAAAGTCAAGAGAATTGATGGAGGGGTGGATGATTTTATGATTCTCAAGGCTTAATATATTGATGTTGACTATGCAAAATAGTGTTGACACCTAAATTTTGGCGACCCAATCATAAATTTTTTGCATAAAAAATGGGTTTAATTTTAACCCCTAAAAAAAATGTATCAAAACAAATAAAATGAATAAAAGGAAAAAAAATGAAAAAATGGCGAAAATTGATTTGATTGATTATGCATGGAAATTTGAAATTCTAATGAATATTCGGATTTTGATAAATGCAGAAGTAATTTAAAAATCAAGTGAATAAATAGCAAAAATGTTTACAAAATGGAAGAAATCGGAGTAAGATTGAGCTGATTGTGAAATCACACTTCAATTTGCAACCTTTTTTTAATGCAATAGAAGATGGAAATTCGAAAGTTTCTATAAAAAAAATGGCTATCTGGAAATCACTATAAAAAGAGCCACAACTTTCGTGCCAAGGGGTAGCAATTTTCAAAAAATTCGAGAGTGAATTCGAAAAAGAATTTTCAGAGCAAAAAACGTGAGCAGTGCTTTTTCTTTTGGGTTTTCGAGTTCAAAAGCCCAAAAGAAAAACAATTCTTTTGTTTTGGGGAGAAGTGAAAAGTCAAAAGTCAAAAAGAAAATACAGCAGATAGAAAAGACAGAGAGAAGCAACGTGAGTGACGTGAGACAGGTGAAAAAAAAAGAGAAAAAAAAAAGAAAAAAAAAGGAAAGGGATTGCATCATCGTCTTCCTCGCGAGGACTCTTCGGCTGTGCCAGCCCGAGCCGCGCCGGCCTTTCACCTACCGAAAGCCGCCGTAGCACCGCGCCTCCGCCCTCGCCGGCCATCGCCTCTCCTCTTGCTCCGCCCCGCCGGTCTGTTGCCCGCCGGACACCGTGCCGATCCTTGCCGTCACAACCCACCTCTGCCCCGATGCCTTGCAGGTCTGCTCCAACGCCTAGCAGATCCGCCTCCTCTCGCGAAGCCGTTGTCGCTGCCGAGTTGCTTCACCAGCCCGACGAAGTAGCCTCTGTGCCGATCCGCGACAATCCCGACATTGCTCCTGGTCCGTTCGTCGCCGGTCCGTCTGCCACCGCGAGATCGCGACGTTCCTCAACGCCGGCGCCGTCCCTCGTCCGCGACCAGTTGAAGCTCGCCGTAATACCCCTGCTGGACGTCTCGTCGTTGTTTCTGCCCTATTCGTTTTTGCAGATCCCACAACCACTGCCACCTGCGGCCACCTGCTGCTGCCCCTCCGTCCATCACCGGCGAGTTCCGAACGCCGCCGACGACCGAAGCCCACTGCACCTGCACCAGCCATAGCGTCCTACACCTTCGCTGATCGTCCCTGTGTAGCCGTCGCTCCCTCGCTGGTCACCTCCACCACCCGCGACAGCCCGATGCATCCTCATCACCGCCCTGCAGCAACCCACGAGTCCTTGCGCCACCTCTACCCGCTCGCCCCTGCTGCTGTGCCTCTGACCGCCCGAGCACCAGTAGCCCCTTCGCTCGAGTACTCCTTCGCCGGCACTGACACCAGCCCGCCTCCGACGTCGGCCATTCGACCTCCCGGTCGCCGGGTACACTCCATCGCGTTGCTGCCCTCCCACTAGGTAGTTTAGTTTTTTTTTTTTTCTTTCTCTATTTTTATTTTTAATTTATGTTATGTTATTTTATTTTATTTAAGTTTCAATATTATTGTACAGGAATGCAATTTTCATTTTATAAATATTGTAGGCATTATCCGCAAGGGTTTTTCCCAAAATTATTATAATTACTAATTTGATCCGTAAGACGTCGAATCATTTGTTTTATTATATCAATTTTTGGGGTTTGTTGATAGTATTTTAATTGTTGAATCAATATAATTATTGATTTGATCCGTAAAATTTCGGATCAAATTTTTAATTATATTGAACCTCTTTTGTCGTGATAATTAGGGTTAAAATAATCGTTAATTTAACTTGTGAGACAACATGTTGTTTTTTTGATTACTTTAATCCTTTATTTGTTGATTATATTTATTGTTTAGATTTAATATTTAATAATTATTCATCTTTAAAAAATAAAAAAATTAAAAAAAATCAAAATCTTGTATGAGCATATAGGTTTAATAAATCAGACATGTAGGTTTAGTATTGCATTTTTAGATAATTTTTTTTTTTAAATAGGTTAGGGTTGGACCTATATATTCCTTTTTACAAAATAGGGTCTTAGATAAAGTTGGCATATTTTTTATAATCTCATCCTTTTTAAATAAAAAACAATTAATTAAAAAATAATTTTCTAAGATAGGATATGGTTTAAATCAAATTAATCCCTAAAATAAATTAGAAAATTAGTCACTTTTGATAGTTTAATTATGGTTTTTATTAATTCCGAATTTCAATAAAAACATAAAAATATTAGGTGCATGTTAATTAATTTGCATAATATGATCATTTAACTAGAATTTGTTTATTAGTAAAATCAGGTCACGTAGTTAAAATGCATGTTTTATAACAAATTTCTAATTTCAAGAAAACCCAAAAAATGATTGCTTGCTTTGTGTGATGCAATTTATTTATTTATTTACTATTTTTATTTGAATGTTTGGTAGTGGATGAGCATCCGTGTGGTCACCATATTTGCATGATAGTAACTTAGGTCAAAATAAATCCAAGCTACCTTCAAAAACATTTTTAAAAATTAAAAGAAATGGTACCAAAAGAACATTAGAAAATTCTAGTGTAACCAAATCCCCGTACCTTTAGTCTCTGGTTCGTAGAAGTAAAATAATTCTCCCATTATTTTACTTAGGTGTCTAATCGACCTACCATAAACCGATTAATGACGACTCTTAGTTAATAATCTTTTGCATATTAAATATTTAAATCTTAAGCCACGAATTGATATGGGCTTGAGAGAGCCCGAGCTAAGTTTAAAGACTTAGTAGTGCATTAACCTAATTTTAGATGGTGCATCCAAAATTTAGGTTGCGACTGTCGTGACTAATTTTTCGGGTGTGAACCACCTAGGGTTTGGCTAATGAATTGTTAAACCTAGACCTAACTTGGGCTCTCCCAAGCTCAAACCAATTCGCGACTTTAGGTTCAAGTTCTTAACATGCAATTAATTTTTAACTAGGAGTCGCCACTAATCTATTTTTGGTGGGTCGATTAGAAACCCAAGTAAAGTAACGGGAGATTTACTTTAATCCTATGAACCAGAGATTTGGGTACGGGGACTTGGTTACGCTAGATTTCTCTAACACCCTTTCGGTACCATTTCTTTTTATTTTGACAGGGTTTTGCATGCAGCTTGAATTGATTTTAAACTATCTCCCTAACATGTAAGGTGATCATACGTGTGTGCAAACCACCAATTTAACACTCAGATAAACAATAAATAAATTACAAAAAAAAAAACTTACTTCAAAGTAACGAAAGTATCTGCAATGTTAAATTAAAATCCATATCAACAATCCTAGATATGGTTTCTAATTAACACGCAATTTTTTATTTTCACTTAATTAATGAAAATTATGCAATATGCAATGCAATATTAACTAAATGACCTAATTCTAATGACATGTAATTTCTAATTAGATGGACCTAATAACAATCTCTAAGCGACGTGCATTTCTTGAATCTAATCTTATATGACATGCAAATGACATTTTTCATTTTTTTTTAACAAAAACATGCAATATATCTAGGAGAGATTATCTACCTATAATTGATAAACATGCAATCCTAATGTGCAATGACGTGCCAAGAATGCCCTAATTCTACATGATATATGCATGATGATTTTTTTGTGTTTTAATATTAATTTCGAAACTAAAATTTCACATGCAATTCAAATAATGATAAAACTAACATCCTAAATGAATGTGCTTTCTTTTTTGTTTTCTTTTCCATGATTCAAAATAAAGTTCTTATTCTAAATATAAAAGATAAAAACCTAATCCTAATTCAACATTTTTTGGATTTTCTTATTTAAAATTCGAAATAATGATTGCAATTTTAACCCTAAAACAGGAAATATTCTAAAGCAAATCTAATCCTAACAAAAATATTTTTTGGATTTTTCTTTTACGAAAATACGATTGACTCAACCAACTTGACGATAGCAAATTAAACAAGATAAGATTGATATCCAAAAATTGACGAACCATATCTCGCCCATGAGATCGGGTTGGCCAATTTTAAAAATTAAATCACTAATCGAATCTCGGGCTTTAGATTGGATTGTCGATTTTTGTAAGGTATTGCGAGTCGAATTTCGGGCGCGAAAATCGGACTGTCAATTCCTAGTTTGAGGGACTTTTTCATGTCGGAATATCAGTCACATATTAAGGAACAATTCCACTAAAATAGAATATTAAAGAAATAATAATAAAAATAATAAAAAACATAAAAGAAAAACTACCTAATCTGATTTTTCTTTTTTTCTTTTTATGTTTTTTCTTCCTTTCTGCACACAGCCGTGAATCTCCAAGGGGAGAGAGTCATCGGTCCGGCAAGGGTGAACCGGTGGCAGCAAGCGGTAAAGAGGTGAATCGGCGGTGGGTGAGCGCGCGGAGGTGAATCGGCGGTGGCTTCGCGAATAGGGGCGTTGGATAGCTGGGAGGTCGAGCAAATGCGGAGGCAACCGCGACGAGTTCGGGGCCTATTAGCGTCAAGCGGACCATTGGGTCTATAGCAGCGGCGGTCATGGACCGGCGCGAAGGTGCGGGCTACAAGGGATGCCGAGCCATTGGACGGGCGTATGGTGGCTCAGGCTCCAGATATGGAGCGGTGCTGCAAGCAGGGGCGCTGGGTCGTGCGGCAGTGGCGTCTGCGGAGCTGCGAGCATAGATGAAAGGCAGGGGTTCCCTGGCTTGGTGATGCTGCAACAGAGGGCGGAGCGGCTCGGGTGTCGCGGATCGACACGGCGACGGCCGTCGGGCTGCCGGTGTCGCGGCTTGCGCGCGTAGGGACCAGCGCGGCTTCAGCGAGATGATGGCGAAGGAGATAGGCACTTTGGAGGAGCAGCAACGAAAAGGGCAGGTGACGTCGGGTCGTCGGGGCAAAGGTGAAGCGGCGCAAGTCAGCAGGACGTCGGGGGAACGAGCAGCGCGGGTCTGCCTGGCTTGCAACTTGGGTCGCTGAATCGGAGGTCACGGCGGTCGGATGGGTGGCGTGGTGCAGGTACGTGGGCGTCGGTGCAAATGGTGCGGCGGTGAAGGAGTCGGACACCAAGGATGTGTTGCTGAAGAAAATGAACAGGAACAATTTTCCTTTTTTTTTTTTTTTTTACTTTTTCCTTTTCTTCTCTCCTCTGTAGCCACACACTCTCCTCTGCCTTCGTACTCTCTCTCTTTCTTTTCTTTTTACTTTTCACTTCTTTTTCCTCCTTTCGACAAAGAGAACCCTCGAAAACCCCCAATGTGGCCATGTATTTCTATTGTGTGGCCTCCCCCCAATTTACCATACGTGACCCTTTTTATAAGCCCAAAAATTGTATCTTAGGGGTATATTTCATTTCTAATTTTGCTTGAGCACGATACCCCTAAATATATCGATAAAATGTTTTTCGCATATTCCATCAAGAAAATTCCCCCTTTGTGCAAAAGTGCATCTCCTAGTGTATATTATCTAAATATGTGAAAAATCTTAATGAAATATAACAAAAAATAAAATTTTCCTAAACTATATGCCATGTGATTATGATTTTTTTATTTTTTATTTAGCAAAAATTAACCCCAAAAATTTAGGTGTCAACAGCTGTCCCTCTTTGAAGGTGAGCTCGTAGGGATTGCCTTCAAAGACAAATTGAGACTTAAATTTTGGTCATGCTCATGCAATGAATGATTTTTTGTTGGAACATGAACTCCATTTTTTAAATGGAAATACTAATGCAAATGATAGATGAACCTACCTAGAATAACTTACCTTCGAGGATGATAGAGTAATTTGAGGTAGTGGGTGTTACCTGTCCAGGACCCGTACCATTCTACGGTCGTATAGAATAGTAACATGACTTTGTGAAGATGCTGCTTTCCCAGGACCCGTACCATTCTACGGTTACTCAGTATGGCAGAAAGGAGCTACTTTCTCAGGACCCGTACCATTCTACGGTCGCTTAGTACGGTAGAAAAGTTTTGTAAATAACTACTTTCCCAGGACCCGTACCATTCTACGGTTGCCCAGTACGGCATAAAAGTTTTGTCTAGGACCCGTACTATTCTCTGGTCGCCTAAACGGGAATTCATTTTCCAGGACTCGTACCATTCTACGGTCGCCTCGACAAAGAAAATTATTTTTCCAGGACCCGTATCATTCTACGGTCACTTGAATGAGGAAATTGCTTTTCCAGGATCTGTACCATTCTACGGTCACCTGTGAGAGTAATAAATGTTGTCTAGAACCTATACTATTCTACGGTCGCCTAAACTAAGGTTTTGCTTGGCTAGGACTCGAACCATTCTTCGGTCGCCTAGCTTTGCGACAGAAATCATCTTATCAGGACCCGAACCATTCTTCGGTCGCCTTAATCAGATTGAATCTGGAGAGAAATCTTTGGGGGATAACTCAATTGAGTGTCGGTATGCTTAAAAGGGAATACTTGTGTAATGACAAATATTCGAGGTATGGATAGAGATATACTTACTTGGTAACATCTCCAATTCTTGGAGAAAAATGTCTTTTGGAATTTCAATATCTTGTGGAGGTCTTTCACCTCATGGTGGAAGTTTCTCATCTCCTAATATCATGAAACATTCTGAAAAGAACTTGAATTACCTATCAGACATGATTTAGAGCAAAAACTGATATGCATTCATCAAAGAGATAGACAATCTGAGCTACTCTAGAATGCACATTTCAAAATTTAGTGAGGTTTTCATCAACTCAATCGGGATTCATGCATAATGACATTTGCATCACCTAAATTTCCACTGGAGAGAATTATCATTCAAGACAATCTTCACTCATGACATGGATTTCCTAAGAATACCAAATGAGGGACCTTCAGTTAGAAAGGACTTTCACTCACTCTCATTTAGAGGCTATTTTATAAGAATCACTCCGTCTCACTATCATCATACTAACAAGGGTCTAAGTATTCTCGCAAGCGGTACGACCTTACTAATCTGAGAGATCTTTAATAGGGACCGTAATATGGGCTTGGTCAATAGCTTAGCAAAGGGACTCTTCGAGTCAAGGCAATTGAAAGAACAATTCTATAATCTTCTCTGGGTTTACAAGTCAAGAACCCTGCAAAATGAGAAAGAAATAATCTTGCTCACACCTCTTCGAGCGATGGTTATAAACATATGAACTCCTATGTTAATTCAAGTGCCATAATCTGAAGAGACTTTGTAAAGGACGTAACGTAGGCTGGGTTTATGGGTTAAGAAATGAAAGGATCATTAGGCTCAAAATGTGTGTGAATGGCGAGAGTTGGTGATCATCTTGGCATTGCCATAAGTTTTCTTTTTCATCATCAGGGATTGTCTTCATGAAATGCCCCATTGATTGTAAAAACTCAACTTTTGAGTTCTTTGAGTATTGCCCCATCATGATTCAATTCTTGCAATTGACAGTCACATATGTTGTCTCTCTTTTTCATCTATGGGCATTGACCTTGCTTTTACTAGGCACACCGCTTTTTCATGCCCCTAATTTATATTCATTTTTTTTTTCACTTTTTTTTTCATGGGCATTGGCCTTGCTTTTACTAGGCACACTACTTTTTCATGCCCCTTAATTCTATTTTGATTTCTATGCATGCGTCAAGCAATTGACATTTGAACTTTCAAAGGTCTTCATTTGCCTTTTGCCTTGCCTCGGTGTGGGGGATGATCACCAACTGGGTTTAAAGAAATGAAATTGCAGGCTCAAGTGGGCTATGCAAATGATATAAGTGTATAGGATAGAGAAAGAAATGTTCTTCGTCATTCTAAGGCACTTAAATTACAGCATGAATTCAATGTAATAGCGTGACTTGAAGATTAATGCAAGTGAGAGTAAGAAATTCCTTTTCATTTTCCTCACCTCATAATGTTGTCTTACCTCCAACTTGCCCCAATGTGGGGTGGTTCTTGACAGGGGTAATATATATAAAAAAATCTTCATAAGTGTATGAGGCTCAAAATGAGTTAAGCAATGAATTTTTTGTAGTGTTTAGGATAGATAAATGAATTGCCTCTTGTCATTTCGATTGTCGTACCTTTCGCGAGAGAACTCTTTGCTTTGTAGATATGGAACTTTCTACACTCTTCTCACAAGTGTATGAGTAGGGGACTGTGTATAGGATAAGGCTTGCCTTTCATCATACTGACACGTCTCATTCAACATTCTTAAGCATTGATGTCACTCTATTAAATTGTCTATCTTGACAAATCTCCACATGAAATTGGTGAGCTAAATCAATATGAAAAATTTCTTTTCAAAAGAGTCCAGCAACTTTAAGCATAAAAAGCGTTTGTGACTTCAAAACAAACAATTTACTACACTCAAACATGATTTCAAGCATTCATTCCAGGAATTGTCCCACAAAGGGATTGTCTCAGCAATGGATGTCCTTGGATTGTCTCTATCAATCAAAAGTGAAAATCCACTTTTTGATTTGATGAAATCTTACTTTTGCCCCCGCATAAAACAACATGCATGAATAGGATACTATGCAACATCAAAGTAAATTCAAATTGCACAATCATTTTGGCTCAGATCGAGATTTTGTCTCAGTCATGTCACTACTAGAATCTGTAGTACCCCTAATTCTTCATCTGCAAGAAAAAGAACAAAAGTGTCAATTCCGAAATTAATTATATTCATAAACGCAATGTATCCATTTCATTCAAGACGGATTATCCTCTTCTGATTTGTTCCATTATTTTCTGATGGAAATGAGAAACTTCATTTGGCCTTTGAGAATGACACCTCACACAAATTGTTATGAGATGTGCCACATATCACACTTTGGAATCAAGATGATTTTCTTCACTCTTGGGAGATGTCATCAAGATCAGTTAGGAAATGATCATTTGCCCCCACGTCTATTTTTCCTTCAGATGTATGTTCCCAAATCAATGGGCCCACTATCATTGGAAATTAACGCATTATTTTCAAATGCCTCTCTATTATGCTCTGAGACATGAAGTAAATGAGTTAGAAAAACAAACAAAGGTAACCTAATGCATGCTTTTGGAAATGGCTTCAAAAATGATTTTTTTTTCTTTTTGAGGAAATTTTGGAAAAGGAACCATGAAGAAGTCCAGTCCTCAGAATTCTCCTTGGATGATATTTTCTTTTCATTGTTGGATATCGTCACCGGGCTAGTTTGGTATACCCAATCATGTCCTCAAAACAAAACTTGTAATTCTATTGATATTTATCAATGAAATTACATTTATTGGAATGTGATGCTCAAGCACAAAAGAAATTGAAATCAATCCCTAAAAAGCGATAAGCATTCCCACTCATGGGAAGGTGCATTCCCCTAATAAAATGAGGAAATCGAACTACTTAGGATCATGAATCATGTGTACTTGAGTTCTTCACTCTCCTTGATCTTGTGATGTAAACCCTTCAGTTGAGATATTTTTTCCTCTAGATATGTAACTAGTCTCATCAAATTTGGCTATCTCAAAAAATGAGACGGTTCAAAAAAAAAAAAATTCTTGGCTCTCTCATTGGAGTCGCAATTTCTCATCGAAGATAGATTGTAGCACTTTTGCTTGACGAGATTAGCTCTATTTGATCTGCCGTTTTAGCTCTCAATTATGAACGGATGGGTGAGCGGGATCGCTCCATAATCACCTAATTCAAATGAATGGGAACATGTAAGTATGAGGGTAAATAAAAACTCAATCCATGACAATGATCTAATTGTTTTTTCCATTTTTTTTATTTATTCATGAAAAGTTTGTACGAGAAGGGCATTTCCTAAAAATGGACTAGGAAAATAAAGATAGATACCCTAACAAGACCAAACTTCCTAAACATGCATTGAAAAAAAATTCTCCAAAGTTTTTTGGCAAATGATTCATTGCATGGCAATTTCCTCATTTCATTTCTAATTGACAAATGAATTAGATCAAACGACTAACCTAGATTGTCATGGATGGACCAAAAGTAAATTGCATAGTGTAGGGATAGAAGACTTACTTTGCCAAGGAAAATCAATGGCAATCACATAGACATGCGCATGGTAAGTGGCTCGATTTCTACTCTATAAGACTTATCAAAGTGGAGCCACAAGGATGATCAGACTAGCCATGGGCTTGTGGACTATGTCAGGTCCTCATGACTCCGGCTTGGTCAAAGAGCCGACCCGGGTCGCGAGCATGCGGACCGAGGTGGGTACTTTTGACACAATGAACGAAATTTCGGGATTGAGATGGGTGACTCGTACCGCGAGCATGCGGTCGGAGTGGTATCCATCTCAATACCATCCTAAATGATCTTATGCGACCCAGGTCCGGCGGCATGTTGTGTGTGCAATAGTGTAGTGCTAGATGCAAGGCATGCATGACAGTTTATATCAAGCAACACTTCGTTCATGAAAATAAACCATATATTCCTACACCTCCCTGCAAAACAAAGGTTAACAAACACTTCCCCTTATACCTCCCATCCTGCAAAAACATCTAACACCTTAAATGTTAGGGACGTACTTGGAATCCTCGCTGCCAAACAAAAACATTTTTCAAAGAAAAGAAAAATTGGCCTAAGTCCACTAAGAGTTTTAACTCAAGTCCCCAGTGGAGTCACCAAGCTGTCGTGACCAATTTTTCGAGTGTGAACCACCTAGGGTTTGGCTAATGGATTATTAAGCCTAAACTTAACTCGGGCTCTCCCAAGTCCATAACTCGGGCTCTCTCAAGTCCATACCAATTTGCGACTTTAGGTTCAAGTTCTTAACATGCAATTGATTTTTAACTAGGAGTCGCCACTAATCTATTTTTGGTGGGTCGATTAGAAACCCAAGTAAAGTAATGGGAGATTTACTTTAATCCTATGAACCAGAGATTTGGGTACGGGGACTTAGTTACGCTAGATTTCTCTAACGCCCTTTCGGTACCATTTCTTTTTATTTTGACAAAAAGGGTTTTGCAAGCAGCTTGAATTGATTTTAAACTATTTTCCTAACATGTAAGGTGATCATACGGGTGCGCAAACCACCAATTTAATACCCAGATAAACAATAAATAAATTGCAAAAAAAAAAAAATACCTCAAAGCAACGAAAGTATTGTTCGTAAAATTCTAAACGCAAGTGCACGTATCGAACAAGTAATATAATGATGAGAAAAAGTATCGTCCCACGGAGATCGATGATTAATAAACTAATTAAACACTAAAATAGATTAATTCTAAAATTTATCTAACAAATCAAAATATAATTTAGAATAAATTAAAAACAAAACTTGAAGACTAAATGCAGTAAAATCAATCAGATAAATATGTTAGAGCATCCGATTTCGCCATAACCACTAGATATGAATTTCAGATTGTTGTGAATACAAGAACGATATCAAACATGTGACAGCAGAATTTCCTAATCTATTTACTATCCTATCTCTAGGTATAGCAAACCTACTCAACTTATTAATCCACTATATCTCTATGTGAATTAAAATAAACATGAGTGCATTAAAAACTATGAATATTCCCAGTTTACAATGAGTCTTTTGGATCACCTTATCATCGAAAGCTACACAAATAACGCGGTATATTTCTATCCACGTTTAATTCATGGTTATATATTATAATGAACAATTGCATATTATCACCTCTCAGTCGCAAACATGCACATCAGATCATTTAAGTGGTGGCCGGTCACTCAAAAGCAGTAAACGCAATAATATATAACTCACATGAATGAAATCAATTGTAAAACATAAAAATCATGAAATTCATATCATCATGGTTAGGCTACATCGTAGCCCTAACAAAAGAAAATTAGAACATAGTAGAATAAGAAATAAAAATAAAAATATAGATCAAACCCAGCATCTTGAATCAAAGAACAAGAATTCTGTCACCACTTTTGTCTTCTCTTCAAAATACTTGAAAAACTCTGAGAACAATGGAAAATGATCTAACCCCTCCTCTCTCTCTCTCTCTAAAAACCCTAGCTGCTCTCTCTGTCTCTATTTATAGGGTATATCCAAGATATCTATCTCCAAACACTTGCAGATAACATTAAGGAACAAAATCAAGAATTTCCTGATTTGATATCCATCTTCCACTGATGCTTTTATTTGAATTCCTGATAATTGTCATTCTTTTCCTTATCTTCTCCATATCTCATTATTCTGCATAAACAAGGAAAATTCAAATAATCAGAAGGAAATTCAAATATTTTCTCACAGATAATGCATTAATTACTGCCTAAAATAGGTAAAATAACTCTATTTTTATAGAGTTATCAAACCCCAAACTTAACATTTTGCTAGTCCTCGAGCAAAAGTAAGACATAACACATACTTAACCTAACAACCTTCTCTATGACATCTTTCCATAATTGCTAAAATTCACAATTCAAAGAAAAACATAAATTTCATCTAAACATTGAAATCGATTTATAAGTTAAAACCAATTCTAACTATCTGATCCAAGTGTGTGTGTGAGAGTCCTCATCTTTTTCGAATTATATGCAATCCAAATAAATTCACACTAACATGCAATCTCTCAAAAATTCTCAATAGTTATGACCAAATCTCATAGGTTTGCTTTTCATTCCTCTCTCCACTAATGTAAGCTAATTATCCAATCAAAAATCAATAGGACTTTTCTCGGGTTATAATGTAAGGCTGGGCTAAAGTGAGATAATGGGAATTTTAAGCTCAAATCACCCATCAACACGTTGATTTCTAGGATCTAATTAGAGCCAATGTCATTGTCCAATTTCACTCCTTCAAGATAATTTTTCTGCCACCATATATCATCCTTCCCCTTTTTTTTTTTCCTTCTTTCTTTTTTTTTTTGAATTGCTTTGTGGTGGAGTTTCTCCCAAAGTCCCTCATAATATAACATGAAAATTTCCAACCCATTGAGTATCCAAAAGGCTCACTCAATTGAAAGTTAGATAGGGAACCATAAAAGCAAATTTTTTTTTTGACAATACACCCAAACAACCACTGCAATCACTTTTTTTTTCTTCTTTTTACTCCATCATTCCTCCCAAATTTCTATCAAGCTCAAATAATTTTTTTTATCCCAAAAGAAAATCAATGTGTTCATAGGACATGGAATAAGGATATAATTTGATCATGGCTAAGCTAAAAATATATGGGTGCCAATAAAAAAATTGGGTAATAATTAAGGCTCAACGGGGTGACTAGTGATAAATAAATAGGGTTGGCTTGAAAGGCTCAATCGATCCAAAAACTGCCTATATCATTTTCTCAATTAGATTTAGCTTAGGATTTCGCCTCAAGAGAAATTCAAACAAATTCTAAGATTTGGATGAAATCTAAGAAAATCACATATTTCACATGAATGCTCTCTAGATTTACACATAATTCAAAAAGTAAGGACTTTTAGTGCTCGTAAGTGGATCAACATAATCAGAATTAAGATTAACTCACACCTCAATTGCAAGTTTAAATAAAATTTAAATTTTCCTAAGAATCGCAAAAATTCACAACCAGGAAAGCAATCATGATAAAAAAAATTATCTAAAAATTTGTCTTCCCCCCAACTTGAATGAAGCAGTGTCCTCAATGCGAAAAATAGAATAGGAAGAAGAAAACTTCCCTGGTTGTAGGATAAGTCCATAGATGATCTTGATGATTAAACTCTTGAAAGGTGCTCCCTAAAAATTAACCTGGATAAAATAGAGAAAAATTAACCTTGTGTTTTTTTTTTTTTGCAAAACATAAACTTAAGAATAAATAAAAACATAATTAAAATGCTTGGGTTGCCTCCCAAGAAGCGCTTGCTTTATAGTTTTCAGCCAAAGTATCTCAGATGTCGCTATTCTGGAGGATGAAGTTCAATGGTGGTCTTCTGCTTATTGTAACCACCTTCGAAGTAGGGCTTCAAATGTTGACCGTTCACTTTGAATGTACCCTCAGTGTCGTGCGCAACTTCAACTGCTCCGTATGGGAATACCTATGTAACTGTAAAAGGACCAGACCATCGAGACCGCAATTTTCCTGGAAAAAGTTTAAGACGAAAGTTATAAAGTAAGACTTTTTGACCAATTTTAAACTCTCTTCTGAATATGTGCTTGTCATGCCATCTTTTTGTACGCTCCTTGTACAACTTAGAATTTTCATAAGCCTCATTGCGAAATTCCTCCAATTCATTCAGTTGCAATAATCTTTCTTCACCTGCAGACTGCATATCAAAATTCAGAAATTTCAATGCCCAATATGCTTTATGCTCTAATTTATGCTCTAATTCCACTGGTAAGTGACAAGCCTTTCCAAACACTAGTCTAAAAGGAGACATCCCAATTGGAGTTTTGAACGCTGTCCTATAAGCCCAAAGTGCATCATCAAGTTTTATTGACCAATCTTTCCTAGAGGCATTCACTGTTTTTTCTAAAATTCTCTTGATTTCCCTATTTGAAATCTCTACTTGACCACTAGTCTGAGGATGATAAGGGGTTGCAACCTTATGTGTGACTCCATACTTAGTCAAAAGTGCTTCAAATTGCTTGTTGTAAAAATGTGTCTCCCTATCACTTATAATTGCCTTAGGAGTGCCGAATCGGGTAAAAATATTTTTCTTCAAAAATTTCACCACAACCTTAGCATTATTTATTGGCAATGCTACAGCTTCTACCCACTTAGACACATACTCCACAGCCACTAAAATGTATAAATTTCCATAAGAAGGTGTAAAGGGTCCCATGAAATTAATACCCCAAACATCAAATAATTCACACACAATAATGTTGTTTAAAGGCATCTTATTTTTTCTTGAAATATTTTCAGTTCTCTGACACCTATCACATGAAGCTACATATGAGTATGCATCTTTAAAAAGTGTAGGCCAATAAAATCCAGATTGTAAAATCTTAGCTGCAGTTTTTGTGGCACCAAAATGGCCAATTGTCTCTCCATCATGACAATGATGTAGAATGTTTGCCTTCTCTTCATCCGGAACACATCTCCTCATGACTTGATCTGCACATACTTTAAACAAGAAAGGTTCTTCCCAAAAATAATTTTTAACATCAGAAAAGAATTTTTTCTTCTGTTGATATGATAATTCAGGAGGAAGAACATTACTAACCAAATAATTTACAAAGTCAGCGTACCAGGGAATTTTTGTGGACATAATGGAAAAAATTTTCTCATCAGGGAATTCTTCCAAAATTGGTCTTACCTCTTCCTTTGAATTTGGAATTCTTGATAAGTGGTCTGCAATAAGATTTTCAGTCCCCTTCTTATCTTTGATTTCCAAATCAAATTCTTGCAGCAATAGAATCCACCGATCAACTGGGTTTTGATTCTTTCTTTTCAAGCGAGATACTTAAGAGCGAGTGGTCAGAATAAACTATAACTTTTGAGCCAATTAAATAAGAACGAAATTTATCAAAAGCAAATACTACTGCCAAAAGTTCCTTTTCTGTTGTTGAATAATTCAATTGTGCACCGACAAGGTTCGGCGGCATAGTATATGGTTCGAAAAATTTTATTCTTCCTTTGTCCCAAAACAGCTCCTACTGCAGAATCGCTAGCATCACACATCAGCTCAAAAGGTAAATCCCAATTTGGTACTGCCATGATTGGTGCTGATATTAACTTCTCCTTTAAAGTGTTAAAAGCCTGCATGCATTCAACAGAAAAATTAAAAGGAGCATCTTTTTCCAAAAGATTAGAAAGAGGTTTAGCAATTTTTGAAATATCTTTTATAAATCGCTGTAAAATCCTGCATGCCCCAAAAATCCTCTGAGAAGTTTCACAGATGTTGGCGGAGGTAATTTTGCAATGACTTCCACTTTGGCTCGATTGACTTCTATTCCGTTTCGAGAAATTTTATGCTCGAGCACTATTCCTTCCTGCACCATAAAGTGACACTTCTCCCAATTCAAAACAAGGTTAGTCTCCTCACATCTTTGTAAGACCAAAGCCAAATTATTTAAACAAGAATCAAATGATAGGCCAAAAACGGAAAAATCATCCATGAAAATCTCAATATATTTTTCAACCATATCGAGAAAATAGCCATCATGCATCTTTGAAAAGTAGCTGGTGCATTACAAAGACCAAAGGGCATTCTTCTAAAAGCAAAAGTACCATAGGGACAAGTGAAAGTAGTTTTCTCTTGATCTTCTCGGTGCAATAGGAATCTGATTATACCCCGAATATCCATCCAAAAAGCAATAAAATTCATGCCCTGCAAGTCTTTCTAACATCTGATCAATAAATGGTAAAGGAAAGTGATCTTTTCTAGTGGCATCATTCAATTTTCTGTAATCCATACACACACGCCACCCAGTAACTGTTCTAGTTGGAATCAATTCATTGTTGTCGTTTTTCTGAACAGTCATACCACCTCTCTTTGGCACAACTTGTACAGGACTTACCCAAGAACTATCAGAGATAGGATAGATGATACTGTATCAAGTAGCTTAATTACCTCGGCTTTCACTACTTCTTGCATCTTCGGGTTCAAACGCCTGCGAGGTTGGCTAGTGGGTTTATATTGCTCCTCCATCAAAATCTTGTGCATGCAAATTGAAGGACTAATTCCCTTGATATCAGCTATTTTCCATCCAATTGCACCTTTATGCTCTCTTAATACTCGAGCAATTTCTCCTCCATCAAATCTGTCAAAGAAGAAGATATAATTACCGGTAAAGAAGAAACTCCATCTAAATAAGCATATTTCAAATGAGATGGTAAGGGTTTGAGTTCAAGAATTGGAGGCTCTTCAATTGATGGTTTAGGCTTTGTAATGTGTTGTCCCAACTCCTCAAATTTAATTGCCTTTTGCCTTGAATATGGTGGAATTGCCTCCATGAAATTTGCGTACTCCTTTATCTCCTCATTATGAATATCTTTGTCCCTTGGTTGAATCAAACATGCTTCAAGTGGATCTTCAAAAATATTTTCCTGGAAAACCTTATTCACCAACTTGTCAAGCTTGTCTCAACTCTAAAACAAGAATTATCATCAGATGGATATTTCATTGCTTTAAAAACATTAAATGAAGCAAGATCATCTTGAACTCTAAGGATCAACTTCCCCTGTTGTACATCAATAAGAGCTCTTCCTGCTGCTAGAAAAGGTCGACCTAAGATAAGTGGTACCTCAAAATCTTCCTCCATATCAAGAACTATGAAATATATAGGAAAGATAAATTTGTCAACTTTTACCAAAACATCTTCCACAATACCTCTCGGATATTTAATTGATCGATCAGCCAGTTGAAGTAACACTGTGGTTGTTTTTACCTCGCCCAATCCTAATTTCTTGAAAACAGAATAAGGCATCAGATTAATACTTGCACCTAAATCACATAATGCTTTTTCAAAGTAAGAATCCCCAATAGTACAAGGAATAGTAAAACTTCCTGGATCTTTTAATTTCGGAGGCAATTTGTTTTGTAGGATGGCTGAACACTCCTCGTTTAACTTCACAGTTTCATAATCCTCCAGTTTCCTTTGTTTGCCAAAATCTCCTTCAAAAATTTTGCATAACTAGGCATTTGCGCTAAAGCATCTGCAAAAGGAATGTTAATGTGCAATTTTTAAATACATCAAGAAATTTAGAAAATTGCTTATCCATTTTGTGCTTCTTGCTGGAGTCGCGAGGGAATGGAATTGGCGGCACATATGGCTTGGGATTATCTGGAAAAAATTTACTCTTACTTGTCTCCTTCGATTGTTTATTGATCACCTCTTCTTTGTCTCTGACAATCTCTTCTTCTCCCACTTGTTTACCACTTCTCAGGGTAATAGCCTTTATGTTTTCAATTGGATTTTTCTCTGTGTTGCTTGGCAAAGTACCTTGTTGCCTTCCTGACATCATGCTTGCTAATTGACCCACTTGCATCTCCAGATTTCTGATTGAAGCCTCTTGGTTTTGAAATCTCACATCCGTGCTTTTGATGAAGTCATGAGTTGTGTTAGCAAGTTTGGTGACTATGTCTTCCAAATTTGACTTTGTTTCTTCTGATTGTTTGAATCCTTGTGGTCTCGTCACATTCGATTGTTCCATGAAAAATTTGGATGATTGCGCCATCCCGCATTGTATGTGTTGGAGTAGGGATTATTCGTGACCTGTTAAAATTCCCAACAAAGTTAGAATTTTCATGAGATTGTTTGAAAGTATTACCTACCTGACACTCTGTGCTAACATGTCCTCCACCACAAAAATCACATGTCAAATTGTGAATTTTCATGGCTGAAACACTCATATTATCAAGCTTTTTGTTGATTGTTTCAAATTGTGCAGCAATTGCAGCAAAAGCATCCACTTCATGAACTCCGCTAACTTTTCGCATTGGTAATCTCTCAGTAGGCCACTGATAACTATTGGATGCCATCTCTTCTAATAGAGTGTAGGCTTCTTCTGGTGTTTTATTATTTAAAGTTCCTCCTGCAGCTGCATCAATCATAGAACGAAGATTTGCACTAGAGCCATTATAAAAAGTTTGTACCTGCATCCATACGGGTAGTCCGTGATGTGGGCATCTCCTAAGAAATTCTTTGAATCTTTCCCATGCTTCATATAATGATTCATTATCCATCTGCATAAAATTAGTAATATCGTTACGCATCTTCGCGAGACTTTGCAGGTGGAAAGAACTTACCAAGAAATTTCTGAGCCATATCATTCCATGTAGTAATTGATCCTGCAGGAAGAGAAGAAAGCCAACTCTTAGCTTTATTTCTAAGAGAGAATGGAAATAATCTCAATCTAATAGCATCATCTGTAACTCCATTATATTTAATGGTGTCACAGATTTCAAGAAAAGCATCGATGTGAGCGTTTGGATCATCGCTTGGTAGCCCACTAAATTGCACCGATTGTTGAAGCATCTGAATGAGTGACGGTTTGATCTCAAAGTTGTTTACTTGAATTGCAGGTCTTCTGATACTTGATGTGGCACCTTGAACTGTTGGCGCAGCATAATCTCTTAAAAGTCTACGTGGATTTTCATTCTCACCGTCTGCCATCTTAGCGTGATTTTTCTGTTCTCTCAGTCGCCTTTTAAATGTACGCTCGATTTCTGGATCAAGTTCAATAAGTTCCCCTTGTTGGCTACGTGTCATAAACCGATATACACCCTGAAAAATAAAAACAAAACAAAAGCTAGATTAAATTTAGAATTATCTGGTATCAATATTAATTAGTATTAAACAAACGATCCCCAGCAACGGCGCCAAGTATCTGCAATGTTAAATTAAAATCCACATCAACAACCCTAGATATGGTTTCTAATTAATACACAATTTTTTATTTTCACTTAATTAATGAAAATTATGCGATATGCAATGCAATATTAACTAAATGACCTAATTCTAATGACATGTAATTTCTAATTAGATGGACCTAATAACAATATTTAAGCGACGTGCATTTCTTGAGTCTAATCTTATATGACATGCAAATGACATTTTTTTTATTTTTTTTAACAAAAAACATGCAATCTATCTAGGAGAGATTATCTACCTATAATTGATAAACATGCAATTCTAATATGCAATGACGTGTCAAGAATGCCCTAATTCTACATGATATATGCATGATGATTTTTTTTTGTGTTTTTATATTAATTTCGAAATTAAAATTGATATAGCTAGAATAAGTACCTAGAGGGGGGGTGAATAGGTATATAAAAGATTTTTCTCGATAATTGCACAATATTTTTCTCGATAATTGCACAATACTAGACAGATGATAGATTTGAGACAAACAATAATCAAAGTAAAACTGAGAGAAGGGAAGAGGAAATTGAACACGCGGTTTATAGTGGTTCGGCTTATTTCAAGCCTACGTCCACTCTTCTGCACTGACAGCCTATTGGCTAGATTCCACTATGAACAAAGAGATGTTACAGTGTTGTTCTTCCTTGATTTCTTGGTGTAGATGATCTACCACACTAGCTCAAGGTATCACTAAGTATAGACACTCTTTGTGTTTACAGCTTCGCTCAAAATGTATCGACTAATAATCAAGGTGTTTCAGACTTTGGAATTTTTCTATCGATCATGCACTAAAGTAACTAGAACGTCTTCCTTTTATACTCCTTTATGCTATCATACCCGTTGGCACTTTCCAAAGGAATTCTTCCAATCTACCCGTTGGACGGAATCAATCAAGAAGATCATTTGAGCTATTAATGGAACCTGACGATAGCCCATCAATCCTGTTCGCCCATACAATTAGGATCTTAGTTTCCAAGAATAGAACCTTCCAAGAATATTTCGTCGACCATCGGATCTTCAAACGATCTTGATAAAAGAATCTGTTATATTTATCCAGCCAAGAGATCTTCTCCAGAGGATAAGACTAAATCCTCAACCAAATACTTCGACTCTGGATTGCCTTCGTCACTGGATTAGAAAAACTATCAATGAGAATAGTCTTGAGTCTTGAGTCTTGAGTGCTGAGTCTGGTGATCTGAAAGTCTTCAGACTCTAAACAGAAGATCTACAATTATCCAGACTAGACTGATAGAAATGTTTTGTCAGCTTCAAAATATTCTGAAAAGATTTCTCCAACAATCTCCCCCTTTTTGATGGTAACAAAACTTTCCTGTAGATTTGAATAACTTTGACCAGCAAAACATTACTCAAGCAATATGGCTATTTATCTCATAAAGATTAATAAAATCAACCAGACTCTGCATCCACAGAAAATTGGTTAGTCTTTCATGAGTAAAGCCATACAACAATACTTGATATAAATGCAAACAGTCAAGCATCAAAATCCACACCCAAGTCAGTCATCAAATTCAAGTTCACACCCAAGTCATACTCAAAAACAAATATTCAACCACACAAAAGAAATTTAAAGTCAAAGTTTTTTTAAAGAGTTCAAATTGCAATTCTCCCCCTTTTTGTCATCATTAAAAAGGTGAGAAAAGAGTCAAGTCTGCTTGGGAATGCGCACAATCTGGAAATCTCCCATCAACTGTACGATGCCTTCCAGCCTCTTCAAGTCTTCCTGTAGATGAGCCACCTCTTCTCCTTTGGCATTGGCTTGAATTTGAAGAGCGTGGTCTTTCATTTGATTTGCTTGGGTAACAGAAGATGCTTGTCCAGCATTCTTCAGAACTTGAAGTTCGCAGTCCAGAGCATAGATTTGACCCTGCATTTCCAGAAGAACATCAAGGATATGACGAAAATCTGCTGTGTTGTCCGTCTGTGTGCTCGCATTTGCTTTCTCGGATGGAGTGAAGGCAGACGATGGAACTTTGGTGTAATCAAACAGATTTGGTGTTGATGTATTATGTCCTTCTTCAGGCATTTGAGTAGCTTGAAAATCTTCTGGATTTGCTGGTGAGCGACTCACACCTTCACTGTTGACAGCATGTGGTGTAGTCCTTCCTTGTTCGCCATCTCCCCCTATCTCTAGGACCTCAATTGGGGAAGAGTGATGGTCATACTCTTCAGCATCTTGATTCCCTTTCTCTCTTGCTTCATCTGCAGACTTTTCTTTCACTGCTTCTCCTTCTTCTTCAGCTTCTTTCTCTTTCTCTTCTTTCTCTTTCTCTTGCTTCTCCTCTCGCTTCTCTCGTTCTTTGCTTGCCTCTCTTCTTCTCTCTGTTCTTTTTCCTCTGCTTCTTTTCCTTTCTTCGTCGTTTTGTTGATTCGGTACGAACGTCGGGTCCTTTTCAATGCGAGAGATAGTGAGATCTTCATCTTCTTCTTCATCCTCCAAGATAAGAGTTCTTTTCTTTTTGGATGGAGCACTCATGGGCTCCTTCCCTTTTCTCTTAGATGCAGAAGATGCTGGAGTCTGCACTTTGAACTTCTCCATTACCTTATTAAGCTCTTTCAGACGCATTTTTGTCAGCATTTTCAAACCCACCACCATTTTGTCGCATGATCGAACACAAAGATTATGTGGAGGTTCAATGTTCAAGTGCTTGAAGATCTTGGTTACAAGACCTGGGTAAGGCAATTGGCCCTTGTCCTTCACCATTGCTCTGTACATGTGACAGAGAATGGTGTGAGGAAGAGAGAACTTCTTCCCTGAATTGATCGCATACATCAATTTCGCCTCGGAGTTGGACATGTCGGTCTTGGATGTAGACTTTGGCCTGATACAGTTGATCACAATTTTGTGAAGCAAGATGTTGATGGCGCGCATCCTTGAGTAGGTAATTGTTCCCTCTGTATCGTTGTCTTTGACAAGCTCCAGTGTGGTACGAGCAATCGAGACTTTGTTCGGTTGATAGCGACCTCTTTCAACTCCTATTATATTTGCCAACATGTCCACATCTACCACATAGTCTTGGTCTCGAACACTGAAGGATATTCTATTTGCATCTAAAAAGCTAAAATTCGAATAGAAGTATGCTGTCAGTTGTGCATAACCGTCTGTGGTATCGGAGCAAAATTGCTCAAGTTGAAGCAGATTGAACTTCTCCCTTAAGTTCACATTGATGGTATCCAAGAAATCGAAATCAACACTCCTAGGGTTTATCACCCCTCGTTTCAACAGTCTGAAGAACAGATTTTCCTGTTCCTTCGATTTAAACAAATCCATCCTTTTTCCTTTCACCTTCGCAGCAACACCCATTCTAGGTTGAAATTCAAGGAACATTTTATCATAATCGTTCCCGTCAGTCGGATGCAGTCCAGCTATACGAGGGTCACTTGAAATGTTCGCAAGTGCTTCCTCCGCCTTTCCTTTGGGAGCAATTCCCAAATCCTCCATTCGTCGCAAGAAGATATACTCATTCCCATAATTCTTATCTTTAAGAAACTCATCTATATAGTTCAGCGGAGTCCCAGTGCTTTTCAACGCACGATAGAGTTTGTAAATAAAAGAGGGTTTTTGGACTCTTACAGGTTCTGCGTCCTCGATTATTTCTTCCTCCGGTTGTTGACCCGCACCTTGTGGGGTAGATGATGAAGAGTGACGTGGTGGAGATTGAATCGGGCTCTGTTGCTGACTTGATAAATCTTCCTCCTCGGTGAGATCGAAATGGGTAGGCCCCTCCCTCATTCTCTGTGGTCCCCTGTTCACGATTTTTGAAGACTTTCTCGAAGAAGACATCCTTCCTTGTCGATGAAAGATTCCTTTACTCGCTTTCCCAAGAAAAGATGACAACTTTCTCGAAGATGAATACGAAGTAGAGATAGGATTGGGAGGAGAATGCCTTTTTAGGGTTTTCAAGTTTGAGCGAGGAAAACTGTATATATATAACTCAGTTTAAAAAGGAAAAAACTAATCAGCACAAAGGAAAATGAACAGATGTCTCTTTTGAAATCGATAACTGCCAAAAATAAGTTAATCTTTTTGAAAAGACATGATTCCGTTATTTACGGAAATTATAAATTAACTGAACTAATAATCGTACCTTTTCGAGATTGAATATAATAACAACTTACGTCTATAGCCATGAACGTCTGAGTCTGAGGGTTTGAGAGTCTTTAGACTTTAACTTCCTCAAGCTTCAAAATGTTGAGTCTGGAGCGGATAAAATCAAATTGATTTTTCTCCAACGGCTTTGTGAAAATATCCGCTAGTTGGCTCTTTGAATCAACAAATTAAATTGAGATTTCTCCATTTTGAACATGATCTCTAATGAAATGATGTCGAATCTCTATATGCTTTGCTCTTGAGTGAAGGATTGGATTTTTAGTGAGATTGATTGTGCTGGTGTTGTCACATCTAATCTCTGTGCATGAATCTTCAATTCTAAAGTCTTGTAGCTGTTGTTTTATCCATAGGATTTGCGAACAGCAACTTCCAAGAGCTAAATACTCTGCTTCTGTTGTTGAGAGAGCCACAGTGCTTGTTTCCTTGAAAATCAAGACACGTCCCGCTTCCAAGCAACCGACAAGTTCGAAGTGCTCTTTCTATCAACTCGCAACCGCCAGATCTACGTCTGAATATCCCAGAAGATTAAAGTCTCCCTTCTTAGGATACCAAAGACCAATGCTTGAAGATGAAGCAATGTATTTAATAATACGTTTCGTAGCACTGAGATAGGATTCTCTAAGATCTGATTGAAACCTAGCACAGATGCAAACACTCAACAAAATGTCAGGTCTAGAAGCAGTAAGATAAAGAAGTGAACCAATGATGCTTCTGTACAGCTTTTGATCAACTTTCTTCTCTTCTTCATCTTTGTCTATCTTCAAAGAACTTGACATTGGTATGTCGGTCTTTTTGCACTTTTCCATTCCAAACTTTTTGACAAGATCATTAGCATATTTCTCTTGATGAATAAAAGTTCCTTCCTTCAATTGTTTAATTTGGAGTCCAAGAAAGAATGTTAACTCTCCCATCATACTCATTTCAAACTCATCCTACATAGACTTAGAAAATTTATTGCACAGACTTTCATTAGGGTATCCAAAAATAATATCATCCACATATATTTGAACAAGTAAAAAGCTTTTGTTTTCCTTTTTGATAAATAGAGTAGTATCTACTTTACCTTTGACAAAACCATTCTGTATTAAGAACTTACTTAGTCTCTCGTACCAAGCTCGAGGTGCTTGCTTTAAACCATACAAGTCCTTTTTCAGTTTGAAGACCGAGTCTGGCTTCTTTGGGTCTTCAAACCCTGGTGGTTGTTCCACATAAACTTCCTCATGGATAAATCCATTTAGAAAGGCACTTTTGATGTCCATTTGGAATAACCTGAAATTTTTATAACAAGCAAACGCAAGTAATAGACGAATAGCTTCTAACCTTTGCGGTGCGTAAGTCTCATCATAGTCTATTCCTTCTTCTTGCGTATATCCCTTGGCCACGAGTCTTGCTTTGTTTCGTACGACTTTTCCTTTCTCATTCATCTTGTTCCTGAACACCCATTTAGCTCCAATAACAGTTTTACATTTTAGTTTAGATGTCAATTCCCAGACATCATTAATGTTGAACTGTCTGAGCTCTTCTTGCATAGCTTCAATTCAGCTTTCATCAGATAAAGCTTCTTCTATGCTATTTGGTTCAATTTCAGAAATGAGAGCCACAGCACTAGACTCTTCATGCCTTTTGGATCTAGTGCGAATTCCTTCATTAATTTCGCCGATAATGAGATCTTTGGGATGACTGGACTTATGCTTCCGCCATTCTTGGTTGATTTGTCTGGTTGGTGATCTCTTTCTTTATTTGAATGTTCACGAACAACTTGATGCTGATCTTCCAGAGTCTGAGATGCTTCTTGAGTTGTAAGCTTTGGAGGGTCTGGAGCAGGTTCAGACTCTTCATGATGAGTCTGACTAGATTCATCTTGCGTAGAGTCTTGAAATTTGACATTCATTGACTCTTCCATAGACCGGCTCTTCTTGTTATAGACTCTGTAGGCTTTGCTTGATGTAGAATATCCTAGGAAAATTCCTTCATTTGATCTTTCTTCAAACTTACCAACTTAATCATTAGCATTTTTCAATATAAAGCATTTGCAACCGAACACATGAAAGTATGAAACAATAGGCTTCTTACCTTTGAATAACTCATTAGGGGTTTTCTCTAGAATAGGTCTTAAGAAGACTCTATTGATGATATAGCACGCTGTTGAAACAGCTTCAGCTCAAAATCGTGAAGAAATCTTACTTTCAATTAAAAGAGTTCTAGCCATTTCTTGAAGAGATCTATTCTTTCTTTCCACAACTTCATTTTGCTGAGGATTATATGGAGAGGAGAACTCATGCTTAAAGCCAAATTTATCACAAAATTTTGTAAAATCTTGATTTTCAAATTCACTTCCATGATCTATTCTTATATTGGAGATAACACATCCTTTTTCATTTTGAACCTTTTTAGCAAATTTCTCAAAATACGAGAAGGTTTCGGACTTACTTGCAAGGAAATATACCCAAGTAAATCGAGAGTAATCGTCCACAATTACTAGGCAATATTTCTTACCTCCAATGCTCTGGGTTCTGGTCGGTCTGAAGAGATCCATATGCAGTAGCTGCAGTACGTGATTAGTAGAAACATGATTTATTGGCTTAAATGAATTTCTTACCTGCTTTCCCAGAATACATGGAGTGCATGGATCAGATTTTTGGTATGGTAATTTGGGTAGACCTCGAACAAGCTTCTTTGTAGAGATTTTGGCTAATTGCTTCATGTTGATGTGACCAAGCTTTCGTGCCATAAGCTTGCTTCGTCTTGAATTGAGATTAAGCATTGTGATTCATCCGGTTTCACATCTAGGAGATAGATGTTTCCATGCCTTCGACCCATGAAAGACGAGTAGAGTCTTTACCGATTCCAGAACATATTCCTTCTTGAAAGAAGATCTTAAAACCAGTATCACACGGTTGATGATCTTTGAGAAGATTGTAATTGAGTCCTTCCACCAGGGAAACATTACTTATTGTGAGATTTCCAATTTTCACAGTTCCAAATCCCACGATGCTTCCTTTGCTATTTCCTCCAAATGAAACTTTTCCTCCATTTACTTGAACAAGTTTTATGAAGCAATTTGAGTCTCCTGTCATGTGTCTTGAGCATCCACTGTCAAGATACCACTTCACTTTTTTCTTGACGGAGACATGCATTTAAAAGAGAGTCTCAAGCTTTCTTTGGTACCCAAATTTTCTTGGGTCCTTTGGTGTTAGTAAGATAAACAGTATTAACCCATACTTTCTTAACAGGTTTCCAAACCATAGGACACTCTTTTTCAAAGTGATCCGGACTGTTGCACTTTGAACACCTGAGGGCATTTCGACCTACAGACTTTACAAAAACCTTCTTGAAATGATTTTTGTAAGCCTCTCTTGAGGGTCTTTGCTTGATTCTTTCTTTTACTTTAGGAAAATCAATCAAGGGAATAGTATCTACTGTCATACCTAGACCAGACTTATTGAAGTAAGGTCTTTGAACTGAAAGAATTTTGTCAAGTTTCTCGGACCCTATTGAAAATTTCTTTGAAATATTTGATAAGTCAGTTTTTAAAAGAGCATTTTCTTTCAAAAGACTATCTTCATTTTCTTTAAGAGTGGAAACATTCTTGTCTAAACATTCAACTCTTTCTTTTAAAACATTTTCTTGTTGTTTTAGAGCAGAGTTTTCCTTTTTAAGTTCGGAAATCCTTTTGAGAGAAGTCTGAAGACTAAAACATAGTTCATCAATATATTTAGAAACTTTGACAGGAATTTTAAAATCACTTACCTCAAATTCTGTCCGAGTCTCGATCCGAGTTTGAGTTTGAGTCCGATTGCGCCATTAGACATAAGTTGGCATATTCATCATCACTTTCTTCACACTCTGTATCACTCCAGGTTTTAGCTTTGAGTGCCTTTCGAGACTTTTCAGCTTTTCCTTTCTTCTTCTTCAGAAGAGGACAGTTGGGTTTGATGTGTCCCCTTTTCTTTCATCTAAAGCAAACTACATCTTTGTTTGGTTCCTCATCATCAACAGACTTGGTCTGCTGTCTTTGAAAGCTTTGTTTCTTTGAGTTGAATCTTCTTCCTCTTCTATTTAGTTTTCTGAATCTTCTTTTGGATCTTCGTCTTCATTAATTCGTTCCACTTCATAAGACTGAAGAGTTCCAATCAGCTCGTCGACAGGAGATAGTGGCATAATTTCTGCGTCTCTCTTATTGAAGTCTTTATGTGATTCCAATCCTTGGAGAGTCCACGCAGTAGCTTGTTTACCTTCATGGAATCAGAAATTTTTTGTCCTTGATTCTCAAGACCATTGACAATATCTGTAAAATGGCTAAACATGTCAGTTATAGATTCTCCTGGTTTCATTTTGAAGGCTTCATATTGACCGAGGAGAATGTTGATTCTGGTTTCCTTCACTCGATTTGTTCCTTCATAAGTGATATGTAATCTGTCCCAAACTTCTTTTGCTGTACTACAAAAAGATATTATGTTATATTCAGTTGGTGATAAAGCACAATATAAAGAGTAAAATTGCTTTTGCATCGAGTGCTTGTCTCTTCATTATCTCTTCCTGGGTCATTCCACTGGTCTCAACAGTTTCTTTCCCTCTTTCAGAGACTGATGCAGCTGTAGGAGTAATTCCTTTTTCTACAACGTCCCATTCCAGAGGATCCTTTGATCGTAGGAAAGCTTTCATCTTGTTCTTCTAGATGTTGTAATCCTTTTCATCAAAGTAGGGTGGTCTGGTATTGCTTTGCCCTTCCACCAGCCCTGGTGCTAGCATACTCGCCATGGATCTTTTACTCTGAAGTAAAACACTTCAAATAAAGTGAGAAGACGAGCTCTGATACCAATTGATATAGTTCGAATAAGTACCTAGAGGAGGGGTGAATAGGTATATAAAAGATTTTTTTCGATAATTGCACAATACTAGACAGATGATAGATTTGAGACAAATAATAATCAAAGTAAAACTGAGAGAAGGGAAGAGGAAATTGAACATGCGGTTTATAGTGGTTCGGCTTATTTCAAGCCTACGTCCACTCTTCTACACTGAAGCCTATTGGCTGGATTCCACTATGAACAAAGAGATGTTACGGTGTTGTTCTTCCTTGATTTCTTGGTGTAGATTATCTACCACACTAGCTCAAGATATCACTAAGTATAGACACTCTTTGTGTTTACAGCTTCGCTCAAAATGTATCGACTAATAATCAAGGTGCTTCAGACTCTGGAATTTTTCTATCGATCATGCACTAAAGTAACTAGAACGTCTTCCTTTTATACTCCTTTATGCCATCATACCCGTTGGTACTTTTCAAAGGAATTCCTCCAATCTACCCGTTGGACGGAATCAATCAAGAAGATCATTCGAGCTATTAAAGGAACCTGACGATAGCCCATCAATCCTGTTCGCCCATACAATCAGGATCTTGGTTTCCAAGAATAGAACCTTCCAAGAATATTTCGTCGACCATCGGATCTTCAAACGATCTTGATAAAAGAATCCGTTATATTTATCCAGCCAAGAGATCTTCTCTAGAGGATAGGACTAAATCCTCAACCAAATACTTCGGCTCTGGATTGCCTTCGTCATTGGATTAGAAAAATTGTCAATGAGAATAATCTTGAGTCTTGAGTCTTGAGTGCTGAGTCTGGTGATCTGAAAGTCTTCAAACTCTAAACAGAAGATCTGCAATTATCCAGACTAGACTGATAGAAATGTTTTGTCAGCTTCAAAATATTCTGGAAAGATTTCTCCAACAAAAATTTCACATGCAATTCAAATAATGATAAAACTAACATCCTAAATGAATGTGCTTTCTTTTTTGTTTTCTTTTCCATGATTCAAAATAAAGTTCTTATTCTACATATAAAAGATAAAAACCTAATCCTAGTTCAACATTTTTTGGATTTTCTTATTTAAAATTCAAAATAATGATTGCAATTTTAACCCTAAAACAGGAAATATTTTAAAGCAAATCTAATCCTAACACAAATATTTTTTTGGATTTTTCTTTTACGAAAATACGATTGACTCAACCAACTTGACGACATTAAATCAAACAAGATAAGATTGATATCCAAAAATTGACGAACCATATCTCGCCCATGAGATCGGGTTGGCCAATTTTAACAATTAAATTGCTAATCGAATCTCGGGCTTGAGATTGGATTGTCGATTTTTGTAAGGGATTGAGGGTCGGATTTCAGGCGCGAAAATCGGACTGTCAATTCCTAGCTTGAGGGACTTTTCACGTCGGGATATCAGTCACATATTAAGGAACAATTCCACTAAAATAGAATATTAAAGAAATAATGATAAAAATAATAAAAATAAGAAAAACTACCTAATCTGATTTTTCTTTTCCTCTTTTTCTGTTTTTTCTTCCTTTCTGCACACAGCTGTGAATCTCCAAGGGGAGAGAGTCATCGGTCCGGCAAGAGGAACTCCGGCAAGGGTGAATCGGCGGCAGCAAGCAAAGTGAAGAGGTGAATTGGCAGAAGCGAGCGTGCAGAGGTGAATCGGCGGTGGCTTCGCGGATAAGGGCGTCGGATCGGCCGGGAGGTCGAGCAAATGCGAGGCAATCGCGACGGGTTCGGGGCCTGCGGCGTCGAGCGGACCACTGGTGCAGCAGCGACTGGTCATGGACCGGCGCGGAGGTGCAAGCTACAGGGGATGCCGAGCCATCGAACGGGCGTATGGTGGCTCAGGCTCCAGATATGGAGCGGTGCTGCGAGCAGGGGCGCTGGGTCGTGCGGCAGTGGCATCCCGCGGAGCTTTGAGCGGAGATGAAAGGCGGGCGCCCGGCTCGGTGACGCTGCAACGAGGGCGAAGCGGCTCGGGCCGCGGATCGACACGGCGACGGCTTCGTCGGGCTGCCGATGTCGTGGCTTGCGCTGGCGGGAGGGACCAGCGCGGCTTCAGTAGATGACGACGAAGGAGATAGGCATTGGAGCAGCAGCAACGAAAAGGGCAAGTGACGTCGGGTCGTCGGGGCAAAGGTGAAGCGGCGTAAGTCGTAGGGACGTCGGGGGAATGAGCAGCGCGGGTTTGCCTAGCTTCGGGTGGAGTAGCGGTGGCGAGTCGGATTAAGCGGTGCGAGTCTGCCTGGCTTGCGACCTGGGTCGCTAAATCGGAGGTCACAACGGTCGGATGGGCGACGGCAGTGCACAGGCAGTCAGTGCGAATGGTGCGGCAGTGAAGGAGTCAGACACCAGGGATGTGTTGCTGAAGAAGATGAACAGGAACAATTTTCTTTTTTTTTACTTTTTCCTTTTCTTCTCTCCTCTGCCTTCATACTCTCTTTCTTTTCTTTTTACTTTTCACTTCTTTTTCCTCCTTTCGACGAAGAGAACCCTTGAAAACCCCCAATATGGCCGTGTATTTCTATTGTGTGGCCTCCCCCCAATTTACCGTACGTGACCCTTTTTATAAGCCCAAAAATTGTATCTTAGGGGTATATCTCATTTCTAATTTTGCTTGAGCACGATACCCCTAAATATATCGATAAAATATTTTTCACATATTCCATCAAGAAAATCCCCCTTTGTGCAAAAGTGCATCTCCCAGTGTATATTACCGAAATATGTGAAAATCTTAACGAAATATAACAAAAAATAAAATTTTCCTAAACTATATGCCATGTGATTATGATTTTTTTATTTTTTATTTAGCAAAAATTAACCCCAAAAATTTAGGTGTCAACAGCGACAAATAGAAAAAAGGATGAGTACTGAACACTATAAGTGTCAAGACTTGGTATGGTGAACATTTAAGTGTCAAAAGCTTCAAAGGGCACACTATTGTACCAATTTTTGTTCTTTTGTTTTTAGGAATAGATTTAGAACAGAAATTCATTTGGTAAAATTTTCCTCCTAAGAACAAATTTCTATTTTTTGGATCTTAGAAGTAGATTTAGAACAAAATCGATAAGTAAAAAAAAAATTGATTCTTTATTCCAGGGAACAATTCAAGAATTAAGCCAACCTATTTTTTCTCTTTTCCCTTCTTTCTTTTTGTTCTTCTTCCCTCTCTCATTTTCTTCAACTACTGCTGTCGTCGCCACCACCGCCGTCGACCATTGTCGTCCACCGCCATCCACTACTGCTAGCCACTGGCGATTGGTCCAATAAGGGTCAACCTTGCCAGATTTGGGTAAGGCCGCTCATCCAACCAAGGCTTGGTCGACAAGGCACAGCCTTGCTGGCTGATTGCCAGTCATCCCAAGGCTGATGACCGACAACCTTAAAGAAGAAGAAGAGAAAGAAAAAAAAGAAAAATGTAATAAAATTATTAAAAATAAAATGATTTGGATTAGAAATTTTTAAAATGGTATCAACCGCAATTATATTCCGGAAATAAGAATTTTGGACAATTATCAAACAACTTAAAATGCTTACTTGGGAATAGAATAAAAAAATATAATTTATGATAAGAAAATGTTCCCAAAAGTAGAATGATTACCAAGCATGCCCTTAAGTGTCAACCACGAGAAATTCTTGTCAAATTGCTGGTGTGGCATTGTCTGCCAACTTTTTTTTTTACTGATGTGGAAATTTTTTTAAAAAATTATCCACGTGGCAATTCTTTTAAAAAAAATTATCCACATGGCAATTTAAAAAAAAAAACTGTCCACGTGGTGCTATAAGCCCCCAAAATTAATTTTTAATATTAATATTAATTAAAATAAATTAAAAAATAAAGAGGAAGCCACTCCTTCGGCGAGGGTTGTGGAGGCCCTCACCGAATGCTGCTGCCTCTCTTTTTCTTTATAAAGAATTTAGGTTTTAAATTTATTTTTAATTAATATTAAATTCAAAATTTTGAGGGCAAAACTATGTCATTTTGCACGTTCATTGCTAACTAAGCATTCCGATGAACTACGTAAATCATTTATATTATTAAAAGTAGGTCACGTTGGAGCGTTGGCACTTAAGTATCCCAATTTTCAAAAAAAGTGTCACTTAAATGTACTTTTTGTAAGTTTCGGCATTTATGTATCTGTCCGTGCCAAATTTTGGCACTTACAGTATTCTTTGGCCAACAAATGATAGGGCAAAAATTTTCACAAGGCATATATTCAGTTCTTCGGGTAATTTTGTTTCATGAAAAATGAATTATTTGGAAATAATTAGTTGTTTCATATGAAATAAATAGTCAATGAATTTTTTTCATTATTAATAATCGTTTATATCTAAACATTTTTATGAACGATCAAAGTATTTTTAATTTATTCATTATTATAAACCACGCAAATCATTATTTTTTGGAAATAACATTCTTGGTTATGCACCCAAGAGACTTCTGCAAGTTCATAACAAACAAAAGACACCACCACTCCACAAATCTTCCCTGCGCTCTCACACCTATACTGCCACTGTAGCTTCTTCTCGACAATGCTGCCCGGATCTGATAACACTCTTACTAGCAACGATGATAATTTTCTTGCAAGTTTTTGTTGTTTCCCGAAAACACAAACCGACATCCGCTCTTTTTAGGAAATCCAGGCTAGTTCCCAGCTTTTCAACGACCACCTTGACGCTCCTGTGTTTTGGTGATAGTCGATTAAATAAAACATATGAAGATATTGGATTACATGTATCCGAAGAATCCAATGTAAGCTATATGTAATCCTTGGTCCACATTGGATGGCGAACATGATGTCCAAAGTGTCAAGGTTGCATAGTAATCGTCTATTTAGGAATTGCTAAAGACGATCCATCAAAAAGAGG
Organism: Eucalyptus leucophloia subsp. euroa; assembly: GCA_017140325.1. Taxonomy (NCBI): domain Eukaryota; kingdom Viridiplantae; phylum Streptophyta; class Magnoliopsida; order Myrtales; family Myrtaceae; genus Eucalyptus; species Eucalyptus leucophloia. The sequence goes on from CM029478.1 coordinate 36,386,525, forward strand.
TGGTCGAGATGCCACTGGTGAAACAAATGAATAATTCTCCTTAGATGAAAATGCTAGAGATCTAATTGCTTGATCCAAGGAATCAAGACTGATAGACACGAGTGGCTCTAGTGCAATGGAGATGCATTGGGGTGCCACCGATAGATCATTTTCTAATAAAAATTGCCTATGGTTGGATGACGATATAGGTGATTGGGATCAAGATGTCATCTCTTGGAATGGGAACACATCTTTGTGAAAAATAATGTCTCGACTCACAAAGAAACTGCTTGAAGACCATAACTTGATAACTTTTTTTGTAAAGTGAGATATCATATGAAAAAACATTGAAGAACGTAGGGATCTATTTTATCCCAAGGGACCATAGTCATTAGATAACATATATATGCAAAAACTCTTAGATGGTCAATCTTGGGTTGTTCCCCATAAAGCAACTCAAAAAGAGTTTGACCTTCAAGGATTCGAGTTGGCACGAATAGGCTATCATGACCATATAATCTCTCCAAAAAATTTCTTGAATCGAAGCTTTGGTATCTTAGAGCTCGAGCTACTTCTAAGAGATGTTGATGTTTGTGCTCTACAATCCCATTTTGTTGGGGAGTGCAAGTGCAAGAGCCTTCAAGAAGAGGAATTTCCACATATGAACTGTTGGATTGAGGAAGAAAAACCCAGGTGGCGTGGGTATAATCATCAACAATAGTGTGGAAAAAAGGGGATCCATTATGATGTATAGTATTGTAGGGGCCCTAGATATACATATGAATCAAGGAAAAGCACTAGTAGCTTGAGATTTATTAATCGCCTGCATAGTTAGAATCAATGAAGCCAACAATAGAATGTCCTATATCACAACCTCTATCAAAGACCAAACCCACATCTGAGGTATTGTGGATGTACCGAAGAATCCATTTCATGGCTTGTCAATGAGCTTTACCCGGATGTGTCATATACCTACTCATAACACTAGCAGCTAGTGAAATATCTAGACAAGTGCAAACCATATCATACATGAGACTATTCACAACACTAGAATATGGAACTCGAGACATCTCATTTTCCTCTTCTTTATTTTTATGCAACAAAAAAGCTGAAAGCCTAAAATGGGACGCCAAAGGAGTACTTACCGATTTGGCATTCTTCATGCTAAAGTACTCACGTACTTTCTCAATATACTTCTTTTGTGAGAGGTATAATTTACAACTCATTTGTCTTTGCGAATCTCCATATAGAATTTTTTGGGTAGCTCCAAGATCTTTCATCTCAAATTTATTGCTAAGTTACCTCTTCAAATTTTGTATCTATAACATGTTCTTCTCTATAATAGCAAATAAATAAAAGAACCATCATGTAATCTTTTATAGCACACATAACTGTCATGCACACTTCGTGAGTAGTCATGACTCAACATAAAGTTATCAAACCTTTTGTATCATTGTCGTGGAGATTGCTTGAGACCATGTAAAGAACGTTTCAACTTGCAAACATGTTCTTCCTTACCCTCAACAATAAATCTCTCGAGTTGAGACATATAAATTGTCTCCTCAAGCTCACGATATAGAAAAGTAGTCTTGGCATCAAGTCGAGCAAACCTCGGGTTCATTTCGGGCGTGAAAGACTTAAGCACACATTCAAATACAATCATGAGCAAAACCATACAAAAGATCCAACATACTACCCACGACTTGATAGGTGAGCACCTAAATAGACTCAACAATGAAGCACCTTGGAGGAGAAATAGGGATCTTACTTACCTAGATGAATCTCGAGAACTAGGTTGAATGACTTGATGAGGGGTGATTGTGCGAGGCCAAGAGAAAGGAAAGAAAGGATGTGAATGGCAAGAGGCCTCCATTGGTGGAAATAAAAGAGGAGCTTCTCTTATTTATAGGCACGAACTTCATCATTACTTGTATAAATGGTCCAATCATATTTCTTGAAGTGGCACGGCTATAACACTGAGTCGATTGATCGATGACTCGATATGAATGATTGGATGATATGATTGTCAGCATCTGTTATTTGAATTGACTCGCAGGAAGGAAACTGAGGTTAAGGTAAGCCCTCTGACTTGTGATTGTGCTTAGGCAACCCTAAGGCATATTTTCTTCCTAATCGGGTCTTAGGGAGTAAAACTCCCTGAAACATTGTCTCACTAATTATTGTATAACAATTTTTCAGGTCCTTAAATGATGTTGGTGGAGGACCGAAGTCCAGAAGTTTAGGGAAATGAAGGAAATAGAATCGGCAAACCTGTCTGACTCACTAGTCATAGGACAACCCATATTTTTGTAAACGACCTGATGTTGTAAAATAAACCTATATGTTTATAAAAGTTTGGTTTTAGTTTGAAAATTTTATGGCCCTACTTTCCTATCACATTGTTTTATTGCCTGGGGATTATTTATATACTTCCGCATGCGTATCAGAGTGGAATGGGTTGGCGATGCGTCATGGGATGTCGCTATTATATCAACCAAGCAAGGATGGACACGTGCTCGGAGGTCAGGGCGTGACATTTACAATCACTCAAAAGTTCCAAGTGGGAATGGAAGTATATCACGATGGGCTTGGTGCGAGCTTGTTAAGAAATTAGAGAGGCAACAATTTCAATTGGATAGTGGTCAACAGATGAACAAAATCAACTCACTTCATTACTGTATGAAAGGATCTTGAATTTGGTAAAACTGTAGAAGTATACGTGAGTTAGATAGTTCGGCTACATGGAGTGCCAGTGGTGGATCTATATCAGATATAGACCAGAGATTCCTAGTTTTAGCATAACAGTTAAATGGTTCCTTTTGAAGCAAGACGGAGTAGAGTGTGCTGAACTTCAGTGGCTGAGATGAAGTCATGGAAAGAAAGAGCACAGGCCCAAAGTTAGTTCAGCGGTCAGTGATTGTAGTTGCTAGGATCAGAATCAGATTAAAGACCGCTCAGAGCCGTCGGAAAAGTTGTATTGTTGAACTTCGAAGGCCCTTAGAGTTCTAAATTGGTGATTACATCTTTTTGAAGATGTCACAAATGAGGGATACCTTGCGCTTCAATAAGGAGGGAAAAATTGAAACCGAGGTACGTAGGTCCCTTTGAAATTTTGAAAAGAATCGGGATCCTAACGTATCGTCTTCCGTTGCCGCGGAGGTAGGTGCAAGTGCATAACCTCTTTCACGTGTTGATGTTGAGAATGTAGGAGCCTGACCCGACCCACGTGCTAAATCTTGAAGAATTAGACGTGGACGACAAAATGTCGTACTTGGAAAGCCCAGTTTAGATTGTGGTTCAGAACAGATTCGATGAACCAAGATGGTCCCCTTAGTCAAAGTGGTGTAACTACACCATGGGATGGAAGAAGTAATGAGAAAAGTGAGGCTCGATGAGACGAAAACACCCCCACCTTTTTGATCGAGTATTGGTAAATGTTTAAATTTCGAGGACGAAATTTTTATAAGAGGGGAAGAATTGTGACATCCCGAATTTCAGATTCTAATTTCGATTGGATAAGTTGGGCCTTTCATCAACACGACTATAGTGATTTTCTCTGAGATGGCCACTTATGAGATAACTAGACTATCTAAGGAAACCATTAAGAATTTTAAAGCAAATAAACTTGAAGATTCGACTAGAAATTGACTGCTCAACCGTGTTCATTTGCCGAGATCATTATGGCACAGACGTTAATTGATTAAAGATCAGAGATAAATCAGTTCGATTAAGATATCTCACTAAATTGCAAAATTCTCATCGGTCGACACTAGTTTGATTTTTCTATCATTTTAGTACTCTGTATCATATTTGAAATCTCGAGATTTTCACAACCACCGAAAGTCACCAATGTGTTGAAGGGGTTCATTGTGGCTCGAAAAAAATTGTCCACAGGTTATTTGCACTAAAAAGTTCTGAAAGCTACCCGGTAACCTAGGTCGTGCTGAAAATGCACCGGATTAAAATTAACCGCGAATTTGAATCCGATATCAGAAATTGAAAGTTCTGTCATGTCACAATAAATTATAGGAACGTCAACTTAGTCTCACAAGTTTTTTAGCAACCCGAGACTTTTTGGGAAAAAGTCGTCCTATGGCCGTTTTTGTCCAAAACTTGCCAGGGACCGTTTTTTATTGTGAAATTGGAAACAAGTGGGATCAATTGGTAAGGAAAAATATTGATTTGATCATTGAGGTGCTAATTGAAATTATGAGGGTCAAATTTGATTGAATTGAGAAGCAATTAGTCACTATTTGATGCCAAAACCCATGAAATTCGTATGTCTCCCACCCCCACAACTTTTGGACCATTTCAAGCTTCTAGATGGGGAGCATGGGTGGCTAGATTGTGGCCAAGGAAGCTAGACGTGGCTGAGGATAGTCAAGGGGACAAAGGAGAGGAAAATGTGAACCAAGTGGCCCCCCTCTTGTAGCAATCTTCTTCTTCCTCAATCCACTTGCTTTCTCCATTGTTGAGGGTGCTTAAAAGCTTAAGAAAACTAGAGAAGCAAGCCCCCTTGCTATTCAACCAAGCCACACACCCACCGGACCGTTTTCCTCCTCTTTTTTCCTTTATTCTAGTTTTTGCTCCAACTGACATTTCACCAAAGATCTGAGTTGAAAGTAGTTTTCCCGAACAAATTTGCCAACAATCCACCCATCACCGTGACTAGCACATCTAGACCATTCCAAAGAGCCTGACCTTGCCCTAAACGAAGCCATCGGCCGTCATGTACGGCCGCCACAAGCCGCCGCTCGCCGGTCCATCGATTCGCCCCTTCGGCCCGCCGATTTCGCATTTTTCTTCATTTTTCTCCAATTTCAACCCTTCCTTTGCCTATTCCAACCTCCAACAAGACCCCTTAGACCCCCAGGAGCCACCAATTGCCGACCACCTGTTCGTCGGAGCTCCGATCAACACATTTCTTTGCCGTTCAGCCTTGGTTCTCCTTTGTCTAGCAAGAGCAGAAGCAGAAAATGAACCGGCAAGGAGTCTAAGACTTCGTGGCCCACCTCCAACCACCGTATGTCCTCATTGTTGGCCGTTGGGACTCCCTCAGCCCATTTCAGTCCTCATGTGCCTCAACCAAACTTGTTTCCTCTCTTTTGCAGTAGCAAACAAAGAGCTTATTGGTGGGTTTTCCAGTAACCTTCGGGCTCGTTTTGAGGTGGTTTCGGACCTCGGTTGCTAGATTCGCTTTGATGAAAGTTGTTCCCTGTTGCATTCCCATGGATTTGAGCCGATCGAATAGCAAATCAAGTGAGTTTATCTCATTAATCCTCACTTAGTAGGTTAATTGTGCTTATGGGTTGATTAGTTTATACTAAGATGGATTATGTGGTTAGATTAGATTAGATTAGTGAATTTAATTAATTGCAATTGCATGTTAAGTGGTTAGTTAGTACAATTAGCAAGTAAACAAACTCTTAGTATTTATTTAACGAGTCTCCGAAATTTTTCGAGCCTGTTCCGGCATATAATTAGACATTACGGGCCTAAGTATGCATTTATTGCATTTATTTAATATTTTCTGTAATTAATTAATTATTTATTTATTTATTTTCCAAAAATTCAACTAGGATGGTCGATGATCGGAATTTTGTGCTGATTCTAATGGTGTTCTCTATTTATTTAATTGAGTACCCAATTGTGCAAATTGCTTGTGATTGATGTTTGTGGGTGCTAATTTCCAAAATTGGATAATCATGGTAATTATGTGGAAAATTACCGAGTATCGGTCTACAGCACCAAAATTCTATTTTGGGATTACTGAAAATAGTGGAAGATTGGAAAATAAAAATCTTGTATTTTGGCTAAGGCCAGCTATGTACCCACACACGTGCACTTTTATTAAGTATGATAAAAATGGTAAACTGATTGTGTCTTCAGAACAAAAATACTATAAGGGCTCGATGATTCGTATGTTATCTGGAGAATGGACGTTATACTATTATAGCTTGATGACTCTTTCATCATCTTGAGAAAGAATTGCATGTATACCGGCTTGGTGACTCTATATGTCATCTTGGAGATAGGACGGTATGATTAAACAGCTCGATGACTCTCATGTCATCTTGAAAAGAATTGCTTGTATATCGGCTCGGTGACTCTATATGTCATCTTGGAGATATGACGGTATGATCCAACGATGTGTTATATCAGCTCAATGACTCTATATGTCGTTTTAGAGATAAAACATTATGCACATATATGTTATAACGGGTCGATGACTCTATATGTCGTCTCGGAGATGGAACGTTATGCATACCCGCTCGATGGCTCTATATGTCATCTGGAGATAGGATAGTGTGATAGCTAGTATAAACACCTAGAGGGGGGTGAATAGGTGAAAAAATAATTTCTCATGATAAGTGAGCAGTACCAATTGACAATAGAAAGGAAATTCGTCTTTTGTTAACAAAACGAATTATGATTAAAGTAAAAGAGAGTAGAGAAGAGAAAATGAACACAGTAACTATAGTGATTCGGCTTATTTCAAGCCTACGTCCACTCTTCCGCACTGACAGTCCACCGGCTGGATTTCACTATGAATAAAAGAGTTGTTACAGCAAAGCTCTTCCTTGATTCCACAATGTAGACTCTACCACATTTCCTCAAGGTTTCTCAAAGATATAGACTCTCTTTTGCGTACAAGATTTCGCTTAACAAATAAATTGACTAATAACAAAGAGCTTTAGACTTTGGAATTCTTCTATCGCGCACACACTCGAACAACTGGAACGTCTTCATTATATACTCATTTATGCCATCATACCCGTTGGCACTTACTAAAGGAATTCTTCCAATCTACCCATTGGACATAATCAATTAGGAAGATCATTCGAGCTATTTAAGGAACATGACGATAGCCCATCAATCCTGCTCGCCCATACATTCAGGATCTCGATTTCCATAAGGAGAACCTTCCAAGTATACTTCGCCAATCATTGGATCCTCAATCCCTGAATCAATCTTGATTTGAATAAAGGATTCCGATATGCCATATCCAACCAATAGATCTTCTCCAGTCGATAAGGTCAAATCCTTAACAAAACATCCAACCCTGGATAAGCCTTTTTCGACGGACTAGAAATTGTTAATGAGAATAGACTTTGAATCTTGAGTCTAGTAGTCTAGAGGTCTTCAGACTTTAAATAGTAGAGTCTGCAAATCTTCAGACTAGACTAATGGAAACGTTTTGTCAGCTTCAAAACACTAAATGAAGTTTTCTCCAACAATCTCCCCCTTTTTGATAATGACAAAACTTTCCTACAGATTAGATAACTTTGACTTGCAAAACATTACTCAAGCAAATATGGATATCTCATAAGGATAAATGACTTAGAGATAACACTAGAATCTGCAACCACAGAAAATAGGTTAGTCTTATAGATGAGCAAAGCCATGAGATATCAATAATACTTCAGATAAACAAATGTTCAAACAGTCAAACCCAAATCCAGTCCAAATCCAAACAGCCAAACACAAAAGTCAAGTCAAAACAAACATTATAAAAGTCAAGAGTTCAAATCTGCATCATATCTCTCCCCCTTTTTGTCATCATTAAAAAGGTAGAGATTTGAAAGAGAATGGAATTAAGATTACTTGGGAACACGAACAAGTTGGAACTCTCCCATTGACTGGACAATGCCTTCCAGCTTTTTCAATTTCTCTTTCAGTTGAGCCACATCTTCACCCTTAGCATTTGCTTGAACTTGAAGAGTAAGGGCTTGGATTTGATCATTCAAAGAAACTGAAGAAGTTTGACCTGCATTTTGTAAATTTTGTACTTCGCATCCCAGAGCATATATTTGACCCCGCATCTCTAAGAGAACATCAAGAATTCTGCGAAAATCTGCTGAATTATCAGTCTGAGTATTGGCTTTTGCACGATTAGATGGAGTGAAGGCAGATGATGGCAAATCAGCATAGTCACGCAGATTGGGCGATGAAATATCATGTCCCTCCTCAGGAAATTGAGAGGCATAGATGTCCCCTGGATGTGCTGGAGAGCGGCTTACTCCTTCACTGGTGGCAGGGTATGAGGACATTCTTCTTTTCTCATTATCTCCCCCTGTTTCCATGCCTTCAGGTGGAGAAGAGTGTTCATCATGCTCTGCTTCCACTTGATCTCCTCTCTCCTCTTCTTCTTCTTCTTCTTCTTTAATTCTTTTCTCCTCTGCATCTCTTTCTTGTGCTTCTCTTTCTTCTATTTCTTTCTCCTCTACTTCTAAATTTTCTCTTTCTCTAGTCCTCTATTCTGTCTCATCTGTGTCTTTATCTTGTCTCTCCGTTAATTATGGAATAGAACGATTCAAGTTCTTCAATGCCATTGCAGAAATGGTGATGTCATCCTCATCTTCTTCATCCTCAACGGTAAGAGCTCTTCTTTCTTGGATGGAGCAACCATGGGCTCCTTCCCTTTTCTTTTTGCAGCCGAAGAGATTTGATGAGACTTGACAGGGGTTTTCTCTTTGAATTTCTCCAACGCCTTGTTGAGTTCTTTCAGACGCATTTTAGAAACCATTTTCAGTCCCACCACCATTTGATCACAAGTTCTAACACAGAGAATCTGGGGAGGCTGAACGTTCAAATGTTTGAATAATTTTGTCTCAAGAGCTGAATAAAGAAGTTGACCCTTGTCCTTCACCACTGCTCGATACATGTGGAACATAATAGTTTGTGGAAGAGAGAACTTTTTCCCAGCATTGATGACATACATCAGCTTCACCTCCGAGTTTGAAATGTCGGTCTTTGAAGTAGATTTTGGTCTGGGGCAGTTAATCACAATCTTGTGAAGTAGAATGTTGAACGCATTCATCCTCAAATAAGAAATTTTTCCCTCTATCCTTCTATCCTTAACAAGCTCCAACGTTACACAAGCAATAGACACATTGATAGGTTGATATCTCCCTCTTTCAACCCCAATCACATTAGCCAACATATCTATGTCCACCACATAGTCTTGATCTCGGACACTAAAAGAGAATCTATTCGCATAAAAAAAAAAACTGAGATTCGAATAGAAATAAGTAGTGAGTTCAGCATAGGCTTCTGTAGATTCAGAAAAAAAACTGTTCAAGTTGAAGAAGACTGAATTTTTCCTGCAGATTGACGTTCACGAGTCAAGAAAATCAAAATCCACACTTCTAGGGTTTATCACCCCACGCTTCAGCAACTTAGAGTATAGTTGCTTGTGTTCCTCTAATCGAAACAAGTCTGTCATTTTGCTCCGAATTTTTGCCGCAACACCCATTCTCGGTTTAAACTGACTGTATAACTTGTCATCATCATTCCCACCTGGCTAATTCAGCCCTCCAACACGTGGATCGCTTGGAATATTTGCCATTGCCTCTTCCGCCGACTTGGCAGGGGCAATTCTCAATCGTTCCATTGTGCGTAAAAAGAAGGTTTCATTTTTATACCCTTTGTCTTTCAGAAATTCATCAATGTAGTTCAAAGGAGTTCCACCCCTTTTCCAAAGCACGATAAAGTTTGTATGTAAAAGAGGGCTTAAAGTTCTTACGGGTTCTGCGTCTTCAATTATTTCTTCCTCTTCTCGATGTGCAACATCCTGAGGTCTAGATGGAGGAGATAGACGCTGCTGAGAATATTGTGGGCTCTGTTGCTGACTAGGAGACTCTTCTTCTTCGGTGAGATCAAAATGCGTAGGTCCCTCACGCATTTGCTGTGTTCCCTTGTTCGAGATCCTCGAAGACTTCCTTTGAGACGACATCTTTCACAGTCTTTGAAAGATTCCAAGCTTGTTTTCCTAAGAAAGATGACAACTTTTCGAAGATTAAACAAGAGAAGAAGACAGAAGTGGAAGATCGGTGCTCTTTTAGGGTTTTTGTCAGTAAAAACGAAGAGGAACCGACAGTATATAAGACAGTCGAAGAGAGGCATACAAAACGTTGTAAAAGGAAGTACGAAGATGCCTTTTTAAAAATAACTACCTTTTCAAAAAATTAAATAACTGTCATTTAAAAATAACTCCTTTTTCAAAAAGGAAAGATTGCAATAATCACGGAAATTGAAAATAGCAAAAATCAATTATGGATAGATGATCGTACCTTTTCGAGATTTAATTTGAGAGAAAATAAAATAACTTACAGTCAAAAATCTTGATTGTCTGAGTCTGAGTGTCTCTAGACTTTTACTTTTTCAAACCTTAAGATATTGAGTTTGTAACAAATAACTTCAAATTGATTTTCTTCAAAGGCTTTATAAATATATTCGCTAGTTGATTCTTTGAGTCAACAAACTGAATCGAAACTTCTCCATTTTGAACATGATCTCTAATGAAGTGATGTCGAATCTCAATATGTTTTGCTCTTGAGTGAAGAATTGGATTCTTGGTGAGATTGATTGCGCTGGTGTTGTCACACTTAATCTTAGTGCATGAATCTTCAATTCCAAAGTCTCTTAACTGTTGTTTTATCTACAGAATTTGTGAACAACAAATTTCAAGAGCTACATGCTCTACTTCTGCTATAGAAAGAGCTACTGTATTTTGCTTCCTTGAAAACTAAGACACTGACTTGCTTCCAAGTAGTTGACAGGTACTTGAGGTACTCTTTCTATCAACTCTGCATCTAGCTAGGTCTGCGTCTAAGTGTCCAAGAAGAGTAAAGTCCCCCTTTTTAGGATACCAAAGACCAAAGTTTGAAGTTGAGGCAATGTATTTGATAATACGCTTTGCAGCACTTAGATGGGATTCTTTAGGGTTTGTTTGAAATCTAGCACAAATGCAAACACTGAACAAAATATCAGGTCTAGAAGCAGTAAGATAAAGAAGTGAACCAATAATAATCATGTATAGCTTCTGGTCAACTTTCTTTCATCCTTCATCTTTGTCTATCTTCAAGGAACTTGACATTGGTATATCAGTCTTTTTGCAATTTTCCAATCCAAACTTTTTGACAAGATCATTAGCATATTTTTCTTGATGAATAAAAGTTCCTTCCTTCAGTTGTTTCACTTGAAGCTTGAGAAAGAAGGTTAGTTCACCCATCATGCTCATTTCAAATTCATCCTGCATAGGCTTAGAGAATTTCTTGCACAGATCTTCATTAGAGGATCCAAAAATAATATTATCAACATATATTTGAACAAGCAGAAAACTTTTGCTTTTTCTTTTGATAAACAGTGTAGTGTCTACTTTACCTTTAACAAAGCCGTTTTGAATTAAAAACTTACTCAGCCTGTCGTATCAAGCTCGAGGTGCTTGCTTTAAACTATATAAAGCCTTTTTCAGTCTGAATATTGAGTCTATTTTCCTTGGGTCTTCAAACCCAGGTAGTTGTTTCACATAGACTTCCTCATGGATAAATCTATTCAGGAAAGCACTTTTGACGTCCATTTGGAATAACCTGAAATTCTTATAACAAGCAAAAGCAAGTAATAATCTAATTGCTTCTAACCTCACTATTGGTGCGTAAGTCTCATCATAGTCTATCCCTTCTTCTTGCGTATATCCCTTAGCCACGAGTCTCGCTTTGTTTCTTATGACCTTTCCTTTTTCGTTCATCTTGTTCCTAAAAACCCATTTAGCTCCAATGATAGATTTACCTTTTGATTTAGGAGTCAATTCCCATACATCATCAATACTAAATTGCCTAAGTTCTTCTTACATAACTTCAATCCAGCTTTCATCAAATAAAGCTTCTTCTATGTTTTTGGGTTCTATTTCAAAAATAAGAGCCACGGCACTAGACTCTTCGCGCCTTTTGGATTTTGTGCGAATTCCTTCATTAATGTCGCCAATAATGAGATCTTTGGGATGACTGGACTTATGCTTCAAGTTGCTAGTTGATTTGTCAAATTGTTCATCTTTTTCTTCGTCTAAATCTTCGACAATCATTTGTTGCTGGTCTTTTGAAGATTGAGCTACTTTTGGAAATTTGGACTTTGTAGAGTCTAGAGCAGGTTCAAATTCTTCAAGTTGAATATGAATAGATTCATTTTGCATAGAGTCTTGAAATTTGACATTCATTGATTCCTCCACAGATTGAGTCTTCTTGTTGTAGACTCTGTAAGCTTTGCTTGTGGTTGAATATCCAAGGAAGATGCCTTCGTCTGATTTTTCTTCAAACTTATCAACTCGATTATTCGCATTTTTCAATATAAAAAATTTACATCCAAACACATAAAAATATAAAACAATAAGCTTCTTTTCTTTGAATAACTCATGGGGAATTTTCTCCAAAATAGGCCTTAGAAAAACTCTATTAATGATATAACATGCTGTAGAAACTGCTTCAGCCCAAAAACGTGAAAAGATGTTACTTTCAATTAAAAGAGTTCTAGACATTTCTTGAACGACCTATTCTTTCTTTCCATAACTCCGTTTTACTCTAGAGTATATGGAGAGGAGAACACGTGCTAAAAACTAGATTCATCACAGAATTTTGTAAAGTCTTAATTTTCAAATTCACCTCCATGGTCTGTCCGTATACTTGAAATAACATATCATTTCTCATTTTGGACCTTTTTAACAAACTTTTCAAAGTAAGAAAAGGTTTCGGTCTTACTTGCCAGGAAATATACCCAAGTAAATCGTGAGTAGTCATCCACAATTACTAGGCAATATTTCTTACCTCCAATACTCTAAGTTCTGGTTGGTCAAAAGAGATCCATATGCAGAAGCTGCAGTACACGATTAGTGGAAAATTGATTTATTGGTTTAAATGAGTTTCTTACCTATTTTCCCAATACGCATGGTGTACATAGATTAGTCTTTCGGTATGACAGATTGGGTAGACCACGAGCAAGTTTCTTTGCTGAAATTTTGGCTATTTGCTTCATATTGATGTGCCCAAGTTTTCTGTACCATAAGTTTGCTTCGTCTTGAATTGAGATTAAACATTGAGTTTCATCTAGTTTGACATCCAAGAGGTAGATATTTCCATGTCTTCGACCCATGAATGACTGAGTGGAATCTTTATTGGTTCTTGCACATATTCCCTCTTGAAAGTTGATTTTGAAACCGGTATCGCATAGCTGACTGATATTAAGCAAATTGTAGTTGAGCCATTCCACTAAGGAAACATTACTGATTGTGAGGCTTCCAATCTTTACAGTTCTGAATCCTACAATTCTTCCTTTGTTGTTTCCTCCAAATGAAACTTTTTCACCATTAACTTGAACGAGCTTTATGAAGCAATTTGAATCTCCTGTCATATGTCTTGAGCATCCATTATCCAAATACCATTTTATCTTCTTCTTGATAGTAACCTGCATTTAAAAAGAGACTCAAGCTTTCTTTGGTACCCATATTTTCTTGGGTCCATTGGTGTTAGTATGATATGCGGTCTTTGCCCATACTTTCTTAACAGGTTTCCAAACCATAGGACATTTTTTCTCAAAATGATATGAACTATTGCACTTAGAACATCTGAGAGCATTGTGACTTACTGGTTTTACAAAAACTTTTTGGAAATGATTTTTGTAAGTATCTCTTGTAGGTCTTTGCTTAATTCTTTCCTTTACTTTAGGAAAATCAATTAAAGGAATGGTTCCCACAGTCATTCCAAAACTAGATTTATTGAAATAAGGTCTTTGTATTGAAAGAATTTTCTCAATTTTCTCAGATCCTATAGAAAATCTTTTGGAAATATTTGAGATGTCATTTTTTTTAAAAAGCATTTTCTTTCGAAAGGTTGTCTTCATTTATTTTTAAAGTAGAAATACTCATGTCTAAACATTTAACCTTTACTTTCAAAATATTTTCCTGTTGTTTTAGTGCAGAATTTTCTTTTTTAAGTTCGGAAATCCTTTTAAGAGAAGTCTTGAGACTAAGACACAATTCATCAATGTATTTAGAAACTTCAGTAGGGATTTTCAAATTACTCACCTCAAATTCACTGTCTGAATCTGAGTTTGTCTCGAAATTTGAATCTGAATCCGATTGTGCCATTATACATATATTGGTATAATCATCATCATTTTCTTCACATTCTGTATCACTCCATGTTTCTGCTTTGAGAGCCTTTCGATATTTCTCAGCTTTTCCTTTCTTTTTCCTCAGAAGGGGACATTTGGGTCTGATCTGTCCCTTTTTGTTACATTCAAAGTAGACTACATCTCTATTGGATTCATCATCCTCAACAGACTTAGTATGTTACTTTTGAAAACTCTGTTTCTTTGGATTGAATATTCTTCCTTTTCTATTTAGCTTTCTAAATTTTCTTATCATGAGAGCAAGCTCCCCATCATCCATATCATATTCAGAATCTATAATATCAGAATCATCATTGGATTTTAATGCAATGAATGTCTTACCTTTAGGATCTTCGTTTTCATTAATTCGCTCCATTTCATAAGATTGAAGAGTCCCAACCAACTCATCAACAGATAGTGGCATAATTCTTTGTGTCTCCCTTATTGAGGTCTTTATGTGATTCCAATCCTTGGAGAGTCCACGCAGTAGCTTGTTTACTTTCATGGGATCAGAAATTGGTTGACCTTGATTTTCAAGACCATTCACGATTTCTGTAAAACGACTAAACATGTCAGTAATAGATTCTCCTGATTTCATTTTGAAAGCTTCGTATTAACCGAGGAGAATGTTGATTCTGGTTTCTTTCACTCGATCAGTTCCTTCATAAGTGATGTATAATCTATCCCAAACTTCTTTGGCTGTAACACAAAAAAATATTCTATTATATTCAGTAGGTAGCAAAGCATAATATAAAGAATAAATTGCTTTTGCATCAAGAGCTTGTCTCTTGGTTATCTCTTTCTGAGTCATTTCACTAGGCTCAATAGCTTCTTTTCCTCTCTCTGAGATAGGTGCAGCTTTAGGAATGATTCCTTTGTCTATCACGTCCCATTCTAGAGGATCCTTTGATCTTAGGAATGCCTTCATCTTGTTTTTCCATATGTTGTATTCCTTTCCATCAAAGTAAGATGGTCTGGTATTGCTTTGCCCTTCTACTAGCCCTGGAGCCAACATACTAGCCATGGATCTTTAACTCTGAAGTAAAACACTTCAAATTAAGTGAGTACACAGGCTCTGATACCAATTGTGATAGCTAGTATAAGCACCTAGAGGGGGTGAATAGGTGAAAAAATAATTTCTCATGATAAGTGAGCAGTACCAATTGACAATAGAAAGGAAATTCGCCTTTTGTTAACAAAACGAATTATGATCAAAGTAAAAGAGAGTAAGAAAGGGAAAATGAACATAGTAATTATAGTGGTTCGGCTTATTCCAAGCCTACGTCCACTCTTCCGCACTGACAGCCCACCAGCTGGATATCACTATAAACAAAAGAGTTGTTACAGCAAAACTTTTCCTTGATTCCATAGTGTAGAGACTCTACCACACTTCCTCAAGGTTTCTAAAAAATATAGACTCTCTTTTGCGTACAAGATTTCGCTCAGCAAATGAATTAACTAATAACAAAGAGCTTCAGACTTTGGAATTCTTCTATCGCTCACACACTCGAACAATTGGAATGTCTTCCTTATATACTCCTTTGTGCCATCATACCCGTTGGCATTTACCAAAGGAATTCTTCCAATCTACCCGTTGGACAGAATCAATTAGGAAGATCATTCGAGCTATTTAAAGAACATGACGATAGCCCATCAATCATACTCGCCCATACAATCAGGATCTCGGTTTTCATAAGTAGAACTTTCCAAGTATACTTCGCCAATCATCGGATCCTCAATCCCTGAATCAATCTTGATTTGAATAAAGGATTCTGACATGCCATATCCAGCCAATAGATCTTCTCCAGTCGATAAGGTCAAATCCTTAATGAAACATCCAGCCCTAGATAAGCCTTCTTCGACGGACTAGAAACTGTCAATGAGGATATACTTTGAGTCTTAAGTCTGGCAGTCCAGAGGTCTTCAGACTTTAAATAGTAGAGTCTGCAAATCTTCAGACTAGACTGATGGAAGCGTTTTGTCAGCTTCAAAACACTCAAGGAAGTTTTCTCCAACAGATAGTACTGTCTATATTTCACTTTGATTGAGGAATCCTAGATTTTGATTGGATTCATAGATAGTATTGAATGGGCCGGCCAAGAGATAGTGGTGATGACATGTAATTGACTGTGTGAATTGATCGATGATTTGATCTGACTGAATTGAGTGATATAATTGTCAGTATTTATTAAATTGAACTGACTTGTAGGAAGGAACTGAGGTCAAGGTAAGTCCTCTAACGCTTGTGTGTGCTTAGGCAGCCCTTAAGGTGTAATTTTGTTCCTAATCAGGCCTTAGGGGATTGAACTTGCTGAGACATTGTCTCATTAGTTATTGTATAACCATTTTCAGGTCCTTAAAGTTAGTGGAGGACCGGAAGCCTCGAAGCTTGGGAAGGTGAAGATCGAAGAATCGGTGAACTTATCTGAGTAGAGGGTCCTAGGACAGTTCCTTTTTGGTTAAGCCGATATTTTTGTAAGTGACATGATGTTGTGAATAAATCTGTTTGTTATAAAAGGTTTGTTTTGGTTTGAAAAAGTTTGTCCTACTTTCCTATCCTATTATTTTATTGTCTGGGGATTTATATCTACTTCTACATGCGTATATATTAAAATGAATGGGTTGGCGATACGTCCTAGGACATCGTTATTATATCGACCAAGCAAGGATGGGCATGGATCCGGAGGACTGGGACGTGACATGTACTATACTTCATTAAGAATTTAATTCAATCTACAAAACGTAACAAATATACTGACTTCTCATATCAGAACTACGGTAGTATCAAATAATTACATTCAGTAATTTGTTCTTATACATTAAACCTTAAAACTAGCAATGTTCGAAAAAAGGTCGAGTTACCATTACTGGTGATTTCAATTAAAGAGGTTCAGTCCCATTTCTTGTGAGGTCGTTATTACCATGTTTCTTGATAAAACCTTTGTCAAGGGATCGGCTAGATTATTACTTGACCTCACGTAGACAATTGTTATGGTATCATCTTTAATCAATTGTCTCAAATATTCATGTTTTAGACTAATATATCTAGATTTACCATTATAGTTGTTACTATAAGCTATTACCAAAGTGGTCTGACTATCACAATAGATAGAAATACGAGGCATAGAACTAGGTCATATTTTAATATCCAACAACAAATTCCTAATCCATTCAGCGTTTTTCCTAGTTGACGCTAAAGCAATGAACTTTGATTCCATCGTTGAGTGAGTTATACATATTTGTTTCTTGCTTGTCTAAGATACATTGCCTCTATTAGGGAAATCCCTTATGATGTTTTGAAAATAACAAAATAAATCAAATGCTTCTAACGTGTTTAATGGTTGAGTAATAGACTATACAAATGATAGAACATGTAAAGGTATTATCAAAATCTATGCTTGGAAGAACCAAAAAACAAACTCTATGCTAGAGTTGAACTTATTCAAACTATGTCGAGACCTTAAGGCTAAATATGTTCAAAAGTAGAATATGTTTAGACTTACGTCTAGATTGTCAAGTCTATTTCAGATGGAAGACACTTAGACTCTACTTCAGACGGAAGACACTCAGACTTTACTTTCGACATAACACACTCAGATTTTACATATAGAACGAGACACGAGTACAGAACGTGACAGGGTGTAGAACGAGACACAAGTTTAGAATGAAGCATGTTCATAACGAAACAACTTGACAGGACGTAACACAAGCCCCAAACATATAATGGCTAGTGATCTGGTTGGGATCCTTTATCAAGATAGATTTGATTGACTCAATCTAATTGATTGACAATTGGATATTAAAGATAAGAACTTTTCATACGAAGAAGCTTTACTTGTGGAAACCAAGATTCTATTTGTATAGGCGATTAGAATCAATTTGGGATTCTACTTTTATCACTCAACGGCTACTAAATCTTCTTGATACAGATCTGTTCAATTGGTAGATTGGAAGACAATCCTCTACATAATGTTCAATGGCTAGTTTGGAAGTGGAGGAGTATTTAAGGAGACCAAGTACTAATGAACAAGCAAGAGATGGAGCGTAGAATTTATAATTCCAGAATCTAAAGTAACCTTCGATCATACACTTATTTTTTGTGAGCTTAAATGTTTGTGATCGTGAGAGAAATACCAAAAAAGTGACTTAGTGAGATAATGTGACTACCACTGAGTGTTTGCACTCAAAGTTGTAATCTTTTATTGATCGCATGATAGAATCTAGTCAGAAGGTTGTTAGCGTAGGAAAGTAAACGTAAACTTGATCTAAGCCAAACCACTGTAAATTTCGCGTGTAGCATTCTCTTTCCTTAACTATTCTTATTTAAGTCTACTGCATACTTGCAGGTTATTTCAGAAGTTTGTTCCATCGCATAATAGATTCTGAACATCTACCAGAATTCTAGTAGCTTGCTTATCAAACTCTGATCCTTATTCAGACTTTGCTTGTAACTTATTTTATTCCGTATTTATTTGTCAATATTTCTTTTAAACACCTATTCACCCCTCTCTAGGTGTTCATACTAGCACTTTCAGCCTTTACCTAGTGTGAAAATCCATTTAGAAATGGAATGCTCATCTTTTACACTTGTAATCCAACTGGCATTGATATATCCTTCTAATACAGCTGGATAATTATTATAGAACAATCTTAAATTTTTAATTCTCTTAAGATAACTAAAAATTATAGTAATAGCCCTCCAATGTTCTATACTTGAGTTACTAATATATCTACTCAACTTGCATACTGAATAAAGAATATCAAGTCTAGTACAATGTATTGCATACATTCAAGACTCTATAGTACTCGCATATTCAAGTTGTGCTATCACTTTATCAGTATTATAATTTAAGTTAATACTAGAATCAAATGGAGTACTTATTTCCTTAAAACCAAAATGTTGAAATTTATTTAGCAATTTTTCAACATAATTACATTAGCTTAAAGAATAACCCCCGCTATGTTTCTCAACTTTGATACCTAAGATAGTATTTACTTCACCCAACTCTTTCATTTTAAACAAGGAAGTTAGATACTTTTTAGCCTCACATGTTCGTTCTAAAGATAGGCATATCATCAATATACAAGCACATTAAGATGCCATAGTCTTTAGTGAATTTAGAGTATATACACTTATCGATATTATTATGGATGAACCATTAGACAATATGACCGAATCAAATTTTTCATGCCACTACTTAGGAGTTTGCTTAAGCCCATAAATAGATTTAATCAATTTACATACTTTCTTTTCATTTCGAGGAAGAACGAAATCCTCTAGTTGTTCCATGTAAATTTCCTCATTTAAATCTCCATTCAAGAAAGCAATCTTGACAATAATTTAATGAACACAAAAATCATAAATGAAGCGAGAGCAAAAAGAATTCAAATAGAAGTTATACGTGCAATAGGAGTATATATATCAAAATAATATATTCCTTCATTTTGTCTATACCCCTCGGCCATAAATCTAGCCTTGAAAGCTTGGATAGAACCATCAGAATGATATTTTCTTCTAAAAACCCTTTTGCACCTAATAAGCTTATATCCTATTGGTAAATTTACTAATGCCCAAGTATTATTGGATATAATTGAGTCCATTTAATCATTTATAGCTTCTTTCCAAAAAAGAAGTATCTCTAGAAAACATAGCATCATCAAAGTTTTGGGGTCGTCTTCTAAATTTAACAATAAAGGATATTTATTTATCATGTTATTATTTTTGTCTCCTTCAACAAGAAAAACATGAGTAATAAAATTAGGAACTAAGTTTTTTAGTTTCCTAACTCTAATGGTTCTCTTTGGTTCAATCATGTCGTTAGAATCATTCGTTTCTTTTTCTTGAGAATCTACTTGAGTTTCCATAAGTTTTGAATTATTTTCAACAATTTCAGAACCCTACAAATATTTATTCTCAAAGAATTCAACATCTCTCGATTCTACAATAACATTAGACTCTAAGTCAAGAAGCCCATAAGCTTTACTATTTTCGGCATATCCAACGAAAATACTTTTAATAGCTTTAAGTCCAATTTTTGTTCTCTTGGGGTTTGATACTCGGTAGTATGCCAAGTATCCCCACACCTTAAGGTATGACATATTTGGTTTTCTACATTTCCAAACTTTATAAGGGGTTATGTCATTTTTATTGGAACGTATTCAATTATGAATATAACATGCAGTAAGTAATGCTTCTCCCCATAAATTAATTGATAGCTTTGAATTTGAAAGCATATAATTAACCATTTTTCCAAGAGATCGATTTTTCCTTTTAGCCAAACCATTTTGTTGTGGAGTATATGGTGCCTAAACTTGATGAATAATACCACGTTCTTCACAATATGAAGATAATTCTTTTGAGAAATATTATCCACTTCTATTTGAACGTAGAACTTTGATTTTCCTATGTAATTGATTTTCTACTTTAGCCTTATATTTCTTAAACATGGTAAATACTTTATCATTCGACCTCATGAGATAAACATATAAAAACCTACTACAATCATCCACAAAGATAATAAAAGATCTTTTACCACCACGTGTTAACATGCCATTAAATTCACATTTATTACTATGAATCAAATCCAATAAATTTGAATTTCTTTTAACACTAGGATATGGTTTCTTAGTAAATTTAAACTTAGCACATATTTCACACTTATCAATTTCTCTATTGAAATTTATCAAATCTAACTTCTTTATATTCTTCAGATAACGAATATTTATATGTGCCAACCTATTATGCGATAAAAATGAAGACTCGATAATATAAGCAGAATTAGCAATATTATTATTAATACTCAGTTGATACAAGCCATTATTGGCATAACTCTTTCCTACAAATAACCCATTCTTCGACATGATAACCTTGTTGGATTCAAACAAAACCTAAAACCCCTTCTTACAAAGTAAATCAATAAAAGCTAGTTTCTTCCTAATTTTGGGTATAAAGAGCACATTAAGAAAAGTAATATTCTTTTTAGAAGTGAAATCTATTTCCACCATGCCTTTGCCAGCAATCTTTGTAAGAGCATTATTCACTATCAGGACCTCTTGGACATTTGAGTCGACAGTTTCTTCAAATTGCTTGAACATGCTTTTGTCCTTGCACGCATGGACGTTGCTTCAGAATCTAACTACCAACCATGTTGGACAATAACAGAGTCGATTTTAGAAACAATAGCCATCTCATCATTAATTTTAGAAATTTTCATGTTCGAAAATATAGTTGAAATCATGGCCACATAATTTTCTTCAATTAAATTCACATCGGCCTTCACCGTTAGAATGTTCTTATCCTTTGGTATGCTCTTACAGTGAATGCAGTCCTTGGCATGGTGTCCATGTTTTCCATAAACAAAACAACAACCATTTTTCTTCTTTTGTGTTCTCTTAAATTTACACCTGTTCTTTAATTTGAAGTTCTAGCTGATTTTTCATTTTCTTTCCACAGCATTTACCTTAGAATTGTACAAAACAAAATTATCACGTAAATGTGACTCTTCCTCAATGTGAAGATATTTGTGTATTTGCTCAAGGGTGATGTCCTTTGACTTGTGCATCAATCTTTTTCCATAGTCATTCCAACTTAGAGGCAATTTTGCAATAATGGCTCCAACTTGAAAAGTTTCTAGAATATCAATCTTGAAGGCATGAATTTTATTCACTAGCACTTGAACTCATGGACTTGTTCCAACAAGGGTTTGATATCGATAAATTTGAAATCAAAATACTTCGCGATTAGATATTTGTTGGTACCTTGCTCCTCCACTTTGTACTTAAATTCCAGTGCATTCCAAATTTCTCCAACTGACTTCATTTCAGTGAATAAGCCATACAATCGATTGGACAATGTATTTAAAATGTGTCCACGATAAAGCAATTCGTCCTTAGCACGTTTCTTCTTTTCCTTATTAACCCTTTCAACGGCTTCTGCACTTGGCTATCCTCCCTCGGTAATAGGTTTCGGATCTTCTATATCTTCAGGGTAGTGAGTAGGAACATCATCTTGTCCATCTAGTGAGCAAAGTTGTTCTCGCCAAACCGGTCCAATTTGACCATGTCTTAATTCATTACTTTGATTATCTCCAATTCCATTGTTGAATGAAATAAATCCTTAAAATTGGGAAATATAGCTTCGAATCAATAGAGCAATCAAGTTGGACTTTAATGCGTGATATCACCTTTTTTAAGGATTTATTTGCCCCCACAATATTTCTAATGGTCATCAGTAAATATTCTCTAGGATACAATAAAGTCTCAAATGAGAATAGTATATAGCAATTTTAATTTGTTTCTAGAGTTTCTTTAGGAAACAATTGAAAAAGATTACTATAGTTTTCGAAAGAAGACTCGAAAAATGATCTCATACTTGTTCATCCAAAAACTAACAAATATATAAATCAGTCTCAAAGAACATAGACAACTTTTCGTGAAAAATTACAAAGTAAATAAAGGCATCCCTCCAAAAGAAGTTGCAAAATGAACAAATACAACCCTTTAAGAAAGGTTGCAAACTGAATAGGTATAATTTCCAAAAGTTGTCTTGAAAAGACACATATAAAAATTTGGAATAATACAAATAATAAAAAATTATAATTTCTTTTTAATAAATAAGATTTCGAATTTTCATAATTTTCAAAAATATTTAATAAAAAATAACAACCTTTGAATTAATAAAGATTAATAAAGTAATTGTATGAAATAAAATAAAAATAAAGGGGTTAGTGCTAATTAAACCACAAGTGTGCAAAGTGCTAAGCACGCCTAATAATCGTGCAATTATTTACGCACTTGCACGCGGGTATGGTGGGGTCTAGCCCACACTTACCATTTTTCTTTAAACACATTAGAGAATGCTTACACTTATTAACTAGCGCATCTCCTCCCAACTTTCCAATGTGGGACAAGTAAAAGCACACTTAGTTTATTTTACAAACAAACTTCTAACAATATCTAGTTCTGAATGCTGGGAATCCGAGAACTAGCGTTGGTGTTCCCATCCAAGCATAGAGTTTTGAGTCCAAGCATCAATACCTAATTATATCTCGGAAAATGTTTTCCAATTTTTCAAAATGAAAATCATTTTTCCTTGGATTTAAGCATACATTTTTTGTTGACTAGGAAAACGTTTTCCGTTAACTTATGTTAATGAGTGAACCAAACGATAGAAAATGAGAAAAAAAAATTTCTAAAGAAAATGTTTTCCATTTAACAATGGTGCCTTGAATCCCTTCTTAATATTGTAAAATGGCCAAAATGACTTATTTTCTCACCAAAAAAAGCATACCTCTTCCTTTTACGTCCAATTAAGAAGAACGAAAAATGTGTGTGCATTTCTAATCAACGTTATTATTTAGGGATATTTGTTTCCATTGGTTTAACTTCATAAATGGGAAAATTTGACCATTATTGATAGTGCTCATGAATAGTATAATTGTGTATCTATACAAGATAGTATTTAAATTCTCTCTTAAAAAAGAAGCACTTTGTATTTAAAGAATGGTTAATACGCTAAAAATTCCAAACTAGTACACGTGTGACAAAATTACTAAAACTAATTTTTTGACTATGAAAACTCCAAATTGATACGCATGTGACAAATTTATCCCAAATTGATACACTTATAACAAATTTACCTCAAACTAATCAGTTCGACTGTAAAAAACCCCAAAATGGCATTTCTTAAATTGGATTACAAAAATTATATAACTATGATAAATGGATAGTGAAATCTCAAACTGGTACAATAGTCAACTGTTACGTGTTATCAATTTAGTAATTCAACAGTAAAATTTAAGGGAAACTAAGAAAGGGTAAATTTGTCATAATTGTACTAGTTTGGGGCAAATTTGCCAAAGGCGTACCGGTTTGGAATTTTTGGTAGTAAAAAAATTAGTTTGGGAGAAATTTGTTATACGTGTCCTAGTTTAGAGTTTTTCGGGGTATTTATCTTTTAAAGAAAGAACAAAGAGTAAATTCTATTAAAAAAAGGGCCAAAAATGACTTTTCTTTTTTACCAAATGTCATTTGGGACAACTCATTTTCCTCACTTTACTTTTGAAATCCAATTCTTTTCCTATACAAAGTCTAGTTTATTGTATATATCCAAACCAGAATTTTGGATTGGGCAAATAAGTAATAAAATATGAGAGGAAAACAAAGCATAGAGTTCATTGAAATCATAATAACTAAAACAAGAAGAAACAACCACAACATGGAATTAGGGAAAATTGCCCAAAAATTCATAAATTTATTTTGCACTTTTACAAATTCAATCCTAAAGCTTTCAATTTTACCAATTGACTCCTAAACTTTTTCTCATGCCACCAATTTAGTCTATTTGGCCAATTTTGATAGGAAATCATTAACCTGGATGCCAACCATCCTATATGCCATTGCTAGGACTGACGAAAACAAATTTTAATAACATTTTAATATTTTTAGATATATTATAATTTCTATTTCTTTTTTTCTTTTTTTGTTTTCTTCTTCACTTTTCTTCTTGGTGTCCCTCCTCACGCCAGATTTGTGTCAGGAATTCTAGGTTAGGCAAAAAGTAATAAAATATGAGAGCGAAGCATCAGATACAAGTTCGTTGAAATTTAAATAACTAAACAAAGAAAAAATCACGACATGAAATTACACTAGCATTTTTTCTTACTGATTGATGTCCACGACAGTCCACCAAGTTGTGTGGACAAGAACACGTCTAAAGAGCGAACTTTAGAGATATACAGAAATAGTGAATCAAATTTCCTTAATTCGTCTATTTAAACCAAAAAGTACTTTGGCATATGATTAGATGATGTTTTTGTTCCGTTAAGCAAGCTCGTCTATTCTTTTTATCCTGGTCGATTTTCATTAGCATATAAGAAAAGAGCAATGTTTTGTCACACTTCATAACCAACAAGGGGGATGACATGACTATTCTTCTACACGAAAGATGCAACCTCAAACATAACCAGTAGGCTATTATCAACACACACACACATCAGATAAACCAATAGTATGGTTATAATATCAGAGTTTCTATAATCTACCAAAAAGAATATTTACAACTAGAACTCAATCGACCTAACAAACTATCAATGGCATTAATTATAACTCCCTTAAGCCATACCCAAAATACAACTCCAAAAAATTCTCCACTAATAGCACTCTCACCCTATTTATTGCAAACTCAGGAACCTGAAAACATGAAATACGAGTGGAATGAGCAACCACAACCAAGTAAATAGTACATTTCTTCTAAGCAAATCAAACAACTACTATGCATTTACACAAAGCAATACCAGAACTTCATAACCCAAATTCAAAGTATAAAATAAATATCGAATCGCATATGAGTTGTTTCATTTCAACAAAGCTTCGTACAAGTCAAAAATACTCATTTAATCACACCATCATAATTCAAATATCAATAATTAAGTTCACTTATCTTTATCAAATCACACGTTAATGGTCCATCCATTGACTAATCTATTGCTCAATATTTTACCACAGTTATGACACAATGCCTAATGACAAAGCAACCAAGATTCCCTCGCTGGCAAGATCTCTACTTACAAAACCGGTGGCTTAGCCTAGAAGGATATCGTAAACCACTATGCATACCCATAAGCCCCTTACTAGGTTCATAGTCATATTGAGCATAAAACAAATACTTGCAAATATCAGAAATCCAAATAAGTATACATTTCACCAACAAAATAAATAACCTTTTTGCAATATAGCTCCTCTGCTGGAGATACCTTTTGCAAAGCATTTCTCATTTCAAAAGTCATTTCGTGAACCATTTTATGAGGCAATACATAAATGTATCCTTTTACATTACTTTTCTTAAAATCATTCTCAAATCATTCAAAGTTCCAATAGGTACTTTTTATGCAACAACAATATCATTTCGTAATTCACACTATATATAATCGATAGTATTTTTGGAATATGAGTTTTAGAAATTAAATAAGAAATAATACTACTCACTTTAGAATGCCTACAATCAAACAACGTAACTATAAGTGCCAACAATCTCATAATCCAACAAGTAAACAAGAATCGACATCAATGTCACAGCCTTCCAAAGGTGAATTACCAAGGCAAAAGCTAATAGATTACTAAACGAAAATGAAGGTTCCTCTCACAAGGCCATTGCTCGCATTTAGTGCGGACTCTCCTAAGCCATATGAATCACAATTTAGTACTTAATTTGACATGCGATTAAACTAAACTTTTGGGGCTGCCACTAATTGGTTATGGGTCGAATAGACACGCAAGTAAAATTTGGGACTGCATTTTACTTTTGCAAATGAGAGATTCATGAATTCAGGGATTTTGTTACATTAGGTTAATCTAATGCCAATTTTAATACCTATTCTCTTTATTTCAAAAATGTGTTTGCATGCAATTTGGGTCAATTTTTATCTTATGCCACTAAATATTCATTAATCAAAACAGTAAAAAAATTACTAGAAAGATTAAAGAATCTGGAACAAATGAGCATCCCTATTTGTCATTAAGACTCTGCAAGCTTAGATTTGGGAAACGAACGCGCAATGACGGATGCATTTTATGCATGACAAGGTTGATGAATGTGACTAATGCATGACTTAAGCTATGTGAGTAACTAGGATGCATTGTCAATTGATTCTTTTAGGTTTTCTTGTTTATGAAATGAACTCCCTAAATGCGACATAAACATGACTCAATTAATGCTGTGATTATAGGCACTAATCAAACATGCATTGATGAACAAAAGTAAAGTCTTAAACGTCATGGCCGTGAATGAACCACATGCAATGCCATAGATTCAATTCCTATGATTCCTATAGCTCATGACAGGACATGTCGTGGATGCTACGACATGAGATAGAATTAATCATGGACTAATCCTACGATGCAGATGATCTGAAATGCTATTTTTATTTTCATTTTCTGAAAACAGCAAATCTAAGAACTATAATATGACTTAATGAACTAGCCATTCATACAGAACTATGTGCCGGGTGGATGATAAATATAATACAATTAATAATTAAAATTATCTATATGGCTTAATTACTAGAAATCAACCTAGAATGCATGATTTGCTAAATGGCAAGCATTACAAGATACGAGACTAACGAATCCTAAGTCCACATGCAACCTATTTAAAGCTTTAATGACTGTTTTTGTTTTTTTTAATAAAATATATGGATAATCCTAGGTCTACATGCATCCTAAAATTAACATGCATTGCTCTAACTACGGAAACCCTAAAATGTTAATCATGAATGCACCCTAAGCTGTAAATGTACATGTGACAATGACACACGATAATGATGGAAACAAGCGAGGGAATCAGAACAATCTAAGGTTCTATCAACTATTGACCTGCAATTGAAACTTTTTAGTGGAACTTAATAACCAAAAACTTTACACCAACCTTAACCTTACATTGATTAGGTTCAACCTAGTGACGCCAAGGGACTCACGACGGAGAGGGGTAGTCACCAAAGGAGAACTGCTGTTGATGAAGCCTCCGGAAAAGCCGTGGATAATGGACCTTGCGGTATACCGTTGGGGGAGGCCGCGGGAATGCAAAGAGGAAAGGACGCCAGGTATGGATGACCTAGCGATGATGGACGCGAAAAGGATTTATGCGCATGACTTGGTCGATCTCTCTTTCATCGTTTTTGTCTTGTCGCCTCTGTAGCTTCACGTCGGAATGTGCTCTGCTCTCTATAGAACCCACGTTGAATCTTCCTTCGTTGACCATGGCAACACTTTCGATATTCCACTCAGTCCAATTACGCCCACTTCTGGTCTTTTTGCTTTCTTAACCGATTGCTTTCTTTTGACCATCGATTAAATCCTCACATGGGATAGAATAAAACGACTCCGCAGACGAGTGCTGGACACCAACGGTACGGGAGGGGTGCTAGCCTTTCGCTGTAGGAACGTCGGGAAGCTTATGTCGTTCGCTGGATGTGCAGCGAGGGAGTTCTGCGTAGTGTCGGCTATGGTCTAGATTTGCTGGGCGCAATGACGAGGAGGGCCAGGATTGATTGCAACACGCTGGAGATTGCTGAACTTCACTGGAGCAGTCGGGACAGGAACGTCAAAGATGCAAGGACATGCCGGCATGCCTTTTAGAGGCACACCCGTACCTCTGGGGCTGCTGCCGGACGTCAATGAGAGTCACCAGGATTGCTAAAAGGGAAAAAACATGGACATAAGCTCACATCGGTGACTGGTAGTGATGTTAGAGTTGCAAAGCCAGCAAGTGGGGCCACGGAGGGACGACGGGAGACTGCAAGGACGAGGCAACGTGCTAGATAGGAGGATTCGACAATGGGGATGATGTGGAAGTGAACGCGTCCAAATTCGCTCATCTCCATTCACGATTCCACGGCCAGCTTTGATTCTTTCCCCTAATTGCTCTGGCCATTATCCGTTATTAATCTTTATTGCTCCCCAGATTTTCGGATTTGGCTCCCAATCTTTCCAGAATGTGTTTCTTGATTAGAGCCAATTCCTTTCACGGTTTTCTTTGGCATTTAATCTCCACCGCTTGAATTTGGGATGCCGAACATTGTTTGTCTTCACCGAACTTGACCAATTTTCCACTTTTCCCTTGAAGATTATAGAATTATTCTTTGAATGCGTCCATATCTAACCCAATCTTTGAGTGCGATTTTTTTAAAGGTGACTAAATCGGTCAAATTGATCATCATCCATTTTGTCTAACATGATTAATGCAGATAAAGTAATTCTAAACACTATGATTATTTAGATGACATGAAATGTCTAATGCCTATCGTAACTTTAATATAAAATGACTAAATATGATAACTAAAATTTAGGTGTTAACAATAAAAAAATTATTTAAAAATACTACAACAGCTACAAAATGGCTATATTAAGCTTAACCCTAACAAAATACTCCTCAACAAAACTCGCAACCAATGTGGATATTTAAAATTATTTGTAACACGAAGATTGAGTGAGAAACTCAGTCATGCCGTAACTCTAGGTGAGCTCAAGTCAAAAGCAAGGTCTTTTGAAGCACTCAAGCTCAAATTGTCAAATTTTGGTCCGAAAGACGCTAATCGCACACTACTCATCATTCTTGGTCAATTTTGTTTTGAGCAAATCGTTAGTCTAAATCGAGTTTTGCAGTCAACTTTAAAATTTTGTTTTAAGTAAATCATTAGTCTAAATCGAATTCTGTAAAGTTCTATGCTCCATAACACCCACATCTATAATTTCTATATATATTTGTAGCTTAATGACTACTTAATTGAATCGCATAGTTCAAAATCCATAAAGCTCAAATTGGTACCCTAACCCTAAATATTACTCCGATTAGATAAATGAAGGATGCGAGCACTCTTATTGGGCATCGCGATACAAAGTCAAATCGGCTTGGCAAGATTCTTGTGATGCGAAACCCTCTTCTTATTTTTCTTTCCTCTTCTCTCTTCTTTCCCCTCTCTTAGTTTCACGTGACCTTTCCTTGTTCTCTTCCTTCTTCTCCTTCTTTTTTGTTTTGGTCACGCTACTACCTTTTTGACTTGGTCAAAGAGGTTTAAATATTACATATTCGGGGCTAGTCTAGAAATTCACAATTTACTATTCAAGATGCCAAACCAAATCAACCTTCAAGGCAAAATACTTTATACCAATGGATTTTGAATGATGGATGCCGACCCTTTTTCTCCATTGTCTTGTGAACTCAATTGTGCTGGAGTTGATGGAATATTTAAAAGCAAGAATCAGATGGTCATCACATTCACGACATGAACTGAGTCTTGGTCATCCTTCATATCTATTTTCACATTGCCAAAATTTGGCCCGACACACTTTATTCACTCAAATGATTACTTTATAAGAAAAAGTGAGCGGGCATGTGCTCTTTATCTCATTTATCCATGCGTAAGTCAAGTCCCCTCCATTGTTTAATAGCAAAACATCTTGGCGAGTCTCCATGCCATGTCATTCTTCTCATCAATCCAAGCGCAAATCAAGTCCCCTCCATTGTTTATTAGCTAAACATCTTGGCAAGTCTCCATGCCATGCTGTTCTTCTTGGTTGTCTTATGTTATACGTTGTGTAAGTCCCATTGCCAACAGCAAGAAATGGAAAAATTACCCAATCAATGCTAAATTTATTATACGGCTTTCAATTTAGTCATAAATTTTCCAACTTTACCAATTGAGTGATAAACTTTTGCGTGAAATTCATTGTAATCCTTTTAGATAATTTGTACCATCTTATGTCACAAACTACCAATATATTGGAATTCACTAAAATATTTAGGACTAAATTGGCATAATTGAAATTATGACTATATTTGCATCCATACAATAGATTCAAAACTAATCTGATAATATTTCTGCAGAAAGGCATTATTTATTTATGCATTTGTGTTTTCTTCCCATGATAATTAGATCTATGGAACCCATCGAGCAATCAAGTAATCATAATTTGCATGAAGAGCCATATTCCTCTCATCCCATTCGGATATTTCCATACGCACCAAATAACAATAATTAGTTTAAATAGACTGTTTTGTTCTTCACAATTACCCAACTCAATTGATGTGGTTATATTTGGCGACAAATTACAGGTGTATCTTACTTTTCGCTGCAGTAATTGATCATCATGAACGATAACTTCTATGGTACACTTGCTTGTAGAGGCTCACCCGTACCTCTGGGGATGCTGCTGGACGTCAATGAGAGTTACCAGGATTGCTAGAAGGGAAAAAACGTGGATATAAGCTTGCGTCGGTGACCCGGTGGTGATTTTAGAGTTGCAAAGCCAGCAAGCAGGGCCTCAGAGGGACGACGAGAGACAGTAAGGACGAGGCACCGTGCTGGATAGGAGGATTGTTACAAGAGCGCGCCACGTAAACCGCCTTGAGTGAGACTCACCATTTTTGTCGGTCCATTCCTCACGACTTCTATCTCTCAACTCTGGCTACTTTCCTTTCACCTGGTGTGTCTGGGCATGTAGAGCGTGGAAGTTGATGGATTCAACAATGGATCTCTCTTTGTTCGTGAATGTACCCTTTTATAGCAAAAGCAGAATCGACTAAAAATCGCTGAATTTTGGCTCGATTTGTCACCGAGAATTGGTCGTGAATTTCTCTAATTCACTTCCAAATTAGCGCTTCAGATCTTTTGATTTCCATTTTAGCTTCTCCTCATATTCCGGTGAACGCGTCTAAATTCGCTCATCTTCATTCTCTATTTCATGGCCAGCTTGATTCTATCCCTTAATTGCTCTGGCCATTATCCGTTATTGATCTTTATTGCCTCCAGATTTTCGGATTCAGCTCCCAATCTTTCCAGAACTTGTTTCTTTTTTTTTTTGGTTGGTCCTATTCTATACCTACTCTAATTTTCACTCTTAGACTTTTGCCTTACCTCCTTGCAGGGCGTGGAAGTTGAAACCCAGTCCTAAAACTAAATCGTCCTCACATCAACCCCCGAGGAGGTGGGGATTCAAACTCCTCACCCCCTTGGAAGGATGGCCACTAGGGCAAACTCCAGTAGTTCAGAACTTGTTTCTTGATTACAGCCAATTCCTTTCCCCGTTTACTTTAGCATTTAATCTCCACCGCTTGAATTTCGAATGCTGAACATTGTTTGTCTTCACCGAACTTGATCAATTTCTCCACTTTGCCCTTGAAGATTATAGAAATAATCTTTGAATGCGTCCATATCTAACCCTATCTTTGAGCGCAATTCTTTTAAACGTGGACTAAAAGGTCAAATTGATTATCATCCAATTTGTCCCTATTAGAGGTGAACATGATCCGGGTGGGTGGTTCCTACCTTAGAACTGGAAATCGCCAACTAAGGATAGTTTCCAATTTTTGGAATCGGGGCTCGCCATCGGTTCTTGGGTGGGTTTATGGAATCGGTCCCCAATCCCTACAAAATTGCATTCAATAAATAATTTTCATGGTGAACCTAGTTTCTATCTAGAGCACCCAAGTTTATTCGGTCTTATACTCAGGTTGAATTGTGAGCCATTGATTTTAATTAAGGATTGAAAACTATAGGGCAAAATGAATAAGCAATACCTGTTAGCGAAAAACTTAATTTCTTTGAAAGTCATGGTGTGGTCTTCTTAAGATTTCCCGACATTGGAAACATGTGGAGAATTAAACTCCACGTTGAAAGTCCTAACCTCCAGAGAAATGAAAACATTAATCGTTTGATCTATCTTTTTTCAACGTCAACCTAATTTAATCATTTTAATTCTTAATTTCATATTATGATGACAAAGCGCCGCGACATTTATGAACATTTTCAATTAGTTCTCTCATTTCTTTACATTTGTTTATTTTATTTTGGTTGAGAAAGCAAGTAAATAGATTATTAGAATTATTAAAAAAAAAAAGTAGGGGTTAATGCTATTACACACCCAAGAGACAAAATTGGTCAATAATGTCCAATAACTACAAATATACATATATTTACATATATATTTGGTGGACAAACTATAAAATAATTAAGTAATTGAGATGAAATTTCTTATATATATATGCACACAAACACTAGTTCAGGCGGGCAGGTGGTTTCATGCCTAGAATCAGGAATCGGACTAGTACTCGCTGGTTCCACTAAATTGGAACCGGGAATTAGACCGGCCCCAATGGGAACCGCTAATGCCGATCCGGTCTAGTACGATCTAGGGCAAGCTGGGTGGTTTCCAGTTCTTTTGCACTCCCCTAGTCTCTGTAACATGCTTAATGCATATAATTTTTTTTTAAACATTATCCTTATTTAGATGCCGTGAAATGTCTAATGCCTATAGTAACTTTAATATGAAATGACTAAATATAATAGATACAATTTAGGTGCCAACGTAAAATCTGTTTAAAGTGCTACAAAGACTACGAAATGGCTATCTTAAACTAATGAAAAGACTCCTCAGCAAAACTCTCAACCAATGTGGATATTTAAAATTATCCGTGATGCAAAAGTTGAGGGCAAAACTCAGTCATGCTGTAACTCTCTCCAGTGAACAACATTTCAAGTGAACTTATATTTAAAAAGAGGATCTTTTGAAGCACTAGAAGATCCATAACTTGGCTGACCTAAAATCGAGGCCAAAACTATCAAGTTTAGATCCAAAAGTTGTTGGTCGCACACTATTCACCACTCACGGCCAATTTCAAGATTTTGTTTTGAGCAAAGCGTACATCCAAATTGAGTTCCGCAAGATCCTATGACTCCACAACACCCCAAGCTATAATTTTTGTACACAACTCAATGACCACTTAGCGAAACTCATAGTTCAAAATCCACAAAAGCCCAAATTGATGCCCTAACTGCAAATATTACTCCGATTAGATAAATAAAGGGCGCAAGCACTTATTGGGCTAGGTTGCACGGACACGTTATATGTGCCTCCATGTCGTGTCCGACACGTGTCAGAGCGTGTTGGACACGTCGACACATTCGGACACGCTTGGACACAAGTTGACCGCGTGTCGGATTTGTTGACACGGGGTCAACTTTTGTCGACACGTTTCGACACGTGTGTCCGAGGGTGAGGGAGGAGAGACGAAGCCACGAGCCGAGCGAAGGCGAGCCCGCGACGGCGAGAGATGGCCAGAGAGAGAGTAGAGACTGAGGCGAGGGCTGTGAGGAGGAACTTCACGAGGGAGGCGCGCGTGGGGAGGGCGGTGTCATCGAGCGGGGCAGCGGCGGTGGCGGTAAGGGGGAGGAGGAGGATTTCACGGCGGTGTTAGCCTCTCGGCGCATAGGACCGCGCGTTCCATCCCTGGCAAGTAGAAATCGAGAGGAAGAGGAGAGGAAATGCGTTGTGCGGCAAGGAGGAGGAGAAGAAGCGTTGCTGGGGTTTTGAGAATAAAAGAATAAAAAGAGGGATTTGGCGTGTTGGAGGGAGGGGAAGTGACAGGAGGGAGGGGGAAGCGACGGTGTCAGGTGTCAAGTGGAGGGAAAAAAAGTGAAAAAATTTTGGGGGATGGGAAAGAAACAAGGGAAAAGGGAGATTGGGCGCGCGGGAGGGTGTGGGGGCTTTTTATTTAATGGAAGGGGTGTGGACGCCGGGGGAAAGAGGGGGCAAAGGTGGTGGGCGCTTTTTATTTAATCGAAGGGGTTGGGGGTTTTTATTTAATCGAAAAAATTGTTAAATAAAATTAAAAATATGATTTTGAAAAATAAAAGTATTGTATATTGAATCATTAGTGTAAATTCATTATAGGTTTTTTTAATTATAAATTTGAATCAAATTAATTAAAAATAAAAATATTCATTTAATATATAACGTGTCGGAACATATCGAAATTTTCTACTTTTGAGAAATGACGTGTCAGCGTGTCGTGTCGTGTTGTGTCGCGTGTCGCGTGTCCGTGTCAGTGCAACCTAGTTATTGGGCATCATGATATGAAGTCAAATCGGCTTGGCGAGGTCATTGTGGCGCAAAACCCTCTTCTCTTCTCCATTTCCTCTTCTTTGTTCTTTGCTCTCTCTCTCTCTCTCTTTCTTTTCCCCGAGCGTCTCGGTTTCTTTATGCTGAACGTGCCCTTTCTTTGTTCTTTTTTTTTTTTTTTTTTTTTTTGGGTTCATACCACTATCTTTTTGACTTGATCAAAAAGATTCAAATATTGAATCCTTGGGGCTAGTCAAGCAAGTCACAACTTACCTTCCAAGACGCCAAACCAAATCGACCATTAAGGCAAAATACTTTTTTTTGGGTCTACAGGCAAACTACTTTAAACCAATGTATTTTGAATGAGAAACGCCGACCTCCATTGTCTTGTGAACTTGATTGCGCTGGAGTTGGACTATTGAAAAGCAAGAATCAGATGGTCATCACATTCCTGACCTGAATAGAGTCTTGATCACCCTCCCTATCGCATTTCACGTTGGAACGTCAATTTTTCCACTGCCTAAATATGGCCTAACACGCTTAATTCTCTCTTACGATGAATTATAAGAAAAAGTGAGTGGGCATTTGCTTTTTATTTCATCCATCCATGCGTAAGTCAAGTCCCCTCCATTGTATATTAGCGAAACATCTTGGCAAGTCTCCATGCCACGTCACGTTGTTCTTCTTGGTTGTCTTACATTATCCATTGTGTAACTCCCATTGCCAACGGCAAAGAATGAAAAAATTACCCAATCAATACTAAATTTATTGTACGTGTACCAATTTAATCATAAAATTTCCAACTTTATCAATTGAGTCATATATTTTTTTTTTGAAATTTCATTATAGTCCTTATGGATAATTTGTGCCATCTTATGTCGCAAACTGCTAGGTCATCGATTTCTAGCGAAAATTGGCTGTATATTGGAATTTGCTAAGATGTTTAGGACAAACTTGGCAAAATCAAAAAGTTTAGTACTGAAATGGTGTCCGTACAATAGATTTGGAACTGATCACACAATATTTCTGCAGAAAAGCATTATTTATTTATGTATTTGGTTTTTCTTCCCATGATAATTGGATCTATGGGATCCATCGAGCAATCAAGTAATCATAATTCGCATGAAGCGTGATATTCCTATCATCCTATTCGGATATTTCTATACGCACCAAATAACAATAATTAATTTACATAGACTGGTATGTCATCAACATTAGCCAACTCAATTGATGTGGTTATATTTGTCGACAAATTACAGGTGTATTTTACTTTTTGCTGTAGTATTTGATCATCATGAACGATAACTTCTATGGTACACTTGCTGTGCTGAATAATATTACGGTGTTTCATCACAATGTACGAAAAAAAAAATGCCATAACAAGTCGTAAAATTGGTTTATCGCATTATATATGCATATATAGTCCCAATGAAGTGCAAAAATAGCATAAAATAAAATATTACACAGTAATACCCTCAGAATTTTATTACCTACTTACTAGAGACTTGAGTTAATGATATCTTGGTAAATGACTATATCAACAAACAAACGATTTCATTTCAATTTTGATAATGTGGGACTCTGCATATAGAAAATTTGTGAAGTCAATGCTAACTATTCTTACACCTTCAACTTTTGGCATGATGCCTTCAGGCTTTTTGGCCAAAAGAAGCCGCATCGAAAGCGAGAGCTTCCAGGGAAACGAAGTGGAAACGGTCATCATCGTGCTCGAGAAGTGCAGGGATCGATATTCACTGCAATCTCCTTGATGGAAAAAATAATTTAGAGCACTTTTATGTGAACCTTTGCTTTTTTGGACAAATTATCTTCCAATAAATTCCATCGAAGTCCATGTCGGATTATTTGAAACTCTTGAATAATCTCTACTTATTAATAAATAACAATCTCAATAGGCTTGGTGACTTTTGCTCCCCAAATTTAATCTTGATATTTCTTTTCTTCCAATGATCAAGATGTTCCGTGGAAAATTCAATCATCAGTAGTCGTCCTTTGGCAAGATCATCAGCATTGAAAGTACTTTACTAATGTACCATTGCATGTAATGTTGTGTTTGATGTGGCGGAGCGGAAGAAAATTAGGGAATGGCATGGCGTGACTACTCCAGTATTTTTGTTTGGTAAAATGTGGAAATAAGATGGAATAGGGATTCTTGTGTTTGGTTGGTATGGAAATAATGGTGTGGGAATGGCATTGAATGATGGTATTTTAATAATTTTTACATTGTATTCATATTAATAGTACTAGCAAATGGGTACACGTTTTGTGTATGGCAAAAAAAAAAAAAAAAAAACGGTTGAATCCCTTTAAAAAGGGGCCAAAATGATTATTCTTTTCTTGCCAAAAGTAGATCGGGACGACTCTTGTTCAACATTTTTCCCCATTTTTCCCCCACTGCACTGGTAATGTCCAATTTGTTTTATACATAGAATTTAGTTTAGTATATGTCCAAATAAATTTCCAGGTCAGGCGACAAGTAAAAATATATGAGAGTGAAAAAATCACGACATGAAATTACAAAACCAGCATTTCATATTGCAGACAATTCATCTCATAATTTACTGTATAATTTTCATGGCAGATACCTCCAGCGGGGTTGTATTATAATAATGATCCATGTAAGAAAAGCTATCTATTGACATATATTTTGGTACTTAAACTTTGATACATTTGCAGGCAAGCTGCAAGTCTTGGTCTGCTTGTGCTGTATCCATGTCTTCGTCAATTACGAGCACCGCTTGGGGGCGTGAATTACAAGCAAGTCTTGGTCTTGTTGGCTATAAACGAAAAGCCAGATGCAAGTCTTGATCTTCTTGAGCTGCAGCCATGTATCCGTCAATCACGAGCACCGTGTGGGGCGGGTGTTACTTTCTATCCTCTCAATATTTTCAATGGAAGAAGAAAATAATTTGAATATTTATCGCCCGAGTACGAGTCAATAAGATGATGTCGGTTGTATGGGGGAGCTCACGATATTAATATAACCCTTGCATGCACATATCTTCCTCACACTTCTCTCTTCGAAAATCTCCACTGCTCGACGACAATGGAAAGATCAATTATAGCTTTCTCGTTTGCGCTGCTTGCTTCTTTAGCTTCAGCACTAGTCCTTGTGGTTCAAGCCCAACCAGGTCTCTCTCTCTCTCTCTCTCTCTCTCTCTCTCTTGCGCCCGCGCTCCCCCCCCACAAAAAAAACACCTTCGCTTGTCCATGCTTCGTACAATGTCATTGCCTATAGCGATCCTATGAGTTTTGACCCTTTAATGAAACAAAATGATCTCTTCTTTATATTCATTCTCAGTTGCTTCAGCGTCAAACTGATGGTATGCTAGATACTATGGTATGGAATTGTGTGAATAATCAA
Organism: Eucalyptus leucophloia subsp. euroa; assembly: GCA_017140325.1. Lineage (NCBI taxonomy): Eukaryota > Viridiplantae > Streptophyta > Magnoliopsida > Myrtales > Myrtaceae > Eucalyptus > Eucalyptus leucophloia. The sequence goes on from CM029478.1 coordinate 36,424,221, forward strand.
GATTCCTTGAACTTGTTCCAATGGTCCAAATAGAAAAATCGCAGTTCTATTTTATTGACATTTTCTTTTCTCTAAATTTACAAGGTTTTATCAGCATCGATTGTGGGGCACCCAATGAATACACTGATGAGAACACTAACATAACATATAAAATGGATGATGGGTTCATAGGCTCCGGGAAAAACATGCCGATATCCAAGGAGTTGATATATAAAAGTAATCTACGATGTGTGAACGATGTAAGGTATTTTCCAGATGGAACAAGGAATTGTTACACTTTGAGACCAGACCAAGGCAAGAACAGAAAATACTTGATTAGGGCATTATTTTGGTATGGGAACTATGATGGGAAGAATCAGGCTCCTTTATTCGACCTGCACATCGATGTTAATTATTGGGCCACGGTGGACTCCTCTTCTGCTACCAAAGAGATCATTTATGTGCCCAAGGCAGATGATATGCGAGTGTGTCTTGTGAAAACTGGCAATGGGTGCCCTTTATTTCGGCATTGGAACTGAGACCTTTGGACGATGACGTCTATCCATTGGAATCTGGGTTCTTGCGAACCCGTCGGCGGATCAACCTGGGACAAATCTCGGTGGCAAATCGGTTCAGGTGATCAATTCATTTTTGAAATGCAAACATATAGTAATCATTAGTAAAGAAAGATTCAGTTTTTCCTCATCGAATTTTGCCATTCTGCAAACTATTAGGCGCCAGTCAGCAAGGACGAAAAAGGCAATGAAAAAACCAACAAATTACAGCACAAAAAACTGCTAAAATAATCAACAAAGATAGTTGAAGAAAATGATCCTAGATGTCAAAGATTAGCAACAAAAATCACTAAATGATGACACGATATAAAAAGAGAAACAAAAAAGCCATTAGGTGCAAGCAAAAGTTAAAATAAAATCATTTGGAATCTTGCACTTATAATCCCAATCAAACTTGGTATTTTGCGTATGTATCAAAAACGCCTAAGTTACTCCATCATAACAAGATAACTCATTAATGAATTTCATTAAAAATTCAATACATTTACACAGATATTAGTACTAAACTATTTTTATTTTTCACCTCGCTAATAAAAATTCATTAAATTAATATGAATTACTAATTTAATAAAGTGAGAATTGCATAATATTACTTATTTATTTTTAGGGTAATCATTGTATGTGTATTATCTACAAAATTTGAGAGAATCTTTTTTTCTGTGTAGAATTTGCATAGCATGGGGTTTACCAGCTAATAATTTCTGTATTGTTTAGCTTCTCTCAATTAGCGAAAATATGATAAATATATTTTAAGATATCGCACTCTTTTCTTCTTCTCCAAATTCTTGTAAAAATTCTATAAATAGATAATTCTGTAAATTAATAATTTTATTTTATCTGCCACGTATTTCAAATCTAAACTTAGATATACTTTCTATCCATATACGTGTTCAATTCCTTTGAATCGTGTCGATAATCTTTCTATTAATAAAATAATTTTAATATGTTACGATAAGATGATTTTGCAAAAAATTATTAATGATCCTTTTTGCATACACGCGACGGGTGTCCACTTTTGCTAATAAATATATGATAACAGTGTCTTCCCTAAGTGTCGCCTCTGAGGTTGACACTAGGGAATGATTATGCTTCTCGGAAGGAGTACTTTCATTGCATTTTCCACCCATTTTGCTCTCTATTTTATTGCTCGTCTCTCACCCTTCTTCTCTCTTCATTATTTTTCTATTCTAATTGTACCTCTTTTGTATCAAAGAAGTTTTCTACCATAATATTGACACAATATTTTGTATTAAGTTACAAAAATTACGTGTACCCGACAAACGAAATATTATTGGTCAAAATATCACGTTTACTATTTCATTATCTAAGTTGCTCAAAATGGGCGACAAAAAAAAACTAGTTGCTCAAAGTTATTAATGCTATGTTAACATTGGAATCTCATACTACTAATACATTAATGAGATATTTTCTTTATGCTTAAATGTATGTATGTGCGTGTGTTTCCATACATACATACATACATACATACATACATATATATTATAAATCTGTACGAGAATCTACACAAAGCATTAATCATGTCTAGTATACATGCGAACTCGATGTCTACTCACGAAGTGCTTTTAGTACATTTGTTAATGGCTATAAATTATGCTTCGAAAATATGAATATTTCTATTTAAAGTACTTTACTTTCTTGAAATATGTTAGTTTTCAATTTTCAAAACATATCAGCTTGCATTTCTACTAATTTTAGCGATCCTAACTAGTGCATAAGACAAGTGTTAATTATATATCTCTAAAACTTGTTGATAATACTCGTTGGCTTCAGCTATTTCCACCCCTTTCTTGGCCCCTGATACCCCTTATCACTTTGAATTGACTATCTTATTCCTTATAGGTCCTAGTCTTGATTTAATTATTTCTTGCATTTTTTCTTCTTCTTTTTTCAATTTCACTAAAAGAAAAACTTATCCCTTCCAAACAATTCTTTCTCACCCTATCCGCTTCTTCTACACCCATTAAAATTCAACGTTTCCTTCATGTTTGTCTTCTTTTAAATTTATTCTCCATTATTATAATCTAAACAAGTACTTGTCATATATTCGAGTGAAGAAATGTTAGTTTTATCTTCAAATTGTTTACTTTATTTCCTTGGAGTATTCAACCTCAATTTTCTGTACAAACTTACTATAATTTACCAAAAAAAATTGAATATTGTGGTTGATGTATGCACTATACACAATGTATTCAAAGCTTATAATCTCACTTGTGCTTAAGTTATTTTTTTAATAATATTTTCCTAGTACAAGAAAAAAGAAATATACAAATAATTAAGGTTTTTTTTTTTAATCAGAAATGAAACAATAGTTAACTATCTACCAAATAAACTATTTTTTCGAGAAGAAGTAAACAAATTTTGTTTCAAAAGAAAAAAAAGAAGGCAAGCATTAGTCTTAAATCAAGATTGGTCTCATATTTAACCTTAGTAATTGTTGTTTGTCAAAAGCATGATAAGTTCATCTTTAGTGAAATTGAAACAAAAGAAAAAGGAAGAAAAAGAAGGTAAAAAATATTTTTAAATCAAGAGTGGGATCCATAAGAGATAATGTAATCATGTCAAAGTAAATTAGGGTGTCAGGTTCTAATAAATTGGTGAAAATAGCGGGAATCTACTCATTTTACATAAAATATGTGATTAATATTTATTGTTATTTCGAAGTTCAAAAGATGCCAGCCATGGGTGAGGTAAGTCCCAATGCAATTCAAACCTTTTTTTCACTTAAAAAAAAAATGTCCCATCTAGACATCGTATTCCAATTTTCAAGTTATCACTCTACGTGTTACAAATCCGTGGCAATTAATTTCTCTCTGACAAACATCACATTGACAAGTTTCGCATTTAACTGCCAGTGAGCGAGGTGTTTGATTTTTTGAAACCCAACAAACGCATCAGTTTTTCGCTAGTATATATGTTGAATATAGTAGCTTTAGTATTTCCACTGCATATCCACATGAATTGGCATTTTTTAGTCATTCAGTCAATTGCTTAACTGTTTACTCTTAAACTATTTGTCAAAATGCCTCACACAGGTACCCTGACGATGTTTATGATCGATTCTGGTCATCTATGGACAACCGTGGCTGGTCCATACTAAAGACCACATCTGCGATTGATTTATCTAAAAATAGTAATGCGTATAAGGTTCCCGGGGAAGTTCTTCGGACCGCTCAAGGGACAGTGAGACTGAGTTCTCCCTTGTATTTAAAGTGGACAGCAAATATAATACTGTTCAATGATGCAAGATGTGACATCCTGAAATTCGACCCCGTTTTCGATAAAGTGAAATGGGCATTTCGTTGACGTGTTTACGATCCTTTTTCTCTGAGCTGATCACTCACGAGTTAACTAACCTATTGAGTGAAGCCGTTAAGGGACGTATCTGCAGTAAAATCCCTAAAAGCTACTCAATTTGTTGGATTGGACTAAAATCACGTCTGATCGATTTTTAACCACGAAATTGAATTTGATTTCGGGAATCGAATTTTAAGCGCGTCATAATTCTTATTTTTAGGATTCTGTCTCATCGCTCGTCAATTTATTGACGGGTCCGAAATTTCAATAAAAAAATTATCGGAAGAAAAATTGAAGCCCAAAAGAAAATTTAAAAGAAAAGGAAAAATTGAATTATTTAATAATGTATTTCCTTTTTCCTTTTTCCTCTCTCTCCCTCTCTTTTCTTTTCTTTCTTTTTTTTCTCTCTCCTCTCCCCTCCCCCTTCGTGCGGACACCTCCCACCGAACACCCACTTGCCAAATTCAATTTGGCTTCTTCTCCCTCCCAATTTGACTGGTCAAACCCTTTCTCCTCTCTCTCTTATCTCTTCTTCTCTCTCCTCTCTCTTCTCTCCTACTTTTCCCCCCATGTGACCGAAAGCCCCCCTTCCCCTCGTTTCTTGATCGTGAAAACCAGAAACGAGGAAGAAGAAGCCGCACGGTTGCAGCTCGTCGGAGCCGTCGCCGCTCGCACCGCCTCCCGGGTGCCCGTCCCGCCGCCGCACCGCCGCCGTGCACACCGCACACGCCCGCGTCCACCGCTCACTGCCGTCCTCCCCCGTGCGACCTCACCCCCGCTGCCGCCTCTGTCCAGCTCAATTCGGCTACCTCCGGCCACCGCCTACCTCCGCCCGCCACCGCGTAGCCTCCCACAGCGTCCGTCAACGTCCACCGGCCTTCCCTCGCCACCCTAGCTGCCGGATTAGCTCCGGCCAGCCCAAATCCGCAACCCACGAAATGGGTTTCCAGAGGCTTTAGGCCCGTTTTGGGCCGTTTCCGGGCCCCGAACCTGAGCCGTGCTTTGGGAAGAATTGTTCCTCGCGTCGCCCCCGTCGGATTGATCCGATTTGCGCGCGATTTGGTGAGTAATCTCACTAATTCTTGATTAGTTGGCTACTTATACTTAAGGTTGGTTTAGTTTTAATTAATTATGTTTAGATTGTTAGATTAGAATTAATTAGCAATTATTAGTCAATTGTGATGCGATTTAGATAAATTGATTGCGCAATTAACAAGTAGACGTGGTCTACTATTTATTGGAAGTATCTCGGGAATTTTCTGACTCCTAATCGGGCTTCAATTTGGCGATTCAGGCCTAAGTGAGATTTTTGGTATTTAAATATTAATTTTCGGAATTAAATTAAATAATTATTTATTTTACGAAAATTCAAGGGAGATGGTCCGGAACCGGAATATTATGCGGAAGACTGTGGTGAAGTCCCTTTATTTAATCGGACTTTATTTTGAGCTAAATTGAATTTTTAATATTAATTATTTAATTTTCATAATTAATTATTTATTTATTTATTTCTTGAAAATTCAACTGGGATGGTCCATGACCGAAAAATTATGCTGATGACTGTGGTGAAGTCCGTTTATTTAATTGGACCTTATTTTGAGCTAAACGGAATTTTTAATATTTAATAATTAATTTTTGAAATTAATTAATTATTTATTTATTTTTCAGAAATTAAGATTGAGATGGCCGACAACCAAAATTTCGTGCCGATTGTCATGGTGCAATTCGTTTATTTAATCGAGCTTTAGTTTGTGCTGAATTGAATTATTTGTGAAATTGAGAATTATCCTTTAATGGAATAATCTTTGATTATTAATTGGAAAATAACCGGGTGTCGGTTGATAGCACCAAAAGTGTTTTGGTGGACTACAGAAAATGTGGGAGTTATGGAAAGGAAAATATTATATTTTGGCTAAGGCCGACCGTGTCCCCACACGCGGCTATTTTATCGAGAAGGATAATAGATGGAATGGATTGAATGGTTGGATAGTATACTATATCATTCTACGGGCTTTGATATGTCAGCTTAGCGAGAGCAGTATACTAATGTACTATATCAGCCTACGGGCGATATGTCAGCTTAGCACGAGCAGTACACTTTATCAGCTTAGTGTGAGCATCGGGGGTATACTATATCAGCCTGTGGGCGATATGTCAGCTTAGCGAGAGCAGTATACCGGTATACTATATCAGCCTACGGGCGATATGTCAGCTTAGCAAGAGCAGTATACCTTAACCTTGTCAGCTTAGTGCGAGCTATACTATATATATATATCAGCTTAGAGTGAGCAATCCTAGACTATGGTCGGACTTATAGATAGTATTGAATGTGCCGACTAAGCATGGGTCGTGATGACATGTAATCGACTAGGTCGATTGATCATTGCTTGATCTGATGTTGTGAATTGACCGATTGATTGGAAATGACCATGAGATGGTCTGATGGACTTGTAATCGACTAGGTCGATTGATCGATGATTCGATCTGAGTGTGACTTGATGTGATTCATTGCCTTGGTTGGATGTTGTGAATTGAATGATTGAATGGAGATGATCGTGAGTGGTCTTCCTGACATACAATCGACTAGGTCGATTTGATCGATGCTTCGATCAGTGATATGATTGCTTAGGTGCCTATTATGAACTGTACTAACTTGCAGGTGAGATATGAGGCCAAGGTATGTCTTCTGCCCTATGCGTGTATAGGTAGCCTATAGTATAATAGTTTACTAATTGGGCTTAGTGGGGTAGAACTCGCTGAGACGTAGTCTCATCCCAGTTTGGGGAAAAACATTTCAGGACCCCGATGAGGAGCTGATGAGAAGGAGTCTGAGAAGGAGAACTCGGAGGTGAAACTTAAAGAGAAGGATTTTTGGAAGAAGAAGATAATCCTAAGAGGGGCCTTGAGTATGGCCTGGATGGGCTAAGAGTCTATCTTCTTTTGAGAATTTATTTTGAAGTGAATAGTTATGAATTGGTTTGTGTTTTGTATAAAACTTTGGTTATAAATTTCAATATGAAAAATATGGCCCTATTTTTCTATCCCATCGATTTATTGTCTGGGGATTTATAACTGCTTCCGCATGTGCTTAATAATTAAAAGGGTCGGCGATACTAGTCCTGGGATATTGCATTATAAAATCGACCAAGTGAGAAGGATGTGTGCGTGCCTGAAGATCGGGGCGTGACACAAGATCATTTCCATGGGCACCGCCAGAGATATGGATTGTGTACTTACATTTCATGGAGATTGAGAGCCTGAGCGGTCTGCAAAGGGAGTTCACAATTTCCATGAACAATAATCAATTCACAGAGACGGTGAGCCTTGAATACTTAAAACCAGTGGTTGTACTTTCCCCTCCAGTTAGTGGACCGCTCATCACCCTCTTGATTAACTCGACGAATATGTCTGGAAATCCACCGATCCTAAATGCCATGGAGCTCTATAGCGTTGTTGATCTTCCGAATGTACCCACAGCACAAGATGATGGTATGCTTTTCTTCTTCTACATGTTTTAATTGTTTAATTACACATTGCACAGTTGTGCTACGATTGACATCAATAAGTACACAGATAAGTACACAGATATTCCATTGTCATAATCAAGATTTAGGTAAGCCAACGCTAGATATACTAGTCTCCACTGTGGGTCTTAAGTTATTTGTGAACTCTACGATCTAGAGTTGCTTTGTTGGGATCAGCAGATGTGACTAAGTACTACACTGCAATCTGTTTAATTCCTTGCTTTGGCTTGCTTCGCTGAAGAGTCTCTTCAAATTGAAGCCCTGGAGTATTACAAGTCTTTTGAAAAACTGAGTCTGCATGATGCGTATGGATCACATCCGCTTTTTGCATCTCTATCTTTCTCTTTAAATAATACATTTTCTTTTTTCTTTTGGTGATTTAAATTGCAGTGAAAGCTATCAATGACATCAAAGCAGCGTATCACATTAAGAGAGAAAGCTGGCAAGGTGATCCATGCGTACCAAGCGATCACAGATGGGATGGTCTAAACTGTAGCTATGGAAATCCTCCAAGGATCATATCCCTGTGAGTCCCTGGCAAATTTTCTTAGATAATACTTGTTTTCTAGGTGAATTTAAGAAGAATTCTCGTTCGTCATGAAAACTGAAAGTTTTACGTATCATGAGAAAGAACAATTAGGATGAATGCAACCTTTCAGTGTGAATTCTCAGTTAGACCAAGAACTTTGTCATGCTTTTGTCAAGTTTTTTCGGGGCATGATTGGAACTTCAGTGTTTTAATAGAGGGAGTGTTTAACACCCTAAGCTTCACATGGTGTTTGTGACATCCTAAAATTCGACCCTATTTCGATAAAATGAAATGTGCATTTCGTCGACGTGCCTATGGTCCTTTTTCTCTGAGCTGATCACTCACGAGTTAACTAACCTATTGGGTGAAGCCATTAAGGGATATATCCATGGTAAAATCCCTAAAAGCTACCTAATTGGTTGGATTGGACTAAAATCACGTTCGGTCGATTTTAATCATGAAATTTAATTCGGTTTTGGGAATCGAATATTCGGACGTGTCACAATTCATTTTTAGGACCGTCTCATCGTCTATCAATTTATTGCCGAGTCCGAAATTTCAAGAAAGAAATTATCGGAGGAAGATTTGAAGACCAAAAGAAAATAGAAAGTGAAAGGGAAAGAGAAAAAGAAAAGAAATAAGAGAAGTAGTATTATTTGAATTCTTTTTCTCTCTCTCCCTTTTCTCTCTTTTTCTCTCTCTTTCTTTTTCTCTCTATCTTCTCTCTCCTTCCCCCTTTTTCCCTCCCCCTTCGTGCGTAGCCTTCCCCACCGCCCATTCTCTTTTTCTTTTTTTTCCCTTTGACTAGTCCAAGCTTATCTTCCCTCTCTTCTCTCTCCTCTCTCTTCTCTCTTCCTTCTTCCCCCATGCGACCGAACCCCTCCTGTCTTCTTTCTTCTTCGCGGAACCCAGAAATGGAGGAAGGACAGCAGCTCGTCGAAGGCCACCGCCCGCTCGCCGCTCGTCCGGCCGCCGAGCCGCCGCACCGCCGCGCTGCGCCCGTGCGCTCGCCGCCGTCCGCGTGCGCCCAGGCCGTGCGAACCAGCTGCTGTTCGCCCCTGTTTCGCACCGACCAGCCCACCTCCGGCCGCCGTTTGAAGCCGCCGGACCTCCACCGGCCCTCCTCGGAGCACCACCCGTTCTCCCGAACCCTTCTCCGCCCCTAACCATCTCTGTTTTCCCCTGTTTCGCAGCCAACCAGCAGACCCACGAAGTGGGTTTCCAGCACTTCGGTCCGCTTTTGGGCCGTTTCCCGCCCCGAACCCGAGCCGTGCTTTGGGAAGTTTTGTTCCTCGCGTCGCCGCCGTCGGATTGATTCGATTGCGCGCGATTTGGTGAGTAATCTCACTAATCCAGGATTAGTGGCTAATTATGCTTTAAGTTGGTTTAGATTTAATTAATTATATTTAGGTTGTTAGATTAGAATAAATTAGCAATTATTAGCCAATTGTGATGTGAATTAGATAAATTGAATGTGTAATTAGTAAGTAGACATTGTCTACTAATTATTGGAAGTGCCTCGGGATTTTTCCCGACCCTTAGTGGGCTCCAATTAGGCTTTTCGGGCCTAAGTGGATTTTTTTAGCATTTAAATATTAATTTTCGGAATTAAATTAAATAATTATTTATTTTCCAAAAATTCAACTGAGATGGTCTGGAACCGGAAAATTATGCTGATGACCGTGGTGAAGTCCGTTTATGTAATCGAGCTTTAGTTTGAGCTAAATTGAATTTTTTATAATAATTATTTAATTTTCGAAATTAATAAATAAATTAATTATTTTTCAGAAATTAAGATTTTGATGGCCGACGACCGAAATCTCGTACTGATCGTCGTGGCGCAGTCCGTTTATTTATTTGAGCTCCACGTTGTATGGAATTGAATAAATTATGATATTTCAGGGATGTACCCTAAATTGATTGGAATCGATTGAGAATGAATTATCGATTGGTGAATGGCCAAGTATGTTTATTCAGCATTTATAATGCTTTGTTGAGTTAATTTAATTATTTGATTGAGTATTGATTGGTGAATGGCCAAGTATGTTTATTCAACATTTATAATGTTTTGTTGAGTTGATTTAATTATTTGATTGAGAAATCGTTGGGCATTGGTTGTCGATATTGAAAGTGAATTGGTAACCACTGCAAAGAGGACACGTGGCTCGGTGAATTGGAGTGTCACCTGGGAAAATGCACGTGAGTTCGGTGGTTGAATATGTCACCTTGGCGAAAAGGTCGCCCGAGAGAATGCACGTGGCTCGGAGACTCGGTATGTCGTCCTAGAGAATGCACGTGGCTCGGTGACAGAGGCTGGCATCTAAAAGGGCACGTGGTCTCGGCGACTTGATGCATCGCTTTGGTGAAATGCACCTGAGAGAATGCATGTAGGCCCGGGCATCTAAAAGGGCACGTGGTCTCGGCGACTTGATGCATCGCTTTGGTGAAATGCACCTGAGAGAATGCATGTAGGCCCGGGCATCTAAAAGGGCACGTGGTCTCGGCGACTTGATGCATCGCTTTGGTGAAATGCACTGAGAGAATGCACGTGGGCCCGGGCATCTAAAAGGGCACGTGGTCTCGGCAACTTGATGCATCGCTTTGGTGAAATGCACCTAAGAGAATGCACGTGGGCCCGGGCATCTAAAAGGGCACGTGGTCTCGGTGACTTGATGCATCACTTTGGCGAAAAGGTCGCCTGAGAGAATGCACGTGAGCCCAAGGTTCGAGGCACGTGAACTCGGAGACTTGGAAGGTCATCCTGGAGAATGCACGTGGCCTAGCTTTTAAGTATCCCACAGTGGGGATTGATTCGTATGACATGTAATCGACTAGTTCGATTTGTTTGAAGTGAATGGATGTTTATTGTGAATTATACTGACTTGCAGGTGGGATCAGAGGCCAAGGTAAGTCCTCTGCCCTGTGCGTGTTTAGGCAGCCTTTAGTATAGTAGTTTACTAATCGGGCTTAGTGGGGTAGAACTCGCATGAGACGTAGTCTCATCCCAGTTTGGGGAAAACCATTTCAGGACCCCGCTGAAAAGCTGAGGAGGAGGAATCCGAGGAGGAGAACTCGGAGGTGAGATCTGAAGAGAAAGATTTTTGGAAGAAGAAGACAATTCTGAGAGGGGCCTTGAGTATGGCCTAGTTCATCTAAGTTTCCGTCTTCTTTTGAGATCTCCATTTTAATGTGAATAGTTATTAAGTGATTTGTGGTTTGTATAAAAGTTTGGTTATAAATTTCAATATGAAAAATATGGCCCTGCTTTTCTATCCCATCGTTTTATTGTCTGGGGATTTTAACTGCTTTCGCATGTGCTTAAAAATGAAAGGGTCGGCGATACATTGTCCTGGGATATCGCATTATAAAATCGACCAAGTGTGAAGGATGTACGCGTGCCCGAGGATCGGGGCGTGACAGTGTTGAAGAAAGCTCATAAACTGATCCTTAAGTTGACATCCAACCCAAAAAAGTCACCATCGAGTATTTCTTTTGGGAGGTTGCTTCATATGAATGGGGTAGGTCATGACAAGTTATACACTCATCAATTAGCAATAAATGCCCCCTTCTCCGATGTCTGGTTATGTTCTTCTTTCAACTTCTTTCACCACCAGCAAGTATTAGGTCCTCCGAATATAGTTATTAGGTACTCTAGGTCCAAAAATAACCATAAATTACCGTGCAAGGAATGAGATTGAACATTCTGAATGGTCTTCTAGTACTTGCAACATTTAATCCGGGGGGATCTAAATTACTTTCACTCTAAAGAATTGATTGCACAAGCTTTTCTTTATTATACCAAAAAATGCTCCCTTATGAAGATGGCAATGACATGATCCTCTCGTATGATCTATCATGGCAGGAAATTGAGCTCTAGCAAATTGATGGGCGAGATAGTCTCATCACTTTCGCATCTATCAACAATGGAGTACTTGTAAGTTGTGTCACTCATGATTAAGCACCCCCGAGAGTCAACTCTTGATTGAATAATTTAGGTTGTGGTTTAGGAGACATAGGCTATAGAAATAGTGCCCTAATTCATGGAAACATCTTGCTTTTGGTTATTCCCAGAGATTTGTCTAACGATCAGCTTACGGGAGCGATACCAGAAACTCTAGCCAAATTACCACATCTTAGCTTTCTGTAAGTTAATGTCTCTAGCTGAATGATATTTAAAGTGGACAAATCTCTTATCGTGGCTATATTTGCAGAGATTTAAGTGGAAACAACTTGATTGGATCAGTTCCTGAAGCTCTTAAGAAAAGGGTTGTGGAAGATACTTTAAACATGAGGTCTCTCTGTCTCTCTCTCTCTCTCTCTCATTGTGTCATATACGAATTTTATAGGGTGGAAAGACTATCGACATGTTCTGTTTATTGCGATTAAAGCAAAAAAGAAGGCCAACTTTTGATCTGCATGGCAAATCAATTTGGACACTTGTTGATGGGAATTTCAGTTCAACTCCTTCATTCTTTGTGGCAGTTTGACAGGAAACGCGCATCTTTGCCTAGCTGATCCTTGCCCACTTAAGAAGAAACAAAAGACCATACTTGTTACAGTTGTTACATCAGTTTCAGGCTTCTTTGGGGCTCTCTTTGGTGCTTTGGCAATTATTTGTTTAATCAAATGGAAACGGACCTGTTCTAAAACTGGCGAGGCATTTGAACAAATACCAGGTATTTTTTTCTTACCTGTCCTCTTCATGCAATTTATATTACATTTGACAGAATCTTGACTATGCTTTTCCTTTGGTACATTTCTATCCGCAACGTCTTTTCTAGGATATGAAAATACACAACTCAGCAACTTGCTATCCTTTTCTCACGCACCCTAAGAGTCATTTTGCATTTTCATCGATATTGCAATCATGAATAAAGGAAAGTTGTCTTTAATCAAAATTTCCCAATGTTAGTAGTATGAGTTACGTACTGATCACAAGAATATTGAGATGAGAGAGAGACGGGATCACCACAGCATTGTCGCATCAGCGTCACAAAGGGAATGTGCATTATTGAGCTTAACTTATTCACAATAAATTTTCTGGTTTTTCTCTTCAAAATTAACTATGTTATGCATCGGAAGGACTTATAACAACTTGAAAGTAAAAGTTTGTCCATAGTATTTTAATGGTCCCTCGAAGAAAGTTTGATTGTGCAATCTGGAACTTATCTATTTGTATTGATCAAAGCGAAAGAATCTATATGTTAGCATGTTAAAGGCAGGTGATAGAGAGATATCTTGGTTTTTGTCCTCTTTTCCATTAATACAGATCTTGAAATTGGATCAGAAAAACCTCTCCTACATTTTTTAATTGTTGAGGACGCAATTGGAGTTTTTTTCCTTGGAAGTCCACTAATTAAAGTGGTAGTCGCAATACTCATGGGAACCTTTTTGCTACAGAATCTAGTGAGAGGACACTGAGATTAGAGAATCGATCTTTTGAGTATGGAGAGGTCACAAAAATCACTAGGAACTTTGGACAAGTGATTGGTAAAGGTGGATTTGGAAAGGTATATCTTGGCACACTAGATAACGGCACTGTAGTTGCTGTGAAGATGCTTTCTGAATCATCAGAGCAAGGATACAAGGAATTTCAGGCTGAGGTTAGGATGCAATCACTCTTCCTTTGAAAATCAACTTATGCCGACACTTAGGTAGATACTTGTTCAAAAATTTCACTATTGTCAGTATATGTTATAATAATGCACACTCGTGACACCATAGGCACAACTCTTAGCGATTCTACACCACAGAAATTTGATTTCCCTTTTCGGATATTGCGATGATTCCAAGCACAAGGCATTAGTATATGAATACATGGCTAATGGAAATTTAAGGCAACATTTATCAGGTGCATATTCTTGTTCTGTTGTAGTGGTTCTTCTGCAAAACAATCCAGTAAAACTCTATCTTGCTTATATGGAACGTTAAAATGCATCCAATAGAGGACCATCTGAAGGTTTTGACATGGAGTAAGAGACTACAAATAGCCGTGGATGCAGCACAAGGTGCATGATAAAATATCTACAGTTGGTAGGTATTTTGCTGTCATTGCTTTAGCATTGTTGACATTGTTTTTGTAAGGGTTTTAGGTTTGGATTATTTGCATAATGGTTGCAAGCCAACCATCATCCACAGAGACTTGAAGACTTCAAACATCTTGTTGAATGAAGACTTCCAAGCCAAATTGGCTGATTTTGGCCTATCAAGAGCTTTTGCATCTGAAAATGATTCTCATGTGTCAACTTGTCCTGCCGGCACCATTGGCTACCTCGGCCCCGAGTAATAACTAAAACTCAACATTATTGATCTAGTTCAGCTCAAGATCTTTAATTGCATAGCAATGTTGACATTGCCTAGGATTTTATCTTTGCTTTAAGATCTGTATTAATTTTTCCTCCTCCCAGGTTTCAATTTTTTGGAAATTGTGACAAGAAGAGTGATGTTTATAGTTTTGGAATTGTACTCTTTGAGTTAATCATGGGCCAACGTGCGATGATGAAAGGCCGAGATGGCAGCGACTTCATTCACATACTTGAATGGCTAATTCCCATCATTGAAAGTGGTGATATACAGAGGATATATAGAGGATTATGGATCCTAGATTACACGGAGAATTCAACATCACCTCGGCTTGGAAAGTGGTAGAGATTGCTATGTCTTGTACACAACCAAAGGTGATTCAAAGTAGGGGTGAGCAACGGTCTAGGGTCGACTCTGGACCGACCCTGGACCAGCCCAACCCTACTGGTCCTGGTCCGGTTCCCAAGGGGACGGGGTCGGTCCTTAGTCCTGAAATTCCAGGACTAACACTGTGCGGATTGGTCCTCGGTCTAAGAGTTTTTGGGTTGGTCCAACCTGGACCAACCCTGTATATTATATTATATTATTTATAATTCTTTTATATATTCAAACCTAAGTAAAATGTCTATTATATTATATTATATTGAGATGTTTTATCAATAGAACTAATAGTAATTTCAATTTAAAACTTTTGTTGAGTATTAATTATGTGTTGTTTGTTTTGTTTTCAGGTATTTAAAAGTTTAAGTGAATTAATAAGATGTGAAGTTATATATTCATGGTTTATATTAAGTATTTTGAACTTTTTATGGTTCAATTGTATTTTACTAATGAATTTCAGTTGCACTTTGCTTTTCAATTTGTGTCAAATGGTAGAAGTTTTTGAAAAGTAGAGTAGTACTATAATTGCTACAGTGATTTACTAGTTAAGTGGTGTGAAGTTCATTTTTTGCTTGAGTGGACTCTACATGATCAAATGCAGGAAAACGCTTTTGTATATAGTGTTATGAATATTAAAGATAGATGATTACAAAAACTTTCCATCTTACCCCATATCTCGATGAGCGGTTAATAGGTACGAAATTTCTATTATTGCGTCATCTTAAATTTGCTAAATATGTATTGGTATTTATAGTTTAGTTGCACAATACCGCATTATCGATGGATGTGTAATTTGAATTTGTAGGTTTGCTTTTTTATGAAGTATAAAAAATAAATCGAAAAAAATTATCGATCGGTCCCGAGTTGACCCTGGAACCGGACTAAACCTATTGGATCGGTTCGGTCCTTGGTCTCAGGCTCAATAGGGTCGGTCCTCGGTCCTAAAAATTGAGGACCAACACTGTACGGGTTGGTCCTAGGGTTAGGGGGTGGCCCGGACCAACCCGGACCACGCTCACCCCTAATTCAAAGGCCAGACATAAATCATGTATTGGCAGAGTTGAAGGAGTCTTTGGTCAACAAATCAAGCGGTTCTTTTGAAGTGACCTCTTCAGAGATCTATTGTGAAAGTGTCCCTATGGCAAGGTAGCAGAAACTTTTCAAATACAGAAAGGTTATCTTCTTTTTAGGTAAAAGATTAACTTTTGTTTGCAAATTTGTACTTTTTTCTTTTATCACGTCATCCATTTTCCCTTTTCTTTCTGTCATTGAATCTTCCAAACTCGCTGTCAAACAATGATATGGTTTCGTCCTTCGTCACTCCTCTCCATCCATAATGTCAGTTTATTGCATTCCTAATCTTGCGAGTTGGAGGTTGCGTTATCCATGGAGGGGGAAATCGGCATTTGTAGGCCCTCAGGGCACGTTGTTGGAGTTCAACTGAGAAGTCAGTTGGAGTCAACACCATTGGGTAAACAACGACAATTTTGTATTGTTGAGGGCAGGATTGAGAAAATTTATAGTGGGGGACTAATTATCTTCTTTCTTTCTGAGTTAAGGTCAACTTATATATGTATGATTGTACAATTAGTGGTCCTCATGTAGTGCTTCTCGCAAGCAACCTGGGATACAAGCACAAGCATCTTTAAACAAAATATGGACACAGCACTCGAGCTTGACTAATGATAACGAATGCATCAATAACGTGTTTATGTCTAGATAAAAGGAAATCCTGATCTCACCTAATACTCAGCATGCAGGATAGGCTTGCCGTCTAGGAAATCTAATGCAACAATCAGTACCATGGACAAGACGAGAGCTATGTGGCTGGAGAAGATGCATACCACTGCTATAACATTGCCTAATTCGTCAAAAAATAATCCACTAACGTGCCAACAAATAGCCCCATTTGTAGCAATTAAAGTCAGGATTTAGAAAAAAAAAAAAAAGGCTCATCCTAGTGAGCAAAAACCTTTTTGTGATCATAGATGAACAAGGAATTTGAGCATACCATGACAGAAGTATGTAATGTCCCTTCTGGGTATGGGGGACTTTGATCAATATGTAATGTCCCTTCTGGGTATGGAGGACATTGATCAAGCGCCACATGCACCAATAGAACCACAGAGTCAAAACACATGACAAGAAAGTGTGTCTAGAACTCAAGTCCCTTATCATTAAATCTCTAGTGACTTTGTTGGTCTACAATGAGAATTGACAAAAGCACTTCTCTGTTTGTTTAAAAGATAAAGGAGAGTCAAGTCACTATTGACACATAAATTTTTGTAACCTATCTAGTAATTTATTACGTAAGAAAATCCCTAACCAAAAATATTATTAATTTAAATTTGCATATTAAGAACTTTTTTTATTAAGCCCATATAATTGCATTAAACCTAAGCCAAACATACTGATGTAGCGAAGTTCGAGTTAAATTAGATTTTTGGATCATTCCCTTGAAGTGGTCGAGATGGACATGTGCTTTGCGCATATGATACTTCAAATTAGGGGATACTACGGCAAATTTGAGAAGCGATATCATGGAAATCTTTTGGTCACTTGGCTATTTGAAAAGAACAAATATAGAGCAAAGTTGATTCTCACTGTTAAGGAAAAGAAGGAAAATATAATAAAGAAGGAATTGAGTAGATTCTGCTAGCATTTAAAGAGGAAAGAAGAAAAAAATATGTGGGCATCTTTGAAGTAGCCAATTAACCACTTACATGTTGGGGAAGCAATTTCAAGTTTTGTCTAGATTCGAGAAGCTACCTATCAGAATAGGTTCCCTAATTATAGAAACCTAGAATTTACCCTATCATAGGTTCTAGGGTGTTCCGCTTGTATTATAAATTAAACGATTGTAGTAAATTATCGCCTCTAATAACCAATATTTGCTATAATCCACTAACAACAACTAATATTTAGACACACGAAGAATATAGAACATTAACAAAATAAAAGTTAGATATCACTGAAAATAAAAGATCAAACTAGTGATTTTAGATTATATACTCAACTTGAATGTCATGGAATATCATAGAAACGTGCAAAGACATGAAACAAGGAAAACACAAAGACTTGTTCTAGGTCTAGGTTCTACCTAGAGCCTTGAACCTACTAGTTAGAACAGAATCCTCAATTCTTGGAACCTGAAATATACTCTGCATATCCTATGATTCTATTCTAAAACTATGATCACCCCTACTTACATGGATGTGAGAGTGCAACTGTCATGCCTCGATCCTCGAGCGCATGTGTGACATCCAGATTTTTCAATCCTGTCTTCTACTGAATAAATCGGGCATTTCATTGATGCGTTTATAGGGTTATTCTCAAAGCCGATCACTCTTGAGATGACTAGACTATCTGGGGAAATCATTAAGGAATTTTAAGGCAATAAGCTTGAGAACTCGATCAAGAATCGGCTTCTCGACCGTGTCCATCTTTAGAAGCCATTACGACATAGTTAAAAATCGATTTGAAATCAGAGATAGACTAGATCGACAAAGATGTGTGGCTAATCGTGGGTGATACCATTAAATTAGAAAATTTTCGTCGACCGGCACTAGACTGATTTTCTTATTATTTTGGTACCCTGTGTCCATATTTAAATCCTCGAGATTTTCACGACAATCGTGAGTTGCCAATGAGTCGAGTGGGTTCGTAGTGGTTCGAAGAAAATCAATCACGGGTCATTTGCTTTTAAAAATATCTGAAAGTTACCCGATAGTCTAGGTCACGCTAAAAACGCGCCAAATGGAAATTAACCGCCAATTCAAGTCCGATTTTAGAAATTGAAGTTTCGGCCATGTCACAATAAATTCAAGAAGTGTCGACTCAGTCTCAGAAGATTTTTCTGACAATCAACATTTTTTGGGAAAAAGTCGTCGCTGGGTTGTTTTAGTGCATAAATTGCCGAAGGTGGTTTTCGATTGCGAAATTGAGAAGTGTGAGGGATTATTGGATGAGGAAAAATAGCAAGTGAAGCATTGAGACATCGATTGAAATTATGGTGACCAATTTAAATTGAATCAAGAGAGAATAGAAGAGCAATTGAAGCAAGACCTTGCGAAATTCGCAACACCCCCACACCCTAGCAAGAATGGACCACTTGGGAGGTTATATGGGACATTTTGATGGTCAATTGTGAACCAAGGGTTAATGCAAGGCTAAGAGTGATTCTTGAAAGATATTTTGCAAATATCAAGCCAAAGGGGCCCCTCAATCATCTCTCTCTTATCCCCTCTTTCCTGCTGCCGTCCAAGACTTCTCATTTTGCTCCAATTCGAACGCTCGTAGTGTGACATCCTGAAATTCGACTCTATTTCGATAAAGTGAAATGGGCATTTCGTTGACGTGCTAATGGTCCTTTTTCTCCGAGTTAATCACTCACAAGTTAACTAACTTATTGGGTGAAGCCGTTAAGAGATGTATCCACAGTAAAAATCCCTAAAAGCTACCTAATTAGTTAGATTGAGCTAAAATCACGTGTGATCGATTCTAACCATGAAATTTAAATTGGTCTCCGGAATCAAATATTCGAGCGTGTCACAATTCATTTTAGGATTTGTCTCATCGTTTGTCAAATTATTGACAAGTCCGAAATTTCAATAAAGAAATTATTGGAGGAAAAATTGAAGACCAAAAGAAATTAAAAAGGGAAAGAGAAAAGAAAATAAAATAAGAATAATGGTATTATTTTTATTTTATTTTTCCCTCTCTCCCTCTCTCTTCTTTTCTCTCTCTCTCTCTCTCTCTCTCTCTCTCCTTCCCTCTTTTCTCTCGTGCAATTCCCCCCCTCCCCACCGACTGCCCCAGCTATCTCCCTCTTTGTTTTTCTTTTCTTTGACCGGTGTTGCGACCTGATCTCACCGCCCCTTGAAAAGTATCTAAGGTGGGGAAAGGTCGGATTTAGGGGTACTTTGATCACAAGAGTTTCCTCACGAGATCACGAGCTCTCCCAAGCTCGTACTCCGCGCGACAGTAGGTTTATTTATGCGGTCTAATTGTTTAACAACCTAAGAATATACAGGAGTCGCCACTAGCCTCATTTTGGAGGTTGGCTAGAAATCCAATCGAGGGTCGGGAGTGTTCCCTCGATTTCTACGTAACTAGATATCTAGGTTCGGGGACTTGGGTTACGCTAATATTACTATTAGCGCCCTTTCGATACCTAAACAGTATGTTGTGTTTTTCCTAGTATGTCCATGCCTTTCTTTTTACATTTTTGAGATCATCAATTCTATACTAAATGATCATGCGTGGTGGATTACTTTCATTCTATTCTATTTCTAAAAAAACGAAAAGAAAACAATCAATGAAATTGAAATTGCAAGACATGAAGTAAAAAATCAAGAAAAGCAGTAAATCTATCATGCAAATCTAAAAGAAAGTATAAAAGAGAAATATATGAGAAAAAGAGAGAAAAACCCGCAACTCGTCGGGTTTTATACAACAAATAGAGCCCGAGACATATGTCGGGAAAATGGGTATTACATGAAAATTGTCGGAATGGACATTGACCTCCACTATCTTCACGTCTTCTCCATCTTCAAGGTCCTAATCTAAACCTAATCTAAGAAATTTATGACTAGATGCATACAAGTGAAAGAAACAATCATCACAACTAAGATCAAAGCAATTGGGGTAGAACCCATGTATGATTGGCTCTAAGAAAAAAGCACAGAAATCAAGCACTTTATAAAGAGCAACTTTCATGAATAGAATTTCCTGAGGCGTATCAAGTTCAAGTAAAGTCAAATTCATGGCCGAAAAGCAACAATCGCTAAAGCATGCAAATCAATCATAAGCAAATCAGAGAATGATGCATGATAACTGATTTGTTAAGCCACCTAATCAATGCATGAAAATCATGAAATTTGAACATGACGTAGGGTTAAATGTGAAAAAAAAGTTTGATTTAGACATTTAACCCTAAATACATGTGCAAAAGGCCACACAAATCCATTAACATTGATATATGACTTGTCATTAGGAGCAAAATGCATAACAATTTAAATTGCTACATGTCAACTTGTATTCTAAGGTTACTTGACCTTAAAAATTCTCAAATTTCAGCATGGGATGGATATGGATATTATGGACAGCTTTCATTGAGAATTTATCCTCAAGATCACTATGTATAAGATCACACAAAATTGGTAGATAGTCAGATTCATAGAGACAAGACAGCACTGCAGGTCAAGACAAATTCAAACTTCAAAACTTGATCTAAAAAAAAAGAAAAGCAGGGCAAATGATGGGCAAATTGGACAAACTAGGCATCGTTAGAAAGCTCAAGGTGTCCTTTACGAATTCCTAGTAGGTGACAATTGCAATTTAGGTCTTTTTCTAGCTCAAGCAAAGCCATTTGTATAAGTGGTCAGATCAGATCATAACAAGCAGAACCCATCAGCAGATTAGTGCTCTTTGCAAGAAGCATCAGGCAGGGCAAATGATGGCCAAATCACACATATAATATGTCTATGGAAACCTTGAGAAGTCTATTACAAATCTCTAGAAGACATTAAGTCCTAATAACATCATCTACCAGCTCAGTCCAGTTAAAACAGAAAATTGCAGAACACTGCAGAATTGACAGACTTTGTAGGTGTTTTTCGATGACTGAACAACGTCCGTTCAGGGCGTGCAACATATCATATCGAAGCTCTAGAAGTGTATTTTATATGTCTACAAGGGCTCGAAGTCAAAAAACCTTATCTAACACCTCGTTTCAGCCAAAACAGAAAGTGATATATCTAGTATACGAATTTGCAGATCAAGGCAAATCAAGTTCAATCAACTTCAAGTTCATCATCAATAATCATCAACTCATTACAAATCATGCGAGATCAGCATCATAGGAAAGATTAAAACAAGCCCACTTCTTAAGAGAAGTTGAGTCCAATTGACGTCAAATTAATAGTCGAAAAATGATCATCATTAGAACATACAAATCAGCCACAAATGAATTAGAAAATAATGCATAACTAACGGTTTATAAAACCATCTAGACAATGCTCAAAGAGTAGTTCTAAAAATGAATCACAGCAAACCTTACAACCTTAAAAAGGTCGACAAAAGTAACAAACCATGTTTTTATTTCTACCAATTTCTGCTCATATCCGCCAACTCCAAACATCAATTTTATCCATCAATTGATCTCTGCTTGATCTAGAAAAACTTCCCATATTTGAATAAAACCAGACCAGAATAGAGATTTATTATTTTCTAAGACTCAATCTGGTTCAAAGTGAGAACGAATAGTACTCACAATCAACGAGGCCAATGAGCACAGGTTTTAAGCATGCCATAATGCTAAAATTGCTCAGATTGATTATATCGACAGTAAGCAAGATGAAATCAATTTGGGCATCATGATTTAAGTAAGCCATGAATATCTTGCATATGGACTGATGAAGACACTACGCAGATATTAATTCAGGCATCTTCACAAACATATGACAGGCATCTCATTTTAGTGACCAAAATGTGAGGGCGAATCAGCAACTTAAAATCACGTGAGCACAACATCATCCAAGCAAGATCAAATCAATAGTACATCCTCAATAAGATGTTTTCACTCTAAAGTTCTTGATCTCCACTTTTGAATTAATGATCCATACTTGTTTATTCAAACCCTCAACTTTTGCCCTCACACGACTAACATTCGCAGCAACGTTACTCTTATATTTTGACCATGAAAACCAGTCACAACTAATTCTGCTCTACAGCATAAATCCTGATCTACTTCAACACCAAACACAGAGCCTAGCGGTTTTCCACATACAAATCATGATCGAGCCAGAGAGAACGATCTAAGAGAGAGAGAAAACCTGATCAAACCAGAGATAGAGCCAAGAGAAAACCTCGGCGGTGGATGACGAACGGATGAAACCGAACCGAATGTTACCGCTCTACACTCAACAAGAATCCGAGTCTCGCGCTTCGAGCTACTTGATCGGCAGCTACTTTGTCTTCTAGGGTTCGAGACGGTCCGAAGATCTCAGCAATCGAGCGAGAGGGAAGCCGGGAGTTCGACGAGAGAACTGCTGGAGACGGAGACGAAGGTGGGAGCTCCCTCCGGTGGACGGCGAGCAAGGCGGAGATTCTCTCGCGAGGAATGGTGGATGTCTCTCGAGATTGTCTGAGGCTAGGGTTTTGAGATCTACCATGGGAGCTCCATCGAGCAGTTACAGAGAGAGAGAGAGAGCTCCATTTCCAGAGAGAGAAACCGTTCGGCCCCCTTTTGCAGAGAGAGCCAAGAGAGTTTTTGAGTTCGCGCAGGAGGGAGAGAGAAAAATGAATCCAAAAGTGACAGCCGCTCCTTCCCAGCGTTCCCCGATTCCCTTTTCTCTTATCTTTTTTCTTTCTTTTATTTTTTTTATTTTTCTCTCCTTTTTCTTTTTCGTTTTCCTTGTTTATTTTTTTCTTCTTTTCTTTTCTTTCTTTTTTTTTTGTTTTCATTTCAATTTTTTTCATTTGTTTTTATTTTTGCAAAATGGACAATTAAAACATCGACAAAAAAAAATTGAGGTGTCAACAACCGGTCAATCCTTATCTCTCTCTTCTCTCTCTTCTCTCTCTTCTTCCCACCCCACGTGACTGAACTCTTCTTCTTCTTCTTTCTTCACGTGCGAACCAGCAAACTAAAGCGAGAGATAGCAACTCGCCGAGGATCATCGCCGCCCGTCGCTCACCGCCCGTCCCGCTGCCCGTGCTCGCAACGCTCGCCCGCGCACGTCGCGAGCTCGCCCGCCCCACGT
The DNA here is from genome assembly GCA_017140325.1 of Eucalyptus leucophloia subsp. euroa. NCBI lineage: Eukaryota > Viridiplantae > Streptophyta > Magnoliopsida > Myrtales > Myrtaceae > Eucalyptus > Eucalyptus leucophloia. Next base: position 36,447,592 of record CM029478.1, read on the forward strand.
CTGTCCCCTCACGCCCAGTCCTCCCCCATGTGATTCCAGCTCGGCCCTACGCCTCTGGCCATCGCCCAGCTCCGTTCGGCCACCGTTTGAACCCGCTGGAGCTCCCCTCGCCCTCCGCCGGCCTCCCCTCGCCGCCCTAGCCATTGGACCAACTCTGGTCAGCACCTTCGGGGCCGCTTTTGGGCCATTTCCGGGCCTTGAACCCGAGCCGTGCTTTGGGAAGTTTTGGTCCTCGCGTCGCCCCCATCGGATTGATCCGATTTGCGCGTGATTCCGGTGAGTAATCTCACTAATCCTTGCTTAGTGGACTAATTATGCTTAGTAGTTGTTTAGTTTTAATTAATTAGGTTTAAGTGGTTAGATTAGTATGGATTAGTGTTTATTAGTCAATTGTGATACAAATTAGATAAATTGAATGTGTTTTAGCAAGTAGACGTGGTCTACTATTTATTGAGGGTTACCCGGGATTTTTCTTGACCCTAATCGGGCTTCAATTTGGCAATTCGGGCCTAAGTGAAATTTTTGGTATTTAAATATTATTTTTTGGAATTAATTAATTAATTAATTAATTTCCAAAAATTCAACTGGGATGGCCAGTGACTGGAATATTATGCTAATGACCGTGGTGAAGTGCGTTTATTTAATTGGGCTTTATTTTGAGCTAAATTGAATTTTTAATATTAATTATTTAATTTTTGAAATTAATTAATTATTTATTTATTTTCTGGAAATTCAATTTGGATGGCCGATGACCAGAATTTTATGCTGATAATCGTGGTGAAGTCCAATTACTTAATTGAGCTCCGATTTGAGCTAAATTGGATTTATTGTAATTAATTATTAATTTTCGAAATTAATTAATTAATTATTTATTTTTCGGAAATTAAGGCTAGGCTAGCCGACGATCGAAATCTCGTGCTGATTGTCGTGGCGCAGTCCGTTTATTTATTTGAGCTCTACTTTGCATGGAATTAAATAAATTGTGATATTTTAGGGATTTACCCTAAATTGATTTGGAATTGATTGAGATCGAATGATTGATTATTAGATGGTCGAATATGTTTATTTAGCATTTATAATGCTTTGATGAGTTGTAAAGTGGATGGAATCATGAAAGTGGACTGGCAATACTCTGGGCTATAACTGATCAGACATAGTGTATGGGCCTACGTGATTCGGTGACTAAGGATGTCACTGGCGAAAACGGCACCTTAAAGAATGCATGTACCGGTCTAGTACATATCCCATCATGGACATACGTGGTTCGGTGATTTGGGATATCACTGGCGAAAACGGCGCCTTAAAGAATGCACGTAACTGTCTATTGAATACATGATTATAGACATGTGTGGTTCGGTGATTTGGGATATCACTGGCAAAAATGACGCCTTAAAGAAGACACGCAATTGTCTATTGAACAGATCATTGTAGGCATGTATGGTTAGGTGATTTGGGATATCACTGGCAAAAACGGCACCTTAAAGAACGCATGCAATTGTCTATTGAACAAATCGTTGTAAGCATGTGTGGTTCGGTGATTTGGGATATCACTGGTGAAAACGAAGCCTTAAAGAATGCACAGAATTGTCTATTGAACAAATCATTGTAGGCATGTGTGGTTCGGTGATTTGGGATATCATTGGCGAAAATAGTGCCTTAAAGAACGCACGCAATTGTCTAGTGGATACGTCACCTTAGCGAACTTGATGCCCGAGAGCATTGATGTGGCTCTGTGACCGAGTGCTCGATGGAAGGATATATGGCGTGGAATCAATGACCTAGAATGGTCCGTCTGACATGTAATTGACTAGTTCGATTGATCAATGGTTTGATTGATTGTTCATTATGATTTATGAAGCGTTCGTATATAACCTTGAATTGCAGGTTGAGATTGAGGCCAAGGTACGTCCCCTAACTCGTGTTGTGCTTAGGCAACTGAGTAGTGTATTAGTTCCCTAATTGAATCTTAGTGGGGTAGAACTCGCTGAGATACAGTCTCATCCCAATTTGGGGAAAACATTTCAGAACCCCGATGAGGAGCTGAGGAGGAGGAATCTGAGAAGGAGAACTCTGAGGTGAAACTTGAGAAGAAGGATTTTTGGAAGAAGAAGATAATACCAAGAAGGGCCTTGAGTACGACCTGGATAGATTGAGATTTCATCTTCTTTTGTGAACTCCATTTTGATGTGAATAGTTATGAAATACTCTGGTTGGTGTTTTATATAAAAGTTTGGTTATAAGCTTCAATATGAAAAATATGGCTTTGCTTTTCTATCCCATCGATTTATTGTCTAGAGATTTATAACTGCTTCCGCATGTGTTTAATAAATAAAAGGGTTAGCAATACATTGTCCTGGGATGTCGCATTATAAAATCGACCAATTGATAAGGATGTGTGAGTGCCCGAGGATCGAGGCGTGACACGTAGCTACGAAGAACCCAGCAGAAGCGAGAACAGCAAGCATTGTCGAAAGAAGCAGCTCCATGCCTGCATCTTCTTCTCTCCACACGTCCAAGTCAACCGAAGCTGCTTCTTGCTATTTGTTGATGGCACGCCAGCTTCAGTCCATCCACGTGCATACTTCAAGCAGCAAGCTTCTCCCCTTTGCGAGTCAATTCCCCAAAGCAACAAGCTTCGGTTTGTTGACCGAAGCTACCTGCCGCATCTTCGTGCAGCTACACGCCCACAGAAGAAGAAGCCCCACGTGTTCAATCAAGGCCGCAAGACCCAGCTTGCCATTTGTTGACTAAAGCTCCTCACTACTTCGTGCGTCCAGCAAAGCCACAATCCACCGAGCCTCCAGTCCACGTGTCAGTTTCCACTTCCCCATCTTCGGCTAGCAAATCCACCGTGAAACCAGTTTACGGGATTTTTAATCCAGCGAAATCTTCAGCAGGATTAATCTCGATCGTTGACTGCCAGTGCACTGCCACCGAGTCGAGTTTGGCCAGTGAAGCAGTGTCCACGAGCAGCTTCCGTCTTTAGTCTTCTCTTCAGCAGTCTTTGGACCATCTCCTTTGTAGTAAATTGGGCCCATCAATCCATCTCCTCCAGCAGCTCAGCCCAGATGAAGCCCGCAAGCCTAGCAAGCCAGTCCAGTATTTTGTTTAGCCCGAAGCCCAAGTGAACAGCTTCTTTGGGCCAGCAAATCTCACGAGCCCATTAGTCCAGCAATTTTTCAGCCCAATTCAGCGAAGCCCATTTAGTTCAGTCCAGTTTCAGCGGGCCCAAGCCTAAGAGCAAGCCCATTCCAGTGCAAGAACAAATCTCAGTTGGGCTGAGATTTGTTGGGCCAAGGTCAAGACCCGATCCAAGCCCGCTGGTGTTGTCGAAAGCCCGACTTCGGCCGCCATCGCGTCGCTATTGCGGTGATTCGGTCTCCGATTTTACCAAGTGAGTTTTACTCACTAATGCTTTCTTAATTTGATAATTATGCTTAGGGTTTGTTAGATTTAATTAAATGCAATTATGTGGTTAGATTAATTTAGATAAATTAAATTAGAGACTTAATGATGCATGTTAGGTGGTTCGAAATAAATATTAGCAAGTAGGCATGCCATATTATTTATGGAACGAGTCTCGATAATTTTCTAGGCTAGTTTCGGCGTCCAATTCGGCATTACAAGCCTAAATTGGATTTTTTATAATTATTTATTTAATTTTTGAAATTAATTATTTAATTATTTAATTATTTATTTTTCAGGAAATTCAACCGGGATAGCCATTGATCCAAATTTCGTGCTGATTGTCGTGGTGCAGTCTGTTTATTTATTTGAGCTTTATTTGGTACTAAAGTAATTTAGGAGTGAATTTAAGATTTATTCCTAAATCGAATCTGAAAGGGTCGAGTGAGACCATAAAGCCACTAGGTCTTGAAAGGGTCGGTTGGGACCATAAACAACTAGATCTAGAAAGGGTCGAGTGAGACCGTAAAGCCACTAAATCTAAGGAATTGCTTGGTGTGGGATGAATGACCTAGAAATGATCTGATTAACATGAAATCGATTAGGTCGATTTGATTGATGCTTCGATCGGTGATGTAATTGTTTGAGTACCTATTGAACTATACTAATATGTAGATAGAATCTGAGGCCAAGGTAAGTTCTTTGACTCGTGTTGTGCTTAGGCAACCGAGTAGTGTATTGGTTTACTAATCGAGTCTTAGGGAGTAGGACTCGCTGAGACATGGTCTCATTGGTTATTAAATAACCATTTCAAGACCCTGAAGAGAAGTTGTGGAAGAGGAACCTGAAGGGGAGAAAGACTTTTGAATAATGAGATGATCTAGAGAGGGATCTCGAGTATAAACCGAATGTGGATTAAGATCCCATCCCTTTTGTAAACCCTGTCTTAATGTAGTTAGGTATGAGACAAGTATGCTGTGAATAGTATTGTAAATATACTATGAGTTGTGCTGTTAACAAAAGTATAGTTGTGAATTTTAATAAGAAAAGAATATGGCTTGCTTTTCTATCCCATTATTTTATTATTTGGGGATTTATAACTGTTTCTGCATGCTCATAAGAAATAGAAAGGGTCGGCGATACTTAGTTCTGAAATATCGTACTTTAAAATTGACCAGTGAAGAAGGATGGGCGTGTCCCTGAGGATCAGGGCGTGACATCCCCTCTTTGTGGTATCAGAGTTAAGTTCAAGATTTGAGTGATAAGGAGCATTGACCATGTGATAGTTGGTAGGAAATACCTTTAAATTCATGCTGGTGCATGTCTATATTAGCTGAGTGCTAAAATTGTTTGTTGTTTTAATCGCTGTGTTTCTAATTCGGTGTTGAATTGGAAGCAGGTGTCAGTTGTTTAAAGTGACACTATGAGCCATCAGGAGCCAAGGACTCCTGTAAAGAGGGCTAGTAGGGCCGTGACTTGGGGAAAAGCACCGACTAGAGTGGGTGCTTGAGGAGGCCATGGTTGAGCGCCAGCACAGGCTAGCGTGAGTGGAATGATTCCACTTATTGTAGATGCTAGAGTAGCACCACCTCTTGTTGGTGCTGGGGTAGCAGCCCCGGGTGAGCAAGGAACCGTTGAAATCAACTAGGCTCTAGATGCTATACGGGAGATGATGGGGTAACAGCCCAAGATCAAACTACCACCTTTATCGCCGCTATTGAAGCTGTCGCCACTGCCGCTACCAACGTTGCCATTGTTGCCGCAGTTGCCGCCGTTCCTGCTGCTACACCCGCAGTTGCACCTACCGTCGCCCCTGCTGAAATACTACTAGGAGTTGTAGCTGCTGGGAGGCCGATTCACCAGTTAGTGGATCAGTTCTTAAAAATGAATCCACCGAAATTCATTGGTACTGGAGACCTTGAGGCCGCATCTCTATGGGTACAGGATTTGAAGAAGGCATTTGCGCTTCTGATGTGTAATGAGGAAAAGGTGTTACTAGCTATATAATGAGGAGGAAAAGGAGTTACTAGCTGTGTACCAACTTTAAGGTAACGCCAATATATCGTGGAAATCCGCCAATGATATAGTATTCCCAAAAGGTGTGGTCCAAGTGTGGGACACATTCCTCAGAGCTTTTAATGATCAGTACTTTTCGAGCACTGCTCGGGAACAAAAGATAGAGGAGTTTCATCGCCTCCGCCAAGGGAGCATGACAGTTGACCAATATGGAGTCAAGTTCGCAGAACTGTCACAGTATGCTCCTAAATTGATAGAAGACCCTGAAGAGAAAGCTCAGAAGTTCAAAAGCAGTTTTCGTACTGAATTGAAACAACCTCTGCTACCATGGGACTTCAAAGACTACAGAGAGGTTTATCGTTGAGCCCAGATGATAGAGCGAGGATTGAATCAACAAGTTGCCTCATCGGGGTCGAGATTTGGTGTTAACCGGGAAGGGATCAAGCAAGGGAAGAGGCCAATGTCAGGGAACAGATTCCAAGGTCCTCCTAGCAAGAAGGGTGGATTTGGTAGGCCGATGGCTAATAGAATAGGACCGTGTCACCTTTGTGGGAGACGACATGGGTCAACACCATGTCCAACTAGGATGGGTGCGTGTTACGAATGTGACCAACGGGGTCACATAGCTAGACATTGTCCCAAGAAGCCAAGGGTACAACCTCAGCTACCACTGCCACCGCCACGAGGACAGATCGAAGGGTATTGCCCCTTAGAACGTGCCGCAAGGAGGACAGTAGAGACCTCCAACTCAAGGCACGATTTATGCAATCACACAAGGTCAGGTGGAAGCTGTGCCTAACGTGATAACAGGTATGATTTCACTCAACGACCAACCTGCTTATGCTTTATTTGATCCGGGAGCAACCTACTCATTTATTACTGAGCAGTATGTTCAGTTGATAGGAGTTAGTCCTATATTATTGGAGTCGGTAATGTGCATATCTACACCCTTGAAAGATAAAGTTATTACTGCTTTGGGTTGTTCGGGGTGCAAGTTAGTGATTGATGAGCGAGAGGGGAAAATAGATATTTTAGTCCTAGTCATCTATGACTTTGATTTAATAATTGGCATGGACTGACTCACCAAGCAAAGAGCTAAAATGAAATGTTATCGTAAAGCGATTCAGTTTGACCCAATAAAGGGTGAGAGCTTCGAGTTTGTAGGAAGTTGAGAAGGACCCTCGATTGTCCTAATCTCGTCATAAGAGACAGCTCGTTTGTTAGACGAGAGTTGTCAAGGGTACCTGGCAACTATCGTGAATACGAGAGTTGAGGAACTGAAAGTGGAGGACATTTCATATGTGCAAAAATTTCCAGATGTCTTTCCAAAAGAATTGTTAGGATTACCACCAGAAAGAGAGATTGAGTTTGTAATTAAGTTAACACCAGGGACATAACCAATCTCAAAGGCACCTTATAGAATGGCATTATCAGAGTTGAAAGAGCTGAAAGTGCAAATGCAAGAATTATTGGACAAGGGATTTATTTGTCCTAGTGCATTGCCTTGGGGGGCACCAGTCCTATTTGTAAAGAGAAAGATGGATCGTTGCGCATGTGTATCGACTACCGACAGCTCAACCAGGTAATCATTAAGAACAAATATCCCCTCCCAAGGATTAATGATCTGTTCGATTAGTTGCAAGGAGTGTCAATATTCTCAAAGATTGATTTGAGGACAGGATATCATTAGTTGAGAATTAGGAAAGAGGACATTCCTAAGTTAGCATTTTGTACTCGGTATGGTCATTACGAGTTCACAGTGATGCCATTCGGGTTGACGAATGCTCCAGCTGCCTTCATTGATATGATGAATCGAATATTCAAGGAATATCTAGATCAATTTGTGATCATGTTCATTGATGATATCTTGATCTATTCGAGGAGTGACGAAAAGCACAAGAATCATTTGAGATTAGTGCTCCAGACTTTAAGGATGCATCAATTGTATGCTAAGTTTAGCAAATGCGAGTTTTGGTTGACTCGTGTTGCGTTTTTAGGTCATGTGATTTCCAGAGAAGGAATCTCCGTCAACCCGATCAAGATAGAAGCCGTGATCAATTGGTAGAGACCGACATCAGTAATAGAACTATGAAGTTTTCTGGGATTCGCAAGTTATTACAGACGGTTTGTAGAAGGTTTCTCAGCGTTAGCATCACCTCTAACTAAGCTCACGGAGAAAGACAATAAGTTCATATGGACAGACAAGTGCGAGCATAGTTTTCAAGAGCTGAAGGAAAAGCTGACTACCACACCTGTGCCAACAATTCCATTTGACCCTGGAGGATTTGAGATCTATAGTGATGCGTCATTCAAAAGACTAGGTTGTGTACCAATGCAATATGGTAGGAGTTGTTGCATACGCGTCCCGTCAGTTGAGACCTCATGAATTGAACTATCCGACGCATGACTTAGAGCTAGCGGCGATTATCTTTGCCCTGAAGATTTGGAAGCAGTACTTGTGCGGGGAAAAGTTCCAGATCTTCACGGACCATCAAAGTCTCAAGTATTTGTTTACTCATAAGGAATTGAATATGAGACAGCGTAGATGGATGAAATTGTTGAAAGACTACGACTGTGATATTTTATATCACCCAAGAAAAGCGAACAAGGTCGCCGATGCTTTAAGTCAAAAGTTTTCAGTGGCTCATATATTGATTAAGGAGTGAAACTTAATCGAGAGAGCTTGGGATTCGGTATTCAAATTTGAGGTAGGCCATCTCTCAAGTTTTATGGCCACCCTCAGAATTGAACCGGATGTCCAAGTTAGAATCAAACAACTCCAACCGACAGACCCAGATGTACAGAGAATTCTTCAAGAAGACGCATATAAAAGAAAGGCTGATTTTCAGATTGCTGATAATGGGACTCTAAGGTTCCAAGGACGTTTGGTTGTACCTGATGATGTCGAGCTTAGAGAAGAAATTTTATCTGAAACACATCATAGCAGTTACAATATTCATCCTGGAAGCACTAAGATATATCAGAATTTGCGTCAACACTATTGGTGGTCAGGTATGAAGGCGATTATCACCAAACATGTGGCCAAGTGTTTGACATGTCAACAAGTAAAAGCTCAGCATTGCATGTCGGGAGGACTTCTAAAACCTCTCGCGATTCCAGAATGGAAATGGGAGCATATCACGATGGATTTCGTGATTGGACTACTAAGGAGTCAGCGAGGAAATAATTCAATTTGGATAGTAGTCGATAGACTGACAAAATTGACTCACGATAGGCATGCAAACTTATACGTGCATCAAGTGGTTCGAATGCATGGAGTGCCAGTTACGATAACCTCTGACAGAGACCTGAGGTTTACAGCCACCTTTTGGAAAAGCTTGCAAAGTGCCATTAGTACAAAGCTTTAGTACATTACGGCATATCATCTTCAAATGGATGGCTAGTCCAAGAGGACAATTCAGACTCTCAAGGACATGCTGAGAGCTTGTGTAATAGACTTCAAGGGAAGTTGGGAAGATCGGCTTCATCAGGTAGAATTCGCCTACAACAATAGTTACCAGTAGAGTATCCAGATGACTCCATTCGAAGCGTTGTATGGCAGACTATGTAAAAGACCAGTGTCTTGGGATGAAGTTGGGGAAAAGAAAATAACATGCCCAGAGTTGGTTAAACAATTAGTATATGATGTGACAGTGATTAGAGACAGATTAAAGATAGTGCAAAGCAGGCATAAAATTTATGCAGATAAGCGTCAAAGGTCTTTGGAATTCTAAGTTGGTGATCATGCATTTTTCTGAAAGTATCACCAATGAGAGGAACTTCGCGCTTTGGTAAGAAAGGCAAACTAAGTCCGAGATACGTAGGTCCGTTTGAGATTCTTGAGAGAATCGGGACCTTAGCTTATCATCTTGCGTTGCCGCCAAGATTGGTGCAAGTGCATGATGTCTTTCATGTGTCGAAGTTAAGGAAGTATGAGCCTAACTTGACACACATGCTCAAATTTGAAGAATTGGACGTGGATGACTGTGTCATATATGGAAAGTCCGATTCAGATTGTCAATCACAAAGAACAAGTTCTGAGGACAAAGACAATTCCATTGGTCAAAGTGGTCTAGCAACACCACGGTACAGAAGGAGCAACATGGGAGAATGAGGAGTTAATGAGAGAATTGTACCCCCACCTTTTTGATCAAGTCTTGTAATGGTTTAAATTTCGAGGACGAGTTGTGACATCCAAATTTTTCAACCCTATCTTCTACTGAATAAATCGGGCATTTCATTGACGCGTCTATAGGGTTATTCTCAAAGCCGATTACTCTCGAGATAACTAGATTATCTGGGGAAACCATTAGGGAATTTTAAGGTAATAGACTTGAGAACTCGATCAGGAATCGGCTTCTCGATCGTGTTCATTACAGCACAATTAAAAATCGATTTGAAATCAAAGATAGATTGGATCGACAAAGATGTGTGGCTAATCGTGGGTGACACCATTAAATTGGAAAATTCTCGTCGACTGGCATTAAACTGATTTTCTTATAGTTTTGGTACCCTGTGTCCATATTTAAATACTCAAGATTTTCACGATAATCGTGAGTCCCCAATAAGTCGAGTGAGTTCGTAGTGGTTCGAAAAAAATCGGCCACAGGTAATTTGCTCTTAAAAATATCTGAAAGTTACTTGATAGCCTAGGTTACGCTAAAAATGCGCCGAATAGAAATTAACCGCCAATTCAAGTCCGATTTCAAAATTGAAGTTTCGACCATGTCACAATAAATTCGAGAAGTGTCGACTCAGTCTCAAAAGATTTTTTTGACAATCGACATTTTTTGGGAAAAAGTAGTCACCGGGTTGTTTTAGTGCATAAATTGTCGAAGGTAGTTTTCGATTGCGAAATTGAGAAGCGTGAGGGATTATTGGATGAAGAAAAATAGCAAGTGAAGCATTGAGACATCGATTGAAATTATGGTGACCAATTTAAAATGAATCAAGAGATAATAGAAGAGCAATTGAAGCAAGACCTTAAGAAATTCGTAACACCCCCACACCCTAGCAAGAATGGACCACTTTGGAGGTTATATGGGACATTTTGATGGTCAATTGTGAGCCAAGGATTAATGCAAGGCTAAGAGTGATTCTTGAAAGATATTTTGCAAAATATCAAGCCAAATGGGCCCCTTAATCATCTCCCTCTTATCCCCTCTTTCCTGCTGTCGTCCGAGACTTCTCATTTTGCTCCAATTTGCACGCTCGTAGCTACGAAGAACCCAGCGGAAGCGAGAATAGCAAGCATCACCAAAAGAAGCAGCTCCGTGCCTGCATCTTCTTCTCTCCACGCGTCCAGGTCAACCAAAGCTGCTTCTTGCCATTTGTTGACTACATACCAGCTTCAATCCATCCACGTGCATACTTCAAGCAGCGAGCTTCTCCCCTCTACAAGTCAATTCCCTAGCAACAAGCTTTGGTTTGTTGACCAAAGCTACTTGCCGCATCTTCGTGCAACCACACGCCCATGGAAGAAGAAGCCTCACGTGTTCAGTCAAGGCCACAAGGCCCAGCTTGTCGTTTGTTGACTGAAGCTCCTCACCGCTTCATGCGTCTAGCGAAGCCACAATCCACCGAGCCTCCAGTCCACGTGCCAGTTTCCACTTCCCCATCTTTGGCCAGCAAATCCACCAAGAAACCAGTCTACAATATTTCCAATCCAACGAAATTTTCAGGAGGATTAATCTCGATCGTTGACTGCTAGTGCACTACCATGGAGTCAACCGAGTTTGGCCAACGAAGCAGCGTCCACGAGCAACTTTCGTCTTTAGTCTTCTCTTCAACAGTCTTCGGACCATCTCCTTCGCAGTAAATTGGGCCCAGCAATGCATCTCCTCCAGCAGCTCAGCCCAGATGAAGCTCGCAAGCCCAGCAAGCCAGTCTAGTATTCTGTTTAGCCCGAAGCCCAAGTGAACAGCTTCTTTGGGCTAGCATCTCACGAGCCCATCAATCCAACAATTTTTCAGCCCAATTTAGCGAAGCCCGTTTATTTAGTCTAGTTTCAGCAGGCCCAAGCCCAAGCCCAAGAGGAAGCCTATTCCAGTGCAAGAACAAATCTCAGTTGGGCTGAGATTTGTTGGGCCAAGGTCAAGGCCCGGTCCAAGCCCGCCAGTGTTGTCGAAAGCCCGACTTCGGCCGCCATCGCATCGCCATTGCGATAATTCGATCTCCACTTTTACCAAGTGAGTTTTACTCACTAATGCTTTTTTAGTTTGCTAATTACGCTTAGGATTGGTTAGATTTAATTAAATGCAATTATGTGGTTAGATTAATTTAGATAAATTAAATTAGAGACTTAATAATGCATGTTAGGTGGTTAGAAATAGACATTGGCAAGTAGGCATGCCATGTTATTTATGGAACGAGTCTCGGTAATTTTCCGGGCTTGTCTCGGTGTCTAATTCGGCATTACGAGCCTAAATTGGATTTTTTATAATTATTTATTTAATTTTTGAAATTATTTATTTAATTATTTATTTTTCTGGAAATTTAACCGGGATGGCCGGTGACCGGAATTTCGTGCTGATTGTCATGGTATAGTCCGTTTATTTACTTGAGCTTTATTTGGTGCTAAAGTAATTTAGGAGTGAATTTAAGATTTATTCCTAAATCGAATCTGAAAGGGTCGGGTGAGACCGTAAAGCCACTAGGTCATGGAAGGGTCGGGTGAGACAGTAAAACCACTAAATCTTGAAAGGGTCAGGTGGGACTATAAAGCCATTAGATCTAGAAAGGGTCGGATGGGACCGTAAAGCCACTAAATCTAAAGAATTGCTTGGTGTGGAATGAATGACCTAAAAATGGTATGATTGACCTAGAAATGGTCTGATTGACATGAAATCAACTAGATCGATTTGATCGATACTTCAATCGGTGATGTAATTGTTTGAATACCTATTGACTATACTAATATGCAGATGGAATCTGAGGCCAATGTAAGTCCTATGACTCATGTTGTGCTTAGGCAACCGAGTAGCGTATTGGTTTACTAATCGAGTTTTAGGAGGTAGGACTCGCTAAGACGTGATCTCATTGGTTAATGAATAAACATTTCAAGACCCTGAAGAGAAGTTGAGTAAGAGGAACCTCAAGGGGAGAAAGACTTTTAAAGAATTAGATGATCCCGAGAGGAATCTCGACTATAAACCAGATGTGGATTGAGATGCCATCCCTTTTGTAAACCCTCTCTTAGTATAGTTAGGTGTGAGACAAGTATGTTGTGAATAATATTGTAAATATACTATGAGTTGTGTTGTTAATAAAAGTATGGTTGTGAATTTCAATAAGAAAATAATATGGCATGCTTTTCTATCACATTGTTTTATTATCTGGGGATTTATAACTGATTCCGCATACGCATAAGAAACAGAAAGAGTTGGCGATACTTAGTTCTAGGATATCACATTTTAAAATCAACCAGCGAAGAAGGATGGGTGCACGTCCCCGAGGATCGGGGCGTGACAGCATGTGGATCCTTTAGTGGTTGATAAAATTTTGCGACTTCCCAAAATGGGTTGCCAACCCTTTCACTTTATTGAACATGCGGAAGCGAATAACAAATGTCCTAACAATAACCATCTCGGGATTAAAAAAAAAAAAAGAAATGATTTTCAAACAAAACATGCTTTGAATTGCACACCAAATCAATTACAAAAGTCTATAGTCACAAGACTTCCAATGATTGGCTCAAAAAAAAAAAAAATTGTCATATCTGACCTACACTTCAGATCCTCTCATCTTGGCTCCAGGTCTTCCACCCTACGGTCCTGAAAAATGAAACTCATGACGAGGTGAGATATAAATTTCAGCGAGTTCAAGCTCTAAACCCTGATTAGGAGGGTAATACGCCTAAGACATTTTAATCACATAATCATACAATCATAGAAGCTTACCTTAGCCTTAGTTCCTTCTTGTAGGTCAGCACAATTCATATCACAATATTTGTATATAGCAAATTCATACACCAATTTAGAACATCAAAACCAATTATTACTCACACAAACAACAATCACAATTAAATCACTACTCACACGAGCAAGAACTATTGATACACATCAAAGCAAGAATTATTGACACACGTTGATCATCAATTCAACTCAATGTGCGTTCCAATTAATTAACTATTACTATACACACGAGCAGTTTTTTCGACACACGCCGGAAAATGACTAATAACTACCAACACACGTTGGGGAAAGGAACGAGGTTAGACAATAATTACCGACACATTGGGGAAAGATAATGATCAACATACCGTTGGGGAAAGATAACGCCGAGGTTAGACAATAATTATCGACACATGCTAGGGTTAGATAATAATATTAACATCCACCAACACACACTGGGGACAATTTCTCTTAACTATTAACATCTACTAATACACGCTGAGGATGGATTCTCTTAACTATCACACGATCATCAAACATAAAATCTAGGCATATCACAAACCAATCATATATCATCAAATGTGCAATTTCCAGCACTCAAAGCCTCAAGAACCATCACAAAATTATAACCGGCCATAACCGGCATAATAAGCCCACTCGCGCATCCCTAATTTTAAATCAAAAACCTAATTAAATGAGTTTAGAAAATTTCCAAATTTGAATATGTTGTAAAAGACACATAAACGAATATTTTTCATAAAGACACCTTAACCTAGATCCTTCTAGATTCCGCCTAGTAAATCACTCAATCCAGCACCAAAAACTAGATCCATTTCCAAGAAGTCTATTTTCAAAATCAATTTAGTTTGAGATCCAAAACATATCCATTTGATCTGAAATTTGACTATGTTAAACTAAAAGATATGACAAACAACTTTTGTGAAAAATCATTTTGAAATTTGAACCCTAAAAGTTGATAAAAACCCCTAGAATCCTAAAAGGTCACCGGTTTTAGCGAAAACAAAGGTTATGTTCAAAAATGATGGAGCTAATATATCATTCTTTTAAATCCCTAAAAATCTTGAGAAAAATGTGTTGTAATTAAGGATATCTAAAACATTTCTCAAGAGACATTAACCCCAAATTCGTAACCCATTTCAATCTACAAAAATGGTAAACAGTAAGGGTCCAGAAAACGAACTACAGTAATTCTACTGGATTTGACTAATCCATCATCAATTGTGCTAATCTCACTAATTAGCTTAACACTAATCCATTCTAAGGCTAATATAACCATCTAAATTATCACTAATCCCCACTTAGCTAATATAAACAACAATTAAGCATAATTAACATACTAAGAAAGGTTTAGTGAGCAAACTCACCAGATTTGCACACCGATGAGTTCATCGTGACAAGGATGCGAAGGCAAGTGATAAACTAGCCCACAACGACACTAAGTGAGGTATGGAAGGGCCTGGAAATGCTCCATGAAGTCTCACAGCTTGCTGGTTCCTCAGCTTCTATTCTGGAACTACAGAGGTTGAACCGGTGGCTCGACTTGTTGGAAATGGAGAGACACGGCAAGGGGGAGCTTTGGCTGGTTTGCTGGCTGATTTCCTCTGGTTTTTTAAGCTCTCTAGACTTCTCAACAATGGAGAAAGCCACACATTGAGGAAGAAGCTTCAGTTGAAGAGAGCCCACCAAATGGCCTCCAAAGTCTTCAACCTTAGCCTCATTCACTCAATGCTTGCCCCCACCATGTCAACCCTATCCTCAACCTCTTTTCCCTCACAAAACTTCCCCAACAAGCCTTAGTTGAGTCCCCAAATGTTGCACCCCACTCTTGGCTACGAATTTGTACACATTCCCCTCAAATTCCATCAACTCTCCTTCAATCTCATATTCTTGGTTCCCTTGACTAGTCCACCTTGCATGCTGTCATCCACAGCTCATTTTCAACCAAAAATGTCTTCTTCTAGAAGCTTGAAGTGGTCCAATTGTTGGGCCTAAGGGGGTGCTACGAATTTTGGTAGAGATTGGTTCAATTGGACTTCAATTCCTCCTTGAATCAAACACCAATTGGCCCTCAAAAATTTCATTATCGAGTCAACGATCAAATTGATATTTTTCCTCGTCAATGGATCTTACTTGCATCCTAATTTCACAATAAAAAATGATCATCGAACTTTTATGAACAAAAAGATTCCTACCTCAACTTTTTCCCAAAAAGTCTCAGTTTGCAAAAAAATCTTCGGAGATTGAGTCAATATTCCTAAAATGACTTGTGACATAACAAAATTTTCAATTTTAAAATCAGATTCAAATTTATGGTTAATTTTAATCTGGCGCAATTTTAGCGTGACCTAGACTACTTTGTAGCTTTTAAAGATTTTTAGTGCAATGACCCATAGTCGATTTTTTTCGAGCCACGATGAATCTCTTCGACATATTAACAACTCTCGGTAGTCATGAAAATCTTGAGGCTTCAAATATAGACACAAGATACTAAAACGATAGAAAAAATCAATTTAATGTCAATCAACGAGAATTTTCTAATTTAGTAGGATCACCCACGTTTAACCACATATCTCAATCAAACCAACATATCTCTAATTTCTAATCGATCTTACTATGCCGAAATGATCTCTACAGATGAGCACAGTCTAGCAAGCCGATTCCTAGTCGAATTCTCAAGTTTATTGTATTAAAATCTCTTAATGATTTTCCTAAATAGTCTAGTTATCTCATGAGTGACCATCTCAGAAAATAATACTATAGGCGCGTCAATGAAAAGCCTAACTTATCCAATCGAAATTAGAACCTAAAAAATCAGGATGTCACGACGACTTAATTCAAGGAGAGGGTTTTATCTATTATCACAATTGAGGGAGTAAGAGGGAAAATTATTCACAAGTGGATTAGTAATCCCTTGAATTTTAAAAAATGAGAGAAAAGCAATATAATAAGAAAGTCAAGAGAATTGATGGACAGGTGGATGATTTTATGATTCTCAAGGCTTAATATATTGACGTTGGCCATGCAAAATAGAAAAAAGGATGAGTACTAAACACTATAAGTGTCAAGACTTGGTACGGTGAGAACATTTAAGTGTCAAAAGCTTCAAAAGGTACACTATTGTACCAATTTTTGTTCTTTTGTTTTCAGAAATAGATTTAGAATAGAAATTCATTTGGTAAATTTTTTTCTCCTAAGAACAAATTTCTATTTTTTGAATCCCGGAAGTAAATTTGGAACAAAATCGATAAGTAAAAATAAAAATTGATTCTTTATTCCCAGGAACAATTAAGACAACCTACTTTTTTTTTTTTTCTCTTTTCCCTTCTTTCTTTTTGTTCTTCTTCCCTCTCCATTTTCTTAAAATGCTGCCGCCGCCGCCATCGCCGCCGCCATCCATCGCCGTCCACCGCCATCCACTGTTGCTAGCCATTGGCAATTGGTCCAATGAGGATCGACCTCGCTAGATCTAGGTGAGGCCGCTTGGCCAACCAAGGCTCGGCTCGCCTAGCCACTGGCGAGGCTTGGCCGACGAGGCATAGCCTGGTTGGCTGATTGCTAGTCATCCCAAGGCTAGTGACCGGCAACCTTGAAGAAAAAGAGAAAGAAAAAAAAGAAAAATGTAATAAAATTATTAAAAATAAAATGATTTGGATTAGAAATTTTTAAAACAGTATCAAACGCAATTCTATTTCAGAAAATAAGAATTTTGGACATTTATCAAACAACTTAAAATGCTTACTTAGAAATAGAATAAAAAAGAATAATTTATAATAAGAAAATGTTCTTAAAAGTAGAATGATTACCAAGCGCACCTTTAAGTGTCAACAGTGAGAAATTCTTGCCAAATTACTAACATGGCATTGTCTGCCAACTTTTTTTTTTTAACTAACGTGACAATTTTTTTAAAAAAATTAGCCATGTGGCAATTCTTTTTTAAAAAATATCCACATGGCAATTTAAAAAAAAAAAACAAAACTGTCCATGTGGTGCTATAAGCCCCCAAAATTAATTTTTAATATTAATATTAATTAAAATAAATTAAAAAATAAAGAGGAAGCCACTCCTTCAGTGAGGGCTGTGGAGGCCCTCACCGAATGCTGCTGCATCTCTTTTTCTTTATAAATAATTTAGGTTTTAAATTTATTTTTAACTAATATCAAATTCATAAATTTGGGGGCAAAATTATGTCATTTTGCATGTTCATTGCTAAGTAAGCATTCCAATGAGCTACGTAAATCACTTATATTATTAAAAGTAAGTCACGTCGGAGCGTTGGCACTTAAGTATCCCAATTTTCAAAAAAAGTGACACTTAAGTATACCTTTTGTAAGTTTCGGCATTTATGTGTTTGTTCGTGCCAAATTTTGGCACTTATGATATTCTTTGGCCAACAAAGGATAGTGCAAAAATTTTCACAAGGCATATATTCAGTTCTTTGGATAATTTTGTTTCATGAAAAATGAATTATTTGGAAATAATTAGTTGTGTCATATGAAATAAATAGTCAATGAAATTTTTTCATTATTAATAATCATTTATATTTAAACATTTTTATGAACGGTCAAAGTATTTTAAATTTATTCATTATTATAAACCACGCAAATCTATTTTATGGAAATAACATTCTTGGTTATGCACCGAAGAGACTTTTGCAAGTTCATAACAAACAAAAGACACCGCCACTCCATAAATCTTCCCTGTGCTCTCACACCTATACCACCGCTGCAGCTTCTTCTCGACACTGCTACCCAGATCCAATAACACTCTTACTAGCAATGATGATAATTTTCTTTTAAGTTTTTGTTGTTTCCCAAAAACACAAACCCACAGCCGCTCTTTTTAGGAAATCTAGGCAAGTTCCCAGCTTTTCAACGACCACCTTGACACTCTTGTGTTTTGGTGATAGTCAATTAAATAAAACATATGAAGATATTGGATAATGTGTATCCGAAGAATCCAATGTAAGATATATGTAAATCCTTGGTCCACATTGGAGGGCGAACATGATGTCCAAAGTGTCAAGGTTGCATAGTAATCATCTATTCGGGAATTGCTAAAGACGATCCATCAAAAAGAGGTGGTCGAGATGCCACCGGTGAAACAAATGAATAATTCTCCTCGGATAAAAATGCTAGAGATCTAATTGCTTGATCCAAGGAATCAAGACCGATAGACACGAGTGGCTCTAGTGCAACGGAGATGCATTAGGGTGCCACCGATAGATCATTTTCTAATAAAAATTGCCTATGGTTGGATGACAATATAGGTGATTGGGATCAAGACGTCATCTCTTGGAATAGAAACACATCTTTGTGAAAAATGATGTCTCAGCTCACAAGAAACTGCTTGAAGATCATAACTTTATAACTTTTCTGTAGAGCGAGATATCCTAAGAAAAAACATTGAAGAATGTAGGGATCTATTTTATCCCAAGGGACCACAATCGTTAGATAACATATACATCCAAAAAATCTTAGATGGTCAATCCTAGGTTGTTCCCCAAAAAGCAACTCAAAAGGAGTTCGACTTTCAAGGATTCGAGTTGGCACGAATAGGCCATCATGACCATATAATCTCTCCAAAAAATTTCTTGAATCGAAGCTTTGGTATCTTAGAGCTCAAGCTACTTCTAAGAGATGTCGATATTTGTGCTCTACAATCCCATTTTGTTGGAGAGTGCAAGTGCAAGAGCCTTTAAGAAGAGGAATTTCGATATATGAGAAAAAAATTTGACTCTTGGATTGAGGAAGAAAAACCTAGGTGGCGTGAGTATAATCATCAACAATAGTGTGGAAAAAAGGGGATCCATTATGATGTATAGTATTATAGGGACCCTAGATATCCATATGAATCAAGGAAAAGCACTAGTAGCTCGAGATTTATTAATCGCCTGCATAGTTAGAATCAATGAAGCCAACAATAGAATGTCCTATATCACAACCTCCATCAAAGACCAAACCCACATCTGAGGTACCGTGGATGTACCGAAGAATCCATTTCATGACTTGCCAATGAGCTTTACCCGGATGTGTCATATTCCTACTCATAACACTAACGGCTAGTGAAATATCTAGACAAGTGCAAATCATAGCTTACATGAGACTATCACAACACTAAAATATGGAACTTAAGACATCTCATTTTCCACTTTATTTTTATGCAACAAAAAAGTTGAAAGCCTAAAATGGGACACCAAAGGAGTACTTATCGATTTGGCATTCTTCATGCTAAAGTACTCATGCACTTTCTCAATATACTTTTTCTATAAGAGGTATAATTTACAACCCATTTGTCTTTGCAAATCTCCATATAGAATTTTCTTGGTAGCTCCAAGATCTTTCATCTCAAATTTCTTGCTAAGTTACCTCTTCAAATTTTGTATCTATAACATGTCCTTCATTGTAATAAGCATATCATCCACATATAATAGCAAATAAATAAAAGAACCATCATGTAAATCTTTTATAGCACACATAACTGTCATGCGCACTTCGTGAGTAGTCATGACTCAATATAAAGTTATCAAACTTTTTGTATCATTGCTGTGGAGATTGCTTGAGACCATGTAAAGAATGTTTCAACTTGCAAACATGATCTTCCTTACCCTCAACAATAAATCTCTCAAGTTGAGACATATAAATTGTCTCCTCAAGCTCACGATGTAGAAAAGTAGTCTTGGCATCAAGTTGAGCAAACCTCGGCTTCATTTCGGGCGTGAAAGACTCAAGCACACATTCAAATACAATCATGAGCAAAACCATACAAAAGATCCAATATTCTACCCACGACTTAACAGGTGACCACCTAAATAGACTGGACAATGAAGCGCCCTAGAGGAGAAATAGGGATCTTACTTACCTAGATGAATCTCGAGAACTAGGTCGAATGACTAGATGAGGGGCGATCGTGCGAGGCCAAGAGAAAGGAAAGAAAGGATGTGAATGGCAAGAGGCCTCCATTGGTGGAAATAAAAGATGAGCTTCTCCTATTTATAGGCATGAACTTCATCATTACTTGTATAAATGACCCAATCATATTTCTTGATGTGGCACGGCTATAACATTGAGGTGGCAAACCTAAATTACAAGGTGTCATGCCTACTTCGAAATATAGCACGCCTAATGGCCTAATGTAATGATTGGAGACTTACTTGTTTCCTTTCATTGGACCACTTTTATCATATCATCATGACTTGGCCTATTTTTTCTCTAAGGAGGATTTTATGGTAATGATGACTATATCTTCTATGGACACCTAAGCTTATGAGTCACAAACTTCTTCTCCAAGGTAAATCTTTTGGCCATCATTACATAATCTTTAAGTGGATACCTAGGCGGGGTGACTCATCCCTGCATTTAATGAGGTGTTCTAGAATCTTTTATTATGTCTTCTCTTGATTGGTCCATTTGTCCAAGAGTCTCTTACTTAATTCCCAATGCAAATCTTTGGTAATTCTTACCAAATCTAGAAATGCTCACCTAAGGTGATGAGTCATCTCCTTCATGAAGAGGCTAAGGTGTTCAAGAAACTTCTCTTTTGTGCATTACCAAGTAATATGGCAACCATGGGAAAATAGGCCATTAGAAGTGCACCCAAAACCGAGTAAGGGCTTTTTATGTACATCCTCTAACAACTATTCCAATACACTCGAGGCTCATGGCAAGGCCACCCTTGGTGTGATTGTCATAGGTAAAATTGCCTACTTCGACTAAGCCAGTGGCCTAGGGTGTGGACTCAATGGCCAGCCCTTGGGTTGGTTTTGGCCAAGCATACCAAGCTCGTGATTGACTCGAAGCCTAGGGCAGGCCTAGCACAGAACCTAACACAGCAGGGTTCCTGGCCTAGTTTGGGATCCATCGCAAGGGGCCCATGGCTAGTCCACAACTGGTCCATGGCCGAGCATATTGCTCCGTGACCGACTCTCGCTTGTCATGTGGTTGCATGGAAGTAATCGATCTGTGACCAATGCATGGTCGCACCGGATCAACTCATAGTCATCCACGGTCAGTACATGACCTAGTAGAATCACCCGCAACTGGAACATGACTACTTCGGATTGATCCATGATCATCCATCAACTCGTAGTGGTACGTGACCATCCAACGACCAAACCTAATGGTCGAGCAACTATTCCATGGCCAAATGGCTCGAGTCCACTTGTATGGTCAGTGGATTGGTTCACAATCGATCCCTTGATCAATCCATGATCAATCATTTGTCTCCCTTCTAGTCAAGCCAATCACTCCATGGTTGATCCTTGGAACGATCCATGACCAATTCTTATCATTGGCACACCGAACTTATCGCCATTTCCCATAAGGTCAAAAATCGAGATGCTACAACTCTTCCTCTAAGAGAAATTTCGGGGACAAAATTTCAATACATACCTGATTCTCAGAATAGGTACGGGTACTTGCACTTCATGGTCTCCTCACTTTCTCATGTTGCTTCCTCTATTCTATGGTATTGCCATAAGACATTTGCTAAGAAAATGACTTTATTACACATGACTTGCTCTTTCCGATCCACGATCCGCATCAGCTCCTCAACATACAACGCTTTGTTGTCTACTTTGATCTATTCGGAGTTCCGCATGTGTACCAGATCGAGCTCATACTTTCTCAACATTGATATGTGGAACACATCGTGTACTTGAGTAAGTATCGGCGATAAAGCTAGATGATAGACTAAATTCCCTATTCTTTCAAGAATTTCAAAAGGTCCTACATACCTTGGGCTTAGCTTTCCTTCGTCTTCTTGCTGTGCACTACGATTATTATTCCTCAGAGAAATAGAGATAGAAGAGCTTATGTCAACTTTTGATAATACATCTTTTATCATCAGATGGCTTGATTATTGACTTAAGGAGAACAAAGATGAGAAGGAGATCACATCATCACAAGTAGAGTAAATACAAACGGTGTTATCACTAAATCCCTAGAGCAAGATCAAGTTTTAAAGATAAATATTTAATGCCTTCATAAGGACCTTCCTGATCTAATGTTGTATAACCCAACCAAGAGAATGACCCCACCCAAAAAAATGAAGTAACTGGTAAATAGAAGAAGAAGAATGCATAAAGCCTACCACAAAAATCATCTACACCTATTGTGCAGAACTTGTAGTCATCTTACAAAATTGATAGCATAGTATATACAGTCCACTCTAAGGTCAAGATTCTGACATCACACCTTTGCTCATATCGAGACTGATTCCGGCCCCTTTTTGACAGTTCACTTGGAAGGAACAAGAGTTTCATTCTCCTACTAGCAGCTACATGCAGGAGGTTTTGGAGGGGAAATGGCAGCTTAAAATAAGGATGCACACTTAATTTAGTTCTTTTTCTGTGAGCAACTTTAGTCACCCTCTTCACTTCCTCGAGCAAATTATAGTCTATGTACATCATGAATTTCAAAGAATTATGAACATATAAAACTCAAGAATAAATGAAAGATTCTTAAAAAGTAAACATGAAAACAGAAGTCTTGACCCAAAAAAAAAAGGAGAAAAGAAAGCAGAAGTAAGCTTTGGGCTTAAGCTAATTTTCTGAGGAAAAGAAACCATTCAGATAAAGGGCAATTTACAATAAAAATTTATGCCTGAATAATCATACTCAAGACAGCAAAAAAGCTAGAATTTTGATACACATTCGTGTGCAGTGGGGAGAGAGAGAGAGAGAGAGAGAGAGAGAGAGAGAGAGAGAGAGAGTATACCAGAGAGGAGAACATTGTCATCAAATTGAGAGAGAGGGACGAACTCAATCTGATTCCTCTTGCCACTGCAGCCAGTATGGTATTTATGAGCATTTATGCACGGAAGGCTACATGAGCGGAAAAAACATGCAGGGCACTTGTATTTTGATGGGTTCTTTTCGCAATCTTGACATAGAAGAGCCTGTTGCTTCGCATGTGGTGTGTCTACATTTTCTTCTGCTTGATCTTCCACCTGAAGCAAATTTAAAAGGGTTGAAAAGAATGGTATTTGGAATAGCAAGACAATGTGACATGATAATTTAAATAAATGAGAAAAATAAAATCTAGTCAAGAATGTAACAGGCAATCCTCTGATTATTTCACAGAAACAATCCTTAGACAGCAAGAAATAGATCAATGGGAAATAAAGGTATGTGCCACAGATCATTCTATCTTGACCAGTGGATTCCTGGGCCTCGAAAAATGGCCATCATTGAGAGAGTAGGTCAGGTCAGCTGCAATTCGGAACCTTTTACAATAGGACAAGGAATCTGAGGAATCTCTTATACCCTTACCTCATTAGGTCAATCACACAACATAAGGCAGTGCACTGTAATATTGTATCCATTCTGGTGTTTGGCGAAAACAAACGAATAAATATTAACTACAAAATACACCTTTGAGAGCAGTCCATAAGAGTTATCTTATCATTATTACTGTCCAAACCAGATCACCTGAAAATTGTACTCCAGCAATCTCTTAAATACTACATTCTTATTACAAAGCACAACCACAAAAATGAAAAGATACAATCACACATCATATCCATTTGCAAGAACCATTTTTCTCAGCTATGGGAGCCAACGTGCGTACTTGTCATAGTATCTGATTGTCCAAGTTTTCATTTCACAACAGGCATGAAGCAACGAGTGTCCAAAATTTGGATATGAGTGCAGGGATATATTTAAAAAATATGCACACCCGATAATAACTATTACTAAAGCATTGCTTTGACTTTAACTTCATCTCAGTAATACACAGCATTTTGAAACAACATTATGGATCGAGGACCATACGATCCTACAGATTTAACAAACTGTGGCCAAATTGTGAAGCTTTTACTCAGTTTTGCACAGTTACATACACATCAACATTAAAACAACGGAACAAAGTTCAAACATATAAACACTGTGTGAATTCCTGCACTCCCGCATCATATGTTTTCTCTCTCTCTTTATCTTTGTGGACTCCTCCACTCGACTTTGGAGAAGGCCCAAAATTTTCTCTTCTTAACGTCCTCCAGCGGCTTCTTCATAAAAAATTGCCACCAGAACAAGAGAAGTTGTTAGGATTGGCATCCTACATAGGATCATAACATCCTAAAAATTACACAAACAATAAAAAAGTCTTGGATAACCATATGGAATTTATCAATTATTAACATTGTATGACATTAACACCCCAAAATAGTGTAAATTTTAAGTTTATGATGTCTTCATACCATATGAGATGGTCATAGTGACATGGAACCTAACACCAGACTGATTCTAACCAAGTGCCTCACTTCCACGAGGCATTGATGGAGGAACAGGTGGTTTGGGGTGAGGAGACGCTCCGCCAGCAAAAGTCAGCATAGGATTTTGCATGCTCTGATTTTGACAGGCTTGAGAATGCAAATCCCGGGTCGAAGACATCTTAACAAATACTAATAGTAACAACAACTAGGAACAGAAACAATGCAACAAGAGCAACAAATTGAAGTAACTATAATCGAAAGCCAGAACAATATCACAGTCAGAAACAATGCAACAAGAGCGACAAATCGAAGTAACTATAATTGAAAGCCAGAACAATATCACAGCTCAGCCCATGCACAACCAGTCATCAGCATCAAGTATCAACCAAAGTAAGAAACTCCCGTCTATTCAACTCTAATTTCACGGCCCATCCATCCACCATCCATTCAATTCATAACATCCATAAGCCACTACTCAAACTCCAGTTTAAGAACTATACCCTGAAGAATCACCGAAACAAATACTTCAGCACGACTCCTTTCTCGGTGTTTTTCCAAAGTTCGGCACGATTCAGCCTGTTCAGCATCCACAAACAACCCCTGTAATTTGTTAGCAATCGCGTTTATTAAATAAAGAACAGAAATTTCGGCTAAAAGAAAAAAGAAAAACCCTCACTGAACTGGAAGCGCCGCCGTGTCGGTTCGTCCAAAGCTTATGGAGGGCCAGGAGGCGCGAGCCGTCGCCGTCGAAGCTCGCGGAGGCCGATACGAACAGAAGAAACGAGAGCGACCGTCGCGATTCGCTGTCGTTCCGGTCGCGGCGTCGAAGCTCCCGCGGGCCCTACGGTCGTGGAGATGCGCTCGCCCGTGACACGCGGCGGGCCGCGCCGTCGCGGTGCGTCTCGCCGGCTGGGCGGCGGCGGCGGCGGCGGCGGAGGGTGGGGCGTGGCTGCGGGAAAGGAAAGCGAAAAGACGAGCGCGCGGCGGAAGAGAAGGGGAGATTCTTTTATATTTCTGAAAGGCCGACCGACCCGACCCGTTTTCCCTCCCCCACCCTTTTCTCTTCCCCGCATGCGCAGAGGGGAGAGGACTCGAGAAAACTACTCGGGGAAGAAGGGAGGCCATGGAAGAAGCTCTGACCTCGCCGCCGCTGACGATCTAAGGAGGACAAGTCGGTGAGGGCTTGGAGGAGGAGGGAGGTTTTGGTGATGAACAGCGTCGTGGATAATCAGAGTTATGAGGAGTTCAGTGTGTGCATGGATTTGATGAGGGACATGTTTAGGAGGGGTTATTCTGAGGACCCGGTTCTGGTGTCGTGGTTGGGGGTATATTCAGATGCAGATCGGGGATCTGGAGGGCGCGAATAGCTCATTTAAGCAGATGGAGGGGATGGTGAGCGAAGGCAAGGGTCATGGGTCGTTAAGTGAGGTTGAGCTGAAGAATCTCGTGAACAGAAATAAGGCCTTGCTGTGTTTGGTGGGGACCGGATTATGTGTCGGCTGTGAGGGAGTATGAGGAGTGTATTGAAAGAGATGATTCGGATGTGGTGGCGATCAACAGTAAGGCGCTTTGTTTAATGTATGTGAGGGACTTGTCGGATTCAATCAAGGTGTTGGAGAACGCGCTTGGAAGGGTTCCTACCATTGCTGTGAATGAGTCTCTTGTGGTGAATCCGTGTAGTACGTACAAGTTGGCGTATGTCAATTATTTGGAGCACGTTTGATAAATATTATATTCATAAGAATAATTTATGATAAAAAAAATTATTCTTTTTTATTCTGTTTTCAAGAATAATTTCCAAACATTTTAAGATATTTGATAATTGTTCAAAATTTAGATTTGCTTGATTCTGGAATTGTTCTCGGGAACAAATAAGTAATTTTTTTTTACTCATTGATTTTGTTTCAAATCCATTTTCAAGAATAAAAATTTTACTAAACAGATTTCTATTCTAAATTTATTCTCGAAAATAAAAGAATAGAAATTATTGCTATTCGATAAGTTGTCAAACGCTCCCTAAAAAGACTTTTGAGTAATTGGATTAAGCGAGTGGCTCCTGATGATTTTGATTCATCGTGTACCAGGATTTGATGGTACTATCTCATCCACTGTCATACGATAGTTTGCTTACTAATGTCATATGGGGGCCAAGGGTGATTCAGGGGTTGGGTTGGGGAAATCGGCATTAGTAGGCCGATTGTGTATCAATGTGATTGAGAAAATATATAATGAGGGACTAATTATATTCCTTCTTTCTAAGTAAGCTCAAAATATATATGTATCAGTGGTGGTCCTAATGGAGTAATTCTCGCAAGCAATCAGCATCTTCAAACAAATTATGGACACTAGACTTGAGCTTGACTTATAATGATGAATGTGTTTGTAATGTGTTTATGTCCAAATAAAAGGCAATGTTGATCTCATCTTATTTTTAGAATGTGGGATAGGCCAGCCGTCTAGGAATTCCGATGCAACAACCAATACCATTGACTAGGCGAGAGCTATGTGGCCAAAGATGCGTTCCACAGTATAACATTGCCTAATTCATCAAAACAATGATCCACTGATGTGCCATGAAATAGCCCCTTTATGGCAATCAAAGGCGGGATTCAATAAAAGTGAAGGCTCATCCTAGCGAGCACACCCGAAAAGAGAACCTCTTCATGATCTCAGAGAAACAAGAATTTGAGTATACCGCAACATAAGTATGTGATGTCCCTTATGAGTATAGGGGACTTTGATCAAGTACCACATGCACAAGCAGAACCGCAAAGTCAAAGCATTTGTATCATAGAAAGTGTGTCCTTAACTCGAATCTCTTATCATCAAATCTCTAGCGACAATGGACTTCACATAAATGCAAACCTAAAAAGAAAGTATACAATCATGAAATGAAAAAGGCCATATACTCTTATCAACTATACTAAAATGACTATTGGCACAATCTGGATGATTCTACTATTCTACTATGCATATAAATGTGATGCGTGATCCCGTAGTTGGTAATTTTATGAAAAAGTTAGTAAACATAAACAAATCGATAGATAAAAATAATTATTAATCTATTGACTTCTTGATAACTTGTTATAACTCAACAACACTTTTATGCAACTACCAGCTTTTCTTATCTTTTATGGAATTTTATTTGTCTTTCTCCTAATTGTCTTAAATTTATCAACTCTTATGCTGACATTGGCATTTTTTAATAATATTAAAATTCTTTTTTTTAAATTTTTCTCTTTTTTTTCCCCTTTCTTTACTTTTTTTTTTTTTCTGGGAAGCTTAAGGGTCGACAAGGGTTGCTAGTTAACCCTTGTTAGCATTGCATGAAGGCATTGCAACCCTTGCCCTTGCCAGTGGGTGTCGTTGCCCTCACTGTGGTCATTGAGGGCGAAGGCGAAAGCCATTGCATCCTTGCCAGCCAAAGCGAGGGCTTATGAGCCCTCACCTAGATCTGGCAAGGACTACGACCTAAATAGCACTGCCACAACACGACACGACAAGATACAATATATCGACAAGTTATTTTTCAAAAAATAAAGAATTCAGACACGTTGGGACATGTTGTATATTAAATATATTTTTATAATATCATTTTTATGATTATTTCAATCAAATTAATTTGATTCAAATTCAAAAATAAAAAAAAATCTAGAATGAATCTACATTAAAAATATCAATCCATCATTTATTAATATCAGTTATTGTTTCAAATTTGACAAATTCAACTACGTTCCAATAATTCATAAAACTTAGAGAGAAAAAACAAGCAATTCAAATTATGGAGTTGCGTGTCAGATATATTGGAAGAGAAAAGAAAAGGAAAACTTGGGGGTGAATTATATATCATAGGAAGTGAGAGTCAGAAGAAAAAAGAAGAGAAGACTAGATTTTTCTTCTTTCCCCATTTATTATTTTTATTATTGTTTTTTATTTTTTACATATATACATTATGACCCCTTATTGATTGAAAATTTTTAAAATTGACCTTGTGTGTCAAAATCACATGTGGAAACTCGCGTGTCGGAATGTTGACTAAAGTATCGGAGAGTGTTTAGAAAGTTAGTTAAGTGTTGGATTTTCTAACATATGTTGACTGATTGTTGGAGAGTGTTTGGGAGTGCTGGACACGTGTCAGAGTATCCGACACGATATAAAGGCTCTTGAAGAGTACTGGTGTTTCCTAGACTGCGATGTCCTCTCCAAATTTGGGTTGAACCTAGAGCAAGCAAGGGCCACAACCCCCTAGCCTAGTGCCAATGAGGGTTGGACCCTTGCCAACCCTCAGGCTTCCTAGGAAAAACAAAGAAGAAAAAACCGTAAAAATTATTTTTAAAAAATCAAAATATTATTAACAAATATTCATGTCGGCACCACCCACATCATATCAAAGCTAGTTGTGCCATAATAGCAATTTCCAGTTAAAATTGGCTAGAATGACTCAATTGGTACAAATGTAAAATGTTTATGATTGAATCAAAATCAACACAATAGGTTTAAGGTTTTTTTGGTACTTTTCTCTCATGAACCAATTATTGATCACCCTCCCTCTTGTATTCCACATCAAATACGACCCAACACACTTCATTTTCTCATACGGCAACTTCATAAGAAAAGGTGCAGGTAATATGCCTTTTATTCATCCATCCAAGCGCAAGTCAAGTACCCTCCATTGTTTATCAACGAGACATCATGGCAAATCTCCATGCTACATTGTTCTTTTTGGTTTTCATACGTTGTGCATTGTGTAAGTCCCATTGCCACTGGTAGAAGGGAAACTTTTAATCAATCATTACTAAATTTATTGTACATATTCAAATTTAGTTATAATTTTTCCAACTTTGTTAAATGAGTGATAAACCTTTGCGTGAAATTCTAATGGAGTCATCTTATGTGGCACACAGCTAAGTTAGTGATTTTTTGTGGAAATTTGACTGTATATTGGAATTTCAATAAGATTCTTTAGAACTAAATTGACAAAATCGAAAATTTTAGTACTTAATTGGCATATGTATAATAAATTTTGAACTAATTGGACAATTTTCCCGCAAAAAAGCATTATTTATTTAGGACGACACTATTTCCACCTCCTAAATGATTACATCCATCCCTATCTACACTAAAAAGACAAAACTGTCCTTAAATTTTCAATTGCAGTTTAAAGTGATGGCCTCACTCTTTGTTTTTTCTATTTTTCCTTTTTCTATTCATAACAAAGCATTTCACATATTTTTTTTTTAGCATATTAAAGAAAAGTGCATTCTCAAATATTCTTATAATGTTTTACATACTCCATGTAAAATCATTTCACTAATAGTAAGGAAAAAAGACATTATTTGATATGGTATAAAACTGAAAAGTCTCTTCTTCATTATTGATTTTATAACAACTTACCTATTTTTTGTCCATCTTATCTCAAAAGCTCACTATCTTGTTGAGCTTTTTATTAATTTCATTAGTCTACAATATAGATCAAATCTCTTAATTTATAATATCAATGAATTTATCTTTTTTCCTCATTATACTGGCAAAATACTTTTATATAGAGCATGTAAGAGGTTAGAGGAATATAAAGAAATACACTAAAAATATTATGCACAATAAGGTATCTAGATATACTTAGTGAATAATTCATAAATAATATTAATTTTTGTCAATTTAGAATAATGATATTTCATCAGCATTTTCAAAAAAAAAAAGTTCTTGCTTCATGCAATGTTTTTATTTAATTAAATTTCATCTACTTAGCAATTTATCTATAAATATAATCAACAACGTGAAAATGAACTAGATTTATGGGAAATTTCTCTGGAAGTAATATCTAATGGAAAAATCTACAACAAACAAAAAAAACTAAACATATTAAATTCTTAAGGGTTAATACCTTGAAAAACCCCAAACTGGTATACTTGTGACAAATTTACCCCAAACTATTTTTTTGACCACCAAAAACCCTAAATTGGTATACCTTTGACAAATTTACCCAGATTGGTACACTTGTGACAAATTTATCATATGTTAGTTTTCGTTAAATTTTATTCTCAAATTATTAAATTAAATGACACGTGACAGTTAACCGGTATACCAATTTAGGATTTTATGCTTCGTTTATCACAGTTTACAATTTTTACGATTTTTTTGTGGTATTAATCTAATTTAGCATAGGGTATATTTGTCACAAATTTATCAGTTTAAGGTTTTTTTGCAGTTGACTAAATTAGTTTGGGGTAAATTTGTCATAAATGTATCAATTTAGGGTTTTTTAATAGTCAGTCGGGGTAAATTTGTCATAAGTTTATCAGTTTGGGATTTTTCATGATCAAAAAAATAGTTTGGGGTAAATTTGTCACAAGTATACCAGTTTGGGTTTTTCAGGATATTAACCCAATTCTTAATGATGATACGTAGACCCTGCATGAAGATAGAAAAAATTTTAAATAAAAGGAAAGTGAATACATCTGGGACCCCAATATAAATTGCAATTGAATAATGTAGGGTAATTTTGTCTTTTTGGTAGAAATTGGGTGGATTTAATCATAAAAGAAGTGGAAATAGTATCACCCTTTATTTATGTTTCTGTTTTTTTCTTCCCATGAGAATCAGACCTATGGAATTCATTGAGCACTCAAGTAATCATAATTCACATGAATCACGATATTCCTCTTATCCTAGTGGGATACTTCTCTATGCACCAAATAATAAAAATTAGTTTACATAGACTAGTATGCTCATCACAGTTACCCAACTGAATTGATGTGGTTATATTTGTCAACAAATTATGTGTATTTTACCTTCCAATGCAGTAATTGATAATCATGAATGATATTTTCTATGTTACATTTTCCATACTAAACAATATTATGGCATTCATCGTAATGTATAAAAAAAGTCGTAACTCTTGTAAAATTGGTTTATCATGTCATATATATATGTACGTATACGTATGTATGTGTGACAAACACACACATACACATTTCGTCCCTAAGAAGTGCAAAAATAACAAAAAATATATTGTATGATAATACCTTCAGAATTTTTTTTACCCACTTAACATTTTCCTATCATAATTATCCCATCTTCAAATGGAAATAATCGTTTTGCATCTAAAGGAATAAAAAGGGGGAAGATTTAGGCTCCTTTTATTTCACTAAATATGTGAAATTTTCTCGAAATTATATTTCAAGAAGTCATTTTCCAGGAAAATAAAAATATTTTTCTGTATTTGGCTAAAACTTGAAAATGAACTTAAAAATATTTTCCGCTATAAGGTATGCAAAATCTAATTTGATTTTTCTAGGAAAAATTATCAAAATAACAGAATATTTTATTCTTTTTTTTTTCTTTTTCCTTCTTCCTCAGTTGGTGGCAACCATGGCGATGGGTCACCAGCTGTGGCTAGAGACTAGCTGAAGAATTAAAAAATAATAAAGAAAAAAATTAAAAAATTAAAAAAAATAAAATTCAATTTGAAAAAACATTATTATAAGAGCGAATGTTTGAACAACTAAGGACTCGGGCCTAAGCATTAGGAACTCGTACATGACCTCTGTGCATCTAGGCTTAAGTGTTGGGGACCAGAGCCCCAACAATGGGGACTCGAGAACTACTTTTATGGACCCAAGCTTGGGTGTTGTCACACTGGGTGCAAGGACCAAGGCTTTGGGCCAAGCCTCAATGGATCCAAGCATTGGCATCGAGGGCTCGAGCTAGGTCTCAATGGACTCGGGCCCAACCATTAGATATCTATCGGAAAATATGGTTTCGAATAAATAAAGTAATCAAGTGGGACTTTAAGGCCCGATATCAATTTTTTTAAGGATTTATTTGCTCCACAATGTTGCTAATGGTCACCAACGAATATCCTCCAGGATATAACAAAGTCTCAAATGAGAATACTAGATAGCAATTATAATATGTCTTTAGGGTTTTTCTAGGAAACAATTGAAAAATATGATTGTAATTTTGATAAGAAAACTCAAAAAATGATCTCATGCTCGTTCACACACACACACACACACACACACACACACACACACACACACAGTCTCAAATGTGACTACTATATAACAATTATAATATGTCTTTAGGGTTTTTTTAGGAAACAATTGAAAAATATGATTGTAGTTTTGATAAGAAAACTCAAAAAATGATCTCATACTCGTTCACACACACACACACAAATTGGTCTCAAAGAACATAGGCAACTCTTCATGAAAGATTGCAAAGTAAACAAAGGCATCACTTCGAAAGAAGTTGCAAAGCGAACAAATGCAATCCTTTGGGAATGGTTGCAAACTGAACGTGTATAATTTCCAAAGGTTGTCTTGAAAAAACACATATATAAAAATTGAAATAATAAAAATAAAAATAATTTCTTTTTAATAAATAAAATTTCAAAATTTTTATAATTTCCAAAATTACTTAATAAACAAAAAAAAAAACCTTTGAACTAATAAAGATTAATAAAGTAACCGTACAAAATAAAATAAAAATAAAGAAGTTAGTGATAATCAAACCGCGGGCACCTAAGCGTGCAAAATGCTAAGTACGCCTAATAATCGAGTAATTATTTGTGCACCCGCACGTGGATATGGTGGGGTCGAGCCCATACTTAATCTTTTTCTTTGAACACATTAGAGAAGGCTTATACTTATTAACTGGCTCTCCTCCCAACTTTCTAATGTGGGACAAGTAAAAGCACACTTAGTTTGTTTTACAAATAAACTTCCAACAATTGCCCACTTTTTTTTTGTTTTTTTTTTGGGTAAAAAATTGCCCACTTTGCTTGTAAAACAAAGATTTAAAGGAAAAATTAAAACCATACAGCCAAAATTTCAATGAGATTAATATACAGACATAAAGGTCTCTTTCGAGTCAAACCTTTACTTAGTACAAGTATCTTAAAACCCTATCAAAGTGACAAGTAGTTCAGCTTTAAATTTATACTTTTAAATAATAGAATTGGACATATCACACATATATTACTTTGCATTATTATGGCATTTTGCTTGATCCTATTTCATGAGCTCTCTAGAAAACAACCCTATCTTTCATAAGAAGCGGCACCACTTGTAAGCTCACATATGTGAAGTATCTACCATGTGTTTCAACTACAAATTTGTACTTTATTTCATTAAGAATTCAATTCAGCCTACAAAACGTAATAGACGATACTAACTTCTCATATCAGGACTATGTCGGTATCAAGCAATTGCGTTTAGTAATTTGTTCTTACCTATTAAACCTTGTAACTAGGGATCCAGAAAATGATCGGGCTACCATTACTAGTGATTTCAACTAAAGGGTTTCAGCCCCATTTCTTGTGAGGTTGTTATTACTATATCTCTTGATAAAGCCTTTGTCAAGGGATCAGTTAGATTATTACTTAACCTCACATAGACAATTGTTATGGTACCATCTTTAATCACTTGTCTCAAATATTCATGTCTTAGACTAATATGTCTAGAATTACCATTATAGATGCTATTATAAGCTCTTGCCAAAGTGGCCTAACTATTACAATGGATAAAAATAGGAGGCATAAGACTAGGCCATATTTTGATAGCCAACAACAAATTCCTAATCCATTCAGCCTCTTACCCAATTGCTGTTTAAGCAATGAATTTCGATTCCATCGTTGAGTGAGTTATACATACTTGTTTCTTGCTCGCCCAAGATACAGCACCTCCATCTAGTGTGAAAATCTATTCAGATTGGAATGTTCATCTTCCATACTTATAATCCAACTATCATTGGTGTATTATTCTAATATAGCCGGATAATTATTATAGAACAATCTTAAATTTTTTTATTCTCTTAAGATAACTAAAAATTTTGGTAATAGCCTTCAATTGTTCTATACTTGGGTTACTAGTATACCCACTCAACTTGCATAATTAAATAAGTAAATATCAGGTCTAGTACAATGCATTGCATGCATTAAAGGCTCTATAGTAGTTGCATATTTAAGTCGTGCTACCACTTTATCAATATTATAATTTAATTTAATACTGGAATCAAATGGAGTACTTAATTTCTTTACAACCACAATATTGAAATTTATTTAGCAAGTTTTCAACATAATTACATTGGCTTAAAGAATAACCCCCGCTATGTTTCTTAACTTTAATACCTAAAATAATATCTACTTCACCCAAGTCCTTCATTTTAAACATGGAAATTAGATACTTTTTAGTCTCAATAATTCCAGTCATGTTTGTTTTAAAGGTAAACATATCATCTACATACAAGCACACTAAGATGCCATAGCCTTTAGTGAATTTAGAGTATATACACTTATCAGCACTATTGTGAATGAAACCATTGGACAATACGACCGTATCAAATTTTTCATGCCATTGCTTAGGAGCTTGCTTGAGCTCATGAAAAGACTTAATCAATTTACATACTTTCTTTTCATTTCTAGGAAGAACAAAACCCTCCAGTTGTTTCATGTAAATTTCCTCATTTAAGTCTTCATTCAAGAAAGCAGTCTTGACGTCTACTTGATGAACACAAATATCATAAATGGAAACTAGAGCAAAAAGAATTTGAATAGAAGTTATACGTGCAACAGGAGCATACATATCAAAATAATTTATTCATTCCTTTTGTTTATACCTTTTGGCTACAAGTCTAGCCTTAAACGCTTAGATAAAACCATCAGAATGATATTTTATTCAGAATGATATTTTATTCTAAAAACCCATTTGCACCCAATAAACTTGGATCCTATTGGTAAATCTACTAATACCCAAGTATTATTGGACATAATTAAGTCAATTTCATCATTTACAGCTTCTTTCCAAAAAGAAGTATCTCTAGAAGACATAGCATTATCAAAGCTTTTAGGGCATTTTCTAAATTTAATAATAAAGGGTATTTATTTACCACGTTATTATCTCTGTCTCATTTAATAAGAAAAACATGAGTACGAAAATCAGGACCTAAGTCTTTTAGGTTCCTAACTCTAATGCTTCTCCTCGATTCAATCATATCTTTAGAATCATTCTTTTCTTTCTCTTAAGAATCTACTTGAGTTTCCATAAGTTTTGAATTATTTTCAATAATTTCAGAACCCCTAAAATATTTATTATCAAAGAATTCAACGTCTCTCGATTTTGCAATGACATTACACTCCAAGTCAAGAAGCCTATAAGCTTTACTGTTTTCCGCATATCCAACGTAAATACTTTTGATAGCTTTAGGTCCAAGTTTTGTTCTCTTGGGGTTTGGTATTTGGTAGTATGCCAAGCATCCTTACATTTTAATGTATGACAAATTTGGTATTTTACATTTCCATACTTCATAAGGGATTATGTGATTTTTCTTGGAAGGTATTCTATTATGAATATAACATGTAGTAAGCAATGCTTCTCCTCAAAGATTAATTGATAGTTTTGAATTTGAAAGTATACAATTAACCATTTTTCTAAGAGATTGATTTTTCCTTTTAGCGAAGCCATTTTGTTGTGGAATATATGGTGCCGAAACTTGGTATTATATATATAATGCCATGTTCTTCGAAAAATGAAGAGAATTCATTTAAGAAATATTCTCCACCTCTATATGAACATAGAACTTTGATTTTCCTTTCTAATTGATTTTCTACTTTAGCCTTATACTTCTTAAATATGGTAAATGCTTCATCCTTCAACCTCATGAGATAAACATACAAAAACCTAGTGTGATCATCCACAAATGTAATAAAATACCTTTTACCGCCACATGTTAGCATACCATTGAATTCACATATATCACTATGAATCAAATCCAATAAATTCGAATTTATTTTAACACTAGGAAATTGTTTCTTAATAAATTTAGATTTAGCACATATTTCACACTTATCGAATTCGCTATTGAAATTTATCAAGTGTAATTTCTTCATATTTTTTAGATAACGAATATTTATATGTGCCAACATACTATGCCATGAAAATGAAGACCCGACAATTTAAACGGAACTAGCAATATTATTATTAATACTCACTTAATACATGCCATCATTGGCATAACCCTATCCTATAAATGGGTCATTCTTCGACAGTATAACCTTGTCGAATTCAAACAAAAGCCCAACCCCTCTCCTACAAAGTAAATCAATAGAAACTAGGTTCTTCCTAATTTCGGGTATAAATAGCACATTAAAAAGAGTAATGTTCTTTCCAAAAGTGAAGTATATCTCCACCGTGCCTTTACCTACAACCTTTGCAAGAACATTATTCACCATTAGGATCTCTTGAACATTTGAGTCAACAATCTCTTCAAATTGCTTGAACTTGTATTTGTCCTTGCACACATGAACTGTTGCTCTAGAATCTAACCACCAATCGGATTTAACAATAACAAAGTTGATTTTAGAAACCATAGCCATCACATCATTAATTTTAAAAATTTTCATGTTCAAAAACATTGTTGAAATCATGACCACATAATTTTCTTCAACTAAATTCGCATAAGCCTTCACCATTGGAATGTTCTCATCCTTTGATATGCTCTTGCGGTAAATGTAACCCTTGGCATAGTGTCCATGTTTGCCACAAACAAAACGGCAACTCTTTTTCTTCTTTTGTGTTCTCTTAAATTTATGCATATTCTTTATTTTGAAGTTCTGACCGATTTTTTCGTTTTTTTTTCCCATAGCATTCACCTTGGAATCGTACAAAACAGAATTATCACGTAAACGTGACTCTTCCTCAATGTGAAGATGTTTCCATATTTGCTCCAATGTGATGTCCTCTAACTTATGCATCAGCCATTTTCCATAGTCTTTTCAACTTGGAGGCAATTTTGCAATAATTGCTCCAACTTGAAAAGCTTTCGGAATATCAATTTTGAGGACACAAATTTTATTCACTAGCACTTGCAATCATGGACTTGTTCCAATCAGAGTTTGGTATCAATAAACTTGAAATCAAAATACTTTGTGAGATATTTGTTGGTCTCTTGCTCCTCCACTTTGTACTTAAATTTCAATGCATTTCAAATTTCTCTAGCCGACTTCATTTCAGTGAATAAGTTGTACAATCGATTGGATAGTGTATTTAGAATATATCCATAACAAAGCAATTCATCCTCAGCACATTTCTTCTTTTCCTTGTTAACCCTTTCAATAGCTTACGCACTTCGCTGTCTTCCCTCAATAATAGGTTTCGGATCAACTATAGGCACCAAGTTGGGAGCTAGCATGTAGGATATCTTTGGGGCAGTGAGTAGGAACATCATCTTGTCCCTCCAACCAGCAAAGTTGCTCCTATCAAACCAGTCCAGTTTGACCATGTCTTGATTCATTACTTTGATTGTTTTTGGCTCTATTGTTGAACCAAATAAACCATTAAATTTGTTGGAAAATATGGCTTCGAATCAATAGAGCAATTACGTTGGACTTTAAGGCGTGATATCACTTTCATTAAGAATTTATTTGCTCCACAATATTGTTAATGGTTACCGATAAATATTCTTCAAGATACAACAAAGTTATAAATGAGAATACTATATAGCAATTCTAGTATACTTACTGGGTCTCATTAGGGAACAATTGAAAAAGATGGCAATAGTTTTAGAAAGAAAACTGGAAAAATGATCTCATACTCGTTCATCTAAAAACTAATATATATATATAAATTGGTCTAAAAAAACATAGACAACTCTTCACAAAAGATTGCAAAGTAAATAAATGCATCCTTTCAAAAGAAGTTGCAAAGTGAATAAATGCAACCCTTCAAAAAAGTTGCAAACTAGGTATAATTTCCAAAGTTGTCTTGAAAAGACACATATAAAAAAATTCGGAATAATAAATATAATAATTTTTTTAATAAATAAAATTTTGAATTTTCATAATTTCCTAAAATACTTAATGAACAAAAACAACCTTTGAACTAATAAAAATTAATAAAGCAACCATACAAAATAAAAAATAAATAAATGGGTTAGTGCTAATTAAACCGTGGGCATGCAAAGTGCTAAGTGCGTCTAATAATCATGCAAAAATCGCACAATTATTCGCACCCCTGCATGCGGGTATGGTAGGGTCTAGCCCACACTTAACATTTTTTTTTTTAAACACATTAGATAATGCTTACACTTATTAACTGACCTATCTCCTCCAAACTTTCTAACGTGGGACAAGTAAAATCACACTTACTTTGTTTTACAAACAAACTTCCAACAATATCTTGTCTTGAACGCTCGGGATTCGAAAACTAGTGTTTGTGTTCCCCTACAAACTTTCAAGTCCAAGCGTCAATACCTAGTTATATTTTAGAAAATGTTTTCTAATTTTTAAAAAAGGAAATCATTTTCCCTTGAATTTAAGCATATATTTTCTATTGACTAGGAAAACATTTTCCTTTGACTTATTTTCCTAAGCAAACCAAAGGACAGAAAATGAGAAAAAAAATTCTTAGAAAATGTTTTCTATGTAACAAATGGAGCCTTGAATCCCTTCTTAATATCGTAAAATGGCCAAAATGACTTAGGGGCATTTGGTAACATTTATGTTCCAGGGAACATTTTTGAACATAAATAGTTTTCTTTTCTTTTTTTGTTTATGTTCTGGGGAACAATTTCTAAGAATAAGAACACGTTTGGTAATTGCAAAAAATTTCTACTTTAGGATTAGAAACGTTTTCGGTAAACTAGTATAATTTTTTTTTAATTTTTAATATTTTTATTATATTTTTTCTTTTTTCTTTTTCTTTTTTTTTTTCTCTTTGATCGGTCGCCGGCCCGGTTGGGCGACGTCCGATGAGCCTTGCCAGGCCATTGGCAAGGCTTAGCCTCACCCAGATCTAGCGAGGCCGAGCCTCGCCAATGGCTGGGCGAGCTCGGCCTCACCAGATCTGGGCGAGGTCGACCTCACCTAGCCCAAGCAAGGCCGAGCCTCGGGCGGCCACGGCGAGGCTTGGGCTGACGAGCCTTGCCGTGGCTCGGTCTCTCTGGGGGCTGACGAGGTTGTTGGCCCTCGTCTGGCCGGTCGTCGGCGCCGACCATGGCCAAGGTTGGTGACCGGCAAAAGGAAGAAGAAGAAGAAGAAAAATGAGAAGAAAAAAAGAGTGTTTCTTGGAAGTGTTCCCGGAACAAGAAACAAGTTTTTTTATTTCTTGTTTTTGTTTCAAATCTATTCCCGGGAACAAAAGTGTAAACAAACACATTTCTATTTTTTTTTCCCCTCAACAAAAGAACAAAAATTGTGTTCCGAGGAATAGAAATAAAAATTTGCTAAACACACCCTTATTTTCTCGCTAGACTTTGATTGGGAAGACTCATTTTCATCAT
The DNA here is from genome assembly GCA_017140325.1 of Eucalyptus leucophloia subsp. euroa. Classification (NCBI taxonomy): domain Eukaryota; kingdom Viridiplantae; phylum Streptophyta; class Magnoliopsida; order Myrtales; family Myrtaceae; genus Eucalyptus; species Eucalyptus leucophloia. The sequence continues at coordinate 36,487,413 of CM029478.1, forward strand.
TTTTTCCCCATTTTTCCAAGGAAGAAAAAGCATACCTCTTCCTCTTACGTCCAATTAAGAAGAACATAAATTGTATGTGCATTTTTAATCGACGTTATTATTTAGAGATATTTGTTTCCACTGGTATAACTTCATAAATAGGAAAATTTGACCATTATTGATGGTGTTCATGAAGAGGAAACATGTATAATTGTGTATATATACGAGATGGTATTTATATTCTCTTTTAAAAAAGAAGCACTCTGCATTTAAAGAAGGGTTAATATTCCGAAAACTCCAAATTAGTACACGTATGACAAATTTATCAAAAACTAATTTTTTACCATAAAAAACCCTACATCGATGCATCTGTAATAAATTTACTCAAAACTAGCACACTTGTGACAAATTTACCCAAAACTAATTTGTTCAACCGCAATAAACCAAAAACTGATACATTTGGAACAAATATACCTTTTGTTAAATTGGATTAATATCACAAGAAACTACAAAAATTGCATAACTATGACAAATGGATAGAAAAATCCCAAAGCGATATAACAGTCAATTGTTACGTGTCATTCAACATAGTAATTTAACAGTAAAATTTAAGGGAGACTAACATATGGTAAATTTGTCACAATTATACCAGTGTGGAGTTTTTGGTGGTCAAAAAAATTAGTTTCAAGGAAATTTGTCATAGATATACCAGTTTAGAGTTTTTCAAGGTATTTACTCTTTAAAGAAAGAAAAGAGAGTAAATTCTATTAAAAAAAGGGCCAAAAACAATTCTTCTTTTTTACCAAATGTCATTTGGGACAACTCATTTTCATAACTTCACTTTTGAAATGCATTTCTTTTCTTATACAAAGTCTAGTTTATTGTATATATCCAAACTGGAATTCTGGATTGGGCAAATAAGTAATAAAATATGAGAGGAAAACAAAGCATAAAGTTCATTGAAATCACAACAACTAAAAAAAGAAGAAACAACCATGACATGAAATTAGGGAAAATTGCCCAAAAATTCATAAATTTATTTTGCACTTTTACAAATTCAATCCTAAAATTTTTAATTTTACCAATTGACTCATAAACCTTTTCACATGATGCCGATTGAGTCTATCTAGCTAATTTTGGCAAGAAATCGCTAACCTAGAAGCCGGCCATCCTACATGCCATGGCCGGGACTAACGAAAACAAATTTTAATAACATTTTAATTTTCTTTAAATATATTGTTATTTCTATTTATTTTTCTTTTTTAATTATTTCTTCTTCACTTTTCTTCTTGGTCACCTTCCTCATCCAGATTTGTGTTAGGAATTCTAGGTTAGGCAAAAAGTAATAAAATATGAGAGCGAAGCATCAAATATAAGTTCATCGACATTTAAATAACTAAAAAAAAAAAAAGTCACAACATGAAATTACACTAGCATCCTTTGTTGCCGACTAATGTCTATGACAGTCCACCAATTTGTGTGGACAAGAGCACGTCTAAAGAGCGAACTTTAGAGATATACAAAAATAGTGAATCAAATCTCCTTAATTTGTCTATTTAAACAAAAAAAGACCTTGGCATATGATTAGATGATGTTTTTGTCTAGTTGAGCAAGCTCATCTACTCTTTTTTTCCTAGTCGATTTCATTAGCATAAAAGAAAAAAGCAATATTTTGTCACACTTCGTAACCAACAAGAAAGAGAGATGACATGACCGTCTTTCTACACAAAAGATGCAGCCCCAAACATAACCGATAACCTATTATCAACACACATATACATCTTCACCAAAAAGAATATTTACAAGTAGAACTCAATCAACCCAATAAACTATCACTGACAATAATTATAACTCCCTTAAGCCATACCTAAAATACAACTCCCAAAAATTCCCCACCAATAGTGCTCTCGCCCTACTTGTTGCAAACCAAGGAACCTAAAAACATGAGATACAAGTAAAATGAGCAACCCCACCCAATAAATAGTACATTTTTTCTAAGTAAATCGATCAATCACTATGCATGTACACGAAGCAATACCAAAACTTCATAACCAAAATCAAAGTATAAAATATATATCGAACCATATATGAGTTGTTTCAAATACTCATTTAATCCCACCATCACAATTCAAATATCAATAATCAAGTTCACTAATATTTATCATTCACACGTTAATGGTCCATCCATTGACTAATCTATTGCTACACAACGCGTAGTGCCAAGGCAATCAAGATTCCCTCGCCAGCAAGATCTCTACTTGTGGCACCCCGAAACGCCCAAGGTCACCACATCTTACCAAAGAAGTACCTAAGTTCCTAGGTATACATTTTTTTTTTTTAAACGGTCCTAGCGCATCTTATTTGCAGAAGCATAATCGAGTCTTACTAATTCCCCTTCAACAACCATGATACAATGGCACACCACTAACATAAGAAAAGAAAAAGCCACGACACTTTTATTTACATACTTTTATGATGGATTTCCTTGGGTCGGTACATTAAAAGAAAGGCTAAGACTTGTAGCTACACTCGGCCATAACCCCAAAAAGAAACATTCGACCCACTATGTCTATCGTGCAACATCCCCCATCAACTAGTGTCGGCTATCATCCCAAAAAGTTGCAGCTCCTACTCTTCACGCACGAGCCCTTACACCCATCGCGGTGAATCAGGCGGTGGCGGCGACAACATCCCACGCATCACTCCATTCCAACGAACATGAACGGATATGAACTCCTGAATGACAGGGCCCTCAGCCAAGCCCATGTCATACATCACTAAGGCGCGAACTCGAATAAATGTCAGACCAAGAATGGTGGGACAGTCGATCTCCACATACTCGACCTCTACATCCGAAGGAAGGCCGTAAAAGATGCCCCGCATGACAGCAGGGAGCGGCATCCTACTAATCTGAAATGTTGATCCCCGAAGGGGTGAGTACAGCCACTCAGCAGGTAAAGGACCAATAAACCACTCAATGCATCATGCAATACAATCATCACAATCATAGCATCACATGTCATTAAAGCATCCATGCACAATTTACCTTGATATCATGCACATGTCATCACACTTCATGTTCATACATTATCATATAGTCATCATCATCATGTTATTCACTTACCATCATCATGTCACATGTACCATCATGCCATGGGTGCACATACATCCATGCACTCGCCATCATCATGCATCCATGCACTCATCATCATCATATCACATGTACCATCATGCCATAGGTGCACATACATCCATGCACTCACCATCATCATGCATCCATGCACTCATCATCATCATATCACATGTACCATCACCATTACCATGCATTCATGCACTCATCATCATCATGTCATGCATATACCATCATGCATAATTCAATTTCAATTTCCCAATTTCATCTTTTTATTTGGGCTGCCGCATTTCTCTCTTCTTTCCTGGGACCAATGTTTGCATCCCACATTCATCACTCGCACCCCACCTGGCATCGCGAGAACCATTCGGCACAATACTTGCTGGGCATCTAGCACAATACCTGCCAGGCATCTCGTACCCCAACTAGCATCACGAGGCATCCCCCGACTTAATACCAGCCAGGCTTCCGGCTCCCCCACTCTTCGAGCATCTCGAAACTCCCGAGGACCCTCTGAGCATGCATCATGATACAACCGGGCATCCAGCACAAACCTCCAGGCATGTATTATGACACAACCGGGCAACCAGCCGTACCCTTCTAGCCAGGCATCCCAACACTCCTGGGGCATCGTCGGCTCACACCTCCGACGGCCTTCTCACTTATCTTAATTCACATCTTTAATTATCATTCAATTTTAACATGGCATACGATGTGATGGCAAACAAGGTCACTTTCATCCTTTGATTCATACATGCATTTCCAATCATCATCATGCATGCAGCAAGACACAATCATTCATAATAATACAATTCATGGAGTCCATACAACTTAGAATAGTCCATTTATCATGCCTTTTTGAAGTTTATTAAATTCCAGCTTGTACCATTTTAGAAAACATTTAAATTAAAAATCCATATGATTCTCAAAAATCATAAAATCAGGACATGTGATAGACAAGACAATAAGATAACAATTTCATGAAGAACACATGCCCTAAAGAGTTTCACACAAGAAGATATAATTCACACAAATACAGCATGCAATTTCGGATAGAAACAGATTGCGCAGTTTTTGAAATAATTCGATTAAAATACACGAATGACCTCCGAAAATTATGAAATTTTACCAGGTTATAGTTAAGACCCTAAAGTATATTTTTCATGAAGAAATATGGGCCAAATTCGTTCTAGATAACTTTCTACCGACGTCCGAAGCTCCTGATTCTAGCACCGAAACGTCCAGTATAGCTATCTCCGAAATATCGAGTTTTTACCTACTTATCCTTCTTCATTTCCTCTGAAATTTGGATATGTTTTTCTTCAAGATGTCTCATACAACTTTCATCAAGGGATCTAAGTGAAATTTCCAAATAATAGTCACCATATGGGTCCAAGAAATCTCGGGTGTCCAGTACCGTGTTTCCAGATTTACCGTCTTCAAGAGAAAGTCGATTCACTAGGCTACACTTGCTCATTTTACCTCAAATTTGAGTATGTTATTATTTAGGATGTTATCTACAATTTTCATGAAGAAGTCGAAGGGAAATTCTCTGTAAAAAGCAACATGCAACCCACAAAACTACCAAAAGGTCAACAAAGCAGTTCCAGATCTAGTGTCTTGGTAGGAAGAGGGTTTTTCCCCTTAAATATCAACCATTTTGTCCCAAATATTAGTATGTTATAGTTTGAGATGTTTTCTACAACTTTCATGAAGGAGTCGAAGTCAAAATCCAACTCGAAACATGCATGCAAGCCTCTACAAGTTTCTGGGTTAGGCGGTATACACGAGAACAGCAAGCATTTTCAAAAACAAACCACATTAGCTTCGGTTCCTTACCTCTAAACACCCAAGAATTCAACCACACATGCAAGACACACATGCAAGAATAGAAATTGATCCTAACTTGCCTCTAAGGTCAAGCGGACAACGGCACACCGACGGCACACCAGCGACGGAAGGACGGCGAACAGACGGCGACGGGCGAGCAGCTCCTTTTCTCTCTCGGTTCCTCTCTTTCTCTTGCAACTCACTCTCTCTCTCTCTCTCACTCGGACGGCAGCCCTCAACTGGCCACTCTCCCTCTCTTTTATTCCCCACAAAGCCATCATTGGCAATCATGAGGTGCCTCCCCAACAGCCAATGCATGATCTACACTTGGCAATTTGGGAGAGACACATGGCCTTCTTCATGCAAAAATGGGCCTCATTCTCGGCTGGGCTTTGGGCCAGCAAGTGGGCCGGTCGACAGCCCCTCCTTGGGCTCCAATGGGCCGGCCATTTGGCCCACCAAGAGTCCAAGCTATTGGGCCTAAGGCCCAAACCTAATTATACCCCAAATTTTACCTTTAATTCTTTCTTTTATAGATTCCAAATTTTAAATTTCTCATGGCCAAAATCTTGTAACATTTTATCTATAGGAATTTAGTCTATGAGGTGCATGGCCAAGAATAAATCATTCTCATTAATTTATCCTATAATACTAATTTAAAAACTCTTGAACACAAGCATATATCACTTAGTCTTAAGAGGAGACTAATGGCTAAAGCATAAACCATAGGTAATTTCATTACCTAATTATGGGGTTTAATACACCTTAGAGCTTGTCTTGAATTTTTGGGATGCCACACTACTTATAAAGTTGGTGGTTCGGCCTAGAAGGATATCGTAAACCGCTATGCATACCCATAAACCCCTCACTAGGTTCACAGTCATATTGAGCATCAAACAAATACCCTCAAATATCAGAAATCCAATTAAGTATACATTTCACCAACTAAAATTTTTTGCAGTAGAGCTCATACGCTAGAAATACCTTTTGCAAAGCTTTTCTCATTTCAGAAGTCATTTTGTGAACCATTTCGTAAGGCAATACATATATGTATCATTTTATATTATTTTTCTTAAAATCATTCTCAAATCATTCAAAGTTCTAATAAGTACTTTTTATGCAACAATAATGTCATTTCATAATTCTACTATATATAATCTATAGTATTTTTGGAATATGAGTTTTAGAAACTTAAATAAGAAATAATACCTCTCACCTCAGAATGCCTACGATCAAACAATGTAACTATAAGTGCCGACAATTTCATAATCCTAACAACTAAACAAGAATTGACATCAATGTCGTGACCTTCAAGAGGTGAATTACCGAGGCAAAAGCTAATAGATTACTAAAGAGAAATGAAGGTTCCTCTCATAAGGCCATTGCTCACGTTTAGTGTGGACTCTCTAAGCCATATGAATCACGATTTGGTATTTAATTCAACATGTGATCAAACTAAACTTTTGGAGCCGCCACTATTTGGTTATGGGTCGAATAGACACAAGTAAAATTTAGGACTACATTTTACTTTTACAAATGAGAGATTCATGAATTCAGAAATTTTGTACGCTAAATTAATCTAATGCCCATTTGATACCTATTCTCTTTATTTCAAAAATGTTTTTTGCATGCAATTTTGATCAATTTTTTTTCTTACGCCACTATTCATTAATCAAAACGGCGAATAAATTACTAGAAAGATTAAAGAATCTAAAACAAATGAGCATCCCTATTTGTCACCCATCAAGACAGGGGTCCTGCAAGCTTAGACTTGGGAAACGAACGCGCAATGACGAATGCATTTTATGCATGAAAAAGTTGATGAATGTAACTAATGCATGACTTAAACTATGTGAGTAACTAGGATGCATTGTCAATTGATTCTTTTTAGGTATTCTTTTTTTATAAAGATGACTCAATTAATGCTGTGATTATAGGCACTAATCAAACATGCATTGATGAACAAACGTAAAGTCTTAATCGTCATGGCCATGAATGAACTACATGCAACGCCATAGGATCAATTCCTATAGCTCATGACATGACATGTCGCGGATGCTACGACATGAGATAGAATTAATCATGGACTAATCCTACGATGCAGATTATGTAAAATGCTATTTTTATTTTCATTTTCTGAAAACAGCAAATCTAAGAACTATAACATGACTTAATGAACTAGTCATTAATATAGAACTACGTGCCGGGTGGGTGATACGTATAATGCAATTAATAACTAACATTATCTATATGACTTAATTACTAGAAATCAACCTAGAATGCATGATTTCCTAAATGGCAAGCATTGCATGATATGAGACTAACGAATTCTAAGTCCACACGCAATCCATTTAAAGCTTTAATGACTGTTTTTGTTTGGTTCTTTTATTTAATAAAATATACGGATAATCCTATGTCTACATGCATCCTAAATTTAACATGCATTGCTTTAACTACGGAAGTCCTAAAATGTTAATCATGAATGCACCCTAAGCTGTAAATGTACATGTGACAATGACACACAATAATGATGGAAACAAGCGTGGGAATTAGAACAACCTGAGGTTCTATCAACTAATGACCTGCAATTGAATTTAGTGGAATTTAATAACCAAAAACTTTACACAAACCTTAACCTTACTTTGATTAGGTTTAACCTAGTGACACCAAGGGACTCACGACGGCGAGGGGTAGTCACCAAAGGAGAACTGCGGTTGATGAAGCCTCCGGAAAAGCCGTGGATAATGGACCTTGCGGTATGCCGTTGGGGGAGGCCGCGGGAATGCCAAGAGGAAAGGACGCCAGGTATGGATGACCAAGCGATGATGGACGCGAAAAGGATTTATGCGCACAACTTGGTCGATCTCTCTTTCACCGAGACATTTTTCCCGTTTTTGTCTTGTCGCCTCCGTAGCTTCACGTTGGAATGTGCTCTGCTCTCGATAGAACCCACGTTGAATCTTCCTTCGTTGACCATGGCTACACTTTAGATATTCCACTCAGTCCAATTACGCCCACTTCTGGTCTTTTTGCTTTCTTAACCAATTGCTTTCTTTTGACCGTCGATTGAATCCTCACATGGGATAGAAAAAAGGGCTCCGCAGACGAGCGCTGGACGCCGACGGTACGGGAGCGGTGCTAGCCTTTCGCTGTAGGGACATCGCGTCGGGAAGCTGATGTCGTTCGCTGGAAGTGCAGTGAGGGAGCTCTGCGTAGTGTCGGCTATGGTCTAGATTTGCTGGGCGCAATGATGAGGAGGCCCGGGATTGATTGCAACACACTGGAGATTGCTGAACTTCACTGGAGCGGTCGGGACAGGAACATCAAAGATGTAAGGACATGCAGGCACGCTTGTAGAGGCACACCCGTGCCTCTGGGGCTGCTGCCGGCCGTCAATGAGAGTCACCGGGATCGCTAGAAGGGAAAAAACGTGGACATAAGCTCACGTCGGTGACTGGTGGCGATGTTAGAGTTGCAAAGCCAGCAAGCGGGGCCACGGGGGGACGACGAGAGACTGCAAGCACAAGGCAACGTGCTAGATAGGAGGATTCGACAACGGGGATGATGTGGAAGTGAACGCGTCCAAATTCGCTCATCTCCATTCACGATTCCACGGCCATCTTTGATTCTTTCCCTTAATTGCTCTGGCCATTATTTGCTATTGATCTTTATTGCCCCCCAGATTTTCGGATTTGGCTCCCAATCTTTCCAGAATTTGTTTCTTGATTACAGCCAATTCCTTTCACGGTTTTCTTTAGCATTTAATCTCCACCGCTTGAATTTCGGATGCCGAACATTGTTTGTCTTCACCGAACTTGACCAATTTTCCACTTTTCCCTTGAAGATTATAGAAATATTCTTTGAATGCGTCCATATCTAACCCAATCTTTGAGTGCGATTTTTTTAAAGGTGACTAAATCGGTCAAATTGATCATCATCCACTTTGTCTAACATGATTAATGCAGATAAAGTAATTCTAAACACTATCATTATTTAGATGACATGAAATGTCTAATGCTTATCGTAACTTTAATATAAAATGACTAGATATGATAACTAAAATTTAGGTGTTAACAATAAAAATCGTTTAAAATACTACAACAACTACAAAATGGCTATATTAAGCTTAACCCTAACAAAATACTCCTCAACAAAACTCTCAAACAATGTGGATATTTAAGATTATTTGTAACACGAAGATTGAGCGAGAAACTCGGTCATGCCGTAACTCTAGGTGAGCTCAAGTCAAAAGCAAGGTCTTTTGAAGCACTCAAGCTCAAAGTTGTCAAATTTTGGTCCGAAAGACGCTAATCGCACATTAATCATCACTCTTGGTCAATTTTGTTTTGAGCAAATCGTTAGTCTAAATCGAGTTTTGCAGTCAACTTTAAAATTTTGTTTTGAGTAAATCATTAGTCTAAATTGAGTTCTGTAAAATTCTACGCTCCATAACACCCACACCTATAATTTCTATATATATTTGTAGCTTAATGACTACTTAATCGAATCTCATAGTTCAAAATCCATAAAGCTCAAATCGGTACCCTAATCCTAAATATTACTCCGATTAGATAAACGAAAGACACGAGCACTCTTATTGGGCATCGCGATACAAAGTCAATTCGGCTTGGAGAGATTCTTGTGGTGTGAAACCCTCTTCTTATTACCCTTTCCTCTTCTCTCTTCTTTCCTCTCTCTTAGTCTCTTTATGCTGAACGTGACCTTTCTTTGTTCTCTTCCTTCTTCTTTTTCTTTTTTTTGGTCACGCTACTACCTTTTTGACTTGGTCAAAGAGATTTAAATATTACATATTCGGGGCTAGTCAAGAAATTCACAATTTACTATTCAAGATGCCAAACCAAATCGACCTTCAAGGCAAAATACTTTATACCAAAGGATTTTGAATGATGGATGCCGACCCTTTTTCTCCTTTGTCTTGTGAAATCGATTGCGCTGGAGTTGGTGGAATATTGAAAAGCAAGAATCAGATGGTCATCACATTCACGACATGAACTGAGTCTTGGTCATCCTTCATATCTATTTTCACATTGCCAAAATTTGGCCCGACACACTGTGACATCCCGAAATTCGACCCCGTTTTTGATAAAGTGAAATGGGCATTTCGTCGACGTGTTTACGGTCCTTTTTCTCTGAGCTGATCACTCACGAGTTAACTAACCTATTGGGTGAAGCCGTTAAGGGATGTATCTGCAGTAAAATCCCTAAAAGTTACCTAATTTGTTGGATTGGGCTAAAATCACGTCTGATCGATTTTTAACCACGAAATTGAACTCGGTTTCGAGAATCGAATATTCGGGCGTGTCACAATTCATTTTTAGGATCCTGTGTCATCGTCCGTCAAATTATTGACGAGTCCGAAATTTCAATAAAGAAATTATCGGAGGAAAAATTGAAGACCAAAAGAAAATAGAAAGGGAAAAAGAAAAGAAAAGAAAAAAAAATAAGACCATGTTGTATATTATTTTAATTCTTTTCTCTCCCTCTCTCTTCTTTTCTTTCTCTCTTTTCTCTCTCCTTCCCTCTTTTCTCTCGTGCGAATTGCCCCCTCCCCACTCCCCCTCCCCACTCCCACACTCTCTCTTTTTTTCCTTGCCGTTTTCTATTTTGCTTTCTCCTCCCCCTTTTGACTAGTCAAAGTTTTCTCTCTTATCTCTTCTTCTCTCTCCTCTCTCTTCTCCCCACTCTCCCTCATGACCGAAACACCTTTCTTCTTCCTTCTTCTTTGTGAAAACCAGAAGCTGAAGAAGAACGGACAGCAACGGCTCGCCGAAGACCGTCGCCGTCGGGCCGCCGTCCGCACCACCCGCGCACGCCGCGCGCTCCGCCACCACCCCTTCGCGTTTGCCGTCCCCGCCGTGCGCCGTCCAGCTCCCAACCGTCTCTGTTCAGCTCCGTCTTGGCCAGCACCGGCCACGATCCGGCCACCTCCGGCCACTGTGGGCCACCGCTCGGCCTCGCTAAGCTACCACCCGCTCTCCCGACCTCTTGCCGCCCCCAACCCTCTCTCTTTCTTGCTGTTTTACGGTCGAACCAGCAAACCCGCGAGTGGGTTTCCAGCCGGTTCGTGGGCCGTTTTAGGCCGTTTCCGGGCCCCGAACCCGAGGGCCGCTTTGGGAAGAATTGTTCCTCGCGTCGCCGCCGTCGGATTGATCCGATTTGCGCACGATTTAGTGAGTAATCTCACTAATCCAGGATTAGTTGGCTAATTATGCTTAAGGTTGGTTTAGTTTTAATTAATTATGTTTAGGTTGTTAGATTAGAATAAATTAGCAATTATTAATCAATTGTGATGCGATTTAGATAAATTGATTGTGCAATTAACAAGTAGATGTGGTCTACTATTTATTGGAAGCATCTCGGAAATTTTCCGACCCCTAATCGGGCTTCAATTTGATTATTCGGGCCTAAGTGAGATTTTTGGCATTTAAATATTAATTTTTGGAATTAAATTAAATAATTATTTATTTTTCGAAAATTCAAGGGAGATGGTCTGGAACCGGAAAATTATGCGGATGACTGTGGTGAAGTCTGTTTATTTAATCGGGCTTTATTTTGAGCTAAATTGAATTTTTAATATTAATTATTTAATTTTCGAAATTAATTAATTAATTATTTCCTGAAAATTCAACTGGGATGGCCCGTGACCGAAAAATTATGCTGATGACCGTGGTGAAGTCCATTTTTTTAATTGAGTTTTATTTTGTGCTAAATTGAATTTTAAATAATTAATTAATTTAATTAATTTTCGAAATTAATTAATTAATTATTTATTTATTTTTCGGAAATTAAGATTTTGATGGCCGACGACCGAAATCTCTTGCTGATCGTTATGGCGCAGTCCGTTTATTTATTTGAGCTCCACGTTGTATGGAATTGAATAAATTGTGATATTTTAGGGATTTACCTAAATTGATTTGGAATTGATTGAGATTGAATGATTGATTGGTAGATAGCCGAGTATGGATAGTTAGCATTTGTACTGCCTTGTTGAGCTGTAAGTGGAGAGAGTGATGAGAACTAACTGAGAATTCTATTGGCTGAGACCGATCAAGTACGAAGTATAGACAGGCGTGGTTCGGTGATAAAGTACAATCATCACGCGCGAAAAAAACGCCTTAAAGAATGCACGTAGACTGTCTATGACTTATGGTATGCGTGGTTCGGTGATGAGGAATATCACTGTGCAAAACGGCGCCTTAAAAAGAACGTAGACTACCTATGAATCATGACAGGCGTGGTTCGGTGATGAAAGACATCACTGTGCGAAAACGGCGCCTTAAAGAACGCACGTAGACTGTCAGTGATTTGTGATCTGTGACGGGCGTGGTTCGGTGATGAGGAATATCACTGTGCGAAAATGGCGCCTTAAAGAACGCACGTAGACCGTCTGATACTTATGTCACCTTGGCGAAAACGACGCCCGAGAGCATTGATGGAGCTCTATGACTAAGTGTACTATTGGAGATTATGTGGGATGCAGTGAATGACCTGGAAATGATTCAACTGACTTGTAATCGACTAGGTCGATTGATCGATGATTCGATCTGAGTGTGATTCAATGTGATTGATCATTGCTTTGATTTGATGTTGCGAATTGATTGATTGAATGGAAATGACCGTGAGTGGTCTTGTTGGTGTGTAATCGATTAAGTCGATTAGACCGATACTTCGATCGGTGATATGATTGCTTGAGTGCCTATTGTGAATTGTACTAACTTGCAGGTGGGATCTGATGCTAAGGTACGTCTTCTGACCTATGCGTGTTTAGGTAACCTTTAGTATAATGGTTTACTAATCGGGCTTAGTGGGGTAGAACTCGCTGAGACGTAGTCTCATCCCAGTTTGGGGAAAAACCATTTCAGGACCCCGCTGAAGAGCTGAGGAGGAGGAATCCGAGGAGGAGAACTCAGAGGTGAGATCTTAAAGAGAAGGATCTTTGGAAGAAGAAGATAATCCCGAGAAGGGCCTTGAGTATGGCCTGGATGGGCTGAGAGTTTATCTTCTTTTGAGAATTTCTTTTGAAGTGAATAGTTATGAATTGGTTTGTGTTTTGTATAAAAGTTTGGTTATAAATTTCAATATGAAAAATATGGCCCTGCTTTTCTATCCCATCATTTTATTGTCTGGGGATTTTAACTGCTTCCGCATGTGCTTAAAAATGAAAGGGTCGGCGATATATTGTCCTGGGATATCGCATTATAAAATCGACCAAGCTAGAAGGATGTGTGCGTGCTCGAGGATCGGGGCGTGACACACACTTTATTCACTCAAATGATTACTTTATAAGAAAAAGTGAACGGGCATGTGCTCCTTATCTCATCTATCCATGCTTAAGTCAAGTCCCCTCCATTGTTTATTAGCAAAACATCTTGGCAAGTCTCCATGCCATGTCGTTCTTCTCATCAATCCAAGCGCAAATCAAGTCTCCTCCATTGTTTATTAGCTAAACATCTTGGCAAGTCTCCATGCCATGCTGTTCTTCTTGGTTGTCTTATGTTATACGTTGTGTAAGTCCCATTGCCAATGGCAAGAAATGGAAAAATTACCCAATCAATGCTAAATTTTTCAACATTTGCCAATTGAGTGATAAACTTTTGCGCGTAATTCGTTGCAATCCTTTTGGATAAGTTCATTGTAATCCTTTTGGATAATTTGTACCATCTTATGTTGCAAACTACCAATATATTGGAATTCATTAAAATATTTAGGACTAAATTGGCACAATTGAAATTATGACTATATTTGCATCCATACAATAGATTCAGAACTAATCCGATAATATTTCTACAGAAAGGCATTATTTATTTATGCATTTGTGTTTTCTTCCCATGATAATTAGATCTATGGAATCCATCGAGCAATCAAGTAATCATAATTCGCATGAAGAGCCATATTCCTCTCATCCTATTCGGATATTTCTATATGCACCAAATAACAATAATTAGTTTAAATAGACTGCTGTGTTCTAGACAATTACCCAACTCAATTGATGTGGTTATATTTGGCGACAAATTACAGGTGTATCTTACTTTTCGCTGCAGTAATTGATCATCATGAACGATAACTTCTATGGTGCACTTGCTTGTAGAGGCTCACCCGTACCTCTGGGGATGCTGCTGGACGTCAATGAGAGTCACCAGGATTGCTAGAAGGGAAAAAACGTGGATATAAGCTTGCGTCGGTGACCCGGTGGTGATTTTAGAGTTGCAAAGCCAGCAAGCAGGGCCTCAGAGGGACGACGAGAGACAGTAAGGACGAGGCACCGTGCTGGATAGGAGGATTGTTACAAGAGCGCGCCACGTAAACCGCCTTGAGTGAGACTCACCATTTTTGTCGGTCCATTCCTCACGACTTCTATCTCTCAACTCTGGCTACTTTCCTTTCACCTGGTGTGTCTGGGCATGTAAAGCGTGGAAGTTGATGGATTCAACAATGGCTTCTCTCTCTTTGTTCGTGAATGTACCCTTTTATAGCAAAAGCAGAATCGACTAAAAATCGCTGAATTTTGGCTCGATTTGTCACCGAGAATCGGTCGTGAATTTCTCTAATTCACTTCCAAATTAGCGCTTCAGATCTTTTGATTTCCATTTTAGCTTCTCCTCATATTCCGGTGAACGCGTCTAAATTCGCTCATCTTCATTCTCGATTTCATGGCCAGCTTGATTCTATCCCTTAATTGCTCTGGCCATTATCCGTTATTGATCTCTATTGCCCCCAGATTTTCGGATTCAGCTCCCAATCTTTCCAGAACTTGTTTCTTTTTTTTTTTCTTTTTTTTTGAGTCGGTCCTACTCTAGTCCTACTCTAATTCTCACTTTCAGACTTTTGTCATACCTTCTTGCAAGACGTGAAAGTTGAAACCCACTCCTAAAACTAAATCGTCCTCACCCCAACCTCCCGAGAAGTTGGGGATTCGAACTCCCCAACCTCCCTTTCATATTGGAAGGGTGGCTACTAGGGCAAACCTTAGTGGTTCAGAACTTATTTCTTGATTACAGCCAATTCATTTCCCCGTTTGCTTTAGCATTTAATCTCCACTGCTGAATTTGAGATGCTGAACATTGTTTGTGTTCACCGAACTTGATCAATTTCTCCACTTTGCTCTTGAAGATTATAGAAATAATCTTCGAATATGTCCATATCTAACCCTATCTTTGAACCCTATCTTTGAGTGCAATTCTTTTAAACGTGGACTAAAAGGTCAAATTGATTATCATCCACTTTGTCCCTGTTAGGGGTAAACATGATCCGGGTGGAAAGGTTCCTACCTTAGAACTGGAAATCGCCAACTAAGGACAGGTTCCAATTTTTCGAATCAAGGCTCGCCACCAGTTCTTGGGTGGGTCCATGGAATCGGTCCCCAATCCCTACAAAATTGCATTCAATAAATAATTTTCATGGTGAACCTAGTTTCTATCTAGAGCACCCAAGTTTATTCGGTCTTATACTCAGGTTGAATTGTGAGCCATTGATTTTAATTAAGGATTGAAAACTATAGGGCGAAATGAATAAGCAATACTTGTTAGCGAAAAACTTAATTTCTTCGAAAGTCATGGTGTGGTCTTCTTAAGATTTCCCGACGCCGGAAACATGTGGAGAATTAAACTCCATGTTGAAAGTCCTAACCTCCAAAGAAATGAAAACATTAATTGTTTGATCTATCTTTTTTCAACGTCAACCTAATTGAATCATTGGAATTCTTAATTTCATATTATGACGACAAAGCGCTGCCACATTTATGAAAATTTTCAATCAGTTCTCTCATTTCTTTATGTTTGTTTATTTTATTTTGGTTGAGAAAACAAGTAAATAGATTATTAGAATTTTTTTAAAAAAAAGTAGGGGTTAATCCTATTACGCACCCAAGAGATAAAATTGGTCAATAATGTCCAATAACTACAAATATACATATATTTACATATATATTTGGTTGACAAACTACAAAATAATTAAGTAATTGAGATGAAAGTGCACGACACACACACACACACACACACACACACACACACTAGTTTGGGTGGGTGGGCGGGCGAGCAAGCGGTTTCACGCCTAGAATCGGGAATCGGACTAGTACCCACACACTAGTTTGGGTGGGTGGGCGAGCGGGCGGTTTCACGCCTAGAATCAGGAATCGGACTAGTACTCACTAGTTCCACTAAATTGGAACCGGGAGTCAGACCGGCCCCAATGGGAACTGCTAATGCCGATCCGGTCTTGTCCGATCCGGGGCAATCTAGGCAGTTTCCAGTTCTTTTGCACTCCCCTAGTCCCCTGTAACATGCTTAATGCATATAATTTTTTTTTAAACGTTATCTTTATTTAGATGCCATGAAATGTCTAATGCCTATAGTAACTTTAATATAAAATGACTAAATATAATAGATAAAATTTAGGTGCCAACATAAAATCCGTTTAAAGTGCTACAAAGACTACGAAATGGCTATCTTAAACTAGTGAAAAGACTCCTCAACAAAACTCTCAACCAATGTGGATATTTAAAATTATCCGCGACGCAAAAGTTGAGCGTGAAACTCGGTCATGTTGTAACTCTCTCCAGTGAAGAACATTTCAAGTGAACTTATAGTTGAAAAGAGGATCTTTTGAAGCACTAGAAGATCCATAATTTGGCTGACCTAAAATCGAGCGCAAAACTATCAAGTTTAGATCCAAAAGTTGTTGGTTGCACACTATTCACCACTCACGGCCAATTTCAAGATTTTGTTTTGAGCAAACCGTACATCCAAATTGAGTTCCGCAAGATTCTATGACTCCACAACACCCCAAACTATCATTTTTGTATATGTTCACAACTCCATGACCACTTAGCGAAACTTATAGTTGAAAATCCACAAAAGCCCAAATTGATGCCCTAACCGCAAATATTACTCCGATTAGATAAATAAAGGGCGCAAGCACTTATTGGGCGTTGTGATATGAAGTCAAATCGGCTTGGTGAGGTGATTGTGGCGCAAAACCCTCCTCTTTTTCATTTCCTCTTTTTTCTTCTTTGCTTTCTCTCGCTCTTTCTTTTCCCCGAGCGTCTTGGTTTCTTTATGCTGAACATGCCCTTTCTTTGTTCTTTTTTTTTTTTGGGTCATACCACTATCTTTTTGACTTGATCAAAAAGTTTTAATTATTGAATCCTTGGGGCTAGTCAAGCAAGTCACAACTTACCTTCCAAGACGCCAAGCCAAATCGACCATTAAGGCAAAATACTTTTTTTTTTTTTTTGGGGTCTACAGGCAAAATACTTTAAACCAATGTATTTTGAATGAGAGATGCCGACCCTTTTTCTCCATTGTCTGTGAACTTGATTGCGCTGGAGTTGGTGGACTATTGAAAAGCAAGAATCAGATGGTCATCACATTCCTGACCTGAATCGAGTCTTGATCACCCTCCCTATCGTATTTCACGTTGGAACATCTATTTTTCCACTGCCTAAATATGGCCTAACATGCTTAATTCTCTCATACAATGAATTATAAGAAAAAGTGAGTGGGCATCTGCTTTTTATTTCATCCATCCATGCGTAAGTCAAGTCCCCTCCATTGTATATTAGCGAAACATCTTGGCAAGTCTCCATCCCATGTTGTTCTTCTTGGTTGACTTACATTGTACGTTGTGTAAGTCCCATTGCCAGCAGCAAAGAATGGAAAAATTAACCAATCAATACTAAATTTATTGTATGTGTACCAATTTAGTCATAAAATTTCCAACTTTATCAATTGAGTCATAAATTTTTGTGTGAAATTTCATTATAGTCCTTATGGATAATTTGTGCCATCTTATGTTGCAAACTGCCAAGTCATCGATTTCTAGTGAAAATTGGCTGTATATTGGAATTTGCTAAGATGTTTAGGACAAACTTGGCAAAATCAAAAAGTTTAGTACTGAAATGGTGTCCGTACAATAGATTTAGAACTTATCACACAATATTTCTGCAAAAAAGCATTATTTATTTATGTATTTGGTTTTTCTTCGCTTGATAATTGGATCTATGGGATCCATCGAGCAATCAAGTAATCATAATTCGCATGAAGCGTGATATTCCTATCATCCTATTCGGATATTTCTATACGCCCCAAATAACAATAATTAATTTACATAGACTGGTATGTCATCAACATTAGCCAACTCAATTGATGTGGTTATATTTGTCGACAAATTACAGGTGTATTTTACTTTTTGCTGTAGTAATTGATCATCTTGAACGATAACTTCTATGGTACACTTGCAGTGCTGAATAATAGTACAGTGTTTCATCACAATGTACGAAAAAAAAAAATGCCATAACAAGTCGTAAAATTGGTTTATCGTGTTATATATGCATATGCATATATAGTCCCAATGAAGTGCAAAAATAGCATAAAATAAAATATTACACAGTAATACCCTCAGAATTTTATTACCTACTTACTAGAGACTTGAGTTAATGATATCTTGGTAAATGACAATATCAACAAACAAACGATTTCATTTCAATTTTGATAATGTGGGACTCTGCATATAGAAAATTTGTGAAATCAATGCCAACTATTCTTACACCTTCAACTTTTGGCATGATGCTTTCAGGCTTTTTGGCCAAAAGAAGCCGCGTCGAAAGCGAGAGCTTTCAGGGAAACGAAGTGGAAACGGTCATCATCGTGCTCGAGAAGTGCAGGGATCGATATTCACTGCAATCTCCTTGATGGAAAAAATAATTTAGAGCACTTTTATGTAAACCTTTGCTTTTTTGGACAAATTATCTTCCAATAAATTCCATCGAAGTCCATGTCGGATTATTTGAAACTCTTGAATAATCTCTACTTATTAATAAATAACAATCTCAATAGGCTTGGTGACTTTTGTTCCCCAAATTTAATCTTGATATTTCTTTTCTTCCAACGATCAAGATGTTCCGTGGAAAATTCAATCATCAGTAGTCGTCCTCTGGGAAGATCATCAGCATTGGAAGTACTTTACTAATGTACCATTGCATGTAATGTTGTGTTTGATGTGGCGGAGTGGAAGAAAATTAGGGAATGGCATGGCGTGACTACTCCAGTATTTTTGTTTGGTAAAATGTGGAAACAAGATGGAATAGGGATTCTTGTGTTTGGTTGGTATGGAAATAATGGTGTGGGAATGGCATTGAATGATGATATTTTAATAATTTTTACATTGTATTCATATTAATAGTACTAGCAAATGGATACACGTTTTGTGTATGGCAAAAGAAAAAGAAAAAACGGTCGAATCCCTTTGAAAAGGGGCCAAAATGATTATTCTTTTCTTGCCAAAAGTAGATCGGGACGACTCTTGTTCAACATTTTTCCCCATTTTTCCCCCACTTTACTGGTAATGTCCAATTTGTTTTATACATAGAATTTAGTTTAGTATATTTCCAAATAAATTTCCAGGTTAGGCGACAAGTAAAAATATATGAGAGTGAAAAAATCACGACATGAAATTACAAAACCAGCATTTCATATTAGCAGACAATTCATCTCATAATTTACTGTATAATTTTCATGGCAGATACCTCCAGCGGGGTTGTATTATAATAATGATCCGTGTAAGAAAAGCTATCTATTGACATATATTTTGGTACTTAAACTTTGATACATTTGCAGGCAAGCTGCAAGTCTTGGTCTGCTTGTGCTGTAGCCATGTCTTCGTCAATTACGAGCACCGCTTGGGGGCGTGAATTACAAGCAAGTCTTGGTCTTGTTGGCTATAAACGAAAAGCCAGATGCAAGTCTTGATCTTCTTGAGCTGCAGCCATGTCTCCGTCAATTACGAGCACCGTGTGGGGCGGGTGTTACTTTCTATCCTCTCAATATTTTCAATGGAAGAAGAAAATAATTTGAATAATTATCGCCCGAGTACGAGTCAATAAGATGATGTCGATTGTATGGGGAGCTCACGATATTAATATAAACCTTGCATGCACATATCTTCCTCACACTTCTCTCTTCGAAAATCTCCACTGCTCGACGACAATGGAAAGATCAATTATAGCTTTCTCGTTTGCGCTGCTTGCTTCTTTAGCTTCAGCACTAGTCCTTGCGGTTCAAGCCCAACCAGGTCTCTCTCTCTCTCTCTCTCTCTCTCTCTCCCCCCCCCCCCCCCCCCTTGCTTGTCCATGCTTCGTACAATGTCATTGCCGATAGCGATCCTATGAGTTTTGACCCTTTAATGAAACAAAATGGTCTCTTCTTTATATTCATTCTCAGTTGCTTCAGCGTCAAACTGATGGTATGCTAGATACTATGGTATGGAATTGTGTGAATAATCAAGATTCATTGAACTTGTTCCAATGGTCCAAATAGAAAAATCGCAGTTCTATTTTATTGACATTTTCTTTTCTCTAAACTTACAAGGTTTTATCAGCATCGATTGTGGGGCACCCAATGAATACACCGATGAGAACACTAATATAACATATAAAATGGATGATGGGTTCATAGGCTCTGGGAAAAACATGCCTATATCCAAGGAGTTGATATATGAAAGTAATCTACGGTGTGTGAACGATGTAAGGTATTTTCCGGATGGAACGAGGAATTGTTACACTTTGAGACCAGACCAAGGCAAGAACAGAAAATACTTGATTAGGGCATTATTTTGGTATGGGAACTATGATGGGAAGAATCAGGCTCCTTTATTCGACCTACACATCGATGTTAATTATTGGGCTACGGTGAACTTCTCCTCTTCTGCTACCAAAGAGATCATTTATGTGCCCAAGGCAGATGATATACGAGTGTGTCTTGTGAAAACTGGCAATGGAGTGCCCTTTATTTCGGCATTGGAACTGAGACCTTTGGACGATGACGTCTATCCATTGGAATCTGGGTTCTTGCGAACCCGTCAGCGGATCAACCTGGGACAAATCTCGGTGGCAAATCGGTTCAGGTGATCAATTCATTTTTGAAATGCAAATATATAGTAATCATTAGTAAAGAAAGATTCAGTTTTTCCTCATCGAATTTTGCCATTCTGCAAACTATCGAAGGCGCCAGTCAGCAAGGACGAAAAAGGCAATGAAAAAATCAACAAATTACAGCACAGAAAACTGCTAAAATAATCAACAAAGATAGTTGAAGAAAATGATGCTAGATGTCAAAGATTAGCAACAAAAATCACTAAATGATGACACGATAAAAAAAGAGAAACAAAAAAGCCATTAGGTGCAAGCAAAAGTTAAAATAAAATCATTTGGAATCTTGCACTTATAATCCCAATCAAACTTGGTATTTTGCGTATGTATCAAAAACACCTAAGTTACTCCATCATAACAAGATAACTCATTAATGAATTTCATTAAAAATTCAATACATTTACACAGATATTAGTACTAAACTATTTTTATTTTTCACCTTGCTAATAAAAATTCATTAAATTAATTGAATTACTAATATAATTGAGAACATAATATTACTTATTTATTTTTAGGGTAATCATTGTATGTGTATTATCTACAAAATTTGAGAGAATCTTTTTTTCTGTGTAGAATTTGCATAGCATGGGGTTTACCAGCTAATAGTTTCTGTATTGTTTAGCTTCTCTCAATTAGCGAAAATATGATAAATATATTTTAAGATATCGCACTCTTTTCTTCTTCTCCAAATTCTTGTAAAAATTCTATAAATAGACAATTCTGTAAATTAATAATTTTATTTTATCTCCCACGTATTTCAAATCTAAACTTAGATATACTTTCTATCCATATACGTGTTCAATTCCTTTGAATCGTGTCGATAATCTTTCTATTAATAAAATAATTTTAATATGTTATGATAAGATGATTTTGCAAAAATTATTAATGATACTTTTTGCATACACGCGACGGGTGTCCACTTTTGCTAATAAATATATGATAACAGTGTCTTCCCTAAGTGTCGCCTTTGAGGTTGACACTAGGGAATGATTATGCTTCTCGGAAGGAGTACTTTTATTGCATTTTCCACCCATTTTGCTATCTATTTTATTGCTCGTCTCTCTCCCTTCTTTTCTCTTCATTATTTTTCTATTCTAATTGTACCTCTTTTGTATCAAAGAATTTTTCTACCATAATATTGACACAATATTTTGTATTAAGTTACAAAAATTACGTGTACCCGACAAACGAAATATTATTGGTCAAAATATCACGTTTACTATTTCATTATCTAAGTTGCTCAAAATGGGCGACAAAAAAAAAAACCAGTTGCTCAAAATTATTAATGCTATGTTAACATTGGAATCTCATACTACTAATACATTAATGAGATATTTTCTTTATGCTTAAATGTATGTATGTGCGTGTGTTTACACACATATATATACATATACATACATACATATATATATATATATATATATATATATATATATTATAAATCTGTACGAGAATCTACACAAAGCGCTAATTATGTTTAGTATACATGCGAACTCGATGTCTACTCACGAAGTGCTTTTAGTACATTTGTTAATGGCTATAAATTATGCTTCGAAAATATGAATATTTCTATTTAAAGTACTTTACTTTCTTGAAATATGTTAGTTTTCAATTTTCAAAACATATCAGCTTGCATTTCTACTAATTTTAGCGATCTTAACTAGTGCATAAGACACTTGTTAATTATATATCTCTAAAACTTGTTGATAATACTAGTTGGCTTGAGCTATTTCCACCCCTTTCTTGGCTCCTGATACCCCTTATCACTTTGAATTGACTATATTATTCCTTGTAGGTTCCAGTCTTGATTTAAATTATTTCTTGCATTTCTTCTTCTTCTTTTTTCTTCTTCTTTTTTCAATTTCACTAAAAGAAAAACTTATCCACATCCCTTCCAAACAATTCTTTCTCACCCTATCCACTTCTTCTACACCCATTAAAATTCAACGTTTCCTTCATGTTTGTCTTCTTTTAAATTTATTCTCCATTATTATAATCTAAACAAGTACTTGTCATATATTGAGTGAAGAAATGTTAGTTTTATCTTCAAATTGTTTACTTTATTTCCGTGGAGTATTCAACTTCAATTCTGTACAAATTTACTAGAATTTACTAAAAAAATTGAATATTGTGGTTGATGTATGTATTATACACAATGTACTCAAAGGTTATCATCTCACTTGTGCTTAAGTTATTTTTTTAATAATATTTTACCAGTATAAGAAAAAAGAGATATACAAATAATTAAGTTTTTTTATTAGAAATGAAACAATTAGTTAACTATCTACCAAATAAACTATTTTTTCAAGAATAAGTAAACAAATTTTGTTTCAAAGAGAAAGAAAAGAAAAAAACAAAAAAGAAAAAAAGAAGGCAAGCATTAGTCTTAAATCAAGAGGGGGCCTCATATTTAACCTTAGTAATTTTTGTTTGTCAAGAGCATGATAATTTCATCTTTAGTGAAATTGAAACAAAAGAAAAAGGAAGAAAAACAAGGTAAAAAATATTTTTAAATCAAGAGTGGGATCCACAAGAGATAATGTAATCATGTCAAAGTAAATTAGGATGTCAGGAGCTAATAAATTGGTGGAAATAGTGGAATCTGCTCATTTTACATAAAATATGTGATTAATATTTATTGTTATTTCGAAGTTCAAAAGATGCCAGCCATGGATGAGGTAAGTCCCAATGCAATTCAAACCTTTTTTTCACTTTGAAAAAAAAAAAAAAATGTTCCATCTAGACATCGTATTGCAATTTTCAAGTTATCACTCTACGTGTTACAAATCCGTGGCAATTAATTTCTCTCTGACAAACATCACATTGACAAGTTTCGCATTTAACTGCCAGCGAGCGAGATGTTTGATTTTTGGAAACCCAACAAACGCATCAGTTTTTCGCTAGTATATATGTTGAATATAGTAGCTTTAGTATTTCCATTGCATATCCACATGAATTGGCATTTTTTAGTCATTCAGTCAATTGCTTAACTGTTTACTCTTAAACTATTTGTCCAAATGCCTCACACAGGTACCCTGACGATGTTTATGATCGATTCTGGTCATCTATGGACTACCGTGGCTGGTCCATACTAAAGACCCCATCTGCGATTGATTTATCTAACAATAGGAATGCCTATAAGGTTCCCGGGGAAGTTCTTCGGACCGCTCAAGGGACAGTGAGTCTCAGTTCTCCCTTGTATTTAAAGTGGACAGCAAATGTAATACTGTTCAATGATGCAAGCTCATTACCATGGGCACCGCCAGAGATATGGATTGTGTACTTACATTTCATGGAGATTGAGAGCCTGAGCGGTCTGCAAAGGGAGTTCACAATTTCCATGAACAATAATCAATTCACAGAGACGGTGAGCCTTGAATACTTAAAACCAGTGGTTGTAGTTTCCCCTCCAGTTAGTGGACCGCTCATCACCCTCTTGATTAACCCGACGAGTAAGTCTGAAAATCCACCGATCCTAAATGCCATGGAGCTCTATAGCGTTGTTGATCTTCCAAATGTACCCACAGCACCAGAGGATGGTATGCTTTTATTCTTCTACATGTTTTAATTGTTTAATTACACATTGTACAGTTGTGCTACGATTGACATCAATAAGTACACAGATAAGTACACAGATATTCCATTGTCAATAATCAAGATTTAGTTAAGCCAACGCTAAATATACTAGTCTCCACTGTGGGTCTTAAGTTATTTGTGAACTCTACGATCTAGAGTTGCTTTGTTGGGATCAACAGATGTGACTAAGTACTACACTGCAATCTGTTTAATTCCTCGCTTTGGCTTGCTTCGCTGAAGAGTCTCTTCAAATTGAAGCCCTGGAGTATTACAAGTCTTTTGAAAAACTGAGTCTGCATGATGCGTATGGATCACATTCGCTTTTTGCATCTCTATCTTTCTCTTTAAATAATAGATTTTTTTTTCTTTTTTTGTGATTTAAATTACAGTGAAAGCTATCAATGACATCAAAGCAGCGTATCACATTAAGAGAGAAAGCTGGCAAGGTGATCCATGCGTACCAAGCGATCACAGATGGGATGGTCTAAACTGTAGCTATGGAAATCCTCCAAGGATTATATCCCTGTGAGTCCCTGGCAAATTTTCTTAGATAATACTTGTTTTCTAGGTGAATTTAAGAAGAATTCTCGTTTGTCATGAAAACTGAAAGTTTTGCGTATCATGAGAAAGAACAATTAGGATGAATGCAACCTTTCAGTGTGAATTCTCAGATAGACCAAGAACTTTGTCATGCTTTTGTCAAGTTTTTTCGGGGCATGATTGGAACTTCAGTGTTTTAATAGAGGGAGTGTTTAACGCCCTAAGCTTCACATGGTGTTGAAGAAAGCTCATAAACTGATCCTTAGGTTGACACCCAACCCAAAAAAGTCACCATCGAGTATTTCTTTTGGGAGGTTGCTTCATATGAATGGGGTAGGTCATGACAAGTTATACACTCATCAATTAGCAATAAATGCCCCCTTCTCCGATGTCTGGTTATGTTCTTCTTTCAACTTCTTTCACCAACAGCAAGTATTAGGTCCTCCGAATATAGTTATTAGGTACTCTAGGTCCAAAAATAACCATAAATTACCGTGCAAGGAATGAGATTGAACATTCTGAATGGTCTTCTAGTACTTGCAACATTTAATCTGGGGGGATCTAAAATATTTTCACTCTAAAGAATTGATTGCACAACCTTTTCTTTATGATACCAAAAAATGCTCCCTTATGAAGATGGCAATGACATGATCCTCTCGTATGATCTATCATGGCAGGAAATTGAGCTCTAGCAATTTGATGGGCGAGATAGTCTCATCACTTTCGCATCTATCAACAATGGAGTACTTGTAAGTTGTGTCACTCATGATTAAGCACCCCCAAGAGTCAACTCTTGATTGAATAATTTAGGTTGTGGTTTAGGAGACATAGGCTATAGAAATAGTGCCCTAATGCATGGAAACATCTTGCTTTTGGTTATTCCCAGAGATTTGTCTAACAATCAGCTTACGGGAGCGATACCAGAAACTCTAGCCAAATTACCACATCTTAGCTTTCTGTAAGTTAATGTCTCTAGCTGAATGATATTTAAAGTGGACAAATCTCTTATCGTGGCTATATTTGCAGAAATTTAAGTGGAAACAACTTGATTGGATCAGTTCCTGAAGTTCTTAAGAAAAGGGTTGTGGAAGATACTTTAAACATGAGGTCTCTCTGTCTCTGTCTCTCTCTCTCTCTCATTGTGTCATATACGAATTTTATAGGGTGGAAAGACTATCGACATGTTCTGTTTATTGCGATTAAAGCAAAAAAGAAGGCCAACTTTTGATCTGCATGGCAAATCAATTTGGACACTTGTTGATAGGAATTTCAGTTCAACTCCTTCATTCTTTGTGGCAGTTTGACAGGAAACGCGCATCTTTGCCTAGCTGATCCTTGCCCACATAAGAAGAAACAAAAGACCATACTTGTTACAGTTGTTACATCAGTTTCAGGCTTCTTTGGGGCTCTCTTTGGTGCTTTGGCAATTATTTGTTTAATCAAATGGAAACGGACCTGTTCTAAAACTGGCGAGGCATTTGAACAAATACCAGGTATCTTTTTCTTACTTGTCCTCTTCATGCAATTTATATTACATTTGACAGAATCTTGACTATGCTTTTCCTTCGGTACATTTCTTTCCGCAACAATGTCTTTTCTAGGATATGAAAATACACAACTCAGCAACTTGCTATCCTTTTCTCACGCACCCTAAGAGTCATTTTGCATTTTCATCGATATTGCAATCATGAATAAAGGAAAGTTGTCTTTAATCAAAATTTCCCAATGTTAGTAATATGAGTTACGTACTGATCACAAGAATATTGAGATGAGAGAGAGACGGGATCACCACAGCATTGTCGCATCAGCGTCACAAAGAGAATGTGCATTATTGAGCTTAACTTATTCACAATAAATTTTCTGGTTTTTCTCTTCAAAATTAACTATGTTATGCATCGGAAGGACTTATAACAACTTGAGAGTACAAGTTTGTCCATAGTATTTTAATGGTCCCTCGAAGAAAGTTTGATTGTGCAATCTAGAACTTATCTATTTGTATTGAGCAAAGCGAAAGAATCTATATGTTAGCATGTTAAAGGCAGGTGACAGAGAGATCTCTTGGTTTTTGTCCTCTTTTCCATTAATACAGATCTTGAAATTGGATCAGAAAAACCTCTCCTACGTTTTTTAATTGTTGAGGACGCAATTGGAGTTTTTTTCCTTGGAAGTCCACTAATTAAAGTGGTAGTCGCAATACTCATGGGAAACTTTTTGCTACAGAATCTAGTGAGAGGACACTGAGATTAAAGAATCGATCTTTTGAGTATGGAGAGGTCTCAAAAATCACTAGGAACTTTGGACAAGTGATTGGTAAAGGTGGATTTGGAAAGGTATATCTTGGCACCCTGGATAACGGCACCGTAGTTGCTGTG
The DNA here is from genome assembly GCA_017140325.1 of Eucalyptus leucophloia subsp. euroa. Lineage (NCBI taxonomy): Eukaryota > Viridiplantae > Streptophyta > Magnoliopsida > Myrtales > Myrtaceae > Eucalyptus > Eucalyptus leucophloia. Next base: position 36,514,783 of record CM029478.1, read on the forward strand.
AAGATGCTTTCTGAATCATCAGAGCAAGGATACAAGGAATTTCAGGCTGAGGTTAGATAAAATGATGCAATCACTCTTCCTTTGAAAATCAACTTATGCCGACACTTAGGTAGATACTTGTTCAAAAATTTCACTATTGTCAGTATATGTTATAATAATGCACACCTCGTGATACCACAGGCACAACTCTTAGCGATTCTACACCACGGAAATTTGATTTCCCTTTTCGGATATTGCGATGATTCCAAGCACAAGGCATTAGTATATGAATACATGGCTAATGGAAATTTAAGGCAACATTTATCAGGTGCATATTCTTGTTCTGTTGTATTGGTTTTTCTGCAAAACAATCCAGTAAAACTCTATCTTGCTTATATGGAACATTAAAATGCATCCAATAGAGGACCATCCGAAGGTTTTGACATGGAGTAAGAGACTACAAATAGCCGTGGATGCAGCACAAGGTGCATGATAAAATATCTACAGTTGGTAGGTATTTTGCTGTCATTGCTTTAGCATTGTTGACATTGTTTTTGTAAGGGTTTCAGGTTTGGATTATTTGCATAATGGTTGCAAGCCACCCATCATCCACAGAGACTTGAAGACTTCAAACATCTTGTTGAATGAAGACTTCCAAGCCAAATTGGCTGATTTTGGCCTATCAAGAGCTTTTGCATCTGAAAATGACTCTCGTGTGTCAACTTGTCCTGCTGGCACCATTGGCTACCTCGGCCCCGAGTAATAGCTAAAACTCAACATTATTGATCTGGTTCAGCTCAAGATCTTTAATTGCATAGCAATGTTGACATTGCCTAGGATTTTATCTTTGCTTTAAGATCTGTATTAATTTTTCCTCCTCCCAGGTTTCAATTTTTTGGAAATTGTGACAAGAAGAGTGATGTTTATAGTTTCGGAATTGTACTCTTTGAGTTAATCACGGGCCAACGTGCGATGATGAAAAGCCGAGATGGCAGCGACTTCATTCACATACTTGAATGGCTAATTCCCATCATTGAAAGTGGTGATATACAGAGGATTATGGATCCTAGGTTACACGGAGAATTCAACATCACCTCGGCTTGGAAAGTGGTAGAGATTGCTATGTCTTGTACACAACCAAAGGTTATTCAAAGGCCAGACATAAATCATGTATTGGCAGAGTTGAAGGAGTCTTTGGTCAGCAAATCAAGCGGTTCTTTTGAAGTGACCTCTTCAGAGATCTATTGTGAAAGTGTCCCTATGGCAAGTTAGCAGAAACTTTTCAAATACAGAAGGGTCATCTTCTTTTTAGGTAAAAGATTAACTTTTGTTTGCAAATTTGTACTTTTTTCTTTTATCGCGTCATCCATTTTCCCTTTTCTTTCTGTCATTGAATCTTCCAAACTCGCTGTCAAACAATGATATGGTTTCGTCCTTCGTCACTCCTCTCTCCATCCATAATGTCAGTTCATTGCATTCCTAATCTCGCGAGTTGGAGGTTGCGTTATCCATGGAGGGGGTAATCGGCATTTGCAGGCCCTCAGGGCACGTTGTTGGAGTTCAACTGAGAAGTCAGTTGGAGTCAACACCATTGGGTAAACAGCGACAATTTTGCATTGTTGAGGGCAGGATTGAGAAAATGCATAGTGGGGGACTAATTATCTTCTTTCTTTCTGAGTTAAGGTCAACTTATATATGTATGATTGTACCATTAGTGGTCCTCATGTAGTGCTTCTCGCGAGCAACCTGGGATACAAACACAAGCATCTTTAAACAAAATATGGACACAGGACTCGAGCTTGACTAATGATAACGAATGCATCGATAACGTGCTTATGTCTAGATAAAAGGAAATCCTTATCTCATCTAATACTCAGCATGCATGATAGGCTTGCCGTCTAGGAAATCTAATGCAACAATCAGTACCATTGACAAGACGAGAGCTATGTGGCCAGAGAAGATGCGTACCACTGCTACAACATTGCCTAATTCGTCAAAAAATAATCCACTAACGTGCCAACAAATAGCCCCATTTGTAGCCATTAAAGTCGGGATTTAGAAAAAAAAAAAAAAAAAAAGGCTTATCCTAGTGAGCAAAAACCTTTTTGTGATCATAGACGAACAAGGAATTTGAGCATACCATGACAGAAGTATGTAATGTCCCTTCTGGGTATGGGGGACTTTGATCAAGCACCACATGCACCAATAGAACCACAGAGTCAAAACACATGACAAGAAAGTGTGTCTAGAACTCAAGTCCCTTATCATTAAATCTCTAGTGACTTTGTTGGTCTACAATGAGAATTGACAAAAGCACTTCTCATCTCTGTTTGTTTAAAAGATAAAGGAGAGTCAAGTCACTATTGACACATAAATTTTTGTAACCTATCTAGTCATTTATTACATAAGAAAATCCCTAACCAAAAATATTATTAATTTAAATTTGCATATTAAGAACATTTTTTTATTAAGCCCATATAATTGCTTTAAACCTAAGCCAAACATACTGATGTAGGGAAGTTCGAGTTAAATTAGATTTTTGGATCATTCCCCTGAAGTGGTCGAGATGGATATGTGCTTTGCGCATATGATACTTCAAATTAGGGGATACGGCAAATTTGAGAAGTGATATCATGGAAATCTTTTGGTCACATGGCTATTTGAAAAGAACAAATATAGAGCAAAGTTGATTCTCACTGTTGAGGAAAAGAAGGAAAATGTAATAAAGAAGGAATTGAGTAGATTCTGCTCGCATTTAAAGAGGAAAGAAGAAAAAAAATATGTGGGCATCTTTAAAGTAGCCAATTAACCACTTACATGTTGGGGAAGCAATTTCAAGTTTTGTCTAGATTCTAGAAACTACCCGTCAAAATAGGTTTCCTAATTATAGAAACCTAGAATTTACCCTATCATAGGTTCTAGGGTGTTCCACCTATATTATAAATTAAACGATTGTAGTAAATTATCGCCTCTAATAACCAATATTTGCTATAATCCACTGACAACAACTAATATTTAGACACACGAAGAATATAGACCATTAACAAAATAAAAGTTGGATATCACTGAAAATAAAAGATCAAACTAGTGGTTTCAGATTATATACTCAACTTGGATGTCATGGAATACCGTAGAAACATGCAAAGACATGAAACAAGGAAAACACAAAGACTTGTTCTAGGTCTAGGTTCCATCTAGAGCCTTGAATCTACTAGTAGAACAGAATCCTCAATTCTTGGAACCTGAAATATACTCTGCATATCCTCTGATTCTATTCTAAAACCATGTTCACCCCTACTTACATGAACGTGAGAGTGCGACTGTCACGCCCCGATCCTCGAGCGCATGTGTGACATCCAAATTTTTCAACCCTGTCTTCTATTGAATAAATCGGACATTTTATTGACGTGTATATAGGGTTATTCTTAGAGCCAATCACTTTCGAGATAACTAGACTATCTGGGGAAACCATTAAGGAATTTTAAGGCAATAGACTTGAGAACTCGATCAGGAATTGGCTTCTCGACCGTGTCCATCTTTAGAGGCCATTACGGCACAGTTAAAAATCGATTTGAAATCAGAGATAGAATGGATTGACAAAGATGTGTGGCTAATCGTGAGTGACACCATTAAATTGAAAAATTCTTGTCGACTGACACTAGATTGATTTTCTTATTGTTTTGATACCCTGTGTCCGTATTGAATCCTCGAGATTTTCACGACAATCGTGAGTTGCCAATGAGTTGAGTGGGTTCGTAGTGGTTCGAAGAAAATTGACCACGATTATTTGCTCTTAAAAATATCTGAAAGTTACCCGATAGCCTAGGTCACGCTAAAAACGCGACGAATGGAAATTAACTGCCAATTCAAGTCCGATTTCAGAAATTGAAGTTTCGACCATGTCACAATAAATTCGAAAAATGTCAACTCAGTCTTAGAAGATTTTTTTGACAATCGACATTTTTTGGGAAAAAGTCATCGCCGAGTTGTTTTAGTGCATAAATTGCCGAAGGTGGTTTTCGATTGTGAAATTGAGAAGCATGAGGGATTATTGGATGAGGAAAAATAGCAAGTGAAGCATTGAGACATCGATTGAAATTATGGTGACCAATTTAAAATGAATCAAGAGAGAATAGAAGAGCAATTGAAGCAAGACCTTGAGAAATTCGCAACACCCCCACACCCTAGCAAAAATGGACCACTTGGGAGGTTATATGGGACATTTTGATGGTCAATTGTGAGCCAAGGATTAATGCAAGGCTAAGAGTGATTCCTGAAAGATATTTTGCAAAATATCAAGCCAAAGGGGCCCCTCAATCATCTCTCTCTTATCCCCTCTTTCCTGCTACCGTCCAAGACTTCTCATTTTGCTCCAATTCACACGCTCGTAATGTGACATTCTGAAATTCGACCCCGTTTCGATAAAGTGAAATGGGCATTTCGTCAACGTGCTAATAATTCTTTTTCTCTGAGCTGATCACTCACGAATTAACTAACCTACTGGTGAAACCGTTAGGGGATGTATCTGCAGTAAAAATCCCTAAAAGCTACCTAATTAGTTAGATTGGGCTAAAATCACATGTGATCGATTCTAACCATGAAATTTAAATTTGTCTTGGGAATTGAATATTCGAGCGTGTCACAATTCATTTTAGGATTTGTCTCATTGTCTGTCAAATTATTGATGAGTCCAAAATTTCAATAAAGAAATTATTGGAGGAAAAATTGAAGACCAAAAGAAATTAAAAAGGGAAAGAGAAAATAAAATAAAATAAGAATAATGGTATTATTTTTATTTTATTTTTCCCTCTCTCCCTCTCTCTTCTTCTCTCTCTCTCTCTCTCTCTCTCTCTTTCTCTCCGCCCCTTGAAAAGTATCCAAGGTGGGGAAAGGTTGGATTTAGGGGTACTTTGATCACGAGAGTTTTCTCATGAGATCACGAGCTCTCCCAAGCTTGTACCCTGTGCGACAGCGGGTTTATTTATGCGGTCTAATTGTTTAACAACCTAAGAATATACAAGAGTTGCCACTAGCCTCATTTTGGAGGTCGGCTAGAAACCCAATCGAGGGTGGGGAGTATTCCCTCGATTCATACGTAACCAGATATCTAGGTTCGGGGACTTGGGTTACGCTAATATTGCTATTAGCACCCTTTTGGTACCTAAACAGTATGTTATGTTTTTCCTAACATGTCCCTGCCTTTCTTTTTACATTTTCGAGATCATCAATTCTATACTAAATGATCATGCATGGTTGATTACTTTCATTCTATTCTATTTCTAAAAAAAATGAAAAGAAAACAATCAATGAAATTGAAATTGCAAGACATGAAGTAAACAATCAAGAAAAGTAGTAAATCTATCATGCAAACCTAAAAGAAAGTATAAAAGAGAAATATATGGGAAAAAAGAGAGAAAAATCCGCAACTTGTCAGGTTTTATACAACAAATGGAGCCCAAGACATATGTTAGGAAAATGGGTATTACATGAAAATGGTCGGAATGGACATCAACCTCCACCATCTTCATGCCTTCTCCATCTTCAAGGTTCTAATCTAAACCTAATCTAAGAAATTTATGACTAGATGCATACAAGTGAAAGAAACAATCATCACAACTAATATCAAAGCAATTGGGGTAGAACCCATGTATGATTGGCTCTAAGAAAAAAGCACAGAAATCAAGCACTTTATAAAGAGAAACTTTCATGAATGAAATTTCCTAAGGCGTATCAAGTTCAAGTAAAGTCAAATTCATGGCCGAAAAGCAACAATCGCTAAAGCATACAAATCAATCATAAGCAAATCAGAGAATGATGCATGATAACTGATTTGTTAAGCCACCTAATCAATGCATGAAAATCATGAAATTTGAACATGACGTAGGGTTAAATGTGAAGAAAAAGTTTGATTTAGACATTTAACCCTAAATCCATATGCAAAAGGCCACACAAATCCATTAACATTGATATGTGACTTGTCATTAGGAGCAAAATCCCTAACAATTTAAATTGCTACATGTCAACTTGAATTCTAAGGTTACTTGACCTAAAAAATTCTCAAATTTTAGCATGGGATGGATATGGATATTATGGACAGCTTTCGTTGAGAATTTATCCTCAAGATCATTATGTATAAGATCACACAAAATTGGTAGACAGTCAGATTCATAGAGACAAGACAGCACTACAGGTCAAGACAAATTCAGACTTCAAAACTTGATCTAAAAATAAAGAAAAGCAGGGCAAATGATGGGCAAATTGGACAAACTAGGCATCGTTAGAAAGCTTAAGGTGTCCTTTACGAATTCCTATTAGGTGACCATTGCAATTTAGGTCTTTTTCTAGCTCAAGCAAAAGCCATTTGTATAAGTGGTCAGATCAGATCATAACAAGCAGAACACATCAGCAGATTAGTGCTCCTTGCAAGAAGCATCAGGCACGGCAAATGATGGCCAAATCGCACATATAATATGTCTATGGAAAGCTTGAGAAGTCTATTACAAATCTCTAGCAGACAATAAGTCCTAATAACATCATCTACCAGCTCAGTTCAGTTAAAACAAAAAATCGCAGAACAGCAAATCAACCTAAAAACTACTGCAGAATTGATAGACTTTGTAGGTGTTTTTCGATAACTAAACAACGTCCGTTCAGGGCGTGCAACATATCAAATCGAAGCTCTAGAAGTGTATTTTATATGTCTAGAAGGGCTCGAAGTCAAAAGAACCTTATCTAACACCTTGTTTCAGCCAAAACAGAAAGTGATATATACGGTATACGAATTTGCAGATCAAGGCAAATCAAGTTCAATCAACTTCAAGTTCATCATCAATAATCATCAACTCATTGCAAATCATGCAAGATCAGCATCATAGGAAAGATCAAAACAAGCCCACTTCTTAAGAGAAGTTGAGTCCAATTGACGTCAAATTGATAGTCGAAAAATGATCATCATGAGGACATACAAATCAGCCACAAATGAATTAGAACATAATGCATAACTAATGGTTTATAAAACCATCTAGACAATGCTCAAAGAGTAGTTCTAAAAATGAATCACAGCAAACCTTACAACCTTAAAAGGGTCGACAAAAGTAACAAACCATGTTTTTATTTCTACAAATTTCTGCTCATATCCGCTAACTCCAAACGTCAGTTTTATCCATCAATTGATCTCTGCTTGATCTAGAAAAACTTCCCAAATTTGAATAAAACCAGACTAGAACAGAGATTTATTATTTTCTAAGACTCAATCTGGTTCAAAGTGAAAACAAATATTACTCACAATCAACAAGGCCAATGAGCACAGGTTTTAAGCATGCCATAATGCTAAAATTGCTCAGATTGATTATATCGACAGTAAGCAAGATGAAATCAATTTGGGCATCATGATTTAAGTAAGCCATAAATATCTTGCATATGGACTGATGAAGACACTACGTAGATATTCATTCAAGCATCTTCACAAACATATGACAAGCATCTCATTTTAGTGACCAAAACGCGAGGGCGAATCAGCAACTTAAAATAACGTGAGCACAACATCATCCAAGCAAGATCAAATCAATAGTACATCCTCAATAAGATGCTGTTTTCACTCTAAAGTTCTTGATCTCCACTTTTGAATTAATGACCCATACTTGTTTATTCAAACCCTCAGCTTTTGCCCTCACACAACTAACATTCACACCAACGTTACTCTTATATTTTGACCATGAAAACCAGTCACAACTAGTTCTACTCTACAACAGAAATCTTGATCTACTTCAACACTAGATATAGAGCCTAGCAGTTTTCCACATACAGATCATGATCAAGCTAGAGAGAACGATCTAAGAGAGAGAGAAAACCTGATCAAGCCAGAGACAGAGCCGAGAGAAAACCCCGGCGGTGGATGATGAACGGATGAAACAGAACCGAATGTTACCGCTCTACACTCGGCACGAATTCGAGTCTCGCACTTCGAGCTACTCGATCGGCAGCTGCTTTGTCTTCTAGGGTTCGAGACGGTCCGGAGATCTTAGCAATCGAGCGGGAGGGAAGTCAGGAGTTCGACAGAGAACTGCCGGAGACGGAGACGGAGACGGAGGTGGGAGCTCCCTCCGGTGGACGGCGAGCGAGGCGGAGATTCTCTCGTGAGGAATGGTGGATGTTCATCTGAGGCTAGGGTTTTGAGATCTACCATGGGAGCTCCATTGAGCAGTTATAGAGAGAGAGAGAGAGAGAGAGAGAGAGAGAGCTCCATTTCCAGAGAGAGAAACCGCTCGGCCCCCTTTTTGCAGAGAGAGCCGAGAGAGTTTTTGAGTCCGCGAGGGAGGGAGAGAGAAAAATGAATCCAAAAGTGAGAGCCGCTCCTTCCCAGCGTTTCCTGATTCCCTTTTCTCTTATCTTTTTTTCTTTCTTTTATTTTTTCTTTTTCGTTTTCTTTATTTCTTTTTTTCTTCTTTTCTTTTCTTTCTTGTTTTTTTTTGTTTTCATTTCAAATTTTTTTCATTTTGTTTTTATTTTTGCAAAATGGACAATTAAAACATCGACAAAAAAATTCAGGTGTCAACAACCGGTCAATCCTCTTCTCTCTCTTCTCTCTCTTCTTCCCACCCCACGTGACCGAACTCTTCTTCCTCTTCTTCTTTCTTCGCATGCGAACCATCAAACGAAGCAAAGATAGTAGCTCGCGAGGATCATCGCTGCCCGCCACTCGCCGCCCGTCCCGCCACTTGTGCCCCGACGCTCGCCCGCACACGCCGCGCGCTCCACCCGCGTCCATCCCCTCGTGCCCGGTCCTCCTCCGTGTGATTCCAGCTCGGCCGACGCCTCTGGCCTCCGGCCAGCTCTGTTCGGCCATCGTTTGGACTCGTTGGAGCTCCCCTCGCCCTCACCGGCCTCCCCTCGCCGCCTTAGCCATCGAACCAGCTCCGGCTAGTCTTGATCGGGAACCCACGAAGTAGGTTTCCAGCACCTTCGAGCCCACTTTTGGGCCGTTTCGGGCTCGAACCCGAGCCGTGCTTTGGGAAGTTTTGTTTCTCGCGTCGCCCCGTCGGGTTTATCCGATTTGCGCGCGATTCTGGTGAGTAATCTCACTAATCCTTGCTTAGTGGACTAATTACGCTTAGTGGTTGTTTAGTTTTAATTAATTAGGTTTAGGTGGTTAGATTAGTATGGGTTAGTGTTTATTAGTCAATTGTGATACAACTTAGATAAATTGAATGTGTATTTAGCAAGTATGGTTTACTATTTATTGAGGATTGCCCGGGATTTTTCCGACCTAATCGGGCTTCAATTTGTCAATTCGGGCCTAAGTGGAATTTTTGATATTTAAATATTATTTTTCGGAATTAATTAATTAATTTCCAAAAATTCAACTGTGATGTCCAGTGACCGGAATATTATGCTGATGATCATGGTGAAGTCCGTTTATTTAATCGGGCTTTATTTTGAGATAAATTGAATTTTTAATATTAATTATTTAATTTTCAAAATTAATTATTTAATTATTTATTTTTCGAGAATTCAACTAGGATGGCCGATGACTAGAATTTTATGCTGATAATCGTGGTGAAGTCCAATTATTTAATTGAGCTCTGATTTGAGCTAAATTGGATTTATTGTAATTAATTATTAATTTTCAAAATTAATTAATTATTTATTTATTTTTGGAAATTAAGGCTAGGCTAGCCGACGACTGAAATCTCGTGCTGATTGTCGTGGTGCAGTCCGTTTATTTATTTAGCTCTACTTTGCATGAAATTAAATAAATTGTGATATCTTAGGAATTTATCCTAAATTGATTTGGAATTGATTGAGATTGAATGCTTGATTGGTAGATGGCCAAGTATGTTTATTTAACATTTATAATGCTTTGATGAGTTGTAAAGTAGATGGAATCATGAGAGTGGACTGGAAATACTCACGGGCTATAACCGATCAGACATAGTATATGGGCCTACGTGGTTCGGTGACTAAGGATGTCACTAGCGAAAACGGCGCCTTAAAGAATGCACGTACCGGTCTAGTACATATCCCATCATAGACATACGTGATTCGGTGATTTTGGATATCACTGGTGAAAACTGTGCCTTAAAGAACGCACGTAGCTGTCTATTGAATACATGATTATAGGCATGCGTGGTTCGGTGATTTGGGATATCACTGGTGAAAACGGTGCCTTAGAGAACGCATGCAATTGTCTATTGCACAGATCATTGTAGGCATGTGTAGTTCGGTGATTTGGGATATCACTGGCGAAAACGTCGCCTTAAAGAACGTATGCAATTGTCTATTGAACAAATCGTTGTAGGCATGTGTGGTTCAGTGATTGGGGATATCACTGGCAAAAACGGCGCCTTAAAGAACGCACGCAATTGTCTAGTGGTTACGTCACCTTGGCGAACTTGATGCCCGAGAGCATTGATGTGGCTTTATGACTGAGTGCTCGATGGAAGGATATATGGCATGGAATCAATGACCTAGAATGGTCCGTTTGACATGTAATTGACTAGTTCGATTGATCAATAATTTGATTGATTGTTCATTATGATTTATGAAGCGTTCGTATATAACCTTGAATTGCAGGTTGAGATTGAGGCCAAGGTAAGTCCTTTGACTTGTGTTGTGCTTAGGCAACCAAGTAGTGTATCGGTTCCCTAATTGAGTCTTAGTGGGGTAGAACTTGCTGAGACATAGTCTCATCCCAGTTTGGGGAAAACATTTCAGGACCCCGATGAGAAGCTGAGGAGGAGGAATTTGAGAAGGAGAAATCTAAGGTGAAACCTAAGAAGAAGGATTTTTGGAAGAAGAAGATAATACCGAAAAGGGCCTTGAGTACGACCCGAATGGATTAAGATTCCATCTTCTTTTGTGAACTCCATTTTGATGTGAATAGTTATGAAGTACTCTGGTTGGTGTTTTGTATAAAAGTTTGATTATAAGTTTCAATATGAAAAATATGGCATTGCTTTTCTATCCGATCGATTTATTGTCTAGGGATTTATAACTGCTTCCGCATGTGTTTAATAAATGAAAGGGTCGGCGATACATTGTCCTGGGATATCGTATTATAAAATCGACAAATTGAGAAGGATGTGTGCGTGCCCGAAGATCTGGGCATGACACGTAGCTACGGAGAACCCAGCGGAAGCGAGAACAGCAAGCATTATTGAAAGAAGCAGCTCCGTGCCTGTATCTTCTTCTCTCCACGCGTCCAGTAAACCGAAGCTGCTTCTTGCTATTTTTTGACCATGCACCAGCTTCAGTCCATCCACGTGCATACCTCAAGCGGTGAGCTTCTCCCCTCTGCGAGTCAATTCCCCAAGCAACAAGCTTCGGTTTGTTGATTGAAGCTACATGCCGCATCTTCGTGCAGCTATACACCCACGGAAGAAGAAGCCCCACGTGTTCAGTCAAGGCCGCAAGACCCAGCTTGCCATTTGTTGACTGAAGCTCCTCACCGCTTCGTGTGTCCAGCGAAGCCACAATCCACCAAGCCTCCAGTCCACGTGTTAGTTTCCACTTCCCCATCTTCAGCCAGCAAATCCACCGAGAAACCAGTCTACGGGATTTTCAATCCGGCGAAATCTTCAGCGGGATTAATCTCGATCGTTGACTGCCAGTGCACTGCCACCAAGTCAGCCGAGTTTGGCCAGCGAAGCAGTGTCCATGAGCAGCTTCCGTCTTCAGTCTTCTCTTCAGTAGTCTTCGGACCATCTCCTTCACGGTAAATTAGGCCCAGCAATCTATCTCCTCCACTAGCTCAGCCCAGATGAAGCCCGCAAGCCCAGCAAGCTAGTCCAGTATTCTGTTCAGCCCAAAGCCCAAGTGAATAGCTTCTTTGGGTCAGCAAATCTCACGAGCCCATCAGTCCAGCAATTTTTTAGCCCAATTCAGCGAAGCCCGTTTAGTTCAATCCAGTTTCAGTGGGCCCAAGCCCAAGCCCAAGCCCAAGCCCATTCCAATGCAAGAATAAATCTCAATTGGGCTAAGATTTGTTGGGCCATGGTCAAGGCCTAGTCCAAGCCCGCCGGTGTTGTCGAAAGCCCGACTTCGGCCGCCATCGCGTCGCGGTTGCGGTGATTCGGTCTTCGCTTTTACCAATCAAGTTTTACTCACTAATGATTTCTTAGTTTGCTAATTATGCTTAGGGTTAGTTTGATTTAATTAAATGCAATTAGGTGGTCATATTAATTTAGATAAATTAAATTAGAGACTTAATGATGCATGTTAGGTGGTTAGAAATAGACATTAGCAAGTAGGCATGCCATGTTATTTATGGAACGAGTCTTGGTAATTTTCCGAGCTCGTCTTGGCATCCAATTCAGCATTACGAGCCTAAATTGGATTTTTTATAATTATTTATTTAATTTTCGAAATTAATTATTTAATTATTTATTTTTCTGGAAATTCAACCGGGATGGCCGATGACCGGAATTTCATGCGATTGTCATGGTGCAATCTATTTATTTATTTGAGCTTTATTTGGTGCTAAAATAATTTAGGAGTGAATTTAAGATTTATTCCTAAATCGAATTTGAAAGGGTCGAGTGGGACCGTAAAGCCACTAGGTCTTGAAAGGGTCGGGTGGGACCATAAAGCCACTAGATTTGGAAAGGGTCGGGTGGGACCGTAAAGCCACTAAATCTAAGGAATTGCTTGGTGTGGGATGAATGACCTAGAAATGGTCCGATTGACATGAAATCGACTAGGTCGATTTTATCGATGCTTCGATCGGTGATGTGATTGTTTGAGTACCTATAGAACTATACTAATATGCAGATGGAATCTAAGGTAAGTCATCTGACTCATGTTATGCTTAGGCAACTGAGTAGTGTATTGGTTTACTAATCAAGTCTTAGGGGTAGGACTCATTGAGACATGGTCTCATTGGTTATTGAATAACCATTTCAGGACCCTGAAGAGAAGTTGAGGAAGAGGAACCTGAAGGGGAGAAAGACTTTTGAAGAATGAGATGATCCAGAGAGGGATCTCGAGCATAAACCGGATGTGGATTGAGATCCCATCCCTTTTGTAAACCCTGTCTTAGTGTAGTTAGGTGTGAGACAAGTATGCTGTGAATAGTATTATAAATATATTATGAGTTGTGTTGTTAATAAAAGTATGGTTGTGAATTTTAATAAGAAAAGAATATGGCTTGCTTTTCTATCCCATTGTTTTATTGTTTGGGGATTTATAATTATTTCCGTATGCACATAAGAGACAGAAAGGGTCGGCGAGACTCAGTCCTGGGATATTGTACTTTAAAATTGACCAACGAAAAAGGATGGGCGTGTCCCCGAGGATCGGGGCGTGACATCTTCTCTTTGTGGTATCAGAGTGAAGTTCAAGATTGGAGTGATAAGGAGTGTTGACCATGTGATAGTTGGTAGGAAAGGCCTTTAAATTCATGCTGGTGCATGTCTATGTAGCTAAAATTGTTTATTGTTTTAATCGCTCTGTTTCTAATTCGGTGTTGAATTGGAAGCATGTGTCAGTTTTTTAAATTGACACTATGAGCTATCAGGAGCCGAGGACTCCTGTAAAGAGGGCCAGTAGGGCCGTCACTCGGGGAAGAGCGCCGACTAGAGTTGGTGCTTGAGGAGGCCGTGGTCGAGCGCCAGCACAGGCTAGCGCGAGTGGGATCATTCCACCTGTTGTAGATGCTAGAGTAGCACCACTTCCGTTGGTCTTTGGGGTAGTGATCTTGGGTGAGCAAGGAACTATTGGAATCAACCAAGCTCTAGATGTTATGCGGGAGATGATGGGGCAACAGGCCCGAGATCAAACTACCGCCTTTACTGCCGTTGTTGGAGCACCCGCCATTGCCGCTGCCAACGCTGCCATTGCTGCAGCAGCTGCCATCGTTCCTGCTGTTGCACTCGAAGTTGTACCTACCATCGCCCTTGCAGAAATACTACCAGGAGTTGTGGCCGCTGGGAGGCCGATTCACCAGTTAGTGGATCAGTTCTTAAAAATGAATCCACCAAAATTCATTGGTACCGGAGACCCTGAGGTCACGTCTCTATGGGTATAGGATTTGGAGAAGGCATTTACGCTTCTGATGTGTAATGAGAAGGAAAAGGTGTTACTAGCTGTGTACCAACTTCAAGGTAACGCCAATATATGGTGGAGATCTACCAAGGATATAGTATTCCTAGAAGGTGTGGTCCAAGTGTGGGACACCTTCCTCATAGTCTTTAATGATCAGTACTTTTCGAGTACTGCTTGAGAACAAAAAATAGATGAGTTCCACGGCCTCCGCCAAGGGAGCATGACAGTTGACCAATATGGAGTCAAGTTCGTAGAACTGTCACAGTATGCTCCAAAACTGATAGAAGACCCTGAAGAGAAAGCTCGAAAGTTCAAAAGCAGTCTTTGTACTGAATTGAAACAACCTCTGCTACCATGGGACTTGAAGGATTACAAAGAGGTTTATCATCAAGCCCAGATGATAGAGTAAGGATTAAATGAACAAGCTGCCTCATCAAGGTCGAGATTTGGTGTTAACCAGGAAGCAATCAAGCAAGGGAAGAGGCCGATGTTAGGGGACAGATTCCAAGGCCGCCTAGCAAGAAGGGTGGATTTGGTAGGCCGATGGCTGATAGAATGGGACTGTGTCACCTTTGTGGGAGATGACATGGGTCAGCACCATGTCCAACTAGGATGGGTGCATGTTACGAATGTGACCAACGGGGTCACATAGCAAGACATTGTCCCAAGAAGCCAAGGGGACAACCGCAGCTACCACCGCCACCGCCACAAGGACAAATCGGAGGGTATGCCCCTCAAAACGTGCCGCAAGGAGGACAATAGAGACCTCTAGCTCAAGGCACAATTTATGCAATCACACAAGGTCAGACGGAAGCTGCGCCTAACGTGATAACAGGTATGGTTTCGCTCAATGACCAACCTCCTTATGCTTTGTTTGATCCGGGAGCAACCTACTCATTTATTACCGAGTAGTATGCTCAGTTGATAGGAGTTAGTCCTATATTATTAGAGTCGGTAATGTGCATATCTACACCCTTGAAAGATAAAGTTATTACTGCTTTGGGTTGTTCGAGGTGCAAGTTAGTGATTGGTGAGCGAGAGGGGAAAATAGATCTTTTAGTCCTAGTCATGTATGACTTTGATTTAATAATTGGCATGGACTGGCTCACCAAGCAAAGAGCTAAAATGGAATGTTATCGTAAAGCGATTCAATTTGATTCGATAGAGGGTGAGAGCTTCGAGTTTGTAGGAAGTCGAGAAGGACCCTCGATTATCCTAATCTCGTCACAAGAGACAGCTCGTTTGTTAGACGAGGGTTGTCAAGGGTACCTGGCAACTGTCGTGGATACGATAGTTGAGGAACTGAAAGTGGTGGACATTTCAGTTTTGCAAGAATTTCCAAATGTCTTTCCAAAAGAATTGCTAGGATTACCACCAGAAAGAGAGATTGAGTTTGTAATTAAGTTAGCACCAGTGATAGACCCAATCTCAAGGGCACCTTATAGAATGGCATATCAGAGTTGAAACAACTGAAAGTGCAGATGCAAGAATTATTGGACAAGGGATTTATTCATCCTAATACATCGCCTTGGGGGGCACCAGTCCTATTTGTAAAGAAGAAAAATGGATCGTTGCACCTATGCATCGACTACCGACAGCTCAACCAGGTAACCATTAAGAACAAATATCCCCTCCCAAGGATTGATGATCTATTCGATCAGTTGCAAGGAGTGTCAATATTCTCGAAGATTGATTTGAGGACGGGATATCATCAATTGAGAATTAGGAAAGAGGACATTCCTAAGTTAGCATTTCGTACTCGGTATGGTCATTACGAGTTCACAGTGATGCCATTCGGGTTGACGAATGCTCCAGCTGCCTTCATGGATATGATGAACCGAATATTCAAGGAATATCTAGATCAGTTTGTGATCATGTTCATTGATGATATCTTGGTCTATTGAGGAGTGACGAAGAGCACGAGAATCATCTGAGATTAGTGCTCCAGACACGCATCAGTTGTATGCTAAGTTTAGCAAATGCGAGTTTTGGTTGACTCGTGTTACGTTTTTAGGGCATGTGATTTCCAGAGAAGGAATCTCCATCGACCCGAGCAAGATAGAAGCCGTGATCAATTGGTAGAAACCAACATCAGTGACAGAAATCAGAAGTTTTCTGGGATTGGCAGGTTATTACAGACGGTTTGTAGAAGTTTCTCAGCGTTAGCATCACCTCTAACTAAGCTCACGAAGAAAGACAATAAGTTCATATAGATAGACAAGTGCGAGCATAGTTTTCAAGAGCTGAAGGAAAAGCTTACTACCGCACCTGTGCTGACAATTCCATCTGGCCCCTAAGGATTTGAGATCTATAGTGATGCGTCATTCAAAGGACTGGGTTGCGTATTGATGCAATATGGCAAAATTGTTGCATACGCCTCCCATCAGTTGAGACCTTATGAATTAAACTATTCGATGCATGACATAGAGCTAGCGGCGATTATCTTTGCCCTAAAGATTTGGAGGCACTACTTGTGCAGGCAAAAGTTTCAGATCTTCACAGACCATCAAAGTCTTAGGTATTTGTTCTCTCAAAAGGAATTGAACATGAGACAGCGCAGATGGATGGAATTGTTGAAAGACTACGACTATGATATTTTATATCACCCAGGAAAAGCGAACAAGGTCGCCAATGCTTTAAGTCGAAAGTCTTCAGTGGCTCATATATTGATTAAGGAGTGGAACTTAATCGAGAGAGCTCGGGATTCGGTATTCAAATTTGAGATAGGCTACCTCTCGAGTTTTATGGCTACCCTCAGAATTGAACCGGATGTCCACGTTAGAATCAAACAACTCCAACCGAGGTTTACTTTAGCTTTTAATCTCCACCGCTTGAATTTCGGACGCTGAACATTGTTTGACTTCACCGAACTTGATCAGTTTCTCCACTTTTCCCTTAATTTTTGAATGCGTCTATATGTAACCCGATCTTTGAGTGCAATTCTTTTAAACGTGGACTAAATCGGTCAAATTGATCATCATCCATTTTGTCCCTGTGACATGCTTAATGCAGATAAAGTAATTCTGAACGCTATCATTATTTAGATGCCGTGAAATGTCTATTGCCTATCGTAACTTTAAGATAAAATGACTGAATAAAATAGCTAAACTTTAGATGCTAGCAATAAAATCTGTTTAAAATGCCACAACAATTATAAAACAGCTATCTTAAGCTAACGAAAGGACTCCTCAACAAAACTTTCAACCGATGTAGATATTCAAAATTATCTGCAACGCGAAAGTTGAGCGCGTAACTCAATTATGCTGTAACTCTCTCCACTGAACAACATTTCTGGCAAGCTTACATTCAAAAGGAAGATCTTTTTATCCATAACTTGGCTGACCCAAAATCGAGTCCACAATTGTTGAATTTCGGTCCAAAAGCCACTGGTTGCACACCATTCACCACTTGTGGTCAATTTCAAAATTTTGTTTTGAACAAATCATAAGTTCAAATTGAGTTTTGTAAAATTCTACTGTTTCACAATATCATAAACTATCATTTCTATATACTTTTGCAACTCAATGACTAATTAGTCGAAACTCATAGTTCAAAATCCACAAAATTCCAAATTGGTGCCCTAACCCCTAATATTACTCTAATTAGATAAATAAAGGGTGCAAGCACTTACCAGACGTCGTGATATGAAGTCAAATTGGCTTGTTGAGGTCCCTATGGTGCAAAACCCTCTTCTCTTTTCCCTTTCCTCTTCTTTCTTTCTTTCCTTTCTCTTTCTCTCCCTCTTTCTTTCTTTTCCCTGAGTGTCTCGGTTTCTTTACGCTGAACATGCCCGTTCTTTGTTCTTTTCCTTTTCTTTTTTTTTTTTTATGGATCATACCACTGTCTTTTTGACTTGGTAAAAAAGATTTAAGGCTGCATTTGGCAGTTGGGATAAAATTCGTGATAGGATATGATTTATCCTATCCTATGTTTGGTGTTTCACTCAGTCGGGATAAAGTTGGATTTAAGGGGGATATAAATAGATAAAATTATCTCATGAGAGAGGTGAGATAAATGTGGATATGATTTCCAGCATTTATAATAGGAAAGTTATTTTTCTTAAATGACAAACTTATTAAATTAAAAAAATGAAATTATATTTCAATATAAATAATATTCGAAATCTAATTTAAGAAATTAAAAATAAAAAAATAAAAAATATTTTTAATTAATCCTATTTTAATTTATTAATTCAACTTTAATTCTATCTTATAACAAACATTCAATTTATAAGTTAAATATTTATATTTATTATATATTTTAGGTATTTTTGTATTTTAGGTATGTTAGTATGGAATATTATTTGATAAAATTTTATTAAAGAGTGATGAAAGGGGAAAAAAGAAATAATAAAGAAAATAATATAAAAGAGGAAACATAAAATAAACATAAATTAAGGAATAGTGTTACGAGAGATTTTCACCATCTTCATTTATGAATTTAGGTTCATTTATAATGATAATATATATATATATATATATATATATATATACACGATATGATGTGAACATATCCATTTTTAATATTGCGATTCACCAAACAATTGATAGAATATAAAAAAGTCATAGGATTTCATATCCTATCATATCCAGTTCTATCCCTATTAGAAATCTGGACGACTAAACGTAGCCTAAATATTACATCTTGGGGGCTAGTCAAGTGTGACATCCCGAATTCCAATCCCGTTCGAATATATGAAATGGGCATTTTGGCCGACGCCTATGGTCCTTTTTTACGAAGCTGATCACTCACGAGTTAACCAATCTATTGGGTGAAGCCGTTAAGGGATATAACCGCGGTAAAATCTCTAAAAGCTACCCGATAGGTCGGATCGGACTAAAATCGTGTTCGATCGATTTTAACCACGAAATTGAATTGATTTCGAATTGGACGATCGAGCATATCACAATTCATTTATAGGATGTCATCTTGTCTTTCGGAGTAATTTCGTTGAGTTCAAGATTTTGCGGAAAACCGATTCGGACATTTCGGAAAAATAACAGAAATTCGGATGGGCTCAATTAAAGAAAATTTGAACTTGGTAGAAGCTTTTGAGTGTCGAGGGACTTGCGAGAAAATGGAATGAGATTTTCTTCATCGAAATTGGAGTTCGATTTGGAGAATTTGTGAATAAATTGAGGCCAAGAAAGTGAAATTCGAAGCTAGGCATGGGGGGTGCAACGTTTGTCATCAAATTGGAATTTTTGTGGATTAATTCACAAGATTAAATTATAAGAGACAAGGAGATAATTATGTGGACTTGTGGGCCAAGCTATAATGATTTTGTATAAATATCTTGATCTTTCTTCCCCCTCACCCACGGCTTCTCGAGCAAGCCTCACGCGTCCCTCTCCCTTATCCGTTCGTTCTCTCTCCTAGTCGGTCTCCCTCTCTCTCTTTTCTTTCCTTCGAAGACCGTCTACAGCGGTTGTTTTCATTTTCCTTTCTCTCTGGACGCCACAGCCCCTCTCTCTCTCTCTTGCTGCCCTTCTCCTCCACCATTCGAACTCCAGCGCTCATCTCACGCCAGCTGCTCCACCATTTTTTGGTTTCCCTCGGTCAACTCCAGCAGAATTCTCCAAGTGAAGCCAATTTGTTGACCTCCGAAACTCCACCGAAGACGCTCATCTCACGCCAGCAAGTAACTCGAAGCCGCTCCAGTGTACGTGGCCGTCTTCAGCTTCTTCAGTCCACGGTTCCACCGGTTTGTTGACCTTGCACCGCCTTCTCCATCCAGCTGCACGAAGACCAGTGGCCGAAACAACTCCATCGCCCTGCCCCATCTTGGACCGCCAGCGGAACCAACCGAAGCAGCCCCCATCGTGACTGCACGCCTCAAATTCAGTCTTGCCGCGCGTCTCCCAGTTCTGCTTCTATTTCAGTCTTGTTGCGCCAACGCCCATCGAAGACCCCTACGCACGCCAGCTGCTTCTCCAGTCGACGTTCATCTTCAAGCGGCCCCCGAAGTCCGGCTTCCTCAACTCCTTCGCTGTCTCTGTTGACCGGACTTGCTGCCTCGCATTAAGCCGATGGATTTCGGCCCAGCAACTTTCAATTTCACGGGCCCAGGAGCCCCGTGATTTTCAACCGAGCAGCCACTTGAAGCCCATGTGAAGTTCAACTTCTTCAGCCCAAAAGCCCAATAGTTGGGTCATTTGAAGCCCACTTGAACAGCCAAGTTCAGCCCAAGAACTCAGTAGCCCGCCAATCAGCCCATGCATTTTCTGGGTCAGTCCATTTGAATCTGAAGTCAGCCCATCAATTGAATAGTTTGGCCCAACCTTCATCAGCCAGTCTTGAAGCCCATCAAATTCAGATTCAGCAAGCCCAAGCCTGCGAGTTTAGTCCAAGCCCAGATATTTCTGTGGGCTTGTAAAGTTTCTTGGCCCGCCCGAGTGATCGTTGGCGTTGAAAATTCGGATTTTGGATAAATCGCAGCGTCAGCGTCCGCCATCGCGGTGTCTCAGCCGCCGTTTAGTGCAGTGAGTTTTTTTTAATGCTTTCTTAGTTTCTTAATTATCTTCAGGGGTTGGTTAGATTTAATTAAGCGCTGATTAGGTGGTTAGATCAGTTTAGGACAATTAAATTAGTGACTTAACGATCATGTTAGGTGGTTAGACTTATCATTAGCAAGTAGAGGCGTCTTTTATTTATTGAATGCATCTTGGGATTTTTTAAGATCGTTTCTGGTGTCCAATCAGGCGATATTAGCTAAATTGGATTTTTAGTATTTATTTATTTTTGAAATTATTTAATTATTTATTTATTTTTCCGGAAATTCAGGGATGGCGGTGACCAGAATTTTATCTTGATTGTCGTAGTGCGATCCGTTTATTTAATTGAGCTTTATTTTGTGCGAAAATGATTTATTTGGGAATTATTTTAAGTAATCTTGGAAAATTAATTGGAAATTAATCGGGCATCAGTTAATGATACCAAAAATGTTTTAGTGGAATACATAATATGGTGGGATTTATAAAAGGAGATTATTATATTTTGGCTAGTAGATCGTCTATTAATACGACATTTTATCGGAAATGATAAAATTGGTTATTTGATTGTTTGCTTGAAATGATATGATCTAGAATACTCGATGACTCACGGAGCATCTAGAGATAATACGGTATGATAAATTGTGTGTATACCGGCTCGATGACTCACGGAGCATCTTGAGACAGGGACGGTATGATATCTAGGCTCGATGACTCTACGGAGCATCCGGAGGTAGTACAAAGTATGATAAATTGTGTGTATACAGCTCGATGACTCCACGGAGCATCTTGAGACAGGATGGTATGATCTACCGGCTCGATGACTCTACGGAGCATCGGAGACAAGACGGTATGATAAATTGTGTGTATACTGGCTCGGTGACTTTATATGTCATCTTGAGACAGGACGGTATGATCTACCGCTCGATGACTCTACGGAGCATCCGGAGACAAGATGCGGTATGATTTGATAGCTCGATGACTCTATATGTCGTCTAGAGATAAGATAACATACTATCTATATATCACCCAGGGTGAGTAGTCTTGGATGTTAATCAGACTTATAGAAGGTATGGAAAGGGTCGATCAAGAGATAATTTGGATGACATGTAATCGACTAGGTCGATTGATCGATGATTCGATCTGATTGGGTGATGTGATGTGATGATGTATATTTGATATATATACTAACTTACAGGAAGAAGCGAGGCCAAGGTAAGTCATTTGACTCGTGATGTGCTTAGGCAGCCTAAGGTGTAATGGTTTACTAATCAGGTATTAGGGGGTAGAATTCGCTGAGACGTGGTCTCATTGGTTATTGAATAACCATTTCAGGATCCCAATGAGGAGCTGAGGAGGAGGAATCTGGGAAGGAGAACTTTGAGGTGACACCTGAGGAGGATTTTTGGGAGAAGAAGATAATCCGAGGAGGGCCTTGAGTATGGCTCGGATGGCTGAGAGTTTATCTTATTTTGAAATCTCCTTTTTGATGTGATTAAAGTTTAGAGTAAAAAGTTGTAGAGTGCTCTGGTTTGTGTTTGGTATAAAAGCTTGGTTATAAATTTCAATATGAAAAATATGGCCCTGCTTTTCTATCCCATCGTTTTATTGTCTTGGGATTTTAACTGCTTCCGCATGTGCTTAATAAATGAAAGGGTCGGCGATACATAGTCCTGGGATATCGCATTATAAAATCGACCAAGTGTAGAGGATGTGAGCGTGCTCGAGGATCGGGGCGTGACATCAAGCAAGTCACAACTTACCTTCCAAGATACCAAGCCAAATCGACGATTAAGCCTAAATACTTTAAACCAATGTATTTTGAACGAGAGACGCCGACCCTTTTTCTCCATTTTCTAGTGAACTCGATTGCGCTGGAGTTGATGGACTATTGAAAAGCAAGAATTGGATGGTCATCACATTCCTGACCTGAACCGAGTCATGATCACCTTCCCCATCGTATTTCACATCGAAACATCTATTTTCCCATTGCCAAAATATGGCTCAACACATTTTATTCTCTCGTACGATGACTTTGTAAGAATAAGTGAGTGAGCATCTGCTTTTCATTTCATCCATCCACGCGCAAGTCAAGTCCCCTCCATTGTTTATTAGCGAAACATCTTGGCAAGCCTCCATGCCACGTTGTTCTTCTCAGTTGTCTTACGTTGTACGTTGTGTAAGTCCCGTTACCAATGGCAGAGAATGGAAAAATTATCCAATTGATGCTATACTTATTATATGTATGCCAATTCAATCATAAATTTTCCAAATTTGCTAATTAAGTTATAAACTTTTGCATGAAATTCCATTATAGTCATTCTGGATAATTTGTGTCTTCTTACATTGCAAACTGCTACATCACTGATTTCTTGCGAAAACTTTTGCATGAAATTCCATTAAGATGTTTAGGATTAATTTAGTAAAATCGAAAAATTTAGCACTCAATTGGCACCCATGTAATAGATTTAGAACACGGATCAAACAATATTTCCACAGAAAAGCATTATTTATTTATGTATTTGGTTTTTCTTCCCATGATAATCGGATCTATGGAATCCATCGAGCAATCAAGTAATCCTAATTCAAGTAATCCCAATTTGCATGAAGCGTGATATTCCTCCAATCCCATTCAGATATTTTTATACACACCAAATAACAATAATTAGTTTACATAGACTGATATGCTTATCACAATTACCAAACTCAATTGATGCGGTTACATTTGTCAATAAATTACAAGTGTATTTGTATTTTAATTTTCATTGTAGGAATTGATCACCTTGAACGATAACTTCTATGAACACTTGCCGTGCTAAACAATATTACGCCGTTTTGTCGTACTTTACAAAAAAAATGTTGTAACAAGTCGTAAAATTGGTTTATTGCATTATATATGCATGCATAGTCCCGATGAAGTGCAAAAATAGGATAAAATAAAATATTACACGGTAATACCCTCAGAATTTTATGACCTACTTACTAGAGGCTTGAGTTGATGATATCTTGGTAAATGACTATATATGAACAAACGATTTAATTTCAGTTATGATAATGTGAGACTTTGCGTATAGAAAGTTTGTGAAATCAATGCTAACTATTAAAACACCTTTGAATTTAGCAAGATGCCTTCAGGCTTTATGGCCAAAAGAAGCCGCGTCGAAAGCGAGAGCTCTCTGGGAAACAAAGTGAAAACGCCATCATCGTGCTCGAGAAGTATAGGGATCAATATTCACTGCAATCTCCTTATTGGATAAAATAATTTGGAGTACTTTTATGTGTATCTTTGCTTTTTGGGACAAAAAATCTTCCAATAAATTCCATCGAAGTCCACGTCGGATTATTTGAAACTCCTAAATAATCTTTACTTATTAATAAAAAAACAATCTCAATAGGATTGGTGACTCCTCAATATTAATCTTGATATTTCTTTTCTTCCCATGATCAAGATATTCCATGGAAAATTCAACCATGACATTTTGGTAATTGTCCTTGGGGAAGATCATTGGCATTGAAATTACTTTATTAATGTGCCATTGTATGTAATATTGGGTTTGATATGGCGGAGAGGAAGGGAATCAGGCAATGGCATGGCGTGACCATTCCAATGTTTTTGTTTCATAAAATATGGAAATAAAATGGAACAGGGATTCTTGTGTTTGGTTGGTATGAAATAATGCTGTGGGAATGGCATTGAATGATGATATTTTAATAATTTTTACATTGTATTCACATAAATAGTACTAGCAAATGGGCACATGTTTTGTGTATGGCCAAAAAAAAAAAAAAAAAAACAGTTGAATCCCTTCAAAATGGGGCAACAATGATTATTCTTTTCTCGCCAGACGTAGATCGGGACGACTCTTGTTCAACATTTTTCCCCATTTTCACTATGCAGAAAACAACATACCTCTTCCTTTCACGTCCAATTGAGCAAAGTTGGGAATTTTCATTTTTTCCCTACTCTTTTTCCCCCTTTTCCCTCCACTTTACTGGCAATGTCCAGTTTGTTTTCTACATAGAATTTAGTTTAGTATATGTCAAAATAAATTTCCAGGTTAGGCCTAACTGGGTTGCTTGTCCCCCTTATTCTCTTTGGTTAATTTTATGTCTTGAATTTAGAATTGCTTGTAATCCATCTTCAGGTTAACATTTCAATGAAGTATCTTTCCGAAAAAAAAAAAAAAAAAAAAGTTTCCGGTTTAGGCAACAAGTAAAAATATATCAAAGTGAAAACCACGGCATGAAATTATGAAACCAACATTTTATTATTATCAGACAATTCATCTCATAATTTATCATATAATTTTCATGGCGGATGTCTCTAGCATGGTTAAAAAAGGCTAATTTCACAGTGTATTATAATAATGATCCGTGTAAGAAAAGCTGTCGATTGACATATGTTTTGATACTTAAACTTTGATACATTTGCCGGCAAAGACCTAGCTACGAGTCTCGGTCTGCTTGTGCTGTAGCCATGTCTCCGTCAATTACGAGCACTGCGTGGGGGCGTGAATTACAAGCAAGTCTTGGTCTTCTTGGGATATAGACGAAGTCTTAGCTGCAAATCTTGGTCTTCCCGTGTTGTAGCCATGTCTCCGTCAATTACGAGCACTGCTTGGGGGGTGGGGTGTTACTTTCTATCCTGCTGATATTTTCAATGGAAGAAGAAAATAATTTAAATAATTATCGCCTGAGTACGAATCAAAAAGATGATGTCGGTTGTCTGGGGAGCTCACGTTATTAATAGAACGCCTGCATGCGTATATCTTCCTCACACTTCTCTCTTCGACAATCTCCACTGCTTGATGACAATGGAAAGATCAATTACAGCTTTCTCATTTGCGCTGCTTGCTTCTTTAGCTTCAGCACTTGTCCTTGTGGTCCAAGCCCAGCTAGGTCTCTCTCTCTCTCTCTCTCTCTCTGGATTTGTGCGAAAGGTCAAGATTCATTGAACTTGTTCCAACGATCCAAATAGAAAAATCGCAATTCTATTTCATTGACATTTTCTTTTTTATAAACTTACAAGGTTTTATCAGCATCAATTGTGGGGCATCCCATGACTACACCGATGAGAACACTAATATAGCATATAAAATGGATGATGGGTTCATTGACTCGGGGAAAAACATGCAGACATCCGGCACATCGTTTCAAGATATTCGACAGTATTTGAACAATGTAAGGATTTTTCCCGATGGAAGGATGAATTGTTATACTTTGAGACCAGACCAAGGCAAAAACAGAA
This sequence comes from Eucalyptus leucophloia subsp. euroa, assembly GCA_017140325.1. Classification (NCBI taxonomy): domain Eukaryota; kingdom Viridiplantae; phylum Streptophyta; class Magnoliopsida; order Myrtales; family Myrtaceae; genus Eucalyptus; species Eucalyptus leucophloia. The sequence goes on from CM029478.1 coordinate 36,540,541, forward strand.
CCTACTATATTAGGGCATGGCTTTGGGACAAGAACTATGATGAGGATCACGAGGGTCCTGTTTTCAGCAGGCGTCCTGTTTTCGACCTGTACATAGATGTTAATTATTGGGCCACGGTGGACTACATTTTTGGTGTCGAAGAGATCACGTATGTGCCCAAGGCAGATGATATACGAGTGTGTCTTGCGAACACTGGCAATGGAGTGCCCTTTATTTCGGCGTTGGAACTAAGAGCTTTGGACGATGATATCTATTCATCGGGATTTGGGCTCTTGCAACTACGTCAGCGGTTCGACCTGGGAGGAAGCTTGGTGGCACGAGTCAGGTGATCAATTCATTTTTAAAATACAAATGAATAGTAATCAGTAGTAAAGAGAAAGATTCGGTCTTTCCTCGTCGAATTTTTGTCATTCTGCATGGGGTAATTGGTTCTAGGGTTGTTAGGTTCTCGTACTTTTTTTAACTAGTTGTCAGTTTTGGACTCTGGAACTTATCATGTTTGCTTGGAACCAGTTTAGAACCTACCATATTTTTCTAGTTTGGTTCCAAGGTCTACTCGAAAATCTATTTTATATTTTTTCTGTTCCATTTTTTATTTTTTATTTTTTATTTTTTTACAGCAAAATCATATAAGGTTTTGAGTGACAAAAACGATTTAAAGTTTAAGATGAACAACATAAATCCATATCCACAAAAAAACAACAATCCATAAGAAGATTACGAGGTCACGTACAATTATAAACGATAAAAAGTTCGAACATGTAACTTAATCCATAAAAATTTGGGGGAAAAAGAAAGACTGGTAAGGAATTTCGAGAAAGAATAAAGGATGAAGGAGTCCAAAGGTTAGAATGTAGAGGAAAGGAAAATGAGGACTTTGGCTTTTTAAATTATAAAATCGATTCCAAAACCGATTCCAAAACAGGACGGTCCGGTATGTTTCCTGGGTAGGTAGTTACTCAAAACCTACTCCCCAACCAATTCCACCTGGTTCCAAAAATTTGGAAGCTATTCTTGTATCGGTTCCCGGACCTATTTTTCAAGCCAGTCTGGCCTAGTCCAGTTCCCAAGTAGAACTAGTTTGGTTGCATATCCCTAATTCTGCAAACTATTGAAGGGGCCAGTCCACAAAGATGAAAAAGGCCATGAAAAGATCAACAAATTACAACGCAACAATCTGCTAATCTGATCAACAAAGATAGTTGAAGGAAATGATCCTAGATGTCAAAGATTACAACAAAAATCACTAAATGATGACACAATATAAAAAGAGAAACAGAAAAGCCACTAGATCCAAGCAAAAAATAAATAAAATCATTTGGAATATTGCACTTTTAACACCAATCAAACTTAATATTTTGCGTCCGTATCAAAAACACCTAAGTTATTCCATTATAGCAAGATAACTCATTGATGAATTTCTTAAAAAATTCAATACATTTGCACAAATATCAGTACGAAACCATATTATTTTTTGCTTTGCTAATAAAAATTCATTAAATTAATATAACTTACTAATATAATAAAGTGAGAATTGCATAACATTACTTATTTATTTTAGGGTACTCATTATATGTGTTTTATTTACAAAATTCGAGAGAATTCTTTTTTTTTTTCCTGTGTAGAATTCCCCTGGCATGGGGTTTGCCCGCTACTAGTTTCTGTATTGTTTAGCTTCTCTCAATCAGCGAAAATATAATAAATATATTGTATAAGTCTATAAACACAAAACTTTATACTTTTAAGACATCAGACTCCTTTTTTTCTTGTCCAAAATCTTGTAAATATTCTATACATAGACAATTCTTCAATTAATAATTTTATTATATCTCCAACATATTTCCAGTCTAAATTTAGATCTTTTCTATCTTGTAAACATATTATACTTTTCTCTATCCATATATGTGTTCGATTACTTTAAATTGGGTCCATAATTTCTCCTATTAATAAAATAATTCAAATATGTCATGATGAGATGATTTTGCAAAAAATTATAAATGATACTTTTTGCATACACGCGACGTGTGTCCACTTTTAATAGTAAATATGTGATAACAGTATCTTCCCTAAGTGTTGCCTTTAAGGATGTCGCATAAAATTCTATTCTGTAAGGGACTGATCATGAATATATTTATTTTTTACTTTCTTGTAATATGTTAATTTTCAATTTCCAAAACATATCGGCGTGCATTTCTACAAATGGATAAGGTAAGTTCCAATCCAATTCAAACCATTTTTTACTTGAAATTAAAAATTCCATCGGGACGTCATAATGCAATTTTCAAGTTATCACTCTACGTGATATAAGTCCGTGGCAAATAATTTATCTTTGACAAACATAATCATCTGCACATCACATCGCAATTTTCAAGTTTTACATTTATTTTGGTTGAAAAGTTTCGCATTTAACTGCCAGCAAGATATTTGATTTTTGGTAACCCAACAAAGGCATCGGTTTTTTGCTAGTATATGAGTTGAATATAGTAGCTTCAATATTTATATTGCATATCCATATGAATTGCCGAGTTGGCATTTGTTAGTCACTCAGTCAATTGCTTAACTTAAACTGTTTGTCAAAATGCCTCACAGGTACCCTGACGACGTTTATGATCGGATCTGGACACCTATGAACTTCAGTAACTGGACCACACTGAAAACCACATCTGTGATTGATTTATCTAAGAATAATAATGCATATAAGGTTCCCGCGGAAGTTCTTCGGACCGCTCAAGGAACAATGAGTTCGAGTTCTCCCTTGTATTTACAGTGGACAACGAGTTCGAGTTCGAGTTCGAGTTCGAGTTCGAGTTCTCCCTTGTTTTTACAGTGGACAACAAATGTAGCGCTGACCAATGATGCGGGATCATTACCATGGGCACCGCCAAAGACATGGATTGTGTACTTACATTTCATGGAGATTGAGAGGCTGAGCGGCCTACAGAGGGAGTTCACAATTTGCATTAACGATAATCAATTCACCAAGACAATGAGCCTTGAATACTTAAAGCCAGTGGTTGTAGTTTCCACTCTAGTTAGCGGGCCGCTCATCATTGTCTCAATTAATTTGACGAATTAAGTCTGGAAATCCACCTATCCTCAATGCCATGGAGTTCTATAAGGTTGTTGATCTTCCAAATGTACCCACAGCACAAGATGATGGTATGTTTTTATTCTTCTACCTATTTTTTATTGTTTCAAACGCATTGGACAGTTGCGCTACGATTGACATCAATAAATAAGTACACAGATATTTCGTTGTCAATAATCAAGATTTAGGTAAGCCAACGCTAACTATACTAGTCTTCACTGTGGGTCTTAAGTTATTTGTGAACTCTCTGATCAATAGTTGCTTTATTGGGATCAACAGATGTGTCTAAGTATTACTTTGCTATATGCTTTAATATCCTACTTTGGCTACTTTTTGCTTGGTAATTGCTGAAGAGTCTCTTCCAATTGAAGCCCTGGAATGTTACAAGTCTTTTGAAAAATTAAGTCTGCATAACCATATTTGATCACAACCACTTTTTGCATCTCTATTTTTCTCTTTGAATAATAGATCTTTCTTGTGATATAAACTGCAGTGAAAGCTATCAATTATATCAAAGCAGCATATCATTAATAGAGAAAGCTGGCAAGGTGATCCATGCGTACCAAGCGAGTTCACATGGGATGGTCTAAATTGTAGTTCTGGAAATCCTCCAAGAATTATATCCCTGTGAGTCCCCTGACAATGTCTCTTAGATAATACTGGTTTTCTAGCTGAAAACTGGCCTTTTAGGTGAACTAAAAAAGCATTCTCGTTCATCATGAAAACGGAGGGTTTTATGTATCCATGAGGAAGAACATTTAGGGTGAATGCAACCTTCCAGTGTGAATTCTCAGATAAACCAACAACTTTGTCATGCTTTTGTCAAGTTCTTTGGGGGCATGATTGGAACTTCGATGTTTTAATAGAGGGAGTGTTTGACACCCTAAGCTTCACATGCTATTGGAGAGAGCTCATAACTGATCTCTAAGTCGACCACCCACCCCAAAAAGTCACCATCTTGAGTATTTCTTTTGGGAGGTTTCTACATAAAGATGGGTGGGTCATGACAAGTCATATACTTGTTGATTGGCAATAAATGCTCCCTTCTTTTCCGATGTCTGGCTATGTTCTTTCTGTATTTACTTTCACCAATATTATAGGTTTCCAATTTTGTCATAAGTATTTAAAATTGCGTTGTGTGTGAGCAAGTATTAGGTCCTCTGATTATTGGGTACTCTGGGTCCAAAAATAACCATAAATTACAGTAGAAGGAGATGGTGAGACCCATGCAAGGAATGAAATTGACAATTCTTAATGGTCGGTCTTCCAGTACCTGAAACATGTACACCAGGAGGATCTAAATATTTTCATTCTAAAGAATTGGTTGCACAAACTTTTCTTTATTGTACCAAAAAAATGCTCCCTTTATGAAGATGGCAATGACAGGATCCTCTATTTTGATCTATGACGCAGGAAACTGAACTCTAGCAATTTGATGGGCCACATAGTCCCATCACTTTCTCATCTATCAATGATGGAATACTTGTAAGTTGTGTCACTCACGATTAAGCACCCTTGGAAGTCAACTCATGATTGAATAATTAATGTTTCTCATCTATCAACAATGGAATACTTGTAAGTTGTGCACTCATGATTAAGCACCCCCTAGGAGTCAACTAATGATTGGATAATCAAGGATGTGTTTTAAGGGATAAGTTTGTAGGAATACTGCCTTAATATGTGAAAATATCCTGCTTTTGGTTATGAAGCTGGTTAACTTCATATTAGGTATTATAAACTTGCTCTTTCCCAGAGATTTGTCCGACAATCAGCTTACAGGAGAAATACTGGAAACTCTGGCTGAATTACCAAATCTTAGCTTTCTGTAAGTTAATGTCTCTAGCTGAAGCAGCAAAGGATTTAAGGTGGACAAATCTCTTACCATGGCTATATTTGCAGAAATTTAAGTGGAAACAACCTGATTGGATCAGGTCCCGAAGCTCTTAAGAAAATGGTTGTGGAAAATAATTTATACATGAGGTTCTCTCTCTCTCTCTCTCTCTCTCTCTCTCTCTCTCTCTCTCTCTCTCTCTCTCTGAGTTGTATATGACTTTTATAGGGTGTAAAGACTATCAACATGTTCTGTTTATTGTGATCAGCATTTGTCAAATCAATTTGGACACTTGTTGATCGGAATTTCAGTTCAACTCCGTCATTCTTTGTGGCAGTTTGATAGGAAACACGAATCTTTGCCTAGCTGATCCTTGCCCGCATAAGAAGAAACAAAACACCGTCATTGTTCCAGTTGTTACATCCGTTTCAGGCTTCTTTGTGGTTCTTTTTGGTGCTTTGGCTATTATGTGGTAATCTACATTGCATTTAACGACAATCTTGACTTTGCTTTTCCTTTGGTACAGTTCTATCAATGTCTTTTCTAGGATATTAGAACATACCAATTAGCAACTTGCTATCTCTTCTCACCCACCTTAAGTGTCTCATGTTACATTCTCACTGACATTGCAATCAGGAATAAAGGAAAGTAGGCTTTTAATAAAAAATTTCCAATGCTAGTAATATGAGTTACGTAATGATCACAAGAATATGGAGAGAAGAGAGAGACGGGATCACCACAGCATCGTCGCATCAACATCACAAAGAGAATGTGGATTATTAAGCTTAACTTATCCACAATAAAGTTTCTTATTTTTCTCTTCAATAGTAACTGTGCAATGCATGGGAAGCACTTATAACAACTTGAGAGTACAAGTTTTGTCCATAGTATTCTAATGATCTCTCAAAGAAAGTTTGATTGTGCAATCTCGAACTTATCTATTTGTATTGAGCAAAGCAAAAGAATCTATATGTTAGCATATCAAAGGCAAGTGACAGAGAATCCCTTTCCAAATCTCTTGATTTTTGTCCTCTTCTCCATTAATACAGATCCTAAAACGGGATCAGAAGAACCGTGCGTACGTTTTTTAACTGTTGAGGATGCAATTGGAGTTATTTGCCTTGAAAGTCCACTATCCAAAGTGGAAGCTGCAATACTCATGGGAACCTTTTTGCTACAGAATCTTGTGAGAGAACGCTGAGATTAAAGGATCGACCTTTTAAGTATGGAGAGATTTCAAAAATCACTGGGAACTTTGGATGAGTGATTGGTGAAGGTGGATTTGGTAAGGTATATCTTGGCACACTAGATAATTGCACTGTAGTTGCTGTGAAGATGTGCTCTAAATTGTCAAAGCAACGGTACAAGGAATTTCATGCCGAGGTTAGATAGGATGATGTAACCACTCCTCCTTTGAAAATCAACTTATGCTGACACTTAGGCAGATATTGTTCATTAACTTCCTCTTAGACTATTGTCAGTATACATTATAATAATGCACACTCATGATACCACAGGCACAACTCTTAGTGATTGTACACCATGGAAATTTGGTTTCCCTGGTTGGATAGTGTGATGATTCCAAGCACGTGGCATTAATATATGAATACATGGCTAATGGAAATTTAAGGCAACATTTATCAGGTGCTTATGTCTAATCTACTCTATTAGTTTTTTTTTTTTTTTTTTTTTGCAAAATAATACTATAAGACTCTATTTTGCTTATATGGAACGTTAAGATGCGTCCAACAGAGGACCATCCGAAGCTCTTGCCATGGAGTAAGAGACTACAAATAGCTGTGGATGCAGCACAAGGTACATGTTAAGATATCCACAATCGGTAGATCTTACATCATCATTTCTTTGGCATTGTTAACATTGTTTTTGAGAGAATTTCAGGTTTGGATTATTTGCATAATGGTTGCAAGCCACCCATCCTCCATAGAGACTTGAAGACTTCAAACATCTTGTTGAATGAAGACTTACGAGCCAAAATAGCTGATTTTGGCCTATCAAGAGCTTTTGCAACTGAAAATGACTCCCACGTGTCAACTCATCCAGCAGGCACTTTCGGCTACCTAGGCCCCGAGTAATTGCCAAAACTCAACATTATTGATCTGGTTCAGGTCAAGATCTTTAATTGCATATAAATATTGACATTGCCTAGGATTTTATCTTTGATATAAGATCATCATTATTTTTTCATCCTCCCAGGTTTGAATCTTCTGGAAATTGTGACAAGAAGAGCGATGTTTATAGTTTCGGAATTGTACTTTTCGAGTTAATCATGGGCCAACCTGCAGTAATGAGAGGCTGGGATGGCAGCCACTTCATGCACATACTTGAATGGCTAATTCCTATTGTTGAAAGTGGTGATATACAAAGGGATATGGATCCAAGGTTACAAGGAGAATTCGACATCAACTCAGCTTGGAAAGTGGTGGAGATTGCTATGTCTTGTGCACAACCAAGGGTGATTCATAGGCCGGACATATATCATGTATTGACAGAGTTGAAGGAGTCTTTGGTGAGCAAATCAAGCGGTTCTTTTGAAGTGACCTCTTTGGAGATCTATTGCGACAGTGTCCCTATGGCAAGGTAGCAAAGACTTTTCCAATACAGAAAGCTTGTCTTCTTTTTAGTTAAAAGATTAACTTTTGTCTGTAAATTTCTACTTCGTTCTTTTATCGCGTCATCCATTTTCCCTTTTCTTTTTGTCATCGAATCTTCCGAATTCACTGTCTAACAATGATATGCTTCCGTCCTTTGTCGCACCTCTCTCCATTCATAATATCAGTTCATTGCATTCCTAATCCTGCGAAATTAAGAATTCCATGTTGAGTTTTGGGGGAAGGAGATTCGGACGTTGGGTTATCCGTGGATGGGGGTAATCGGCATTAGCAGGCCCTGAGGGCACGTTCTTGGAGTTCAACTGAGAAATCAGTTAGAGTCTACACCATTGGGTAAATAGTGACAATTTTGCAATATTGAGGGGCAGGATTGAAAAATATATAATGAGGGACTAATTATCTTCTTTCTTTTTGGGTTAGGCTCAACATATATATGTATGATGGTATCATTGGTGGTCCTAATGTAGTACTTCTTGCAAGCAACGTGGGATATACACACAAGCATCTTTAAAAAAATTATGGACACGAGAGTTAAGCTTGACTTATGATAATGAATGCATTTGTGATGTGTTTATGACCAAATAAAAGGCAATCCTGATCTCATCTAATGCTCAGAATGCGGGATAGGCTTGCCGTCTAGGAATTTTGATGCAACAAACAATAACATTGACTAGACGAGACGTGGCCAGAGAAGATGTGTACCACCGCTATAACATTGCCTAGTTTGTCAAAAAACAATCCACTGACGTGCCACCAAAGAGCCCCATTTGCGGCGATAAAGGCAGGATTAAGAAAAAATGAGGGCTCATCCTAGCAAGCAAACCTGAAAAAAGAACCATTTCATGATCCTAGATGAACAAGGAATTTAAGCATACCGTGACATAAGTATGTGATGTCCCTTTTCGGTACGGGGGACTTTGATCAAGTACCACATGCACCAATAGAACCACAAAGTCAAAAAAATTTGTCACATAAAAAGTGTGTCCAAAACTCGAGTCCCCTATTATTAAATCTCTAGTGACTTTATTGCTCTAAAAGGAGAATTAGCAAAAGCACTTGTGATCTCTCTTTGTTTAAAAGACAAGGAGAGTTAAGTCACTATTGACACATAAATTTTGGCGACTTATTTATTCATTTATTACATAAGAAAAATTAGAGTCGACCATAATCCATAAAAAGAAATATTTTTAATTTAAATTTGTATATTAGGAACATTTTTCATTAAGCCCATATAATTGCCGTAAACCTAAGCTAAATAGACTGATGTAGGGAGGCTCCGAGTTTAATTAGATTTTTGGATCAAACCCGTGGTAGTAAGCAATTCAGCCAAACCCATTATTCCTCTCAAGTGGTCGAGATGGACATGTGCTTTGCGCATGTAATACTTCAAACTAGGGGATACTGAGGCAAAATTGAGAAGCAATATCATAAAAATCTTTTGGTGACATGGCTATTTGAAAAGAGCAAATATATAGAAAGAGCAAAGTTGATTCTCGCTATTGAGGAAAAGAAGGAGAATTTAATAAAGAAGAAATTGAGTAGATACGGCAAGCATTTAAAGAGGAAAGAGAAAATAAATATTTGGAATCTTTGAAGTAGGCAAATAATCAAGCAATTTTAGGGTTTGTCCAAGTTCCAAATCTACCTATCATAGCAAGTTCCCTAATTTTTGAAACCTAGAATCTATCATATCACAAGTTCTAGAGTGTTCCACCTATATTATTAATTGAATAATTACAATGAGTCATTACCTCTACTAACCATTATTTACTACAATCCACTTACCTCAAATAATATTTAGACGAGCGAAGAATATGGAACATTAACAAAGTAAAAGTTGGATATAATTGAAAATGGAAGTTTAGACTAATGGTTTCAAATTACATACTCATCATCGAACACCATGAAATATTATAGGATTGTGTGAAGATGTGGAATAAGAAAAACACAAAGATTTGTTTTAGGTCCAAGTTCCACCTAAAATCTTGAACGTACCTATCAAAACAGATTAATCCATTTTTTGAACCTAGAATCTTACATATCATGTTGGTTCTATTATGAAACCATGGTCACCCCTACTTAGATGAACGTGAGAGTGTTGCATAATTTAAGGAAAGGGTTTTGTACATTACTGCTGTTAACACCTGATTTTTAGTCGACATGACATTAAAAGGTAAAAAATTGAGATTTGGATTTTTGATCATGATGGAGTCCCATTTCTCGCCAAAAAGTACCATTATTTATTTCTTTCTTTTGCATTGTTGTTTTAAAATCATTTCTAGTTTATTTTCGAGAAAAAAAACCTGAAAAGTCAAATGGTTGACTTTTGAGTTGACTTTTCGGTCTTCTTTGACCAAAAGTCAACATCGGATTAAATTTGGGCCTTTTATCTAAAAATATGTCATTGAGCTTTAATTTCACTTTTATCAAATCAATTTCTTGAAATTAAAAAATTTGATCAAAATCAACCTTTTAGAAAAAATTAACTAACTTTTGCTCAAACCTTTGATCAAAAAATTGGAAAAAATAAAAAATGCACAAAAATATTTCTTTTAATGTCAATTTGACTCTCGTGTCAAAAATTTCACAAAATTAGATTAAGAACATTGTTTTCCAAATTTTTCAATTTTAGGTTATAAATCAACCAAAAATAAAATTGCTTTTATTTTAGTCATAATTAGGTGTAGTTCCTTTTTAGACATTTGATTTAGGGACTATTTTAATTTCGTTTGTGCATTCAATTTTGTGAATTGCCTGGTCAAAATGTGAATTGCCGTTTTGAGCCCTAATTATGGACCAAAATCGATTCTTCATAAGTTACAAATGGACGTTTGTTTCCTACTCATTTCCTTAAGATAAGTCCAAACTCGAAATCGATTTTGAGAAATTCACACAAGAACTTATCAATTTGAGGAATTTTATTCTCCCGAGCATAAGAAAGTCAAGCAATTAAGTTTCAATTGTCAAAACTCAAATTGACTCATTCATGATTATAGTTTAATTTCATGAATCTAGATTCAACTTAGATATCGGGTGTAGATCCATTTTTTGACATAAGCTAGAGCGCTTCAATTCAAAGTCAATTCGGACACAATAAGTGATCTTACACATGAGTAGTTCATTAAATAGGGCGATTGTGACATTAACTGAATTCAATTTTAGTTAATTTGCAATTTTGCCCATTAAATTGTAATTTTGACCATTTTAGCCCTTTAGGCCCAATTCAAAGTAACCATGGTTTTGACCCATTCTATTTCACAATAATCATTCAATTATGTCAATAAAATACCCCGATCATGTTCATGAGATTTAATTAACTTAATTGAATCACAATAAGCCAACTTCTTCTTAAAAATGATAAATTTCCTTTTTAATTTGGTCCTTCATGGACCAAATTGCATAAATTGTGAACCCACATGGCTCATAAATGAGCAAAAAGGCCAAAACTGGACCAAACCAATCAAGAACAAATCAAAAATTGACCAAACCGGACTGAACCAATATGACTGGTCTAACTAGCCGCCAGTAGGGATGGCCGATTCAGCCCCTTACTGGCCGGTTCCTAACCTCCAGTGACTAGTTCCGACATCCTTTTAATGTCAATTTCAATCCTCCACCTTCAACATCTCAAAATTTTACAAATAGTCCTTGAATTTTATCAAATTGCAAATTAACACCTATTTGAACAATTTGACACAATTCTCGATTTTGGCTCGGGTTTTTGCAAATCGAACCCACTAGATAGATTACCCGACACCTCGAGATCATGATGCATCCTTTAAAATCGAATTTTAACTATTGGATCAAGATTTTGACCGTTGAATTGAATCGATCGCCAAAATTGCTTGATTTGGAGAGGGTATATATACCCATTTCCCTCAATTTTTCAGGGGGCATCATTTGTATGAAATTCACTCTCTCTCATCTTTCTAGTTTCTTGCCCATTTCTCTTTCTTCTCTCTCTCAAACCACCTCACCCTCAGCCGCCATTCGCTGGCCTTCAATTGGCGGTCGATCTCTCATCGATTAGCCCCTTAGCGACTCTCTCCTCTATCAACTCTTAGGTGACTGGCATTGCTACTATTCGCAAGCCGATCCATGAGAACCGGCAGATCTTCTTTCTTTGGTATAAAAAATCAACAACTGAACTAATTTGAGTTTAACCGGTTTGATCACCGATTTGGCAATCCAGATGAGTAGAGCAACCCTCGCCGATCTCTTTCCAAGTCACTCCCCGACCTTGCAACGGCCAAGGACCGACAAATCAGCCACATGAGTAGTTCTGATGGCCTGATCTTCTCTAGAGACTCCAAAACCGGTCTAGGTGGGATCGAGTCTGTCCTAGCTCAATCTGGCAGTCACCAGAGCTTCAAGGTGCCTCAGCCACCAGCAAACTACAACTCTAAAGGTCCTTGACCTCGCTGTGGTCAGGGACAGTTCGATCGAGTTGTCGAAGCTCAATCTCCGTTGGCAAATCTCAAGTCAGCGGTTCAACAGGCCCCAATCCAATTCCCTTGGTGATTTGTGACGATCCGATCGTGATCCCAGAGATTCATGTGCTTTTCGGTGATTTGATTCGATATCCGATCAAAATCAACAAAAACCGCATCAAAAGGTAATTTCTAAGTCTTGAACCCCATGAAGTGAGACCAAATTAGCCGGCTGGGGCTAATGTTCAATCTTAAGTAGATATGTGATGTTTATATGTTAGAATGATGGATTGGGACATTGATTTGCTGAAGTTGAATGTTCTTGAATAATTATGAATGATTATGGTTGATTGAAGCTTGAATCTGTAATTTTGTGGCTATAGGACTGATTTGACGATTTGGCTAAAATGAGGTTCAAAATGACCTCATTTCAACTCGAGTCCTTTAGACTTTTAAATTACACATCGTTAGCTTCGAATCAATAGGTCGTATGCCCCAATCGAGCGTCGCTTGACCCTTGAAAAACACATCTAAAGATGAGCGATTCTGCAGTAGTTTAGATGGTTTTTTAGTTTTGTATTAGTTCCGAAATGTCATTTTGCTATTTTTGTGTAGCCTTCTATGGTCTGGATAATCTTGTCTTCACAAATTTTGTTTCAAATTGTCTCATGCATGTTCTGTAATTTTCTCAGGATTTTTGGATGTGTTTAATTAGGTCAAAATCGCATAGATCTAAACATAGGACAATCTGCCATGCACTATTCCGAATTGTGCTTTGGTAAAATTTAGTCAATATATGAGTTTGTTTAGTCTCAAATTCTTTATGGAAAATGAAATACATGTTGTATATGTTCAATTGATGCATGATTTGCAAAGTGTTGATGTTGTCTAATGCATGAGTTAATGTGAAAAGATGCTGCAGCAATATATAGCTTGGATATGTACCTCTATTTTGCCATTTTTGCTATAACTCATGTGATTACATTTAGGTTTTGAACTCTTAACAAAAAATGTTCCTCATTGCATGTTTTGTATGTAGGATTTTTGTGACATTCTGAAATTCGACCCGTTTCGATAAAGTGAAATGGGCATTTCGTCGGCGTGCTTATGGCCTTTTTCTCTGAGCTGATCACTCATGAGTTAACTAACCTATTGGGTAAAGCCGTTAAGGGATGTATCAGCTGTAAAATCCCTAAAAGCTACCTAATTGGTTGGATTGAGCTAAAATCACGTCGATCGATTTTTAACCACGAAATTGAACTCGATTTTGGGAATCGAATTTTAGGCGTCATAATTCTTATTTTTAGGATCCTATCTCATCGCTCGTCAATTTATTAACGGGTCCGAAATTTCAATAAAGAAATTATCGGAAGAATAATTTGAAGACCAAAAGGAAAATAGAAAGGAAAAGGAAAAGAGAAAAGGAAAATTGAAATAATTGAATGTGTATTTTATTTTCCTTTTCTCTTCCTCTCTCTTCTTTTTCCTCTCTCTCCCTCTCTTTTCTTTTCTTTCTTTTTCTCTTTTCTCTCTCTCCTCTCCCCTTTTTCCCTTCCCCATTCGTGCGAACCACCTCCCCCTCCCCCACCGACTTCTCTCTCCTCTCTCCTCACTTTGACTAGTCAATCCTCATCCTCTCTCTCTCTTTCTCTCTTATCTCTCCTTCTCTCTCCTCTCTCTTCTTTCTTCCCCCTCACGACAGAACCAGCTCTTCTTCTCCTTCTTTTCTTCGCGTGCGAACCAGGAGCTCGGAGACAACAGCTCGCCGAGAACCGCCGCCGCTCGTCCCATCGCCGCACCGCCGCGCCGCGCCCGTGCGTCCGCGCCGTCCGTCGTCCGTGCACGCTCAGGCCGCGTGAACCAGCCCTGTTTCGCCTGTTCGACCGACCAGCCACCGTCCGGCCACCTCCGGCCACCGCCTAGCCCCGCGAACCACCCCGCAACCCTCGCCCTCCGCTGGCTTTCCCTCGCCGCCCTAGCCGCCGGAGCAGCCTCGATTGGCTCCGTCCAGCAGACCCACGGAGTGGGTTTCAGCATCTTCGGGCCCGCTTTTGGACCGTTTCCCGACCCCGAACCCTAGCCGTGCTTTGGGAACAATCGTTCTCGCGTCGCCACCGTCGGATTGATCCGATTTGCATGCGATTTGGTGAGTAATCTCACTAATCCAGGATTAGTGGCTAATTATTCTTTAAGCTGGTTTAGATTTAATTAATTATGTTTAGGTTGTTAGATTAGAATAAATTAGCAATTATTAGCCAATTGTAATGTGAATTAGATAAATTGAATGTGTAATTAGTAAGTAGACATTGTCTACTAATTATTGGAAGTGCCTCGGGATTTTTCCCGACCCTTAGTGGGCTCCAATTAGGCTTTTCGGGCCTAAGTGGATTTTTTAGCATTTAAATATTAATTTTCGGAATTAAATTAAATAATTATTTATTTTTCGAAAAATCAACTGAGATGGCCTGGAACCGGAAAATTATGCTGATGAGCGTGGTGAAGTCCGTTTATTTAATCGGGCTTTATTTTGAGCTAAATTGAATTTTTAATATTAATTAATTAATTTTCGAAATTAATAATTAATTATTTATTTTTCGGAAATTAAGATTTTGATGGCCGACGACCGAAATCTCGTGCTGATCGTCGTGGCGCAGTTCGTTTATTTATTTGAGCTCTACGTTGTATGGAATTAATTAAATTGTGATATTTTAGGGATTTACCCTAAATTGATTGGAATTGATTGTGATTGAATTGTTGATTGGTAAATGGCCAAGTATGTTATTCAGTATTTTAATGCTTTGTTGAGTTGATTTAATTATTTGATTGAGAAATCGTTGGGCATTGGTTATTGGTGTTGAAAGTAGATTGGTAATCTCTTGAAAGAGGATACGTGGGCTCGGTGAATTGGAATGTCACCTTGAGAATGCAAGTGAGTTCAGTGGTTGAATATGTCACTTTGGCGAAAAGGTCGCCTGAGAGAATGCACGTGGCTACGGAGACTTGGTATGTACTCCTGGAGAATGCACGTGGCTCGGTGACAGGAAATGGCATCTAAAAGGGCACGTGGGCTCCGGCGAATTGATGCATCGCTTTGGTAAAATGCACCGAGAGAATGCACGTGGGCCCGGGCATCTAAAAGGGCACGTGGGCTCGGCGAATTGATGCATCGCTTTGGTGAAATGCACCGAGAGAATGCACATGGGCCCGGGCATCTAAAAGGGCACGTGGGCTCGGTGACTTGATGCATCACTTTGGCGAAAAGGTCGCCCGAGAGAATGCACGTGGGCCCAAGGTTCGAGGCACGTGAACTCGGAGACTAGGAAGGTCGTCCGGAGAATGCACGTGGCCTAGCTTTTAAGTATCCCATAGTGGGGATTGATTCGTATGACATGTAATCGATCTGGTTCGATTTGTTTGAAGTGAATGGATGTTTATTGTGAATTGTACGACTTGCGGTGGGATCGAGGCCAAGGTAAGTCCTCTGCCCTGTGCGTGTTTAGGCAGCCTTTAGTATAGTAGTTTACTAATCGGGCTTAGTGGGGTAGAACTCGCTGAGACGTAGTCTCATCCCAGTTTGGGAAAAACCTTTCAGGACCCCGCTGAAAAGCTGAGGAGGAGGAATCCGAGAAGGAGAACTCGGAGGTGAGATCTAAAGAAAGGATTTTTGGAAGAAGAAGACAATTTTGAGAGGGGCCTTGAGTACGGCCTAGTTTGTTTAAGTTTCTGTCTTCTTTTGAGATCTCCTTTTGATGTGAATAGTTTTGAAGTGAATTGTGGTTTGTATAAAAGTTTGGTTACAAATTTCAATATGAAAAATATGGCCTTGCTTTTCTATCCCATCGTTTTATTGTCTGGGGATTTTAATTGCTTCCGCATGTGCTTAAAACTAAAAGGGTCGGCGATATATTGTCCTGGGATATCGCATTATAAAATCGACCAACTCAGACGGATGTGTGCGTGCCTGAGGATCGGGGCGTGACAATTTTTATATGTCTTTAGATGGTTGAAATCATGTCCGTTCGGTGGAGTCAATGCTGAAACAAAACCTTATCATATATGCACATTGCCATGTTTATTTGGAGCATATAGAGACCAAATCTTGTGATCATGCCTTCTTGACAATTAAATCGCATGTTGTAAGGTTTGCATACATGTTTAGGTCATATCATTTGAGCATCATCTTGCACATTAAATTTGTGTCACAAAAGTGTTCATCACACTTAAAATTCCTAAGCATATCATTAGAAATCTTGAATTATTTCGTAATATCATTTACATTGTGTGACCTTTTTGCATGCCGATTTAGGATTAGATGATTATCCAAATTTTCTGTCACATATAATCCCAAGCCTCATGTGATTTATTCATGCCATTTGTGCATTACTTAAATGATTTTGAGATTTATTAATGCATGTTTGTGTTTTGGTTTTTAGTTATACATATGCGCATTCTCAGAAATCTCGATCTTAGAGCATCAAATCAATCTAGTTTGGACTCGAGCCCTTCTATGAAGTCATAAGGCACTCTTAAAAGTTTTTAATGTTGCTAATTTCACACAGATCACTCATTGTTTGGACCACTTTCTATTTTTTTTTTTTTAAAAAAAAACTATATCAGAATCTGGACATGGGATCAAATTCGAACCTCTGTTTTAGACATTTGACATTTTTGTTCTATTTTTTTTATAAGGATTTTGCACTTGGTCTCTTAATGAAACTTGTTTTTCAACATGTTGGCTTTGTTGTATGAAAATATGGTGATTTTTTAGACCTGTTTTGATGGGACAAATTTTTGTAAAAATGACTAAATATCCTGCTGTTTTGACAATTTTCTGACATGATATTGCTTGTTTTCTGATTTTTGTAAAATCATGTGTAGCTCATTTAGGAAAACTTTCTTCACAAAAGTTTTTTGTTATCCTATTGTATATGTCAAGGAATTTTATCATTGCCAAATTGTCATTAGACATTACTCAATTTTTCCATCTTTACATATTTGTTCTGAAATTTCCTGATTTGAATTTGATTGTGATTGTTTAGGTGAACTTCCTGTATTAGTTTGTACATGAACTTAGGTCATCTCATCTTCATGAAAGTTGCTTTAAACACCTCAGTATCTATTGTTAAATGATTTTTAACGAGTCTTCTTTTCAAATTAAATTTAAAAATGCTTTAATACATGTGATGTTTATAAAAAAAAACATTTGCTAAAAAATTCTTTTCCAAAGCTCGATTTGATTTAAGGAAGAGTCATGGTTTGGATCATATTCAAAATGCCTACAATGCTTGTGAGTATATTTATGTGAATTTTGAGCTAGCATTGGCAATTGAATGTGTTTAATAGCTTAGATATTCTTTAATTTGAAATATTTTCAAAATTTTTCTTAAATCCTAATTTGACATCATGTAAGTGCATTTATATGAGCCCCAAGCTAGCCTTGATAATTGAATGCCCTTCATAGCTAAGACATCACTTTGTCTCAAAACTTTTTGTGGATAATTTCAAAAAACGTCTTTGAAACATCAAATGTATTCTTTATGCATATAAATACGTTATTCATTTAGAAATGTATGTGTTTGTGATTGGCGCGTGTTATTGGTAATAAGCGACCCGCCAATGGCTCACTCATTTATTTGATTAGTTGAGAAATTAGGTTGAAAAGACCCGCATGCATGTTTAATTCCCACAAATGCATGTGATTTTTAGATATATGATAAGGCTGATGCATGACGTCATGGGAAAGCTTGAAATCATATGGATCGCTTCATTACGGACTTATAAGTGTTATTGGCTATGCGAGAATACAATTGATCGATAATGGTTATAAGTCACAAAAATGGATTTGGTAGGTGTCTTAGAGGAACTTGCACATGAACTACAACGGCTGACCTAGAGGCCCAAATCTTCTCTTTGAATTGAACTCCCTTTGAGAGATTGATTTTAGTATGATGTTGTGCTTTTGATTGTTTTGACATGCATGCTTATTTCTTTCCATTATATGTACCTAGTTATAGTTATCCTTTCCTTAGAGTAGAGTGGACCTTCTACAAGATAACTCAAAAAAGGAAAATCGAAATTGGATATTGATGAAATTGTATTGTATATTTACTACATATTAATCATTTATAATAGCTATAACGAACCATTTCTTTCTATAAGAAATCATTTCATTAATTTAAAAATAGAACATAATTCTAATTATTTAGAATTCTATAACCTATATAAAAATATTAATTAATTTAGATAAATATTTTTTAGTATATATAACTAATAACTATTAATATTAGTTAGAAATACATATTCTATTTTAATTTGAATTAGTAGTTAAATTAAAAATGACTATTCTAACGATTAGAATTTCTATTTTCTAGAATGTAGAATAAGATTCTAATCCGATTATTCTATATTATATTTAGTACTTCGATTTAGTTTGATTATATTTTTTTCCTATTCATTAGATTCTATTTCGATTTTTTATATAGATGATATAAAAATAAACTAAATTAGTTAATAAAATATTAGTGATAATATAAAAAGTAATAGAATTGAATTAGTAAAAAAGAAGAAAAAATGTCATTTGATGCATTCAAAAATGAAAAAGAGACTCTTATTAAGTATTGATAAGCATGTAATTGAGAAATAGATCAAAATTCTATATCACTATATGAATCATTATCTTCTATACTATCCAATATTTATTGGATATTCTACTTTTCCATATTAAATATTTAATTTTCTCAAAGGTAACTATCTTAGTTTCATAGAGAAATTGCTCCTACCTATTATCTGGATATACCAAGAAGGATGTACGGTGTGACATCCCGGATTTTTCACTTCGCTTTTAATTAAATTAATCTGCCTTTCATCGATGCGCCTATAGGGCTGTTCTCGCAGCTTATAACTCTCGAGATAACTAGACTATTTAGGAAGTAATTAAGGAATTTTAATGCAATAGACTTGAGAATTCGATCAAGAATCGACTATTCGACCGTGCTCATCTGCAGAGATCATTGCGGCACAGATTTAAGTCGATTGGAAATCAGAAATGGGTCGGTTCGACTGAGATGTGTGGTTAAACGTGAATGATTTCACCAAAGTAAGAAATTCTCGTCGATTGGCACTAGATTGATTTTTTTGTCATTTTGGTACCCTTTGTTCGTATTTGAATCATCGAGATTTTTATGACAACCGAGAGTTGCCAATGTGTCAAATACGTTCATTGTGGCTCGAAAAAAATCAACCACAGGTCATTTGCACTAAAAATTTCTGGAAGCTACCCAGAGCCTAAGTTATGCTAAAAACGCACCGAGTGAAATTAATCGCGAATTTGAATCCGATTTCAGAAATTAAAAGTTCTGTCATGTTACAAATCATTTTAGGAACGTCGATTCAATCTTAGAAGATTTTTTTAAATCGAGACTTTTTGGGAAAAAGTCGTCGTAGGGGTTTTTGTTCGTAAAAATGTCACGACCATTTTTAATCGCATAATTGGGATGCAAGATGGTTCAATTAGTAAGGAAAAAATACCAATTTGATTATTGACTTGATAACGGAATTTATAGAAGCTGAATTGGGTTAAATCAAAGAGGGATTATGGTCCAATTTAAAGAAGATTGTGTGAAATTCGTATGCCCCCCCCCGCCGTGGGCATGACTATTGGACCATTTCAAGGCTTCTAGAGGAAGCCAAAGGGTTGAGGAAATTGTTGTGCAAGCCAGTTGAGCTTGGTGGGCCATGCAAGAGAGACAAAGGGATAAGAGAAAAGAGAGAAGTGGTCCCCAAGAGAGCAACTGCCCCCCTTCTCCTTGTTGCTTCCGTCGCTTCTCTCCTCTCTTCCTCCGTGCGACACTCCAGCAACCCATAAGAAGAACTAGACGCTTCCCTCACCGCCATTCAAGCCACTCGCTGTCGCACGCCACCATTGGAGCCCGAGCAGCCTCGTCATGCCCAATTGCAAAGCCGTGCGACCTCGCCATGCAGCTGCATTGTCTTCACTCGTCCTTGCCTCTAGCAAGTCGTTGTGGACACTTGAGCCACTGCCGGAGCCATTCCGCTCGCTGGTCCGCCCGTTTGGACCCTCGACCAAACCCTATTGCTTCCTCCGTTCTTGCCTCGCCGTTTAGCCACCGAAGTAGCCTCGATCTCCTCAGCTTAGAATCAAAGGACAATGGTATTTAAGGCACTATTTGGCCCGTTTTGAGGACTTTCCCAACCCCAAAAGTTGGTCCCACTTTGGAGTTTCTTGCCCCTCATTGCGTCCCCATCAGTTTGAACCAAGCAGTTTGTCGAACAAGTGAGCTAATTCATTAATTCTTACTTAGTAAGTTAATGACGCTTAAGGGTTGATTAGTTTTGACTAAGCTAGGATTAGGTGGTTAGTTAGACTTGATTAGTGAATTTAATTAATTACCGGCGCATGTTAGATGGATAGTTTGTGCAATTAGGGCCTAGACAAGCTCTAGTATTTATCTAGAGTGATTCGAAAATTTTTCGGGTCTATCTCGGCGTTTAATTAGGCTTTACGGGCCTAAGTTACTATTTATTGCATTTATTTATTAATTTTCGTAATTATTTATTTATTTATTTTCTGGAAATTAGACCAGAATGATCGTGACCAGAATTTTATGCGATTGGTGGTGTGATCTGCTTACTTAATTGAGCTTTAAATTGCATTGAATTGGTGTGAATGTGATTGTAGGATTTTATTCTTAAATTAATTAATGTTGGTAATTAATGGGAAAATTACCATGCGTCGATCTACAGACTAAAAATCTATTTTGAGACTACTAGAAATAGTGGGATGTTCAAAAGTGAAAATATTGTATTTTGGCTAAGGTTGGCCATGTACTCATGCACGAATATTTTTATCGGCTATGATAAAACCGGTGAATTGGTTATATGGTTTGGGTGGTATACTATATTAGCCTGGTGGGCGATATGTCAGCTTAGATTGTGAGTAGTATACCGGTATATTATATCAACCTACTAGCTTTGATATGTCAACTTAGTTTGCAAGCAGATTACCTTATCAACTTAGTTTGCGAGTTATATTATTATCAGCTTAGAGGGAGCACTATTAGTATACTATATCATCCTACAAGCTCTGATATATCAGTTTAGATTGTGAACAGTATACTATTTATCAGCTTATCACGAGCTATACTATCTATTTATCAGCTTAAAGAGAGTAGTCTTGATATGATTGGGCTTAGTAGATAGTATTGATTTGGCCAACTGGGGGGAGGTCGTGATGACATGTAATTGAATGGGTCGATTGATCGATAGTTCGATTCGATTGATTGAATTGATTTGGTTGATGTGAATTGAGTATCTTTGAGATAGACCGACTTGCAGAAAGAGACTAAAGCCAAGGTAAGTCCTCGACCTATGTTTGTGCTTAGGCAACCCTAGGGCGTATTTTCTTCATAATCGACTCTTAGGGGTAGAACTCATTGAGACATCGTCTCATTAGGTCTTTAGATGACAGCTCCTAAGTTTTTTTGGATGACCTAAGAAAGTTAGTAGAGTAGACATCTTATATTCCGATGAATCGTGGCCCTAAGGGTTGGGACTATGAATTGGTTAGGTCCATAGTCCGGGTTGATGCGGGTCTCATCTATAAGGTACCCCATCAATACAGATTGTGGTACCACCGAGCTCGAGATGGCCAGACAGAGGGTCCTATTTCGGAATCCAAGATTCCTCTGTGCACTTTGGAGGTCGCTTTTGGGAAGGGCATAATTGATCCTCCTTGAGTCTCGATCGTAGATGCAACAAACCCGGCTCTTGTTGTACCAGAGTCCCCGGTGCAGTCTGCTGAAGGCTCCAGCTGGAGCATCGAAGAGGGTGAAATTGTGGAGAATGATGAAGAAGAGGATGAGGATCCGTAGTTTGAGAAGCCCCCACTCTTGTTTTCAAACTTGTGTTTCTTAGACTGGTTTGTATTATATATGATATGACCAATATGTTATGTATATTAAGTGTGATGTTGGTTTTTAAAAGTTTGGCCCTACTTTCCTATCATATTGTGTTGTTGTCTAGGGATTATTTATTTGCTTCCGCATGCATATTAAAATGAATGGGTGGCGTACGTCTGGGATGTCGCTATTTAATCGACTAGTGAGGGATGGGGTGCGCACTCGAGGATCAAGGCATGACATACGGTCTAATGAGGCTACTCAAAAATTATTTTTAATCGTTTATGGCACTTCTTTCCCCATTAGGACCCTGAAGATGGAGATGACATGAAGATGGTGGAGGTTGATATCCATTATGACCATTATTTTGTACCATTCATCCCCGACATATGTCTCGGGTTCTCATAAAAGCCCAATGAGTTGCGGGTTCTCTTTTCCTCTTATCATTTTCAATTGTGTTTCTCTTTTATATTTTCTAAGATTGTATGGTAAACTTATCATTTTCCTTGATTATTTACTTTATGTCTCGTAATTTTCAATTCAATTTGGTGTTTCCTTTTTCATTTTATATAGAAATAGATTAGCATGAAAACAACCAACCACGCATGATCGCTTAATTTAGGATTAACGATCCTGAAAATATAAGAAGAAATGCATGAATACATTAGGTAAATACAATATATTGTTTAGGTATTGAAAGGGTGCTAGAAATATTGACGTAACCTAAGTCCCGCAGACTTAGATATTTGGTTGCTAGAAATCAAGGGAACACTCAGGACCCTTGATTAGGTTTTTAGTCGAACCCAAAAAATGAGGTTAATGGTGACTCCGTCTTATTTTTAGATTATCCTAAACAACTAGACCATATAAATGAACTCATCATGCAGGTACGTGTCCTAATAGGATTTGCCATGGTTTAGTATACCCGTATGTATGGGAAATTCCTAATGAATGAAGCGATGTCATACTTAGGAAGGAGTACTAGAGGTAAGGCCACTATGGTAAAGGTACTCTTAAATTTGTTATTCACACCTAACCTCTTCTCTCGAGGTGTGTCGCTTGTGTGGATATAGGTCACGGCACTCCGCTATCACACGGAGCACGAGTTTAGGATAACTCGCGACCTTGTAAAAGGAACTCACAAAAGGTTCATTAGTGGGGGTGAGGTGATGACATTTGCTTTATAGTTAAGTATCTCTAAATCCAACCTTTCTCCCTTTCATTTTCCTCGTAAGAGGGATTGGGTAGCTAGATTGGATCGCGATAATCACAATTGAGGGAATAAGAGGGACAAAATATTTCAATATAAGCTGATTAGTATATCTTTTTGAATGTCAAAAATGAGAGAAAATGAATACAAATAAGAAAGTCAAGAGAATTGACGGCAGGGTGCATTATTTTTTTATTCTTAAGGCTTCATTGACATGCAAACTAGAAAAAGGACGTTAGGAAAAATTTTCAAAGGCATTTTCAATTTTTCAAGTACTTTTGTTTGTTGGAAAATAAATGATTTATAAAATATTTTTTTAAAAATAATTAGTCGTGTCATATGAAAAAATTATTCAATAAATTTTTTATTATTGCTAATTTTTTATATTTAAACATGATTATTAATAATGATAATATTTTTAATTTATCATTATTATAAATGATACAAATGATTATTTTTTAAAAATACACATTCTCGTTCCACACTTGGGAGACTTTTACCGGTTCACAACAAACAAAAGACACCGCTAGTCCACAAATCTTCTCTGTGCCCTTACATCTATACTGCTGCTGCAGCTTCTTCCCGACGCTGCTGCCCACATCCGATAGCATTCTTACCAGCAGTGACGATAATTTTCTTGCAAACTGAACACAAACCCACAGCTCTTGCCGGCAAATCCAGGGAGTTCCCAGCTTTTGAGTGACCACCTTTCCCAGCTTTTGAGTGACCACCTCAACGCTCCTATCGTGCTACCACACTTCACCGTTGCCTAGCGACTCCAATGTCCAATGGCTTCCAGCAAGATTCCGAAGCGCCCTAGCAACTCAGACGCCCTCCCGCACTCTTGTGACAATTGAGATTTTCTTTTGCAGGTTTTCCGATCCCTGCCCCACACTATGGCAACTTCCTAATCAACGCCGGGCCTCCTGCCACATTGTCAAGCAAAATATTCAACACCAACACCATGAGTTCTTGCTGATATAGCTAGTACGAGTACCTAGAGGGGGGTGAATAGGTATAAAAAGATTTTTCTTGATGATTGCACAATACTTAGACAGTTAAAGGATTTGCAACAATTAATAATCAATTGTAAGACTGAGTAAAGGAAAGAGATAATTGAACACGCGGTTTATAGTGGTTCGGCTTGATTCAAGCCTACATCCACTCTTCTGCACTGACAGCCTATTGGCTGGATTCCACTATGAATAAAGAGATGTTACAGTGTTGATCTTCCTTGATTTCTAGGTGTAGATGATCTACCACACTCGCTCAAGGTATCACCAAGTATAGACACTCTCTCGTGTATACAATTTCGCTCAAAATGTATCGACTAATAATTAAGGTGCTTCGACTCCGGGAATTTTTCTATCGATCACGTTACTAAAAACAACTAGAACGTCTTCCTTTTATACTCCTTTATGCCATCATAACCGTTGGCACTTACCAAAGGAATTCCTCAAATCTACCAATTGGACGGAATCAATCAAGAAGATCATTCGAGCTATTAAAGGAACTCGACGATAGCCCATCAATCGTTCGCCCATACAATCAGGATCTTGGTTTCCAAGAATAGAACATTCCAAGAATATTTCACGACCATCGGATCTTCAATCGATCTAGATATGAGTCAAAGAATCCGTTATATTTATCCAACCAAGAGATCTTCTCTAGAGGATAGGATCAAATCCTCAACCATATTCTTCGGCTCTGGATTTCCTTCGACACTGGATTAGAAAGACTGTCAGTGAGAATAGTCTTGAGTCTTGAGTCTTGAGTCTTGAGTCTTGAGTCTTGTGATCATAAAGTCTTCAGACTTTAAACTGTCGGTTGCAAATATCCAGACTAGACTGATAGAAACGTTTTGTCAGCTTCAAAATATTCTAGAAAGATTTCTCCAACACTTGCGTCCTTGCTTAGCAAAACCAACGAAGTCAACAAAATTATGGCCACAAGACTTACGCTTGACTTATCATAATGAATGCATTTGCAACGTGATTATGTCCAAATAAAAGGCAATCTTGATCTCATCTAATTCTTAGAATGCAGGATAGGCCTGCCATCTAGGAATTATGATGCAATAACCAGTACCATTGACTAGACGAGAACTACAGTATAACACTACCTACTTCATCAAGAAAGGGTCCACCGATGTGCTAGGGAATAACCCCATCTGCAACGATCAAAGGCGAGATTAAAAAAAAAAAGTGAGGGTTCATCCTAGTGCGCAAACCCGAAAAAAGTACCTCTTCATGATCTTAAATGAATATGAATTTTGAGATTATGAATATCACTTTCACGGTAAGCATAAATGCGTGAGAAGCAACATTATTCTTCAAAGAAAGAAAGGGTAAAAAGCAAGTTCCTTGCCCATAGTCATTCCTCTCTCTGGTAGAAATTGCTTCTCTCCCCGCTCTCAATCAATTCAGGCCAAGGGAAAAACTGAACTTTGCGAGATTGCTTGGTGCCCCTTGCTAGCTTATAGCCCAAGCTAAGTTGGCGCATTAAACTCATTAGAATATGAAATTATGGGATGCTACAGGAGTGCCCTAATAAAGAGGCCATTGGAATCGATAGTGAGAGACCGCAAAGCAGGAAAAATACACACCTACCACGACATCAGTATGTGATGTCCCTTCTGAGTACAGGGGACTTCGATGAAGCACGACATGCACCTCCAGAGTCACTAAGTCAAAACACTTGTGACATAGAAAGTGTGTCGTGAACTCGAGTCCCTATAGTTAGATCTCTAGTGATGGTTTACATCACATAAATGCAAAGCTAAGAAGAGATATAAAGTCACGAAATAAAAAGGCCATAAACTCTTATCAACCATAAAAAAATAAAAATAAAAAAGACTATTGTCTGAAAGCTTAGTTGCACCAATACCTGAGTCCCTCGCCGCAACCACACCTTGCTGAATTGATAAACAATTTAGGTAATTTCCTAATCCATACCCAATTTGAATATTCAATTACCTAACTTATAATATTTGAGTCTAATTTGCTTTGGTGAATTGTTTTAGGAATTATCCCAATTATAATTTTTTTTTTTTTGTCTAAAACAAGGTGTTTCATTCAAGCTGGCAAATAGAACAACCCTTGGTCAAGGCTTCAGAACATAAAAGATCCAAGATGGGTTGGGGAGGTCAAATAGCCCAATTTAGGGGAAGGATGCAGCGACCATGGGCTTTACGGCCCAGTCGGCAATACAATTTGCCTCTCTCGTACAGTGTTGAATCTGAAGGTTGGAGAAACGGAGGAGCAGCGTCGCACATTCAGCAAGTAGAGCATGACTCTCCCACGAAGTCAAGTTGGGGTTATGCACGGCAGCAACGAGTACTAGACAATCAAACTCCAGCAGTAGGTTTTCATGCTCTTTCCCTTTCTACAGCAGATGTTTGAGGGTGCAAGGGTTAATGCTTGTACCTCTTCCTACAACGCCAAAGAAGCTTGGATGCCACTGGTGAAGTCGTCGATGAGTTTTCCAGAGTGGTCTCGGTACACACACACCATGGCGCCCTCGTTGCTTGCCGTTGGAAAAGCCCCATCAACGTTAATTTTACTATGCTAGGCTCGGTGGGCGCCAGACCAGATCAGGGTTTGGAAGCTTCTTCCCTAGTTGTGACACCGTTCGATCACAGCTACGGGCGATCCTTGCGTTTGTGACAGCCACCTCCACCACCAATTCTGGATTTGGGTGATGCTTCCTTAAGACAAAATGATTACGCGCCTTCCAGATCTGCCACAGTATGGATGCAAGGGTCTCTAGATTAGGTAAGAGGTCTCTATTCTCGATCAGATCTGTAAGCCAGGTGTCTATTCTGTTTACTCCATGTAATGGTATTGTGATTTTGACTTGTGGGTGTGACCAAATGCCTTGTGTCCATGGGTACAAGAGAAAAATATGTTCTGTTGTTTCTAGGAGTTGATCTTGGCATAAATTACATTCCGGATTTGGGATGATTCTTCTATTATACAGGTTTTCCTTTGTAGACAGCGCATTGTGACATAATGACCACATGAATATGCAAAGTTTAGGAGTTGTCTTCATGGTCCATAGCTTTCTCCATAGCTTCCATGGGGTTTGATAGGATGAGGAGGTGAGGCTGTGAATGTTATTGTTTGCTGTATGTATGATATAATTACCCACTCTTCACTGTATAAATTCGGTTTGCATCCTTTCCATATGAGTTGGTCAGCTGTGGAGTGGGTTCGTACCTAGAGGGTTAGAATTTCCTCTATGGTCTGGTCATCAAAATTGTTGCGAAGTAGGGGACCATTCCATATACTCTATTCTAAAATAATAAAACCCGCCACCTTTCACAGTGTGACAACCAGGATCTCATATACCTTGATTTCATTCAATAATTATTTATACTTCATGAATTATATAAAATAAATGAATAGATTCAAATCAAGTGAGGACATAAGAAACTGAGCTACTTGGCTCTATTTGTTATAAACTTGGTTCCTTCATTTACACGTGGGGAAGATGAGATTGAGAGGGAATTTCTACAAAAAACACCATATACTACGAACACTAACTATTCCGCCTCTCATTTGTTATGTACATGTTGTTAAACAACTAAAACCAAAAATCCTCCCACACGTTCCGGCATCTCTCTGCACCTCCTACTCCGCAGGATTTCCACCTACCCCGGCCCATCATCATACAGCTGCAAGGGTCCACCAACCGTCCATCAACCCCGAGCGTAAAGGGCCACTAAGACCATGTAAGCGGTCCCGTAGGCGCCCCCTGTGTCTATTGTCAAACACGAGTGCATTTGACAAAACGACTCCCGGGAAATGGTGGTCCTGGAAGTCCTCTAAGTCAGCGGGAGAGCCGTAGAGGATGGTCGTCATGGCAGCAGGCGGGGTAGGGCGGTGCGATCGACATCTTCTATACGAAGAAACAACAAATTAACAAGTGTGAGTTTTTAAAAATAAAAACTCAGCAAGTGGGAAGTTAGTCCCCCTTGGATTGGCCAAAAATTACCCAAATAAGTAAACAAAAACATCCAAGTTATAGAATCCACAGAAACCCAGCTACAACCATCACCCGGGGAGCGAGCACTCCACCCTGAACCCCCTCGCACCAACCTGGCATCACGGTCCACAGAAGCTGTTCCAGCCCTTCTCAGACCCTGGATAGAACACCATTACTTCTTTTCATCCCTCTCCAGGCATCCCGACACCCGGGTCTCACATTAGCTCAATAGCCAATCATACATTCATAGTTCCACCTTGTTGCAGCACCAACAATCTCAGCCAAATAAATATCCAATACAAAAGACAACCACTAACACATATACTCGGATCAAGCAATCTATGAACAAAAAGGAGCAGTTTTATTCGCAGGCATAAAAAGTACACCAATCCTTATCAAAATATTACGAAATTTTGACACGTTATTGATAAGATCTAAAGGAACAAATCTCAAGAAGAACACTAAGTCAGATTCCATAGGCACCGAGGGTAAAACTTCAATTTTCTTCCTACCCAACATTCTGTAAAATTCCAGATTTCACATTTTTGTAGGAAAATTATTTCGAGGGTCATACTTTGTTCGTTTTCTCTGAATTTTGGATATGTTATTCATGAAGGTGTGCTCTAAAACTTTCATCAAGGGTTCAAAATCAAATTGTGGTCAGATAATTACAGAAAAATTAAAACGTCGACTGAGGTCACACTGATTTTCACAAAAACAGGTCATTAGTTCACACAGCTCCTCCTATCATTATGCTCTCTGTCCATACACACGGTACACCTTACCCAGCATGATTATCGCCCAGATTCCTCATGGTCAGAATCTCAAATTCATTTGGTTTCACTTGCAAGTTCAAAAAATCCAGCACTCACACTTCATGAAATTCGGAATCCAGCACATGCACCTTATCCACAACCAGATTTTCTTGATCTAACACCCTCCTACATATCAAAGACTCCAAATACAGCTCAAGAGAAATTTTGAAGCTACACTCCCAACTTCCAGATTTTCAAAGATTGGTTTGTGCAAAGATTTATAATTTTGGGAAGGTACCAAAAGTATTTTCTTTTCCTTTTTGAATCATTGATAAGGGTGCCTCGGTAAGTAAAAATTTCAGCAAGTGGTCGGGAGGTTTTCCCAAATCAGTTTATAGTCAGATTTTGTTCAAAAGACAATAACAAATTACAAAACTGCTGTGGTAAACCGAGATATCAACCCGACCTTCCCTGGTTTGGACAGCTTGATACACAATTCGAAAATATTGAAAGCATCGTGTAATTTTTAAAAACACTTGAGCCGGTGCCATAGTAAATAGAGTTTCAGAACACAAGTCAGGAGGTTTTTCCTTTTCAAATCCAAAACAATGGCTGAATTCTCCAAGATTTCTTAGTTGCAAAAAATCTGTTTTGGTTAAAATTCA